>OY728131.1:1506626307-1507965408 GCA_963277665.1 Viscum album | reverse complement strand
CCCTACCTAATTTCACACATATATTCAAGCACAACAAATCAATAAACACCAAAGGTCAGTAATATCAGTCAAAAATGTAATGGATCAATCTGTCCCTCATCACCATCACTATCATCACCATCATCATCAGCCCTCACCCTCTTCCTCATCATCATCCCCATCTTCATCCCCCGCTCTCCTTAACACCATCCTCCTCACCCTTGTACTCCTCCACGGCCTCCACATCACCCTCCTCCTCCGCCTCGGCCTCCTCCTCACCCTCTTCCTCTGCCTCAGCATCCTTTTTGCCCTCCCACCTCCTCCGCCTCAGCCTCCTCATCACCATCATCTTTACCAACACTATAACTACCATCTATTTCACCATATAAGAACACATTGATGACATATATTTATCACAAGTTGTGTTGTCCTCTGGTGGAAGTGTTGGATGTGAAAACTTCTATCAGTTTCATAAATGCAGTGTTGACCTAGCTGACTATTCTACCATCTTTGTGGCCCCTTTTTTCAGCTTATTCTGCCTATGCCTTAACTTTCTAGAACTCAGTGGGAACTACAAATCATACCTGAGGAGGTCCAATACCTCTTTGAAACTATACTCTTCCCCAGGTCAGCAAACGTACTCTACCAAGGTGATCAATCTCCCAAAACTTGATGTAAGTGATCGTTTGGCCCAAAATTGTCAGGTTCCTAGGAATCCAAGGGCCTCTAAAGCACCTGTTAAAAATATAAATAGATTATTAAGTTACAAAATATAGATTAAAATTTTAAATTAACAAATTAAAACTTATAATCTTCTATTGAGTCGGTTCATTAACCGCACTTCCATCTTTCTTCCTTCTACTCGAGAAAAATAGTTTTGCTCGAGGAACATGTCCTTATATATTAAATTTATGCCTCTATAATGACATTGAATGTAGGAAACCATAATTAAAAATAGGATACCAATAATTAATTTCATAACTAAAATTATTTTACAACTTTAGTAATTGAATAAATTATGGAGGAAGCAATATAAAGTGAATGTCGTAAAGAAAAATTATAAACTATTATACCTGCTTCCACTCATGATCCAGAATCGTAGTACATCCTAATGTGTTAAGGTATTTTTTAGCATCAATGTTTTTTAATTTCTTTCAGATTATTCCTAAATAAAATTCAATAATTAGTATTAACGAAAAACATGAAAATTTTCATTTAAATACCTCAAATGTGATTAATATCTCAAACAGAATAGTTTTCCAATGAGTAATCATCTATCGATACTGTTATAATGAACAATCATCCACGATAGGGACCACCTCTATCTTTGTGCCAACTCTAGCATGTTATCCAATATACAACTTGTGCTTATAGGCTCTTCAAATCTTACCTAAATCCTTTAGACGTGATGGTCGTGCACCCTCACCATTGGGGAAATTAAACCGAAGTTGACACCAAAATATTAATTTATATAAATAAAAAAAATAATATATTGCATTAAATACA
The DNA here is from genome assembly GCA_963277665.1 of Viscum album. Lineage (NCBI taxonomy): Eukaryota > Viridiplantae > Streptophyta > Magnoliopsida > Santalales > Viscaceae > Viscum > Viscum album. The sequence continues at coordinate 1,507,963,923 of OY728131.1, read as the reverse complement.
AAAAAATCCCATATCTCTACCCAAGATTTATCCTTGACTTTATTTGGAAATTGTCTCCATGAGATCGGGCTGACAGGAATGATGTCGGAGTATTTGGCAAGCGTCGCCAAAAAACTCTGACATTGCTGCCCTATTTTTTCAATCATTTGACTATCTTCATTATAGTTCACCATCAACTGCATGCAGTAGTTTCACACTGCACGCATGTGTGTACGCCCCCACCCCCACCTAATATCAGTAGATGTATCTGTTATGAAATAGTGACAAATATTTTATCAATACATGTTATAATAAAAATAAATAATGGTATAAAATTTTTTTTAGGGTTGTATAAGTATACCTACGGTAGTCTGATCAATGGGCACCACTGGATCCACAAAAACTGAAGTAACACCCTGTGCAGGTGAAGTGGGACCCAATGTATGCTCCATAGGGATAGACTCTGGTGGATTAGGTTTCAAAGAAGATGTAATATAAAAGATCATATAGAAGGAAGTATAAGTAAAAGAAAATGATAGGGATGGCTGGCTGAATGCTGGATGGGGAGTGGGAATCATCATCGAATATGGTAAAGATGGGTGAGGAGGCTTATATGTAAAGGGTGGTGAAAACATGGAAGGCCTAAATATCATATGTGTCCCCAATAACACATCGGGATCAGAATATGTGATGAATGGTATGTCAGTTGGAGGGCCAGGGTCTAATCGGGTACACTGACCAGATCGTCTAACTCTCATACCACCCCCCCCCCCCCCATACGAACACCCTGAGTACTGGGACCACTACTAGGTTTCTCATCAAATAATTATCTCCTAATAGGTGGATCCGGTAAAATGTTTAAAAAAAATTAATCACATGATAGTATATATTATTTAAATATATATATTTGAAATAAAATACTCACTACATGCACTAGTGGTGGAATGCCCAACTCAGTCATGCAACGATTGTTATCCATCATCTGTTTCCATTGCCTCTCTTCAATTGGTTTCATTTCCTGCATTTGAAAACAAATATGGAAGTAATTAGAAAACGATAACTAATGTGTAACCCAAAAAAACAAAATAAATGAGAGGCAATAGGGGAATTCGTGGATAATTTAACTGTCCGTTGTTTTAGGTGATCTTGAATAGATATATAATGAATTCAATAAATCGTACAATATGTAATAAAGAAATTTAATTTTTAGTAGGATGGTTATTTACTAAGTTTCATTAGTCTATTAAAATCATGGAACAATGATTCTGTGGCTTTATTTCACTCAACAACCAAGAGAGAGAGCATCCTGAATTATACCTCTAGAAAATTCAGCAAGGTATATGTGGGCATCAATAGTGAGAGGCCACTCACATTTCAGAGAGACCATGATAGTTAGAGTTACATTTTTCACATGTGACTATGGTTTTTAGTTTTTTATTATGTAAATTGGTGCATAAGGTGTATGTGTGATAAGTGAATTAACAAAGTGTGGTTAATATATGGGCATCAAGAGATATGCAGGACTTGTATGAGCTTTTAGTTTGATGTGGTATTTTATGGGAATCATGTATGGTGTGATTATAAAATGAGAATATGTTGGGATGTGGGAAATGATGGTGTATTATGCTTCTAATGTGGGTGTTATGGGATGATGGTTGTTGTGGAACCACCGGGATATTGATACCTTGGGTCAGGAAGTGATGAGGTAGGTAATTCCTATGGGGGGAATTCCCATAGAAGGGATCGATTAATTATATTGAGTAGTCGGGGTATTCTAGGCATGTAGGAATGATACATCTACATTCAATGTCATATCAAATTTTGGGACAATGAAGATCAGGAACGTGAGATGGAGGAGAGTTTTGGTCTGTGTATAGCCAAAATAGCATAAGGATGAGCTATTATATGTTTGGGATATGTCAAGGAACATGTATTTTTCATGGATTTAAAATATTTGAGGGTTGGGAGTGTACAGGTAATAGGTTTGGGGGATTAATGTTGGTCTATATCCATTCACAGCATGACACTATGTGCCATGGAATGAAATAGTTATAAAGAGGTGGGGGTCCTGATGAACCGTGGAATGAATATACAGCTCACACTATGAATAGTTATATGAGAAAGAAAAAGGTTGTCTATTTTGATATTAAAATGAGGTTTTATGGTTTCCCATTCGACTGAGCTAGCAGGGTACTCCTCTTTCCATGGGTATGTGTTGGGAAAGGCCCATGTAACAATGGGTGATGTTAATCACTAGAAGTGAGGTGACGCAGTTTTTTAGGATAAGGTAGATAGTTTTGACCATTTTTTTTGTTAAAAAGGTTCACAAGTGGTGACATAGTCTTTCCAAAGGTGTAGCCTAGGATTTTTTTTATGCCTCTCACTGTGGTTATCCAATATAGTCATCTCATTCATGTACACAAAGGATACAATCGATTGAGGTGGTGTTGACCACTCTTTGTGGGTGGAGACCATCGTAGATTATGCGACATAGGAAATGGGGTTGATGATGGGTATGGAGAAGGTGTTTTGCATATAAGTCCATGACTAGTGGTGTGTGATCCCCCTCCCGCTGCACACCCCCCCCCCATGACCCCCCCTCCCCCATCTCTCGCCTGCAGCCCCCACCCCACACACTGCACAACCCCCCACACCCCCTATAGCCCCCCCCCCCAAAGCCAACACCCCTCCCACTGTATAGTCCCCCAATCCCAATGCACACCCCCTACAGTCCCCCACCTCCCACTGCACAGCCACCACCCCCCATAGCCACCCCTCCCACTACACACCCCCCCCCCACAACCCCCCTCCCATTGCACAACCCCCTATAGCCAACCCCCCTCCCCACCACCTCCCCCCTGTAGTCCCCACCCCCAACCCCCCACAACCCCCTCACCCCCTACAGTCCCCACCCTCATAGCCCCCACTACAGCCCCCCCCCACAGCCAACCCCCTCCCACTACATAGCCCCCCTACTCCCACTGTACACCACCCCACCCCCCTATATCCCCCCCATAGCCAACCCCCTCCCCCTACACATCCCCCCCTACATCCCCCCTGTAGTCCCCCTCCCCCACCTCCCCCTATAGACCCCACCCCCCACATTGAACATCCCCCCTCACCCCTTGCAGCCCGCCACCCTGTACAGCCACCCCACTACAGCCCTCCACCCCCCCCCCCACTACATATCCCATCTAAATACAACCCCCTCACACTGCACATCCCACCCACTCCCACTACACACCCCATACAGCCCCCCTCCCATTGCAAAACCCCCCTACAGCCCCCCTCCCACTGCACATCCCCCCTCCCACTGCACTGGCCCCACCCTCCCACTGCACAGCCCCCCTATCATCTAGCCAGCCCCCCTACCACTGCACAACCCCCCTCCCACCCTACAGCCCCCTCCCCCCACCTCCTCCCTGCCTCCCCCACCCTCCACATTGCATAGCCCCCCTCACCCCTTACAGCCCCCACCCTACACAGCCTCCCCCTACATCCCCCACTACACATCCTCCTACAGCCAACCCCCCTCCCACTACACCCCCCCCCCCCAATTCCCACTTCACCCCCCCCCCCCTCCCCCCATAGCCCCCCCCCCCCCCACAGCCCCCCTCCCACTACAAAACCCTCCCTCCCTACAGTTAACCCCCCTCCCCCCATATCCAACCCCCTCCCACTACACATCCCCCACCCTCCCACTACACAGCCCCCTCCAATTGCCTCAAAAAATAAATTATGAAATGGAGGCCCATAGTAGGTCTCCCTACCATTTAATAACTCACTACCATGTTGGATCAATATAATAGGACATCACTAAAATATCACTATAAGACATGAACCATGCTTCTAATCAAAAGGGTCTCAATAGAACACCTAAACAGAACATGACATGTGACTCTATTTTTCTTTAATAACAATATAAGTTCCACATTTAAGTAACATCACTATGCCCGCCTTAAAGGGAATTACACACCCATAAAACATGGTTACTTTCTCTCCTTTGAAGTCACGAATTCTTAGCATATGTAAATAAATGGAACTCTACATATAAGTATGGATGTTTCCCATTGGTATATCATTTGAATAGATATTATACTAGAGGAATAAAATTTTATGTTAGGGGAAATACACTACACTGTGTTATCATCTATTTGAGGTGGAATAACAAAAACTTACTTGAATCAAGGATGGATCACAGGTTGGGAATAAGGGTTCAAAAATAATAGGGCAGCTAGCATTTAGGGATAATCAAAACAAAAAACAAAAAACAACCTTGTCTTCAAAGAAATCTGAATGAAAAATGGAATAAATGGAGGTAGAACATAAAACTCAGTTATAACTTATAGATTTGATGTGGAAGAACAAATAATTGGTTGCTGGGAAGAAGGGTTTACACGCTGGAAAAATGGGAGCTCTCGTTTAGGGCGTAATGTGGGCGGATCAGGATCGGGATTGGGAGCTTCATTTGTGGCATTTTATTCCAATGGTTTTTTAAAACTATTGAGAAATATTATCAAACCTATCCTAATGGTTTCAATGAACCATTGGCATAAGGGGGTACACATTCCACTATCCCAACGGTTTTTTGAAACCATTGGGAAAACTATCACCTATCCCAATGGTTATCTATAATTGTTGGTAAAATTGTCTCTACCCAGGCCTATCCCAATGGTTTGAAAAACTGTTGGGGAAATACACTCTAAAAATTCTTATACCAATGGTTTTCGACAAACTGTTGGTATAGGTATCCTATCCTAATAGTTTTTATAAACTGTTGGGATAGAGGCATTGATATAGGAGGAATTTGAAATAGTTTTACTCTCATGTTCTTATTTCCATTTCCCTTATAGTGTAATTATTTTCGTACTATCATGTGTGATATGATTCTTTGGAAAGTGATGAATTGGTTTTAAAATGTTTGTGGAAAATGGATTCTCTTAGAAATGTTTTTCACTCTCTTATCCCTGTTGTGAAATGAAAACATCACTTTCCCCTTGAAAATGTTAATGTTGCTTTAATGGAAAATAACTTGGTTTTGTAAATAAATAATGGAAATGGACCATGATTTCTTTTTAATTGGAAAATATTTAGAAAATCTTCCATTTATATATTTTATTTCAAACTTGAAGTTTATGTTTCTTTTATTTTAAAGGAAGTTCATTGGGAATAGATTGTTTGGGCATGCCTACCGAGTTTTAATAATCAGGCCTATAGTCCTTTCTTATTTTTAGACTTTGGTGTAGGTTCATATTGGTATCGATCTCCATGGGTGATGGTTGTTCTTGGTATCATAGAGTGAACCTCATATCACATGGAGACATCATGTTCATCTGGTTTAGTTTGGTATTGTTTTCCAGTTATTTTATTTTGAAATTCTCGTGTAAAATATTTTCAATTTGAATAAATTATTTATTAGTTCACATGTGGATACTTTTTTATCTTTCCATTATTCAATTTATTTATTTCTATTGGAAAAAATCATTCCCTTGGTTACACTGTTGATACCTGGAACTAGTTTCTAGCCCGTGGAGATTAGGAATGCCCTTCAGGCCATGCCACAGATCAGCTCAGGTGACTGGTTCGGGATCGACCCGGGTTGGTTCATGACATTATATTCTTATGAAACCTACTTCTTTTAATGAGTTATGCTTTGATGAAATGATTATGAAACCTATATTTTTATATAGGTTATGATATGATGAAATGTTTATGATGCCCATTTCATTTCATAGTTTATGATATGATGAATGTTTATTATCTTTTGGCACACATAAATATAGTTTTCATTATGTGACGGGTGGGTACTATATCTCCCTCCAATGCATTGGGTAAATATTTATATATATCTCATGATATAGACATAGAAGTAATGGGGAGTGAACCTAGTATAGTAATACAGGGATCGAATGAGGAGTGAACTTTATACAGTAATACAGGGTTGGAACGAGGAGTAAACTCGGTACATTAAAGGAAATTGTCCACTATGATGGTTTGGGGAGTGAACTCAATTCACTATGAGGGAAGGGTTTCTGCTAGGGATGGTGGTGTGTCCCATCCAAGAGGTGTATCCTCCAAAAAGAAGGTTACATTGGTGGTGAGCCCTAGCCTAAAAGAGGGTACATGAAAGGTCATCCCAAGCCTAAAGTAGGTACATGGGTGGTTAACACATTCCTAACATGTTAGGAATGTCTTAGTGGGTAGCATTGACATAAGATTTTCTATGCTTATGTGTATTCCACAAATCTATGTCTTATAATAATTTTATGCTCTTATGGATCATGTTCTTTGATTCCCTTATGATTCACATCTTATGAACTACCACTCTTTATTCCATGACTCATGATTGTTATATTTGACATGCATGGTATGGTTTTAAAATGTTAGGTTCATGTTATCATACCTTTATGTTCATGTTATGCTTATGAATCTCCCTTTTTTACCCTTAATAAGAATCTAATCTCACCCTTTATTATGTTTCCTTTCTCTGGGTTATGAAGAAAGGTTTTAAGTAAGAGTAATAAAGGGGAATATCTTTAAGGGATATTTTTAAGATCATTCACCAAGTTAGAATATTATGTTTCTAAGTTTCCAAAGGAACTAAACTATTATGGCCCTTAGGAATATGTTTTTTTTAATGTAATAAATATTCATAAAAATGATGTAATTTCCATGTATGAGAAGCCTGGGTCACTATATGGTTAGACACTTTCTTCATAATGAAGGAATTAAGAGAAGAAATATATATTATTAGGATCAAAATATATCATGATAAATTCAAGATGCTACATGGACTAAGTCAAAGTATATACATTGACAACATATAGAAGAGATTTAGTATGGAACAATCCAAGATGGTATTTTTTCCATTGCCACATGGCATTCATATCTCTAAGAAAATTTATCCCCAAAAACATGAGGATAGATAAAGGATGGAAAGAAATTTATACACATCAATGATTGGTTCAATAATGTATAATGTGATATGTACCAGGCTAGATGTTTCTTACTCCTTAAGCATGATAAGAAGATATAAAGTTGACCAAGGTGACTTCCATTGGATGGTAGTCAAGAAAATCCTTAATTAATTGATGGATATTAAGGATATGTTACCATTCTATAGTGGAGATGAGGAGATTCTCATTAGGGGATATGCATATCCTAGTTTCCAAATAGATAAAGTTGATCTGAGATCATAATTGGGATATATATTCACTCTAAATGGAGGTGTTGTGTACTAGAAGATTTCAAATAAAGTCATAGGCAATGATTATATAGTGGATTATTGGTATATTGTGGCTTCTAAGGTAGCTAAAGAAGTGTTTTGGATATGAAACATGTTGGATCGTAAGAGTTTACAATGTCTACAAGAGGAGGTGAATTGTAGTTTAAAAATTATACTAAAAAACACACAAAACCTATTAAATAAAAATGGATGGACTCAGATATTATCTGATGATCAGAATTTTGAAATAATATTTAGAAACTGTTTGATTATATCAAAAAAATTTATCGATTTTACTGTCAGTTCGATAAAACTAATATTAGAAAGATTGTTTTCATATAACATTCTAATACACATGCACAATAGAAAATAAATATTATATAAAAAAGAAATAAAAAATATTATAATAGTAATAATTACTTACAGTCTTATTAAAGAATTTTACACTTTAACCTTAAGAGTTAAGGTTTTTAGAAATCCTGACTAAAGATATCCATGGTTTTAAGTACCAACTGTAAAGATCTATCTTTCCTTATCAGGAAATCCCTTAATCTGATAGATCTGTATAGATCTATCTTCTAATCCCCTAGAATCCCTCGATTTGATGGATCAGATTCAGCTCTATGTTTCATAAACAAGAAACATCTTGATGTGATGATCGATATCTATCTTCTTAGCCCCATAAACCCTAAATTTGATAAATCATATTCCCAATATTCTTATCCCTAGAATCCCTCGATTAGTACCATGATCAGACACATGATGTCATGACCCGCCACAGAGGGGCCCGTACCATGACTACCCCAAACCCACCTCCAATAGGCCAGGGGATAGTGAATAGTACCAAGTAGGCATATCCCATAAATGGGTGGCATTATCCTAAAGTACCTATATGCATGCACACATCTTGAATCCATAAATGTTTAAATGTAAAAACACTAAGTAAATAATACATGCAAACCACTATATCCCATAACCAGAGTACAACAGTGAAAGTACTAGAAAGTAAACAGGGTGAAAACAAGCCCACCACAAAGAGTCTATAACCACAAGTATAACCTATAAGAAAAGAGGTACTGGTACTGCTATTTGGACCATAGGAACACACCTTGTCTATATGGCCTCTCTAAGAAATGCTTAGTCTCGGTCCACCTAGGACTCCATCAAAGGGTTGATCATCTACACAATACACGACACGTTTGGCCAAATCTCATGTAGGGGTAGGTATAACAATACCCAGTAGGTCACCCCAAAACTAAAAAGTAAATACCAAAAAGGAGATATCATAAAGTAAAATACATTCAGGTCATATATGTCTACAATTCATGTAGCAAAAATATCAAAATATACTCAAGAGAGACACCACACTATTGGGTGGTTATAACTAACTATCAGTCACATGATTCCGATCAAAGCATGCTCATTCCAGGATAACTCACTCCTCAAGCCATGATATCATCAGAGATGCTCATGAATAGGTCTATCTCATTTTCTCTCTACCCAAATGAGAACAAATTGTTCAAGGAATATTATGACACCCAGAGAGAGGATCCTGCCCAGTCACACTAGAGAATACTATTAACCCAATCTGGATCAATTTGCAATATAGAGGATCCTATCCAAATACACAAGATAATACCACTAACCCTACTGATGTGGCCCACTAGATGAACGACCAACACCCTGCTCTCAGAGGTTATGTCAATTCCACAAAACTCCACTAAGGGTGATAGATGATCCTGCTCCAGTCCCATAGAGGAATACCATAACTCTATCTGGGACTCGGCCTCTAGAGCGGATTAAAATCCAATGATGTTGTTGCAATGTCATAATGAACTCTTTAAGAAAGTACCAAGGGAATGAAATCAACCTATAATAGTCCAAAATATGAAAATGGAGAGCCTAAATCACTCTCGATGGGAGTACATGGCATGTCTCATTAAGTATGACACTGCTCGTGTCTGGGTCTAGAAAAAGCCTAATGAACATGCGGGGATCATCGTTGGTTTAAAGGGATAAAATGTAATTCCACTGATATTCCTCTCCAAAAGATCTTGGATTTCCAGACTGATCACAATGTTGTGATCCTTGCGGGAAAATGCTCAAAATAGACTATTCATGTGCCCCAAACGGACACCCGGTGAAAAAATCAGATTTCACCATATAACGTATGAACGGTGCTTCATGAGCCCGATCCATAAATCTGAATAAGGTTCCCAACATTGGTCTTAAAACATCTACCTCAATGTTAGATTCATGATGTCGTAGACGGTTTATAAATATGACACCGTATGAAAGAGATATATCAGATACTAGATTACATAATAATAATATTATTATATTATTATTATTAATGGGGCATTTCATGGACCAACACCATGATCTCAAATTAAATATTTATCATTGTTCTTGAATTGAACATATTAATACCATGATCACAATGCTGCAAACGGATCTCCAATCCGACTTCGTATGAATAAGTTACAACCAAATTGAGGTTTAATAATAATAATAATAATAATAATATTATTATTATTATTATTATTATTATTATTATTATTATTATTATTGTTATTATATGATATTAAGAGTAGGAATTAAGGTTTTCTCACAGTGGAGCTTAACGAGAAGACACACGACCTCCCTCTCTCATCTTCCCTCTCCTCAATAATAAATCGTTAACTTTCATTATTCATAAAACACGTCTTCCACCTTCAATTCAACCTGATCTATGCATCGTCCCTAGAAAATCGTTACCACGACCACGATGTCACACACCCATTACACGTACTGCCTCCTCCTACTTAAGGGCAGCGCCCCATTTATTATTTTTAACAAATAATAAATACTCAATATTATTATCATTAGAAATAATAATAAATATCCCATATTATTATTACTAAAAATAATAATAAATACCACATGTTAATTTTATTAAAAATAATAATAACATGAACTTCTCTCCATGGCCGATCAGAAAATTGAATTTTGATTGTTCTTATCTTGCAAACAATCCACATAAATCTATAGAAACTAAATGTCCCCAGTCGCACCTCCCGTGCGCCTGACGCTTGATCCCAATGACCCTTTAGAGAGAACTACTCAACCCAAATCGCAAACCATTGATAATTGATCCAAATTCATATTCCCATCGTCATATTCACACCTCTATCGCATCACCAAAATCCAAATACAAATTCATGACTGCGATTTGTTGTGTCAAAGAATGAACACACAATGATCGGTACTCTCATATATCATCAAATCATCGGCTAAAAGAATACTAACAATGAACGCACATAGAACAGAGAGTGAAAAGAATGAAACACAAACAAGGGGAACGAACCTTAGATAATTTTTATTTTGGTATCGATTCGTTATCGTAGGAAAACAAATGAATAGAAATAAGTAAACTAAAGAAATATCAATTTCAATACCGTAGGAAGATAAAACAATTACCCAAATAAAACAATTGATCCGTGAATTACTTTGTTAGATGATTAATTCGTGTTCATCATAGGTAAAGAAAATGGGGATAAATCCACAAAACAAACATCCTACCATGATTTGAATCAATCACTGATGAAGGATGAATATATGTCATTGTCGTTGTCGTTTATGAGATCCTCAATTTCCATTAGCACACCGATCGTCAAAGCTTGATTTGTCAGTGTTCATCCACAAAAACTCCACCACTGAATCCTCTCTCAAATTCCAAGGTTATGAGTTCAACCATGAAATTTGGTTATAACCAGGTTTATAAAGGATTTTATTTGGTCGTTGCGTCATCAAATATGAATAAATAAATTTATTTAATTTATTTATTTATTATTTCTGCCCATGATGACTTTTTCACAGACACCTCGCACCGAAAAATGTTATGTCGCTCCTAGGGAAAACAACGCATTACGAAATCAACAGTGGTCTCATATTTTCAATATGAGATGTTGTTCACAAGTTATTAGTATTTAAAAATAAAATAATTTTATTTTATTATTTTATTTATGGTTATATACTTGGTGACTTTTTTCACAGATGACCCGTGCCGACTAAAGTTAAGTCATACCTAGGGTAAACCTGCCATTCTGAGCTCAATGGTGCCCTCAGATTTCTGATCCAAGCACCCATTTAAAATTTATTCCATTTTTTCCAGAAATAAATTCATTTAATATCTAAAATTAGTACATGGAAAATCTGAGACGTTACATTCTCCCCATGTTGGGGATTTATGTACTTGAAAGCCAAAATAATGGCTACTAAAACATATGAGCGTACTGAGCATGAATATGAGCCCCTAAATCTCATGTTCTCTTCTAGAGATTCATGTACTTTCACTGAACATGCACCAAAGTAATCAAATGCCCATGAAGGATCCTCTCATGCTGATCCTCAATCTCCATCGGGTACTCAGCAGAATTCTCCTCATCCTTGATGTCTAGCTCTCCCTAATTGATGATGTGTGATGGTTCATGCACATACCTCCTCAGCTACAAAACATGAAAGACATTGTGTACCTGATCTAACTACATTGTTAGAGCCAAGTGGTACTCCACCTCGCTAACTCTTTGCAGTATTTGTAAAGGTCTGATGAATCTCAGAGATAGCTTATTGCCCTGGACAAAATCCAACATGCAAGCTCGTAGCGTGTCCTCTAGAACCTAAATAGTCCGCATAGTTTGGTTGTCTGTATGTGGGTGAAATGTTGTGTTCAATCGTAACTGAGTGTCAAACACATCCTGTAATACCTTCCACAACTGGGATGTAAAGCGATCATCACAATCTGAAACTATAATCGATGGAACTCCATGGAGTCAAAATATCTCATGCATGTAGAGACGTCCTCGTCTCTCTACTGAACTCTGCTCTCTGATAGCTAGGAAGTGGGACAACTCGGTGATTCATTCAATGATCACCCAGATGGTATCATTTCCCCTAGATGTATTTGGTAAACCCATCATCAAGTCCATCGATATCCCATCCTACTTCAATTCTGGAACCTCAAGGGGTTGAGGTAAACCCGCTGGAACCTAGTGATCAACCTTCACTTGCTAACAAGTGAGGCATCGAGAGATAAACTCTGTAATTATCTTCTTCATCCCAGGCCACTGAAAATGATTTTAGTGGTCTTGTTATATCTTCACCACACCTATATGTACCACTAAAGGGGATGTACAAAACTCCCTCAAAACCTCCTCCTGCAACACCACTGGTACTATTGTGCAGCCTATGAAAAGAATGAAATGCTCCCCACCTTTTGAATATCTATAAAGAGAATGACCTGTAGAAATATGATCATGTAATGTATTGTAGTCAGTATCCTCATGTTGTGCCTCTCTGACTTACTGTAAGATTTTAAGGGTGACAACCATCGACTGGAGGTAAACTGCTCTATCTCCATCCATAAATGATAACTGCAATGGGGCTAACTGCATTAACACCTCGTTCAGAAATTGCAAACTAAATATCCTATTTAGATAATCTTCCACCATGTTCCTCTTCCCATAAGTATAGATAATATCGAAGTCATATTCCTTGAGGAACTCTAGACAACACCTCTATCTCAACCTTCATTGGATTCACTACAACTTAGTCACTACTGTAGGAAACTGGGGACTCGTAACATCCACTACACTGAGAGTTAGGCTAGCCAATTTATGAGAAATCAGTTGTACCTTTATATGTGTGAGTACATCCTATGCTTACTAGGTTTCCTTTTCACCAATAAGGAAAACCTCATTCCACCACTACTGGAACATCGTACTCTTCACCTAAAATAGTCAATCTGAGCATGAACTGTGGATAACTAATCCATACCAAGAATGACATTATAAGGCTTCGACACCACTACCAAGAGATCTCAACTGAAAATCTTTCCTCCAAGAGTCAAGTCAAAATATCATCACCAGTAAATGATCAATAGGTCTCCTCTGGTAGAAGTCTCCAAGCATGGGCATTGAATGAATAGTTCAACCAGATTCTCTGAGTCTCGAACAAGATCCATGGTAAGAAAAGAATGACTAGAACCTGTATCTCTTAATATAGAAACTAAAGTAGAAAAGAAAAAGATAATGCCTCAAATCATTCCTGGATCCCCTGGTTCATGTGGCTCAACCACATGCAGTTGTTTCATCCCCTGTCTTCCAGCTCCCTAAGCCTGGTGTGGACCACCTGGGGGTGGTGGTGGTAACATGTCAAAACGTTGACCACCTCTAGCTACTCTCCCAGCTCCTATTCCACATTTTCTACCCTACAGATCTATCTGCTCCTATCGATGTCTCTACCTCAGTGATCCTTCTACAGTATCCATGTTAGTAGTATGATGGGTTGGAGATTCTTGGGTGATATGTCCCCTACCATTTCATTAATAGTACCGCCTCTCTCTAGGTTGACTGGACCCATCCTGTGAGCCATGAACTGTAGATCCTATCTCCTAGGACCTCCTCTTAAAATGTATCTCACATCCAATTCCCTGAGACTGAAGTTGGGTCCCTACTGCTAAGGTCTCTACTCCTGCATGCCCACTGCTAACAATCACTGGCTATATCCACTTAGCTAAGAAAATTTTGACTACTAAATATTTCTCAAGCACCCCATTATAAGTAGGAATGATCAGAGGGATAACACAGGCTTAGATTTCCCTACATAGACCTCACTCGAAGGTTCAAGCCCTAAAGTACGGATATTATATCATATCCATCAATTACTTATAGAGATCGATATGCCTCGATGAATACTCAGATACCGACATGTCATTCTGCTTGAGCCATAAAAGCTCCTGGATATGCATAGACCTTATCTTATAAGGTGATAACTTCTCTCTAAAAAGGTTCTCAAACTCTATTCATGTAAGAGTCGCCTCATCGTAAGATTAGGTAACCAAACCCCACCATCACCTTGATGAGTTGTGTTGAAGGCTTTCTTCTAGGACCACCATCTAATCTGTTGGCGTTCTAAATATACGGAAAACTTGGGTCACCACCTTAAGCCAGTCATCAGCCTCCTGTGTGTCAGGATCACCTTAGAACCTGAGGGGTATATACTATTGAAACTCATGAAGTGTGTTCAGCATGTGCTCCTCATCTGTTGTTTTTGCAAGTATCATGTGTTGCCCTACATGTGGTGGTATGGTTGGAACACCACATGGAGGTGTTATCTCCAGTAAAAATCCCTACACATATGCCTCATCAATAGGTGGATCATCCTTGTGAGCATGGAATGGAATCCTGGTTGGATGTCTACATAGAGGCATCATAAAATAAAACAAGATGTACCATAGTCAATAGAGTATATCTGAAGAGATGACCCAAGAAGTAAATGGAAGACACAACCATTCCTATATGATGCATGTGCCATTGTTTTCCCTGCAACCAGTTTTTTCATGTACTGAGTTGAAAAGTAGGTAATCAGAGCCCTAATGTATAGATACGTCGGCCACAGCACCAACATTGGAGTCATTGGCCTGACTTCTGAAATTGAATCACTTGATAGGGTTTCCCCAAACCAACCTCACATACTCCTGATCCTAAGGTAGAACCATCCTCCTTTGATACCACTCTGTCACGACCCGTTCAAGAGGGGCCCATGTCATGACTACCCCAATCCCGCCTCCAACAGGTTAGGGGATGGTAACTAACACCAAGTAGGCATATCCCACAAATGGGAGACATTATCCTAAAGAAGTTGTACACACGCACACATATTCAATCCAAAAATGCTGAAATGTAAAAACACTAAGTAAACAATGCATGAAAACCACTATATCCCACAACCAGAGTACAATAGTGAAAATACTGAAAAGTAAATAGGGATAAATCAAGCCCACCATAAAGAGTATGTAACCAAAAGTCCAACCTGTAAGAAAAGAGGTACTGGGACTACTGTCTGGACTACAAGAACACACCTCATATGTCTGTCCTCGCTAAGAAATTCCTAGTCCTGGTCCACCTTGGAATTATTCAAATGGTTGATTATCTACACAAGACACTAAACGTGTAGGAAAATCCCCTAAAGGGGTGAGTATAACAATACTCAGTAGGACACCTAGAAACCACAAAAGGAAATAAAAAAAAGGCGACACCAAAAAGGAAAATACAGTCATCTTCACACAGGTATATGTCTACAACACATATAGCAATAATATCCAAATATACTCAAGAGATATACCAAACCATTAGGCGGTTATAACCAACTACTATCCATAGGATTCTTCTCGAAGTGTGCTCATTCCAGGAGAACTCACTCCTCAAGCCATGATATCATCGGAGATGCTCACGAAGAGGTTTAGCTCATTTGGGCCCTACCCAAATTAAAATGTATTGGTCAAAGAAGATTATGATACCTAGAGAGGGGATATCACCCAGTCACACTGGGGAATACCACTAACCCAATCTAGATCAATTTGCAACGTAGGGGATCCTGCCCAAATACACAAGGGAATACCAATAACCCTACTTATGTGGCCCACTAGATAGAGGACCAATGCCTTGATCTTAGAGATTACATCGATTCTAAAAAACTCCACTAGGGGTGATAGAGGATCCCGCTTCAGTCCCACAGAGGAATACCATAACTCTATATGGGACTCGGCATCTAGAGGGGATTATAATCCGATGATGTGGATGCAATGTTACAGTACCCGTAGTTTCTGGTATGTAACCATTTATTTATGTTTTTATGTATATAAAGTTTAAGGATGAATGTTGGGATAATTTGGTGAACTTTCAAAAAGTTTTACAGGCTAACGGAGAGGCACACAGGCTACGCACGGTTTGTCCAAACCGTGCAGAAATCCTAGGAGAAATAGTGCACAGTAGTAGGTTTGAGGTAGTATATTTGGGGTGGTTGGCACATGTCTAGGAAGACCATGTGAGGAGGCTATGAAAGGTTTTCCTTAAGAAAGTATCTAATGTGTGGTTAACGCATGGTTTTTCTAACTGTGCTAACTAACCATGCACATTGTCAAAGTTAGATCCAAAAAAATAGGATCTCAGTCATTTTGATTCTAACTCCCTCGTTTTTGCTTCTAAGTGTCCATAACTTTGGATTCTTCACCTTTTAAGGTAGTATAACCTCTCCTGAGAAATTTTGAATCAATCTGGAGCCCTCCCTTGGTGTTTTCAAGCTTGATTCTAGCAGTAAGTGTCATTCTGGTAATGTTAAATCTACTTAGATCTACTTCTCATATCCTCTCAATTTCTAATATATATGACCCTTATGGGTAGATATAAGATTTTGGATTCCAAATATGATGATATTTGGTCTTTATCATGATATGAGAAGAGATCTAAGGTGGTTTCATGGAGAATCGATCTAATTTTCTTGCGCTTTCTTCATCTGTTTTCGGTTTTCACCAAAACCTTTGAGGTAAGTGGATTCAATATTGAATCCTCTTAGTAGAACTGAATGGAATAGTTTCAAATTGATTTCTTTATGTGGATTTGATTTTTAATTTGTTGATTTATGATTTATTGAAACCCTTTTTCGTGATGGTTGTGGAAATCTTGAAAATTAGTGTTCTTGAATAATATGCTTTGATTCTAGATTTTATAATGAAGATTTAAAAGGGGGATTTTTCTAGAATGGTTGTAATTGAATTGTATTAAAGTTTTTTCAATGAAAGTAATGGTTTTATAGAAATTGAATGGGTGTTTGGAATTGGTTTGTGTAATGGTTTTCAATAAAAGAATTATTTTATTGAAATGGTTTGAATTGGTTTATTTGAATGGTTTTGGCATATATGGGTTTTGTGAGTTCATTTTTTATGTTCCCATAAATAAGGGAAGTGTATCATTAGGGTACAAGGTGCATGATCCCGGATCGAGGGTGTGTGTTATTGGGACACGAGGTGATTGGACAAGAGACTACTCGTGAGTATGGAACTGTCAAATGATGCATGCATGGGTATGTGTGTTTTGAACCATGTAATGGGTGTGCCAAAATGATATTGAGAAATGATTTCTAAAACCATGTTTGGTTAATTTTCTAGAAGTGTGACTTGATGTAAAATTGGTTGAAAATAGCACTTGTTTACTCTTAGTTACAAATGGTTTTGGAACTTGTTTATATTTAGTTATAAACTATTTTAGGAAATTGTTTTATATAAAAGGTTTTATATAAATGCTGATAACCTTTCTATCCTATTGATGTGAGTAGGGAAGTCATTGGGGAAAACCTACTAAGTTTTATACTCACCCCTGCTTTGGTACTTTGGTGCTTTTGCAGACGCTATCTTTCGAGACATGGAAAATGTAAAGTATCACACGTATTTAGCACCACCTTATGATACTTGGGTTGTTCGGTGATGTTGGAGCATGGAGTTGTAGAGTATGTATTCATGTGGTTATCATGGAGTATTTAGTTTTTCTTCTGTTGTTTACCTTGTTTTTGGTTTGGCTTCTGTTGTAGCATACTTTAGTGTGGTTTTGTTATAAAGATTATGGTTGAGTTGTCTTATTTTTATCATGCATCATATAGTGATTATTTGGTTATGGTTTTTTTATTATTGTTTTATTTCTTAAAGGGTAAATAATCCTACACTTGAATTTGAAACCCTTCATCATTTATTGTCAACCTTTGGCATCTTAGGTATGTCGTTGAAGTCCATATAATGATTTGTTGTATTCTTAGGCTAATGAGAATGAGTGGGTCATTACAAATGTCATAATGAACCCTCAAGGAAAGGACCAATGGAATGCACTCAAACTATACTGGTCTAAAATAGGAAAAAGAAGATACTAAAGCACTCTCGATGGGAGTACATGGTGTGTCTCATTAAGTCTGGCACTACCCGTGTCTGGATCAGGAAAAAATCCTGATAAACACGTGGGGATTGTCGTTGGTTTGAAGGGATAAAATTTAATTCCACTGATATGCCTCTATAAAAGGTCTTGGATTGAAAAAATGATCACAACATTTTGATCCTTGCAGAAAAAACTCTCGAAATAGGCTATTCACGTGCCCCAAACGGACATCTGGTGAAAAAATCACATTTCATCATATAACGCATGAACAATGCTTCGTAGGCCTGATCCATGAATCTGATGAAGGAACCCAACATTGGTCTTGAAACATCTGCCTCAATTTCAAGGTCATGATGTTGTAGATGGTTCTTAAATCCGACACCGTATGAAAGAGATATGTCGGATACTAGATTCCATAATAATAATAATAATAATAATAATAATAATAATATATTGGTATTAATAATGGGGCGCTTTGTGGACCCGCACCACAAACCCAAATTAAATTTTGATCATTAGTCTTGAATTGAACATCTTGATACCATGATCATTAATTTACCATCTTAATACCATGATCACATTGCAGCTGACAGATCTCCAATCTAACGTCGTATGAATAAGTTACGACCAAATTGAGGTATAATAATAATAATAATATTATTATTATTATTATTATTATTATTATTATTATTATTATATGATATTAAGAGTAGGAAGTGAGGTTTTATCATGCTAGGGCTTAACAAGAAAGCGCCCCACATCCCTCTCATGTATTCCCTCTCGCCTCAATAATAAATCATCAACTTTCATTATTCATAAAACCATCATGCGGCTTCCACCTTCAATTCAACCTAATCTGTGCATCATCCCTAGAAAATTATCGTCGTGACCATAATTCCACACCCCCATTACATGCACCTGATCCTCCTACTTAAGATGGCTCCCCATTTATTATTTTTAACAAATAATAAATACTCCATATTATTATTATTATAAATAATAATAAATAACTTATATTATTATTATTAAAAATAATAATAAATACCACATGTTAATATTATTAAAAATAATAATAACATGAAATTCCCTCCATGTCCAGTTGGAAAATCAAATTCTGGTAGTTCTTCACTGGAAAACCATCTGCATCAATCCGTAGCAACTGCACATCCCCAGTCGTGCCTCTCGTGCGTGTGACACTCGATACCGATGGCCCTCCGAAGAGATATTCTCAACCCAAATTGCAAACCATTGATACTCAGTCCAAAGTCAGGTTCTCGTCATCATTGTCACACCTTTTTCGCATTTCCAATGTCTAAATCCAAATTCTTGACTGCGATCCAATGTGTCAAATAATGAACACACAATGATCGGTACTCTCAGATATCGTCGAATCACCGGTCAAAAGAATACTGACAATGAACGCACGTAGAACGGAGAGTGAAAATCACAAAACACAAACATGGAGAACAAACCTTGGTCAATGTTTATGTTGGTATCGATTTGTTTTCAAGGGATGACGAATGAAGATAAATAAGTAAACTAAAGAAATGTTATTTCTAATACTGCGGGAAGATAAAACAATTACCCAAATAAAACGATCGATCGATGAATTAATTTGTTAGGTGATTAATTTGCGTTCATAATAGGTAAAAAATGGAGATAAATCCACAAAACAAATATCCTACCTTTATTTGAATCGACTGCTAGTGAAGAGAAAATCTATGTCGTTGTCATTGTCATTTGTGAGATCCTCAATTTTTGTTCGCACACCGATCATCAAAGCTCGATTTTTCGGTGTTCGTCCACAGAAGCTCCTCCACCGGCTCCTCTCTCAAATTCCGAGGTTATGATTCCAACCATGAAATTTGGTTATAATCAGGTTTATAAACAAGTTTATTTGGTTGCTGCTTCATCAAATAAAAATAAATTTATTTATTTAATTTATTTATTATTTACGTCTGTGATGACTTTTTAACAAACACCTCATGCCAACAAATGTTTTGTTGTGTCTAAGAAAAAAACCTCATTACAAACTAAATGGTGGTCTCACATTTTCAATCCAAGTCACCGTTCATGAGTTATTAGGATTTAAAAATAAAATAATTTAATTTAATTATTTTATTTACGATTAATTCCATGGTAACTTTTTTTACAAATGACCCTTGATGACTAAATTTAAGTCTCACCTAGGGTAAATACATCATTCTGAGCTCAACAGTGTCTTCGGATTTCTGATATGGGCACTCATTTAAGAGTTATTCCACATTTTTCAGAAAAACTGCCCATGTGTGCTATTAAAAGGTTAAATATTTTTCAAACAATTTTTCCAAGCACACCAGGTCTCGGAATCGCATGTCATCTCAGTGCTTGGTCTTGAAATCAATTCATATGATATATAAAAATATTACATGGAAAATATGAGACATTACATATGAATACAAAACAAAATAGTTCTAATAAATTTACAACCCCCATAAGGATTCCTAATAACTTCAACTCTATAAAAGACTACAATGTCTTGGAACAGGATGTTCACAAAGAGTGATCTTTATAAGACTTGAGTTGTGAATGCATCAACTCCCAACTCTTCAAATGACCTCTTATTTATAGGTAATCTTCCAAAAATCATATTTCTGAATTATTTACAGTGGCCTCGGACAGCTTGCACTTTGATAGCCTGGTTCTTGATCTTGACATCTAAGAATGAGTTGTTCATCATTTGTCTAGAATCGTTTAGTTTAGCTCCATTACAATGCTATTTTTGATTCTGTCTGATAAAAACAAATCTATATACCCCAATCATAAACTTTGGATGGTCTGATGGACTTCCTTATTGTTTTTTTAAGAAAAGGGAATCTCCAGGTGTGGCCTTTTCAAACCCTTCACACCATGAAACCCCCTCCCCATGAAGGGATCACTCCGAAGAGAGCCCCAGTCGGGAAGGAGTTGTTGTCAGCTGAGATGGTAGAGTGTTCTGAAGGGTTACAACCCAATATGTGATGGTTAGACATAGAAATCTGTCAGCACAGGTGGGTTGCACCTCATTTCACCGACCCAATCAGGAACCGGGTAACTCGACAAGACGAGTGGATCCCAGGGGAAGGAGAAATTCACCCAAGAGAAGACTCCCAAGATTCGAACCTTGCACCTCATTTCACTATAATGTATCAGTACCAATGTTAATATGATGGTCATAATGTTTTTCAGTCTAATAGATGGGACACAAGTATAACCACTAGTCAGAACAAAAGATAGTCTGATATATCAGATGCACCTTCAGTTTGATGGATCGGATTTAGTAATTAAAGTTTATATTCGTTTTACATTATAACTATTTCTATGTTTGGTATAAAATAATGTTTTCTAAAAAACATAATAAAACACTTGGGAAATATAAAGTTAGTAAAATAGTGTTTTAAGAAAGTGTTTTTGATTTCCAAAACTAAAGAAAGGAAAAGTATAAAGTTAGACTTTTGACTCAACAAAACATTGTCTAAGAGCATGATACGGTGCCTATCTGTTAAGACTCTATCACACTTTATTGTGATAATACTACAATGATGACTTTAGAAAAAGAAAAAAGGTAACATTATCAGATGAATCGCATACTTTAGAAATATCATCTCTTGAGGTATTTTTCATAAGAGGTGATGTAATAGTGAGTAGAGCTTCCACAAAAGGCGACATGGTAGACCCCTTAACTAAATTCTTAACTCGGTAGAAACGTGATAATCATGTGAGTGCTAGTAAACAAAAAATGTAAGTAGTTAGCTATAGTCTAAATGGAAGTTTCTTGAAGTTTCTGTCCTAGAAACAACTTTTTTTAATTTAGATTGCATGTTCATTAAAATAGGTGAATATTAATAAAATATCTTTTTACATATTATTTATTGTTCTATGTGAGATTAAGGGAATAATGTGATAGAGTATTTTTCTCGTTGAAAAGGTCATTGTAGTTCCTCTCTATGTTGAGAGCCTTGAAATGTTATGATGATATTATTAAATATTGTTTTATAGTCGGATAATATTCTTTGATGGGATACACAGTATGTTCACTGTCAGGTACGAGTATCCGTAAGTAGATGAGACTTCATCTTACAAATTTTTCACTTAGTAATCTCCAAGATGGGATATTATAAGAACTAACACGCATCTCGGAAATCCACATGTTTATGTGTCATTATATATTTCTATGTATGTGTCATGACCCGTCCTCAGGGCTAGTGTCGTGACTACCCCAAGCCCATATTCCATAGGCCAAGGGCTTGCAACTAGCACCAAAGGCGAATCCCTGATAAAAAAGGGAAGGAATTGCCTTTAAAACTGTAACACACACAGTCTAAACACAAGCAGTGAGAGTAACAAGTACTAATATTGAAAAGAAAAGTGTGTTTAAAGTAATTGGACCAGAATACAAACCCAACTAAACAACAAGTACAAGTAAAAAGGGAAAACAGCTCCTTGATCGTCCACCGGGGAATCCTACCTGAAGGGTAGGTACAGAACTCGAACAACTCATCCCTGAAGTACGTTTCGTCTAGTCCAGCTTTGAGCAGCCCCCCGTCTGTCACCCTTAGCCTCGATCACTGCTGATCGTCATCTACATAGAACACAACAAGGTGCGGGCAAATCCCATGTAGGGGTGAGTATAACAATACTCAGTAGGGGACCCCGAGACCCCCGAAGGTCTCCCATAATCCACTAAGTATAAACCACAGATGTAAGATACAATCATGAAGTATCAACCAACCTTACTTAGGTATATGCCCATACATATACCTAAGTTACTGATCGGCTCCAACTCTCGAGCCCAAGCACAACCCAGTCCACAAAGGAAGGAAAGTCAATCACCACGATGATAATAGTTGAAAGACAAGACTCATCTCACACAGATATACATCTTTCGTAGAGTGATAGAGATGATCGGATGTAGTCACTGATTCATTTAAGCTATCGGACCCACACATGATACAGGACCAGCTAAGCTGTCGGACCCACACAGGATACAGGACCAGCTATTCTGTCAGACCCACACAGGATACAAGAACAAAAGTCAGAACTGTCAGACCCACGCAGGATCCCAATTCAGTAGTCATCGTTGTCGAACCCACGGAGGATTCTGGTACAACATTCATCACTGTCGAACCCACGGAGGATTCTGGTATAGTAGTTATCGCAGTCGTAGCCAGCCCTAAGGTTCCTGCACACAGCACACTCGATTCTGGGAGAGTCCACTCCTCAAGCCAAGTGTCGATACATCAACTATCACAAAGTCTTCAGTTTATGTATATCGTTGTTCCGCCTCATCATAAAAAACCCAACGCGACAGACGGTGTGTCAATCAGACGCCCAGTCTGAGAGTTATTGGCCTTTTCGTTCCAGGGGCCCGGTTGGATTTACGCTCAATTCAAACCCTTCTATTTTCCAAATTTGTCCAAAACTTACTTAGATTATCCCAAAAGGACTGCCTCATGGTGAGGGTCCCAGTGATGCAGACGGCGCGTCGATCGGATGCACGGTCTAGGAGTTATTCGCATTTAAGCGAAGACGAGATCGGCCCGTCAAGCCCAGTGGGCTCACGGGTCGGCCCGACCCAACTCGGCAGGTCTGACTCGGCTGGTTTTTGGCCCGGCCCGGTGGGTCTTATCCCACATGCGGACCTGGCACGCGCTTCGGGCCGGTCCGGTTCCCCCGGCGGCGCCGCCTCCTCCTCTGCCCGGCCGGTTCGGCCCGGCACACGCGGGCCGCAGATGCGGGTCGCGGTTCTCCTCATGTAGCACCTGCGAGCGCTGCGGTTCTCCAGCCCGGCTGGCACGTGGCCGGCCAGTTCACCCAGCCGAGCAGCCTTCGGATGCGGGCCACGTCCTCCTCCACACGGCGCCTTGTGTGCTGTATTCTTCCAGTAGACCGGCCAGATTGGTCGGCCGGTCATCCCGCGGACCAGGCGGCCCAAGAAGCCATCGGTCCCTCCATGCGGCCAGCGTGCGGCCACTGCCTCTTCTGTCCACTGCATCCCGCATGGCTGCGTCCCCCTTCCTCCGGTGCGGTGCGACGGAATCGCGCCCTACCAGCTCTGCCTCCGTCATCAACACAATGAGAACAACAACAAATTGGGGGAGGTTCGGACCGTGTTCGTGTAGTCTGAACCCTCCTCGTTACGTTGTTAACATTCGGCATCAAGAGCACAACACACGATGAGGAAAGGAGGGTATAACTCGTACATAAAAATAATCCAATTTCCCCCTACCTTGCAATCGGTGATCGCTTGATGGTGTCACGGGAAGATGGCGTCATTCCATTGACTTCATGAGGGGATGATGTTGTTGTTGGTGATATTCTTTGCAGGTGGCATCTTCTTTTTCTTGCCCCAATTGGAAAGTAAGGATACGGTGTAGTTGTTCTTTGGTGGAGACGGGCGTTCTTCATCGAGAGGATATCGTTCCTCCAAGAGTTCTCCCAAAGCTCCACCAATTCACCCCAACAAAAGAAAAATATTCCAACCCCAACCATAATAATATAACGCATATTATTATGCTCGCATAATGAATTCAAATTAATTCAAATTAGAAGATCCAATTAATTAATTTCCAGTTTAGTTAATTAATTGAGAGTGTGAGTTGGCACATTAAGAGGGAAGGTGGAAAGTGAAGAGTTTCCACAAGTTATTGGAATTCCAAGGGTTAAAGTGGGTTAAGGGGGTTTAAGAGGTTGAGATCGTGTAGGCCCCACCACATAATATCCTATCATGGGAGGTGATGTGGGTGTGGGACCCACCTCCAACTTCCCCTTGGAGGATTAAACCACCACTTACATAAAAATATGTTAGTCATATTTTTATTTAATTTATTTAGAAAACCCCTAAAATTAACTTCCTCTCTCGATAAAACGCAACTGCGGTAAAGGTCTCCTTAAGCGAATACTGGCACTACGAGTTCATCGGTGTCCTCGGATTTCAATTACAAGCACCAGTTCAAATGATATAAAATCCTTCTTGTACGTTTACTAAATGTACCTGAATAAAACTTCAGAAATTGATTCTGGTCACACCGGGCCTCGGAATCAAGTGTCGTCAGAAACTGCGAACTCGTAAACTTCCCATGTATTTAAAAAAAATCCATGGAATTTCTGGGTCTTTACATTCTCCCCACCTCATGGCTTTACGTCCCCAAAAGCTACAACACACACTAAGGGAAAAATGGGGGTACTGAGCATGCATCTGAGCCTTCCGCTCCCATGTGCTATCTTGGAGGTTCTCGTGATGCCAGCAAACACGCACCAGAGGAATCGACCATCCACGCAGGACCCACTCCTATCGATCCTCAATCTCCACTGGAACCTCCATGAAATTTGCCCCGTCATTGATGTCCAGCTCCCCGTGGTCAATGATGTGAGACGGGTCGTGCACGTATCTCCTCAGCTGAGATACGTGGAAGACGTCGTGCACCCGGTGCAACTGAGGTGGAAGGGAGAGGCAGTAAGCCACCTCACCTACTCTGCTGAGAACCTAGAACGGTCTGATGAATCCCGGAGATAACTTGTCACCTCAGCCAAATCTCAGTATACCTCATCGAGGTGAGACCCATAGGAAGATGTGGTCGCCATCCCCGAACTCCAGTGGTCTCCGTCTCTTATCAACATAGGATTTTTGTCTGCTCTGTGCAGTTTTCATCCGCTTCTGGATGATTTGCACCTTCTCCATCATAGCCTGCACCATCTCTGGTCCTACAAGTGCTGACTCCCCTAGGTCAGTCTTGCACAGAGGTGATATGAAAGGTCGTTCGTACGGTGCCTTGTAAGGTTCCATCCTGATGGTGGAGTGGTAGTTGTTGTTATACGCAAACTCTACCAAGGGTAAGTGATCCTCCCAGCTGCGACCAAAGTCGAGGATGCATGCACGGAGCATGTCCTTGAGAGTCTGAACGGTACTCTCAGTCTGGCCATCTGTATGAAGATGGAAGGCGGTGCTCAAGCGAAGCTGCATCCCGAAAGCCTCCTACAACCCCTTCCATAGCAGGGAAGTGAAACAGACATCTCGATCGGAGATGATCGTCGATGGCACACCATGAAGTCATACGATCTCCTGTATGTAGAGGCATCTCAGGCTCTCTACTGATCCCTGCTCTCTGATTGGTAGGAAGTGGGCCGACTTTGTGAGTCGTTCTATGATCACCCAGATAGAGTCGTGTCCTCTGGATGTACGTGGAAGTCATGTCATGAAATACATGGATATCCCGTATCACTTCCACTTTGGGACCTCTAAGGGCTGAACCAAGCCTACTGGAACCTATTGATCCACCTTCACTTGCTGACAAGTGAGGCTTCATGAGACAAACTCTGCTATTTCCTTCTTCATACCTGGCCACCAGTGCTATTGTCGGAGGTCCTGATACATCTTCGCCACTCCTGGATGTACCGCTAGAGGGGAAGTGTGGAACTCCCTCAACACTTCCTCCTGAAGTGCAACTAGTACCATGGTCCATCCTCTAAAGAGAATGACGAGCCCCCCACCTTCATAAAATCCATCAGGTGCCTGCCCTGAGGATATTTGAGCACATCGTGTCTCGCAGTAAACATCCTCACGTTGTGCCTCCCTGACTCGGTGAAGAAGTGGAGGAGTGACTGTGACAGACTGCAGAAAGGTTGCTCCATCTCTATCCACAAAGGATATCTGCAACGGGGACAGCTGCTATGTCGCCTCTCCTAGTAGCTGAATGTCTGATCTTCTACTGAGAGCATCTGCTACAACGTTCCCCTTCCCAGGAGTATAGACTATTTCAAAGTCATAGTCCTAGAGGAACTCGATCCATCATCGTTGTCTCGGGTTCAGGTCCTTCTGAGAGAAGATGTACATGAGACTCTGGTGGTCAGAGTAGACTGTAAAACGTTCACCCATAAGATAGTGTCACTACATCTTCAAGGTGAATACCATTGCTGCTAACTCCAGTTCATGGGTAGCGTAGTTCTGCTCGTGTTGTCTCAGCTGACGAGAACCATACACGATCACTTCTCACTCCTACATTAGGACACACCCAAGTCCAGTACCTGATGCATCACAGTAAACTACGTACCCAACACCCTCCTCTAGTAGCCTCAATATGGGCGCACTAGTCAACCTCTACCTCAGCTTCTGAAAGCTCTGCGGGCATCTCTCTGACCACACGAAGGGTTGACCCTTCTTTGTCAATGCTGAAAGCAGTGCTGTAACTCTGGAGAAGTCTGGCACAAATCTTCGATAGTACCCAGCCAAACCCAGGAAACTCCGTACCTCCGTCACACTCTTGGGTGGATCCCAAGAAAGTACCGCTTCAATATTCACTGGATCTACTACAACTCCATCTAAAGAAGACATCCCTCCCCCTTTTAGGGGGTTATCCTGGAAACATATTTTGAAAAGATGTCCCCATGTTCTGACACTCCTGTTTGGAACTGAAAACTCAATACTCCTGCTGCCACGAGGGTAAGGCTGGTCGACTCAAGAGAGATCGGTTTTACCCTCCTATGCATGAGTTTAACCTATGCTGCCTGGGTTACTTTTTTCATAGGCTAAGGAAAACCTCATCCCAATGTTGTAGATAAACCACAACCTTTTTGCCTAATATAGTCAATCTGTGTATGAACTGTGGTTGCCCAGTCCATACCCAAACTAATGTCGTAAGGCCTCGACACTGCCACCAAGAGGTTCCAACCAAAACTCACACCTCAAGGGTTAGATCACATTTTCAGCATAAGTGTGATTATCGAGTCTCCTTCCAAAGGTATCTCTAGATGTGAGGGTCAAGTCAATGGCTTAACCGAAAACTCTAGGTCTGGGAAAAGATTAGTGGAAGGAAGGAATGATTCATATCTATTTCTATTGATATGGTAGCTATTAGTATACACAGACCATACCTCAAATCATTCCTAGAGCCCTTGGGTCACACTCCTTGACCGCATGCAGCTATTCTCTTCCCATGCCCTCCAGCTTCCTGAGCCTAGCGGGGGCTACAAAGGTGGGTGGTTGTAACATGTCGATAACTTCACCACCTCATGCTCCTCTCCTAACTCTGCTTCCACGTCTGCTGCCCTGTAGATTCATCTGTCCTTAACACTTCCTCTTCTTGAAACATTCTACACGCTCAAGTCTCTGAGACTAGCGCCAGTTTCATGCTTTCCAACTACTAACATTCATTGGTTGTATCCACTCGGCCAATGAACATTCAATAACAAAGGTTCTCTCTAGCACCCTAACATAAGTAGGAATGCATAGAGGGAAAAGGTGTTGGATAGGGTATCCTTAAACACACCTCGCTCAAAGTTATGAGCTCTAAAGCACCGATCTTATTATATTCCTCGAGTACCAGGAAATATCGGTATGCCTCGATGAATAATCAGCTACAGACACGTCGTCTTGCCGAAGCTGCATAAGCTCTAGAAAACTCTTAGCCACCTCCTCAATCCAATCCTCAGTCGCATGTGGGTCAGACTTGCCTTGGAACTTGAGGGATATCTAGTGCTGAAACACATTTAAGGCACTAATCATACAAGTTTCCTCTACCGGTACCGCCGATAGTGTCTGCTGACCAACGGGTAGTGATATAGTTGGCACACTGCCCAAAGGTATCATCTCAGAAAATGATCCAAGTACCAAAACCTCATCACTATGTGGACCATCCTCATGGTCACTCGCTGAAAAATATTAGTAGATAAGATCAACATATGCTCTACTAGTGTCTCAACTAGGAGGAAAACTCCAGTAATCGCCTCCATCCAGTCCTCTACTTCCTGGGAATCTGTCTCGCCTCAAAACCTCAGAGGCCTCTGCTGCTGGAACTCGTGAAATGCACTCAGTCGGTGTCCACCATCCTCCAATGTGGTTGGTGATATCTTCTTCTCAACGGGTGGTGGTACAGCTGGTACACCACCCAAAGGTTCCAACATAGTAAGAGGGCCCTAAACCAGAGCCTCGTTGCTTGGTGGGCTGTCATCGTGTACTCTCTTGGAAACCCTAGCTGGTTGTCTATGCAACGGCATCCTGATAAGGAACAGATGCGCAAAATTCAAAATAGTATACCTGGTGAGATGACACAAATTATTCACGAAGAAAAAAAATTTCAAAGGAAACACACACGCAATCAGTGTTTTTGTGCACTGAGTCGGAAATCAGAAGTCAGAGACCTAGTGTATGGATACGTCGGATGTTGCACCAACACCGGTTTCCCTAAACTGATAACTACACCCGAATCACTTAACACTATTGTTGTTAAAAGAATCAGAGTCCAAGTTCTGCTATAGAACTGAATCCTCTGATACCAATTTTCCACGACCCATCCTCGGGGCCCGTTCCATGACTACCCCAAGCCCGCCTTCCATAGGCCAGGGGATGGAGACTAGCACCAAAGGCGAATCCCTGATAAAAAAAGGAAAGGCATTGCCTTTAAACCTGTAACACACACAGTCTGAACACAAGCAGTGGGAGTAACAAGTACTAATTTAGAAAATAAAAGTGTGTTGA
The DNA here is from genome assembly GCA_963277665.1 of Viscum album. NCBI lineage: Eukaryota > Viridiplantae > Streptophyta > Magnoliopsida > Santalales > Viscaceae > Viscum > Viscum album. The sequence continues at coordinate 1,507,934,489 of OY728131.1, read as the reverse complement.
AAGTAAGTGGGCCAGAATACAAACCCAACTGAATAACAAGTAAAAGTACAAGTAAAAAGGGAAAACAACTCCTGGATCATCCACCGGGGAATCCTACCTGAAGGGTAGGTACAGAACTTGAACAAATCGTCCCTGAAGTACATCTTGTCTAGTCCATCTTCAAGCATCCTCCCATCCATCACCCTCATCCTCGATCACTGCTGACCGTCATCTGCACAGAACACCACAAGGTGCGGGCGAAGCCCGTGTAGGGGTGAGTATAACAATACTCAATAGGGGACTCTAAGACCCCCGAAGGACTCCCAGAATACACTAAGGATAAAACACAGATGTAAGATGCAATCATGAAGTATCAAACAACCTTACTTAGGTATATTCCCATACATATACCTAAGTTACCAATCACAGTCCGGCTCCAACTCTCGAGCCCAAGCACAACCCAGCCCACAAAGGAAGGAAAGTCAATCACCATGATGATAATGATTGAAAGACAAGACTCAGTTCACACAGGTATAAATATTTCATAGAGTGATAGAGATGTTCAGATGTAGTATCTGATTCATCTAAGTTGTCAGACCCACACAGGATATAGGACCAGCTAAGCTGTCGGACCCACATAGGATACAGGACCAGCTATTCTGTTGGACCCACACAGGATACAGGAATAGAAGTTTGGACTGTCGTACCCTAGGAGGATCCTGGTTCAGTAGTCATCTTTGTCGAACCAATGGAGGATTCTGGTACAGTAGTCATCGTTATCACCCAAGGGGGATTCTGGTACAGTAGTTGTCGCAGTCGCAGCCAACCCTAGAGTTCCCGAACACAGCACTCTCGATTCAGGGAGAGTTCACTCTTCGATCCAAGTTTTGATACATCAACTTCCAAGAAGTCTTGAGTTGATGTATCTCGTTGTTCTGTCTCATCATAAGGAACCCAACGCGATAGACGGTGCGTCAATCGAACGCCCGGTCTGAGAGTTATTGGCATTTCTGTTCCAGGGGCCCGGTTAGATTTGCAGTCGATCCAAACACGGCCATTTTCCAAATCTGTCCAAAACTCACTTAGATTATCCCAAAAGGACTGCCTCATTGCGAGGGTCTCAGTTCCGCAGACAGTGCGTCGATCGGACACGTGGTCTTGGAGTTATTCGCATTTAAGTGAAGACGGGCCCTGCCCGTCAAGCCCAGTGGGCTGGAAGGTCGGCCCAACCCGGCTCGGTGAGTCCAACCCGACTAGGGGTCGGCCCGGCCCAGTGGGGCGCGGCCCACCTGCAGACCCGGCCTGCACTGTGGGCCGGTCTGGTTCACCCGGCGGCGCCAAGCGGCCCCGCCTCCTCCTCTGCCCGGCCAGCCGTAGCCGGCCGGTTCGGCTCAGTGCATGTGGTCGGCCGGTTCGCCCAGCCGAGCGGCCTGCAGATATGAGCAGTGTCTTTCTCCACACGGCGCCTTGTGTGCCGCTTTCTTCCAGAGGGCCAGTCGGATCGGTCGGTCGGATCGGCCGGTCGGTCGTCCCACGGACCGGGCGGCCTGAGCAGCCGCCATTCCCTCCATGCGGCTGGCATGTGGTTGCTGCTGCCGCCACCGCTTCTTCCATCCGCCGTGGCCCCCTTCTTCCAGCACGGTGCGACGGCACCGCGCCCTACCAGCTCTGCCTCCATCTTCAACACAATGATAACAACAACAAGGGGGGGTGTCGGACCGTGTTCGTGCGGTCCTAACCCTCCTCGTTACATTGTTAACATTTGGCATCAAGAGCGCAACACACGATGAGGAAAGGAGAGTATAACTCATACATAAAAATAATCCAATTTCCCCCTACCTTGCAATTGGTGATCGCTTGATGGTGTCGCGGGAAGACAGCGTCATTCCGTTGACTTCGGGAGGGGATGACGTTGTCGTTGGTGACATTCTTCACGGGTGGTGTCTTCCCTTTCTTGCCCTGATTGGAAAGGAAGGAGACAGCGTCATCATTCTTTGGTGGAGACGGACGTTCTTCGTCGAGAGGATATCGTTCCTCCAAGAGTTCTCCCAAAGCTCCACTAATTCTCCCCAACAAAAGAAAAATATGCCAACCCCAAACACAATAATATAACACATATTATTATGCTCACATAATGAATTCAAATTAATTCAAATTAGAATATCCAATTAATTAATTGCAAGTTTAGTTAATTAATTGAGAGAGTGAGTTGGCACATTAAGAGGGAAGTTGGAAAGTGAAGAATTTCCACAAGTTATGGGAATTCCAAGGGTTAAAGAGGGTTAAGGGGGTTTAAGGGGGTTGAGCTCGTGTGGGCCCCACCACATAATATCCTCCCATGGGAGGTTATGTAGGGGTGGGCCCCACCTCCAACTTCCCCTTGGAGGATTAAACCACCATTTACATAAAAATATGTTAGTCATATTTTTATTTAATTTATTTAGAAAACCCCCAAAATTAACTTCTACTCTCGATAAAATGCAATTGCGGTAAAGGTCTCCTTAAGCGAATATTGGCTCTGCAAGTTCATTGGTGTGCTCGAATTTCAATTCCGAGCACCGGTTCAAAAGATATAAAATCTCGCTCATACGTTTACAGAACGTACCAAAACAAAACTTCAGAAATTGATTTCGGGTACACCATGCCTTAGAATCAAGCGCCGTCAGAAACTACAGACTCATAAAATTCCCATGTATTTTTAAAAAAAAATCCATGGAATTTTCAGGTCTTTACAGAATGAGAATGTGTAATGGTCATTAAACTTTAATATTATTATTAATTCTTGTCATGACTTACACACTTTGATGTATTGTCATAATTTATGATGAAATATAACTGCGGCAATGTTGGGTAAGTTTAGTGCATCATGAATGATATGTTATTAATGAATCAGTCGATGAAATATTTTTCCCTTCCATTTTTATTGAAGATTATATTCGGCCTTTTGATTGAAATAAAATAGTCGCATTAAATTCCATGGTCATGGTATATAGATGTGTTCATTTCAAATAGTCAAAGGAATGTGGATCAAACATATAGGTTGATGAAATAAGTGTGCATATTGCTTGATGAGATATCATGACAAATGGATTATATTACACAGTGTGCGTTCATAGGTGTCTTTTATCATTGTGACGTATATTCTTCCTCTATGGGTGTTTTGACATGTTGCTAGATAGTGAGACCTAGAGGGTCACCTAATTCCATTGAGGAAGAGGCCTAGAGGGTCACTCACAAAGTGTTTCCTTTGATCTCAGTTAAATATTATTTATATTTAACAATTAGAATAAATATTATTCTCCAAATTGAGAAATAATATTTATTCAAGATTTATTAAGTGACCATAAATAATAATTAAATATTTATTCACAATATAATAATTTAATTACGCAAATATATAATATATATTTACCAATTTTTATTTGTACGGTAATAAATAATTATATAATTATTAAATAAAAAATTTATTTAGTTACGTGAATATTAAATAAATATTTATTCACCATACTGTGAATGATATATTTATTTACTTATTGAATGAATAATATTTATTTAAATATTCATTCAAGATTTCACTAAATGCTTAGGAGGATGAGTAGATCTGATTTTGTCTAGGGGTAAATATTTATTTACCTGATAGTGAAATAAATATTTATTATTACACGAGTTTCCACACATCATAAGTAAGATAATAATAATATTATTATTATTTACCTGGTATAGTATTTATTGGGGATTAATTCATAGTTGAGGGCCTTTGGGAATTTAATTGGTATTAAACTCTAACTCTAGATCTAATTATAGATTTCTATGTCAGTCAGAGAAAGATTAATAATTATGCACAACATTCTTCTCCTTTTTTCTTCCTCATATCTTCCTCTCAAGACTGAGAAGAACAGGAGAGATTCCTTCAAGCCCGAAGCAATGTGAAGTGATCAAGGCAAACAATGCAAGACAATCAATTGATCATGCTAGCACCCAATGGTTCATCAGTGTTATTCAGAGATCGAAGAAGCACGTGTAGATCACCGCTAGAAGGGCTCTACTTTGGGTCTTCGCGACGCAACAACAATACACAAATCACGTTTGAATGGTCAACACCATCAACAAAGAAACATATTAACACCAAGATAATCTTTCTTCGTATAAATTAAATTAATTATAAATTAATGTGAAAAGATCATGTCTTGGTTTTCATGAAATATATTTTTCAATATTCTTTGAAAAAAAATGTTGGTCATGGAGTTCACATCATGTATATTACAGATGATCCATTGAATCTGACAAAAGCAGAGTTGGTCATAAACCCAATAGGCACTTCCACTATGTCTAGGTCTGTCATTCAACACTTCCACAATAAAACACTTGTTTCAAGAGCTTCTGTTGAGATGATCTCTATCTCTGAACTCAAGTTTTTAGCAACCTTCATCGTAATTAAACAAATGACCAACACCGACTTATTCAAAAGAGAGTATCTACAACAACCAACTTGTTCTTCCAATTTCACCACCATCTGATCTTTGTAAAGAACCACCACTTGATCATCGCCACCACTAGCTTTCCTACTAGCGCACCAACTCAACTTTCGATGCATGGTGAACAATGAAAGTGTCTAAAAACACATCCTCCCACTTTAACATTCAAACATCAACTAAAATTAGTTTTCAACACTTAGACATAAAATAGTTTTCTGGGTCAAAACCTGACAAAAAAATTCTCAGATAATTTCTCTGGTCTTGTTTTTTTCTTTCTTTCTCTTGCACTATTATATCCTGGGTGTTTTTTTGTTTGTATAATAAAGATATGAGGGATAGTGTTTTTTTCATGAATGTTGGTTCAAAGCTTGCCGAAGTGTGTAAATCTTATGTGTTCTTTAATTTTCCCAAATTTCTTTTCTCTTCAATGCTTATCTTGTTTTTTCTCCATGATTTCTTCTTATGTCTTTGTTGTTTTGCTTATGTTCTTCATGTTTCATTATAAATAATAAGAATTTATCAAACTCGATCTGAAATGCCTCGATTTTGGTGGCCATACCTTGTTTCATGACTATCTTCCCTCCTCAACAAAGTGATCCTCTATATACTAAATTTATTAGAAAGTTTTATTTTAATGAATGCTGAAAAAAGTTAAAGAACTAAAAACAAGATAAAAACTTTAAGATTAAAGTATAATTAGAATTATAATGTTGAGGTTCATGAATTTAATAAACTGGAATTTTTATAATAAATAATTGATTTTTACTCGAATCGAATCATGACAAACCTTTTGTCAAGATACATATTATCATCAAGAAAGGTCATGCATAGTTCCTATTTTCCAATTCTCACGTCGTGATAATAAACTGATTTGAACATGGAAAAATTTTTGTCCATCTCAGTTTAAAAAAAAACCATGATGTAATTGGTTGACTTTTTATTTTTCCCATTGAAAAATTTTCGTCCATCTTCCACAGCGGGAAACCACCGGTTTTGAGAAACATTTCAGAAAACAGCGTGCATGATTTACCTAATTTTAGATTCTCTCCAAATTAATGGGTTTTGAATAATAGTTTTTAATACCAGTTTGAAAACACATTAATACCCCCTAACAATTTTACTTTGATGAAATGAATTGACTATATTTAACACGTTTCTTTAAAATATTTAAAAGAATACAGTAACATTTTTAACGCATTATTTTAAAATTTTAACGGATTCTTTTAAAAATAATTAAAAAAATAAATGGGTTTTTAAAATTTTAATATATATGCATAAAAATAAATATATATCACGATAGTTTTTTTAATTTAATTTTGTTTTTTTAACACACATACACATACGCAAACATATATAACAAAAAAATTACACTACTACACAAGAATTTTTTATCGGTGCTAGAATTTAGATTTATTAGTGCTCAAAAAAATTGATGATGTTGTAAGTTCCCTTAAAACCTGGTTGTTTTTATCAGTGCTAAAAAAATTTCTGATAAAAAATGTATTTTATCAATGCGTTTTTTACACTTATAAAGGCAGATTTTATAACCGTAGTTTAGCATGGATAAAACTCATAATATTTTTTAAAACTCATACTCCTTTATGATCTATAGTTTTTAGCATTGATAAAATTCAAAAGATATTTTTTAAAAGTTATGGAATAAAGCGTTGTTCCCACCCTCTATGTGCATAAAAATATTTATACATTACCGTAGTTTTTTTAATTTTTTTTTGTTAATGCTCGTAGACACACACACATAAATATAACAAAAAATTTACACAACTAATGAAGCATCTTTTATCAGCACTAGAATTCAATATTATCAGCGCTAGCTAAAAAAAGTGATGAATGTTGTATTTTACCCCTACATTATTGCATTTAAATTCATTTAATATAGTTTTTTGTATGATTTTATCATATTCAATTTAGGGTGTTTATTTGCATGGGTGTATATGAATGCATGGGAACTGTTTACGTGATTTTATTTTTGTTTACTCGATCATTTGCATACCCATGTATTTGGATTCCTTACTGAGAGAGAGGCTTTATCTGGACCATTGATGGAAGGAGATCCGACAGCCCTGCTTTTTCCTAGGTGTGTTTCTTTCGCTCGGCTTCAATCTGATGTGATGTCGTCGTGCCAATCTCTTTGTGCCACATGTCTTGTGCACTGTCCCACCTTCAGTTACGCGAACTACCGGCTTTGATTTGGTCCATCCACACGGATACAATCCCGTGATTCCATTTGACCTCTGGTACACCATCATTTCATCTAGATTACAGTTTGATTCCGCATCAATTCATTCGTTCATAGCTCTCTCTGTCTTCGACTCTGGTTCAATCAGCGAGTCACTCCTTCGCTGTGTACAGGGTTTTCAGAGAAGAAGAAGGAGACCGAGGTTATCTGGCCATCCACACTCTCCATACTTGAGTTCATTCTGCCTCATGGAACCAGAGTACTTCTCTGGTGGAGATTCAGTGGAGATCGACTCATTCCTGGGTATAGGGAGACTGTGCATCAAGAAGGTTCTTGATCTTGACTTCCTTTTTTATTGTAAATAGGTTTATACTTAGTTTCTTGGCTTTGTAGAGATCTATTATTTTCTTTCATGTATAGATCTATATCATTTTTTGTGTGTGTGTGAGTCTTCCCAAGAGTGGATGACATTGACCAGGCTTCACTACTGCCACCTAATTCAACAACATTGGCCTCCTCGAATAGTTTATCTGGTTTTTCTTTGTTTTTTCTTTCAAGTCTATATTTGTTTTTCTTACTGTATTGCTTCATAATAAAAGGATTACCTGGGTGGTGTTCTCTTCATTCATGTAGGATCACATTGATCCAAAACACATTATATTTATTGTCATTTACCTTTTCTACACTCGCTATTTTTTTGTTCTAGTAGCTTGATTTTAGAAGAAATATATTCTGGTTCTTTATCTCCAATTGATTAATTGAACTTATCAAATAGTTAACCTACAATATAAGACAATGGATCTTGGATGATTTTGGGTTTAATCATTAAACCCCAAAAAGTGGTATGAGATCCTACAATAATGTTAATTATGGGTTCCACTAAATTTGATATTGATAATTTTGATGGTGAAAACGATTTTAGTCTTTGGAGAATTAAAATGACAGCTTTACGGAACCATAATGGTTTAATTGATTCCCTTTATGGTTCTAGAAATAAAATTATCACCCCTTCCTCAGATGGGAAGACTGCCACTACTTACATTGATGCCCCTGAGGAAACTCTTAGGAAAGCTTGTAGCTTAATTCATTTATCTTTAAGAGATAAAGTGCTTAGAGAAGTTGCATATGAATCTTATGCCACTGGTATATGGTCTAGAATTGAATCCTTTTATATGACTAAGTCCCTTGTTGGTAGATTATACAAAAAAATGATATTGTATACTTAAAAATGTGCCATGAAACTATAGTCAGGACACACATTGATGAATTTAATAAAGTCTTGTTAGATCTAGCCAACATAGACATTAAATTTGATGATGAAGACCAAACCATTATACTGTTAGCTTCATTAGATGATTCCTTTAAATTTTTTAAAGACTCTATGATGTATGGTAAAGATACACTTACTCTTGAAGAAGTTAAATCTGTTTTACTCTCCAAAGACCTTCAAAGGAAGGGTAGTGTTAAAACTGAGGCTGATTAGGGACAACAGTGAGCCTAGAGGTAGAAGTGAGTCTAGGGGTAGGAGAAAAGAAAGGGGTCAAACTAAAAAGAAAAGATTTAATTCTAAAAAAAATTCATTAATTGTTTTCAATGTAAACAACCTAGTACATTAAGAGGAATTTCCCTAATAAGAAAGGTGACTATAGAGACAATAGTAATGATCATTCCTTATTAGCTGAGCATGACTTTGACACTGTTGATGTGTTGAATGTCTTTGACATTTCCATCTTTGAGGAATGGATCCTAGATTCAGGATGTTCATTCCACATGTGTCCTAGGAATGAGTTCTTTACTGATTTGAGGTAAATTGAGTCTGGTGAGGTATTTCGAGGGAATAACAAGAGTTGTCACGCTATGGGAATAAGATCGGTTTCATTAGAACTTCATGATGGGACTATTAAGACTCTTGAGGAAGTTAGGAGGGTACCTAAGTTAAAAAGTAACCTAATATCCCTAGGAATCCTTGACCAAAAGGGGTATAGTTTTAAGTCAGACTCTAGAAACCTTAGAGTTGCCCGAGGATCCCTCACTGTTATGAAAGGAACCCTTTGTAATGGTCTTTATGTGTTAGATGGTAAGGTTTATTGAAGTCAGTTGAACAACTCTTGTAGTTCAGAGCTTGATTCCACCACCCTTTGGCATAGAAGGTTAGGGAACATTAGTGCCAAGGGCCTTAATGAACTCAAAAAATAGGGGATTTTGAGTAACATTACTCCGAGTAGTCTCCCATTCTATAAGGATTGTGTATATGGAAAATCCAGAAGAGTCACCTTCAGTAGGTCAATGTATAAGTCTAAAGAACCCCTTGAATGTATTCATTCTGACTTGTGGGGTCCTTCTAGAGTCACCTCCCATGGTGGAGGCTTATACTTTGTGACATTCATTGATGAATTCTCTAGGAAATTTGGGATTCATATACTCAAACATAAGTCTGGTACCTTTCAGACCTTTTATAAATGGAAAGCTAGGGTAGAAAGTGAGTCTAATAGGAACTCAAAGCCTTAAGAACTGATAATGGTTTAGATTATCTATCCACAGAATTCATTGAATTCTGTGAAATTGATAGAATAAATAGATACTGAACTATTTTTGGAAACTCCATAGTAGAATGGATTAATTAGCAGATAGAATAAATAGAACTATTCTTGAGAGGGTGAGGTGCATGTTGTCCCACTCAAAACTACCCAGGCTCTTCTGGGCTAAGGTTGCCTCTACAATAGTGTATCTTATCAACCATTTCCCATATTCTGCTAATTCCTTTAAAAAATCTAAAGAACTCTGGAAAGGTTCACCCTCGAGCCTTGCAAACCTTAGGAATTTTGGATCCATAGATTATACTCATACGTGCACTGATAAGCTAGATCCTAGGGCAGATAAGTGTATATTCATGGGTTGCCCAGAGGGTGTTAAGGGGTGTCGTATGTGGGTAGAAAAACCAGGTTATTAAAAAGGCATAATGAGCCGAGATGTCATGGTTCATGAGTCTGGTCTATCCAATGATAAGGGATATGAACCTATAGAGTCCTCTGATGACACTACAAAACCCTCTAGAGTCCCAACACCTATAGTTGTTGAAGTACTTTTTGAATCAAGTGATCACTCCTAGTCTACGACTGGTCTTGCTTCCCCCATTATCCAAAACCATGTTGAATCTGATTCCAATTAGGATTCTAAACTCGAAACGGAAGAACCAGATAATCTGAGAAATTATCAGCTCACTCGGGATAGAGAGAGGAGAGTTATTAGGCCTCCTACACATTTTAATTAAGCATACACTGCTGCCTATGTGTTTAATATATCTTAGGACTTATTTAATTATGAGCTTCAAACTTATAAGTAAGATATTATGTTCAAAGAATCCATTGGGTGGTTGAGTGCGATGCAAGAAGAGATGAATTGTCTTCTTAAAAACAACACTTGGTTTGTTATTTCCAAACCTAGTATCCAGAAGATCATAGGTTCTAAATGTATTTATAAGAAGAAAGAAAACAATGTAGGAGAAACTAAAATCAAATTCAAAACCCAAATGGTTTCTAAAGGTTTTCTTCAACATGGAGGGATTGATTATAGTGAAATTTTCTCCCCATTTGTTAAACATTCATCTATTATAATTCTTCTTACTTTTTCAACCAGTTTTTATTTTCATGTTGAACAATTAGATGTAAAAACTTCTTTTTTATACATGGTACTCTTGATAAAACAATTTATATGACCCCTCCTGAAGGATTTTAAAAAAATTTCAAACCTAATCAAGTTTGTCTTCTTAAGAAGTCTTTATATGGACTTAAACAATCTTCAAGGCGATGATATAAAAAGTTTGATTCTTTTATGATTGAAAATCAGTTTTATAGAAGTAAATTTGAATCATTTGTATATTATAAAACTATTAAACATGAATATATTTACCTATTATTATATGTTGATAACATGCTTTTAATCTGTAAAAACATGAGGATTGTAATTTCTGCAAAGTATCAATTGAATCATGTATTTGAAATGAAATAATTAGGACGTGTTAATCAAATATCAGGTATGAACATAATAAGAGATCAGAAGTCTAGAACCTTATACTTATCCCAATCTGCTTATGTTAATAAGGTCTTAAGAAGATATATGTTTGATCAAGTTAAACCTATTAGTATGCCTCTAGAAAAATATTTTAAATTATCTTTAGAACAATCCCTTATAAATGATGATGAGGCTTCCTTAATTATTAAGATTCCATATGTTAATGTAGTATGAAGTCTTATGTACGCTATGGTCTGTTCTAGGCTAGACATTTCCTTTGTTGTTTATACTTTAAGCATGTTTATGGGGAAACCTGGTAAGCCTCATTGGCATGCATTGAAATGGATTCTTAGTAATGTCTCCATGTATGATAAATTGTGCATTCGATATGGCTTAAATAGTCATTTTGATAATGATATAGTTGGTTTTGTTGACTCTGATTATGCTGCAAATGGCGACACTCGAAAGTCTATCACTAGTTTTGTATTTCTTCCATATAGAGGACCGGTCTCTTGGAAGTGAAATATACAATCAATGGTTTCACTCTTCACTACTGAGGTAGAGTATATTTCCTTGATAAAATCCATAAAAGTGGTTATATGGTTGAATGGTTTTCTTTCTGAGTTGTCTTTATCTGCTGATAGCATTGTAGTCTATTGTGATAGCCAATCTGCATTGCATTTATCTAAAAACTATGTATGTCATGTTAGATCGAAGCACATTGACATTAGACTTCATTTTTTTAGGTATATTACAGAATTTCGGATGGTGAGTGTCACTAAGATACCCACTGAAAATAATCTAGCCGATAGTTTGACTAAGGTCGTCCCATTGTCCAAATCCATGCATTGCCTTAAATTAATGAATTTAGTCCCAATTCTATAACTTAGGTTGTGAGAACATCATCCTTAAATTTAATTTAATTGAAAGGTAAAGATTTATTGTATTTGGACCCTATATTATTGCATTTAAATTCCTTTAATATAGTTTTGTATATGATTTTCTCATATTCAATGTATGGTGTTTATTTGCATGAGCTTATATGACTACATGGGGACTCTTTACGTGATTTTATTTTCATTTACCTAATTATTTGCATACCTGTGTATTCGGTTTCCTTATTGGGATAATAACTTTATCTAGACCATTTATGGAAGGATATCCAATGACCCTTCTTTGTCCCGGGTGTATTTATTTCGCTTGGCTTCGATCCGATGTGTCGCTGTCAAGCCAATATCGTAGCACCACATGTCTCGTTCATTGTCCTGCCTTCAGTTACGTGATCCGCTGACTTTGATATGGACCATTCATGTAAATTCAATCCCATGATTCCTCCTGAAATCCAGAACACCATCATTGCATCTGGATGGCGGTTTGATTCCGCGTCGATTCATTCATTCAGAGAACTCTCTATTGTCAGCTCTAGTTCAATCGACAGGTTCTCAGTGAGTATCTCTTTCACTATGTAGAGGGTTCTCAAAGAATAAGAAGGAGACCGAGGTTATTTTCCCATTTTTACTCCCCATCCTTGAGTTCGTTCCGCCTCCTAGAACCAGAGTACTTCTCCAGTGGAGATTCAGTGAATATTAGCTAATTCTCGGGTCTAGGGAAACCATGCATCAAGAAGGTTCCCAATCTTGACCTCCATTTTGATCATAACTAGGTTTCTACTTAGTTTCTTGGCTCTATAGTGATCTATTCTTTTCTTTCATGTATAGATATGTATCCTTTTTGTGTGTGTGTGTGAGTCTATCCAGGAGTGGATGGAGTTGACTCTATGTGACAGGATTCACCACTACCACCTAGTTCAACAAGGTCGGCTTACTCAGATAGTTTTTATGGTTCTTCTTTATTTTTTATTTCAAGTCTGTATGTTTTTTTTTTGCTTACCATCTTGCTTCATAATAAAAGGCTTACCTAGGTGGTGTTCTCGCTGTGCATATAGAATCACACTAATCTGAATTACATTATATATACTGTCATTTAACTTTTATACACTCATTATTTTGTTATTACGGTGGCTTGATTTTAGAAGAAATCTATTCTAGTTATTTATCTCTAATTGATTAATTGAACTTATCTAATAATTAACCCACAATACATGACAGCGGATCTTGGAAGATTTAGGGTTTAAGCATTTAACCCAAATGATGATGTTATGGTCGCTCTTAAAATTTGGTCGCTCCTATTATTTTTAATAAATGTTTATGATGAGGTCATTTCCTATAATCTGATGTGCGAATGAGACACCCATATAGGGATCTTCAACCTCTGTAATGTGGTGAAGTCTAATGACATGAATGAGGATTTTCCTAAGTACAAGAACCTCGATCATCCACTGCTCTATTTGTGAATCATCATGACAAGGTGCATCTGATCCTTATCCCACTGCATAAGTGGAAGGGCTGAAAATCTAATGATGGATCCATATTCCCTATAAAGACACGGTCATAAAGGATGAAGGCATATGAAATGACTCCTGATACAAGCTCAGATCTGTTATACTAGGAAAAAACTGTGGATATTCTGACAATAGAAATGGATCACAAGGTTGTTGGTACACATCCACAGTCGATTGAGGCTTGTCTACTAGGTGTGCTATCTCTTCCTATGGAATAAGTGAGTCCTCACGTGAAACCCGGTGTGGACTACGTTGTCGTTGTCGCGGCTCGTCAACATCAGTAGTTTCCGAAGGAGGTTCTTGAGTAGGAACCTACTCTCCCTGATATGTATGGTTGAATATACTATCATGTACAACACGATATGATAAAATCATACCCCACACTGCAACTGATACGTTGCTTGACTAAATACCTCTCCCTCCTCAGGATCAGACATGTGGATAATTTTCTCTATTCGAGTTTTCTGTAAAGAGATTCAAACTGAACTAAAAAAATCAATAAACAACATAATGTAAAGTTATTTACTTACTAGATCCTCGACCCCTCTCCCATAAATTGTAACAGTATATACTTCAATCTATATCATGATTCTTACTCGAGCTTCTATGAAAAATGGCATTGTATCATAGGCATGCCATCCATACAAAATAATACATGTCCATCCCATATGTAAACATACTATGCAAGTTTTCATCTCTAATTAACATCCTACCTACCTATCATCTTTAGTGAATGAAACATTGTTGGTTGTCAGGGTGACAATGAAATATGTTGAAACCATTCAAACTGATGCATAACTCTATTGGGTTGGTTACACTCAATAATATGAGAGTATATGAGAGGCACTACAACCCTGGCATCGTCAAGATCAACAATGCAGTATACAGGAAGTTGGTCTAATATATACCAGTATGGTACCCATGAAATAAGAAATGAAACGTGACATTTGTTAAAATATTTTGTTATTATTTTCAAAAAATGATAATATTATGAAATTGATTGGTCAACAGAAGAATGTATATACTTACATCAGTAGTAGTAAACTATCTAACATGAGATGGTATGCACCCAAATTGTGTCTTAGTGTCTTGAAGAACTAGTGTGTCTGAATCCACTTGTAACGTACAACATATAAAGTGATAAATAACAAGTAATTACGTACAATAACTCATGTTAGCATCATAAAACAATAAAGATGAGTGATTATATTAGAATCCACATGGAGTGTCATGAAGACATCCATATCAAACTCCAGACCAGTAATAATAGGGTCTAGGGGAGAGATGTGCTCACATGCCCACATTTGAATGAGGGTGATAAATCCCCCAAGATCACTATGATCAGGTCAGAATATAGTTCATAATGATTTGTATGTGTATGACAAGATCGTAGATTCCCAATTGTATCTATCATCCAGATTAAAGTCCTCAAGTATCCCAAAATACATCATATGAACATGCATACTAGAGTGATAAGTGCATGTTTCCCCTCCAATGAGTCGTAAGATATATGGATAGGTGTGATGCGTGACAGTCTTCTCATCAGTGTCAACAAGTAAATGTGTGAAATGCATGTCAATATAGCTCATAGACACATAACTTCAAACTAGAGCAGTATCATCTCCCATAATTTATAGGCCTATCAATTTCTATACAATATTAGGTCAGTCTCTACAGGTGGAACTTATAACCAAATCACCCTAGATATGAAGATTGAGCATTGTAATGTCTCGCCTTTTTTTAAAGTGGCGTAGATACTTAATTTATAGTAAAAATATCTTTTTTATGCTAGTAATGTGCTTAATAGGATAAGTAGAAGTTTAGGAGATTTTAGGGTTCATTTAGATCCTGGAGCTCAAATTTTGGAAAGGCAAACTGAGTTACACAGTTAGCACACGGTTAGTACTAACTGTATGACTTAACCATGTGGGTGTTGCTGCAAACCGAAGAGGAGCGCACAATTAGTTCTAACCATGCCACTCAGGCTGCATGAACATGCAGGGATCTCTGGTGGGTTGGAAGGGGACACAAGACTTTCCTAAATTGTGTTCCTAGAGCCACACCTTTAGCACCACTTAACAAATGGTGTCGCACAGTTTAGGTGCATGGTTTGGCCAACCGTGCAGCCAAACCATGTGCCTCTTAAAAAAGTATAAAGAAACCACTACTATAAATCTGGGTTTATCCAGTACTAGGATTTATTAGAGCTAGCTAAAATCATTGATAAAGGGAAGTCTTTGTCAGTGTTAGCTAAAAGCACTGATAAAGACCCCCTTTTTCAGTGCTAATAAAAAAGCACTGATAAAGGGGTGCCTTTATCAGCACTACTAAAAAAGCATTGATAAAAGGGTTACTTTATTAGTACTAATAAAAACCCACTAATAAAGGGGGGGCTTTATCAATGCTACTAAAAATGTTCTAATAAAGTGGACCCTTTTTCAGCGCTAGTAAAAAAGCACTAATAGGGGGCTTTATCAGCGCTTTTTTACTAGCACTGATAAAGGGCCCCCTTTATTAGTGCTTTTTTTGTAGCACTGATAAAAGGTATATTTCATAAAATAAAACATATTTCACTAAATATAATTTATTAATATTTAAATATATTTATATTGATATAAATATAATATATTTTATAAAATGTGATTTAGATGAGGTTAAATGCACATTTACACTTAATATATAAGATATTTAGAGAAAATTGCTAATAAAATAATTAAAAAATATTATTAATTAATAATTTTCTAATTATTATCAAGTTATAGTCATTTAATAAAAATTGTATGATAGAAAAATTAAACGAATTAATGAACAGTCAAAGATAAGTTGAAAACATGACTTGAACTTAAAACGACCATAACTTTTGATACAGGTGTCTGTTTGGGTTCTACCACATATCAAATCAAATCCTGTGAAGAGATATACACATTAGTGACCAAGGATACCCTAATAAATATTTTTTTGAGTTCAAAACCAGGCTATAAGGCCTCAAAAACTAATTTTTTAGTTGGGATATCCTATTTTTTAAATATTTGATAGTATGTCAGCTTCGTTTAAGAGGGTACTCTGGTCTATTTTTAGTGGGAACTGAATTTATTATTAAGAATTTCATTCATATAGATATTATGGTTTTCAAATTTTATCATTTTTTATAATATAGTTTTATTTATAATTAAATATTTTCATATTTTATTGTATTTACTTATAATAAATCAATTTAATAATTACACGTTTAAACATACATAAATTAATATATGAATAAAAAATATATGTAAATATATATATTTATAAATAAATATATGAGATAAAAAAATGTATGTAAATATATATAAATAAATAAATAAACCTCTTAAAATGGGGAAGAAATCAACTTAGGACAGTGGTAAAGAGCTCCCTTATCAGTAGGAGGTCTAGGGATTGAATTAGAGTGAGCACAGCTTTCTAGGGAACTAACTAGAGTTGAGTAAGAGGTGAGGGTCTAGAACTGTTTAAGGGGGTAAAAATCAAAGAGAAAAGGGGGAGTATAGCATAGAGGAAGGGTGTGGGGGTGCTGAGTAATGTGGACAAAAAATAATTTCTTAAAGACTCCTTTATCTGTGCTTTTTCCAAGCACTGATAATGGTCAGCCTTTAACAACACCTAGGTGTTCAGTGCTGATAAATAAAAATGTTAGCCCTATTAATGGTCTATTCTGTAGTATTGGACTACTTCCCCTACCTTTATTTAAGGTATCTCTCCTATTTTTCCTCCTCACTTGCATGTAGCACCTATCCTAGGCATGGGAGTCTTCCATCTTCCTCCAGCCTAGTCTTTAAGCTAGGTTCTTCATCTGAGCTCTGATTCCTTCATTCTCAATTGCGTTGGATGTATATTGATAAGAGATTATTTCATCTTACTTCCTTTCTTAGTTTATCTCTCCATCTTCAGCACTATTTTAGTGTGATCTAAAATGTCATATTTTCAAATCATGGCCTATTTTGCTATTTTCTTCCATTCTACATCGAATATGAAGCCGATAATGGATTAAGGTTCATCTACCAACCTATGGTGGGTGGTCTAGTTATTTTTCCCTAAATTATCATTGATTTATATGGTGTTTCATTATGTTACACGCTGTAATATTTCAACAACGCCTCCTAAATACCAAATTAATTAAATGTTTGTACATTACTTTGTTCAGGGTAGCCCTAGAAAACTAAATTCAATGTCATAGGATTTCAACCTCGATAGAAGTCACCCCTTAGGTTATTCCCTTCTAAATGGATTATGATACTTATGATTAAACATGGAATTGAACCACCACTTAAGGTGTGTTGAGTTGGATTTGGTAATTGAAATAAAATTTTAATTAAAATAAAGGAGATTGGTAGGCCATGTACTTAGTCCCTACTTCTTCTTGTTGTAATTTAAGTAAATCTTGTAAGTGGATTTAGCCAAGTTTGACTATATTTAATTATAATATGGTATGATTTTAATGTTACTGATGACCATTCCTTTAAACCAAACTAAGGGAGATACAAGGGTCCCAATTAAGGACACCTTGGATGGGCTCATTAAGCTTAACAATTAGAAACTTATCAATGAATTATAGCATGAAAAAAATTGATACATGGGTTCTTTATAGAACACCATAGATGAGATCACCAGGAAGATGTATTTATGCTTCCCATGAGTGATACCTGGTTCCCTGGTGGGTTACCTTTAATGGGATTGTTAGGAACTATTACCGAACCATGCCATGAGCGATACCTAGTTTCCGATGTGGTATAACTTGAAAAACTTAGAGGGTTAAATCTTATAACATTTTTGGAGTGATACTTGGGTCCTTATAATAACACCTTGGAAAAAATCCTACTGTGATGGGTTTTATAACACCCCAAACTTCCACGATATGTTTCCCTTTGAATAAAGCAATAGCTTGCATTGTACGCAACTTCGATACTCTAACACACGGCGACTAATCAAAACAGCCGTTATGAATAGTAATACCCACTTTTTGAAATTTTATAAATTTTATCGTTCAAAATGGAATTCATATTTGGATTCGGAATATCGAAATTATCCTAGGGTGAATTTTTGGTATTTTTCTGAAAACTTTCAATTTTTGATAAATAGTGAAAAAACACTGAGTTATAGTTTAAAAATGAATTTTTATATAAATAATTATTTATTTTATTTAAATTTAATTAAGGTCAAAATAGATACATAATACCTATATAATTTCAATGTAATTCATTGAAGTTAGTTTAGAATAATTTTAGATATATAAAAATTTTATTGAACTTTTCACTGTCTTTTACCCACCTCTTAGGAGAATTTGGAAATTCATGTAAAACTTAATTTTACCGCTTCTGTGAGTGGAATTTCGAAAATCTAATAGACACGGTTAATATCAAGGAGTAAAATATGGTTCAATAAGATAAAAATAATTTTTGGTGAATAGTAACTTTTTACTTTTATTTACCACGGTTAAAAGTAAGTAGGGTAATTAAGGGTAAAAATGATATTAATATTAACCTAACACATGTCCTAATTCTATTTTATAAGTGTATCTCGACCAAAAACAACCTTATGAATAAAATATTATCATTTAGGTCCACTTGTATTAGATTAGGACATTTATTATTATTTAATTCAAAGAAGAGTTAAAAGAGTTAAAATCAAAGTTTAATTACTAAAACATTTTTAATATAGTATTATACATAAGATAAATTCGATTGTAAATATTAATTAGAAATATAAAACTATTTCCTACATAATGGTATTTTATTTATAATTTTTAGACATTAAATAATTTAATTTATTTATGACACAATGATGATGCAGTAATTACCTTATTAGTGAAATATTAAAATAATTAATATTATAAATACCCAAATAATATAATTTGATACTTTTAATGAATTACAAGAATTTTATAGGTTAATATGACATGTTATTATTGATTTAATTATGTTTTTTCTAAGTAATAATGCTGTTATGATTTTCACAAAAATAAAATACCAAACAGTGTCAAAATTGACAAAAAAGAGTTTTTTTAAAAAATATTATATTATTAATTGATATTCAATTCCTAATAATCTAAAGTTCGTCCAAAGGACTTGTATCATGATAGGTGTATCATTAATGTACCACTTGGGGGTCTCTTGGATGTATATAGTAAGTTTATTAACTATATAATATAAAAATACAAAGTGACATGGTAAATGTCAATCTAATTAACTAAGAGTTAAAACTAAACGATAAGGTTAATATAATAACCCAAACCTACCAAAAATCTATTGGTTGAAATTATTTTGAGCCATACCTACATTATACTTTGAATAATCCACTTTGGAGCCATTAGAAACCGAATATGAATTTATTATAAATTAATACTTTAAGTTTTTTCTAAAGAGACCCTCCTCCCCCTTATAAAAGGACCCAACTTCTAATCAATTATTCACACCTTCAAAGCCTTTTGGTTCGGCCAAACCCAGCCCAAATACTCTCTCAACTTCCCTCACTTAAAACTAGATGCCTTAGTCTGATCAGAAAGCCGACCTAAGGAGCCCTTTTGATCAAATCAAAAGGAAGAACCTGAAGAAGAGGTAATGTTTTCACCACCCTCTTTCAAGTTCCTTTCTTCTTCAACTTCTTCTTTCTTTATTATTTACATCCTAAAATAATAACTCCAGTGTCTCCTATATACTGTGATGTTATTATAAATATGGTACAACCATATTCAGTATTCTATTCATCCCTTGAATGACATGTCACCATACGTGTGAACGTATGACTTACCGTCTCCACGTCGTGGTGTAATTGTTATTTAATACATTAGTATTTGGATGGGTATAATAATGATGTTTAATTCATGTAAATAACAAATATAACATGATAATGATTCTGTATATATGATATACCATCCAATTATATATTATTTTAATATCAAAAGAATGATATTGTCTCTTGTGCGTACGTACGGACTACCATCTCCACGAACGTGATGAGATTCATTCTCCATCGTATCCATTCAAGTCTAATTCTAATTTTAAGATTGATAATAATGTTTAAGGACTTAATATAATTCTGGATATGAATAAGATACAACCTATCCATAACAAACATGGCTTACATAACAAAACATATAAAAGAAAATGAGTAAGTTAACACCTGAAACGACGATAATTCTAAAATATTATTAACAAAGCAATGTTAAAAGATAATATATGATATCATATTAATATATATGATTCTTTTATAATTTAATAAAAATTATTTCACCATTATAGAGGAGGTTAACCTACCCCAACCAAGGAAAATTACAAGGTAAGGGTTTATTTCGCAATCTCTTCATTATCTGAGGTTGTTTATACGCAATAATATACTGGGACTTCTTTATCATCCACATCCATATTTCTTAAAAATGTATTTCAAAACATTTTTACTATTTAATAGAATATGGTTTAAAGTCATTTATACCCTTTTTTACTTTTATAAGTGGTTTATAAATTAATCTTTCCATCATTTTCCAAACAAGGTCCTTTTTAACCTTTTCGACAGAATTAAGGTAAGATTGTTTTTTTAACTTATACAGCGGGTGTGGCTGTTTTCTGCCATTATAAAATTTTCAAATCTTCCCTTACAAGATTATAAGAAAATTTTAAAAGTAAATGTTTTATTTTATAATTATGTGACTTTTAAATGATTTCAAAAAAAGGGATATTTCTCTCAAATAGTTTTGATTTAATCTATGTCAACATCCTTTGATGGATTTTAAGCTTATTTGAAGTTGATTTATTATGATACAAAACTTCCATATTGTATTGAAGTTTTTGTGATTTTTTTGACTGTGGATGTGTTATTTTTATACCATTCATGTTTTATGGAGAAATTATTGACATTTTTTATACTAGTTTTAATACGAATGTTTATGTTATGTTTAAACCTCTTCATATGAGGAATGCATTGGACTTAATAAGTGACGGTTGGAGCCCGTTATAGCTCCTCGATGCATCGGTAGGTCTCATGATACAAAATAGTGTCTTGGCACAAGGCCTTGAAAAATATTATTTGTAGTCTTGGCACGAGGCCTTGACTATGTGGTTATGATAGTCTGGCATTATGCATTCCATCATTATGAAAGTGGTTATTGATATTGCATGTGATTATTCGACTAGTAGAATATCCATGTGAATAAGTAAATAGAATTATTTCATTTTATCTTTTCCATATTACGATGAAGTTCCAGTTTAAAAGGCTTTTTTTTAGTAATACATTGCCTTAAATGTTTGTGCTTATTTATGAATGTTTCCGCTATATTGTTATCCTTACTGAGCATCTGAGCTCACCCATTTCAATGTTTAATTTTTCCCAGGATGTGAAGAAGTAATTTATGAATGACCTGCAGGGATAGTATGAGGGGATATGAATACAAGATGTTGTTGTAGTAGTTTTCACTTTATGATGTAATGTAAACTTTATGAATGTATCTAGTTATTCCAAGGCTACTAAACTAATTGGTCTTTCGAGACTTGATCTTTTGTGATCATGCCAATATTATGTAATAATACACCGACTCTGGGTAACTGGGGTCGGGGCGTTACAGGTTTTAATAGAACATTCTTGGAATGATACTTGGGTTCCTTATACGCAACGCCTTGGATGGGCTTAGAATGAAAATTATTTTAAAACTAAGGATGCATCCTCCGAGACAAATCACAATATTGGGTTCCGTACATGATTTATACTTGAACTTTATGAAGACCCAGTTATACCTTTATGCTCATATACAGTGAGGGTTATAAAACCCCTTACCAGTATGTAGGGATGCCTTGGGCTTACAATCTGAGTCCTGGCTAATACTATGTATCTATATATGTGTGAAAAAATATGTATACATGTATATGATGCATATATATATACACATACCTTTGTTTATATAAATATACATATAGGGTGATATCAGTTCAGAGACATCCAACTTGGGATGAAGCAGGTAGTGTTGGTCAGGTATCCCGTGAGGAATACAATCCAATGTAATTTATTTATTTAATGTATTGCATTTATTATTACATGCACACTAATCACATTATATGCATAGATTGGATAGTTCTAGACATCATTGGTAGTTCCCATCTAAGTATATCTCACACCCTGTTTGGGCCACCGGTTGGTACCCGAACAGATCTTATGGATGCAGGTAGGTTTAAAGGAAAACATCCAACTATGGATGTTTGATTATCTATTTAGGATAGGGTACAGTAGTAGAGGACCGAACTTATGCTCGCGATGCTAATGGAGATAGTTTTTATCCGTTTTTTATTTTTGTATAGCATGATGTATATGCCTAATCCCTTAATCCCTTTTTTCTATCACATGACATGAGCATCATTTTTTATATGACATTGACTCTATTCCACTTGTTTATTATATCTGTATGGTTTATTATTCCGCTACTGGTTATTTATTACCATTTTCTATGCCTATAATTATTGTATACTAATATGATACACTTTGATCATGAGGGTATAGTCTCCCCACTGTACCACCATAGACCCTCGCTGCTAATCGGAAGCCTCTAGTGTACGAGGAGGTGCGCTTGAGGCCATGTGGCCAACCAAATTCAGTTACCTATAGGTGAATAGGGTCTGAGGCACTATAAATTGCTATCAGTGATCTTTTTCCTTTTGTCTTAATATTTGGGTATTAGAAAGTAGACCAGGAACGTGTCAAAATTTGGTAATGATCCTGTGCTTGGGAGTTGCTAACCTATGTATAGGGGAAATCCAAATTACCTAGGTTGGGATATTACTATTTTGGATTATGCTTGTTACACTTTTATTGATTTCACCATTGGGTGACATACATGATTTTTGGTTTTATTTTTGTTATTATTATGGTGAATTTCATTTACCTTGGCTTGATGAGGCAAGGAGGTATCATCTCATGAATCATTATAGGCACTTGAGGATTCACATGTCATGCATATTCTATGAGATATCTATATTACTACGTACATTTCTTGTTGCATATTATTGGTGCCTTGACTATTGAATTTAAAAATGTGCTAACATTTCTTGTAGGGATAAAATAATCATATTAATTAATGTGTTTACATCAACATAAATGGTGTTTTCCCATATATCTTGATGTTAAAACCTTAATTAACCAATCATTCCATGTTTGATCTGTGGACCACTACATATATTGGCCGAAATGTTGGATGATTTTGATTACATAAATTCCAATTGTAATTTATGAATCATGTACTTCTATAAATTGGGAATGGAAATTCGTTTAATCAAATAATTTTATATGATCTGATACATCTTGATACCAAATGTAAGGTTCAGGTCATAGTTATATGACATTCCAGTTGACACTTATAAAGCTTATGCCTTTATAATTTGGGAATAGTGGCACATCTTACAGGACTGTGATATCTATATACATATAAATGAGTATGAACTTAACTAAATTTAAATCCTTAGATAAAAAATGGTTACCATTAAATAGGGATTCCAATTGAAAATTAAAGGGTGTTTTAATCTATTCCTTACAATTGAAACTCCATATACTGGGACCTCTATATCATAATGTGATACCTTGACCCTGACTCGACCTTAGTAGTGGGAAGTAGGCATTGTCTATTATGACCTCTACAATCTTTCTATGTCAACTATACTAGGATTTAGGTGTAGGAAGACAGGTTGAATTTTATATAAGAAGAATATATACTTGTCTTATCCTGACATCTTTAATCTTATTTGTTGTTAAATTTTATCAAAGGTGTGTGTTTGGAAATTGTATAGTTATACCACCAAGATGGCCTCGAGTTATGTTCCAGGCGGATGGTGATGATCATGCTATGGAGGAGGCGGGCCCTTACCCACCAATATTACCTCATGTGGTTCCACTTGAGGCACCTCCTTCCATTCCTCAACTAGGTGTTGATGCTCAGTTACAAAAGATATTCCTATGCTTCATACAGTCTATACATGGAGCTCTGTGACCTACCCCAACTATGGCATAGTTGACATGATAATTCCAACAGCAACATCCTCCCACTTTCTCAGG
Source organism: Viscum album (assembly GCA_963277665.1). Classification (NCBI taxonomy): domain Eukaryota; kingdom Viridiplantae; phylum Streptophyta; class Magnoliopsida; order Santalales; family Viscaceae; genus Viscum; species Viscum album. The sequence continues at coordinate 1,507,910,368 of OY728131.1, read as the reverse complement.
GGATGGAGGTCTTCAAGATACTGAGTCATGGATAGAGGTCATGGTATCCATATACAAGCATTTGGAGGTGCCTCCAGAGTGGATGGTCAAGCTCGCAACATATATCTTTCATGATTCATCCAAGCGTTGGTGGGACATGATTACCCGGGCTTGTTGTCATCAGGGTATGGTCAGGGCGGACTTCCATATGGCCTTCTATGACTACTTCACTACTACAAATTTGGGTTTATCTAGAGTTAGAGATTTAATAGAGCTAGCTAAAAATGTTGTTAAAGGGGGACCTTTATCAATTCTTTTTTACAAGTTCTTGTAAAAAATGTTGATAAATAGGGGGTTTATCAATGCTTCTTTAGAAGTGTTGATAAATACCCCCCCCCCTTATCAGCATTTTTTAGTAGTGCTAATAATGGTATACTTTAAAAAATTATATTTCATTACAAATAATATATTAATAAATAAATATATTTATATTGATATAAATATAATATATATATTTTTAAATATGTTTTAGATAAGGTAAATAGGCTTTTACAATTAATATATAAGATATTTAGTGAAAATGGATTATAAAATAATTAAAAAAATATTTTTAATTAATAATTTACTTATTATTACTGAGTAATAGTCATTTAATATCAATTTGAAGATAAAAAATCAAAAAATTAAAAAAAAAATCTTAAAGAAGTTGAAAATGTAACTTGAACTTCAAACAACCATAACTTTTGATCTGGGTGTCCATTTAGGCTCTACCACATATCAAATAGAAGTTTATGATGAGATCTACACCCTCAGTGACACAAGTAAACCTCTATCACGTTTTTTGAGGATAAAAAGGATTAAAAGTTCTCCAAAACTAATGTTTTAGTCGGAGTACCCCAATTTTTTAATATTTGATGGATTTTTATCCTCATTTAAGGGGGTATTATTGCCTTTTTTGGTGAATATTTAATTTATTCTCAGGGACTACATTCATATTGATATTATGGTTTTAAAATTTTATCATTTTTCAGAATGTAATTTTATTTATAATTAAATATATGCATGTTTTCTTATATTTACTTATAATAAATCACTAATATAAATACATATATAAACATATTTACGTAAAAATGTATATTCTAATATATATAAATCAATAATTACTCTAAAAATTTATTTAAAACATTATATAACTATTTTTTACATTATAAAAATATATTTATAGTGTTTATATATGCATATATGTGTGTATTAATAAACAGATATATATTTATATTATATTCTAGTACATTTAAATGAATATAATACATAGTATATTTAAATAAATATAAGTATATATATATATATCACACACACACACATATTATATAAATTTATTTAAAAATTGTTATATAAATATATGAATAAAAAATATATATGTGAATATATATATATATAAACAGAAATATCATTAAACATACAAAAAAACAACATGGTGTAGTGGTAAAGGCATTCCATCTTCGAAGGAGAGGTGCGGGTTTCGAATCCAGGTGGGTGTACATGAGGCTGAAATTTCAAAAAGCACTGATAAAAGGGGCGGTGGGGTGAAAAGCGCTGATAAAGGTGGGGTGGAAGACATTATTAAAGGTGTCATGGAAGCACTGATAAAGGGGCTAGGATCATGGATGTCTGAAAAAAAAAATTACCCCCTTCAATAGCACTGCCTTTATCAACGCTAAAAAAGCGCTATTAAAGGCTCCCTTTAATAGTGATAAAAAAATCATTGTTAAAAGGGACCTTTAATAGTGATAAAAAAAGTTTTGTTAAAGGACCCTTTTAATAGTGTTTTTTTAGCATTGTTAAAAGGGGGCCTTTAAAATAACTTTTTAAGTACTAATAAAAGATTCAAGATTTTAACCGTAGTTTAATTATCAGTGCTTTTTTAGCACTGATAAAGGCTTATTCTAGTTCTATTAAAGACCTATTTTATGTTAGTTCTTATTTACATAGACACTGAGAGTGGACTGTGCTAGGAATTTTATGCACCTATATTAGGGTGTTATGTCTGTGATGAAGTATTCATCCCATTTCACTGAGATTTAGTGCTTCACACTGACCCTTATTAGTGACGTGTTAACTACAACGAGACGGTTTGAGGATGGTATTGTGAGTGTTATCTGATCATAGGTGAATGTATTTCAATTGAAAAACATTTCGAAGATAATGAACCAGGCCCTCATCATTAAGAAGAACCTGAGGGAGGATGGAAGTGCAAGCTAGGGCAGTTCAGTTTGGAGATAGGGAGGTGGTTCGTCTAGCGGTAGGAAGTGTTTCTTTGAGTATGCTCATGGGGGAAATATCAATCTGATGATATGCACTAGCAGTTATTTGGTGTGTCACCAGTGTGTTAGGGAATTCCAAAAGAATACCTAGTGTTTGAAGAACCTAATTGAGTGCCAAGATTATGGTGAGATTGGGCACCTTTAGTGTTTTTGCCAAACCTTCCCTCCAGTTCCTAGGCAGAAGGGATCTGCACCAACTCCACATTCGGGTATATGATCATTAACTCTATATCAGATAGGGAGTTGGACTACTACTAGTTGATTAGGCTGAGGTGGTGGTCATGGATGAGGTATCCAGACTTCGTATGTACAAGGCCAATCGAGCTGACCTACCCAAGTTAGTTATTTTACATCTAAAGACCCTAGATCTATCCATATATATATGCAGTGGATCCTACTCTCAAGGAGAAAATTCCATGGCCTTCTACAGTTAGAGGTACTATTCTAGTAGCCTCTACATTAGTTTCTATCATATTTGATATAGGATCTTCTCATTCCTTCATATATGTGGTAAATATGGAAATTTTGGGCTAAAAACAGAGTACTTATGTGGAATGATGACTCTTGACACACCATTGGGTATCTGAAATAAAAGTGTATATTAATTAAAGGGGTTCCCCCTAGAGACAGGAGGGTATCCATTCTTATATAACCTTTTTTTCCTCGAGATGATGGGGTTCAACATCATACTTGGGATGGACTGGTTGGTACCTTATCATTCTCATGTTGATTATTATCGCCAGAGGGTGTCCTTCACATCCTCCGAATGCAATACCTATATTCATAAGGTTGAATGGGATGTCCAGTTGATTCGAGTTGGACCCAAGAATCATGGGCTGGGAAGAGTGATATCCTATATGGCTAATCTATTTAGGAACAATCAGGTAACACGGTGTATGGAATTCCCTCATACTGTGGATCATTTCATGGGCATCTTCCCTAAAGAATTTTCTAGGTTTCCTCCTATGAGAGAGGTGGAGTTCACTATTTAGTTAGCTTCGAGAGAGGAACCAATGTCCATTCCTTCTTACATGATGGAACCTACTGAGCTTTAGGAGCTCAAGAAACAGTTAGAGGATTTGGAAGCTAAGGGTTTCATATGAACCAGTACCTCACCCTAGGGTTCACCTGTGTTATTCTCTAAGAAGGCAGATGGGACCCTCGCGATTTGTGTGGATTGTCACCAGTTGAACCAACTTACAATTAAGAAACCATCTCTACTACCTCATATATAAAACCTCTTCGACCATCTCTAATGAGTGATGGTTTTCTCTAAGATTGATTTGAGGTTGGGTACCATCAGGTACATGTTAGACCATCAAACATATCATGTATAGTGTTTTGAAGCAGATATGGCTTGTACGAGTATCTGGTCATGTTGTTCAGTCTTACAAACATGCCATAAGTTTTCATAGTCCATATGAATCAAGTTTTCCACTCGTATCTGGATTCATTTGTTGCATTATTCATGGATGATATCTTGGTGTATTCTCGTACTCGAAACGACCATATCAAACATCTTGAGATCATGCTAAATATACTGAGAGAGAACCATCTATATGATAAGCTCATGAAATTCCACTTTTGGATTGATAAGGTTCACTTACTAGGTCACATCATCTCATAGGAAGAAGTATTTATTGACCCATATAAAGTGAGAGTTTTAGTTACCTAGGAGCAACCCAAGAACATTTTTGACATATAAATATTATTGGGGTTGGCTGCTTATTACAATCATTTAATTTAGGACTTATCATGACTAGAATCACCTATCACTGGATTGAATAAGAGTGGTGTGAAGTTCTTATGGTATGAATATTGGGAGGTATCATTTCAAGAGATGAAAGGAATGTTGACCTCAACATTGATAACGATTCTTCCAAAGACAAGAAAAATCCATATAGTTTGTAATTCATCAAGAATTGGGCTAGGAGCATTTATGATGTAGGGAGATTGAGTTATAGTTTATGAGTCCCACCATATGAGACCTTAGGGGAAGAATTACCCTACACATGACCTCGAGATGGTAGTTATGGATCATGCTTTATGTTGTTGGAGGAATTATATATTGGGTGAATATTTCACCATTTACATAGACTATAAAAGTCTCAAATACATTTCCACACAACATGATTTGAATCTCAGGTAGTGCAGACAGTTAGAGTACCTTCATTCATTCAACTTTGAGCTCATTTATACACCTAGAAATAGAAACACAGTTGTTGATGCCCTAAGCCAGGAGACTCAGGCATAACCCTTCCAAGAGGACAATAGTGAGTAGAATTGATGGCCCTATTTTTGGAGATCCACCTAGAGGATCAGGAATATCAAGTAAAGCCTGTTTTAGTAGCTTTGGAAATGAAATCCTCCCTTTTCGAATGGGTAAAGATGAGATAACTTTTAGATATTAAGAGGCTAGTCTCAAGAGAGAGTGTCTTGGGTAAGCAACAACCACCTAATTAGGTTATCGATGAAAATGTGAACTTAAACTTTCACAAATATGTTTGGGTGCCTACAAACATACAAGAATAAATAATGTGGGAATCTCATGCCTCTATTTGGGCAGTGCACCCTAGGATTACCAAGATGTACTGAGACATACTTCATTAGTGTTGGTGGATAGGTATGAAGAGGTAGATTGCAGGTTTTATCACATGGTATTCCACCTATCAGTAGGTGAAGGTGAAGTACTAGCAATATGTGGGACTTCTACAACCTTTTTCCATTCCTGGGTGGAAATAGTATGATGTCACTATGGATTTTTTTAATGGGCTTGCAGAGATCCCCTCAAGTCAGCAATGTGGTTTGGGTGATCATCAACAGGTTGAACAAGGTTGCGCACTTTATTCCAATAAAGGAGACCTTTTCAATAGAATATTGTAGAAGGATTTACATTTGGGAGATTTTATACCTTCATAGTATTCTTCATTCTATCATATTGGATAGAGATGCTCGATTTACATTGTGGTTTTGGTTGGGGTTACAGAAGGCATTGGGTTCAAAGGTGCATCTGTGTACATCATACCACCCTTAGACCGATGGATATTCCTAGTGTACAATACGGGTTCTAGAGGACATGTTCTGATCATGCGTCCTTGATTTTGGGGATTCCTGGAAAAAACAACTACCACTCATTAAGTTTTCCTATAATAATATCTTTCAGGAAACTATTTAGATGGATCTCTATGAGGTCCTATATGGTAGGTCATTCCGTTCACCCCTATACTATTTAGAGGTAGGAGAGGCATTGTTATTGGGACCTCATATCATTCAAGAGGTCTAAGAGAAGGTTCATCTTATTCAAAAGTGTATGGATATAGCTCAGTCTAGACAAAAGACTTATACTGATCATCACTACCATTCTTTGGAGTTCTAGGTGGTGTATCGGGTCCTTTTATGAGTTTATATTAGATTGGTTCATAGATAGATTCAGATATAGGGAAATCTATCACCTCATTACATCGAAACTTTCATAATTTTGGAGAGATTTTGGATGGTATCCTATCAGTTGGATTTACCTTATAGGTATCGATCCATGTATGAAATCTTCCATGTATCACAGCTTCACCATTGTTGGAATCAAAATTTGTTCCCTAGGATAAATCAAGGAAACCCAGGCAGCATACGATGGACTTATTCATAGGAGGGTGAATCCGATTACTCATCAATTGGATAGCCTGACCCTTGGAGCATCAAATGTTATGATCTTACAGTTTCCAGCAGTGGTGGCAGAGTAAGAGGACGTCTTTCCTGAAGATGTTCCAGGATTACGTCCCCATTGGGAGATAGACTTCTACATTGATTTACACCTAGGATGGAACTGATATATTCACCAGCATATAGGATGGATCCCACAATGCTTCTCGAGCTGAGGGTGTAATTGGAATACTTGCAGAAGAAGGGTTTCGTGAGACCCAGTGTTTCACCTTGGGTGGCCCCAGTTTTGTTTGCTAAAAAGGTAGATGGGAGCTTGTGGTTATGAATGGACTACCTTTTCTTGAACCAGATGACCATGAAGAAAAAGTTTCCACTACTGAGGATTGATGACCTATTTGATCAGTTAAGAGAGGCATGATGGTCCTCGAAGGTTGACCTCAAAACAAGCTATCTATAGTTGCGAGTACGGGATGAGGATATACCGAAGACGACTTTTAGATGTCGTTACGGTCACTATGAGTACTTAGTGATTCCCTTTGGCATGACAAACTCACCAGAAGTGTTCATGGGGATCATGAACCATATCTTTCAGTATAACTTGGACCGGTTCATGGTAGTCTTCATCGACGATATCCTTGTGTACTCGACATCCAAGGAGGATCATGTGAGACACTTAAGGATGCTTCTGGACATAATCTGAGAGCACTGAATTTATGGGAAACTCTCGAAGTGCCAGTTCTAGATTCAGGTGGTCCAATTTATAGGACACGTTCTCAGTGGATGAAGTGGTAGTGGGACCATCCAAGGTCAAGTCAGTGTTATAATGAGAGCCACCTAAGAACATGATAGAGGTGCAGAACTTCCTTGGGCTATCAGGCTATTATTAGATATTCATACCTGATTTCTTCCAGATATCAGCACCTATGATAGCTTTGACTCGAAAGAGGCAGTCTTTCATGTGGTTAGAGAAGTTCCAGTAGGATTTTCAGCAGTTGAGGTAGAATTTGAAGATTGATTTGATTTTGAGATTGTTGGAGGAGGGTGTCGAGTACATAGTTTTTTGAGATGCATCAGGAACCAGGATTGGCTTTGTCTTGATACGGAGGAGAGAAGTGATTGCCTATGGTTTGTTCCAGTTGACACCACATGAGCATAACTACTTGACCCATGATCTTGAGTTAGTAGCGGTAGTCTTTGCGTTGAAGATGTGGTGACACTACCTGATGGGTGAGTAGTTTATCGTCTACTCCGACACCAAGATTCTGAAGTATATATTCTCTTAGAATGGTCTGAACTTGAGATAGATGAAATGGCTAGAGTTCCTCTGGGACTATGAATTTGAGATTGTCTATACTCCTGGGAAGGGTAATGTGGTGGTAGATGCTCTCAACAAAAGATCTAGTTCACAGTTTCTAAATGAGGTTTTAGAGTATTTGGGCTCATTATAATTATCCTTTGTGGATGGAGATAGAGAAGCTTACCACCATTTGATGGTTGTTACCCCTCTACTCTTATAGAGAGTCAGGGAGGCATAAGTTGGGTATACCAACTGCAAGACCCTACATGCTCAGATGTCTATAGTGCATGCTTTTAATGGATATTCACAAGGTTAATTGAACGCCGTTCTTTTCAGAGGATGCACAGTAGTACCAGTGAAGTTGTGGGAGGAGGTTTTGATGGAGTTCCATATATCCCATTTGGAGGTACATCCAGATGTGGTGAATATATACTAGTACCTCTGATGTAATTTTTCTTGTTCATGAATGAAGAAAGTAGTTATAGAGTTTATTTCTCAATACCTTACTTTTCATAAAGTGAAGGCTGAGCACCAGGTTCTAGTGGATTTAACTCAACCCCTTGAGGTGCCGGAATGGAAGTGGGATGGGATATTAATGGACTTTGTGATGATTTTACTGCGTACGTCCAGGGGACATGATGCCATCTGGGTGATCGTTGACCAACTCACTAAGTCATCCCACTTCCTAGCTATCTGAGAGTAGAGTTTAGTAGAGAGCTTGGGAAGCCTCTACATGCAGGAGATAGTTCGACTCCATGGAGTCCCATCGATGATAGTTTCATATCATGATGATAGTTTCATATCATGATGATAGTTTTACATCCCGGTTGTGTGAGGGATTAAAGGAGGCGTTCGGGACCATGTTACACTTGAGAACAGTGTTTCTCCCATAGAAGGATGGCCAGACGGAGCAGACCATTCAGGTCCTCAAGGACATGCTGTGAGCTTGCATGTTGGACTTTGGTCATAGTTGGGAGGATCACCTACCACTGGTGGAGTTCCCATACAACAATAGCTACCATTCTACCATTGGTATGGTGCCATTATATCCTTTGTATGGGCAACCCTATAGGTCAACACTTTACTGGATTGACCTAGGAGAGTCGACACTCATGGGCCCGGAATTGGTATGAGCTACTGTAGAGAAGGTATAGATCATATAGGAATATATGAAGACTACATAGATCCACCAAAAGTGTTATGCTAATATGTGAAAGAGGCCTTTGGAGTTTGAGGAAAGAGACCACATGTTCCTATGAGATTCACCTCGACGTGGATTATGGAGATTTTCCTGGGGCGGAAAGTTATCTCTGAGGTTTATCAGCCCTTTATATATACTATGTAGAGTTGGTGAGGTGGCATACCACTTAGATCTACCCCCATAGTTGGACTGGGTACAAAATGTCTTCCACATGTCGTAATTGATGAGGTACGTGCATAACTCATCGCGCGTCATCAACTAGGATGAGGTGGACATCAAGGATGGAGTGAATTTTTCTGAATACCCAGTGGAGATTGAGGATTGGCAGAAGAAGATCCTTTATGGGTGAGAGATACCTTTGGTGTATATTCAGTGGTAGCATGGGAATCTCCAGGAGAGCATATGGGAGTGAGAGGCTCAGATTCATGCACAGTACCCACATCTTTTTGAGTAGCCTTTGTTTGGATTTTTGGGGATGTAAATCCCAAGCCGTGGAGAATGTGATGTCCCTAATTTTCCCGTGTATTATTTTTAAATATTCTATGTATTATATTTGAGATAAGGCAGTGAGACGACGTACGATTCTAAGGCTTGTGGTTTTCATGAAAAAGTGGAATAACTTCTAAATGGGTGCTTGGATCAAAAATATGAGGGCACCATTGTATTTAGAGCAGCGACTTTATCTTAGGCATGATCTAATATTGGATGGAGTGGGTTAACTATAAAAAATAGTTTCAAGCATTTTTAATGAATAAAATAAATTGAAATATTTATTTTATTTTTCTGTTTCATCGACACAGTGATGCGGTGATGGTTTTATTTTTTTAAAATAAAACTTTAGATAGGGATAGGGGGTTAGGATCATAACTCTAGAATTCCCTGGAGGATTTGGAGAGGAAACACTGAATATTTCTCTCGATGAGCGATGACAGAATTGTGGATAAAAGATCGATGAACAGCGTTCTTGACAGATCTCACCAGCGGCAATCAATCTTTAATAGCGAGCGATCCAATTCTCAAGTAGGGTGTGTTATTTTGAATTTCCTTCCATATTCTTAGATTTAACGATGAACGTAGACCAAACAATGAATAGGTTGATCCATGGTTGGGTCATGCTTTGCAGGATGGGTTTTAATTGTGGGATTTATGGGGTTTGATTACTGTTTTGATTGTTGATCATTCTTACGAGAACGGATCGATGCCGGATCGGATAACGACCGCGGTTTGTTCCCCAAATTTGTTCATTGTGCTTCTTCTCCCCTGATATTTCTATGCGTGTTCTTAGTTCTTCGACTGGTTTGGAATAAATGCTCATTGTGCCTTCATTTCTTGGCGCAACAAACTAAAATTGAAGATCCAACATCCAGAGAACCTAACGGAGGTGTGATGGTGATAGTGGCAAATGAATCAAAGCAGTTTGGAAGAATCCATTCTTTGAGCGGTTTGCATTGGGATGGATTTAAATAGATTTTTGAGTTGATTTATGGCCCAAAACACATCTATTCGGTGTTAGGGAAGCAAAATGGCCTTGTATCTGAAGTTTCATGGTGAACGGACCGCCGAAATGAGATCTGGATCATCGGCCGAGGTGCAAAGAGGAAAAATGCGAATTTCTAGGAAAACCTAGTGAACACGGTGTGTAACCTGGGGTTACATAATGTGCCCCCCCCCCACTATGTAGCAATTGGGGTTTTAAGGAATAGTTAAATATCACATGTTGAGTGACCCCAGTCACACAGCATGTAGGTACTCCCTAGAGACTTGGCATGTATCGCAGGAGATACACAGACACGGGGTGGAGTACATGGGTTTCCAACACAGCATGTACCTCACCACATGACTTGGACTATATTAAGTACACAGACTACCCCATGTACTAGTACATGGGTAGAGACACATGATTTTACATCGTGTACTAGCACACGGCTAGAGCACATGGGTATACCCCAAATGGAAGGACACAACATGTGACTCCCTCTACATGTCGTGTACCCATCTTCTACATGACATGTTCTAAAGACATGGGTTGTTGTACACAGTCAGTACCCGAGGTCCAAGGATACAGCATGTGACCCCACTACACGTCGTGTACCCCCTTCTACATGGCTTCATTCTCTTGTCATCTGTATCTTGGACACATTTTTTTAGGGTATGTTCCCTTCCGTTTTACCTCAGGGTATGTACGAATCATTTCCTACTCATAGTACTATGATCCTTTCAAGAGGACTTTCTGGATAGAGTCGTGGAATACCCAAGGAGGCCTGGAGTGGGATCCTATATTCATTATTTGTGCCCTTGGTAGAGTCTTCGGTATTGACGTGACCAACTTTACAGGGTGCCGATCCTCTACTTAGCGGGTTAATCGAGACTGAGTTGTTGGTATCACCCCATGGCCCTAGTTGTGATCCTCGTTTATGTATTGTATCTCTCTTCATATATATCTGTGTATCTCTCTCATGACGGTTCCCAATAAACAATACTTCTTAGATGAATGTCATCAGTACTATCAGAATCAGGAGTGTGTTCTCCCGTATGGGTGATTTGTGTAATCTTCAAGTTGAATCCCTAGTGTTGGTATGTAGTAGTCATGACTTACCTCTAGACTGTGTGTCTTGGATTGAGAATATCTGAATATTCTTATATGTGTTTTAGACATATACTTGTGTATAGATGACTGTACTTTCCTTTTTTATATTGTTTTGTGGTTTCAGGGTGTCTTGTTGAGTATTGTTATACTCACCACTACACGAGCTTTGGCCACATGTGTCGTGTCTTGCGTATATGATCGACCTTTTGATGGAGTCCTAGGCAGACCAGGACCGAACGGTGCTTTGTGAAATCAGGCAGGCTTAGGTGTGTTCCTAAGGCTACAAACAGCAGTCCCAGTACCTTTTATGTACAGGTTGGACCTGTAGTTTACATACTCTTCTTGGTGGGCTTGTATTCTAGCCTGGTTTACTTTACCTACATTACTCTCCTGTCATACTATGTTGGTTGGGATATAGTGGTATGCATGCATTGTTTACTTAGTGGTTTTTACATTTTAGGATTTTATGGGCTTGGAGATGGGTGTGTGCATATAGGTACATCGGTAATGCCTCTCGTTTTAGTGATATGCCTACTCGGTACTAGTCACTAGCCCCTGACCCATTGGAGGTGACCTTAGGGAGTCGTGGAATAGGGCCCACTGGGATGGGTCAGGACACATACAATGATAGTGTGTCAGTCGTACCTAAATGCACTAATCTTCACTAGTTGTGGAATAAAAAAGTTCAGACACAATCACTTTATACTAGGCACACTTCCTTTGTAATAATTTAGGGATAGCACACTGCATCCCTCAGAACACTTCTGTTGAATCCCCCTAACTCACTGCCTTTAGTGAATCCTTATTCAGTTTATCGACTTGAAGGTCGCTTCAGTATATTTTCATTAAAGCCTTTGTCCCTGACTAGCATGGGACTCTGCTTTCACCGTAGACCTGAGTTGATGCACTTTGAAAGTACTGTTCACTGAAAACGGATGTTCAAAATTGCCTTTCGTGAAGATACTTCATGAAGCTCACAACCTTCTTGAAGAAAACTTCCTTTGCAAAGCTCACTAAGCCATCATAGAATACACCATCATCACAAATCACCCATTACTCAGAAGCATTGGCATAAGTCAAGACTGAACTAGTCTTTTCGCAATGCTCAAGCTCGCATAGAGAACTATATTCATGAAGCTCCCAACCTTTGTGAAATTAGAAAATTTTTTGGATTTTCTCTGATTATTTTCATGTCAAATGAATTGGGGGTAGCCTCATATTTATAGGCTTAACCATTCGTGATGCTCCACTACCTCCAGTGCATTTTTCAGATCCTTCAAAAATATCTTCGTGAAGCTCCTCCCCTCATGAAGCTCTACCGCCACCAAAGATATTTATTTTATTTCATAAGAAAAGGATAGGGAGGAAACAAAGAAAAATAGACAAAAAAATCCATAAAATAGAGGGATCATGGGGGGTCTATAATGATGGAGACCTATTGCATCCCCAATGACAAAAGCCATGCACTCTGGAGGAAGGGAGCCGAGACTAGAATAGCATGAGAGCCTATCACTGGGGCTGGCCATGGAGGCAAGAAAATCAGCAACTCTGTTGCCCTCCCCTCATGAAGCTCTAGTAAAATTTGTCATGGTCACAGAGATCACTGTCAATGCATCGCACATTCATGATTCTCCACTTCTCATAATCACAGAGAACATCGTCAACCCATTGTGCACTCATGAAATTCAACCTTTGTGAAACCTAGTCTTCTTGAAACCCAAGCCTTTACCATATTTATGAAGAGTAGATTATAGAAAACAACCTTTCGTGATGATAGCCTCTTCCTCTATATTTTGAGCCCAAAATTTTGGTAAACACTGGGAAATGATGCCACCTTAAACATTGTTGTTAGTCCGTACTGTAATATCACCTCAAAACTTCATTTCCAACAAAGAACAACCTTGGTTCCAACATTTTTTACAATGTAAAATTACATTATAGATTAATATTTGTTTTTTTTTGTGTGTGACACTTCATGATTTTAGTTTATATTCCTTTAAAATGATATCATGTTCAATTGTGTGTCACACGCAATACTGAGCTTAAAAAATGAACTGTGATATTCTATTAAAGTATTATTTAAATATGAATGTTATAAACTAGTCATTGAATTAGAAGGTTTGAATAGGAGTAATTTCATTATGAAATATATGTATAAATTTTTTCTTTAATAAAATAAATAATCATTCATACATTGATTATCAATTGGCTAAAAATGACCACAAAATCGTTTGAAAGTAAAAGAAATATTTTTCGTGCATGTAATGTATTTTTATCTTAATAGATTAAATGAATCACTATTTATGAATTATTTTAATGAAATGTGTGGATTATATATCCAATAAAATTAATTAACATTAATTTCATTATGGTTACTAGGTAAGTAATGAGAATAAATTCATTTTATGATTTAAAATACATTTTCTTTAAAAATGGTTTTTATTGCATTTTATGCACAGATATTATAATTAATTTATAAAATTTTAGAAATTTTATTTGATAAAATTAAAATTAATTCTTTAAATCATCATTTAAAAATTATATTAAGTTGAATTTTTGGGATTTTTCTGAAAAGATTAATTTTTGAGTTAAGAGTGAAAAAACCAATTTTTGCAAAACTGTTATTTATTTTCTTTAAATAAAGTAAATTAAAAGTAAAATTTTGTTTTTTAATTTAAAGTATAATAATTCTAATTTTATTAAAAAAATTAAATAATTTTATTGGAGTCAATATTATACTTTATTTTATTGTAAAATCATCTTTATGCTTAAAAAGGTATTTTTCTAAAAATTGTTTTTCATTGCGTTTAACATGTTCATTTTAAAATTAATTTATAAAAATTCTAAGAATTGAATCTTAAAAAATAGATATAATATTTATAATTAGGAGGTTCACATTAGGTAATATTTTTCCTTTTATTTTTCATCATAAAGAATAGTTACCATGGTAAAAAGTTATCATCATGGTAAAGGCTAAAATGGGATAAACAAGGTTAAAATTATGGGATAAGGCTTAAAAATCTATCAAACACCTGACTTAATCTAATTGGATGTGTTTATTTCTTCCATCATTATCATAACTTCAAAAATATGGCAATTTTTTCCACTTTATTTTGATTACGACCTTTATAATATTTTAAGTAAAGAATAATTACTAAATGTCACTTTCTTTCATTTAATATCTCTAATATGTTTTCATTGGGATAAAAAGAAATTATAAATGGTTCTAAATAGTTATTTTAAACATGAATTAACTATATTTATGATATTAATTCATATTTAATTTTTAAAAATGGTATAATTTCCTAAAACGTTTACGCAACGCCGACACAGTGCTTATGAAAAGAGTAGAAAAAAACATTTAAATGATTTTAAAACCATTAAAAGTAATTCCTTTTGGATGAAAATAATTTCCCACAGATTTTATGGATATTTATAAAGGTTAAGTTTTAGTGAAAGCTTTTAGATTCTAATTATATTGTTATCTTGATTCCCTTGAAGTCAAATTCTGTAAATAGTCCCAAAAATGACTTTAAATGATATTTAATGTTTAAAAATTATTTTTAAATCATTATAAAATAATAATAAACCTATCATAACTTAATTGGATGGAAAATTATTGATAATATCATGAATGTTTCATGTATGTTCCACTTGTAATTTTTAAAATTACTTTCATGACCCTTAGATATTGAAAATTTTGTTAATACGATTAAGGTTAAAAGGGTTAACGATGGTGTTAAATTAAGAGATAAGGTTTAAAATTTCACTTGAACTTTTTAAATTTTTATTGGTTGAATTTATTTCAACCTTATCCTTCTTATATTTTAATATATAAATTTTTTTATCCATTTTACATGAGTTAGACTCATGTTATATATTAATATTTCATGTATGTAAAAGATTTCTAGTCACCTCACTTATAAAATGGAACTTTCTCTTCTATATTCATAACACCTTATTAATCCACTTAGACTGACCAAATCCTATTCAAATATCTTCTCAACTTACTAATACATGTTATAGAGATTTTTATATATAAGAGTTGATATCCTAGAACCAACTGGTTGTACTTTTATAACATAAATATTTAATATATTTAAATATTACTACATACTATTCATTGTTCTGCATGACTATAGTGTAATAATGTCTTGGAGTATTTGTCGCATTGACAAGGTCATATCAGTTCCCCTCTGTGATGAGAACCTTCAAGTGCTATGAAAATATTCTTAAATATAGTTATTCGGTCATATGACATACTACAATGGGACACATAGTATACAGATCGTCAGGTGCGAGTACTCGTAAGCAGATGAGACTTCTTCTCATGAAGTTCGAACTTGGTAATATCTAAGACAAGAGATTATGAGAATAGACCCGCCAGTAGGAATTCAGCATGTTTTGGTGTCATTGGATATTACTATCTTCGAGCGTGTGTAATTATCCTTAGAGTTTAAGATAATCATTAATAGGTGTCACAACTCACGCACTTTGATTTGTCGATGAAAACCATCACGCAGACAGTTGGCGGGAAGTAGGGTACATTGGGTGCGTCACGACTGGCATGTTATTAATGGATAAGTCAAGGAAAGATTTTTCCCTTCTATTTATGGAAGTTGATATCTTGGCCTTTTGATTGAAATAGAACCGTCGTGTGAAATTCTATGGTCATGGTGTAACAATGAGTTTATTTTAGGTAGTCAAAGAACAACGTATCAAGCATAAAGGATTATGACACTATCATGAAACCAAATTGATGAGATATTGAGACAAAAGGATTATATTACACAATGAGTATTCATATGTGGATGTCATTGTTGCGACTTTAAGTTCTTTCTCTTGTGTGTCTTAACCCATTTCTAGACAATACTCTTGGACTTTAGGTAAGTTCGGCTAATGCCAATGAGAAAAAATCCTAGAGGGTCACACACTAAGTGTTTTTGGTGGTCTCGGTTAAATTCTATTTAAATTTAATTAATAAATATTATTCTCAAGACAATGGAATAATTTTATTCAAATTAAAATTATTGCATAAATTAAATAAATATTTATTCACCAGATTGTGGGTAAAATTTATTTATTTATTTTATTAAAAATTTAATAAATATTTATTTACTAGTTTTTAAATAAAATATTTATTTAAGAGAATAAATTATTTATTTATTTATTCGAGTGTTCAATAAATGGAAGTGGGGTTCAAGATGACCAAGGCTAGTCCGATAGTAAAATAATTATTTGCAAGATGGTGAATAATTATTTAACTAGTTGGCACAAATTAAAATAATAATAATGCTGCTATTATTTTGTGACGCGAAATTTTATTTATTTATTTTTTGCGCAAGTTACCGCACCGTAAATAAGGATGCGGTATTATTATTAAAATCATGGGTTTTCTCTAAGGTTATAAATGTATTTAATTTTTGTTACACAATTAAATATTGTAACTGAATCCCCCTATCAATAAATAGACATGTACGTCTACTGATTCATGTATCGAACTACACACCTGGTGAATTGATAATTGTTGAGCTAAACAATTTCTCTCTTGAATCCTCTTTCCTCCCCTCTCAATAATGAGAGATGTTCTTCAAGGCCGAAGAACATGTGATCAAGAATAACCGACACAAAACACTCGCTTCACCGCGCTAGCACCCAGAGAATGAGAGGTATCGATCGGAGGCCATCAGAGTACGTGTGGATCACCGCTAGAGGGATTCTAGTTTGTATCCTCACAAGCGCAACGAAATAATCTGGAAGGGTCATTCCAGAAAATCAACAACATCAATGAATAAAATACCAAAGATCCAGGTATTCTTTTCTTTATGAAATTAATTAAATTAATTATAAACATGATGTGTAAGATCTTCTCTAAAGGTTTAGGGCATCTTTCTTCTTTATCTAAATATTTGATTCTAATTTGTGGAGGCTAGCGTTCATCTTCGTATTGATCCTGGAATAATCATTGATCATGGTAAAAATTAAAGTTGGGTGTCATCCCAACCGCGCTTCCACTGCGCTCGAAACCTACAAGTGGTATCATAAGGGTTACATCATAGTTTATAATTATTTAAATAATTCGTTGATGATTTATGGTTTAATAATTTATTTTTTCAATTCAAGTTCATCGTTCTACAAATCCAAATATCAAGATCCGTTCCTCCTCTTCTATTTCTCATCCACTTTACAGAAATGATCTTTTCTTTTAATTTTGATTAAAATAAAACAGAAGATCTCATCTAAAGGTGTCAAATGTTACTTTCCATACAACACTAGAATACATGGTGTGTAGTTTGATTCCCACGTTGTGTATCAAGGTTCAATGCATCGAGACTGGTCCGCTAAACCAAGTTGTGTCATTGGAGTTTGTCTAAATCTTAAAGACTCTATGTGTTGACCAAGAACAGGTGGCACATGGTTTCCGAATTATATATTTTGTGGCCCCCTAGACACAGCGTGTAGTCCCTTTGGGTTAGGGTTGGACCGTGTACCCTGTACATAGCTTGCCCGGCTGGAGATTGTGTAATGCAGATACTACACAGCGTGTGGCCCACTAGACACACTGTGTACTCTGAGGATTTCTGAAGTACATATACACGTCATATCCCTGGGCGCGTACTTCGGATGGATGGTGAATGATAGTACACACCGTGTAGTAGGAACTACACAGCGTGTAATCATCCAAATTATGCAGATTTATTAAAATTTATTATTATATTATACAAACCCTTGAGATGTGTACCATGGTGCAGGTGTAAAGCTGGGGCACAATACATGATAGGTGTTTTATATATATATGTGTGTGTTTAATTTAACATCTGCATAATGTTCATTCCTACTCATTGGGTGGTTATGAACGTAAATTCACTGGGTTGCCTCCAAGGTACAAGTTACGTACAAATATAATTTTAAATGAATTTATTTGTTTAAAATTATGATGGATGAGAATCTCAAGTAAATTTAGAAAAAGGTTTTAAGATAAAAGGATTGATTAATTAAAGATTATAATTAATTGATTCGAGAGTGATTTATCTTAAACAAGAACGATTAAAGAATTGAATGCTAGTTTTATTAAATGCGTAACTCATTGTATGTATGTGGGTGATCATTAGATAGATCAAGACCTTTGTATGTGATTGGTTTCCTTTTAATTTATTTATTAAAATTAATTTTTGTCCTGTGAGCCATCTCTCGTTAATATGTAGGGCATGCGTGCCCATGGTTTATTTTATGTAAACCTCCCTTTTTACCCCTCACCTTCATGTGAGTTTTAAATCATATGTAGTGGATGGAACTCCCAAGCTAGTGGAGATAGTTCAAGCTGGAGGCAAGACGAAACCAATCCCAGGAGATACAAAGGTGGACAGGTGGAAAGCTGTAAACACGAACCCAAAAGGTTCAAGGTATTTCTCCCCTAGGTTAGGGTTAATTTATCAACAGGTAGATAAACTAACTATTAGAAAAGCTCATGATCATGCCCTTTGATTTATTTTATTTCTATCAGCCGCATGGTTTATCATTATGGATGTGTTGTCACGATCACATAATTAATGAATTAAACAAGCATGCAAGATGAAACTATAACCAACCAGGATTATGCGTAAATATTATCAAGACATGGTTAATCAATTAAGTAAGTTCCACTTAATATTAACAATCATGTGATAATGATAATAAGCAATTCACGCATAAGAGATAAAATCCCTCAAATAAAATATTAAGTTGGGCCAAGCCTTCTGTTACTTGATTAAGAGAAAAACTCAATAAAACTATGTGTTTGACACTACAGAAAAATTGGCTTATACCAACAGAAATTTACTGATAGATAATATATCTGTTGGTAAAAATCAGCAATTCCAACAGATATTAAATTTTATTGATAAATATTTTAAGTACCAACACTTGTTTTTACCAACAGTTATATTTGTTGATATTGATCATGTGACACCAACAAATCTTTTACCAACAGTTAAATCTATTACTTTATCATATCAATACCAACATTTTTTTACCAACAAATGATTCTATTACTATTAATTGTTATTACCAACAAATTTTTTACCATTATAAAAATCATTTTCCATAAATTACCCTATAACATAAAATATTTCACCTAAAAAAGAATATATATATATATATATATATATATATATTATTTTCAATAAATGTTATAAATTATAAATATTTTAATAAAATCATATAATCATATGTTTTCATTGATACATTATAAATTATAAATATGTTAATAAAATCATATAATCATATGTTTTCATTTATTAATTATATGTTTGTTATAATATATATATTATATGTTTGCTATTATATACATTATATGTTTGTGATGATAAATGATTATAATTTTTGGAAGATTGAATGTAGTAAAAATTAAAAAAATAAATTCAGTTATATATAATTTCATTATATGCATTAATATAATTTTTTATTGAGAATATATATAAATTTTAAACTTTTTCATTGTATATAAATTATATATAAATTTATTATACATCAAGATGATAAATGATTTTTTCCCCTTTATTTATTCAAGGAGATGTCTTCGCCGCGCGCAGTGTAGATCTACCGTCGTCTGGCCATTGTCGTCGTGTACCTCCACTGCTAACCCATCCAATGTGCACTGTCATTCGCCATAGGCTCCGCAGACAGTCCCACCCACCATCATAGTAGCCAGGACCACCATGCACCGTAGCCTTCGCCGAACCCGACCACTGTCTCTCCCCTTACTGTTTATGTCGCATGCTCCAACCAGGAGGAACCTCAGTTGCGCGCCTCTCTCCTCCTCCGGCAATGGGATTTGGACGTCTCTCCTTCCAATTTCCTGCGTGGTATCCTTTGGTTAGCATTCCCTTTCCTCTGATCTCTTATTCTTCTATTTTTATTGTGATTTTCCCTCTCTTCCTTGTGGTATGCATGACCCATCTGAACCCTAACCCGTATTTGGGTGTTTTATTTGTTTATTCTTGATGGTTAAGGTTCATGAACCCATATTGTTGTCCATTTTATCAGTGGTTTTGTAAGGATTTTTAGGCCAATGTATAATGCTTGGCCGTTTTTGTGTTTGGTTAAATTCTATTTGTTGATTTGGTGTGTGAAATTCCTCAATGTTGTGTTTTTTATTGACTAATGAATGATTCTCATTCCACTGTTTCATCAGAGTGTTAATAGTTTCTCTCTTGTACAGGCCACTGGGAGTGGCAGGGCTTTTTTGCCCACAAGACGTGCTCCCCCTTTTGCCCAAGCATGTATTGTGGCCACTTCTCAATTCTCTCAGAATCCAAGTGGATCTTTTGCTTGCCTTCGTGGGTGATGCTTCATCCCACATCACCATCATCTGGAAAGGCACTTGATTTTATAATAACAGTGCTTGGATACAGTTCCATAACAAAAGCAGGAGTCAATTTGGCGGAGAGACTCTTTATCTCAAGGTTACGAATATGCCTTTATGTGATTGCTTCTCTTGTAACTAGCTACTCTGGGTGTGGATATTTAATATTTCTTGATTCTGCAGGTTATTTGTGATTTTATTACTTGGGAATGTATGTCACTGTTCCCCACTAAATGACAACGTTGGGTGTTTTGGAATTTATTTTGTGTATTGTATATGACTCATAACTTTTCAGCGTTGGGTTTATGTAGATTTTAAAGCCCTGCACCTTGAATTCTAATACTGATACTTGAACCAAGCATGGAAATCATCCGCGTTCATTTTTTCATGGAGTCTTAGTTTACTATGTAGAAACTGGGACACTGTTATTCACATTTCAAGTCAAGTAAAAATGATTATTAAGAGGTTAATGATATTCCTTTTTTATTATGGGAGTGTAAAACTGTCTTCTTTTTTATTTTTTGCATATCAATGATCAACTCAATATCCTAGACCTGTCCCATTTCACATTTGAAATTTATTTGGGTTTTGAATAATTCGGATCAAGATAGACAAGATCTTATAGAAAATATCTTCTACTGACCATTTAATATAGTTTAATCCCAAAAAAATTGAGCATGGCACCTCTGGTTAGGCAGGGATTGTTCCTTACCAAAGGACCTGATTCTCAGTGGTAAATTATTAAATTTGAGAGGTTTTATGTCATTGATAAAAAAAATATTTGTTGAATATAATATCTACATGTTATTATATTCACTTTTCAATCCTTCATAGGCTCAAATATGTAATTATACATGAACTTGCTACTTGGAACTCAAGGTGCAATGTTGTGCAAGGACATTGATTTCTCTCTTGATGGGAAGCAGGTTTGTGTAAAACCTATTTCTGTACAATCTGGCTTGTATCTTGTTTACTTGAACCTAGTCCCTTGAACCTAGGACTAGTTGCATGTATCTAATTTTTATGTCATTGATCATCTTTCCCTCAACTTCTCACATGCTTCATGACTTGGGATTCTTATAGTAGTTATCACTTGTAATGAGCATGCTAAAAAATAAGTAGTGTTAGTTATATTTCTGAAAAAATAACTTAAATTCTAGGATAAATTCACTTAATTACGTTGAAAAAAAGCAGGTGCAGTGTGTTCAGTAAGTGAGTGTGTGTTCAATAAGGTTGAGTGTGTGCACTAGAAAACTCTTGATGGGTTTCAGTAGAGGAAATCAGTTTCATCCATGGAGTGCAGAAGAACAATGGTAAACTCCATGTGTGTTCTTCATGAAACATTATGTTCACCAGTTTGCTTATGTTGTAACAAGAAAGGGCACTCTAGTGAGAGTGTGCACTAGAACACTCATGATGTGTTTCAGTAAGGGAAATCAGTTTCATTCATGGAGAGTGTGTGCAGTAAGGGGGAGTTTGTTCACTAGAACACTCATTCTATGTTTTAATACGATAAATCAGTTTCATCCATGAAGAGTTTTCTAGCTCCATTGCTCCTTGATGTGTTTTGGACGTTTCATCCATGACATTGTTATGTTTCATCCATGACAATGCAGTGTTTTCTTAAGTGTGTGAACTAGTACACACATGGAGTGTGTGTGCAGAAAGGGAGTGTGTGATCTTCATAAACAACACCCATAGAATGTTATTGTGCACACTCTTCCTTTCTTCACACACTCCATGTACACTAGAACACTCGTGCTCATTACAACATTGCACACACTCTCCCTTAATTATGTGTCATTTCCTTTACTGAAACTGACTTCCCTTACTACACACACTCTCGATGAGTGTTCAAGTGCCATTGTTTTTTTAAAGTTAGCCCACAATGTTTCTTCTCTCTTCCACTATTTAATTTTGAATTTTCAACTGTTTTTTTGTTAGAGTTGAATGCTGAGTCTTCTAAATTAACTGAGCTTTAATCTTATAATGCTATTTTAGGACAGTCCTGATGAATAACTTTTTGAAATCTAAGGATGCCCTTGTTATCCAGGTATGTTCACTGCTATTTTAGGACAACCATATTGAATAATTTTAGGACAGTATTGTTATCCATGTATGTTAACATTTTAAGATTGTGCATATTTTTGACTAACGAAGTTGGTTCTCTTCATCTATGTTGAGGAAGCCGTTGCAGCTATTATTTTATGTGGTTTGGATGCCAAGTTGATGTGTGGAGTTTACCTAAGGCCAAATGAGTTACTGGTGTAGTGTTTTCTCACTGGTTTAAGTAGTTTTTAAGTTATACTAATCTAGATTGGGATTGACTTAGTTGGACAAAAATTGGCTAGTAAATTCTATCTAGGAAATTCTATCTAACCCAGACTGTGAGATCAAACCATACTGTGAGAAATTATAGTTTTTACTTATAAGATATTATTTTACTTCATTAATGAATTCTTTTGTGCTAAGATGAATTATTTTACTTCTTCCTCATTTGAGGTGTTGTTCTATCATAACTAGACTGAAGTATCAATGGATTAAGGTCTAGTTTCATTCATGTTTTACATTTCAAATCATTTCTGAAATGAATCTATTTTTGGATTAGGAAGTATTAATGGAAGAATATCCAAACCTATTTATCATTTTAGAAAACTATTTTACATTTTACATAAGTTAACAGATTGTGTAGATGATTAAACTTAGGCTTTCTCACCAATCATATGATAGTATGATTATTGTGATGATGTCCGTAGGATGTCACATTTTTGTTTTCTCTAATTTCATGTGTACTAACTCATCCCCATTGATATCCACAGGTTCCTATATTGAAAAAAATTTAATAGAAAGATTTGAAATTGGTTCTGTTTATATATGGGTCTCTCCTCATGGTTTAAATCATAAAGGTAACATAATCATATGATATTCTACCTATTTAATTTTGGTTTCCCTAATTTCTATGATTATCCTCTTCTTTTTCTATTGTTTTTTGGTAGGTTAGCATGTGGTGATAAACATGGGTTAAGCCTTTGAAGGATATAACAGGAAATGGATATCCTTTGACTCATAGAAAATGGGGATCTGAATAGTGATTTTGGATCTTTATTTCCTGTATTTTTTTCTTTCATTCAAGTTTTGTTTTGGGTGTTTAGGTTTTCTTCATGTTTATTCATTTTCTTAGGTCTGTTATGATAGATTTACCATCTAGAACCATGAGATGATGAATGAAAAATTCCCATTCTCTGAAGATCATTTTTTTATAATTTCATTTATTTCTATTTTGGTTTTAATTCACTTTTTTATTTTCATTTATTTGTGGGTGTGATCTTTGGTTGTGAGGTGTAGATCTTGAAGCTGGAGAGAGGTGATGTCAAATACAGGTTTGTCGTTAACATTGCTGACACTTTAACTGCAGAGTGAACCTCATCATCTCTGCTAAATAAATGGCTGAAATTTTTAGAGGGTCATTCTAGGTTTTGCAAAAGGTGAAGGGATGTGTGTTTTTTGTTTTTTTATTGCATCTGGATGTTTACATTCATGATTCCCCTTGCTGTTTTCAATGAAATTAAAGAACTTTGTCTCCTGGTTAGGTGACTATTTTTTTGACTTTTCATTCCATGCAGATCATTTTTTTATACTTTAATTTTTTTTGTTTCAATTCATGCAGATATATTGCACTGATTTGTTGGTATGTTTTTTTATTGTGTGGTGTAGATCTTGGGGCTGAAGGGTGTGGCATAATGACCAGAGCTTCCTCAATGGTACTGGAGTTGACTTGGTTTGTTTCTTCAAGTGGCCTACCTGAGGGTGATGAAAGATCTTTGGTAGAAGTAACTATTCTTCTTCCATAATGGGTGCTGGAGGATTGTAGTCAAGAGATGACAGTGTCGGAGTGTAACGTCCTGGACCCGGGTGCCACGCAACGGGTGCCCCAATCCCGGTTCGCCACGTGACCTCAAGCGCATTTCCCCAAATGCCAGAGGCTGCCGACTAGCAGCGAGGGTCCAGGTCTGATAGTGGGGAAACTATGCCCTCATTTGTCAAAGTGTAGCGTAGCGGAATACCAAATAACATACAATGACAGCGGAAGCAGTAAACATACACAACTGAAATAAACTACAGTAGTGGATATAACCAACAGTATATAAATGATGGTGCTACATGTTTCAATTTCTAAGAAAACAGTCAGAACATGTTATACATCAATACAGTACAACAAAATACAGAGTACAACAAACAAGCAAAAACAGCTGGCAGCAGCATCGCGAGCCTAGGCTCGGTCCCATGCCCTCCTCCTCAGCAGCAGTCAAGTACCTGTATAGGGACTCTTTCCCCTATCTACACCTGTAGAGATGTAATCTTTTTGGGTCGAAAAGTGTGACCCAAATAGGGTGTGAGAAATATATCTCAGTAGGCACCCACCAAAGGCCCGTACCCAACTGCGTGTAAGCATGCAACAACAGTGTGCAATAGTAAAATGCAATAAAGTAAGCAGTACTGACAAGTAACTAACTTAACAATTAAATTGCCATTTTATTATTCATTTAATACATTATATACTAGAAATCACCACAGTGCATTTCTAAACAAATAGTCCACGCCCTCAGACAAGCAAAACCTCACCCTCGGGTAAGCAGAATCCAACCCGCAGGTATAGCCCTCAGGGGTAACAGAAATTTCCCTCAGGCATATGAAGTGTCGCCCTCAGGTATAGAAGTCAATCCCTCATGCACGAAAGGTTGCCCTCAGGTGAAATAACTACAGCCCACGGGCTAAATAGTGCAGTGCCCTCAGGCTAATCACAACACTCTCAGACTAATCACAACAACGCCCTCAGGCTAAACAGGTAACTGGGCCATGCCCAACATATTAACAAGTAGTAAACAAGCAATTCCTCACAAGGCAATTTGATAATTACTACTTTAAAGGCATACCCTCGGGTATCCTGACCAAACAGCTAAACAGTGGAACGCACCCCCGGGGTGGTTCCGGATCCAAGCAATGATCCCAACTAGCATTTTATTATCACAATTTAATCACCTATGAAATTCTAGGAATTAAATATAGCAACGACCTTAGCCTCACGATACCCCAACATGGGTTCATGGCACGAAAACGCACAAAAACGCACGACAGTTGGAAAAAGAACACAAAGCCACCTACCTTACACGCCAACGAACGTTATACCCAAACCCCGACTCCAAAAACTCCCAAGAACAGCGTAGATCTGACGAAGAAAAAAATCCAAAAAAATGTAAATAACTTACGTTAGGGAAAGAATTGGTAAGAACCAGCCAAGGAGGTGGAAGCCCTTACCCGTACGGTTCCAACGGGATCGTCCGAGGTGGAAACCGATTCCAGACGAACACCCGGCGGATCTTCAAAGGTTTGGCCTCCTCCTTTGGCTCCAAATTGGCTCAAGTGTCTCCTCTGCCAAATGAGGGGGCTACTGCCTGTTTTAAGCCAAAAAACAAAGTACACGACATGTACATCTGAGTACACGACGTGTACTTCTTTCATTTAACTCTTCCTTTGGCGGCACTGCCACACTGTTGATCTGTCGATATGAGTACACGACATGTACTCCCGAGTACACGGTGTGTACTGCCGCCCAGCTGACGGCGACTCTACCGCCTTACTGTTTAAGCCTGCCGACAGACTACACGGTGTGTAGTCGGTTCCTACACCCCTCATCGCTGACATGGATACACGCCCTGTGTACCCATCCCACACGGCCAAAAGTACACAGCGTGTGGAAAAGTACACGGCGTGTAGTTCCAAAATTTAGGATTTTTCCCCATTTTCCATATTTTCTCAAAACACTTAAGGAAAATGAAAAAAGAAGAAGCCCATACCTAAAAAATAAGAACATGGTTCTTACAAACTTTCCCCCTTATAGCAATTCATCCCCGAATTTCCCTTTCCAGGGTGACGAAGAATAAGCTCAGAACAGCTCTGGCCACTGAGCACGTACGCCGGCCTCCCGCTCCCAGGTCTCGTCCTGCACTCAGCCATGCTGCCATAACACCCGTACGAGAGGAACTGACCGGCCTCAAAGAACCTTCATGCTCCTGTCAATGACACGGATCAGATGCTCCTCAAAGGACGCATCATGCTGAAGCTCAACCTCCTCTGAATGAAAGACGTGAGACGGGTCTGAATGATAGCGATGCAACTGAGACACGTGGAAGAAGTCGTGTATGGCTCGGTATCGCTGCGGTAACTGCAACCGATAGGCAACCAGCCTGACTCTCTCTAGAATCTCAAATGGCCCCACATACCTCGGTGAAAGCTTACCCTGTCTCCTGACCCGTTTGTGTCCCAGCCTCGGCGAAACACATAGAAAAACCTGATCCCCGACCACAAACTCTAAGGGTCGTCTGTGGCGGTCAGCATAAGACTTCTGATGAGACTGTGCGGTAGTCATTCGCTTCCGAATCAACTGGACCTGCTCAGATGTCTCCTGCACGATCTGTGGCCCCAGTAAAGTTGTCTCACCTGCCTCTAACCAGCACAAAGGTGATTGGCATGGCCTACCATATAAATCCTCGTAAGGTGTCATCTTAATAGTCACCTGAAAACTATTGTTATAGGCAAACTCGACTAAGGTTATATGCTTCTCCCAAGATCCCCCGAAATCTAGGACGCATGCATGCAACATGTCCTCTAGAACCTATATCGTACACTCTGACTGGCCATCGGTTTGAGGGCGGTATGTTGTGCTCAGAAGCACCTGTGTACCCATCGCCCTCTGAAAACTCTGCCAGAAATGAGACGTAAAGTGGGTGTCCCTATCAGAAACGATAGAACGAGGGACCCCATGAAGGCGTACGATCTCTTGGATATACATCCTTCTGATCTCGTCCACACCGAAGGTCTCCTTGATCGGTAAGAAGTGATATACCTTCGTGAGTCTGTCCACAACAACCCACACGGCATCATTGCCTCAAGGTGACCTCGGTAACCCCGTCACGAAATCCATCGCGACATCATCCCATTTCCACTCTGGAATGGGTAACTGCTATAACAGCCCAGCTGGCCTCTAGTGCTCTTCCTTCACCTGCTGATAGGTGGAACACCTCGTAACAAAACCAGCTATCTCTCTCTTCATAACCGACCACTAGTACTGACGTCTCAAGTCTCGGTACATCTTGGTAACCCCAGGATGAACTGCCCAAGCTGAAGCATGAAACTCCCGCATCAGCTCCTCACGTATATCCCCTGGAACCCATACATGTTCATGGAAACACAAAACCTCATCATCGCCTATCGTCCAACAGGGAGGAGGGTATAACGACCCATACTTTACATACATTGTTATTACTTCAGAATTGAAGCACACTTATTACAACATATAACAAAACCAAGAAAGGACCGTATAGGTATAGTGTCTTTAGAAACTGAGAAACATAAACAACTGGTTCATAAAGCATCTACTTTGCCTCCCATTTATTTCATCATATCTAGAGTCCCTTTTTGGAATATTCTACTTAATAACCTTCTTCCTGACCTGGGGAAATAAAACATACAAAATGGTGAGCTCAAATGCTCAGTAAGGGTAAACAAAAGAAATATCAATCACATCATATACATAAGCACATAACTTTTGGAAATCTTAACCTGCAAAAGAGATCATAATTTCATAACATGGGATAAATCATAGTAGTGAAATGTAATCCCAATAATCATAACTTAAAACATGAAACTTTGTGGCATACACACATAATCATAGAGAATCATTTCTCATTAGTCAAGACTCATTTCCAAGACTATCTTAGTGGACAAAGTCCATTTCTGAACCGAGTTACCCTCGTTTCAGTCCTGCTTCACTGAACTGGTATAACCTACCATTCTAGCCATGTCTATCTCATGAGATATAAAATCTTTACCCAATGCACTGGAGGGAGATATATGTCCCACCCATCTCATAATGATACCATTCTTATGTGTGCCACAAAATCATAAACCATACATCATAGCATAACCCATGTAATAAAAATGGAAATCTTAAATATCGTGACATAATAAAACAATTCATATAATATAAAGGAATTTATAAAAATAATTCCATCACAATATAATCAAATCAATTTAATAATAGGGATAAAAACAGAACCCTTTATTATCTTAGATGAAAAATAATTTTGATAAAACACTTGAACTCCATTCTTGAGGAAAATATCCTTTCTACTTTAAAAACACTTTTCCTTTCTTAATATGTCATACAATTCTAAACTAAAAGAAGTTGATTAAAAATAAATTTGAAAACTTGTAAAGGAAGATTCTTGGAAATATTGTTTTAAAAATCCATTCATGCCGTATAAGTTAAAAAAACATTCTTCTCATACTTTTGTCGGAAAAGTCAAAAAGTAGCTCGTACGAAAAACGACAAAAGATTCCTTTCATATCTTTTACTAAAAACTCACCAAAGGGTAAAATTGGATTTAAACAATTTTAGGTGGATGAAAATAATATTACATATTGAGGAAACATGGATGTGGATGATAAAATACACCCTAGTAAATACTAAAGTATAAACAATCTCGGATAAAAATGAGATTATGATATTTCCCTTACCTTAGGTCCGATATGCTTTGTACGTGTCCGAACCTCCTGTATAATGATTTAAATAATGTTATTGACTTATTCCAGAATCATACTTATTTTTATGATATCATATTTGGTCATATTCTTAGCTTCTTAGTAGTAATATTTCATTGCTACTTGTTATTCGGGTGTTTATAACTTTTTGTTCTTATGCGTGTTTTGTCGAATAAATTCTTATTCTTCTCTTTAGGTTATAGATACCTCATTTCCAGAATGGTATTAGTGTAATAAATATCATATTCATTCATTCAATTCATTTATATAATCATTATTAAATGAAGATCATGTAGAACGAGTCGCATCACATCGTGAAGACGGTATTCCGTACGTACGCACGAGTGATGATATCGTTCCTATGATCGTGGAATTGTATTGGAGTGTATGTATACTATTTCAGAATTAGTATCACTTTATAATAGTCATATATAGTCATTATTTACACCATTATACTCATCCAAGTAAGGTGGTGGTGGAAAATAGATTACACCACGGCGTGGAGACGGTATTCCGTACGTACGCACGCGCGGCGATTTCTTTTTCCGTAGGATGGATAGATGGTGAAATAGGGTTGTTTCATACTTATAATAACATATCAGTATATGAGTGATACTGATGTTATTACTTCATAATGAAACAACTAAAGAAGAAGTTGAAGAAGAAATAAAGATGAAAGAATCGATAACGGACATTACCTCTTCTTTGAAGTGCTTCTTTGAGACCTCCTTTTAGGGCACTAAAATAGGTCTTTGAAGAAGACAAGAACCTCTAGGATGTTTCTAGGGAAGTGGAGAGAAGAAATTGTCAGGGGTTGGCTGAGCTTGAAGGCTCAAAGTGGTGTGAGGAAGAGAGGGAGGAGGTGCCCTTTTTTAAGGGAGGAGAGTGGCTCCTTTGGAAAAACTAAAAATATTATTTTATTATAAAGTCAAGTTCGGTTTTAAATAGCTCAAAATTGATTTATTTCGAAGCTAAGGTGGGGATGAGTCTAAATCCTCTCATCCAATAGAATTTAGACAAGTTTAAGTTCCTATTTTAACCTTATCATTTAGATTTAACATTAAGTTAAATAATTTTACTTTTACCGTGTCTTCTTGTGTTCTTATATTATAAGGTTAATAAACTTACTATAAGCAGCCAAACGTACCCCAAGTTGTTTATTATTAATATATATAATCTTATCTAAGTCATTTGGCCGAACCTTATATTTTTAGGAATAAAATAACAATTAATAATATAATATTTGTTTTAAAAACTATTTTATGTCAATTTTGACACTATTTAGTAATTAATTTTTGTGAAAATCATAACAGAATTATTAGTTCGAAAAAAGTTAATTAAATAAATACTAACATGTCATATTAATCTATAAAATTAGTTGAATTTATAAAAAGTGTCAAATTACATTTATTTTGGTGTTTATAACATCAATTATGTCAATATTTCATTAATAAGATAATTACTGCATCATCTTTGTGTCATAAATAAATTAAATTATTTAATGTCTAAAAATTACAAATAAAATACCATTATGTAGGAAATCTTTTTATATTTCTAATGAATATTTATAGTCGAATTTATCTTATGTATAACCCCATATTAAAAATGATTTACTATTAAACTTTGATTTTAACTATTTTAACTCTTCTTTAAATAAATTAATAATAAATGTCCTAATCTAATCCAAGTGGGCCTAAATGGTCATATTTTATTCTTAAGGTTGTTTTTGGTCGAATTACACTTGTCCAATAGAATTAGGACATGTGTTAGGGTAATAATAATATCATTTTTACCCTTAATTACCCTATTTACTTTTAATCGTGGTAAAAAAAAGTAAAAAGTTACTATTTACCAAAAATTATTTTCATCTCATTGAATCACATTTTACTTACTAACATCAACCGTGTCTCTCGGATTTTCGAAATTCCACTCACAGAAGCGGTAAAATTAAGTTTTATGAAAAATTCAGTTTTTTTAACTACCATTTAGTGGTTTCACTATTCATCAAAAATTGAAAGTTTCCAAAGAAATACGAAAATTTCACCCTAAGATAATTTCGATATTCCGAATCCAAAAATGAAGTCCATTTTGAAAAATAAAATTTATAAAATTTCAAAAAGTTGTTATTACTATTCATAACGGCTAGTTTTAATAATATTTTATTAGCATATCATTGTTTAGTGAAACTCGGTATTACGTACGACGCAAGCTATCGAGGAAGGTCGTGATTTCGTGTAAAGCAAGTCAAGTAAGTGTTGTGTGTAGAAAAAGATTCCTTTGATGATTTATATAACATAGAAGTCTCGGGTGTTACATTCTACCCCCCTTAAAATGAATTTCGGCCTCGAAATTCGTCACTTTGTAACAAACAGATGAGGATACCTCTCCCTCATCATATCCTCAAGCTCCCATGTAGCTTCTTCTAATTGGTGGTTCCTCCATAAAACTTTCACCAATCGAGTGGTCTTGGTTCGTAGGACTTTTTCGCTACGATCCAGAATCTCTATCAGTTGTTCTTCATAAGAAAGATCTTGCTCCAGCGGTACAACTTCTGAGCTGAGTACATGTGAAGGATCAGGTATGTACTTTCTCAGGAGAGATACATGGAACACATCGTGAACTTGAGAGAGATTCGGTGGAAGCGCCAATCGGTAAGCTACCTTCCCAACACGATCCAGTATTTCGAAAGGACCGATATATCTAGGGCTCAACTTCCCCTTCTTTCCAAATCTCATAACCCTCTTCCAGGGAGATATTCGTAAGAACACTTGATCACCCACTTCAAACTCTAGGTCTTTTCTTCGGTTGTCGGCATAACTTTTCTGTCGACTCTGAGCTGCTCTTATGTGTTGTTGAATAGATCTGACCTTTTCTGCCATTTCATCAACGAGATTGGGTCCTAATAGCTTTCTTTCCCCAACTTCATCCCAGCAAGTTGGAGTCCTGCATTTCTTTCTATAGAGAGCTTCATAAGGAGCCATCTGAATACTGGAGTGAAAGATATTATTATAAGAAAATTCCACCGAAGTTAGGTGTTGATACCAACCACCTTTGAAATCCATAGAGCAAGATCTCAACATATCTTCTAGAGTTTGAATTGTTCTCTCAGACTGACCGTCTGTCTGAGGATGATAAGCAGTGTTGAAACTCAACTCTATATCCAGAGTATGCTGAAGACTTCGCCAGAACTTCGAGGTAAATCTCGGATCCCGATCAGATATAATAGAAAGTGGTACTCCATGCAATCTTACCACTTCCTTTACATATATCCTGGCAAGCTGATCCAGAGAGAAATCCTCTCTAATAGCAATGAAGTGTGCAGACTTTGTAAGACGATCAACTATGACCCAGATAGCATTATTGCCTTTGGATATTTTAGGAAGTCCCGTGACAAAGTCCATAGTGATGTTTTCCCATTTCCATTCGGGTATGGGTAATGGTTGTAACATCCCCTTAGACTTCTGTCTCTCATCTTTAACTTGTTGACAAACCAAGCATTGAGAGATATATTCAACAACATCTCTTTTCATGTCATCCCACCAGAAGTATTCTTTCAGGTCCCTATACATCTTCATGCTTCCAGGATGAATAGAGAATGAAGAACTATGAGCCTCATCCAGCAACTCCTTCTTTAATTCGGGGATGAGAGGAACACAAACCCGATTCCTGAACTTTATTATCCCATCACAATCAAGGATGAATTCAGGAACATTTCTCACATTCTTTTGTAACTCGACATCTTCTTTCTGTGCCTCTTTAATCTTCACATGTATAGATGGCTGAACATTCATTTGAGAAAGATACAATTTTCCCCCTTTCATTATAATTCCAAGATCCATCCTTTGTAAATCCATAAATATTGGATCTTTTGTGATCCTCATCATGGATAAACAAGCATGGTCTTGTCGACTTAATGCATCTGCCTCCTTGTTTGCTTTCCCAGGGTGGTAATGGATTGAGCAGTCATAATCCTTAATCATCTCCAACCATCTTCTTTGGTGCATATTCAGCTTCTTTTGTGTGAAAATATACTTTAAACTTTTATGATCAGTATAAATATCACACTTTTCACCATAAAGGTAATGCCTCCAAATCTTTAATGCAAAGATTACCGCAGCTAACTCCAAATCATGAGTTGAGTAATTTTGCTCATGTATTTTCAACTGTCATGAGGCATAAGCTATCACCATATCATTTTGCATAAGAACACACCCCAATCCCTTCTTGGATGCATCACTGTAGATCACAAACCTTTCTCCACTACAAGTTAGTGTGAGCACAGGTGCACTGGATAACCTTCTTTTCAACTCCTTGAAATTCTCTTCACATTCCTCCGTCCAAACAAACTTAACTCCTTTCCAAGTCAACTTGGTGAGTGGATTAGATAATCATGAAAAATCTTTCACAAAACGTCAATAATATCCAGCCAAACCAAGAAAACTTTGGATCTCGGTTACTGTTGTTGGTCTCGACCATCTTTTGATAACCTCTATTTTTGCTGGATCCATAGATATCCCCTCTTTTGAGATTATGTGACCCAAAAAGGCAACTTTTTGAAGCCAAAATTCACACTTGGTAAATTTGGCATAAAACTTCTCCTTTCTCAGAGTCTTCAATATAATTCTCAAGTGATCTTCATGTTCTTCCTTGCTCTTTGAATAGACAAGAATATCATCTATAAAGACTACCACAAACTGATCAAGATAGTCTCTAAATACTCTATTCATTAGATCCATGAAGATAGTAGGGGCATTAGTAAAACCAAATGACATCACTATAAATTCATAGTGTCCATACCTTGTACGGAAAGCCGTCTTTGGTATATCCTCCCTTTTGACCCTTAATTGATGATACCCTGAAAGAAGATCAATCTTGAAAAAGTATTGAGCTCCGCGTAGTTGGTCAAATAGGTCATCAATGCGCGGGAGATGATATTTGTTCTTGATAGTGATCTTGTTAAGTTCTTGATAATCAATGCAGAGTCTCATTGATCCATCTTTCTTCTTAACAAACAGAACAGGTGATCCCCAAGGTGATGCACTAGGGCATATGAACCCCTTATCAATATTCTCTTGGAGTTGCTTCTTCAATTACTGCAACTCAATTGGGGCCATTCTATAAGGTGTCTTTGAAATAGGCAAAGCACCCGGTATGAGTTCTATTGAAAACTCAACTTCACGATTCGGTGGAAGACCCGGTAATTCCTCCGGAAAGACATCATCAAACTCCCGTACAATGTGCATATTCTTAATCGTGAGTTTCTCACCAACCATTTGAGATAAATAACCTTCATTTAGTGGAATCAATACCCATAAAACGGAAGAAATTTCCACTGGAAGGTTATGTTCATCCTTGCATTGATAGACGATCATAGATTGATCTGGAATATAAAATGTGACTTCCCTTATTTGGCAATTGATATGAGCTCCATGTAGAGAAAGCCAATCCATGCCAAGAATCACATCAAATTCCACTATAGGAAGGATCACAAGATTTGCAGGAAGCACTTTCCCACAAACTTCAATCGGAGAAGAATTATAAACTTTTGATGCGACCGTTGTGCCATTAGGTGTTGTCACAGCTAACTCAACATCTAATTGTTGATGTAATATGGTGATACCCTTAGAAAATTCTTCAGAAATAAAGGAGTGGGTGGATCCAGAATCAAATAAAACATTTGCTACTTTAGAGTGGATGGTAAGTGTACCTTTCACCACATCGTTATCGTACTCCACATCACTGATAGAAATTTCACGTGACTTTCATTTGTCTTTAGCCTTAGGAGTTTGTTGACGTCGACCATCATCATCAACCCTTGGATTAGGGCATTTATTGGCATAATGTCTCATCTCCTTGCACTTGAAACATTGAAGTGTAGTAGGTTCATTTTGTGTATCCCTTCCTTTGTTTGCATCATTAGACATCTTCTTCCCATCATCGCGGCATTCAAATGCCCGATGACCTTCCTTTCCACATTTGAAACATTTACTTGTCCCTTTAAGACAAATCCCTCCATGTTTCTTTCCACACTTTGAGCATAAGGGAAAGCTCATCTTCTTTTCAGTGTCCTCTTTAGATTTTCCTTTGAATTCCATTTTCCTCTTCTTATCAAACCCATATGACTGATGAGTTACTCCAATCTCCATCTCAACTTTGAGAGAACATCGAACGATTTCCTCGTAGCTATTGAAGTCCCTTATGGCTAAGGCCCTTCGAAGACTTGGTTTTAAGCCACTAAAGAATCGATTGATCTTACTCTCAGGTTGGATAATAATACCAGAAGCGTACCTTGCAAGTCTTGTAAAATTTGCTTCATAGGTACCAACAGATTCATCATCCTTTTGCTTCAGTTCAAGAAACTTTCTCTATCTTTGTTCAGAGAATATGAGGGAAGTACTTATTGAAAAATAAGTTCTTGAACTCGTCCCATTCCAGGGACTCAATTTCATCCCTTTGCCTCGTATTCTTAATAAGATTCCACCATTGATCAGAATCACCTTCCAAACGATACACTGCTAAGATGACTTTATCATGCTCAGAACATTGAAGAACTGAAAATATCTTTTCAGTAGTACTAATCCATTGTTCAGCAACTAATGGATCAGTAGACCCGCTGAATGAAGGTGGACGTTGTCTCATGAAGGATTCAATAGAATGTTGCTCCTTCCTTTGCTCGTTTGGAAGTCTTGCATGATTCATATCTTGAGAAAGTTGTGTGAGCATGGCTACAAGATTTTGCATTCCAGCTCCTATAACGTTTGGTTGCTCAGGGGGACAATCATTGCATTGCCCATCGCATTCTGCATTAACACGGTTCCTTCGGGTTCCATCCATTTACTAAAACCAAGAATAATAGTGTGAGAAACACTAATTATAATAGGAAAACCACATAATCAAGAATAAAATTTCAAACTTAAGGTCTTATCCTAGGTTATTCATGGCCATTTCTAAAACACTAAGATTGTGTTCTATGCTTAGACTTATCCTTAGGGTTCTTACTAAGGATTTCACATCCTAGTTTCCAAAGGTTGACTATACCTTTCCTCTGATACCAACTATAATGACCCATACTTTACATACATTGCTATTACTTCATAATTTAAGCACACTTATTACAACATATAACAAAACCAATAAAGGACTGTATAGGTATAGTGTCTTTAGAAACTGGGAAACATAAACAACTGGTTCATAAAGCATCTACTTTGCCTCCCATTTATTTCATCATATCTAGAGTCCCTTTTTGACATATTCTACTTAATAACCTTCTTCCTGACCTGGGGAAATAAAACATACAAAAGGGTGAGCTCAAATTCTCAGTAAGGGTAAACAAAAGAAATATCAATCACATCATATACATAAGCACATAACTTTTGGAAATCTTAACCTGCAAAAGATATCATAATTTCATAACATGGGATAAATCATAGTAGTGAAATGTAATCCCAATAATCATAAATTAAAACATGAAACTTTGTGGCATACACACATAATCATAGAAAATCATTTCTCATTAGTCAAGACTCATTACCAAAACTATCTTAGTGGACAAAGTCCATTTCTGAACTGAGTTACCCTCATTTCAGTCCTGCTTCACTGAACCGGTATAACCTACCGTTCCAGCCATGTCTATCTCATGAGATATAAAATATTTACCCAATACATTGGAGGGAGATATAGGTCTCACCCATCTCATAATGATACCATTCTTATGTGTGCCACAAAATCATAAACCATACATCATAGCATAACCCATGTAATAAAAATGGGAATCTTAAACATCGTGACATCATAAAACAATTCATATAATATAAAGGAATTCATAAAAATAATTCCATCACAACATAATCAAATCAATTTAATAATAGGGATAAAAACATAACCCTTTATTATCTTAGATGGAAAATAATTTTGATAAAACACTTGAACTCCATTCTTGAGGAAAATATCCTTTCTACTTCAAAAACACTTTTCCTTTCTTAATATGTCATAAAATTCTAAACTAAAAGAAGTTGATTAAAAATAAACATGAAAACTTGTAAAGGAAGATTCTTGGAAATATTGTTTTAAAAATCCATTCATGCCGTATAAGTTAAAAAAACATTCGTCTCATACTTTTGTCGGAAAAGTCGAAAAGTACCTCGTATGAAAAACGACAAAAGATTCCTTTCATATATTTTATTAAAAACTCACCGAAGGGTAAAATTAGATTTAAACAATTTTAGGTGGATGGAAATAATATTACATATTGAGGAAACATGGATGTGGATGATAAAATACACCCCAGTAAATACTAAAGTATAAACAATCTCGGATAAAAATGAGATTGTGATATTTCCCTTACCTTAGGTCTGATATGCTTTGTACATGTCCAAACCTCCTGTATAATGATTTAAATAATGTTATTGACTTATTCCAGAATCATACTTATTTATATGATATCATATTTGGTCATATTCTTAGCTTCTTAGTAGTAATATTTCATTGCTACTTGTTATTCGGGTGTTTATAACTTTTTGTTCTTATGTGTGTTTTGTCGAATAAATTCTTATTCTTCTCTTTAGGTTATAGATACCTCATTTCCAGAATGGTATTAGTGTAATATATATCATATTCATTCATTCAATTCATTTATATAATCATTATGAAATGAAGATCATGTAGAACGAGTCGCATCACATCGTAGCGACGGTATTCCGTACGTACGCACGAGTGATGATATCGTTCCTATGATCGTGGAATTGTATTGGAGTGTATGTATACTATTTAAGAATTAGTATTACTTTATAATAGTCATATATAGTCATTATTTACACCATTATACCCATCCAAGTAAGGTGGTGGTGGAAAATAGATTACACCACGGCGTGGAGACGGTATTCCGTACGTACGCACGCGCGGTGATTTCTTTTTCCGTAGGATGGATAGATGGTGAAATATGGTTGTTTCATACTTATAATAACATATCAGTATATGAGTGATACTGATGTTATTACTTCATAATAAAACAACTAAATAAGAAGAAGTTGAAGAAGAAATAAAGATGAAAGAATCGGTAACGGACATTACCTCTTCTTTGAAGTGCTTCTTTGAGACCTCCTTTTAGGGCACTAAAATAGGTCTTTGAAGAAGACCAGAACCTCTAGGATGTTTCTAGGGAAGTGGAGAGAAGAAATTGGCAGGTTTTGGCCGAGCTTGAAGGCTCAAAGTGGTGTGAGGAAGAGGGGGATGAGGTGCCCTTTTATAAGGGAGGAGGGGGGCTCCTTTGGAAAAACTAAAAATATTATTTTATTATAAAGTCAAGTTCGGTTTTAAATAGCTCCAAATTGATTTATTTCGAAGATAAGGTGGGGATGAGTCGAAATCCTCTCATCCAATAGAATTTAGACAAGTTTAGGTTCCTATTTTAACCTTATCATTTAGATTTAACATTAAGTTAAATAATTTTACTTTTACCGTGTCTTCTTGTGTTCTTATACTATAAGGTTAATAAACTTACTATAAGCAGCCAAACGAACCCCAAGTTGTTTATTATTAATATATATAACCTTATCTAAGTCATTTTGCCGAACCTTAGATTTTTAGGAATAAAATAACAATTACTAATATAATATTTGTTTTAAAAACTATTTTATGTCAATTTTGACACTATTTAGTAATTAATTTTTGTGAAAATCATAACAGAATGATTAGTTCGAAAAAAGTTAATTAAATCAATACTAACATGTCATATTAATCTATAAAATTAGTGTAATTCATAAAAAGTGTCAAATTACATTTATTTTGGTGTTTATAACATCAATTATGTCAATATTTCATTAATAAGATAATTACTGCATCATCTTTGTGTCATAAATAAATTAAATTATTTAATGTATAAAAATTGAAAATAAAATACCATTATGTAGGAAATATTTTTAGCTTTCTAATGAATATTTATAGTCGAATTTATCTTATGTATAACCCCATATTAAAAATGATTTACTTATTAAACTTTGATTTTAACTATTTTAACCCTTCTTTAAATAAATTAATAATAAATGTCCTAATCTAATCCAAGTGGGCATAAATGATCATATTTTATTCCTAAGGTTTTTTTGGTCGAATTACACTTGTCCAATATAATTAGGACATGCGTTAGGGTAATAATAATATCATTTTTACCCTTAATTACCCTATTTACTTTTAACCGTGGTAAAAAAAAGTAAAAAGTTACTATTCATCAAAAATTATTTTCATCTCATTGAATCACATTTTACTTACTGACATCAACCGTGTCTCTCAGATTTTCGAAATTCCACTCACAGAAGCGGTAAAATTAAGTTTTATGAAAAAATCAGTTTTTTTAACTACCACTTAGTGGTTTCACTATTCATCAAAAATTGAAAGTTTTCAGAAAAATACCAAAATTTCACCCTAGGATAATTTCGATATTCCGAATCCAAAAATGAAGTCCATTTTGAAAAATAAAATTTATAAAATTTCAAAAAGTGGTTATTACTATTCATAACGGCTAGTTTTAATAATATTTTATTAGCATATCATTGTTTAGTGAAACTCAGTATTGCGTACGACGCAAGCTATCGAGGAAGGTCACGATTTCGTGTAAAGAAAACCAAGAAAGTGTTGTGTGTAGAAAAAGATTTCTTTGATGATTTATATAACATAGAAGTCTCGGGTGTTACAGAGGGTCCTCACTTGCCACCGACTCCCGTAGAACTAGGCCTTCTAAATCTGATAGCTGCCTCATCCTCACTCTGTCCAGGAGGGTAGAAGTCACAGCTGACGAGGAAAGATAAGTCTGCCCTTGACTGTTTTGCACCTCCAGATCCATCTCAGAGAACAAGGCCATGAGCGCCCACTCACCACTGGCCTCCTGCACTGCCTGTATCTGAGTCTTCCTACTCAGTGCATCAGCTACTACATTACCCTTACCAGGTGTATAGGCAAGCTCAAAATCGAAGGACTGTAGGTACTCAACCCAGCTTCTCTACCTCAAATTCAGGTCATGCTGAGTAAAGATATACTTGAGGCTTTTGTGGTCGGTGAAAACCAAAAAATGCTCTCCCAACAGATAGTGTCTCCAACAGCGCAACGCATAAACAACCGCAGCCAACTCGAGATCATGCGTCGGGTAATTCTGCTCATGTGGCCTCAACTACTGAGACCCGTACGCAACAACTCGATCACCCTGCATCAACACTGCTCCCATCCCAATCCCTGATGCATCATAGTAAACTATATAACTCTTCCCCTGCTCTGGGAGTATCAGGATCGGTGCTGATGTCAACCTTCCCTTCAGGTCCTGAAAAGCTGTCTCGCAAGCTTCTGACCAAACGAACTTCACACCCTTATTAGTCAGTCCCTTCAAAAGTGCTAGTAAGTGGGAGAAGTTCTGTATGAAGCGTCTGTAG
Organism: Viscum album; assembly: GCA_963277665.1. Lineage (NCBI taxonomy): Eukaryota > Viridiplantae > Streptophyta > Magnoliopsida > Santalales > Viscaceae > Viscum > Viscum album. Next base: position 1,507,869,968 of record OY728131.1, on the reverse strand, counting down.
TAACCAGCCAGCCCCAAGAAACTTCGTATCTCAAACACGTTCTTAGGCTACTCCCAAGAAACTACTTCTCTCACCTTCTCTGGGTCTACTGCAACTCCTTCCTCTGAGATGATATGACCCAAGAATTGAATCTGGTCTATCCAAAAGTGGCACTTTGAGAGCTTAGCATATAGTCGATGCTCTCTCAGTGTACTCAATACGATCTCAAGATGGGTGATATGGTCGTGTCGAGTGTGAGAGTACACCAAGATGTCTTCCACGAATACTACCAAAAAAGAATCAAGATATGGATGGAACACACGATTCATCAGATCCATGAAAACCGTCGGCGCGTTCGTGAGTCCAAACGGCATAACCGTATACTCATATAGACCATACCTACTCCTGAAAGCCGTGAGAGGTATATCAGATGGTCTCACGCGCAGCTGATGATATCCTGATCTCAAGTCAATCTTTGAGAACACTCGTGCTCCCCAAAGTTGATCAAACAGATCATCTATCCTAGGCAAGGGATATCGGTTCTTAACCGTCAACTGGTTCAACTTTTGATAATCCACGCAAAGTCTGAGGGTACCATCCACCTTCTTCACAAAAAGGACCGGAGAACCCCAAGGAGAAGTACTGGGTCGGATAAAACCCTTCTCTTGTAGCTCCTCTAACTGCATATTGAGCTCCTGCAACTCAGGCATGACCATCCTATAAGGAGGAATGGACACCGGTGCTGCTCCTGGCACAAGCTCGATAGAGAAATCCACCTCACGCACCGGAGGTAGACCTGAAAAGTCATCTGGGAAGACATCCCTGAAATGATCAATAACTGGAGGGAAATCCGTCTGAAAAGTCCCCTGATCATCCAGATACAAACTCGAAATCTGGGTTGTGACTCTACCTCGCCCATGATGCTCTTGTCCAGCTCGACTCGCCTGAACATCTCATTCGCCCTTGTATAGAAACTCTCCACCCTCTAGTGACGTAAAACGCACCCTGCGACGATAGCAGTCTACAAAGGCTTGAAAGGGAACCAACCAGTCCATCCCGAGAATGACATCATAGCTCATCATCTCCAAGACATATAGGTCCCAAAGGAAGTGACACCCTCCAACCTCAAGGGGGCACTCCTTACATTGACGCACAACAGCCGTCCTAGTCCACAACGGAGTGTCTAGCGTCATGATATCAGAAGAAGAAGAAACACAGAGCCCAAGACTCTCCACAACGGGCACAGATATAAAACTATGTGTAGCACCTGTATCTAAAAGTACTGAAGACAAGACAGAAGCTACTAGAATAGTACCTCTGACTATAGAAGGTCCGGGATCCTACTGCTGCTGGGTCTGTTGCACTGCGTATGCCTGCCCAGTGCCATGGCCCTGTGACACAGCCTGGCTACCCTGAGCTGTCCCACCATGATGCCTCTGCGATCCTGGTGTCTAGCTACCACGGCCATGACCACCATCTCGTCCTGCACGCCCTGACGTATTCCAATTCCCTGACTGGTAAGAAGCCACTAGTCCTGCTCCCGCACGCGGAGTCTGCACAGAACCCCTCTCACTAGCCACTGGTAGAAACGCCCTACAAAAGTGCTGCAGATGACCCATCTTGCCGCAAGCTCGGCATTCCACTGGGTCTCGTGGACACTGCGGCCTCTTGTGCCCCTCTCTACCACACTGGTAGCACCTGATCGGGCCACCTGAAGAAGCTTCCTGGCTGGTACAGCCACCCTGAGAGAAGTCCATCCGTCTCTTCCTCTTGCCAGTAGAAATTGTACCAGTAACTGGTGTTGAACCGCCCTGGTCCACACCACTAGATTCCCACAGGTTCCTCTCTATAATAAACGCTTGGTTCACAATAGCGTGTACTGAAGGCAACCTGAAAACATTCACCAGTGCTCAGATGTCATACTGAAGACCATCCCCAAAACGTCTGGCTCTCAACATCTCATCACCCACTAGAATGGTTGAAAAACGTTGAAGCTCCGTAAAACGAGCAGAATAGTCCATCGCTGACATAGCGCCCTGCTGCAGATTCATGAACTCTCGAGCTCTATCTTCCCTCAGCGTCTCGAGAAAGAAGAAGTCATAGAATACTGCCTGGAAATCTTCCCATGCCATGTCTCTGTAATGCTCTGACTGGGTGGTAACATCCCACCACCTCTTGGCGGAATCACGCAGCATGTAAGTCGTGAGCTTGACCCTCCACCCTGGAGGTATCTCAAGATGCTCGAAAATAGTCTGCATCGATCCTAGCCAAGAATCAGCAGCCTGTGGTCCGCCATCTCCTGAAAACGTAGGCGGATGCTGCTGCTAAAAGATACGAGTCAGCTCAGCCATAGATGTAACAGCCTGCGGTGCTCCCTGAAAGGTCTGCATGAACCGCATAAAGCCTTCACGGAACTGCGCCTTCGCGCCTGTGTCTGGTATAGCAGCTGGAGCCACATATGGCTCTGCTGGAGGATCAACTGGTAGCCCATGGCTCACCATCTCCAGAGTATAATCGTCGCCGCTCTCCTGGTGAACAACTCGCGGTCATCTATGCGGCATGACACTACAGGGTCAAAAGCACGCCTCAGATTCAAGATTATTAAGATTGAAACGAAGGAACCACAAAGGGAACAAGAGGAAGAAGGCATTTCAAAATTTGCAAAACAAGACTACACGGTGTGTACACTGACTACACGGCGTGTACTTGACTTTCCTTCCCCTGCCCGGGTCCTTCTACACGGCTAAGCCACACGGCTTCCATCAAACAAAAACTACACGGCGTGTATAATATCCACACAGCCTGTATGGTGTTATTTTCCAACTGCCCGTGTCATCTGTGACACGGCCCATTACTCGGCTTGACACTCCACGGCGTGTTACACCCATACACGGCGTGTACAGCACCCCGTTTCCCAGCCACACGGCTAACACCACACGGTATGTCCTCAGACAAGACTACACGGCGTGTCCCACTGGTACACGGCGTGTTCAGGGAGAGGTGACACCGGCCCGTGTTGTTCGTTACACGGCCGCGTCCCCAGGTTACACTACACGGCGTGTTCATCATTGACACGGCATGTTCTATATAGGAGTTCATCGACCCGTGTTGTTAGTTACACGGCCGGACTCCGGGTCAACACTACACGACGTGTACATTCGGTACACGACATGTTTTACCCAAGCATTTCCTTACCCCGTGTCGCCGCCCACACGGTTTGTGACACGGGAAGAGACTACACGGCGTGTACTTAGGGTACACGGCGTGTACAAAAAAAGTTCATTTTTCTTCCCGAACAGAAGATCATACACGGCGTGTATAAAAATACTACACGGTGTGTATACTGGGTTTTCGGACAGTATGCCTCAGAAACTTCCCCGGAACCCAGACAATACCGTAAAACAACACCTAAGTGTCAAATTCTGACCTGTGAGGGCCCATACTCCCCACGAATCAAAGTTTGACATCTTATCTGTGTTATAACCAATAAACAGTCAATGATCCACCAAATTTCAGTCAATGGGGGCCCATAATCCCCAAAAACCAAAGTTTGGTGTCCATTCTATAAACAAGCTCACACAAGAGAATACCCTATCACAAAGCAGGTATTTATCAAGCAGCTATCACAACAGCATGCTCCTCTAGCACAACAACTATCACAACAACATGCAATTTCTAATGCACCTATAAGGTGTGGAAACTATGCATGACATGTGATATCTAGCATGTGCCTATATGATGCATGAGACGACATACCCTCATCTTATCGGGTTGCAACTCAATAAAACACATAGATAAATTATAAACAGCACAATCTCAAGTGCATCACCCAACGGTGAAATCAAATCAACTGTAAATTTCAAAATCAATAAAATTTGCAACACGAGGTAAATTGGCTTTTCCCTGTACACGGGTTAGCTACGCCCAGGCACAGCTTATTACCAACTATCGTTCGTCCTATCCCTGACTACGGCTCCAAATAGTAAGTCAAAGAAAAGAACTCCTTTGATACCACGTTGTAACGTCCCGGACCTGGGTGCCACGCAACGGGTGCCCCGAGCCCAGTTCGCCACGTGACCTCAAGAACATTTCCCCAAATGCCAGAGGCTACTGACTAGCAGCGAGGGCCCATGTCTGATAGTGGGGAAACTATGCCCTCATTTGTCAAAGTGTAGCGCAGTGGAATACCAAATAACATACAACGACATCGGAAGTAGTAAACATACACAAATGAAATAAACTACAGTAGTGGATATAACCAAGAGTATATAAATGATGGTGCTACATGTTTCAATTTCTAATAAAACAGCCAGAACATGTTATACATCAATACAGTACAACAAAATACAGAGTACAACAAACAAGCAAAAACAGCTGGCAGCGGCATCGCGAGCCTAGGCTCGGTCTCATGCCCTCTTACTCCTCAACAGCAATCAAGTACCTGTATAGGGACTCTTTCCCCTATCTACACCTGTAGAGACGTAATCCGTTTGGTCTGAAAAGCGTGACCCAAACATGGTGTGAGAAATATATCTCAGTAGGCACCCACCAAAGGCTCGTGCCCAACTGCGTGTAAGCATGCGACAACAGTGTGCAATAGTAAAATGCAATAAAGTAAGCAGTACTGACAAGTAACTAACTTAACAATTCAATTGCCATTGTATTATTCATTTAATACATTATATACTAGAAATCACCATAGTGCATTTCTAAACAAATAGTCCACGTCCTCAGACAAGCAAAACCTCACCCTCGGGTAAGCAAAATCCAACCCGCAAGTATAGCCCTCAGGTGTAACAGAAATTGTCCTCAGGTGTATGAAGTGTCTCCCTCAGGCACAGAAGTCAAGCCCTCAGGCACGAAAGGTTTCCCTCGGGTGAAATAACTACAGCCCTCGAGCTAAATAGTGCAGTGCCCTCAGGCTAATCACAACAACGCCCTCAGGCTAATCACAACAACGCCCTCAGGATAAACAGGTAATCGGTCCATGACCAACATATTAAAAAGTAGTAAAGAAGCAATTCCTCACAAGGCAATTCGACAATTACTACTTTAAAGGCATACCCTCGGGTATCCTGGCCAAACGCTAAATAGTGGAACGCACCCCCGAGGTGGTTCCGGATCCAAGCAACGATCTCAACCAGCATTTTATTATCACAATTTAATCACCTATGCAATTCTAGGCATTAAATATAGCAACAGCCTCAGCCTCACGACACCCCAACATGGGTTCGTGGCACAAAAACGCACAAAAACCCACGACAGTTGGAAAAAGAACACAAAGCCACATACCTTATACGCCAACGAATGTTATACCCGAACGATGACTCCAGAAACACCCAAGAACAGCATAAATCTGACAAAGAACAAAATCCAAACAAACATAAATAACTTACGTTAGGGAAAGAATTGGTAAGAACCATCCAAGGAGGTGGAAGCCCTTACCCGTGCAGTTCCAACAGGATCGTCTGAGGCGAAAACCGATTCCAGACGAACACCCGGCGGATATTCAAAGGTCCGACCTCCTCCTTTTTCTCCAAATTGGCTCAAGTGTCTCCTTTTCCAAATGAGGAGGCTACTACCTATTTTAAGCCAAAAAAACAAAGTACACGGTGTGTACTTATGAGTACACGGCGTGTACTTCTGAGTACACGGCTTGTACTTATTTCATTTAACTGTTCCTTTGGCGGCACCGCCACACTGTTCATGTTGGAACCACTTTGTGTACAAGATTGTATTTGTTGTCAATAGTTGTCAATGGAATATCAAAATGAAAGAGATCAAGAAGTACTCCAATAAAATGGAGGAATGGAAGCTCACAATGAAGGAGATCATGAAGTACTCCAATGAAGTAGAGGAGTAGTGATTCAGACGATTGTTGTGTTGATCATAAGTTCAAAGAACATGTGTCAAAGGTGATACATTGTTTACAACAATGAAGAATGTGAGGAGTAATCCATCCAAGGATGATTAAAGAAGGATGGTGTTTTTGGTTGAAGACCATGCAATTCCTCCTTATTGCATAAGGACCATGGGCTTTGATGAAGACCATGCAATTCCTCATTATTGCATGAGAACAATGAGTTTTGATGAAGACCATGCAATTACTCATGATTGCGTGAGAACCATGCTAGAGACTTTTTGATGGATTGAATCACATGGTTTGCATGAAGTTGATCATGACGGTTGATGAAGGAGGCAATGTGCCAATGAGTTGACTTATGAAATGGCCATGCACATCACACTGTCATAGAAGATGATGGTACTAAAGCTGTTCCTTCAAAGAATACATATCACAATGGTGAACTTTGTGATAAAAGCAAAAGAGTTGCTGAAGGATACAGATCACCAAGAAGAAGTGTTGTTGAGGTGATCGTGCTTGTCGACAAAGCAAACAAACGGCATACGAATTTGTTGACAAAGGAGATTCCATGGTGACATGTCGAGTTCAAGAGTTGTGGTCAACGATCTATGTTTGATTCAAGAACATCGACAGAGGAATGGATGATCTGGAGGCGGTACAAAAAGAGCAGACACAAGGTGGTGCTGTTTTCCAGTGTTTGCCAAATTTCAAGGCCTCAAAATCAACAAATGAAGAATAGTGATTTTGGCAAAGGGACTTGCGCGCCATACTCTTGGAGGATAAAAGACTTGCGCGCCATATGTTTTTGAGGATCAGAACATCAAAATTTGGCTAAGGAAAGAAGGTCGCGCAAGTGTTGGTTGGGTCGCGCAAGTGAGTTGCGCGACAGAGTTTATTGAAGACAAGACTTGCGCACCGTCGAGGGACTTGCGCGCCGCCGCGCAGGGAGTCCAGTTTGCCTATAAATACTGGACCACCCCTCCTCATTTCCTACGGAGCTCAAGACTTTGAGATTGTTCGAGCTCTCGTCGCGCAGGTGGTTGAGCCGCGCAAGTGGTAGTTTGGTCGCGCAAGTAGAGGTTGCGCGCCAACTGATGGTTGAGCGCCCTAGGTGATTTGGGCAAGGAAGGAAGTGAGTCGCGCAGGTTTGATGTTCAAGAAGGCAGAGTCGCGCAGGTGCTTTGGAGACACTTGCGCGCCAGGTTATACTTGCGCGCCTAAGACTTGCGCGCCGGGGGAGACTTGCGCGCCGGGCTTGAAAAGAAGAGCCAGATATTGTTAAAATACGCCCGCCTTTCTGGAGCTGCACAAGAGCTGAACTATTGCCTGATACTACTGGTGCAAGGTGAGATTGAAGAAGAAATCTAAATGATACATGCATGATCTCATGCATACATGGAGAACTGATTCTGACAACTCCGAGTAAGCTGAGCTTCATTAAGTAAGCAATCACATCAGTGATTGTGATTCAGGCAAACGAAGACAAGGGGATCTAGTGCATTCAGTCATTGCACTAAAGAAGAAAGATTGAACTATAAAGAGCATCAACTCTGAATCCTGATGCAAGCAAAGTCTCATGCGGAACAGGAGACAAAGAACATCAATGCACATTTATTGAAGAGACCTTCACGTCTATAAACTGAGTGGGACTTCACCAACGGCAGTGAGCCAGGGGGAGTCAACGGGAGTGACCCGAGGGATGCAGTGAGATATCCCTGAACAATTGTAAAGGCAGTGAGCCTGGGACAGAGTGACTGTACCCGAACCTTTGTAATCTACACCTAGTGAAGCATAGTGGATTTAGGTACGACCGACAACCTGTCGGCGTATGCTCCTTGGACGTAGCCCTTAGTGGTGAACCAAGTAAAAATAGCTGTGTCATCTCTCTGCATGTGAATGTTTAATTGCTGATCATATCCATCATACAGGTTTAAGTAGTTCCTACCAACGTGGGAACAAGATCCACAACTAAAAGAAGAAAAAGTTGTCACCCTGATTCACCCCTCCCCTCTCAGGGTGTCCTGGGGTCCTACAGTTCATCCATCCACATGAGTACATGGCATGTACTCCCAAGTACATGGCGTGTACTGCCTCCCAGCTGGTGGCAACTCCACCGCCTTACTGTTTAAGTCTGCCGACTGACTACACGGCATGTAAGGTACCACTACACGGCGTGTAGTCGATTCCTACACCCCTCGTCGTCGACATGGCTACACGCCCCGTGTACCCATCCCACACGGCCAAAAGTACACGGCGTGTGGAAAAGTACATGGCGTGTAGTTCCAAAATTTAGGATTTTTCCCCATTTTTCATATTTTCTCAAAACACTTAAGGAAAAGGAAAAAGGAGAAGCTCGTACCTCAAAAATAAGAACCAGTTTCTTACACAGAGGATTGTAGTCAAGAGACAACATGGGTGGTGGGGGTGTGGCAGTGGAAACTACATAGATGGATCTTGGGTTTTTCTGTTTATGGTTTTTTAGGTATCAATCAACTTCAACGATGTATTGATTCATTTTGTATTAAATTCCATTATTAATATGATTAATCTTTTTCCAAGTTTGAACATGTGTGAAAATGGTCTTCTGTTTGATAATTAAAATAGGTGTATTATATATGATAAATTAATATAATATAAAATTTTAGTAATAAATATTGAAATACCCAAACATAATATCTTATATAAATTTCATTATTAATATAATTAAATTTTTTTCTTCTAATTTTCAACATGTGTCAAAATTTTCTTTCTTTTTAATAATTAAAATAGATGAATTATATATGATAAATTAATAAATATAATATGAATTTTAATTGGAAATAAAAATTTATAATTTTTATTCAAATGTAATTTATAAACTAATATTATATGTTGGTAATATTATTACCAACAGAAAAATTTGTCATTAGAATTTGTTGCTAAACATTTTAACCAACATATATATTATCTATTGGTATTATTATAATTGCAACAGAATGATTTTATATGTCGCAAAAACATTTAGCGACAAAGTTTTTACCGACAGTTTAGTGACAGGGACACATATGTTGGTAAAACATTTTACTAACAGAAAAAGTACTTTTACCAACAGATGCGCCCCTGTTGGAAAAAGTGAAATATTTTGTAGTGTGACCAACCCTTGTCGGAACACTTACTTTTATACAGGAAGCCCTTATAAAAGGTTTCAGGTTGACTTAACCATATCACATCAATAGGAGTAGCCCTTTCTAGACTTGGTGTAATATTGGAGGCAAGAGTTGAGGAAATCCAAAGTCAGGATTTCATGATTGGGGAGTCCACTCAACAGATCAAGGCGCTGCAAGCCCACTGTTGGAAAATTCATGCCTACCAAAATACCTTTAAATAGCTTGACCAACCCTTTTTGAGGTTATGTGAAGGGGAATATGGATCCTTTACACTAGAATGTCATGACAACTGGACATTCTGAGTTCAATGGTGAGCGCCATTCGGACTTGATAAAATAGCGGGAGACTTAATAAAATTAATTTATCATAAAATATAATCAAGAAAGTACTAATAATCGGCTCTTTTAATTATAGAATAAAAATGGAAAACTCGTTAACCACACTATCCCTGCCATCAATTCTGGATAAAGACAACATCCTCACTAACAGTAACTTCTAAGAATGGTTTAGATGCCTTCGGGTTATCATACGCCATGAACAGAAGTGTTATGTGTCAGAGTCAACATTACCTAATTCTCCTGTCAAAGAGGTGAGTGATAAGAATTTTGTGGTATATGAGAAACATGTGAACGATGTGGTCGACGTTTAATGTTTGATGCTATCATCAATGTCTAGTGAGCTCATGAAGTCTCACGAAAACATGGATGCTTATAGCATGCTTGAGCACCTCTGTGGTCTTTACCAAGAGATAGAAATACAAGAAAGGTTTGAGATCTCCAAGACACTCTTTCAGAGTAAGCTTGGAGAGGGTGCCCTAGCTGGGCCTCATGTAATCAAGCTCATTGGCAACATTGAGCGCCTGGATGTTCTAGGGTTTAAACTCCCTAAAGAACTGGGCACTGATCTCATTTTTGCATCACTCCCTCAGATATTCTCTAGCTTTGTTGTTAGTTTTAATATGAACAATATTGAGAAGTCTCTATATGATCTTCATATCCTCATTCACCAAGTGGACAAAGATATGAAGCGTGACAAGCCTTATGTCCTTATGGTGAATAAGAGGAAAGGGAAGGTAAAGAGCTTTAAGCCCAAAGGTTCTTCACGCCCTTCTAAGAATAATAAGATCAAAGGGTAGGCAAGGGAATAAGAAGTTGTTTGTTTCACATGTGGCAAGAAGGGACACTGGAAGAAGAACTGCACCCAGCCTAAGAAGCAAAGGGAAGCTTCAGGTGTAATTGTTATCGAATGTAATCTATCTGTTTTTACAAATTAGGTATTAGATACAGCTTGTGGTGCTCACATATGAATCCAAATACAGGAACCAAGTAGATTCAGAAATATTGACCGAGGGAAGGTAGATCTACGAGCAGCCAACGGAGTCAGACTCACTATTGTAGTTGTCGGGGACTACCACCTCACGTTGCCAACTGGGATGATCTTGGTGTTAAAAGGTTGTTATTATGTTTTGTCTATTACTAAAAACATTATTTCTGTATCCAGATTAGATACAGATGAGTTTGTTTTCAATTTTGGAAATGAATGTTTCTTCTTTTACAAAGATAATATTTTTTTGGTAGCGCACATTTATACAACGGTCTTTACATGTTGGATTTCACAAATCAAGTAATGGAAATCGATAACAAAGATACTTTACATGAATCATACTACACCCAACTTTGGCATCACCGTCTAGGTCATGTAAATGAGAAGCGATTGACAAAGTTACATCAAGATGGATATTTATATTCTTTCAAACTAAAACCACTTGATGTATGTCATGCATGTTTACAAGGGAAAATAACAAAAGACCTATTTAGTGGGAAAGGTGAAAGGGCCAAAGATCTTCTTGAATCGGTTCATACCTATGTGTGTGGACCATTTCCAATTGAAGTAAGAGGAGGGAACTCATACTTCATAACATTTACTGATGATTTTAGTAGATATGGATATATCTACTTAATGAGGTATAAGTCAGATTATTTTGATAAGTTCAAAGAATACAAGAATGAAGTTGAGAACCGGCTTGGTAAGAAGATTAAGAAACTCTACTCAGACCTAGGTGGAGAATATCTTAATCAAGACTTCATTGATTGCTTATGGGATTTTGGGATCCTATCCCAACTCACTCCTCCTTACAAGCCCCAGTGGAATGGTGTGAACGAAAGGAGGAACCGCACCTTGTTAGACATGGTGAGATCAATGATGAGTCATGCGAGTCTTCCAATGTCCTTTTGGGGATATGAGTTACAAACAGTGACACACATACTAAACCAGGTACCAACTAAATCGATAAATGGTATTCCATACAAGTTCTGGAGTGGAAAGAAAGCCATGTTATCGAATTTACGTGTGTGGGGAAGCGATGCGTTTGTTAAGGCATCTTTAGGTAACAAACTTGCACCCCAAGTCACAAAGTGTACCTTTATAGGATACCCCAAGGAAACAATGAGATATTATCTATACAACCCCTTAGAAAAAAAGGTTATAGTGGAAACACATACCATATTCTTTAAGATGAAGCACATCTCCAAAAGAGATAGTGGGAGCGAGATAGACTTCAATGAAGTTGAGGTTCAAGGGGCACAAGAGTTGGTACAAGAATAGATTCCATAAAGCCCCATGGAAGAAAGAACTGTTCCAGAGAAACAAGAACTACGTAGGAGTACAAGAGAGGTTAGAGAACCAGAACGGTATGGTTTTCTAGTTATTGAGGATGGTGACTCATTATTAGTTGATAATAATGATCCTCTAACCTACAAAGAAGAAGTAAGTGGCATAGATGTTTCCAAGTGGAAAGAAGCCATGAATTCTGAAATGGATTTCATGTATCAAAACCAAGTCTGGATTTTGGTAGATCCTCCAGTTATGTAAATCTTGTTGGTTGAAAATGGGTATTCAAGAAGAAACTGGACATAGAAGGACAAGTTAGTACCTATAAGGCACGACTGGTTGCAAAAGGGTTCAAGCAGCGTCAATGAATTAACTATGAAGAAACCTTTTCACCAGTTGCAATGATGAAATCTATCATAATTCTAATGGTCATTACCGCTTACTATGACTATGAGATTTGAAAAATGGATGTCAAAATTGTCTTTCTTAATGGGAACCTTCAGGAAGATGTATACATGACACAACCTAAAGGGTTTATGACTCCAAAGGATGACAATAAGCTATGCAAGTTACAAAAATCTATTTATGAATTAAAGCAAGCATCAAGGTCATGGAACATTCGTTTTGATGAAGGCATAACGAAATTTGGTTTTATTAAGAATGAATGTGAGCCTTGTTTCTACAAACAGTTTAGTGGGAGTACAGTTGTTTTCCTAATAGTATATGTTGATGACATATTACTTATTGGAAATGAGATACCAGTCTTACAGCCTGTTAAGGCATGGTCGAATCAAAGCTTCTCTATAAAGGACTTGGGCAAGGTGGCATATATTCTTGGGATCAAGATCCATTGTGATAGATCTAAGAGATTGTTGGGCCTAAGTCAAAGTACATACATTGATAAGATACTGAAGAGATTCGGTATGGAACAATCCAAGAGGGGATTGTTTCCTACGTCACATGACATTCATCTTTTCAAGAAAATGTGTCTTGAGACACATGAGGAAAGAAATATAATGACAAGGACTCTATATGCATCAATGATTGGGTCGATCATGTATGTCATGTTATGTACTAGGTTGTATGTCGCCTACGCATTGAGTGTGGTAGGCAGATGTCAAGATGACCTAGGTGACGCCATTGGATGGTAGTCAAGACTATCCTAAAGTATCTGAGGCATACTAAGGATATGTTTTTGGTTTATGGAAGAGATAAGGAACTAGTTATCAGAGGATATACATATTCTAGTTTCTAGACTAATTAAGATGACATGAAGTTGCAAACATGATACATCTTCACTTTGAATGGAGGTGCAGTGAGCCAGAAGAGCTCAAAGAAAAGTGTGATCGCAGATTCTACAGTAAAGTCCAAGTATATCATAGATTCCGAGGCAGCTAAAGAAAAATTTTGGATACAAAGCTTCATCCAGGAGCAGAATTTGATACCTAGTAGTAAAGATCTCATCACATTGTACTGTGATAATACTACAGTAGTGGCTCTTGCAAAAGATCCAATGTTACATCAGCAGACGAAGCACATACTTCAGAGGTATCATCTCTTAAGGGATTTTTCTCAAAGAGGTGAAGTTGTAGTAAGCAGTATTTCCACGGAAGACAACATGGTGGACCACTTGACTAAAGCCTTGACTCAGTAGAAACATGATCGTCATGTGAGGTCTAGCAGACTGAAAGTCGTAGGCAGTTGGCTCTAGTCCAAGTGGACGTTTGTAAGAGTTGGTGTCCTAGAACCAACTGGTTGTACTTTGATTACATGATTATTTAATGTATTTAAATATTATTACATATTGTTCATTGTTCTGCATGACTATAGTGTAATAATGTCTTGGAGTATTTGTCGCATTGACAAGGTCCTAGCAGTTCACCGCTATGATGAGAACCTTGAAGTGCTACGACAATATTCTTAAATATAGTTCTGCAATTGGATTAAATACTATAATGGGACACATAATATACAGATCGTCGGGTGAGAGTACTCATAAGAAGATGAGACTTCCTCTCATGAAGTTCAAACTTGGCAATCTTCAAGACGGGAGATTATGAGAATAGACCCACCAGTAGGAATTCCGCATGTTTTGGTGTCATCGGATATTCCTATCTGTGAGCATGTGTAATGATCCTTAGACTTTAAGATTATCATTAATAAGTGTTACAACTCATGCACTTTGATTTATTTATGAAAACTGTCACACAGATAGTTGGCGGGAAGTAGGGTACGTTGGGTGGGTCACAAGTGGCATGTTATTAATGGATAAGTCGAGGAAGAATTTGTCCCTTCTATTTATGGAAGTTGATAGCTCTGCCATTTGATTGAAATAGAACCGTCGCGTGAAATTCCATGGTCATGGTGTAATGATGAGTTTATTTTAGGTAGTTAAAGAACGATGTATCAAGCATAAAGGTTGATGACACTATCATGAAACTAGCTTGATAAGATATTGAGACAAAAGGATTATATTACATAGTGAGTGTTTGTATGTGGATGTCGTTGTTGCGATTTTAAGTTCTTTCTCTTAGGTGCCTTGACCCGTTACTAGACAGTACTCTTGGACTTTAGGCAAGCCCGTCTAATGCCAATGAGAAAGAATCTTAGAGGGTCACACACTAAGTGTTTTTTGTGGTCTCGGTTAAATTCTATTTGAATTTAATTAATAAATATTATTCTCAAGATAGTGGAATAATTTTATTCAAGTTAAAATGATTGCATAAATTAAATAAATATTTATTCACCGAATTGTGGGTAAAATATATTTATTTATTTTATTAAACATTTAATAAATATTTATTTACTAGTTTGTAAATAAAATATTTATTTAAGATAATAAATTATTTATTTATTTATTCAGGTGTTCAATAAATGGAAGTGGAGTTCGAGCGGACCAAGGCTAGTCTGGTAGTAAAATAATTATGACTCTCACATTCATTGGAAGATGATAACGTTGCTCATGCATACATGTGGACTATCACCTCCACGAAATGATGTGATTCGTTTTTCATTTCTGCATTACATAGATGGTCATAAGGATAACTTTAATGGATATATATGATATTATTATGATTTTTAGATGTTAAAATATTATTTACCCTAATTTTATTTTTGTTATTAGAAAATGAAAGTAACGTTCATGTGTACGTACGGACTACCATCTCTGTGAATGGTGTATTTCATTTTTCTTCTTTCCTAGACAATACTAAAAGCATATATAATAGATAAATATGATATATATATATATATATGAAATGATTGAAATTATAGAGATGATGAAACCAAAACCAAGGTGCATGGATCAAAACTTTCAAATTGAAACATGTTTGAAAAACGGAGCAGTGAACACCCGGAATAATGGTTTTAAGGAAGAATTATTAATAAAGGAGTAATTGGAAATTATAAGTGAATCATATCTGGTAGTATAAGTATGAATATGGTTATGATATAAATGTATAATAAATCTAAATTTATTATACAAGAGGTTAAGTGTGCGTATGAAGAAAATCAACATCCAAGTTAAGGGTTCTTCGTCTCAATAGTGTTTCGTTGAGACGAGTTTCATGTTATGCACCTATTTGTGTTTATATGATGTATATACTACACCTTTGATATATTATGTCATGAATCGATTTATATTCATGGTATTTAAAGTTCCATTTGGGGTTATTTCTTTCAAGCAATTTATGATTTAAAAAACACAAAAGCGGTAAGAGGTTTTCTTAACTAAATTTACTTTCATTGGGTTATATCACTTCTTCATTGATTATGTTATGCCAAGATTATATGTGTGATGACATATGATTATTTTATGTTTTAATTCCACTTTTTTTATATGGGTTTACTTTTGTTACACATAATCACTTCATTGATTAATCCTAACTTTGAAGTTTCAATCTTTGTAAGGGTTTATCATTTCACTTTTATTTTTGTGAGACATGACATATTTACCACATGTTTCTTTTGTGTGGTGTATATACTTCTCATAAAATAATTTTAGGATGTTTTTTCATGAAAATTATAGGGATTTACAAATCTATATAAGGTTTTGTCTTTCATGAGGTTTTAATTCAAAGGTTACCAAATTTGTAAGAGATTATGTTACAATCTCATTTTTTTGGGGGATTGTCTATGTTAAATTTCCAATGAGGGAAATTATATGATCCTTATCTTTTAAATCCCATTTATTTTTTATCCTCTGTTCATTTATGGGGTTTTATATTTTCATTTCATTTTCCTCTCTTTGGTACTTATAATGACTGAGAAAGTATTTTTTAAAAATCTAACCTTTATCTCCTCTTTTCTATCAGGAATCTTTCTCTTTCGCATCCACGTTCTTCAAATTGTTTTATGGAAGTTTTTACCTATAATTAAATGTTTTAAAATTTTCATTTTTACTACTTTTTTTTCTTTTCAAATCATTAAATGGAATATTTTCAAATGTTTTTCATACGACTCACTTTTGGCTTTTTACAGAAGTGTGAAAAAAATGTTTTCTTTTAACATATACAAAATAAATAGATTTTTCCGCCTCATGTCCTTTCTTCATCATGAGGCTTCCTTTACAAGTTTCAAAGGTTTTACAAATAAAATCATATTCCTGTGTTTTTTTTTGAAATTTTAGTTTTTAAAAGTTACCAAAAGAAAATTGATGTTTTCTCTTGATTTTCAAAGCATGTTTTAAATGCTTTTATAAAAGAGATTTTTTATCTATGTCAGCGTACTTTAATTATTGTTATGGTTCACTGGGGATATAATCTTGTGATACCATTCACTTTCTCGGGATGACTTATGATTGTGTGATGATGAAATGTTTATGAAACCAGTTTATTTTCTGCGACTTATGTTATGATGAAATGATGAATATTTTTATGATCTTGTGGCAAGCCTATGCATGGATTATCATTATGAGATGGTTGAGTCCGTTATGACCCTTCAATACATTGGATAATGTGATATAAATATCTCATGAGATGATAATGATTAGTGTGGACATGATTGTGAATACCTAGGTTCAAATCTTGATATGTGAGTATGATTGATGCTAGCTATGCTCACAAGATAATACATGGACATGATTGTGAATAACTATGTTCACAAGATTGTGATTTCTTATGCTTATGATGCCACATACCTTTGTTATGACCGATCATTAATGATTTATGCTTTGACGCACTTATTAATCATGTTTCTGGATATGACATGATTTTGGTGTTACGATCTACGATTTTCTAGGTATGAATCTTTTCTATTGAGATTATGTGCTTGATTATGTTATCATACCATTATGAACATCTTATGCTCACTTATGATCGATATCTCCTGTATTTAGTTTTATTGAGCATCTGATCTCACCATTTTTTATGGTTCTTCTTCCTCGGGTTTTGAAGAAATGATGTTATCTAAGATATCTCTAGAAGGGTATCATGTGTGGAGAATTTTTACGGGAGATGTTGAAGTCTTTTTATGAAATAAGAAAATCTAGGTATAATGGGAAAAAATCTCATTTGATGAGAAATATTTGAGTTTTGTTACATGAAGAGTTTTTCCTAATTCTTTAAAACTCTAAATTTGAAAGTGGTTGAGAATGTAAGTGACTCAATATTGGTCATATATATTGTAATTAAGCATGGTTAAAATCGGGTCGCTTCAGTTGGTATCAAATCCAGTTAAGAACCAAAACAACCCCTAATTATAGTTAACGGCCAGCTTCTTAGCGAGTGAGACGCTAAGTTCAATAATTAATACCGCTAAAACAAGGATATTAAATAACAACAACATTCATTGAAATCCTTTATTACAAATAAAATCGACGGGTACTGCAACCGAATCGGAGACGCTTGACCCTATAACCTCCGGGGAACTCTAGAGTTGTGCCGTGGGGGGCTTTATTACAAAATATTGATTAAAAATAATGTTAATAATAAATCAACCCAACCATAATTAATAATACCTCTGGACTGCCACGTTGACATAAAGAGATGGCATGTCGTGACAGTTACGGGAGACCTCGAATTCAGAGATCATTGTACGGGGACTCCATCGCCGCCGCCTTTTCCGTCTGAAGCTTCAAGTCCCTGTAGAACCTCCGTATGAAATCCTCCGCCGCCTGGTTGACCTGGGCCGCCGCGACCGCCTCGTCGTCGCCGTCGTCGCCGTCGTCGTGCCTCAAGCGGAAGGGTGAGTCAATGACCCTCACCTGCTTATCAACGGGGCTGTTTCCCAACCCCGGCAGCGCCAATGGGGACTCAGCCGCCGCCTCCGTCCTCCGTTCCTCATCCCTCGGACGCCGCCGGAAAATAAGGTCGCAGCCGCCGCGCTGGAAGGACCGGCGGAGGCGGGAGAGGCGGAGACTTCCGTCGTCGGGGGTGCTGCTGCAACTGAACTCGTAGTGGCGGCGGCGGTTGAACGGCGAGATCGCCCAGGGGTGGGAGAGAGAATCCCTGCGGCAGAAGATCGCGGCGGCCCCTGGGGGAAAATGACTGCGGCGGCGGCGGTGGCGGTGACGGTGGAGGTGGAGTCGGACGGCGGAAAGAGCGGCTGTGCAGGCCATCTTGCCACGTCGAAGCGTGGCGCGAAGGTCCGACATCAGTTTCCTACCCGCCCGCACTGCTGAGCTTTCCACCATTTCCATCCTCGCGACACACTTGGGAGAGAGGATTTCCTGGGAAGTGGGGACCGGAAATCCGTATATATAGACAACGAGGGATTTTTTTTTTTTTTTTTTTTTATCATGGGTTTTTTCGAAAAAAAGATTATAGGTTTAAATAATTTTGAAAAATAACCCTCAAATCAGGCTCCACAGGCTTTTGAAGATGGCGTGAAAGCCGCACGCCTGCAGTTTAAATAATTTTTTTTTTTTTTTTTTCATAAATTAATTAAGAAGTAATTATTAGTAGCAATATTGAGTATGTAGTTGATTTTACCATATTATATATTTTATTCTTGTTCAATCATGATAGTCATGATATTATATAATAGTACACTGGCTAATTTTGATTTGTTGAATGATACTGGTCTATATTATTTATTTTTTTAAATAATGATATTATGCATACTTTTATGTTGTTGGACAAGTGATTGTCCCACATCACTGTTGTGATTTTAGTATGCATGCAATTGTGTGTGTGTGTTTTTTTTTTTTTTTGCTGTTGTTGTGAATTGTTTATATTGCTTGTTGTTGATAGAAATTGATTCTGTATGTTGTTTCAACCTCATTGCTATTTTTGAAAGATAATCATTTTTTATTTTATTATTATTGCTAAGCAATTATTTTGATGTTGGTTTTATTGTTCAGCATAGTATTATCTCATTTTTATCATGATATTAATGTTGGTAATACATTAGTTATTATTATTTTTTATTTTGGTTCTTGCTTGAATTTGATTCAATGGTATTATTAAATGTTATAATGATTTATAATTTTATATGGAATTGCTGCTATAAAGAGTTGATTATATTGCTTCATCTGTCTTGCTGAGAAACATGTAGTTATTCAGTATGGTTCTGAAGCTATTTCTGGTTTCATTAGTGTAGCCAATGTCAAAATTTTCCAACTTGTTGTAAAGCCCCAAGTCAAATATTTTAGCTTTCTTTCTCAACTCTGTTTTAGTGATAAGAATCAGGTTTTTAAAACCTTTTGACAATGCTCCCTAATAGTTCTATTTTGGGGTGTATTATCAAAATGGTTGTTCCATAATTGGTATTGGCCTGTCCTATGTGTACCCTTGGAAAAATTTGAGCATATAAAATTTATTTAGTTGATCATTTTTCATGTTATCGGTAAGAGCTTAAATCAGTCCACCCTTGTTTCTCTATGTAAAGCAAGGATAATGGGAAGTGTTGTCACTTAGAACATCATGAACAGATCAATCGTAATCTAATTTTATGCTTTCTTATGTCTTCCATTGCAGATTGGGCAGGCTGCAGGAGAGCAATGCAATCTTTTCACACTTTAATGAGTACTGAAAGCATTACTTTATGCATGTTACTGGTGTTTTTTCATGAAACATGCCCCCTTGCGATCCATGAAGCCGAGCTTTGATTACATATTTCAAAAACTCGGGTAATTGTCATTCTATATAAATTTTGAATATCAAATTTATGAAATCTACAATCTTTTATCTTGTTTGTAGTGTTAGAAATTGATTTATCAAATTTTATTATGTATTTTTAATTTGTGAAACTTGCATTCTGTAATTGCAGCATTTGTGATATATATGTATGATTATTTTTGTGGAATAAGGCATATTTGATAATTTATGGGTTTATTTTGTTGGTCCTTTAATTCTAAAAGGTGATTCTTATTTGTGTGAAGATTATTTTCAAGTAGTTTTGACATGTTGATGGTTATGAATCCAAGACAAGACTTGTTGTTATTGTATCTATAATGGAGTTTGGTCTATTTAATTGCACATAATAGATTGCATGTCCATGTTTTTTTTGATAGAACTGTGTTAAGCTTATTTAATTTTTCTATAAATGACAAAACTTCTGATTATAATTCTTTTTAAAGTATTTTTATGTGAAACCAGTCTTGGCTATGCTGTAAGGAAAGGACATGTGTGGAGTTGATAGAATACAAAAACATTTTTATTTTCCTCTTTTTTCTTCACACGTGAGCTTAGAACCCAATAAGTGGAATTATAATATGTTTATTTAAACATATATTTTAACATGTAGGTCACTCTAAGATTATACATCGTGACATCAAGGATGCTAATATTCTTTTTGACTACAATTATGAACCTAGGGTTCTTTCCCTCTACATGTAAGTGTCGATTTTGTTTGTTCTCCAATTCTTTGATCAGTTATACATCTCAAATCTGGGCGCAGTTTCTTAAAAAAAATTCTAATGGACATATGTTTCATATCTAACTGCACACCTAAAATGGAGAGTTGCACGCCTAAAACTAGATGTCTCTCCAATTGATGGTTGATTGTAATAGTTTGATGTGCATCTGTAGTCTGATATGGATCAATGTTGATGATGTTGGTTTTTGTGGGCAACACTAATCATGGAATTTCTGACTTATGGCATAGATTAGCTAGAATTGCTCTAAACAAATATGTTGTCTATCCTATGCTGGTAATTTGGTGACTCTGGCTTTGGTCTCTTTTTGGACTTTGTTTCATTCTTTAACATTGGAAGTGGAATGATTGTTGTTGTGGTGTTCATGAAATTACATCCTAGTTTGAAACTGTATTTGTTGGGTAGTGATATGAATTCTTCCAACATATCATTTAGGTTTAAATGAAGATGTTGTTTATTCATTTAATGTGACATTGTACCTTTCTCCATTGTTTTGCATAGGTGGCGATGAGAGATATTTGCTTGGAACCTTCTACTGCTTATTTGGTGTCTTATTCTATGTATAAAGGCTTCACCATTTCATTGAAGTGAAAGATCAAGACTTTTTGCATGAAGCATTAACCTTATGAGGAGTTTAGACACCATTAAATTTGGAAGGGTTAATACATCTACATTCTCATGACTTGAAGATGTGTTTGGTTATATGTATGAATTGAGGTTGTTGCACTACTATAGAAGTGGCTTTTAAAAGTGCAAGAAAAATCTTTTATCCGCACTAAAAAAATCGTTGTTGATCTAAGCACCATTAAAAGTACACCACTTTTATTAGCACTAGTTTAGCATTGATAAAGGGTTCCCATTATTTGTTTTTCTTTTAGAACTGATAAAGAGTACCCTTTATCAGCACTTTTGTTAGCCATGATAGAAGTCATACTGCTATAGTGTTCTGTTAAAATTACAGCACACTATAGTATAAAATACACTTGTATATGGAAAATTCATTATTTAGTTGAAATAAAAATTACATCACAAATACAAGAAAACACACACTATATTATAGACATTTCAAACATTATTTTTGTACAATTACATTAGCAAGTACTATCATAATCATTCAAAAACATCAATGGTTTCATTGTCTTTGGCATCCGACGCCTCTCAAAAAAGTCTAATCATAGAATCAGTTGTCGAACAAACCACGCCAAATCGAGCAAAAGAATCCACCTGCATAAGAAAACAATTCTTATGTTAGTAATAATATAAATAAATAAATATTAAAATAAATATGAAACATTACATTAATAAAATGTCAATTTTAAATAAAAGGATACAGTTGGAGTCATACCGATCACATCGTGCGCTAGATTAAAATGTGGATGATCTTACATGTCACAAATGAATTAAGGATCATTATCCTAAAGTATCAAGACAATATGAATTTTTTTGCTCAGTTTTGAGTATGTAATGTGTCTTTTTTACAAAAATGTCAATTTAAATTGAAAACACACACTTTGAGTCATATCGGTCACATCGTGAGTCGGTTTGACATGAGAATAATTCCTACAAATAAAAAATGACTTATGAATTGTTTTCCTAAAGTATCAAGACAATCTGAGCATGTTTTCTTGATTTTTAGTGAGTGACACATGTTTTGAATTAAATTGTCAATTTTAAACTGATAACAAACATTTTGAGTTATACCGAAAACGCTGTGTATCAGATTGAGGTGTGGCTGATTCTTACACGTCATATATGACTTATGAATCATTTTTATAAAGTATCAAAATATCCCAAATGTGTTTTGTCAATTTTTAGTATGTGACATGTGATTTGAACTAAAATGACAATTTCAAATAAAAAGACACACTTAGAGTCATACCAGTCACACCGTGCATCGGATTGACATGCGGATAATTCATAAACATTAAAAATTACTTAAGAATCATTATCCTCAAGTATCAATATAATCTGAATGTGTTTTCTAGGTTTTGAGTATGCCACATGTCTTTTTACTAAAATATCAATTTAAACTGAAAACATGCAATTTGAGTCATATTGGTCACATCGTGTGTCAGTTTGATGTGAGACTGATTCCTACATATAACAAATGACTTATGAATCATTTTCCTAAAGTATCAAGACAATCCAATCACATTTTCTTAGTTTTTAGTGAGTGACAAACGTTTCGAACTAAATTGTCAATTTTAAACTGATAACAGACACTTTGAATCACACTGGGCAAATCGTGTATCAGATTAAGGTGAGGCTGATTCCTACACGTCAAAAATGACTTATGGATCATTCTCCTAAAGTATTAGAACAATATGAATGTGTTTTCTCATTTTTGAGTATGTGACGTGTGATTTGAACTAAAATGTCAATTTTAAATAAAAAGACACACTTAGAGTCATATCGGTTACAATGTGTGTCAGATTGAGGTGCATATGATTCCTACACATAAAAAATGAATTATGGATCATTTTCTTAAAGTATCAAAATAATATGAATGTGTTTTCTCGGTTTTGAGTATGTCACGTGTCTTTTTTACTAAAATGTCAATTTAAACTGAAAACACGTACTTTGAGTCATATTGGCCACATCGTGTGTTGGTTTAATGTGACACTGATTCTTACACATCAAAGATGAATTATAAATCATTTTCCTAAATTATCCAAACAATTCGAGCATGTTCGTTTGATTTTCAGTGAGTGACATACATTTTGAAATAAATTGCCGATTTTAAATTGATAACGGACACTTTGAGTCATACTAGGAACACCGTGTATCAGATTAAGGTTAGGCTGATTCCTATATGTTGAAAATGACTTATGGATCATTTTCCTAAAGTATAAAAACAACCTGAATTCATTTTTTCAGTTTTGAGTATGTGGCGTGTGATTTCAACTAAAATGACAATTTTAAATAAAAAGACGTTGTTGGAGTCATACCGGTCACACCATGCGTCAGATTGATGCGCAAATGATTCCTACATATCAAAAATGAATTAAGCATCATTTTCATAAAGTATCGAGATAATACAAATGTGTTTTCTAGGTTTTCAGTATGTCATATATCTTTTTTATTAAAATGTCAATTTAAACTGAAAACACGCACTTTGATTCATACCAATCACATAGTTTGTCAGTTTGACATGAGACTGATTCTTACATGTCATAAATAACTTATGAATAATAGTCCTAAAGCATCATGACAATCAAAGTTTGTTTTCTTATTTTTCAGTGAGTGACACATGTTTTGAACTAAATTGTTGGTTTTAAACTAATAACGGACACTTTGAGTCATACCGGGAATACTATGTATCAGAATGATGTGTGACTAATTCATACATATCAAAAAATGACTTATGTATTACTATCTTAAAGTATCAAAACAATATGAATGTGCTTTATTATTTTTAATTACGTGACATGTGTTTTGAACTAAAATGACAATTTTAAATAAAAAAACACACTTGGAGTCGTACCGATCACACCACGTGTCAAATTGAGATGTGACCGATTCCTATATATAAAAAATGACTTATGGATCATTTTACTAAAGTATAAAAATAATCCAAATGTGTTTCTCAGTTTTGAGTATGTCACGTGTCTTTTTTACTAAAATGTCAATTTGAAATAAAAAGACACACTTGGAGTATTAGATAAAAATGATAAGGAAATTAACTTAAAAATACTAGATAAAATGATGAAATAAATAACTAAATAAGTAATAGTAATTTAACTTTTCATGATGTCTGTATACATTCTTGACCAATTCTCCTATCGTCATTATCTTAGTTCCAGCATCGAAGTCCAATCTCTCACGAGCATGAACAGCTTCGAACATGTTACTAGCTCTATCATTCTAGGCACACCATGTATTGAATTGAGGTGTGACTAATTCCTACATGTTAAAAATGACTTATGAATCATTTTACTAAATTTTCAAAACAATATATACGTGTTTTCTCAATTTTGAGTATGCAACGTATGTTTTCAACTAAAATGTCAAATTTAAACTAAAAACATAAACTTCGAGTCATATTGGGCATACCTTGTATTAGATTGAGGTGTGGTTGATTGTTACACATCACATCGTGTCTTTTTATTCTATAATTCATTCAACATTCAGGGTTATCTAACAATATTTATTTTTGATAACCTGGAATGTTGAATGCATTGGATAATAATAAGAAAAGTGCATCATCATGAGTGTATCATCGTTACCGAGTGCTTGATCATAGTACATGGGTGAATCATCCTTGTTGATGAATTCATTTCTTCACGATCTCTATGAAAATTTAAAAAAAGTAACATATAAAAATGATAAAGAAATTAACTAAAAAATATAGATAAAATTATGAGAAAATTAACTAAATAAGTATCAGTAAGTCACCTCTTTGTGATATTTGTATACAATTTGACACCATGTATTATGCACATTCGTTTCTAAACAAATCTATTTATTCTTATGAATATGAGGATTGTTGATAGTCCTTCTAGTACTGAAATAATATAAATAAATAAAGGATTAGTAAATATTTTAAATAAAATTGTAATTATCATTAGAAATACCTCTTCAGGGATGCTAGTTTGTTGATGGAATATGATATCTTTCATAATTTTTCAAATATAATAACCACAATCATTGGCATTATTGTGTTCCAAGAAATGCAGAAACATTAATAAAAATAAGAAATTTGTTTTGATGTATGTTTTTATAATGGAATGTTATTATATATACCCTAATACTTATCCATTTTTAGAAGTCGATAGACTTTTTGTGGTCATGGATTTTCCTCATGCCATGATTTTGATGATATTTAAAAACCACCCTATCATAGAATAATTTTCATTAAAACATAATATAAAATGTATATTTTTAATTTTATTTGTAAAATGTTACAAGCAGTGCATTAAAAATTAATAAGCATCATAACGTGTCATCAGTTTGTTGGGTATCCATACATTGAATCCAGAAAATAATTCTTTGGAGTATCTAAATTTTCTGCAATGAGTAACAAATGCTACCTAAAAAACAAAAAGGAATAAGTAATGAAATGAATGAAAATATATTTGAAATGATTAAATTGTAGAGTTTTACCCCCGTATTGTGGGTATTAAGAAGTACTTGTTATCTGTAAATTTTCCTTCAAACATTATGGTAAGTTTTTTCCACTATTACTCCATATCTATTTGTTTCCAATGAGAATAGTTGTGTAGAATTGACGTGAGGAATAATGAGTCCAAATTTCTATTCATAGTGTTTTCCCTTCAAATAGTATTGATATACATGTCTTCAAATTTTTTGAATAGTATTTAGTTATAATTAACATAGTAGATCAGCTATTGGACAAACAAATCATGAAAACACCCCTCATGTATACATTTTGATCTAAGACTCATAGCCATTCATGCTTGAGGATTTCATTTACATTCCCAAGAACAATATAGTCTATAATGGCCTCTTCATACATCTGTTCTTCAAAATCAATTGTGGTCATATCACCGCTTGCTAACATTGTATCTGAATGAAACTTTAATATTAGTAAATGCGGAAGTTGAATGAGTGGGGTAAAGGTACTTTGTGAAGATATTTTTGATTGGTTGGATGATCCTTTATATTTTTTTAATCCGACCTTCCATTTCACCCCATTCCCTTTGTTTATTTGTAATAACATTCATCGATTCATGCCTTTTTTTCATTAATTATTAAAGGTTTAACATAAAAAATAAATTGGAAAAGAATAAATCCTTGTTGACATGTATTTCTACAAGATCAAATGGCCATGATACGAAAGTTCCAATATCTTGCTCGACCATATGAATATCCACATTATCAAGTGGAATAGGTATCTCAGTGCTCGACTCATGATCTACGTGAATCACCACTCTTACATGACCTATTAGAAGTTGTTTGTTGTGTAGAATATCTCCTTGGATATTCTACATAGTACCCCTCACCACAATACTATGGGTGAGTGTTGATAGATGTAAATAATAATCATTTTCACCCTGTATAATATCAATACAGGAAATGTATCAGTGTCTACCTGGTTCACATTTCATAGAAAAATTATGACAATATTTATTACCTCTTCTAAGATAACCCTTTGAGGGGAATGGATCGCCTCAAAGCTAGCAGGGGTGGGGGTCTTCATGTAGTGGTTTTTGTTGTGTCGTTTCTTCTCTTTGATTCATTCCCATAACATTTTCTGACAACTCTGATTTCCAATTAAAATTTTCTTCTAGAGTAGATAATCATGCCTACAAATCTTCCATTTTCTTATCTTTATCCCCCTATTCATTTATTTTCTCAAAATATGTTTGGGGTGACACCCCAAAACCCACCCCTCTAATGTGGCCATATTGTTCTGGCCACTGATAGTAGTTGTTCATTGGGTATAGCTGATGATGATTCTTGTGTCTAAGTCAGATAAAAAATATAGGAAAATAAGTAATCATTTTTATATAATACCAATTTAAAGCATAATAATTTTTTATTATGTCATACTTACACATGCTTCTCACATTTTTTGTGCGTTTTCAACTATTAGCATCCCTTATTTATTTACACATGCCTCCTTCCATAATACATGATATGAGATAGAAGTGTCTTTGGATTTTGATTCATCACTCTGCATATAAATAAAGAAACATAATTATATTATTGTTTCTTATCACATAAAAGTATTACTATAGATTTAAAATACATACCTTTTTTCATTTGAAACTTACCCCACACTTTCTTTATGGTAGGGGTATGTTGGTTTTGCTGTATGTTGCTTATTTTCAGTACTTTGTTGGTATTTCATAAATTAAAATTTCTTAATCAATGTGATTAATACATGTATTTTCAATCAATGTATTACCTGTCACAATGTACCTGAAAATATTTCTCCTCATGATGACTAATAAATGCATCCCATGCATTTTAGTTTATCAGGTGTGCATACATCTATGGTGGGTGTGGGTTTATTTTCCCTTCAGCATCTTTGAGATGATACTTCGTAAGAATTGTTCGAAAGTATCTATTAGTCTTTCCAAAAATCATTAATAAAAATTTCATTCAGGATTCATCTACTATAAATGTACTCTATGATGGATAATGAAGAGTAAATCAACGTTTCATTTTTTTAGTAAAATAAAGAAAGTATATCATAATTTTACCTTAATCTCTTCCCAAATTAGTTCCTTAAGCACGTGCACAACATTGTTCCATAAATATATATCAATTGGAACATGCATTTGAGTGGTGAACCCAATGTAACTACTGAACATGGCCTTGTCAAGGTAAACAGTTTGGCCGTGTGCATTCCATCCAACCTAGAATTTGATGCCTTTGTTTCTTGCCTTAATATTTTTTACTAACACTGTCATGCTACAACACTCCTGTTTTTTCTGGGACATAGGTTGTTCATCATCTACAATTTCTTCGGCTTTAACATCATCAATATGTTGTTCCCATGGATTGGTATCATTGATATGTGTAGAAGTTTGTTGTTCCTCTATATTGGGAGCATCAACATGTTGAGAAACCTGTTGTTCCTCGGGATTGGAAGCATCAACATGTGCAGAATTCATTATCTACAGAAGTGGTTGAACATTTAATTTAGATTATGTAAATACATCAATGAACAGATAATAATATGAGGTAATTCAATGTAAATTATAAAAAAATATAACTGGATTATTATAGCAACCCTAGCCTTTACATATAACATTACATGATTTTAAGAATAATTATACATCAGAGTACAATCTAGGGATCGTAAAGTCTAGTGTCTTGGAAGACTAGGTACATAATCAAGCATTATAAAAACAAATTTTTATTTAAACTCCATAATTAGATCTTATCTTCCATTATCATCATACATCTTCATAGGATAACCTAGGGATAACATTAACAAAGGGATGAGCTAAAAGTCCAGTAAGAGAATAACCATAAGAACAAAGCATTAACACATGGGATAGAATGCATGACATGATGATATAAAAAAGGCATGTAACATATATAATCATAACAAATAAACATGGAATCATATAAACATGGATTCATAGTAATGTGGTAGAAAAATAAAACATGAATTTAGTACGAGTCAAGGCTAACCGCCAAGACTGTCGCACATAACGTCTCATGAGACTCAACTTTACCCAATGCATTGGACTACTATCTGAGCGCACCCATCTTAACTTTCCATGAATATGTTTTCCACATAATGAATCATACATAATCAATCATATATAAACATAAGGGTTACCCATGTAAAGGAATGGGTACCATAATCATGACATAAAGCATAACAAATAGGCGCATCATAAAAGTGTCCATGAAAGAAAGGAACTAAAATATACATGGACATTCATTAGTGAAAATAGGAATATATCATGGGAAGTGATGTAAAGTATAAGTGAAAACATGTAAGAAAATTATTTAAATAATTTTAGCATTAAAACGTTTTTGAGAGGTTTTAAGAAAAATACTATAGAGCCTTTAAAATAGAAAAGGGAACAATACTTTATACAAAACCAGAAGTGAACCCAGAAGGTTTTCATAATAAAAAGGAATGATTTTATAAAGACAATTTTGGCTTAAAATATAAGATAGAGTTCACTTGAAATTAGGTAAGAATTTGGGAAGTTCCCTTAAAACAGGTTTGCTTATCGGGAAGTATTGAGGAGGGAATCACTTAAAACATGTATATCCTAAAAAGAGAATGATGGAAGGGTCTTGATAAATGATTTTTTAAATGTAAAAAACATTTATATGATTCACATAAATTTATAAGATAACTTCATTTTGGTATAAATAAAGATAAGGCAACCTGAAGGAATAAAGGAGATTCAGGTAGAATTCCTTAAGGATTATCGGCATGGTATCAGGTGTACTTAAGAGGGATTTATGAGAGAGAAAGGGGTTTATCATCACTTATACATCATTATTTAAGTATGGGGAGGTCTGGAATCATACTCCATCATTAGGTATTACACATAAAATGGCATAGTATAGAGGACATTCTTGAATAAAAGTGAAATGGAGAGGATTCCTTACCTTAAGTCTGATGGTGTTCTCCACTTGTTATTAATGACCTGAATAAACAAATTAGGTTTATTAATAAATAATTCCAGAACCTATTCTATATGTAATCTATTTATTATACTCTTTTTAAGTTCAGTCATGGCCTTTTTAATGGGTTAAGTGGTTCAATTTCACTGTTCGGGTCCATTCGTTTTCTTGGTTTTTACGGTCGGTTTACTTATGTTCATGAACAGAGAATCATGTAAAATGAGAATTTTTGTCTAGAATTGAAGTAATATGTTGTTATTAAACATAAATAATATTACATGGTTATAAAATTAATTTGGTTCTTTGGAGTGAAGGTGAATCATTATATAAAACATAAAAGCTTGAATTAATTTTAGCGATTTTTCTCACAATTAACTTGTTTTGTATTATTATTTTACATCATGAGTGCATAAGGATTAAAAAATATAAAATAATATAAAATACACATATAATAGTCTGTTTCAACCATAAAAATGGTTTCATGACCATAATTTAATATATTAATAGAAATTGATAACTCATTGTCCTTGAATGTGCTAAATTAACACATCTCAAACAACGTTTTCATTTCTTTCAAATAAAAGGTGGGGAAAGGAGAGATGATAATGAATTATCCCATCAGAATAACAACATTCCAGTACATGTATGTCACTGGATTTGTCATACCATTTGTATGAGTAGTGGTTAGGAAATAAAAGAGAACAAAAGAACTTAAAAATGAAAGAAAAGAAAAGAGGAATTTTACCACTTGAATCAACCTTCCTTGAGAACCTCTTAAGGGGAGAGGATTTGGTATTTTGAAGAGACTAATGGCTATTGGACGTGGGGGAGGATATTGAGGAGATATTTGGTTAGAATATAGGCAAGTCACAAGGCTTGAGAGGAGTGAAGAGAAGAGGTAAGGATGGGTGGTATTTATAGTGGAGGAGAGGAGGGTTTCCATAATATTATAATCATTAGTTTATTATTTTTCCATAGGACAAGAAATAGTGATGATTCCATTACCAAAAATATTAATAAGTGCATGTGAGTTCGAGATTTTGGTGCTTACATCACTTATGATGTCAGGAATAGTGGATTTAAATTATAATGTATTTATAAGGTAAATTAATATATTTCACTATTCACCAAAAATTCAAGTATTTCAGAAGAATCCCAAAAATTCACCCTAACCATTTTTCGATGTGTAGAATCCAAAAATGAAATCAAATTTTCAAAAATAAATTTCTAAATATGATTTATTTAATTTTTAATTAAAATCACAATTTACTCAAAAAACAACAATTTTAAAACATTTATTTTCTTATTCCCAGATATAGGTATATCATACTTCAACTTGAATCTTATTTATATACTATCATAGTTAAGGTTAATATTCATTAGGGTATGTTACTATTCATAAGGGTAACATTACTATTCATAAGGGTATGGTACTATTTACCAAAAATTAAGTTAGTCATATTAGACTCCAAATAACTTAATGATAGCAACCGCGTGTGTCAGATTTTTGAAATTCAAATCACAGAAGTGACAAGCTTATATTTAAAGGTCACATAGCACTTAGTAGTTCATTATGTTTTGATTTCATGTGATTATATGACATAATTATAAGAATGAAATTTCCATTAAAAACTTTGGGTCGTTACAATTATTAAACTCTTTTTTTAAAGGTTGAAGGGATTTTACCTCTCTATCGAGCATTTAAATCCCCTCATTATGGTCTCCTTTGACATAAAAAACTATATTTACATTGGGATCGTTGTGAAATGATTATGACATCCTAATTAAAGGGTCATCCTTAGTTGAATTTAAATCTAATCCTTTAGTGGTTTTGGTCGATAACAGAACAATTGACCACTTTTGGTTTTTAGGATTTGGAACATAAAATACTTATATTGCTTGTTATGCCATTATAAACAATTCATCTTTTTTACCATTCCTTACTGAAATCCACTTTCATGAATCCTAATTCATCTATTTTAACTACACTCCTATTATTAACCCACTTTCATTGAAAAATAAGTACTTGGGAAGTTGTATAATCCAACTCTCATATTTGTTTGATGATACCAAATTACAAAATATTCGCATAAATTGGATTTCAATCATTGGTACCAGATACATGCACCACTTTAGACAAAAGTGTAACTTTATTATTTTCCATTTTATGGTGTTCGTTATGTTTATTTATATAAATCATATAACCATTAATTACATAACCATTATAAGATAGTGCATGCACACTTGGTCCTCTAGCTATCCATCAAAATTATTCTGAAATTGAATTTAGATTTTTTTTACTCCTTAAAAATATGTATTCGAAACCACCCTATAAACTATTGATTATGTGTATTTGATATTTATATTTTATCCCTTGATGGATTCAAATTTCTAAGAACTACTTTGTGGGTTTCAATATACGGTGAAACCGTTAAACTATTTTGGAAAATGCAAAGGTGAGGCTGCTCCCGCTCTGTAATAGTAATTGTGACAACATATATTTTAGAAATTCCTTTAACCACAAGTCGCTTGATGTGGTGAGATTTTAGTAGACCAATGATTTACACGTCGAATAAGTAGTTGGTATATAATTCAATAGCTTCCTCAACAACATATCTCTTTGCAACACAACATTATGTACAACTTTTATTTTTGACATACCCTTTCAAAATCTTCATATACTGTTCAATGGGGTAAATCCATCTATAATGTATAGGGATACATAGTTGAATCTATCTTAACAAGTGAGACATTAAGTGAATCATCATATCAAATAAAGAAAATGTCTGACGTACAAACAATTCCAGTATGGTAATTAAAAAAAAACTGTTCTATTTTTCTAATCAATTTTTATAAGGTTTTTCAAAAAAGGTTTACCCAAAACGGTGTCCATATCTTTTACTTTCTCAAACAGCTGATCACCTGCTAGTGGAGATGGTTTTATACCTTCTTCTGAAATCCCATCGAATAACATCATCCAAGATTGGTACTTATGTCACTGGGGTAGAAATCTATGATGTCCTAGAAACATAGTCTTCAATGAATGTTTTAACCTAATTGACTGTGTACTTTATTTACAAATGGTACACCCATGAGTTACTTTAATGCTATATCCCAACAAATTTTCATAATCAGAAAATTAATTTATCATCCCATAAACATGGCTCTTAATATCCCACAATAATTTCTATAATTATCATACAATGTAACACCAAAATCCCACAATAATTTCAAATCTTTGATCAATGGAGCTAAATAAACATCAATATCATTACCCGATTGTCTTGGTCCTGATATAAGAATAAATAACATAATTTATTTTCATTTCATGCATAACCATGGTGGAATTCTATAATTTACCAAAATAATTGGCCATGTACTGTGAGTGCTATATTGAAAATAAAAAGGATTCAGTCTATCAGTAGATAAAAAAAGTCAAAGGTTTCTCGGCTCATTTCCAAATCCAGGTTACTCATGATCAATTCTATTTCACTGAGGAGAGTCTATCAGGTGATGGAGTTTCCCATCTTTATTTTTTTATATGTGTTCCATGTCAATTGTCTTGTAGTCTCCACACTTCCATATAGACGCCTAAATATTGGAATGATTAGAAGGTACCATACAACTTTTTTGGGATTGTAAAGACTAGAAAATTCCATATATATATTTTTTAAATTATTTGGGATTATTACGAGCCTGTGAAAATTGATGACGATTGATTCCAAGGGCCGGTGTGCCCAGAATAGATTTTTGAACTTTTTTTAAGGTACATTCAGTAAATGTGCGGGCGGTGTTTTCTATCTTTTGAACTGGTGCTCGGATTAAAAATATGAGGGCACTGTTGAATCCACAATTCCAGGATTCGCTTAAGGGAGGCTTAACTTCGACCATAGTAGGTCGGCTGAAAAAAGTTAGTTTTTGCGACTTTTAAAGAAATAATAAAATAATATAAAAAAATGTTATTTTATTTTCCTACCTCCTTTTGAGTAGCAGTGGTGAGACCGATGGGTTGTCAATCCATTTAATGTATTGACTCTTCGATTTGTAACCACACCGTTGAGAGATTAAGTGGTTCATTCATTAATGAATCTCATTAATCTCTCATTGTGTCAACCTCCTTTTCACCTCTATTTAATTGAGGATTGGGTTGGGGTTTTTGACATGGCTGTGAGGAACCTCTGTTGAAGTACCGCGACATGTTCCACCGACGAAGAACAAAAGCTTGGACGACAACGATCCAGGATCAACGAACGTCAGTAGCTTTATCAAGCGTGAATTATTCTTCCAAAACTGCAATGTCACCTCCAATTACGAGGTAGGGGTTGTTTATTCCTAAATTCATGAGAATTGTTTCTTTGTCGCGTTCTTGAAGCATGATGAATTGCCGAAGTTCTAAACAGGATTAAAGTTATCTTTGTGATGAATTGTTCATTAACTTCTTGATATAATGCTAACATGGATGGCGCGGGACAAACAAACAAGGCCCTGGCCCTCTTCCGTTTTGGTATTTGTCTCATTCTTTGGGGAAGAACTTCTAATCAGAGAGGCAAGATGAATCTGGGAGCCACGCAGTGACGACAACATCCCGGGAGGCCTGTAGGCTCTTTTGGAAGGGAAAACAGACCATCAGAGCTCACCCGGTGGCCCACGGAAGACATGTTAGTGACTGGCGCTGGCGAGCGAAGGCGGTGGTCGGCGCTCGCCGGCTGCGGAAGAAGGCGGCGCTGTGGAGGACCAACAGAGGTGGCCGACTTTCAGCCAGCCATGTTGGCGGAAGGGCGGCGTGCTGTCACGCACCGCAGGTGGATGACACTGCAGAGAAGAACCCACACCCTGTAGGTCCCACGGACAGCAAGGTGGCGCCACGTGGCCCTGTTGGTTAAGGATCCAAATGGATCTTTGAGCCGTTCGGGAAGGAGGGGTTGCGCGACCCCTCGCACGGGTCGCGCCAGCCGGCAGGCTAGGACAATATTCTGCCTAGTGGGCCGAGCCCACCATGGCCCAGCCTAGCCAGTTCGGGCCGGGCCGGTCTGCGGCCCAGCCAGTTTGGGCCGAGCTGGGTCAGACCTGGACCGGGTCGGTCCGACCGGGTGGGACCGGACCCAGACCCATTTCTGCCCTGATATGCTTAAAAGGCCGTATCTCGTAAACCAGACGTCTGTTTGATGAACCGTCTATGGCGATGCAATCCTTGGAATGAGACAGTCCTTTTGAGATACTTCACCTAAGTTTTGGAGAAATTTAGAGTATGGCCAGGTTGGATCATACCTGAATCCAACCGGGCCAACGACACTGAAATGCCTATAACTCTCAGACCGGGCATCCGATTAATGCGTCGTCTATTGGGTTGGGACCCTTATGGAATGAAGGATCATTGGTTTAATTATTCATGGGACTTTGTTCCGGTTGATGTATGACCAATGTCTTGAGGAGCAGATCCTTCCAGAATCAAGCGTACTATGTACGGGAATCCAGTGGCTGGTTGAGACGTGAAAAATGAATAGAGATCATGTGTGGATCAACATCTAGTGATCCTATATGGATTAACACCTAGTGATCCTGTGTGGATCATCTTCTAAGGATCTTGTGTTGATCAACACCTAGCGATCCTGTGTGGATCAGCCCCTAGCGATCCTGTGTGGATCAGCACCGAGCTATCCTATGTGGATCAGCAGCAGAACCCTTGACAGAATAAGATGATCTAGCTTTACGACTAATCATATGTACTTCTATACTTAAGTTATTCCTGGTTTGAGCTAAGTCTTTGTTTTTTGTTTTTTGATTGAGATCATGCTTTTTGGTTTTCCTTTGTGGAATTCTGAGAGACCTTCGGGGGTCTCGTGGTCCCTACTGGGTATTTTTATACTCAACCCTACACGGGCTTCACCCGCACCTTGTTGTGTCTTGTGCAGATGACGATCAGCTCGGCTGAGACTATAGGAGCTAGGATGAGGCGATACACAGAGGTGACTGGTTGACGTGGAGAGCTGTGGAGATGAGATGTACCTACCCTTCAGGTAGGATCATTGGGGGACGATCTCAGGAGCGGTTTACTATTTTCTGTTGTAGTTGTATCTTTCAATTGGGCTTGTATTTCGGCCCCTTTTCTTTCAGTACACAATTTTACTACTGTAGTTTTACTTCATGATTTCATCTTGTTGTGTTCTTGGACCGTGTCTCGTACAGGTCTAAAGGCAATGCCTTCCCATTTTAGGGATACACCTTTCCGATGCAAGTCGCCAACCCCTGGCCTATGGAAGGCAGACTTGGGGTAGTCATGGCACGGGCCCCGGGGGACGAGTCGTGACAAATTTGTATCAAAGGAGTCAGTTCTACTGAAGAACTATGACTCTAATATTTCCTATGGAGCAATAGTTTTAAGTGTTTTGAGTGTGATTTTAAGTTCGGGGAGTCCAGTGTTGGTGCGGTGACCGACGTATCCATACACCAGGACCCTGAATTCTGATTTCCAACTCGGTGCATGAAAACACTGATTGTGTGTGTTTTGGAAATGTTTTACTTTTGATCTCTTTTAAGTCAGCTCACTAGGTATAACTTATTGACCATGGCACACCTATTTATTTTTAGGATGTCGCCGCGTAGACAACTAGCCAAGATTCTAGAGAGAGTACACAATGATGTCCCACCAAGTGATGAGGATTCAGTGTAGGTACCTCTTATTATGTTGACACCTTCGGGTGGTGTACCAATAGAACCAACACACGGAGCGCAACAATTGCCACTAGCTCCACTAGAAGACTGTACATGCCGACTGAGCATGTTGCATGAGTTCCAGAGATAGAGCCCTTCGAGGTTTCAATGTGAGACAAATCCCCAGGCAGCTAAGGACTGGATGGAGGCTGTGGCATGAGTTTTTCATTTATTTGAGACTCTAACAGATTAGATGGTGATTCTATCTTGTAGCCTATTCCAGGGAACAACAGGGATATGGTGGAGTCTGACGCTCCAAACGCGTGAGGAGGTGATACTCTCCTGGTTGGACTTTGAGACCCTCTTCAGGGCGGAGTTCATACCAGTGACTTTACACTCAGTGCGTATCCAAGAGCTGGTGCAGTTACAGTAGGGTAGCTTATCAGTGACCCAGTACTCGGAGAGATTCACTGACTTCTCACGCTACTGCACCGACATGGTATGAGACCTATTCTTTAGGGCCCGGACCTTTGAGCATGGTCTCCAGTGGGAGATCAGAGTGTCGATGATATCACTCAATATCCTGATGCAAGCTAGAGTGCTCGAGCAAGCATTATTGGTGGAGAGATTCTTAGCTGAGCAGGAACCAGTGGTGAGAGACACCACCAGACGATAGGTAGCCGAGTCATCTGTAGCAGACAGTAGGCAGACGACGCAGAGGTCCAAGCGGGCCAGACCTTCCGATGGACGACCCCAGGATGTAGGGTCGGAGGTGTAGAGCTCGCAAGGCAGAGGTGGTCTTTTGAGGACTAAAGCCTGGTACTCTTGTGGCGGGCAGGGACACATGGCTCATGACTTTCTGAATCCCCCCATAGATGATTAGTAGATGACCGAGGGGCTGTCGAGGTAGCACCTGATATTTGAGTGAGGGGGTCTGTAGGGAAGAGGACGTGGTAGAGGAGAAGGTTGTGCAGAAGGTGGTGGAGGATGATTTGAGTTTCTACCACCACCACCACCAGGTGGTCCACCATGACCACAAAGAGCAAGTGGACAGGGGTGAGCTCAGCTTCAAGCGGTAGATGCCTACGACCACGACGATCCAAAGATGATTAGAGGTATTATTTGTGTCTATTATGCCCTAGCTGCAGTTATTATAGACATAGGTTTCAGTCACTCTTTTATTTCCACGACACTCGTTCGGAGATCATAGATTTCTATGGAGCTGTTGGATCGATCCTTACACTTAGAGACTCCTACAGGAGAAGATTTGATGATTACACACTGGTGAAAACAATGTTAACTCACTCTAGGAGGCGATAACTTCGGCTATGATCTCCTAATAGCAGCGTTGAGGCCTTATGACGTCATCTTGGGTATGGACTAGCTATCCATAGTCTATGCTCAGATTGACTATTTTAGGCGCAAAGTGTGGTGTGTTTGTGAGGATAGGATCAAGTTTTTCTTTACTTGCGAGAAGGTAACCTTTGCAGTACAGGATGGACTTACTCGGAGGAGGGTTCAGCCGATCACTCATCAGTTGGCTAGCCTTACTCTCATAGCTATTGATGTGAGGAGTCCGAGTTATCCTGTAGTGGTGGACCAGTATGTTGATGTCTTTCCTAATGATGTTTCAGGACTACCTCCTCGCAGAGAGGTAGACTTCTACATCGGCCTATACCCTGCGACGACACCGATATCTACCCCAGCATATCGGATGGCCCCCGTGGAGCTTCATGATTTGCGAGTATAGTTGGAGGACTTGTAGAGGAAGGTGTTCATAAGGCCCAATGTTTCTCTATGGGAATCTTCGATTTTGTTCTCCAAGAAGGTAGATGGGAGTCTGAGTCTTTGCATGGACTATCGATTCCTGAACCTAGTGACTGTGAAGAACAATTATCCACTCCCGAGGATTGATGATCTCTTCGACCATGTGAAGGGAGCTCGATGGTTTTCAAAGATAAACCTCCAATTAGGCTATCATCAGCTCAGGGTACGGGACGAGGACGTAATGAAGACAACCTTCAGATGTCAGTCTAGCCATTACAAGTTATTGGTGATGCCCTTCAGCATGACCAATGCTCCGACAGTGTTCATGGGGGTTATGAATAATATCTTCCAGTCTTACCTCAATCACTTCGTGGTAGTCTTTATAGACGACATCTTGATATACTCAGTATCGGAGGAGGAGTATGCCATGCACCTAAAGATAGTTTTGGATACACTCTGAGAGAACCACCTTTATGAAAATCTCTCTAAGTGGTAGTTCTAGATACGGGAAGTCCACTTCCTAGGACACTTTATCTCGGAGGCTGGAGTTGCAGTGGATCTGGAAAATATAGAGGTAGTTCTTACTTGGGAGCCACCCAGGAGTGTGACCGAGGTGCGGAGTTTCCTAGGATTGGCTGGTTAATACCATAGATTCGTGCCTGACTTTTCCAGAGTCGCGACACCTTTGTTTTCTTTGACAAAGAAGGGACAGCCTTTCATGTGGACAGAGAGATGCCAACAGAGTTTTCAAGAGCTAAGGTAGAGACTGACAAGTGCCCCCATCTTGAGGCTACCAGAAGATGGTGTTGGGTATGTAGTTTATTGTGAAACATTAGGGACCAGACTAGGATGTTTCTTGATATAGGAGCGAGCGGTGATCACCTATGGCTCACGACGGTTGAGAAAGCACAAGCAGAACTACGCTACCCATGACCTGGAGTTAAAAGTAGTGGTCTTCGCCTTGAAGATGTGGCGACACTACTTGATGGGCAATCATTTTACAGTCTACTCTAATCACAAGAGTATTAGGTATATCTTCTCAAAGAATGACCTAAACTTGAGAAAGCAATGATGGCTAGAGTTTCTCCAGTACTACGACTTTGAGATAGTCTACACTCTTGGGAAGGGGAACGTAGTAGCAAATGCACTTAGCAGGAGGTCTGGTCTATAGTTGCTGAGTGAGGTGATAGAGCAGCTAGCCGCATTGTAGTTATCCTTCGTGGATAGTGATGGAGCAGCTTACCTCCAGTTTATGACAGTTACTCCCCTACTCCTTCAGCGAGTCAGGGAGGCACAACTGGGGGACGTTGACTGCAAGGACCGACGTGCCTAGATATCCTCAGGACAGTCTCCTGAAAGATTTTCTGAAGATGTAGAGCACGTCGTTCTCTTCAGAGGACGCACCATGGTACCAGTGATACTATGAGAGGAGGTGTTGAGGGAGTTCCACACATCCCATTTGGTAGTACATCTTGGAGTGGTAAAGATTTACTAGGACCTTAAGCGTCAGTACTGGTGGCTAGGGATGAAGAAAGCGGTGGTAGAGTTTGTATCACGATGCCTCACTTGTCAGCAAGTGAAGGCCGAGCATCAGGTACCAACAAGCTTAGCACAACCACTTGAGGTGTTGGAGTGGAAGTGGGATGGTATCTCCATGGACTTTGTGACAGGGCTACCACGTATGTCTAGGGGCCACAATTCTATCTGGGTGATCGTTGATCGACTCACCAAGTCGGCCTACTTCCTACCCATCTGAGAGAAGGGATCATTAGAGATCTTGGGATATCTCTACGTACATGAGATTGTATGACTTCACGGGGTGACATCAACGATCGTCTCAGATCGCGATGCTCGTTTTACGTCACACTTGTGGAAGGGATTACAGAAGGCGTTCAGGAATCAGCTACGCTTGAGCACCGCCTTTCACCCTCAAACATATGGTCAGACAGAGCAGACCATACAGGAAATCGAGGAAATTCTTCGTGCTTGTGTTCTCGATTTTGGTCACAATTGGGAGGACCACATGCCAGTAGTGGAGTTTGCTTAAAAAAACAGTTATCACTCCACCATCGGAATTTCTCCTTTTGAGGCCCTGTACAGGTGACCTTGCAGATTGCCACTATGCTGGATAGACCTAGGGGAGGTAGTACTTATGGGTCTAGAGTTAGTGCAGGCTACCACGGAGAAGGTACAGATCAGATCATCCAGGAGAGGATGAAGACTGCAAAGAGCTGGTAGAAGTCTTATGCTAACAAGAGACAAAGACCCTTTGAGTTTGAGGAGGGAGGCCATGTCTTCCTACGGGTCTCACCCCAACGAGGATTACGAAGGTTTGGATGGGGTGACACGCTATCTATGAGGTTCATCGGATCTTTCCAGATCCTCAGTAGAGTAAGCGAGGTGGCATACCATCTAGATCTTCCCCCACAGATGCACCAGGTGCATAATGTTTTCCATATTTTGCAGTTGAGGAGGTACATGCATGATCCATCGCATGTTATCGACTGGGGTGAGCTGGACATCGATGATGGGGCGACGTTTGCAGAGTTCATAGTAGAGATAAAGGATCGATAGAAGCAGGTCCTTCGTGGGTGGTCGATTCCTCTAGTGCAAGTTTGTTGGCAACACAAGAATCTCCAAGAGAGCACCTGGGAGCTGGAGACTCAGATACGTGCTCAGTACCCCCATTTGTTCCCCTACTTTTGTTATAGATTTAGGGGAAGAAAATCCCTAAGGTGGGGAGAATGTAAAGACCCAAAATTTTCATAAATATTTTTTAAATTATTTGGGATTCTTACGAGTCTGTGAAAATTGACGTCACTTGATTCTAAGGCTCGGTGTGCCCAGAATGTATTTTTTTAACTTTTTTTAAGGTGCGTTCAGTAAACGCGTGGGCATCATTTTATATCTTTTGAACCGATGGTTGGATTAAAAATATGAGGGCACCGTTGAATCCATAGTGTCGGGATTCGATTAAGGGGGGCTTAACTTTGACCATAGTAGGTCGGGTGAAAAAGTTAGTTTTTTTTTACTTTTAAAGAAATAATAAAATAACATAAAAATTGTTATTTTATTTTCCTACCTCTTGTTGAGTGGCAGTGGTGGGACCGATGGGTTGTCAATCCATTTAATGGGTTGACTCTTTGGTTGGTAACCACACCGTTGAGAGATTAATAGTTTTATTCATTAATGAACCTCATTAATCTCTCTTTGTGTTAACCTCCTTTTCCCCTCTATTTAATTGAGGTTTGGGTTGGGGTTTTTGAAATGGTTGTGAGGAACCTTTGGCGAAGTACCATGAAAACTTCCACCAATGAAGAATGGAAGCTTGGATAGAAATGATCCAGGATCGACGAACACCAACGGCTTCATCAAGCGTGAATTGTTCTTCCACAAACATGACGTCACCTCCAATTACGAGGTAGGGGTTATTTATTCCTAAATTTATGAGAATTGTTTCTTTATCATGTTCTTGAAGCATGATGAATCACGGAAGATCTGAATGGTATTAAAGTTATATTTGTGATGAATTATTCATTAACCGCTTGATATAATGCTAATGCGGAGGGTGCGGGACAAATGAACAAGGCTCAGACCCTCTGCCGCTTCGGTATTTGTCTCGTTCTTCGGGGACGAATTTCCAATCAGAGAGAAAAAATGAATCCGAGAGCCACGCAGTGACAACAGAATCTCGAGAGGCCCATAGGCGCTTTTAGAAGGGAAAACGGGCCATCGAAGCTCACCCAGTGGCCCGCGGAAGGAGGCAGTGCCGCAGTGGACAAGCAGGGGCAGCCGACTTTCGGTCGGCCACATTGGAGGAAGGGAGATGTGTCATTGCGCACCGCAGGGGGAGGTTGCGACTTCAAAGCTATGGTGGAGTGGGACCCACACCCTGAGGGTCCCGCGGAAAGTGAGTCGGCGCCACGTGGCACTGCCAGTTGAAGAGCCAAATGGCTCTTTGAGCTGTTCAGGAATGAGGGGTCATGTGACCCCTCGCGCAGGTCACGCCAGCCGGCAGGCTAGGTCGATTCGCTGCCCAGCGGGCTGAGCCCACTGTGGCCTATCCCAGCCGGTTCAGGTAGGTCCGTATCCTAGAGGGACAAGCATGCCATGGCCCAGCTGGTTCGGGCCGGGCTGGGTCAATATAGCATCTCGCCTTTTTATTACATAAACTTTCATTACATTTTACAAAAACCGAGGATCTTTAAGGTTTAGTGTCTTGGAAATTAGGAACTTAAAACATGAAAACATAAAACATTCTTCTTAAACACTTGAAAGACTTCTCCTTATGTTTATCCTAGGTTCATTACTGCATCTCATAACCTGGGGACATACATCAAAAGAAAGGGTGAGCAGAAGGCCCAGTAAGGGAAACAAGGAGAAACATATAACATGTGAACTTGAGATACATCAACAATGTCATGAAAAAGAACTTTAAAGCATGAGAAAGAAATCATGAGGCATATCATAATAAAAATAACGTATTTAATAACTTGAAGATGTGGTTACAACATTTAATATTGACAATCATTTCCATTTCACCAAGGTCCATCCCCAAGGTGTCATTAAAAATTACCAAGGTTATTCACCAAGGCGTCGTTAAAAATGGTCATCTCTAGAGATTAAGTCTTTACCCAATGCATTGGAGAGCTATCAGGGCGCACCCTTAATTTTTCTTTATTATCATGTGAGGCACATATATCATCATCAATAATTTCATAAACAACCCATATAGCATAAAATAAATGGGTTTCATATCATAATCATAACGTTTTAAAAACTGCTTTAAAGACATGATCTTTATGTCATTTTAAACCCACAGAAAAGGAAAGCGGGTCTTATGTATGTAAATCCCAGAATTTAAAATAGAACATTTTGGTATACATATGAATACCCCTTTATAAGGAAGAGATTTGAGTATTCACTTAATAAAATAAGATATTTTGAGAAAAAGAGAGAGACATTTGAGACATAAATTCTGCAGCATAACAACTATGTTTCAGGGTTTTAGAAAACATTGAAAAGAGAGGGGACAAGGTCACCCACTCATAAATGATCCAAAGAAAATTAGAGGGATATAATATAATGGATATATGAACATGTGTTGACGCTCCTTTCGTCACAGAATCTAAAGATCGGAAAAGGGAATATCCGAGCTCAAAGTGATTCATCCTTTGAAGAAAACGTCAAAAATCAACAAAGACAGGAAGAAAGGATCAACATAAACTTCACCGCGCAAGTTATCTAACTGTCGCGCAAGTGTACTTGCGCGGCTACCTTGGTCGCGCAAGTGACTTGCGCGACCTAAGTGGTAACCGCCCGGGGTCTTCTCCTGCCTATAAATAGACCCTGTGGGCCCCCCATTCGAGAGGATCTTTTTCCAGAAACTCGGATTGAAGATCCCGATGCCCAAGTCTCTTCTCAAAACTTCCGGAACACTTCTAAGGTAATTTCTTACCTAGAAACGGAAGATTTAAAGAGAAGAAGGAAGGCCTAAGTGTTGAAACTCATCAACACTTGCGCGCCGCCTTATTCCTTCAATAGAACTTGCG
Source organism: Viscum album (assembly GCA_963277665.1). Lineage (NCBI taxonomy): Eukaryota > Viridiplantae > Streptophyta > Magnoliopsida > Santalales > Viscaceae > Viscum > Viscum album. The sequence goes on along the minus strand of OY728131.1, from coordinate 1,507,826,519 downwards.
CGTACCTTTTTTGGATGAACCTCAAGAGGATTCTAAAGGGAATTATAAAGAGTCGCTCAAATATCCTAATGGTATTTGAGAATCGCGCAAGTACCCCTCATGTCGCGCAAGTATACTTGTGCGACCAATACTTGCGCGCCGCACCAATACTTGCGCGCCGCCGCAATACTTGCGCGCCTTTCAAGACTTGCACGCCCCTACCTTTTTGGGTGCCTATCTTGCCCATTTTACCCCTCTTAAGCCATCACACCTTTCCTTTTCAAGATTCAGTCTTCAAGACACTCTTCAAAGCCATTTATGGCATGATTTCTTGATTTGACTTCCTTATCTGAAAGGAATTCTATGGAATATCTCTCAAAGTCTAGTGATTTAAATATCCTTATGTCACTAAATATGGAGAGTTCATTCATTCAACCTCATCCTTTAAGATGAGAGAATCCTAACCTGGGTCTCCTTTTCAGGAATAATCCCCAGTTATAAATCCTTTAATCTGGGCATCTTCCTCAGGAGTAAGCCTCAATCTCAAACTTGGGCATCTTCCTCAGGAGTAAGCCCCAATCTCAAACATGGGCATCTTCCTCAGGAGTAATCCCCAATCTCAAACATGGGCATCCTTCTTAGAAGTAAGCCCCAATCTCAAACATGGGCATCCTTCTTAGGAGTAATCCCCAATCTCAAATGTGGGCATCCTCCTCAGGAGTAATCCCCAAACCTTAATCCCTAACCTGGGTCTCCTTTTCAGGAATAAGACTCAGTCATAATCTTGGGCTTCCTTTTCAGGAGTAAGCCCCAAGTTTCCTAACCTGGGTCTCCTTTTCAGGAATAAGACTCAGTCATAATCTTGGGCATCCTTCTCAGGAGTAAGCCCCAATCTCAAACATGGGAATCCTTCTTAGGAGTAAGCCCCAATCTCAAATGTGGGCATCCTCCTCAGGAGTAAGCCCCAAACCAAGTTCCCTAACCTGGGTCTCCTTTTCAGGAATAAGAATCAGTCATAATCTTGGGCATCCTTCTCAGGAGTAAGCCCCAATCTCAAACATGGGCATCCTTCTCAGGAGTAAGCCCCAATCTCAAACATGGGAATCCTTCTTAGGAGTAAGCCCCAATCTCAAATGTGGGCATCCTCCTCAGGAGTAAGCCCCAAACCTTAATCCCTAACCTGGGTCTCCTTTTCAGGAATAAGACTCAGTCATAATCTTGGGCTTCCTTTTCAGGAGTAAGCCCCAAGTTCCCTAACCTGGGTCTCCTTTTCAGGAATAAGACTCAGTCATAATCTTGTGCATCCTTCTCAGAAGTAAGCCCCAATCTCAAACATGGGCATCCTTCTTAGGAGTAAGCCCCAATCTCAAATGTGGGCATCCTACTCAGGAGTAAGCCCCAAACCAAGTTCCCTAACCTGGGTCTCCATTTCAGGAATAAGACTCAGTCATAATCTTGGGAATCCTTCTCAGGAGTAAGCCCCAATCTCAAACATGGACATCCTTCTCAGGAGTAAGCCCCAATCTCTAACATGGGCATCCTTCTTAGGAGTAAGCCCCAATCTCAAATGTGGGCATCCTCCTCAGGAGTAAGCCCCAAACCTTAATCCCTAACCTGGGTCTCCTTTTCAGGAATAAGACTCAGTCATAATCTTGGGTTTCTTTTTCAGGAGTAAGCCCCAAGTCCCCTAACCTGGGTCTCCTTTTCAGGAATAAGACTCAGTTATAATCTTGGGATTCCTTTTCAGGAGTAAGCCCCAAGTCCTCTAACCTGGGCCTCCTTTTTAGGAGTAAGTCCCAGTCATAATCTTGGGTTCCCTTTTTCTGGAGTAAACCCCAAGCCCCCTTAATTTTCTCTTAACCAGTCATAATTTACCCTTGATTTGGGTTTCTTTTTCAGGAGTAAAACCCAATCATAAGTCCCCTCCTAACTTGGGCATCCTCCTTAGGAGCAAGCCCCAAGATTAGAGTATTCAAATCTCCATAAAGCACATATACCTTTATGGACCCTGTTCCTGGATTTTCTCCCTAAAAGTAAAATCCTAAACCTTCATCTATCTGGGCAGTCATACATACATAAGCACCAAACAAATTCTTATGATTGCATCTTTCATGGCACAATTGTCTAATTTTTACCAATACCTCTTGTTTCTCACACCGAGCATGACTCACGTGAGTTTAGAGTGTAAAAGTAATTATGACATTCTTCTTTGAGCCATCAATCATAAACATCATACTCCATTTCTCGAACTACGTGGGTTCTGATTCCTTTTCCAAAACAAAGGATACGTAGGTAGCCCATTTATGGGTTCGATCCCAACTTTGAAATAATCCATGTCTTTCTGAATGACGATAAACTTCAAGTGCCTCACTGAGTGGCTTTAAAACCAGCCCGGTCATCATAATGACCAAGAGAATTTTATAAATGTTCCGAAGGATACCATTGACCAAGAATCTCTAAATAGATACAGATGATTCTCTATTGATGAAGAACCTCGAATACATATAAAAGATTCTCTAAATTTCTTGCATATTTAATCATTGATTGTTAAAACTTAAGGAATGCTCATTTTATACTTGGTAATGTAATAAGGATTCACGAACATAACTTAAATCTATAAAGAGAGTCCCGGAGTAGACAATAATTCCCCTCAAAAAGGTGTGATGAGTCCGACCTCCCATCCTCTCGACCAATGAAAATTCCTAAGCCTCATTAGTCCACAAACTAATGAGCGCCTACCTTTGCAAAGTAGGTCCAAACGGATGTGGAATCATTGGATGTTTCCGGTTCTACGAACAAACCCGTTAGAAACCGATCGGAACATTTGAATCTCCCGTCCAGGAGGTCATCCCCGAAATCCGTGAGGAAACAAAAATGGTGAACCCGACGTGAATCCTTAACCAAGTTAAAATGATGTTTTTCTTATTTGTTAAGCCCCTTGGGCCAACAAATCAATCATTGACATGTGCTCATCCAAAAGATGCAGTGGCCAGATTCATCTTGATTATGTCTGTTATATGGAACAGGCACTCTTTTCTCAAGATCTTCTGCAAAATGGCTTTCCTTAAATTCACCCCTGTGAATACTGCTGCTGTGAACACCTCTACTGTGAGGTCTGCTGCTGTGAAAACCAATGCTGCTACTCCTACTGGAACGTCATCCACTCTGAGGATGACATCACCAACTCAGCGTCTTCAACGCTGGGTTTCTAATGCACTGGTTAAGGAGTACCGTCGCAACGGTACTATCCCAACTCTGGAGGCTGCTCGTCAAGCCCTCCAAGTTAACAACTCTACCTGGTCGTCCGGACAACGGCGGCCAGCGATCAAGAAGCAGGCGGTGCTGACTACCGTCTCCAACCGTTTCGGGTCGTTATCCCTGGAACGCAATTTCCATTCATTACCTTACTCTGAGGAAGTGAATGAGCAGGTCCTGCAGGGCCTTAATTCAAAAACACATGAGTCCTTCTCAAGGGCTCCCATCAACAATCGCCGCCAGACTCGTGCGGTAGTGCGCCCTCAACATGATGAGGGTACCGACTCTAGGTATTCAGCTCAGGTTCCTCGAACCCGAGTAGGCAAGATGAACCGCCAGAGACGGAATCCGGTTAACAATAGGCAGGTTGTCATCCCTGCCATCTCCGGAGAAGTCCACCAACCTAACTTGGTGGCAAATAATGAGCAGGCACAATCACCTGTCCGTTTTAATTCCGCTGTCCAGCAGACTCGTCTGGCAGCATCACGCCAATCCCACCAGGCAATTCCGGCGGAGTACCATAGGCAGGAACATGCACCTGCTTATACATCACCAGTTAGTCAGTAGGCTCGTCTGACTACATATGATGGATCTCGTCAACCGCGTTTGGCGAAGTGTAATCAGCAGGCACATACACCTGCTAATACTAATCAAGCCTACCAACAGTCTCGCTTGGTAGCGCACGGAGAAGTCAGTCGGAAAGTCCCGACGACAAACAGGAGGCAGACTCAACTCTCTGCCTCCACACTTGAGTACTGTCAGGATTCACTGACAGGAAAAGGAGGACAGGAGCAGGCACATACACCTACTCCAAGCCCGGAATGGACGTATATCCCCGTTCCGGCGGCTGAAGTCACCAAACATATTTTGTCAATGGTGAAAGAGCAGAAGCAAATTCCTGCTCATATTCTGGATGCTTGCCAGGATATCATAACAGCTTCAGCATCATCACAGGGACAGACACATAAATCTATACCTAGCAGTGGAGTGACACATCAACGATTCACTCCGGAACAGACACACAAATCTGTTCCAGTCCAAGAGGGTTATGGGGCATACTCCCCCATATCATACGGACAACCAAGTCAGGCACATACACCTGATTTGAGTGGAGATCGTCAGCCTAACCTGACCATCTTTCCTGATCAGGCACATACACCTGCTCAGAGCAATCACTTTCGTCATCAAGTGGTTTCTAAAGCGAGTAAGAAGGCATCTAAGAAAAAGATCCGCCCAGCACAGTCAGGAGATCAAAGGCCAATCTGTAACCAAGCCTTGCTCGATGCTGGAGTTCTTGAAGCCCTCAGACATTTATCTGTCGGAATTCAAGATTCTACTCCCTCATTTCCCAATAACGGGAACATTAATTCTGAAGGTCTTCAACAGACACTTCCTCATGAAGACTTGCTTCATGAAAGTTCGGTCAATCTTGAAGTTTCTTCTTCAGATGAGAGCCACAGGAACCCTCTGTGTGGTCAGAAGACCAAGGAGCAAGAGATTTCATCTTTTTCTGTAACCCATCATGACGGTCCTCCTCATGGTGATGAACTTCGCTGCGAAAGTCCTCTCCGCAGTAGTGATTCACGTTGTCTCGAAAATTCTTCAGAAGGCAATGTAGTGACGAGAAATCCCTCCTATCTCGAGGCACTTGCAAACGTAAAACCAGTCTTGTCTGATGCTTTACTATCGGCAGGTGAAACTATTTCTCCATCAGAAGATAGCCTGGGGTTCAGGTTATTCTCCGAACCATCCCTGGGTCATTCATCTTCCAGCATGAATAGTGATCTCTCTACCAATCTTGTTGAATCCGATGAAGCAACAAGGAAACACCAACTCTGGTCCAAACAGGTAGAAGAATCTTCATTTAATGATAAAGAAGAAATGCTGAACATGAGGAAAAAACTGGCAAAAGGTGAAGTACCAGTCATGTTTTGGCCTTTGGCTGACTCCCAGTACGACATTCCAAAGATGTTGACGGATGATGGAATCCATGATATTCGTCTCAACATATGGAAGACTCTTTGTCAATTGAAGAAGAAATTATTATCTTATGGTGATTATGAACATCATATTAAGATAATAGAAGGGTTACAACGCCAGATTGATTTGGCATCTCTATCAGTCTCTCGGTATCCGAAGGCTGAAAAGCAACAGAGAACCCTTCAACGTTCATGCCTTGGCGCACTAAGAAAATTGCGTCAGTTAATTGCCAATGCTCCATCTGATGTTCATATAAGAGGATGGGGTATTCACGGAGCACTACATTTCACAGTGCTTTCCGGTCAGCAAAGCCCTCCGAAAATGGTCTCATGCAATGTTATTGCCCATGGCCGGCCACAGTCAATGGGCTTTGTTCATAATCAAAAGCTTGCTCAAGAACAGGCTTCAACTAGTTCCTCTCAAAATCAAGTATATAGAGAACAAGTTGTTGAATTGCTCCTACATCAAGCAGGTGAGAATATTGCACAAGCCTCTCGTCTGGAGCAAACACGTCATCAAATGACAGAAGTTTCGGAAATCATCCAACGGTCTGTTGAACCAGGTGATAAAAGTGGATATAGGTTAATGCATCCAGCTAATTTCCGAACTAAGATTCGCAAGATCAAGAGAGATTTTAAGAAGATCTCAGACATAGCATGTCAAGAGACACCCCAGCTTGTCAGACTGGGGACTTCTCTAACCCAACCCTCAGAGTCAACAAATGGGATTCGAGGAGTTGAGCGGAAGCAGCAGGAACATCCCCAGTCCACCGGACTGGGGACTTTTTCAAATCCTCAATCCCTCCCTCAGAGAAAGTCAGTATTCTCTCGATTAGGGAATAAGCCTCAAGAGGAACGAAGAGCCAAGCTATCAGGAGATTCTCTCCAAGTGACGGTTCTCCAAGAAGTTCCTGAGGAATCAAGTCAACAGAATACCATGTCTCATCATGGACATGGAAGAAGACAATATCACAGAAATGTTGATAGAAAGGATTCCATGCAATATGCATCCATTAATGTCATCAATGCCATTGCTGCTGATTCACCAGATGAGGCTCAATCAGAGGGATCAGACGAAGAGGTTCCTGCTCAAGAAGTTGTGCACACAGACCTAAATGAAGAAGGTGTGTGCACACGTAATCAAAGGCTTACCCAAAATCTGGGTATTCCTTCAAGTAACCCACTTCCCCCTCTCCGAAAAGGATCCAATAAGGGGAAAGGAAAGAATCAGGTTACTTCTCACCCTTCCTCTGAAGGAGGTCAATCACTCTCATTAGAGCAAAGGTTTTCATAACAGGAGGAAGAAATGAAAGAATTAAGAAGATTGAATGCAGAACTACTTCAGAGTAGTATTCTTCTTAAGAATGCTGAAGTCCGATAGCCAAAGGAATTTGTTGTAACTACTGAAATGGATCAGGAATATCCTCCTTTATCAGTACACCCTCAGAGGTCTAATCCTACGGGTCAAACGCAACAACGGTTGGCAGCACTACCATCAGTTGCAGCACCAACCACCACGTCTGTCCAAGCTCCATTCATTGCACCTACCCAAAACCAAGTTCAACCTGATGTTTCTCAAAAGTTAATAACTACTATTGAGTCATTAACATCTCAGTTAGAAACTATGGAAGGGAAACAGGCGCAAGTTCAACCTGAAAAGAAAGTTTACCCTGAATGGGTAGATTCAATTTCTCCTCCATCCAGTTTTGGAAACCCTGTTTTCCCTACTTTCAATGGATCAGGCGACCCTGAACAACATTTGATGCATTACGTGTCTTGTTGTGATCCTATGATGGGAACTCCAGAGCAGCAAGAAGCAGTGAAACTCAGATGCTTCGTGCGAACCTTGCAAGGACCAGCTTTTGTCTGGTATACAAGCTTGCAATCCCGATCAGTCATCGGATGGGAGGATCTTCGTCAAAAATTCCTTCTTCAGTTTAGCTCAACTTTGCCAAAAACGACAGTTTTCGATCTTACAAACTGCAAGCAAAGGGAGAATGAAAGAGTCTCTGATTTCATTGCTCGTTGGAAGGGATTAACGTATTCCTTGAGTTTAGCACTCCCTCAGGAGGAATTGTTTCCAATCTGTGTGGAAAATTTGCGTGACGAATTACGCACGCCATTGATCCCTGTGAAATACACAGGAGGGTTTCGAGACCTTACTTCAATCGCTCAACAAATTGAAGATTCCCTTATACAGGCTAAGGTTAAATCTCGTATAATTCCATCAGCTCCAGGAAGAAGAATGGGTAAAGCAGAAACTGCTATAGTTATGCTTAAACAAGCACCTGTACCTATATCTACTTCAAAACCTTCATCTTCTCGAAGGACTCCACCTCCTGAACGCCAACAACAAAGGCCGTTTCGTCCAAATGATCAAAGAGATCAACGACGAAAACAATTTGAGGATATGAAAAGTAAAACATACTCTTTCCAAAATGAGCAAGTTCCTAGTTACTTCATTGCAGCTCTGGAAAATAATTTGGTTCAATTACCAGTGCCCAAGAGGCCAAACAAGGAAGGAGATAAAGACCGTCCCAATTATTGTCCTTTTCATCAAATGTTGGGGCATCCCATCCAGGAGTGTTTTGTCTTTAAAGACCTCCTGCAAAAGATGGTCGACTTGGGACAAGTCAAATTGAAGGGTTCTTCAGCTCATGTAGCGTGTATTACCGCTACAGATCCAGAGGAAGGAGGCGAGTGGCAGGAAGTCAAAAGCAAAACTGTGAAAAAATATGATGATTGGATGGTCAGAAAGAAAATCAATCGGACCCATTCCATTTTGCGAACACAATTGAAGAAGCCAATTGTGTCTCCTACAAAAGCTGCAGTAAAGCCTCCATCAAAAGACAAATCCTCAAAAGGGCAGCGCAATTCAAATAAGAAAGAGGAATCAGGAGAAGATGAGTATGTATCAAAGCCTAAATTGTCTTTGACTCTGGCAGATTTCATGCCATCTACTTCAAAGCCACGGGCACCGTCCCACCAAACGGCACAGCCTAAGCAGGCTAACCAAGCAGAGTCTTTATCAGACGAAGAGTTAATCTTTGGTTCTGTTAATATGATTCAATTAACATATCCATATTCCAGTCTTGATGAGCCTGAATTCCCTGTATCAAATAAGGGAATCCGAGGAAGTTCTAGAGGTTCAGTATATAGGGGAAGACGTGAATCTTTCCGAAGCCACTACTCTAATTTTACCCCTGCTAGCACTGTATATGCAGTAGAAACTCGTGGTAGAGCCCTTTAGCGAGCTCAAAAAAAACAAGCAAGTTCTTCTGCCAATGGCCAACTCAGTTTTGGCACAGTTATTTTGGAAGTCCTATTAAAGGTTCCATCTTCTTTATCTCAGCAAGTAAATGGATCTAATCAGTCTAATCTTCCAAAACCAAGGATGTTGCCAACTTCAATACAAGATGCATCAGCTTCCAAAGCATCTGCTTCCAAGGTACCTGCTAAACCGCATATTCCTATTGGGAAACGCAGACCTCTAGATCAAAAGTATGATATATTGAAACACTTGGCCCAATTACCATCCATGTTATCAATTTTGGATGCTTTGAATCTATCAAAAGATCTTCGGGAAGCACTCATCGAAGCTTTGTCAAGTCCTCAGGAGTTTGAAACTGAAATTGCTGCAGCTGAAATCTATCACATAGAGAATAATCCTGCAGAATGCCATGCAGTGATATCTTTTACTGATAAAGATGAAGATGATGTTGTGCATGGGCACATAAAACCTTTGTACTTATCTGGCAAAGTCAATGGTGTAGATGTTCGAAGAGCTTTCATTGACAATGGTTCAGGAGTCAACCTCATGCTCATTCGTACACTTCGTCGATTGGGCCTCACGGAATCTGATTTATCTCCTTCTACCATGATGTTACACGGATATGATAAAAATGAACAAGAACCACTGGGAGAAGTTACACTCAGAACTCAGTTTGGAGATCTTGTTTCCAATTCGGATTTCATGATTGTTGATCAAGACTCAGCTTTCAATATCTTGCTTGGAAGACCCTGGCTACATCAGCATGCAGCTATTCCGTCATCATACCATCAATGTCTCAAATACTGTTTCGATGGTCAAGTTGGAACATTGTATGGTGATAAGGCCCCGTTCAAGACATGTGAGTCTCAATACATTGAGGCGGAATTTTATCACATGAAGGGAAGAGAAAAATCTACAATGAAGGAAATTACCAAAGTTAATGCTCCATATGGTTTGGAAAAAATTCCAATAAATCCATTTTCACATGTGAGTACAGATTATGTGTTACCTATCAGTCAAATTGACAAAATAGGCCCAAATCAAAATAATCTTATGGAAAGATCCATAATGTCAATTATGGCAATCGAGCCAGACAACATGGGAGAAATTGGTAACTTACCAAGCAGTGATGAAAGCATAAGTGGTGACGTTTTCATTTCATCTGCTGAAATCCAACAAGTCTATACTTCGCTAATCAGGCCAGAAGAAGTTATAGCAACACCAGAGATGAATAATGATGTTGATTCTCGATCCATCATCTCCTCTTTGATTCCCAAAGAAGACCCTTTATCATCAATAGGGTCAGAAATGGAAGCTTCTTCTTCAAAATGTGAAAATTTTGACATCTCTTATGATCATGAGAATTTCGTTTTTTTCATCTACTTTGCAAGTAGAAACGTAAGAAATAACACATGATGAAGAGGAAGAGGAAGATCTTAGAGATGCTCCTCCAGCATTGGAAGAGGGTATCTCTACCACTGTGGATGAACTCAGAGAAGTAAATCTGGGTACAGAGAAAGATCCACGTCCCACTTTAATTAGTGCGGCCATGACCCTTGAAGAGCAAGATATGTATATTTCTTTTCTAAAGTAAAATAAAGATATTTTTGCTTGGAATTATACAGAAATGCCTGGGCTTGATCCTGATGTTGCTACTCATCATTTGGGTTTACCAAAAGAACATCGAGGTTTTAAACAAGCCGCAAGAAGAACACACCCAACCTATGCTTCCAAAATTGAAGCTGAAGTGGATAAGCTGATCAAATCCAACTTCTTCAGAGAAGTTCAATATCCCAAGTGGTTGGCTAATATTGTCCCTGTAAAGAAGAAGAACGGACAAATTAGGGTTTGCATCGATTTCAGAGATCTTAATCGGTATTGTCCTAAAGATGATTTCCCAGTTCCGATTACAGAACTCTTAATTGATGCGACGGCTGGCTATGAAGTACTTTCTTTCATGGATGGATATTCTGGATATAATCAGATCTGAATGGCCCCAGAAGATGAGGAATATACAGCCTTCAGAGCTCCTCAAGGTGTGTTTTGTTACCGGGTGATGCCCTTTGGTTTAAAGAATGCAGGTGCAACATATCAACGCGCCATGCATCATATCTTCAAACCTCTTTTAGGGAAGTTTGTTGAATGCTATGTAGATGATTTTGTGGTTAAATCCAAACAACGTTCTAATCACTTGGCTGATTTGAAAGTCATATTTCACAAGTTTCGACAACATAATTTGAAGATGAACCCCTTAAAATGTGCTTTTGGGGTAACCTCAGGAAAATTCCTCGGCTTTGTTGTACGCCATCATGGTATTGAAGTCGATCCTGAGAAGACCAAATCAATCCTTGGTATGTCACCTCCTCATAATTTGAAAGAATTAAGAGGACTTCAAGGACACTTAGCCTATATTCGACGTTTCATCGCCAATTTGGCAGGTAAAAGTTTACCCTTTACCAAATTATTGAAGAAAGGAGTCACTTACCAGTGGACTGAAGAATGTCAAGAAGCATTTGATGTTCTCAAGAAATACCTCTTGAGTCCACCAGTACTCATGCCACCTGTTGAGGGTAGACCACTTATCCTCTATGTGACAGCTTTAGAGCGATCATTGGGTGCCTTTCTCGCTCAAAAGAATGATGCTGGGAATGAAAATAGTCTCTACTATATCAGTAGAACTATGCTTGAAGTAGAAACCCGGTATTCAAATATTGAAAAGTGCTTCCTAGCATTAATCTTTGCAGTTCAGAAACTGAGACACTACCTGCAACATCATGAGGTCCAATTGGTATCTCGTAATAATCCGCTCAAATTCATCCTTAGTCGTCCAATGCTTACAGGACGTCTGGCAAGGTGGGCGGTTATTCTACAGCAATTTGACATTCAGTATGTGTCTCAAAAGGAAATTAAGGGTCAAGCTCTAGCTGATTTCCTGGCTGAACATCCTTCAGTGGAAGACACGTATTCAGATATCGAACTCCCTGATGAGGAAGTTTTCTCTATTCAAGAGAGTCCTCAAACATGGGAAATGTATTTTGATGGTGCTTCTAGAAGTCCAACAGGGAAGAAAATGGAAAATCCTAAATTCAACAAAGTTGGTTTAGGAATTGTGCTCATTTCTCCAGATAAGGCAGTGTTACCTTATTCCTTTTTGTTGTGGGAAGGTAGTACCAATAATGAAGCTGAATACCAAGCTCTCATTACAGGTTTGGAGTTAGCGCTTCAAGCACAAGTGAATCACTTAAAGGTGAAAGGTGATTCAGACCTGGTAATCAAACAAGTCAATGGAGATTATGCCATCAGAAAAGAATAATTAATCCCTTTGTATGATTACGTCAGAGAGTTAATGTCGGAATTCCCTTCAGAACCGACATTTTCTTATGTCCCAAGATCACAAAATGCTCAAGCTGATGCACTGGCTAATATAGCTACAACTTTAGCAGATCCAAATCGGGACGAGACAACCATCTGTATTGCCCACCGTCATGTAATTTCACCTTATGTTCAAATCAGAACAGAGGAAATTAATGAAATTAGTCCCATTCCTGAATCGTATGGTCATACTACAGGATGGATGTCGCCTATCAGGGAATACCTTCAAAATGGAACACTTCCACCTGATAGAGCCGAGAAAGAACAAATTCGGCGACGTGTGGTCAATTTTACTCTTTATGATAGCCCAAACCACCTCGAGAAAATTCTCTACAAACGTGGTTTTGATGGAGTTATCTTCAGATGTATTGATGGTGAAGAGACAATGGCTGTCATAAAAGAAGTGCATGCAGGAGTCTGTGGTTCCCACCAGTCTGGACATAGACTATCTGATCAAATTCGAAGGCTTGGATACTTTTGGCCTTCAATGATACAAGATTGTGTTAATTTTACAAAGAAGTGTCATTCATGCCAAGTATATGCCAACTTCATTCATAAACCTCCAGAGTTGCTTCATACAGCTAAATACTCATGGCCATTTTCCACATGAGGAATGGATGTGGTGGGACCTTACCCTTCAGCTACGGCCAAACAGTTTAAGTACATTCTTACTGCTAATGATTTCTTTTCCAAATGGGCAGAGGCATTACCTCTCAAAGAAGTCAGTTCTAAATGCATTGTTAGCTTCATCAAGTCTAACATCATTACTAGATTTGGTGTCCCTCATACCATATTGACGGACAACGGCACCAACTTCTGTTCTTCTGAGGTAAAGAAATTGTATCAAGAATACAACATTAAGTCCAACCATTCATCTCGATATCATGCAGCGGCTAATGGCCAGATAGAAGCCTTCAACAAGACTCTTTCAAATATACTGCAAAAGATGGTGGATAAAGATAAGAGGTCATGGCCTGATAAACTCTTTCATGCTTTATGGGCTTATCGGACTACCACTCGCAATGCAACGCGGTCAACTCCATATTCGTTGGTATATGGAATAGAAGCAGTCTTGCCAATTGAAGTTCAATTTCCCTCGCTCAGAATATCCATTTGTGATCAGTTATCTACAGATGAGAAATCCCAAAAGCGGTTGAATGAATTGGAACAATTAGATGAGAAAAGATTGTGCACTTTGCACCACTTGGAAATCTATCAGAATCGAATAGCACGAGCTTTTAACAAAAAAGTTCGTCTTCGTTCATTTATTCAGGGAGAATTGGTATTGGTTCTCAGAGCACCAATGATACCAGGAAAGAAGCCTCCCAAACTTGAACCAAAATGGGAAGGACCTTATTCAATACATAAGGTCTACTCCAATGGAGCATATTCTCTAATCTCAATGGATGGAGAACACATCACGACTCCAACTAATGCCAGATTTCTGAAGAAGTATTTTGTATAAACACAAAATATTGTTCCCAGATCCAAAACAATCACATTGGTTCATGGTAATATGTCCTACATGACACTAAACTGTATTTTGTCCGAGATGACATTAAACTATATTATGTCCTATCTACATGACATTAAACTGTACAGAAGTTCCTTATTTGTCCGAGATGACATTAAACTATATTTTGTCCAAGATGACATTAAACTATATTTTGTCCTATCTACATGACATTAAACTGTGTGGCACTTCCAACATCCAGCATGACGATAAACTGTAAAAAGTCCCCAGAACTGATATCCTCGTATTGGTTCACCTTAGTCCTAGCTACATGACTTTAAACTGTACAGCACCAGTTCGTCCTTGCTATATGACGTTAAAACTATACAGCAATGGTTCAGTATGACTTTAAACTGCAAACTTAGTCCCATATGACATTAAACTGTGAAAAAGTTTCATGAACCGTCCAGCATGACCTTAAACTGCATCATCCCTGGTCCATGTATATGACCATAAACTATTTTCAAATCCCTTATGTCCAGCAAGACATTAAACTGTGACGTCCTAAACTACATGACGCTAAACTGTATAAAAGTCCCTCACGTCCAAAAAGACGTTAAACTATATAATCATCAAAGGTCCAGCATGACATTAAACCGCACCATCCACGGTCAATGAATATGACCTTAAACTATTCGCGCTTTCGTCCAATATGACGTTAAACTGTATTGTCCCCATCGTCCTAACTACATGACGCTAAAATGTACAGAAAGTCCTTAATATGTCCTACATGACATTAAACTGTTATTTTGTCCCTGCTACATGACACTAAACTGTGCAGCATCAATAGTCCTAACTGCAAGACTTTAAATTGCATAGTCATTTTTTTATGTCCTACATGACATTAAACTGTGCATCGTTAAGGTTGTTATTACCTCTTGTTTCTCACACCGAGTATGAATCACGTGAGCTTAGAACAAACCTCAACCATAACACTTTCTTTGGGCCCCTAACCATGTGTAAGTCCCAACAACATTTTAATTAGATCGTTGTCCCCAAGAACAACTTGATCATTAATTCATCTTTAATTGAACTACACGGACTTTGATCCTTGCCCTCCAGGCTGGGTATGTAGGCAACCTCCCAGGGTTCAAGCCCAAAAACAATCTCTTCACATCGGTTCACCACCATCTCATATGATGTTGATTCGTGAAACCGCCCCTGGAATCAATATCTTTACATTGATTCACTTTTGTCCTTGTTATATGACGTTAAACTATACAACACTTTTGTCCGGTACGACAATAAACTACAATATTCTTTGATTTCCTCATTTGATAAGGAACCATTATTGACATTGATTTTTTCAATCATGTTTCATTTCAAAAGACTACGTGCATACATGGTAATGCCTAAACTTTTTATCTTAGGTTAAACCATCATTGCACTAAAGTCCCCTTTCACCCTTCACATATACGAACCAAATTTGTACAAAGGGTAGTTCTAGAACTACGTGGACTTGATTCCCATCCTTATGGGATACGTAGGAACATTCGAGTGTCCCTCGAATCCAGTCCCAAGTCTTTTGGGCCTAACCCCAAATTTCACTTTCAGTCCCTTGGCTGAAAAGTCCTCATGAAAACACACACTGTGTATTCATTATTATGGTCTGAATTCTATGACCCTAAACTAAGATCACTCATACTTTCGTCCTGCACGACGTTAAACTGCATTTCAAGAACTACGTATGGCTTGATTCTCATTCTTTTGAGATACGTAGTGAAGTCCAAGTTTTCAGGACCCAGCCACAACATGATTATGGTTATCATTGACCTATGTATCTCTATATACATTGGACAATACCCATCTTTATGTGTTATAATCCTAACCTTAAATATTTTCAAAACTTCATAACCCTTTTCATGACTTCTAATCACAAAAATGTCAAACTTCTGAGAATTCTTTTGCCTGACTATGCAGCACGTGCCCATAGGTGGCCTTGCATAAACAGTCCACATAACAGACTTGTCAGCCAAAAGATGCTATTTATTTAACCATGCAGCCAATGCCCTTAGGTGGCCCTGCATATTTCAACCCCCTAACGGGTTTTGTTAAATAATAGTAACTTCATTCTTAGGAAGAATGCCTCTTTTGTCCTTATTTGTCTTAAACGAAAGTATGTAGGGATCCGCAAAAAATAGCCATCCTTAACATATTTGTCCCATATCCTTTTTCATGATCTGAAAGTATTCAAGTCTATGGTTTATTCTTCTTCCCTACGTTTGGGTCAGACCTTCGTAGGAGTAATGTTCATCCAGTTCTTCGATATTCTTGTTCGAAAATATATTTTCCATATTCAAGTACCTCTTTCCATACAACAAACTCTATACTTTAGAAAATTTGAATCTCCATAAACTTTCACTGGCTTTTTAGCATTAGGAAAGTAAATTTCTGGGAGTTCTTTTGCCTGACTATGCAGCACGTGCCCATAGGTGGCCTTGCATAAACAGTCCACATAACAGACTTGTCAGCCGAAAGATGCTATTTATTTAACCATGCAGCCAATTCCCTTAGGTGGCCCTGCATATTTCAACCCCCTAACGGGTTTTTTTAAATAATAGTAACTTCATTCTTGGAAACTACTACTTCTAATGCCTTTTTATCTATTTTTCATATCATTCCTCAGATTCAAATATTCTTAAGCCATGGTTTACATTTTTTCTCTCATACTTGAGTTTGGTAATATGTTTTCAGATAAATTGTCAAAGAATTGAATCAATTTTAATCCATTTCGGTCAAAGCTATTTCGACCTTAAACATTAGCCCCTTTATGTCCAACATGCATGACTTTAAACTGCCCACAAAAGACAAAGGAACTCTGAATAAAAGTCAAGTTCCAGCTCACTAAATATACATTTTTGTATGATTTAGGTAATATTGAGCAATTAAAAGATTCAAAGTTTGTAGGGTTATTTGTAATAATCCTAGTAGAAATCAAACTATGCTTAATAGGCCCATTGGCTTATGTAAATTTGAAGCAGGTAATGAAAGAATGCAGGTACAAATGATTGAAGACAAAAAGTGTTTTTCATTGATACACAGGAGATAGAAAGACATCCACGGACTGGAGTCTCTTCTCTTTTTCAAGAATTACAGAAGATTGTCAACATAAGTCTTCATTTGATGTATAGCATCCTGAGCCTTATCAGCAGTTACTTGAAGCTCGTGCACTTGACCAGCTTCACTCTTTTCAGCTTGCTGAAGTGCCTTCTTAGCATCTGCGATGGGTTTCATGCCATTCATATGAGTTTCATCCAATGATTTATTAAGCTGATCAAGTTCCCCAGTAACAGCATCTAACTGTTGCTGGAGTTGCACCTGCTGGATGACCTTTTCTTTGATTTTTTGCTTCAGATCCTTCATCTTGGCAGCATAATCAGCTTCATCTTGGGATATCGCAGCCTCAAATTCGCCTATGTTGACTGACAATTTCACTCTGGTCAAATCTTCGCGACTTGTCTGCACTTGCTCCCTCCTGAAAATGATCTGTTTCACCGCAGCATGGATCTTTTCATACCCAAAACCACCAAGTCCCAATATAACAAATTGGGATGAAAATCAAGAAATTTTTTATGGTAGCTCTTCTAAAGGCACCCCAGATATGATGTTCCATATGTTGTTCCATGCCTTACGTCGTGAAAAGCTAAATGCTTTAAGCATCTCTGGATCTGATTCAATATCATCGTCAGAAGGGGGTATGTAATCTGGAATTAGCGTGCTTAAGGAAGTGCCTTGTCCTGCTCTTTCCCCGCTGACTCGTGCTTCTTCACTTTCAATTCTCGTTAGGGCAGAGGCTGAGGCCTCACCTCCGGATCTAGTCATTGCAGTTGATGGTCCTGCATGATTAATTGAAAGGTTTAGTCAGCTTCAAAGGA
This sequence comes from Viscum album, assembly GCA_963277665.1. Classification (NCBI taxonomy): domain Eukaryota; kingdom Viridiplantae; phylum Streptophyta; class Magnoliopsida; order Santalales; family Viscaceae; genus Viscum; species Viscum album. Next base: position 1,507,809,275 of record OY728131.1, on the reverse strand, counting down.
TAACAAAAGAATAGATTATCTTGCGAATAAAGTACAATCACAAATATTGTTATCCCTTACCCAAGGATGGTTCAACAACCTGAGAAGAATTTTCCCCATCTTTCCCGGTTTCAACAGGATTTTCAAGATGGGTCTCAGGAGGGTTTATTGGATTTAGCTCTACTTGAGCTAATGTTTCTGAAATGATAGGGTTGACATCAGTGTCCACACCCTCTTCAGGCATTGGCAGTTCAGCAGCTTCTACGGAAGAAACTGCATATTATTTTCCATCATGGTTAGAAGTATATTTTTTATAGAAAAATTTGGGCGAAGGGTAGCACTCACACCCAAGGTCTTCTAAATCACATGACAACTTAGCATGATCATAAAATTCTTCAAAAGTCATTCCTTGATTCATCATTTCATCCAATGATACTTCAGAATCTTGATTAGTCTCACCAGAGGGAGCATTTGCTACATCTTCTTACTGACTTATGTCCTGCAACCCATGACCCTGGACAGCATCTTCAATAGTAGGAGGGATACTGGGAATGGATGATAGCTCTTCTCCAGGAGCAACCAAGTCATCTTGGGTCTGTGATTGTTCTACAGCACCCTCCAAGGCCTTTGAAGAAGGATCAGTCCCTTCCCTCAAGGGAGAAATTGAAGAAGCCCCTGCAATCCTTAGAAATATGAGTAACCATATGATTATGGGTATAAACTCATGATTGTTCGAAGGACTTACCGCTGCTAATGAAACGTTTAGCTATGGATTTCCTCCTTCGTTGCCTTTGCTTCTTTTGTTTTTTTGGAGTATCAGTGGTCTCCCTTATAGGCACTTGGATTGGCGAATGGAAGGCTGTGTCCAGTGCCTCATTCATGGCCTGCTGGCCTGGAGATATCTCGCCTGGTTCGCGAGGAGAATCAGCAGCAGCCCCGATAGCAGTACCACCAGGGCTATACTGTGGCGAAGGAACCCCAGTTCCTTTCTTTGCAAGCTGCGAGATGAAGAAAATAACTTCCTTAAGTAACAAAGCTTCAACTGAAATCAAGTTGCAAAGAAAATAAGGAAAGAAAACTTACATCTTCAGGAGCCACGTACTCTTTCCATTCCTCATCTCCAGAACCACCAGCCCCCTCAGTGGCGCCACGATCAATCATTTCCTTCACCCGCATGGTGATAGGAACCGAGTCATCAGTGGCATATATGAGCATTTCCAGCTCTCTGATGTAAGCTTGCACTTCATTGGGGTTATCTTCGTATTGAAGATTTTTAGAAGCTACAAGATTTCCTATTCCAGGAAGTTGTAGGCCCTCACACAAATCCATCCAGGCGGTCTCAGTACCACAGTATAAGCTCTTCCATAGCTGAACAGCCTCTGGTCTTAGATATAAAGGCTGTGAGGAAGGTCCTACAATTTTTTATTTTAATTTCTTCCCAGCTCCTGCAACTACAGATAGAGAATAAGAAAGTAAGACTTATTACTTTATAAAGTAGCAGTGATTGAAATTACTACAATGAAATAACTCACCAGGAGTTGATGGAGTGGGTCTTTTAATTCTGGCCGGAGGATTATATCGGGCACGAAACTGCTTTGCTGTCGGTTGTGCCTCATCATGATAATCCGATGAATCAGTTCTAGAAGAGGAGTCTGTTGAACCTATTTCAGGTGGAGAAGCGTCACCTTCATGAGGAAGGGTTTCTTTCTCTACAGTCCTCTTCCTCTTTCCCACTTGATATACTGGGTGATTCAATATCCCTTTGGGGTATGATTCTATCCAGTGTTCGGCATAAAATGTAGTAAGATTATGTGCCGCTTTTTCAACTGGTAGATCAAATACTGACCCAGTATTCTCTCTTGATGTCAGCAACCATAGTTGTCGAGCAACCATCGGATGTTGCTCTAACCTGACATGTACCGGAGGGGATACAACAATCTGTTGCAAACATTTGAATTGGCGTGCAAATCTATATGGAGCATAGGCCTCACATATGATTTCTCCATCAATCCTGGCTACTAACACGCCATCCCTGCAAGCTAGCATGTATGCCCTCAAATCCAAATGGGATGTCCCATCATCAACAAACCGCCCGGATGGTGGACTTCCAGAAGGAAAGAAGTTGAATTCCTTAAACATGCTCAGTCTTACTTTCATGTCATAACCATTAACATCTAATGGAGCAATTCCAGAGAATGATTGCACTGACGGTCTGAAAGAGATTCCAGGAATTTGTAATCCATTCTGTACATTGTAAGTCCTGAAGTGAGTGGCGATCCAACCCCACAAAACCTGGAATGGTCCCACTATTCTTAAAGGAGATTTACCCTGGAAGACGTGAAGTAAACTCCTGTGAATCTTTGCTAAAATGGGGGTAGCTAACCCAACCATTTTTCCCTCATCCAACTTTGCCGCAATGACGAAGGTCCCTGGCCTAACGCCTCCCTTCGAATCCCTGACCGGCAAGAGATAAAACTGAGCCACATTGCCAAGAAACCCGCCAGACGAGTTTTCTTTGGAATTCTTTGATTCACTTCATATCCCCACTTTTCAAACTCTCCTACTTCTAGAGTTGGCCAGAATGTGCCAGGAGCTCCTCTCTTCTCAGGTTTTGGACAAGTGGTAGGACGTCTGGGCCTGGTATCCTTGGATTTCTTTTTCTTGGATCCTTTTTCTTTTGGCTCCATCCTTTTCTTCTCAGTAAGAAACACATTCATCCATTCTTCCGGATGAATATCTTTTCTAAAATGAGTTAATGAGGTCTCTGAGCTCTTGAGCCTGTGAAAGATTTTAAATAATTCTCGAGCTAAAGCAGGAGTCTTCTCTGAATCATTCCAAGTCACCTTGGGAGGAATGAATTCATCATACATATCACCCAAGATTGGAGCTCCTGAAATCTTGTGGACATCCCACAAACTGATACCTACTTCTCCATGAGTCAAATGGAAAGAATTAGTCGCTGGGCTCCAGAGGCTGAGTATCTCTGGCACGAAGTTATCATGTCTGTAAACATATGTTTGCCCAACCCAAACAGCCTCATATATTGCAGCTCTCTTCAGGTCCTCGATAAACTCTGCACAAGTCTGTCGCACCCAGTATGCCCACATCCAATTTGGCTTCACACCTCCCACAGGACGGAAATCCCAACTTTTCTTCCAGCCTTTGGATTGATCCATCTGAGCATTTCGGAAGATTGAAGGATGACAATGTGGTTGAAGCTCAGGTGTATGTTTTTTCAGATCTGGTGTGCAAGGGCTATGATGCATCACATAAGCCTTCTCCACTGTTCCAGCAGTTAGAATTACTCCTCCACCTGAGATATTTGCTGAAGCAAAATTGGTATAATTCTGAAACCACGAAAATGGAAGATAATTCTTTACTTCTAGAATAATGACTTCTTGTAGATGACCATAGCCATACAAAGGTAGATAAGTGCAGTGAAGAAAGTTACGATGATATTTCTTCAGATACTTAGCCAAATCTGGAAGAGTACTATCTTTGACAGTATAGTAATCAGGGCCAATGATGTCCATCATATCATCTATCCGCTTGCTAGCCAGTTCATCAATTAATCCAGGTCTAAGAGCCATTGAATCTGCACAGGAGTTGAATAAATTAAACTCTTAAATGGGTTTATTTTTTCATAAAATTTGTGAAAGAATTTGGAAAAAATGGCTAAGGCATTAAGGCACACAAGTATGGAGATATTGCGCAAGTGATACATGTGCCGCGCAAGTTTTTTTCGCGCAAGTATTACCGCGCAAGCCCTATTACCTTGAGAGTAGCGCGGCAGCGAGGAAACAGTGGAAAAGAGACTTGCGCGGCGAGGAAGACTTGCGCGGCGAGAGCTCGAGAACTTCGGGATCAGGTGTCATCCATGGCCAAAAGCGGTGTATTTATAGGCCAGGAGGCCTATCTTCGCGTCGTACTCAGAGCGCTTAAGACCTGCGCGACGAAAACTTGCGCGCCGCCCTCTGTACACTGAAGACTTGCGCGCCTCCCTTTTCCTTTGGAGGGATTCGATTTCCTCAGAGTCCAATCCTCTTTTCTCTCCGGATCCAACTCTGAGGGGGGACTTTTGTTGACGCTCCTTTCGTCACAGAATCTAAAGATCGGAAAAGGGAATATCTGAGCTCAAAGTGATTCATCCTTTGAAGAAAACGTCAAAAATCAACAAAGGCAGGAAGAAAGGATCAACAGAAACTTCACCGCGCAAGTTATCTAACTGTCGTGCAAGTGTACTTGCGCGGCTACCTTGGTCGCGCAAGTGACTTGCGCGACCTAAGTGGTAACCGCCCGGTAACCGCCCGGGGTCTTCTCCTGCCTATAAATAGACCCTGTGGGCCCCCCATTCGAGAGGATCTTTTTCCAGAAACTCGGATTGAAGCTCCCGACGCCCAAGTCTCTTCTCAAAACTTCCGGAACACTTCTAAGGTAATTTCTTACCTAGAAACGGAAGATTTAAAGAGAAGAAGGAAGGCCTAAGTGTTGAAACTCATCAACACTTGCGCGCCGCCTTATTCCTTCAATAGAACTTGCGCGTCCCTTTTTTGGATGAACCTCAAGAGGATTCTAAAGGGATTTATAAAGAGTCGCTCAAATATTCTAATGGTATTTTAGAATCGCGCAAGTACCCCTCATGTCGCGCAAGTATACTTGCACGACCAATACTTGCGTGCCGCACCAATACTAGCGCGCCGCCGCAATACTTGCGCGCCTTTCAAGACTTGCGCGCCCCTACCTTTTTGGGTGCCTATCTTGCCCATTTTACCCCTCTTAAGCCATCACACCTTTCCTTTCCAAGATTCAGTCTTCAAGACACTCTTCAAAGCCATTTATGGCATGATTTATTTATTTGACTTCCTTATCTGAAAGGAATTCTATGGAATATCTCTCAAAGTCTAGTGATTTAAATATCCTTATGTCACTAAATATGGAGAGTTTATTCATTCAACCTCATCCTTTAAGATGAGAGAATCCTAACCTGGGTCTCCTTTTAAGGAATAATCCCCAGTTATAAATCCTTTAATCTGGGCATCTTCCTCAGGAGTAAGCCCCAATCTCAAACTTGGGCATCTTCCTCAGGAGTAAGCCCCAATCTCAAACATGGGAATCTTCCTCAGGAGTAAGCCCCAATCTCAAACATGGGCATCCTTCTTAGGAGTAAGCCCCAATATCAAACATGGGCATCCTTCTTAGGAGTAAGCCCCAATCTCAAATGTGGGCATCCTCCTCAGGAGTAAGCCCCAAACCTTAATCCCTAACCTGGGTCTCCTTTTAAGGAATAAGACTCAGTCATAATCTTGGGCTTCCTTTTCAGGAGTAAGCCCCAAGTTCCCTAACCTGGGTCTCCTTTTCAGGAATAAGACTCAGTCATAATCTTGGGCATCCTTCTCAGGAGTAAGCCCCAATCTCAAACATGGGCATCCTTCTTAGGAGTAAGCCCCAATCTCAAATGTGGGCATCCTTCTCAGGAGTAAGCCCTAAACCAAGTTCCCTAACCTGGGTCTCCTTTTCAGGAATAAGACTCAGTCATAATCTTGGGCATCCTTCTCAGGAGTAAGCCCCAATCTCAAACATGGGCATCCTTCTCAGGAGTAATCCCCAATCTCAAACATGGGCATCCTTCTTAGGAGTAAGCCCCAATCTCAAATGTGGGAATCCTCCTCAGGAGTAAGACCCAAACCTTAATCCCTAACCTGGGTCTCCTTTTCAGGAATAAGACTCAGTCATAATCTTGGGCTTCCTTTTCAGGAGTAAGCCCCAAGTTCCCTAACCTGGGTCTCCTTTTCAGGAATAAGACTCAGTCATAATCTTGGGCATCCTTCTCAGGAGTAAGCCCCAATCTCAAACATGAGAATCCTTCTTAGGAGTAAGCCCCAATCTCAAATGTGGGCATCCTCCTCAGGAGTAAGCCCCAAACCAAGTTCCCTAACCTGGGTCTCCTTTTCAGGAATAAGACTCAGTCATAATCTTGGGCATCCTTCTCAGGAGTAATCCCCAATCTCAAACATGGGCATCCTTCTCAGGAGTAAGCCCCAATCTCAAACATGGGCATCCTTCTTAGGAGTAAGCCCCAATCTCAAATGTGGTCATCCTCCTCAGGAGTAATCCCCAAACCTTAATCCCTAACCTGGGTCTCCTTTTCAGGAATAAGACTCAGTCATAATCTTGGGTTTCTTTTTCAGAAGTAAGCCCCAAGTCCCCTAACCTGGGTCTCCTTTTCAGGAATAAGTCTCAGTTATAATCTTGGGCTTCCTTTTCAGGAGTAATCCCCAAGTCCTCTAACCTGGGCCTCCTTTTTAGGAGTAAGTCCCAGTCATAATCTTGGGTTCCCTTTTCTGGAGTAAACCCCAAGCCCCCTTAATTTTCTCTTAACCAGTCATAATTTACCCTTGATTTGGGTTTCTTTTTCAGGAGTAAAACCCAATCATAATTCCCCTCCTAACTTGGGAATCCTCCTTAGGAGCAATCCCCAAGATTAGAGTATTCAAATCTCCATAAAGCACATATACCTTTATGGACCCTGTTCCTGGATTTTCTCCCTAAAAGTAAAATCCTAAACCTTCATCTATCTGGGCAGTCATACATACATAATCCCCAAAAAAATTCTTATGATTGCATCTTTCATGGCACAATTGTCTAATTTTTACCAATACCTCTTGTTTCTCACACCGAGCATGACTCGCGTGAGCTTAGAGTGTAAAAGTAATTATGACATTCTTCTTTGAGCCATCAATCATAAACATCATACTCCATTTCTCGAACTACGTGGGTTCTGATTCCTTTTCCAAAACAAAGGATACGTAGGTAGCCCATTTATGGGTTCGATCCCAACTTTGAAATAATCCATGTCTTTCTGAATGACGATAAACTTCAAGTGCCTCACTGAGTGGCTTTAAAACCAGCCCGGTCATCATAATGACCAAGAGACTTTTATAAATGTTCCGAAGGATACCATTGACCAAGAATCTCTAAATAGATACAGATGATTCTCTATTGATGAAGAACCTCGAATACATATAAAAGATTCTCTAAATTTCTTGCATATTTAATCATTGATTTTTAAAACTTAAGGAAAGCTCATTTTATACTTGGTAATGTAATAAGGATTCACGAACATAACTTAAATCTATAAAGAGAGTCCCAGAGTAGACAATAATTCCCCTCAAAAAGGTGTGATGAGTCCGACCTCCCATCCTCTCGACCAATGCAAATTCCTAAGCCTCATTAGTCTACAAACTAATGAGCGCCTACCTTTGGAAAGTAGGTCCAAACGGATGTGGAATCATTGGATGTTTCCGGTTCTACGAACAAACCCGTTAGAAACCGATCGGAACATTTGAATCTCCCGTCCAGGAGGTCATCCCTGAAATCCGTGAGGAAACAACATGGTAATGAGATTTTAAAGACATACCATATGAAATGAAAAACATGGAAGGAAGACAAAAATAAGACTTCTCTTATGAAAATTTGGCAGCCTAACAGCGTCACTTAAACTTCAACAAAATGAATTGAAGAGATAAAATATGGCCTCTCATCATATGAACATAAAATATCAGTATGATAGATATAGAGATAATACCCCAACATAATAAAAAAGAACTTTAAAGACTTGACATGAAAGTAGAACTTTGAAAAATTAGAAAGGTGAAAGAATCCCTTAAAAATTCGGCAGCCTCACGGCGCCACTTAAACTTCAACAAAAATGAATTGACGAGATCAAATAGGGTCACTCATCATATGAACATAAAATATCAGTATGATAGATATATAGATTATACCCCAATATAATAAAAAGGAACTTGAAAGACTTGACATGAAAGTAGAACTTTGAAAAAATGAGAAAGACGAAAGAATCCCTTAAAAATTCGACAGCCTAAAAGCGCCACTTAAACTTCAACAATAATGAATTGACGAGATCAAATAGGGTCTCTCATCATATGAACATAAAACATCAGTATTATAGGTATAAATATCATACCCCAACATAATAAAAAGGAACTTGAAAGACTTTACATGAAAGTAGAACTTTGAAAAAATGAGAAAGGTGAAAGAATCTCTTAAAAATTCGGCAGCCTAACAGCGCCACTTAAACTTCAAAAAAAATGAATTGACGAGATCAAATAGGGTCTCTCATCATATGAACATAAAAGATATGTATGATAGATATAGAGATCATACCCCAACATAATAAAAAGGAACTTTAAATACTTGACATGAAAATAGAACTTTGAAAAAATGAGAAAGGTGAAAGAATCCCTTAAAAATTCGGCTGCCTAACAGCGCCACTTAAACTTCAACAAAAATGAATTGACGAGATCAAACAGGGTCTCTCATCATATGAAAATAAAAGGTCAGTATTATAGATATAGAGATCATACCCCAACATAATAAAAAGTAATTTGAAAGACTTGACATGAAAGTAGAACTTTGAAAAAATGAGAAAGGTGAAGGAATCCCTTAAAAATTCGGCAACCTAACGACGTCACTTAAACATTGTTAAAAAGAATTTATGAGAGAAATAGGGGGTATCTAATCATATGAAAATGAAAAGGGCAGTAAGAGGAATATTAAAGAACATCCTTCAATATAAGAGCATGAAGCATAAAAGAAATGACATAAAAGAGATTACTTGAAAAGAAAGAGAGAGGTAGGATCCCTTACCTTAAAACGTAACTCTTAAAACTCAAAGGTTGGGACCTTGAGGGCTTGGGGGCACCTTGGGAGGAATCCTTGGGAGGTAATGAGACCAGAGATTCGTTGGGGGAGAGTTGGGAGTCGAATGGATGATAGGATGGCTTGGTATTTATAGGGAAAGTGAGGGGACAAGGCATTAATGGCCAAGGGACACCTCATTGGTGGTTTTGGCAAAACCATGGGCTTGACCATGGTATTTTCCCATGGTATTGGCCACTTGGGACACCTCATACCTTATATTACTATTCATAAGTTGACCATATTGATTACATTCTTAATACATCATTTAATGATGTCATTAAACACCCGTACCTTAAAAACTGTATTTTCACTATTCATTGAAAATTCAACTTTCTCAGAAAAAACCCAAAATTTCACCTTAAAAAAATATCAATGCTCTGATTTCAAAAATAAAATCCATTTTATAAAAATAATTTTCTAAATATTTTTAATTTAATTTTTAAATAAATACACAATTCACCGAAAATTTATTTTTTCAGAAAAATCCCCAAAAATTACCTTAACATAATATCAATTCTCTGAGTTCAAAAATGAAATCCATTTTATAAAAATAATTTTCTAAATATTTTTAATTTAATTTTTAATTAAAAAACACTATTCACCTAAAAAAACTAATACTTGACTAATAATTTATGAAACAGTTATTTAACCATTTTATTGAATCACATTACTTAATCAAGGTGCCTAGATTATATTAAATCTTTTTCTTTAAGTGAGATTACTAATCCATTTGGTCACATTACTAATCCTAAGCATAAAATCACTATTCATAATTTACTATTCATCAAAAATTAAGTTGATCTTATTAGACTCTAAATTTCGTACTGAACATAATTGTAGAAGACCATTTTTTGAAAATCATTACACATTTTTAATTATTTAAGGTTTACATAAATATTTTTTAAAATATCCTTTCTCTAAAATTCACCAAAATATGCATACTATATTTATCCAGACATTTGAAAATTCATAAACTTCATCATAAGAAGAAATCAAAATTTTTATTTAAAACAAAGGATTACACAAGGCAGTTACAGTCTCCTTACATAGCCCCTTATCACACCAGCATAGGACCTAAGTGTAAGGTGTGCTAAAGTGAGAGAATCCAATGGAGGCTCGACCAACATCGCACGAGTAGTAATTTCTATCAGTTTGAACTTCTCGCAAAGGCGACTCCGTTCTAGCTTCACACGATGAAGTTCGGCTTGGGTTTGGTCCAGAGCAAAGTCTAGTGGTGCTACCTGCTTCCCAAGTTCTGTTAGATGGGCTTCGATCGGTCCAAGACTACTGGGTGAGGCCATCGAATCTTCTTTCTATATTAATTAACCAAGATCACTTGTATTTAGAGACAATAATCGAAACGTTTAGTTTCCAGCGGTCATATTGACCAATGGTCATATAACAGTCAAAACTCAACAGTCGCATTTTAATTATACTCATGTTATCAAATGAAACAGTTTTATTGTGTATAAAAAATAAAATAACACACAAAATTAGGAAACAATATTTATTCAAAATTTCAAGTCGTTACAATCTTCCCCCCTTAAGAAATTGCATCCTCACAATTTTTAAAATTGGGTTTTGAAATTTCATTGAAAGTCCCACATCGGAAAAGGAGTCAGTAAAACTATTACTTTAAAAGAAAGAAAGGGAAGTACAAAGGTCACCCGAGTTAACCCAAACTAGGATTCCATGTAGGAAAACATGGACATGGAGGAGAAAACAAAGGGTTAAGTTCTGAGGGAGAGTGATAGAAAACATGATTAGGAGAAAGTTAACCACGAGAAAATCACAAACTTATGATGTGTGTAAATGGTATTTGATTACCTAGTAGGAAACGTAAACCAACAACATTTTTGTTTTAAGTTCCTTTTCATAATTTTGTGGAATTCATTTACTACATAGAACAAAAACATAAGGAAATATACCTACCTTCAAGTAGAGTTTCATCCTTTAATAAGTTTCTACCAAAACTAATCTTTTCTCCAAACGACGAGCATTCAAAAACACTTGGTCTCATCAAAACACAAGAATCATCTTCTTGAGAGTCACGTAATCCACAAAATATTAACTATCAATTTTTTCTATCTTTAAACATTATCCCAAAAACAAAAAGGGTAAGATAAAACAACTCTTCAAAAAGAAAGAATCCCATTGGAAGGGAAACTACTTTTAAATATTCAAAGTTCCATGGTACTACCCAAAGTTCATCATAGACCATTCCATAAATAACTTTCCTTAAAATTCCTCAAAATAAACCAAACTAAGATTGAAACCCAATTATAAGAATGATCTCATATCATAGTCTTCCAAGATAGACTTTATCGTTCATCTTCAAACAACATCAACCACTCTTATCATCTTATAACAAAAGTAACTAACCTAATCACATTTCCCCCAAGATAGGTTAATCATTTCCATATGTAACCTAAATTACTATAAGTCCACATTAAATTCATCGATTATTCAAAATATAAGTCAACCTTTACTCCTCAAAGAAAATACCGTAGTAATCTATTTACCTCGATCAAATAGGGTTCCCAAAATAGTGAACGTCTTCCAAAATAATAATCATCTTTTAATCCCCTAATCACCCCCCTTTTTTTTAAGAAGAACAGCTTCACTATATCAACATTTGGTACATAACAATATATGTTTTACTTAATGATATAAAATCATATTAGGTAGTGACTCTATGATCTTATAAAACATAAAAGATATGCTCATAGAGCACGAACAAAAATACAACATGACATAGACAATTATTGCGAAGAAGTTACATGTACTTCAGTCATCATGATCCATCTCAGCATAGGACTTGCATTGTTCCCTTGTCCTCGAAGATTGTTGATGATCATCATGCTTCTCATCCATTCCAATAGAGAATTTCCTTGGATAATGTATAACTTCTCCACATTTACGACATCGAAATGTATAAGGTACATTAGACCGAACCTTATCTCCATTCATCACATTATACATTTTTTAAAGCAATTGGCTACTTTATGCCCTATCTTCCCACACTTAAAACATCTCCCAGTTCCTTTGTGACATTCTCCTTGGTGCCTCTTCCCACACTTTTTGCAAAAAATAAATTGGGTCTTATTTCCCTTATCAACTTTATCAGATGAACATCCTTGAGACTTTGTCTTCTTCTTCCTTGATGAATTTGGGCATTCAAATAAGTACCAATTATTAATTGTGATTTTTGATAGCTGGTTTGGCATAATCACAATATGTTCAACTTGATCTTTCTTCATCTCTATCACATTAATAGGGCAATCGTTACATTTCCTATCACATTGGTTGTTGGGACATGCTCTTCTATTTCCCACCATTAACTAAGAAAAGAACGTATAATTAGGGGGCTTAAATACTTAGCCAATAATCATGAAAAGGAAACTTAAAGCATAGAAGGATAAACTTGTAGAAGAAAAGTATACCCTAACTTGTGATCCCCTAGGTCCCAATCTAGGTTATCCATGATCATATATTCTTATGTGAATCTTTATTTTATTTTATCTTTTTTCCTTTAATAATGGTTCATACTAAGCTTATGAATTTACCAAAGCATATCCCCTGGGAGTGTCGTAACCAAGAGTGCAACAAGACCCGTTGTCGTGTACCAGTTCCCGTTCGAGTCTAGCTCAAAGCGGTGTTTTTGGGTTTTAACCCTATGTACATATGTGCCAGAGCCACCTCTACCTGCTCATATCCAGACAAGGATGTATTTTCTTGGCAACCCCTTACTCAATACTCACCAAAATACCAGGAAGATTTCTTATATTTAAACATTTCTATAGGGTTCTTCCTAAATTTTTCATATCCTAATTTCCAAAAATAACTAAACCATACTTTGATACCAACTATAGCATCCCGCCTTTTTATCACATAAACTTTCATTACATTTTACAAAAACCGAGGATCTTTAAGGTTTAGTGTCTTGGAAACCAGGAACTTAAAACATGAAAACATAAAACATTCTTCTTAAACTCTTGAAAGGATTCTCCTTATGTTCATCCTAGGTTCATTACTGCACCTCATAACCTAGGAACATACATCAAAAGAAAGGGTGAGCAGAAGGCCCAGTAAGGGAAACAAGGGGAAACATTTAACATGTGAACTTGAGATACATCAACAATGTCATGAAAAAGAACTTTAAGGCATGAGAAATAAATCATGAGGCATATCATAATAAAAATAACATATTTCATAACATGAATATGTGGATACAAAATTTAATATTGATAATCATTTCCGTTTCACCAAGGTCCATCCCCAGGGTGTCATTAAAAATTACCAAGGTTATTCACCAAGGCGTCGTTAAAAATGGTCATCTCTAGAGATTAAGTCTTTACTCAATGCATTGGAGAGCTATCAGGGCGCACCCTTAATTTGTCTTTATTATCATGTGATCCACATATATCATCATCAATAATTTCATAAATAACCCATATAGCATAAAAGAAATGGGTTTCATATCATAATCATAACGTTTTAAAAACTGCTTTAAAGACATGATCCTAATGTCACTTTAAACCCCCGGAAAAGGAAATCGGGTCTTATGTATGTAAATATCAGAATTTAAAATAGAAAATTTTATTATATTTGTGAATACCCTTTTAGAAGGAAGAGATTTGAGTATTCACTTAATAAAATAAGATAATTTGAGAAAAAGAGAGAGACATTTGAGACAGAAATTTTGCAGCATAACGACCATGTTTCGGGGTTTTAGAAAACATTGAAAAGAGAGGGGAAATAGGTCAACCACTCATAAATGATCCGAAGAACAGTATAGGTACAGAATATAATGGATATATGAACATGGTAATGAGATTTTAAAGACATACCATATGAAATGAAAAACATGGAAGGAAGACAAAAATAAGATTTCTCTTATGAAAATTCGGCAGCCTAACGGCGTCACTTAAACTTCAACAAAATAAATTGAAGAGATCAAATAGGGTCTCTCATCATATGAACATAAAATATCATTATGATAGATATAGAGATCATACCCCAACATAATAAAAATGAACTTTAAAGACTTGACATGAAAGTAGAACTTTGAAAAATGAGAAAGGTGAAAGAATCCCTTAAAAATTTGGCAGCCTAACGGCGCCACTTAAACTTCAACAAAAATGAATTTACGAGATCAAATAGGGTCTCTAATCATATGAATATAAAATATCAGTATGATAGATATAGATATCATACCCCAACATAATAAAAAGGAACTTGAAAGACTTGACATGAAAGTAGAACTTTGAAAAAATGAGAAAGGTGAAAGAATCCCTTAAAAATTCAGCAGCCTAACGGTGCCACTTAAACTTCAAAAAAAATGAATTGACGAGATAAAATAGGGTATCTAATCATATGAACATAAAAGATCATTATGATAGGTATAGATATCATACCCCAACATAATAAAAAGGAACTTGAAAGACTTGACATGAAAGTAGAACTTTGAAAAAATGAGAAAGGTGAAAGAATCTCTTAAAAATTCGGAAGCCTAACGGCGCCACTTAAACTTCAAAAAAAATGAATTGACGAGATAAAATAGTGTCTCTCATAATATGAACATAAAATATTATTATTATAGATATATAGATCATACCCCAGCATAATAAAAAGGAACTTGAAAGACTTTACATGAAAGTAGAACTTTGAAAAAATGAGAAAGGTGAAAGAATCCCTTAAAAATTCGGCAGCCTAACGACGCCACTTAAACTTCAACAAAAATTAATTGACGAGATAAAATAGGGTCTCTCATAATATGAACATAAAATATCAGTATGATAGATATAGAGATCATAACCCAACATAATAAAAAGGAACTTGAAAGACTTGACATGAAAGTAGAACTTTGAAAAAATGAGAAAGGTGAAAGAATCCCTTAAAAATTCGGCAGCCTAACGACGCCACTTAAACATTCTTAAAATGAATTGATGAGATAAAGAGGAGGTCTCTCATCATATGAACATGAAAAGGGCAGTAAGAGTAATATAAAATAACATCCTTCAACATAAGAGCATGAAGCATAAAAGAAATGACATAAAAGAGATTACTTGAAAAGAAAGAGAGAGGTAGGATCCCTTACCTTAAAACACAACTCTTAAAACTCAAAGGTTGGGACCCTGAGGGCTTGGGGGAACCTTGGAAGGAATCCTTGGGAGGTAATGAGACCAGAGCTTAGTTGGGGGAGAGTTGGGAGTCTAATGGATGAGAGGATGGCTTGGTATTTATAGGGAAAGTGAGGGGACAAGGCATTAATGGCCAAGGGACACCTCATTGGTGGTTTTGGAAAAACCATGGGCTTTCCACGACCGTCGTCGCCTCATCCTCATCCTCCTCGTGCTCTCAAGGTGGGAGGTTAGTTCCATGTATGGTATTCCCTTGGTATATTATTTATATATTGTGTGTGTGAGGACCAAATAGTGAATATAGATGTGAGATAGGAATAATAACATATCTTGAGCCTAATTCTAGTAAGGATTTCCATAATAGATAGTGTGGTCTTAATGTGATTATGATTATGTCTAGGGATGTGATTCATAATTAGTGATTAGTGTTGAAATAAGAGATGTTGTTGATATTTAGCAACACAAGTGGGTTGTTTGTGAATGATGTGGAATTGGATACCCTATAGGTTCCATAGGGATATCTTGACTCTAAGATTAAGTATATGGTAATTGTTTAGTTATGATGGTTCACATGTGTGAGAGGTCTACCAAGGTTATGTGTGATGACTTCTGTGGATAACCAACCCTTGTTTTCATTTTTTTTATTTTGAGTTACCATGGGCGGTAAGTTCTACCCCTTCGAGTTGAATAT
Organism: Viscum album; assembly: GCA_963277665.1. NCBI lineage: Eukaryota > Viridiplantae > Streptophyta > Magnoliopsida > Santalales > Viscaceae > Viscum > Viscum album. The sequence continues at coordinate 1,507,793,741 of OY728131.1, read as the reverse complement.
TTATGTATGAGATACAAAGAAAATAGTTTTTAATCTTATGGTTATATGGATTCCCAAAGATTATCCCAATGGAAATGATGATGGATCCATATTAATTTTCATCACATAGAATAATCTCATAGTTATATGATTAGACAAATATGAACCCATAATACAAAACATATCACCTAGTATGTCTGTCACATATACGAATAAATAAATTAGAAAAAAAAACATTCTACAAATCATAAAGGTACCATTAAATACTTACATTGGTTAACTTGTTTTAGAAATTGTTTATCTTTATCCGTGCCTTGTACTTGCACCCATGAATTTGAAGGTGAGTATGCGTACACGATAGTTTACCTTCTTAGAGAAGAGTTTCTGGAAGAGTATAAGAGACATGATGCAATGAAGATCATTAGAGTGTTGGAGCAAATGTGGTTGATACAAACAATGTGGCAATCGGCTTGTGAAACGCGGCCTAAGTTACAACTTGCAGGTATTGTAACTTAGGCCACGTTGTACAAGCCGATTTCCACAATGAATAACAAGATCTTCATTGCTTCATGTCTCTTATACTCTTCCAGAAACTCTTCTCTAAGAAGGTCAACTATCGTGTACGCATACTCACCTTCAAATTCATGGGTGCAAGAACAAGGCACGGATGAAGATAAACAATTTCTAAAACATGTTGACCTATGTAAGTATTTAATGGTACCTTTATGCTTTGTAGCATGTTTTTTTTTATAATTTATTTATTTGTATATGTGACAGACATACTAGGTGATATGTTTTGTATTATGGGTTTATCAGGAGTCTGTATGATTTCCTGTTTCCACATTTCATTTTAAATAGCATGTTATAATTATATATTTACTGTACCCTAATGGCTCAAATAGTCAGGCATATTGTAGATGTTGCTAGAATTCTGTAGGATTCTTTTTCTCCAATGGTAGTACATTTTTAGGATGTTTTCACTGATGAGGTATAAAATTTACTTCTTAATAAAGAGATAAAATTTATAATCTAGTTAGTTTTGGGAGAAAATTCAGTTTCTATCACAATTTCTAAAATAACACCAAAAGAGCATCAGTTGTTTGAATTACAATTTGATGATATAGAATATAATGGTTTCATATGGCATAGTACTTTACCATGGGGTTTTATAGTTCTCTAAAATAGATGGTTGATTGGTATTTATTATTTTTTTGGACTATTGGAGATTTAACCTGATGAGAGTCATGAATATGTATCCTTATCTACGCATTGATAGTCACATTGATCATCTATGAGGTTCTATGATCTTCTCCAAGATAGATTTGACATTAGGATACCATTAGATGAGTTGGACATCGATGGACCTACCATGGACTGCTTTTAGGAGTAGTTATGGCCTGTATGATTTTTTAGCGATGATTTTTGGTTTAACTAATGCATTGTTTGTATTAAGGGACTTGATGAATAGGATATTTCATCCTTTTCTGGATTAGTTTTTAGTAGTTTTTTTCAATTAAATATTAGTGTACTCCCAACCCATAGTTGATCTTGACCAACATCTTATCATCACCTTGAGTACATTGAGATAGCATCATATTTATTAATATTTTCTCTTGTTACTCATTGGTTTCCTCTTGTTCGCATGTCATGTATTTTCTAAGGCATCATTCAGTCTTTGTAAGACTAACTTGGAATAAATTTGATATATGTCAGATTAAATCAGGTATCTTATACATACACGATGTTCACCCTACTGGACACACCATGTATATGGATTTCACATGTGTTTAAAGGCATTTGTACCATGATTTGTTTTTATAAAACCCAAACAATGCTACCTGATTAATTAAAACATAATATTAGGAAAGTTCTCGAGATCGAACCCATAAAGACGATGAATATGAATAAAGAATGGATGAATGCCAATTGGTTGACAAAAGAGTATGAAGATGGCATGAAAGAGTTTATCAAGTTTGCAGAAGATCATGCATGTGACCCTTCTCAAATCCTTTGTCCGTGTTTACGCTGTTGTTATTCAAGACAAATTAGTCCAGAGGAGTTGGAAGAACACCTGATCTGTCATGGAATAGATCGAAGTTATACATGTTGGAATAAACACGGGGAAAAAACCAATGTAGGTACTGACTCAGAGAACACGACATTTTATAGATCATCTGATATGATTAGAAGCGTGAATAGTGAAGACGATCGTATGGAGGGTGTGATTACAGATGTGAACGATGATGAAGATCGTATTGAGGAAATGAAAAGGACAGTTGAAGATGAACTTCGTGATTGCCCAAAATTGTTTGAGAAGTTAAAGTGTTGTGCAAAAACGTCATTGTATGCTGGTTGCACTAAATATACAACATTGTCAGCAGTATTGAAGCTGTATAATTTGAAAGCAGGCAACGGGTGGAGTGACACCAGTTTTACGGAACTACTTGCTCTCCTGAATGACATGCTCCCAGAAGATAATGAACTCCCAAGATGAACATATGATGCCAAATGAATGCTACGATCGATGGGTATGATCTCTGAAATAATACATGCTTGCCTGAATGACTGTATATTGTTTCGCAAGGACCACAAATCACTTAAAGAATGCCCGTGTGGTGCTTCCCGATATAAGAAAGATGATTCTAGTCCTACGAAAGTTGTATGGTACTTTCTAATCATTACTAGGTTTAGACGCCTATATGGAAGTGAGGAGACTATAAGACAATTAACATGGCATGCAGATACAAGAATTAAAGATGGGAAACTACGTCACCCTACAGACTCTCCTCAGTGGAAGAGAATTGATCACGAGTATCCTGAATTTGGGAACGATCCGAGAAACCTTCGTCTGGCGTTATCTACAGATGGGGTGAATCCTTTTGGTTTTCAAAGCAACAGTCATAGTACATGGCCGGTCATGTTGGTAAATTATAATTTACCACCGTGGTTATGCATGAAATGAAAATACATCATGTTATCTATGCTTATATCAGGACCAAAACAACCGGGTAATGATATTGATGTTTATTTGGCCCCATTGATCGAGGATTTAAAAATATTGTGGGATTCAGGTGTTACGATGTATGATGCTTACAAAAATGAACAGTTCACTTTGAAATCCATGTTGTACGGGACGATAAATGACTTTCCTTCTTATGGAAATTTTTCAAGATATAGCATTAAAGGAACTCAAGAGTGTCCCGTTTGAGAACAAGGTACACCGTCAATTAGGTTGAAACATTCATCGAAAACCGTGTTTCTAGGACATCGCAGATTTCTACCCCGATGACATAAGTACCGATCTTGGACGACATCATTCGACGGAAGTTCAGAGGAACATACAACACTGTCTCCACTAATAGGTGATCAATTGTTTGAGAAAGTGAAATATTTGGACACTACTTTTGGTAAACCATTTTCGAAAAACCTTACGAAAACTGGTTGGAAAAAGAGATCAGTTTTTTTTTTGAATTACCATACTGGAATTGTCTGTATGTCATACATTTTCTTGATGTTATGCATGTTGAAAAAAATGTATGTGATAGTGTCATCGACACGTTTCTAAATTCACCCGGCAAAACAAAGGATGGAATTAAAGCTAGATTGGACATGGTTGAGATGGGAATATGAGAAGAGTTGGCACCAGTGAAGGGTGAAAAATGAACATTTCTTCCTCCTGCTGCTTACACTCTTTCCAGGCAGGAGAGATATCAGTTTTGCAACTTCTTGAATGACGTAAAGGTTCCAGAGGGGTATTCATCAAATATCAAGAACATCGTGTCAATGGGAGATTTAAAATTAAAGGGTCTGAAATCACATGAATGCCATGTTTTGATGCAAGATCTAATTCCTATAGCTTTACGTTGCATTTTTCCCAAGAATGTCCGCCATACATTAACGAAGCTCTGTTTCTTCTTCAAAGCTATATGCAGCAAAGTTATAGACCCGACAAAATTGCCAACTATGGAAAGATAAATTTCCGTCATATTATGTGAATTGGAAATATTCTTCCCACCGACATTTTTTGATATGATGGTTCATTTGATGGTTCATTTGGTGAGAGAGATTCTACTATGTGGTCCTGTACATTATAGATGGATGTACCCCATTGAACGGTATATGAAGATTTTGAAAGGGTATGTCAAAAACCGAAGTCGGCCAGAGGGTTGTATTGTGGAGCAATATATTGTTGAGGAAGCTGTTTAATTTTGTACCGAATACCTGTCTGGTGTGGAAATCGTTGGCCTACCGAAATCTCGTCACACTGAGTGGCTTGAGGGTGAAGGAATTTCTGGAAGAGAGGTTGTCACAATCAATATTACAGATCGGGAGCAGGACCAACTTTACGTTTTTCATAACAGTTTCGATGTTGACCCATATGTTCAAACCCACAAAGAAATTCTTAGGCATTTGAATCCTTCTAGGGCTGAAAAATGGATATCAGATACACATAATCGACAGTTTATAGGATGGTTTCGAGACCATATTTTTAAGCAGTTAGATGAAAATCCAGAGTCAATTTCAGAACGACTTCGATGGCTGGCCGGAGGAGCAAGTGTGTACGTATTATCTTACAATGATTATGCAGTTAACGGTTATACATTCTATACTAATGAACATGATAAAGATAGTACCATACAGAATAGTGGGGTTACACTTTTGGATGAGGCGATGCATGTTTTCGGTGCTAAGGACAAAAATCCAATTTATGCGAATATGTCATACTTTGGCATCATCAAATGAATATGGGAGTTGGATTATACAAAATTCAAAGTGCTGATTTTTCAATGAAAGTGGGTTGATAACAGGACTGCTGTTAAAATATATGAATTAGGATTCGTGAAAGTTGATTTTAGTAAGGAAGGGGAGAAAGACGAACCATTTATAATGGAATCACAGGCAGTACAAGTATTTTATGTTCCATACCCCGCAAACCGAATTTGGTCAATTGTTCTGTTATCGACCAAAACAACTGAAGGGTCGGATGAAAGTTCAACAGAGGTTGACCCTTTTATAGGGACTTCACAATCATTTCGCAGCGGTCCAAATGTAGACGGCGTTTTGTATGTCAGAGGAGACCACAATGAAATAATTTACATAGTCGATAGAGGAGTCAAATCACTTCAGCCTTTAAAGAAAAAAAAGAGAGTACAATAATTAGGTTATTTGTTTATTGTAACATACATTGTGTTACGTTATGTTATTATATGTTCGCTTCCATTTTTATATAATCTAAATTAAATATTAAACCACTTATGCAGATAATGACTTCTGCACCTGCTGATGCGCCCAATCTTGAGGCATAAAAGGTCTCTCATCCAGCAGCTGGTGGTCCCACTACAGAGCAACAACAAGTTTCTCAACCAAATGCTGGTGGTCCCAGTGTAGAGCAACAACAGGTTTCTCAACCTGTTGTTATTGGTCCCAGTGCTGAGGTACAACAGGTTTCTCAACCTGTTGCTGCTGGTCCCATTGATGATGATAGCACTCCGGGGGAAGATATTGATGCTACTTCTGAGGAAATGGTAGGAAATGAAACCCTGAAAGCACAAAAAAAAACAAGAGCGTCGTAGTTTGACAGTGTTGTCCAAAATCCTTAAGGCAAAAGCAAAAAGCATCAAATTTGAGATGGGATGGAATAAGCGAGGCCAACATGTTAACCCCAACAAAGCCATCTTTAGTAGCTACATTGGAATCATCACTCGGCAACGCGTGCCGATTGATGTACAGTCATGGCACCATGTTGTCACCGGGATGAAGACACTAATGTGGGAAGAGATTACGGTAACATTATGATATCATTTTTTTAATTTATTAAAATAAAATAAAATACCAAAACATTGACTTACTCTTCATAATCCATTGCAGAGTGCATTTATAGTAGATGTCTCGCACAAGGAATATGTATTAATATTTGCAGGAAGGATTCATAGAGGTTTCCGCACAATTTTAATGAAATATCATCTTAAAGATGCAGAAGTGAAAATCAAGCCGCACCCACCTCCTCTTTACACACACTTGATATCCCAAGGAGCATGGGATGCGTTTAGCAACCGCCGTGGGGAGCATACTTTTCAGGTACATTGTGTGGGGTAATAAGTTGTTTGACGTTTGCTTGTATTCATCACTCTGATTGACAGTTTTTTATTTGTGAAACAGCTACTGAGTGCTGAAAATAAAAAATGCGCAACAGAACCAGCATACCCTTACCGTAAAGCAAGGATGGGGTACGCTAAACTTGAGAAAAAATTGGTACGTCTTTTAAATCTACCCTACTACTAGTATGTGACATAAAACAACACCATAACCATGTTTCTCTATTTATATGCAGATTGATGAATCGAAATCGAAAGCCATATCCATCCCACGCCATGTGCTATGGAAGGAGGCTCATGTAAATAAAGAGGGGATATTGATAGATGAAAACACACAAAAAGTGTGGGAAACATGTGTAAGTATGACATAATATAAATTTGAGTTGCTTTAAATCGCTATTACATTAAAATAACTACTTATTTTTCTATATTTTCTATCTGAAATAGTCACAAGAATCAACAACAACCGCACCAGATACAGACATACTTTCAGCAGCCTTGAAGCAGCCATAAAAGTATGGCCGCGTCAGAGGTGCGGGTTTTGGGGTGACACCCCGAACATATTTTCAAAAACAAAAACAAGCGGAGGATCAAAATGAAAAAATGGAAAAGCTGCAAGAACAATTATCTATTTTTCAAGAAGAATTACAATACCAGAGAAATATGATAGAAAAATTGATGGGGGAGAGGCAAAGAGAAGAAACAACTCAACAACAACCCATGCGTGACGATCTCGCCCCACCCCCCACCAGCTTTGAGGCAAGCCATTCCCCTAAAAAACCTGACTTAGATGAGGTAATCAATGTTTTAATAATTGTTTCTGTGAAATGTGATTTACATAGACACTGATACCTTTCCTGTACTAATATTCCATAGGGTGAAAATGACTGTGATTTATATTTATCAACTCCCACCTATCGCCTTGTAGCTAGGGCTATGGTGTTCAATACGCAAAACGACATGCTACACAACAGACAGCTTCCAAAAGATCATCTTAGAGTTTCAATTAACGTAGCTAATGAGCCAAGTGCCGAGATACCTGTTCCAAATGACGATGATGACATTCATACGGTTGAACAAGCTGTTGGAACATTCATCGCATGACCGGAAGTTCTTGTAAAAAAACATGTCGACAAAAAGGTATTCATTTCTTATTTATTTTTCAAGATGGAACTTTAACATTTAATGAAAAAAGGTCTGAACTAATGACTTTTATTACAGAATGATAAAGACTATGGGGTGAAATGAAATATCAGCTCAAAACTATCTCAAGGATCAACCAACCAATTAAAACGGTCTACTGAGAGCACCTTCACCCCGCCCGTTCTATATCCACAGTTAATATCATTGCAGGCTCATGTGGATACAAAGTTGAAAGATGACAGTACTCACATAGTTGCTTTTGAAAAATATATGTATGGAGAGGAGATATCAGATTTCATTAGTGCTAAAAATGTAAATGAACTCCTCAAGGATGAATGGCTAGGCGCCTCAGTTGTAAATGTATACATGAGGTAAGTTTTCATGATTTGATTTTACAAAAGCTGATATACTCTGATAATTTTGACTAAATACATTTTATATTTGTCACAAACGTATATATGAAAAATAATTGAAGGGATTTCCCCATGAAAAAAAATTTGGACTCATTAGTCCTTACACCACATCTTCAAAAGACGAAATAGATTCTGTTAAAGAGGCTGCAATAATGTCATCCCTGCTCAAATCGTTTGAAAACAAAATTACGGATGACAGAATCTTTTTAATACAAATGATGCAGGGGTAAAACTCTACAATTTAATCATATCAACTATATTTTCATTTCTTTCTTTACTTATTCCTTTTTGTATTTTTAGGGAGCATTGGATGCTGATTGCAGTCAATTTGGATACTCCAAAGATTTATTTTCTGGAATCAACACATGGATATCCAACAAACCGACCACGCATGATGGCGTTTGTTAATTTTTAATACACTAGATCCAACATTTTAAAAATAAACATCTAGTTATATAATTTATTTTATCTTTTAATGAGGATTCTGTTATGATAGGGCGGTGCATCAATATCGTCTAATGCATGGAATGAATCTAGGGCATAAGGATAAGCACGCCTACAAGATCTAAAACTAGAAAAGTATCTGGGTATATATAATAACATTTCACTATCCAAACACATATCAAAACAAATTACTTATTATTGTCAATGTTTCTGTAGTTTCCAAAACAAACAAACGGAAAGGACTGTGGTTATTATGTTTGTAAATTTATGAAAGAGATCATATTTCATCAACAAACTAGCATCCCTGATGAGGTATTTTTGAAAATAATTACGAGTTCATTTAAAATATTTATTAATCCTTTATGTATTTATATTTTTTCAGTACTACCATGACTGTCGCAAAAACTCATATTCAGAAGATGATATACATGTGTTTAGAAACGAATGGGCAACATACCTAATGGAAGATTGTACACAAATAGGATGAAGGTGAATTACTACCACTTATGTTATCTATATATGATCATTGATTATCCTCCAAACTTCTTTGGTGAATTGAGAATGCTCCGATGTATTGAAATATTAATTTATTACTCAATGTTTTCTATCCCCGGATTCATATTATTGATATTTGAACAAATCAATATTGAAGTAAGGCATGATGGTGTGCATTGCGTATGGGGTGAATGATGAAACCACCAAGGATCAACAAAATCCATTTTCTGTATCTCGTTTTTTTGAACTTGTATTTGAGCACATGTGTTGTTGTTTGACTTGCCCAATTATTTCTAGGTAGATGCATGAGATAATCAGTATCGTTGAGGGATTTTTTGGAACCAAAATATGTGTCCCAGGATAATTCAAGTAAGGGAAAGGCTGGTTGAGATGAAATCCAAGCTCAAACGACCAGTACATCATCAAAAGAATCAACCCTGTGATGCACCATCATGTAGAATATGGTCCTCGTGATGTTTTGAGGTGTTTATGGAAGGTATGGGGAGTCTGATAAGCCACATGGCCACCATAAATAATGTTTACATACAGCTCCACATGTTTTTTGTGCCTCATGCCTCTTTACAAGGATCACGCCATTCACATGGTCCATCTTAGCACGTATGTCCCATTCAGCCCATTGCTACTCTTGGAAGAACCTGAGAATCTGACAATGCATAAGCCCCAAAAGACCCATACTCATCCAACCAAGAGTATTCCTAGTGTGAAGGGAAGCTAACCATGGGTAATACCCACAACATACCTCTTTTAAATATATGGGTTTTGATCCTTGTATTCTAAATAGGGTACGTAGGAAGCCTCCATGAGGTTAAATCCCAACCAATGGTAAACCATGGTGACCCCTCACTGGGGTACACCTTCGCTTATTTTCCCTATTGTATTTCCCTTAGTGGCGTCCGAATAATTCTTCAAAATGAGAAACCTTACCTTTATGGGATGCACCACACTTGGGTCAGACCTCATTGGGCGTTTTGATCCATCTATCAGGTAAACATTCTAGGTGCTCCCTCCTAGAGATGTACCTAACTAATCCACCTTTATAAGTGTTTTGATCCACCCAGGTCTTACATCTCTGTAAGACATTAAATCATGACCCTCTATCCTTGTGGGATGTTAAACTCATGGAATAACACAAGTTAAACATGGGTTTCCATTAATATATTCAATATTAATGTTTAATCAGTCCTTATTAAGGTATTGTGGAGGTGTGGTTTTATGTTTTCCAGCAGATTTTGGAAGATTACACGCTTTATGTAGGTGATTCCATGCTTTTACATTATACGATGATTTTATTATCCAGTATTTGCTTGCTAAGTGTACTATATGAAATGTTTGTGTGGTTAAAAATGTGTTATCAAAGGAATTTGGGGTGTGTATAGACTTGAAAGTTATTTTTAAAATGAATGCAGTTGTATTTCTTGTAGATTTTCATGCTTAAGTCCTTTAAATGTGTTTGAATAAATGAGAAAGTTGTGTGATGGGTGTTTTCAAATGGATTTAATGTGTTTTTGAATTTTAAAGAGGGTTTTCTTATGATATGTAGAGATTCTATATATGTGTATTTACATTGAATGAAAGTACATGAGAATGTGTTGATATATATGATGTGTATAATGTAAATTGAGCACAATTTCCATACAAGGTATTTTCTTTATGATGTGCAGGGGACAGGGTGAGAGGGCAGGGGTGGTTTTCTGGGGGAGGGGGAAGGGGGAAAAGTGGTAGGGGGAAGGGGTAGGGGGTGTGCTGGGTTCTTTTGAAATATATAGGGGGTGGGCAGGGGGGTGTGCAATGGGCAGGGGGGAAGTGCAGTGGGCAGGGGTGTGCTGGGGAAGGGGGCAGGGGGTGTTCAGGGGGCAGGGAGTGTGCAGGGGTAGGGGGTGTGCTCGGGGGTGGGTAGTGTGTAGGGGGTGTGCTGGGGAAGGGGGCAGGGGTGCTTCTTTTTTATGGAATGGGGGGACATAATATTTGTTTTATGTTTTGTGCCTCACTAGTATAATTGGTTATTTTATTTTTTGTGCCTCACTAGTATAATTCCATTTAGCAACCCCATTCTTTATTTCATTATTGTATTACTAACATAATATTTGTTTTATTATGTAGGTGAAATATTTTTCCTCAGTTTGAATGCTTTGTTCGGAAACCGCCGCCATGGACGACAATTTTTTAGAGCGGATGGATGCAAAAAGGATGGAACATCATTGTTTTTAACTGTTTGTTGGATAAATGTAATTGTAACCAAATTAAACATTGTTTGAAATGTATATAGAAGTGTGTTGTTTTGTATTCATGATTTCAAGTAAATGTATGTATCATTTTTTGTTCTTCTGTGCTTTGTGTGTGGGTGTTGTGTGTGCTGTGTGCAGGTTTTGTTTGAACTATGCAGGTGCTGTAATGTGTGCAGGTGTTGGGCAGGTTCTGTGCAGGTTCTGGATTTGGATAGGATCTTTGGCCTTTATCAGCGCTAGTTAAGCGCTGATAAATGGATAATATATCAGCGCTATTTTGAGCGCTGATAAAGGTAGTTTTTACTAGTGCTCAAAATAGCGCTGATATATTATATATTTATCAGTGCTGAAAATAGCGCTGATAAATACTACCTTTATCAGTGCTATTTTTAGCGCTGATAAAGGGGAACCCCCTTTATCTTCGCCGAGATTAACAACGCTTTTTTAGCACTATTAAAGGCCATTTTTAGCGCTATTATAAGCCATATTTGTAGTAGTGATACTTAATACATCATTTAATGATGTCATTAAACACCTGTAACTTAAAAACTGTATTTTCACTATTCATCAAAAATTCAACTTTCTCAGAAAAAACCCAAAATTTCACCTTAAAGAAATATCGATGCTCTGATTTCAAAAATGAACTCCATTTTATAAAAATAATTTTCTAAATATTTTTAATTTAATTTTTAAATAAATACACTATTCACCGAAAATTCATTTTTTTCAGAAAAATCCCCAAAAATTACCTTAACATAATATCAATGCTCTGAGTTCAAAAATGAAATCCATTTTATAAAAATAATTTTCTAAATATTTTTAATTTAATTTTTAATTAAAAAACACTATTCACTCAAAAAAACTAATACTTGACTAATAATTTATGAAACCGTTATTTAACCATTTTATTGAATCACATTACTTAATCAAGGTGCCTAGATTATATTAATACTTTCTTTAAGTGAGATTGCTAATCCATTTGGTCACATTACTAATCCTAAGCATAAAATAACTATTCATAATTTACTATTCATCAAAAATTAAGTTGATCTTATTAGACTCTAAATTTCGTACTGAACATAATTTTAGAAGACCATTTTTTGAAAATCATTACACATTTTTAATTATTTAAGGTTTACATAAACATTTTTTTAAAATATCCTTTCTCTAAAATTCACCAAAATATCCATACTATATTTATCCGGACATTTGAAAATTCATAAACTTCATCATAAGAAGAAATCAAAATTTTTATTTAAAACAAAGGATTACACAAGGCAGTTACGGTCTCCTTGCATAGCCCCTTATCACACCAGCATAGGACATAAGTGTAAGGTGTGCTAAGGTGAGAGAATCTGGGGGAGGCTCGGCCAACATCGCACGAGTAGTAATTTCTATCAGTTTGAACTTCTCGCGAAGGCGATTCCATTCTAGCTTCATACGATGAAGTTCGGCTTGGGTTTGGTCCAGAGCAAAGCCTAGTGGTGCTACCTCCTTCCCAAGTTCTATTAGATGGGCTTTGATCGGTCCAAGACTACTGGGTGAGGCCATCGAATCTTCTTTCTATATTAATTAACCAAGATCGCTTGTATTTAGAGACAATAATCGAAACGTTTAGTTTCCAGCGGTCATATTGACCAATGGTCACATAACAGTCAAAACCCAATGGTCGCATTTTAATTATACTCATGTTATCAAATGAAATAGTTTTGTTGAGTATAAAAAATAAAATAACACACAAAATTAGGAAACAAATTTATTCAAAATTTCGGGTCGTTACAGTCAAACCCGGAGCAGGTCAGGTCGGATCGGACCTGGACCCATTTCGGCCCTGATACGCTTAAAAGGTCGCATCTCCCAAACCAGACGTCTGTTTGAAGAACCGTTTGTAGCGATGGAATCCTTGGAATGAGATGATCCTTTTGAGATAATCCACCTGAGTTTTGGAGAAATTTGGAGTACAGTCAGGTTGGATCGTACCCAAATCCAACCGGGCACTTGGCACTAAAATTCCTATAATTCTCAGACCTGACGTCTGATTGATGTACCATCTGTTGCGTTTTGAACCTTATGACATGAAAAATAATTGGGTTACTTCTTTATGAGACTTCGTGCCAGTTTTAGTATGACTAATGGTTTGAGGAACGGATCCTCCCACAATCAAGCGTACTATGTATGAGAATCTAGTGGCTGGTTGAGATGTGAAGAATGAATAACAATCTTGTATGGATTAGCACCTAGCGATCATGTGTGGATCATCACCTAGCGATCCTGTATGGCTCAGCACTTAGAAATCATGTGTGGATCAGCACCTAGCGATCCTGTGTAGATCATTACCGATCGATCCTATGTAGATCAGCAGTAGAACCCTTGATAGAATAAGATGATCTAGCTTTTCGACTAATCATTTGTACTTCTATACTTAAGTTATATCTTGTTTGATATGAGTCTTTTCTTTGTGCTTTTTGATTGAGATCATGCTTTTTGTTTTTCCTTTGTGGAATTTTGAGAGACCTTCGGGGGTCTTGGGGTCCCTACTGGGTATTTTTATACTCACCCATGTACGGGCTTCACCCGCACCTTGTTGTGTATTATACAGACGACGAGCAGCTCGACTGAGACTATAGGATCCAGGACCAGGCGGTACACAGAGGTGACTAGCTGACGTGGAGAGCTGTAGAGACGACCTGTACCTACCCTTCATGTAGGATCCTTGGTGGACTATCTCAGGAGCGGTTTACTGTTTTCTGTTGTAGTTTTATATTTCAGTTGGGCTTGTATTCCGACCTATTTACTTTCAGTACACACTTTTACTACTGCAGTTTTACTTCGTGATTGCATCTTGTTGTGTTCTTGGACCGTGTGATGTACAGGTTTAAAGGCAATGCCTTCCCATTTTAGGGATACACTTTTTCGGTGCTAGTTGCCAACCCCTGGCTTATGGAAGGTGGGATTGGGGTAGTTACAGCACGGGCCCCGGGGGATGGGTCATGGCAAGGACCTGATTCATCTTTCTTGTATCAAGAAGCACCACACTTTGGGTATCTTTTAAGTGTTTTTTGGTCCTTGAGAAACATTATATAGTCATTTGGATAAGCATGTTTTCTTTCAGAGATCACACCCATTGAACATAACATTCGTTTAATGTCATATGTTTGGAAAGGAAGCTTGTTATCTTTTGGGATCATATCATTCAAGAGATAAATTAGTTCATTAAAACTGGTGTCACTTCATTTGTTTCCATCATTTAAATTATATAGCTTCAGTATGGCTGATAATGCTTTATATTTAGTAAAACCAACATATAATAGCGTATTTTCACAACTCTTTAACATCTCAAACTATTTTGGACAATCATGAAGTTCATATTCAACTGTCATTGTCATTTACTTAATAAAATCTTTATCATTGTTCACACCTATAATCGTATCCTCAATATAGTATTCATCATTGTTCACACTTGTAATCATATCAAATGATCCATAAAATACAGTCTTATCATAGTCACTAGCTACATTCAATTTTCCCCCATGTTTAGTCCAACATTTATAACTTTGATCTATTCTGTGATAGATAAAGTGTTCTTCTAACTCTTTTGGACTAATTAGTTTTGAATAACAACAATGTAAACACAGATAAAGGATTTGAGAAGGGTCATATGCATGATATTTTGAAAACTTGATGAACTCCTTCACCCCATCCTTACACTCTTTTGTCATATGATTAGAATCCATCCATTTTTTATTCATATCCATCCCATTTGATTCAATAATATTAATTTTAACAAAATAAATAAATAGACATAAATTTTGATCTTGGAATCCATAAAAGTTCATTCTTAAAGAATCATTTATGCTATATGAATTCATTGTTCTAATATAATAAGAGTCGAATGATGAGTATTGAGATTGTTTTGTAGTGGTGGAAATCATTGAAGGAAAGGAGTGTATGATATCTATGAAGTTACAAAGAATCTAATTAAATTTTCATCTATTAAAAAACACAGAGATCTTGTATAGGAACAATTCAATGATATCTCATATGATTAAATAAAAAGACAAGATCCAAAAAAACAATGAACGGTTAAAATCAACAAGAGAGAAGAGCTGGTGTTTATTAATTTATTCACTTGGTACGTGGATGGCCAGGTGGTGTTTCAGTGATAGGATTCTTAGGATCTAAAGTTAATATTTTTTTAAATGATGAAAACATTGATAGGATCAAATCACATGGTCTTGAGAACCCAATGTTGGAAGAAATTATTAAATTTAAATCAAATGAACCAGAAGTCTCGAGATGGGGTTCCCATGTTCTATTCCCATTTCAGACAGTTCGCATTTTATCAAAGGGGACTTTCAACAGCCCATGCCAAGCAATTCAATTCATTAAACACCACATGCCACATTAAAACATTACATTTCTTAAATGAAAGTAAAAAAATTTTAAACAACCCAAGAGGCATAAAAAACCACCACTATCATTATAACAAGCATCTAAACAATTAAATCACATTTTATAAAACATGGCATGAAAGTAAAACAAGCCAACCATGGTCTTGTAATTTGAAAGGAATACTAACTTTTGAAAATACCATTTGGAGAATCCCATTTTTGAGAACAACATTTAAAAACCAAGTTCGAGATATAGAATTTGAGTTCTTGAACCACCCTTTGTCCTTTCAAATGTATGCATTTATAAATATAGATATCACTCATCTTGTTGTACATATTCACACATCATTGTATGAAGATATGAAATAATGTATCTATATTTATATCTAGGTAGTCTACATCTAATTCTTTCATTAACAAGAAATACAAAAAAACTTTTCTTCTTTGTCTTGGTAAAGCACAGTATAAATCAACTATCATTTTCATGAACTACAAAATCTTTTGAGCCTGCATCAAGCACCTTTAAATGACTTCAAGTGCCATTAATTGTTAGAGAATGAAGAACAATATCAATAAGATAAACTAGTGTTAAATACTCATCATGTAGTGTAGCAAGTTGGAGTTCAAAAATAGTGGAGGAGTCGAGCATTGCAATGCTCATTGTGTTGGATTGATTTTGTTAACTATATTGTCATAGGAGCAATGACATATTTTGTGTCGACATAGTCGTACTCTGTTGGTGGTAATGTAAGATGTGTTCAGTTGTGATGTAATATAAACTTTTGACAACATGTAAGCAATTGACGTCACCCATGTTCTGGTTATATCGCAACGTCAACCTCTTTCATACGTGATAGTCCATTCTGCACATAACATAGTATAAGCTCTTAACACGAACTGCGATATGTTGATATCATAATACTCATTCTCCAATTGTTATGGTTGGTGTAATAGTAGATTCTTATAATGCACTTCAGTAGTCTCACTTGATCTTTACTTACACACCACTCATTTTGCATGCAAGCCTCTTATCCACCATCAATATCTCTTGTACTGATGTGCATCCATAATCCATGTGCATAACTCATGTGTTCATGTCATATCACATGTGTAAAATATATAACAAATCGGTATCCATAAAAAATATACATATAATAAGAATGTTAAAAAATATTAAACAATATTAAAAAAAATATAAAAACTTATTAATGCCATAATAAGATAAAATTATTAAGAACAAACTTAAAAAAATAAAGCATATAAATAAAGAGAATGTGTATAAGCATCACAAGTAGCGTGAAATAATTTTTATCAAGCGCTATAAATATAAAAAATTGGAACAAATCATACAAACTAAATTAAACTAATTTCATAATTCATATAAAAATTATAAACAAATAAGGAGATATTGAAATAATTGGGGTTCTTCTGCCTAGTAATGGAAGAAAATGAGAAAATTTGTTTGATTTTAATCCATGGGAATGAGAGGTATACTTGGAACTCAGAACCGATTACCATCTGTGCACCGTAAAAACTCTCTCTACTTATCATTTGTTGTCACCACCTTATATGATAAGTGAGCAGAGTTTTTGTGGTGCATAGCTAGGAGTTACATGTAATCAGAGTGAGAAATAATTATGAATGAGTGAAATGAATGTAAAGACGAGGGAGACGGTGAACCAACAATGGATCGAGACAAGAAAGATTGGGTGGAGAATCAATGAGGTAGATTAAGGACAAATAAGATCGTTTGTGCCCACCATTCAAACCATTTGGTAAAATCAAAAACAAATAAAGACGTTTAAGGAGGAGTGACGGATCACAAGTGATCACATACCTTGACTTTTGAAAGTGTCAATTCGCCTAAGATGATAGAGAGAGAGTGATGACATAGATTCGTTTTCGTGAGAGCTTGAATGACACTAGCAAAGAGAACTCCGTTGAGGTTCTATTTAAAAGATTAGGAAGAATTTTACCAGCGCGTTTAAAAAAGCGACGATAAAGAATGATTTTATCAACACAAAAACAATAAACACTGATAAAACTGATCATTATCAACATGAAAATTCTAACGCTAATAAAAATTATTCTTTATGAGCGCCAACAAAATGCTAATAAAGACCTATTTTTAATAATATAATTAATATAATTAAAAAATATGAATGCATATAATTATAAATAAATATTTATATAATTAGAAATACATTTAACGAATTATAAATATGTATTAATAAATATAATTATAAATAAATAAATAAATAAATATATAATTATAAACAAATAATTATTTATATGATTAAAAATATATTAAAAGAATTATAAATATGTATTTATAAATATAATTATAGATATATATTTATAATTAAAATTATAAATATAATTATATAATTATATATATAAGTGTAAATATATATATATATATATATTAATATATAAATATATATAATTATAAATATAATAAATATATTTAAAAATATTTGTATATAAATATAAATATATAAATAAATATATATATAATTATATATAATTATATAATAATATATAATTATATAACTATATATACATATTAATATATAAATATATATAATTATAAATATAATAAATTTTTTATTATTTAAATATATTTATTATAGTTTTATAATTATTTATGTGTGTGTGTATATATATATGTTTATAATTTTATAAATATTTTTTTAAAAAAATATATATATTTAAAATTTTATAATTAACTATTCAAATTAAAAATTTCTAAAAAAATTATTTAAATAGTTTAATTATATAAATTTCAAATATATTTTAAATGTTAAAACTTAATAAACAAAAGCAAATAAATATTATTCATATAAATTATTAGATGTATAGTAAATAAATATATAGCATAAATATTACAAAATGATTAAATTCCAAAAAATATAAATATAAAAAAATATGAAAAATGAATAAATAATATTAAATGAAAGCAATATTAAAAATTAATCAATAGAATTTAATAGACAAAACTATTTTAAAAAATGAATTCATATAAGATTAACTAAATGAATTTGTAAACTCGTACAGAAATGAAGGAAATATTAAAAATGCATTTAAATAAATTAATTATATAAATTTCACACATTTTTAAAATATTACAACTTAATAAATAAAATTGAATAAATACTAATCATATAAATTAAAAACTTATTAAAAAATACTTAGTAAAATATAAATATGTATAAAAATGAATAAATTCCAAAAATATTTATAAAAAATGAAAAAAACACACATCAAATGTGAAATAAGTGCATGTGACACATACACATGTACATATGTTCTATATATGTGTACATATACATACATATACATACATCTGTATAGGTACAACATCTATATATACACATACACACACAATATAATGCATACACATGTATGCACACAGAAATTGATGTAAATATATAAATTCAAATATCACATATTAACAATACGTCATTTATATTTATATAATTGTTTGAATTATTAAACTATATATATTAATATATCATATTTATATTAATTATATACACATATTTTGTAATTAATGTATATAAATAAGCATTATTTTTTGAATATAAATATGATAATTATATACATATTAATAATATTTTTTATTAATTTTTTTTACCAGCACTAAGGAAATCACTGATAAAAGTGGTTTATGTTTAGTGCTAATAAAATTCAGCGCTAACTAAAATGTGATATGTTGTAGTGATAGCAGTTGTTTTGCGGGGGGATTTACGACTTATGACAAATTATGAGTGTGTTTGATATTGTAATTAACTCTATTGTTATGTGATGAGTTGTAATGTAATTTACAATGTTTTTTCTTTAATTTTGAGAGTTAATATGTTTAATATTATTTGTCTAAAAATGAATGGACAAATAAATAAATTCACAGAATTTAATATCAAAAAATAAAATTGGTGAGTGGAAACGCAGAGCCGCCGGTGTGAAAGGGGAACACCCGCGTGAAGACAACCATTGGTTAGTTACAAATCACTATGCGACAGCGACTGACCCACCTGTGTGAAAGCATCCACGTGCCGCCCTCGCATTAATGAACCCTCTTCACCCAAAAGGGTCTTTTTTGGAAATGCGGTTGGGTAAAAAAGTTTGTTTGTAAAATGGGTCTTCCAGAACCCCGACCCATATGATTTGCACGAATGGGTCACCCAAGCGGGTATTTTAAAAAATAAAATAAAAAATGAAACCGACCATCCTAAAAATAATATAATTGATAATATTTAATTGATTCATATAATAAATAACCAATAAAATAATTATGTAATTAATTATTATTATTAAATAATTAATTACTAACTAATATTATAATCAATATAATTTGTAATTATTAATAATAATTAATAACTATTTAATAATCAAAATTAATAATATAGTAGCTAAGAAAAAAATAATAATTAATAATATAATTGATATACATAGTAACTATTATTAATAACAAATGATATAATTAATATAACTTGTAATTAATCGGAGAGGGGGAAGTATAAATTACAAAGAAAATCTTTCAACGCCTACAACGTACTCGGAAAGACTTAACCCTGAGTCCTCGAAACCCCACAAAGACGCACCCACCAGGCTACCCTGAGGGGCAATATAATTAGTAATTGTTAATAATATTGTTAATAATAAAAATTAATAATTAAAAAATTATTAATAATAATGTAATTTAGTGTCCCAAACCTGATTCACATCCATGGGCTTAGTCGGTTTTTTTGGCATCACCAAATCCTTTGGGATGTTGCTTCGACTATAGGGGTTCCTATGAAGCTTCACATGGAAATAGAGCATGCCAGATATAGAAATTTTGCGATAATCTTAATTGAAATTGATATATCCAAGTCTCCTAGTGATATTGTGATTCTAGTTGCATCTGAACATCAGAGGGAGTTGAGAACTAAATTTGAGCGAACTGCGAACATTATGTAGGAATTGCAAATGTATTGGGCATGCTTTTGAGGAATGTCAAAGGAACTTTCTGTAATAAGTTTGGTCATTTTATTGGAACTAGTAAATTCAAGTTTCCAATTAAAGAAGGGATGGATTAAAAGATAAGAAAACTTATAATATCTATAAAGAGTTGAGCTCTAATCTCAAGCACTCTAGGCAGGCCATGTTTAAAAATGATGGTGGCAGAACATCAATAAACTATTCAGATGGTGCCACACTCTCCAGGTGCAGCGTTTCCCACTCCTAGGGTTATATAAATTCCCTCGCGACATCGTTCACCTCTACTTCAATAGTGGACATTTGAAGGTGACTTCGTATTCCAGTTCTTCTTCAACGGATCCGATGGTTGGTGCGTGCACAAATATTCATTGTTGATTTTTCCATCTTCATCTTTGTTTCGATCTTTTCGCAGGTGTTTTTGGGTTCTGCCTTTGCACTTCGTCCTCCTCGGCTTCCTTCATCTCCAAATTTGGTTCAGATCCGGGCTTCCTCCATTCGAATCGAGGTTCACTCGACGGTCTATGGGTTCATCAAGCGGCTGTGGCTCAGTGTTCACTGAACAATGATTCTCGGGCGACGAGGTTCAACTTAGGCAGTGGATTGGATACCTTCAGGTGACGATTGTGGGTGGTCAAGCGGCGTACAATCTTTGGGCAACAGTTGTGGTGGGGCTTGTCGCGGCGAGCTTGATGGATGCTTGCGGGATTTTGAGTGGATAATGGTTGTGGATCAGGGATGCCAATGATCTTTTGGTCGGCGACGTGTTTTGGGTTCTGCGGTGTCGCTCAGTGGACGATACTTTGCATCGAAACCTTCATATGAGGTTCAATTGGAATCCGATTCGATTCCTGGGTCTATGTGTTTGTTTGGGTTGCATATTTATCGTGAGCATTTGATTTTGTCTTGTTTCATTTGGATAGCGGTTCAACTTCTTGCAAGTATCACTGGGTGGACGACCTCGAAAGAGGGATATGTGTGTTGACACCCATCATTCAGCCATCTGTCCTCTTCTGTTGGATGGATGGATACCCTGTTTTTAACTTTGTATAGTGTTTTTCTATCTGGTTTTGTGTTGCATCAGGTTGACAATGCAGCGAGTTCTTCACATGCATTTTCGGGTGGGTGGCTCGTTTGAGAGATATGTGTGATGACACTTATCATCCAGTCCTCCCTCCTCATATTTGTATGGGTGGGCAGGGTTCTCTTCCATGTTGTGTCGGTCCAACATGACACAACTTCTTAGCAGGGGAGGTGACACATCATCATTGATTGATTGCAATGTTGCATTCTCTGGCAGGGGTGCGACACGACTTTTTCTGTTGCTTATCTTGATGTTTGTTTCCTATTGGTCATTCAAGAATATTATGTCCTTTGGGTCATGCATTTTTAAGGTCGTTGCCGCTATGTTTGTAATGGGTTCCCTCTTTTCCCAATTTTCAAAAGAGATCTTCTTCTTTTTTGTTTAATAAAGGGGGATTAACCCTCAACCCCTTTAAAAAAATATTTAAAAATGATGGTGGTATCAACAGGACACTTCCTGAGGTAGTGGTGTCTCTAAATCCATTTATGAAGTTTTGGTTGATGGTTCACCAACTAAGAGTGGTATGAAACCTGTTTCCTTTTATCAAAGGCAAGATGAGGTTGTAGTGATTGACTCCTCCCCTAAAATTGTTAGTGAGCTTCTGAGACATGACTAGTCATAACAATGAGATTTTGAAGAGGATTCTATATATTTGAAGGATGAGAAGTTATTTTGATTTGGTGGTATCAATGGGAAATGAAATATTAATTTTGGATCCTTAGTGAATTTGGTAAATAATAATGCCACTTCCAGAGGCAATGTGCTTATATTCTATCACAGTGCCAGAGGTCTCTTAAACAAGGAGTGCAAGAGAAGTTAGCTCCAAGAAAATCTTCCAAATGAGGAAAAGGGCTCAATGAATTCAGCTACGAGGACTCTCTGATCAAGTAGGGATTAAACCTATCTCAAGGAACCCAGAACTTACCATTCACAAGGGAACTGACTTGGGAGGCAGTATAATGCATGCAACCAATATCCAGAAGAATGGGGACTATCATGGAGGGTTGTCTTTAAGTTATGACATGTACAACTGAGCACGATGCATCAAAGAAATCTTTTGAGCCTGCAATTCAAGTTAGTACCCATGAATCATAGTTTTTGGACCCCATAGAGGACTCAACTAGGGAACCCAAGCTTACTACTCGTTTTCTAAGAAGCCCAAAGGCTTAAGAAAATGGAAATAGGATGAGATACTTTTCTGTGAAGGTGATAACTGAGGAAACTACTAATCATACACTTGGGGTTATCATCACTTGTTCCAACAAGGAGGAGGATACTTCTGGTGCCCTCTAGAAAACTCATAAAGCCTCCCTTGAAGCTTAGGGGAAGCCAATCAAGGGTGAAACTAAACCAAACACTTCATATGAGCCTCTAAGATCTACTGCTTACACTCAAAGATAGGTCTTAAATGAGGATACTAATTTAAATTCCATGGAGAAGTATTAGAAAGACCAAAGAGAGGTGATTCTAGTGATTAAGGATGTGGATAAAAAAGAAGATTGGTTCACCCCCAACTTCTTTTCCATGTTTATGTTACCAACTACATCTGATAATATAGATTCATATCTAGAAGGAGTTAACAAAGCTCATTCCAAGGTTGAAAACAATTACTTACAGGTTGTTAGAACAACCACTATTTCAAATGAGAAGGTTCTATGTTCTGTGAAGGTTGAAGGTGTAGCTGAATCCTTAAAGGAGTTGGGGATTGTTTCTAGTGAAGATAAGAAAGAAAATAAATTTAGAGATCCTAAAAAAGATCCTATTGGGAGCCCCACCATGTCTTTTCCAATGGAATAAGCACCTAAGAAGGAGTCTCTTAGTGTTGACACTGATGTTACAATTATCCTAGGGCCTCTGAGGAACAACTCCACCCTATAAGGAGGAGGCTATAGGTAGAGATATGGATGAAGGTTTTCAAGATCCACATCAAGAATCAGGGGCAACTCCAGGTGAGAAGTAAAAGTCTTCAGACATGGATGAACAAACAACTTTGTGGTAGAATCCCAAGCATTATAGGAGAGGTCGAAACCTGAAAAATTGGGGTAGTTCTTAGAATAGATAAAGTAGACATTAAAAAGATGATTACCTATTGGAAGCTATTTTCATGCTTGATGAAAATATTAAGGAGAATCATGGTTTTTTCAAGTGTGTGGGGGTTGACACTATGTCTTTTTGACATGAATTTGTCTTTTGTATTCTAGTGGTGTGTTTGTGCTACATTTTTTAGACTTAAAACCCCTATAAAATCTTTTTCATGTGTGTGATTGTGTGTTACTAATAAAATTTATAAGACCATGATTTTGGATTTCTATGGTTTTTTTGGTGGGAGTTTTAGATGAGAAGACCACCTGTGAGAAATAGTGAGTTGAAACATGCTGCAGAGGTTCCTGTTGTGTCTCAAATGAGAGGAGTCAGGTCCAAAACATCATGGACCACATCGTAGTTCATTCATGGTGGCCATTTTGAGAATTCATTGACATTGAAAGACCAACACATGGAGTTCTAAACCACAAGTGTTGCATGCATTCATGAAGATGTGGAAACTGTGAGATTTTTGGAGATATTAAGGTCATGGTAATTTAAATATAGCATAGGGGATTTGTGATTGGGACTTTAGGATATTTAAAGGGAGATATTATCTCAGTTTTTAATGATATTAAAGTCCAAAGACTCATGAGAATTCAAGCTACCACAAATCATGGAGAAATGATATTCGTGATATTATTCCATGAATATATATATATATATATATATATATGCAAGAGAAGAAAAGAGAATTAAGAGATAGAACTCAATACTAATTTCAATTGATCATTTTTTGTGTATTGAAGAGGATAATTTGACTCAATCTAGGAGAGCCTATATAGAAAATAGAGAAAGGGAAGTCTCATAATACAACTGTATCATAGAAGAAAAGTGAGAAGGGTAAGAATATGCACCATGATTCACCATCATAGTAAGTTTGAGAAAGGCTGAACGATCTAAGAGAATCAGATGTAAAGACTTGAAGAGAACAAGGTCGACATTATGCTACAAGGAGAGATGGAAGTTGAAGACCCGATCAAAGTAGGTTTGAGGAAGGATCTAATTTCAAGGACTAGATAAGGCAGTCACCAATCTAGTCAGGAGGGTTGAGCAATGTGAGATAACAGAAAGAACCAATGTGAGAATCGTAACCATGCGAGGCAATATAAAGACCCTTTAGTGGGATGCCTAAGCCTATGATGGGATTCCATGGAATCATGATGTGACACTATACCATTGCAACTGCTTATGTTATTAGTGAAAGAATCTTTAATCAGGGATCTTAACCAGTTGCAACAACGAGTGGGCTCACATTGAGACCAAACCTTGTAAATCCTTGTGTATTGTACCTCTTAGATATTGTATATTTGAGTAAGGGTGAGTGATATAAAGAACAGTGGATGAAATCCTTAACTAGTTACAAAGGTTGAATTAAGAATAAAAATTCTTAAAAAAATGGGATCACTGATTCACCCCTCCCCCTCTCAATGATCACATATGATCTAGAAACTACATGCGTTATCAGATCCATGTTCCCTATGAGAAGATCCAACCTTTACTAAAGATTGATGATGGAGAGTTTGAATTTATTCAACTACAAAGAGGTTCCTTCTTCTATAGTAAGAAATTTTAAAAATGGAAGAACTGAATGCTTCCATATATGATTTCACAAGGTCTCAAGGTAACTGGTTTTATTATAATAGTATTTAATACACTCCAAATTTATACTCCCATGACCCATACTAACAACATAAATATTGAAGTGGATGGGTAGGAAAGGAATTCCATCCTTCCATCCCTATATGAAAAAGTATACACAAGGTGATGACACTTAAAAATTCCAAGGATACGTGGAAAAAGATTGAAAATATGTATGAAGGCAATACAATGATTAAGGATGCCAATATTTAGATTTAGAGATCTAAGTTTGAATACATTAAGATGAGAAATGATGTGTATATTGATGATTTTATTACTCAGGTTAAATAGGTAGTGAGTAATATTAGAGTATTTAGCGATACTTCAGAAGATTAAACTATGATGAAAAATCTTATGAGAAAATTCCTTGACATATTTGATTCAGTGATATCATCCCTTGAAGAAATTATAGAACTATCTCTTGAGGAACTATACAATACTCTTCTCAATTATGTGATGAGAAAAGACCTGATATTTATGAAGAAAGAAAAAGAATAAATGACTTCCAAGGTTATGAGAAAATAGGAAATGAGGAAAGAAGAAGATGATACTTTTGATAACTCCAAATATGATAAAGAAAATGAAGATGAAGACTATAATAGAGTGATATCTATTATATAAAAGTTGTTGAAAAAGGTAAAAGGAAGGTATATAGGAAAACACCATTAAAGGTGTTATAAATATAAAGGTACCAACCATTTTGCCTCAAAATTCCTAAATAAGAAAACATTGAATATGATTTAAATATCTAATAAGAATATTCCTTAAGTAGTGAAGACTTATTTAGGAGAATATTTTAAAAGTAAAAAAAACTATTCAAGGAGGAGGAAGAGGACTTTAAGAAAGGATAATAAAATATTATGAGTAGAGAAAAAGATGATAACTCATTATAATATAATGATTCAGAATATGAAAGTACATATAAATTTCACAAAACCTTCATTTATCAAATTATAAAACATGTAGATTCTTCAAGTACTGATGAGGGAGGAGAAGAAACCTATAATTAGCACATGATGAGAAAAAAATTGGAAGTTTTCCTTGATAAAACTACTAAAATCAAGAATAAAATTAAAAATATTGAGAAATAAGGATGAAAGTTGGATGAAAAGGATATTGATCTCATTAAAGATATCAATAAATACAATGTAAAAATTTCTATGCAAGATAGGATGTTGAAGGAACTTAATACTGATTTGGATGCAAAAGAGAAAGAGATAAATAAGGAATAATATCTATGCCTTAATGCTTAAAATACCCTGAGTAAGATAAGATAAGATTATAATATAGTGGTATAGATTCAGGCTGTATCATCCAAGGCTTCTAAGAAGTCTATACCCAAGGGAAAGGCCCAAACCACTTTTAAAATTTCCAGTTATACTGAATCTGTTTTATCTGATAATGAAGATTATGAGATCAAAACTAGAAGTGATATAGTTGATGTAATATTTAAAACATTTAATCCAACATAAAATAATATGTTATTTGAGGACTGGAATGGAAAACCCCCAAATAAAAGGCTAAATTAAGGCTGGAAGATGCATCAAAAATAAGAAAAACTACCTAGATAGACTCAATAATATGTTGGAAGATCAATATTTAATGGGTAATATTGGTGTTGTAGAGATTTTGGAAACAAATACTTCAATTTTAGGTTTAACATATCCCTAAAATAGAATTATTATGAAACATGGAGGGTTCCTACAAGTAAAAAATTAAGTAAGTCTATGAGAAATAGGAACAATCTTAGGTTGCAGAAATATGAAACTAAGAAGTCAGTAAAGAAGACTCTACACATTATTAAAGTTGAGAAGGATCATTTGAGATATGAATAAGATAATTCTAGTCAAGGTGGAAATTTTATGGAATCACATGATTATACTCTTTATTAAATAAGAATAAGAAGAAAAACTAATGATAAAAAAGAGTTGTGTGGGAGACTCAAGGACATTGGTCATGTTGCAAAGGACTATATGGAATTCTTACATGGACAAAAGGAAAATATGATTAAAAATAAGCTACCATATGAAGATTCATATGCCTTTGTTTCTCATGAAATCAAAGAGGCACCATATAAGAAGCTTATTGGGAAGAATGATACCACCATGCTGTTTATGAAGATAAATAATAAGAAAATTGGGAAAAGTAGCTTGAAGAGTATACCCAATGATGAAGTTGGGAAGACGGAAGATCCTGGTTGGGAGACACCTCTTAGAATTTCTTCTATCACTAAAGATCTAGGTAACCACTCTTCATTCCCTTTATTTTATTTATATACTAACTTGTAAGGAATTGAAGGAAATAAAATAAAGGGGGAGTTGGATGAAGTTTTTAGTGATGGAAAATGAGAAATGATTTATCATCACGAAACATGTTCATTACTATGATAAAGGAATGAGTGAGTGAATCCCTTAAGGGGGATTAAATATAGATAATAGGATTCTAATGTATGTTCTTTCATTAAAATATGAAATTTCTATGAATATGGAATTTATGTATATCCTTAAAAAATATTTTAAGGTTGAGGTACACCAATACAATTTTTTAACCTGTTTTGATTATAATAAATTTGTTTTAAAGGGGGGAGTGTGGGTTGATGAGAAAGATAAGAAAAATGGGGAGTTGATTTTCTTTCACTTGAAATTTCTAATTTATTTTTTGATGTGTGTTCAAGGTATATATTTCCTAATAAATCTCTTTATGTAGCCCCAAAATGAAGTGCTTTGAGGATGGTATCACATACGGGAGAATTTATGGACATCCTTGATGTCTTGGTGAAGTATATCTTCTTTTCTACACTAATTTATCCCATATAGAATTATATTATATTAAATAAATTCTCTTGTTTGAGTTGTGTGTGGGGTCATCCCTCTCTCATAAATGAATCGACTATAATTAAAATATAATAGGGGGAAGAATTGGTGGTGAAATAACCCTTTTCTCAAAAATAATAATGAGAAAATGAGTGAGTTATAACAAAACCCTACACAACCTTTTCATTTATTTTCAATAAGGGGGAGAAAAGAGAACCCACATATTGACATGGAATGTTATTAGAGGTATTGACAACAAATACAAAGGGGAAGATTGTTTTTCCCATCAGATGATTTTGTATTTGTTATCAATAAATAGATAAGAATATTTTCAATATGTGATTATATATATGGATGATTTATTCATGGGGGAGTTTCCATTATAGATGGAAAATAAAGAATAAAGAAGGTGTTGATTGGATAGTTTGTTGAGACAAATTCAAGAAACCTTAATTGTGACAATTGATGTACTAAAATTCAAATGAATTAATGAAAAGTGTTGGTGGATAAAGGAATATTATCTATAATAATTTGGAACCATGTTTTAGGTGGTTGAGAAGTAACAAATCATCTCAGGTTGACCCGATATGTTACTAGATTTGTCTCTCTACAAGGCCTCAAGTGTGCCTACCTATACATCGGAGGCTCCTGGTAAGGGTAAAGGGTCTAATCTATACAATGGAGAGACTATACCCTCAAATTAGAGTGAAATAAAAATGGTAAATAAAAAAAAACTATCCACAATAAACATTATAGTGTGCACAATAAATAAAACAGTAGCATGTTATAACAAAATGAAATCTTTCATAAAGACTCAAGGGAATGTTATAACACATCAGATGGTTTCCCACTAGGCCAAACACATATAAAGAATAAAAAAATAAAATAAAAATACACAATTCTTTACTAAAATCCTTGATCTATACCTAAAACCAAGTCTCTAAAATATGTTGAGCTGCTATAGCCCGATCCTCAAACTTTAATTGAGTGGTCCTGTCAGTTCATGCAACACTAGGGATCTACTTGATCTACTATACAACATGTGAATAAACTAAAAGTAGAAATAAGGTCTACACACACCCCAAAGTTCCCATATAGAGGATTATAAATAAATCATTAATAGGCTACCCTCGACGGTGGTACACAACATCTTCTATCATAAAAAAGTGAATGCACACTCAATATACCCAGCCTAGTCAAAACAAAACCTATGTCATAAAAATAAACAAATAAATAAATAAATAAGCAACCTAGAAAGCACATAAATAAATAAAACAAGAATCATCAGTCCTTGGGTTCCAATCCACCCTAGATCGACTAAACTAGATTCAACTAGAGTTGAGATCATATATAGATCACTAAGACACACAAAAAAATGTGTACCCATCAAACCACAAAGGAGATCCAAGATTCCAGACATAACCAGAAGCTTGAATATCAGACCCTCAGGCATGACCATAGTTATCTAACACAACCACACACACTATTACCGGGCTCTAGGACTATAATATCATGATTTTTATTGGAGACATAAACTCCGGTCAACATAAGAGAACCTGCCAAAGTCCTAGTAGTCATGTAGAACTAGCCAGACTCAATATTTATCCCATGAGTCTGAAGATACTCTAGGAACATAATCCACCATAGGAGCATGACAACATCCACAAACCATAATCTCGGAGTACTCAACATCTATGACCACTAACCCCATAGTTAGTGTGTAACTCTAAACTAGGGGCTGCACTTATCCATATCACCCATTAGCTCCCTATGACATGTCTAAAAAAACCAGCCAACCAACAAAGGAGAGAATAAAATTAAACTCATAGAAAAATCCCATTCCAGTAATAAACCAAAGGTCTTGACCTAACTAAAAACCTAATCAATATACTACCACAAACATCCCTAGAATGAGCCATAAAAACATGGGTCAGTCAATACCTACATCTATCATTATCATCAAAACCATTATGGCTCTCACTGAACCTCTCAAGGTCACAAAAAATAGGGTGCCCATGGTACCCTAACCACATCATGAAAAAGGACACCCTAAAGGGGGATCTTATATCTCATCCAAGATCTCGGGTTAATCCCATCTCATGAAAAAATCAAGCAGCCAATGATGACCCACAACTGATACTCAATCAATAGCATGCCCACAAGGGAATCCATTGAGGTCCCTTAAACCCACCTCACATATCATATCAATGAGATCCAGTTGTACTTGACACCCCATGGTGTCATCCCAACCCCAAAAGTCTCCATCAGGTCTCAACCTTGACCAAAATTAACATTCATCCCACAAGGGTAATCCTCAGGGGTCCCTCAAACCAATCTCAAATCTCACCTTGATGACACCCATCTACACTTGGCACCTCATGGTACCCTTCCAACCCAAAGGCTCCAATTGAATAAACCATAAGTAACCGATCTAAGAGCTCAAACCGCTCAAACCTCATGTGACCGATCTCGATATACAAGAGCCATCCGGAAAAACACATCTAAGATACTACCTATTCTTTCCTTTTGGGAACCTTTGAAATAAAACCCAAAAAACCCTTGGCATATCCTGCCAAGTCATCCATAAAACACTTGACCCTACCTAGGGTTCTCATCCCACACCTCTCACCTAGAGGGTTCTAACCCAAAACCCAGAGTGAAAATTTCTATCCAACCTCATCCCAACCAAGGCATCACACCATGACCCCTAAGCACTTAGGGTCCACATCAGTGCGCCCTACATGGAAAGAAACACTCAAGATGTGGTACACACAAATCCACTCATGGATCATGCGTAATTAGAATATCCAAAACTCTTTCCATTCACTACTTATATGCATCACCTAAGGACACATGTGGAGAGTTCTTGAATTACATGCTAAGAGAGGGTGGTTTTCCAAAAAAAAAAACAATTCCATGAGACATCTGAAACCCAAAATTCCCCAAGACAACCCACAATAGACTTCAAGGGGATTTAAACACCCCAAAAAACATTTAAAAATAAATAAATGATTATTAAATGGAGAAACATCACAAAACCAAATCATAGGATTACCTAGTAGTAAAAATGATGAAGATTCAAGATCAAAACCATGCTCTACCAACACCCTGGGCACTAGCCTCAAACCACACAATAGAAAAAATTAATTATGAACATTTATAATTAATCATTACAAATAAAAAAAATAATTTCTTTAAATCTCACTAAGGTGCATAAACTCCCTAAAACAAAAACCAATAACTTCTGGGAGGTTCTCAATGTAACTCCAACATCATCCATAGAAATATACCTAATACGTGAAACTTGATTACACAATTTTTTCTAACAATTTAATTAAAAACCTTATAAAACTCCACCAAGAATCATACCTTCACTAAAATAGTGAGTGACAACATGTGTTCCTTGTCACGAGGAATCCTCTCACCAAGCCACACAAAATCCCCATCACCCTCGACTAGTTCCACCATGCTCTAGTGAAATCCTAATCAAATCCATAGACTAGAGAAATTAAAATTTAAACAAGAGGAGGGAGAAGGAAGAGAGGATAGGAAGAATCTTACCTCAAATCACCAAAGAACACCTGAGAAATTTTCCCCAAAACAAGGATATTGAAGGTAAAAGAAGGGGAGAAGATTTACCGATCTATGATGCATGAAGGAGAAGGAAAATAGGGGGGGGGGAGGGTAGGAATTAAAATCACAAGGGGGAAAAGGGTAATTGCACCCTTTTTAATAAAAATGGGTAGGTTGAATGATTTTCAAAACCGTGTACCAACTTTGCGGTCAACATTGCCTAAGTAAATCCCCTCACATGTTTTGCCTATACATTTTACCAACTGTGTTTTATACATGAAAAAAACATTGGAACCCATATATAAATACACTTAGAATTGTCACATTATTCTTCTTCAATTCTACACAACTTGTTTTCCCCATACCCGAAGGCCACTCTCTCTGCACCCCACATAGTTTCCTCTAAATTATGTGCTATACATGTACCTCAACATTATACTAATGAAGTTGAACTAAAAATAAACTAATCCTCAGAGAGCCATATGATTTATCCCAAACTATGCCCACTTAATTGTGAAATAGTGTGAAAACCATTCCAAAAAACCCCATCTTACACCCAAATATCCCAAGCACTTGAGCTACCTCTCGGGCCTCAAACCATGCCCAAAAAACTTTAAAAAAGGGGATTTAACTCTTTAAATTCAAATCTAAATATGAATTAATTGAACAACCCATGAACAAGTCAAAAATTTAAATTTACTAAAAATTTCATAACCCATAATTATTAAGCTTGTTAAAATCTCTCCACTATAACACTTATCAACCCCAATAAGCCCCAAATGATATCAAATTGATGAGACTGACTTACCTTGATCATCAATTCACTGACAAATATCCATATTCTACCTTTGAACACCAAATGCGTGCTCATCATGCAGCTATAAACACAATGTAAAGATACACCAACCTTTTAACACCCCAATTTTTCATGATTTTTTTGAATAAATTAAATTTATTTGATGGATTTAATTACATGAAACACCAAGTTAAGCTTTCGCTACATGAAACACCAATTGAACTTGCATTACACACAACACTGAGCTTTAATGAAACCATGATATATTATTAATGTAATATTTATAACCTACCCATTAAAATTAGGGATAGGAATAATAATAACTACTTTTAAATTATTAAGTATAGTGGTTTTATATAAAGAAAACACATTGATAATAAAATAAATAATTTTTACTAAAGTCATTTTATGTTTCAGAAATACTATTTAAAAAAAATGTTTAACGTCTTTTATGAACAATAATAAATTTATTTTTTTAAAATTTTTAGAAAATGAATTTGATGAAATAAAATTCATTTTTAAATTCATAATGTTAAAATTATATTAGGGTTAATTTTTTGGATTTTTTTCTAAAAAGTTTCTTTTTTTGATGAATAGTTAAAAATATTGAATTTTAATTGAAAACCGCATTTTCATTTAATTTATTTATAAAGTTAAATTATATTTTAAATTAGATTTAAAGTAAAATTAGTTCAATTATACATATATTAATACAATTTAGGTCATTTGAATTAATTTTATATTGAAATTGGATATAAAAACTTTGTAAACTTTTGATAATTTTCTCTCTAAAAACCTGCTTTCTCGTCACATCAGTGAGATTAATTTTAAATTAAAATTTTCCAATTATATGAATTGAATTTGAAAAAATGGATTCCATATTTGGGATCAGTATAATATATAATTTTTAACAAGTTAAACCTAATTTTTGATCAAAATGAATAGTGAATGCAGTTATAATTAATTACCGCGGTTAAGGTAAGAATGAGTTTACCGAGGGAGTTAAACTAGAATGATAAGAGTGAAAATGACCAAAAATATTATATTAATTTTATTTAATGAGTTTATTTATATATTGGACATCAAATTATCTAAAATATGGAAATTACTTTCCACTTTCCTTTGAATATGACCCATATAATAAGTTAAGTAAAGTAAAATACAAAAAAGATACGTTTCTTACTTTTAATATCTATAAAACCTTAGGACAAGGAAAGAAAAAAATATGTTTCTTTATATATATCCTTTTAAATATAAATGAGTTTTTTTATGATGATAATTTATTTTATTTTTTTTGAGATGAAATAATAACTTTAAAAGCTCAAGAAACGCCAACATAGTAATTATTTTACTATCAATTAAATTAAATATATGATACTAAAAATATTAAAATTGAAGTAAATTGAATGAATTATTGTGTTAAATTGTTTTTAGATGAATATATCATGTTATACAGATTTAAAAATAATATATTTAGATTCCATCATTGTCTTGATATTTTTAAATTCAATTTAAATGAATAAATTCAAAATTGACATTAATGTTATTTCATAATAAATTATATTTTATTAAATGATTTAAAATTACTAAAAATACTATATTAAACCAAGTAATTTTTAAATGAAAATAAAAATAAAATATGTTCCATTCATGGGCTAATTTTTATTTTATAATGAATATATTAATCCCTAAATAGTAAAAACTTTGTTAGCATGGTTAAAGGCTAAATCGGTGTTTTTGCACATTATAGGTGTTTGTGTTAAAATTAATTTCCAAAACACATTGAATTTATATATTTTTTAAATTACATATTATATTTATAATCAGTGGGTATAAATTATCTAATATATCTAATTTTATTTTAGTTCTAATGTATAAATTACCTAGGTTAAAAATACAAGTTACTGTACTGAAAAACCAAAATGGTAAAAATAAAGAAACCTAGAAGTTAAAGAAAAAAATGTTTAAAGCATGGGTTTCATTATGTTTTGGAGGAGTTTATTGATAATATAATATATAAAAACCTTTAATTATCAATTTTTGATCCACTTTAGGTAATTTTGACCTCCCAATAGTGAATACTTTTGAGTATTTACAAGAATGCACTCCTCGTCAACTATAAATGGACACTCACTCTCATTCCTTCTTCACACATTAAAACATATTTCATTCAGACAAGAACTACCCAAATAATTTTAAAACATCCCTCCCACCATACTAGAATCATTATTTTTGGCATTAAACTATCTTATTAATGCTTTAGTGTAAACCTAAGGAGGATACCCAAAGAAGAGGTAACGTTCAACAACGAGCAATTTTACTTAATTTCTTCCTCCACCCCCTTAAATTATTTTTATATAATAATTATATAATTAACTTAGTATCTTCCATAAACATAGATTTTTTATTTCAATTTCATTACCTAAAACTATCTAAATTTCCATCAAGTGGGTTCTGAAATCATCGTTCGTGTGTACAGAAAATTACCACCTTGTGAACTAATGTTGTTAATTTTTCCATTACAACCTATCAAGGATGGTCATAATGATGTATTTATTGTTTATATATGATATATATGATATATATTATTTTATTAATATTATTAAATTGTTATATCACATATAACTTCATGCTTTTCATTTTACAGGAATATGATAATGCTGCTCGTGTGTACTGCAGGCTATCACCTCACGAAGCGATGTGATTTGTTCACAATTTACATGGAAGGTATTAATGGTTATTTTAATAAAAATATGTGGCACATACAATGTAAAAATTATTATTTAATGATAATATATCATTTAATTTTCTTTCTTTCAACCCAACAAGAAAATGGAAAACAACGTTCATGCGTACGTATGACCCACCGCCTCCTTGAACTGTGTATTTTATTTCCTATCACTAAATTTTATGGATCAATATATATATATATAATAAATTTATATTATATTTATATATTTGTTATAATTTTGGAGATTATATAACCATAATCAAATAAATAAGACCAAAATTATAACAAATCAAAACATACATGAAAAAAAGCGGTTATTACCTGAGACATAACTTTAACATGAAATCATTAATAAATGGGTAATAAAAATCATATATGGTATGATATATATGAATGTGGTTATGAAATATATGTAAAATAAAATTTATTTAATTATATAGGATGTTTTAATGAGTACTATATAAGTCAATACTTAAGGCAAGATATTTTCATCTCACTTTTTACTTCTATGAGACACATGTCACATTCACCACCAATTTCATTTATGTGGTGTATATACTACCCATAAATGTATATTATGATGATTATACTAAAAAATATTGATTTTTACATATCAATTTGATGATATATATTTCATGGGGTATGTAGTTTAAATTTTAACAAATCTGTAAGGGATTTTTGTCTCAATTTACCTTCTTTGAGACATACATTATATTATGCACCTATATTATTTCAAGAGGTGTATATACATACCCTTTGAAATTTAATACAATTAATTTTTTCATAATAATGATATTTTAAGTATCAATTTATTTCATTCCTTTTTGGGTATTATGATTTAATGTTACCAAAGTGGTAAAGAGTTTATGTTATAATCTCATCATTTATCAGGATTATTTGTGGTTAAGTATCCAATGTTAAAATTTAATGTTCGAAATGATATTAATTCTCATAATATTTCATATCCTCTATTTATTAATGACATCTTCAAGTAATGGTACCATTTTCCCACTCTTTTGTACTTAAA
This sequence comes from Viscum album, assembly GCA_963277665.1. Taxonomy (NCBI): domain Eukaryota; kingdom Viridiplantae; phylum Streptophyta; class Magnoliopsida; order Santalales; family Viscaceae; genus Viscum; species Viscum album. The sequence continues at coordinate 1,507,757,808 of OY728131.1, read as the reverse complement.
ATAATTAAGAAAATGTTTTTAAGAAAATATGACTTTATTTCTCTCTTCGGTCAAAAATATGTTTTCTTCCAAAACCATGTTTTCTAAAATATTTTTAAAGATGTTTTTAAATGATATTTTAAGATCATTTTAAAATAAAATTATTTTGAAAATATTCTGTGTTTAAAAATTGTTTTAAACTATTTTTAAAGCTTCCTTTATAAATTTTCAAGATTATTTTCAAAGAAAAAGGTTTTCAAAATGTTTTATGTTTTAAAAGGTATTTTTCAAATAGAAAAGGATATTTTAATCAAGAAATTATTTAAATGATTTTTAAAGATTTCATTTATATGTTTACAATTTTATTTTCAAAGAAAAATATTTTCATAATCTTTTATGTTTTAAAAATTGATTATCAAAGAAAAACTATCTTCCTTAAGAAATATCCCAAGGAGACTTTAAAAATTATTTTCCATATAAGATGAAATTCTTTGAGGATAATTATGATTTACTAGGGATATGATCCAAGGATACCATTCTTATTTTTCAATTAATGGTTTATATTTATGATGAAAAGTTGTTTACGAAACCCATTTCTCTTCATTGGGTTATATTATGATAAAATTCATATGAAACCCATTTCTCTTCTATGGGTTAAACCATGATAAAATTATTATGAATACTGCTTCTTTTTCCATATTTTATGCTTTTATTAAATGATGAAATTATTATAAAACCTATTTATTTTCAACAAATTATGTTATGATGAAATTTTTATAAAACCCATTTCATTTTATGGGTTCTGATATGATGAATGTTTTATGATCTTGTGAAACACATGCATATGATTTTTATTATGTGATGGTGGTTTAATTATAACCAAGGATGGTGGTTATGTTATAAAAAAAGACATTTAATACCTATATCTCCCTCTAATTCATCAGGTAAATATTTATATCTAATGAGATAGACAAGACTATAATGGGTAGTTAAATCTATTCAATAAGATAGAACTGAAACAAGTAGTGAAGTCGGTTCAATAAGACTGGATTAGAATGGGTAGTGAACTCAGTTTAGTAAGACAAGAATAGAATAGTTAGTGAAACTAGTTTAGTAAGATAGGACTATAATGATTATTAAACTTGGTTAAGTAAGATAGGATTGGAATGGGAAGTGAACTCAGTTCCAAAAGATAGGACTATAACGGGGGGTGAACTCGGATTAGTAAGGGAATTTGTCTTTGATAATGGTCTTGGTAGTGAACCTTGACTACTATGATGTTTTGGGGAGTGAAACCATTACACTATGAGGAAAGGTATTTCATTGGGGATGGTGGAGTGTCCCTCTTAGAAGGTGTAGCTTCCCATAGAGTGCCCTTATAATTTTTAGCAATAACCCTTGACTACTAAGGAAAGGTTTTTCTATGCTTATATGTATGCCACAGTTTTATATCTTATGATAATGTTATACTATCATGGACCATGTTATTTAATTTCCTTATAATTAATTTCTTATAAACTGCCAATATTTATTCCATGAATCAAGATTATGATCTCTGATATGCAGGGTATGGTTATCAAATGCTATGGTCATGTTCTTATACCTCTATGTTCATGCTATGCTTATGTATCTCCCTTGTTTACCCTTACTAAGAATATGAGCTCACCCTTTCTTATGTTTATTTACACTCAGATATAAATAAATTTTTTATGTAGGGTATACCTATAAATAGTACTTAATGGGAAGATTCCAATGGGAGACATTGAAGATATTTCACCAGATTAGAAGATTTTGTTTCAAGTTTACAAAGGCACTAAAATATTACGATCCTCATGTGTGTGTTTGTGTAATGCACTAAATATTTTTAAAAAATGATGTAATATCCATGTATGATAAGTTGATTTTTGAAATTTAGTGACTTTATTTATAAAGTTTTAGATTTTAATCTTTTGGAAGGGTCATAAGGTTAACCATTATGAAATTGTTTAAGTTGAACTTTGGATGAGATTATACTTATGAAATGGAATAAAATCATAAAATCATATATTATCATTAATAAAAGGATAATGAAATAAAATGTTTTCCTTTTATCATTATTTTGATGATATCAATGACATTTTTCAAGACTCTTTGTTTTATGGTTTTGTGATCATTAACTTTATCCTAACCATGTTCTTTATCACCCTCCATTAGTATTTGGGTGTTAGTTTTCTCTTCTATGTACATGTTTTCACTTCCCACATATGTTATCCTATTTGAAAAAATAGCATGTGTTATTCCAAATGACCCTTGCACATATCTTTCTCTTTTTCAAGAGGATGTTTTATTAACCCTTTTTATGATATGGGTTTCTATGTAAGGAACTTTCAAGTATTAAACCTTTAATAACCGAGAGGAATTTCAAGGAAAAAATTCATTTTAAGGGTGTAGAATATAACACCTTGAGTTTTCATGATTTTTTTTGAATAAATTAAATTTCTTTTATGCTTTTTATTGCATGCAATACAAAGTTAAGATTGCTCTACACGTAACACTGGCTTAGCTTTCATTACACACAACACTGAGTTTTAAAAAATCCATGATATATTATTAACGCATCCATTATAAACTAGCCATTAAATTTAGGGATATGAATAAAAATAACTAATTTTTAAATATTAATTATATTGATTTTTTTTATGAATAATAAATATTGATAATAAAATAAATAATTTTTTGTAAAGTCTTTTTATGCTTTAAAAATACTATTTTTCAACAAAATGTTTTTTATGTCTTTTGTAAATAATAATAAAATTATTTTTTTTAAAATTTTATAAAATTAATTTAATAAAATAAAATTAATTTTTGAATTCATAATTTTAAAATTATATTAGGGTGAATTTTGGGGTTTTTTTTCTAAAAATTTTCTTTTTTTTGTTGAATAGTTAAAAAAACCAAATTTCAAATGAAAACCGCCTTTTCATTTAATTTATTTATAGAGTCAAATTATATTATAAATTTGTTTTAAATTATAATTTGTTAAAATATACATATATTAATACAATTTAGGTCATTTTAATCAATTTCATATTAAAATTGGATATAAAAACATTGTTAACTTTTGATCAATTTTTCTTTAAAAACCCGTTTTCTCGTCAGTCTGCAAGATTACTTTTAGATTAAAAATTTCTATTTATGTGAATTGAATTTTGAAAAATGGATTTCATATTGGTAATAATAATAATTTATAATTTATAATAATTTCAACTTAATTTCTGACCAAAACGAACAATGAATGCAGTAAAAATTAATTATCATAGTTAAGGTAAGAATGAGTTTACCGGGGGTTAAAATAGAATGATAAGAGTGAGAATGACCAAAAATATTATCTTAATTTTATTTAATGATTTTATATAAATACTATCTATATAATTATCTTAAATATGGAAATTCCTTACCAATTTACTTTGAATATGACCGATATAATAAGTTAAGTAAATAAAAAAGAAAAAAATACACTTTTCTTACTTTTAATATCGATAAAGCCTTGGGATAGGGAAAAAACAACATATTCTTGGTTATAAATATAATTTTTAAATATAAATAATTTTTTTATATCATGATAATTTATTTTAATTTTTTTTGATTAAATAGTTACTTTAAATGCTTAAGAGACACCGACACAATAATTAGTTAGTTAATAATAAAATAAAATAAATGATAATAAAAATATTAAAAGTAAAGTAAATTGAATGAATTACCATGTTAAATTATTTTTTAGATGAATATATCATGTTAAACAGCTGTAAAAATAATATATTCTAATTCCATCATTGTCTTGAAAATTCAATTTAAATGAATAATGTCAAAATTGACATTAATGTTATTTTATGATAAGATATATTTTATTAAATGTTTAAAATTACTAAAAATCCTACATTCTTCCATGTTATTTTTAAATGAAAATAAAACTAAACTATGTTCCATTAATGAACCAATTTTTCTTTTATAATGAATATGTTGACCACTAAATAGTTAAAACTCTGTTAGCACCATTAGGGTTATTAAAACTCTGCTAGCACCGTTATGGTATTATATATACAAATATGGTTATTTAATATATTTATAATAAACTTATATTTATTATAAAGTAGTTTTTAATGAGTAATATGAAAGTCAATACTTAAGGTAAGATATTTATGTCTCACTTTTTACTTTTATGAGACACATGCCATATTCATCACTAATCTCCTTTATGTGGTGTATATACTACTCATGATTGTATATTATGATGCTTCTATAGATTTTTTTGGGATTTAAATATCCATTTTAGGATCTCTCTTTCATGGGGTATATAGTTTAAAAGTTAACAAATCAGTAAGGGATTTTTGTCTCAATTTGCCTTCTTTGAGACGTATGTTATGTTATGCACCTATATTATTTCATGAGGTGTATATAAAAACCATTTTATATATAATCTCATGAATTTATTCATTATAATTAAATTTTAAGTTTCATTTTATGTTATTACTTAATGGGGATTATGATTCAATGTTACCATAGTGGTAAAGATTTTATGTTACAATCTCATCATTTATCGAGATTGTTTATGGTTAAGTCTCAAATGTTGAAATATCATGTTATAACTCTCAATAATTCTCATTAATTTTCCTATACTATGGTTATTAATGCTATATTTAAGTAATGGTACCATTTTTTACTCTTTGTTACTTAAAATAATAAAGAAAAGGTTTTTAATAAAATCCAACTTTATCCCTCTCTTCGGTTGGAAATCTATTTTCTTACAAAACCATGTTTTCAAAAAGGTTTTCAAAAATGTTTTTGAATGATATTTTAAGATAATTTTTAAAGAAAAGGATTTTGAAAAATTTTTATGTTTAAAAATTATTTTAAATTATTTTCAAATCTTTCTTTATAAGTTTTCAAGGTTATTTTCAAAGAAAAAGTTTTTCAAAAAGTTTTCTGTTTTAAAAATAATTTTCAAAGACGAAAAGATATTTTCCTCAAGAATTATTTTAAATGATTTTTAAAATATTAATTTATATTTTTTCAATGTTATTTTCAAAGAAAAGTGTTTTCACAACGTTTTATGTTTTAAAAATTTATTTTCAAATAAAATCTATTTTCCTCAAGAAATATAAGGAGTCTTCCAAATTGTTTTACATATAAGATAAAATTATTTAAGGTTAGTTATTATTTACTAGGGATATGATCCAAGGATACAATTATTATTCTTTATCTAAATGGTTTTTTATTTATTATAATTAAATGTTTATGAAACCCATTTGTCTTCCATGGGGTATACTATGATAAAATGATTATGAAACCCATTTCTCTTCCATGGGTTATACTATAATAAAATGCTTATGAAACCTGATTATTTTTCCATAGGTTATGATTTGATGAAATGATTATGAAATATGTTTATTTTCCACAGGTTATGTTATAATGAAATTTTTATAAAACCCATTTCATTTCATGGGTTTTGATATGATGAATGTTTTATGTTCTTGGGGCACACATATGTATGATTTTCATTATGTAACAATAGTTACATTATAACCAAGGATGATGTTTTGTTATAAACAAAGGCAGGTGGGACCTATATCTCCCTCTAATTCATTTTGTAAATATTTATATCTCATGAGATAGATACGATTGGAATGGGTAATGAAATTAGTTCAATAAGACATGAATGGAATGGATAGTGAACTCAGTTAGTAAGACAACATTGGAATGGGTAGTGAAATCGGTTTAGTAAGACAAGACTATAATGGGTAGTGAACTCTGTTTAGAAATACAAGACTAGAATGGGTAGTGAAATTAGTTTAGTAAGATATGGCTGGAATAGTTAGTGAACTTATTTTAGTAAGATAAGACTGGAATGAGGAGTGAACTTGTTTCATTAAGGGACTTTATCCGCTATGATGGTCTTGGGAGTGAACCTTGACTACTATGATGGTTTGGGGGAGTGAACCTATCCCCCTATGAGGAAAGGGTTACCATTGTGGATGGTAGTGTGTCCTGCCTAAGAGGTATAGCTGTCAATGGAGTTCCCTTATATGTTTTTTCAATGAGCCTTAAATACTAAGAAAATGATTTTCTATACTTATGCGAATGCCCTAATTTTATGTCTTATGCTAATTTTATTCTATCATAGATCATGTTATTTTATTTCCCTATAATTAATTTTATATTAATTTCCAATATTTATCCCATGACTCAAGATTATGATATCTGATATGCATGGTATGGTTATCAAATGTTATGCTCATGTTCTCATACCATTATGTTAATGTTTTGCTTAAATATCTACCTTGTTTACCCTTACTAAGCATCTAAGCTCACCCTTTCTTATGTTTCCTTCCCATAGGTTATGAATAATGGTTTTATATAGGGTATAAATATGAATAGTACTTAATGGAAAGATCTTTATGGGAGAAATTGAAGATATTTCACCAGATTAGAAGATTGTGTTTTAAGTTTCCAAAGGTACTAAACTATTATGATCATCAGATGCGTGTTTGTGTAATGTAATGAAAATCTATAAAAAATGATGTAATATCCATGTATTAGAATTCTGGGCTACTATAAAACTTCCTCCAAAATGCCTATGTTTGATCCCCAAACTACCTGAACTACGTCTCAAACAATGCTCCTGACACTGTCTCCACCTCACTATGCCTAAATCTGCACAAAACCACTACCTGGGCCTCCTTCCAAATTTTTTGCAACCCCAACTACTAACACAACTCCAATTTGAATCACCCTCAGATCACAACGACTCCTTCCCAAGACTGATTTTGAAATCCTGATTCTATCCAACATCGCATTTGAATTCCCAATCTGGTATTCATCAAGGAATCAAATTTATTATGATCCATCCATGCACCAAAATTCTAATTCCAAAATTACCAAGAGAACACTATGTACCATAGAAGTATCCTCACTATCTACCCATAACCAAGCACTGAACTCTTTTTTCCTATGCTTTATTCATCACTAAATGGAATGAATGGGCATGGACGACCCACTAGAATCTAAGATCCATCATGAAAACAACAACCATTACTTGTTCTTGTATCACTAGGAACAATATCCTCTATGATAAAGATCCTTACCCAATTAGGATCATGAACTCTAATGGTCAATTGTGTAATATACACCATATGAATTCCATTATTGAACTCCTTAAGCAATGAACACAATAGGTCCACCACTGGAGAAATTATCTGGCTCTTCCAAGACCTAAATGAATCTCAAAAGACCCACACATGGTCTATACCACCGATCCATGGACTAACTGAATCCGTGTATTACCAACATGTACATGACCTCATACACCACCCTACCCATCCTTATCTAAACACAACAGTCACATTCTCTTGTGCAACCCAATCATAAAGCCTAACTCATGATCTTATGAGTCTTATCCTATCAGAAAAAGTATAATGTGCCTAAACCACTGACCATGCTCCTCACACTAGTCATTTCCACCAATCCAATGCACCCACAAATCTCATATCAAAATTCATGACCTTATTCTCAAGTTGAATCTAACTACTTGGCCACCTTCCACCCAAGTGTCAATCCAGAACCACGAGCATCTACCAACGCTCTCACCACACCACCAAAAGCACATCGCAAACAAATAGGGCCTCACGCCTAGCTAAACCTATCCTATCAACCCAAAATTAATATAGTGATCACTCCCAGTTCTCAACAACTTTAAACTAAGGCAACTCAATCCCAATCCAACCATTTCTCAAGCATCACATGCCCCCATCAAGACACAACTAGAGAATCCCATTCCCACATTGATCCACCAGGGTCTCCATGCATCCCTCAATGAAGGGAAAACATATCCACCACTAAAAATAATCTCTCCTTAAGAACCATATGAATTTTTACCAAAAGAAAAATACTTGTGGTTAAGTTTTGTAGAATTATACTAAGAAGCTATGCAGTAAAACCCCATACAAGTTTTTTTGACACTTTAAACAATTTAACCTTAATCATTCGTGATATCACACATAAATAGGAAAATTACATGTGAATAATACATTCTTAAAATGATTCTTGTACATAAACCTATTTCCCATGGATCAATATCCAAAACCATAAATCAATAAACACAAAGCATCAAGAACAACACAAATCAATAACCCAATAGTAACAGTAAAGGCCAAGAATAGAAATCCCATCACCCTAATTACTAATAATTCCCTCCATAAAGGAATTCATGAAAAACTAGTTTAATGTAAATAAATTCCCTGACGCATCCATATATCGCTTATCTACCATATCCACAAATCATAAAATAAGACACGTTTTGATTCCATTTTGTAATGAACTGTCCTGGGTTGACTTCACATAACACCAGATCTGACTTTACACAAGGCCTCACGTGTGCCTCCTTATATGCAAGGGGATACTAAAAATATGTGATAGCATAATCCATACATCTAAAAGAGACTATTCGTTTAAATAAAAGTGCAATAATAGTGGGAAATAACCAAAAAATATTCGTAGTAAACATCAGATCGTTCATAATAAATAAAATTGGATCATGATATAACTAAATGAGATACTATATATAGATTCAAGATCACACCATAACACATCATCTAGTATACCACTATAAAAACCATACATACAAAATATATAAAAGAAAATTAAAATACATAAGTCTCTACAACTATCCTTGATCCATACCTCAAAGCCATATTCAACATTTGTCGAGCTGATCTAGCCCGATCTCGAGACTCTAATCGACCAACCTCACTCGATAATGCAACACTGGGCATCTAGTTGATCCAATATGCATCTTATGATCAACTTGAAAGTATACATAAGTTCTGCATACACACTAAAGTACCTATGTAGGGTGTGAGAAAAAAACATCAATAGGACATACCCAATAATGGTACCTAACATCTGTTATCATAATAATTGCATGCACATGTGATATACCCAGCCAAGTTGAAATATAATTGAAGTCATAAAAATAGACAACTTAATAAATAAATAATAAACCCAATAGGCACAAAAAAAAATAAAACAATCCCCATGGATCCTTAGGTTCCACACCACCTGAGAAAAACTAAACCTTCTTTGGATAAAGCTGAGATCCTTAGAGCATGTATCTCAATAAGACACAAAATAATAGGTGAATCCACCGAAATTAAAAGGTTATCCAAGATTCTAAACATAACCACATGCATTAATGTAAAACCCCAAAGAATAACCATAATCATCCAAGACAACCATATACACCACTACCAAGATCTAAGACTCTAATAACACAATCTGAACTAGCGACATGATCTACATTTAACACAGGAGATCCTGAAAACTCTCTAGTAGCCTCAAATAACTATCTTGGGTCAATATACATCCCATGAGTGTGAATACACTATGGAAAGATAATCTATCCCAAGATCATGATAACATCCATGGGCCACTATTCAGGACAACTCAACATCCATGACCACTAAACCTATAGCTAGTACATAACTATAAACCGGTGGGGGGGGGGGTGCACTCATCCATATTACCCATTATCTCTCCATAAACCATCTAACACAACCAATAAACCAATATAAAAGGGAATAAAATTAAACACAGGGTCAAAATTTTATCTAGTAATATCCCTATTATCTCCTCCTAACTAAAACCCTGAGTAAGATACTATCTCAAACATCCTTGGCATAAGATAAAGAAACACATGTCAACCAATACTAGCACCCATAATTATCTTCATAACCACTACGACTCTTACTTAACCTATTAGGGTCATAAAACATAGGGTGACCATGGTCCCCTAGTCCACATCATGAAACAAGATTCCCTACAGGGGGATCCTCTATCTCATCCAAGATCCCAAGTTAAGTGTATCTCAAAAAACCTAAAGCAGCCAACGATGGACCACAACCGATCCTCGATATGGAACAAACTCATAATGGAATACACTGGGGTCCCTTTAGCCTAAATCACATCTCAGATCAATAAAACCTAGACTTACTTGATACCCCATTATGTCATCCCTGCCCTACAAGGATTTATCTAGTCTAAACCTTGAGCAACATTAACATCCTACCCACAAGGTAAATCCTTGGGGATCCCTTATACCTATCACAAATATCAACTATATGACACCTATATATACTTGGAACCTCATGGTACCCTTCCAACCTAAAGGATCTAACCAAAAAAACCTCACGAAATCAGTCTAAGATCCCAAAATTCTCAAACCTCAAGTGAATAGTTCCGACATCAAAGAGTTATCTAGATAAAAAAAATCCAAGATGCCACTCATTCCCCCCTTCTGAGAACCATCTAAATAAAACCTAAAAAACCCTTGGAATCTCCTACCAAGTCATCCATCAAATGAACAACCCTACCTAGGGGTCTCATCCCACACCTCTCACCTATAGGGTTATAATCCCAAACCTTGAGGAGAGCTTCTTATCCAACCTTATAAAAACCAATACATCACAACATGAACCCTAAGCACTTGGGGTTTTCATTAACACATCCTACATGGAAATAAAATCTCAATAGTGACTATAAAAAATTCCACTCATGGATCTAGGGTGAGAAGAATAACCAAAATAATTCCCTTTACCACCACATTGTGAGAATTGGTTATTTTATTGTTGTATTTGGTTAGCGGTACAAAATTTTGTAGATGCCACTGGGTGGGGAGGATAAATTGAAAGAGGTTTGTGTGTGATGATACCCAACATCAAATATCCGTTCTCTTATTGATGAAAAAATGGGTACACTACCATTGATTTTTTTCATAGGGTTTTCAGTATGATTTTGTGTTGAATTAGTTTGAAAGTGTGGTGAGTTCCTTCTACTTTTCCGGGTGGGTGGTTCAAAAGAGAGAAGGTGTGATGGAACCTATCATTCATGAATCCCTCTACAAATCAATGTGGGCTAGAGGGGTGATCTTCCACATTGTGTTTTCCATCATGATATAACTTCTTGGCAGGGGAAATGAATCATCATCGACTGCTTCCTCTGCTACATTATCTAGTGGGGGGAGGGGGGACAAGACTTTTTCTGATTCTTTTATTTATTTTTTATTCCCTTATATTATTTGGGACCATGTTAGGGCCTTAGGGTCATGTTTCATTAAGGAATATTTTTCTATGTGTCTTTTATGTGTCCCTATCTACCTAGTTCTCAAAAGGAGTTTCTTATTTTATGTTCAATAAAGGTGTATTGACCCTCAACCTATTGAAAAAAAACATGAGGTGTGTTTTTGAATTACATGACAAGAGGGGGGGGGGGGGGTTCTAACAACCCCCCTATGAGACATATGAAACCCATACTTCCCCAAGAAAACCCATAAAAACCCTCAAGGGGATCTCAATAATCTAATAATAATTTAGAAATAAATAAAAGATTATTAAATTGGGTAACGACATAAAACTAAATGACCAAACTACCTCATGATGAAAACATCGGAGCTTTAAACATGAAATCATGCTCCTCCAACACCCCAACACTTACCTGAATCCACATAATATAAATAATTAATTATAAAAAATTATAATTAATTATTCAAAAATTTAAAAAATATGAATAATATCCTAAAATATCATCAAGGAACATATTCTCTTTAAAACCATGACCAGCCACCTATTAAATGTCCACAATTCAACCTCAACATCATCCCAATAAAAATCCCTAACAAGAAACACTCGATCACATTAAAATTTCCATAAATTTAATTAAAAAACTTATAAAAATTCAATAGAGCATCATACCTTCATTGAAACAGTGATAAATGATATATGTTTCTCATCATAGTACATCCTCTATCTAATCCATGCAAAATCTCTATCATGATTCTTAGATTCCACCATTATTTGGTGAAATCATCACTAAAACCCTAGACTAAAGAAACCAAAAATCAAAAACTAAATGAGAGTATGGAGAAGGAATAAAGGAGAGGAAGAATCCTACCTCAAATTACTGAAGAAAATACAAGAAATCCACCCCAAAACAAGGGGATCAAATTAAAAAGAGGGTGAGGGACCCCCTGGTGTAAAACGTATGAAGGAGAAGTAAATGATATAAGGGGAATTAAAATTTTGAGTGGGGAAAGGGAAATTTCACTCTTTTTAGATAAAATGGGAAGGCTATATGGTTTGGTTGTATGGTTTGTAAGCTATACGCTAATCGTGTGGTCAATATTGTCTAATCAAATCTTCTCACATGGTTTAGTCACATGGTTTACCAACCTTATTCCAACCATAAAAAAATTCATCTAGAAGAAATTTTCAGCACCTTTCTTGTTTGATTCATGATTTTTCTGCAACTATGTGCAGGTCATACACCTCAGATATAAAGGCCACTCACCTAACACATATTACTCTGAAACTTGTATGGTTTCCTCCAAAATGTGTGATAACCATGCACCTCAACCACAAACTAATAAAACTGAAAAAAACACCCTAAGCCTCAAAGATTCACATGGTTTATCTAAAATAGTGCACACCAAAACATGTACTAGGGTGAAAAACCTTCCAAAAGATCTACCAAACACCCAAAGCTCATGAGGTTCACTTATGTAACCCAAGCTACCTATCAGGCCTCAAACCATACCCAAAATACTTCCAAAATTATTTTCTAACTCTCAAAATTTAAATATGAATCTTAATTCACCCAATGAACCCTAAATGATTAAAAAATTAAAATTTCATTGGAATGTCATAACTCGTAAATACATAGGTTATTACATGAAAAGCTTTTGAGAAGAACCATAATTGGTTTAATAGGGTTTTGGTTTGAATTAAGTATAATATGAAATTATAAAAAGTGGAAAAGTATTTACATAAGGTTAAATTTAAAGCTATGTAAAGGTAATACCAAAATTTTATTAGCCACATAAAGGTCCTTCATAACTTCACCATCAATTTAAAGGTAAATCAATATTTACATAAATTTAATTCATAAAACCTATGAGAATTATGTAAGGGTAATTAGGAAGTTATGAAGGCTATGTAAAGTTAATATGATACCTATGTAAAGTTGAGATTGATCTTCCAAATATATATAAAGGTAACACACTAAACCATGTAAAAATAATATTTGAATCACAATATCTCTGTAAAGGTAGTCTAGTACACTGTGTAAAGGTAGTAAGGAAGACCACTACTTATGTAATGGTAACCCTTGAATTTTATTACCTATGTAAAGGTAAATTGGGCATGAAAAGAGCTATGTAAAGATGATTTAGGAGAATTGATACCTGTGTAAAGGTATCCCTTGAATTATATTACCTTTATAAAGGTAAGTTGGGTGTGAATAGAGACGCATAAAGGTGATTTGGGAAAATTAAGACCTATATAAAGGTAACAGAGTGTTTTCAGAATACTAATTCTGAATAATTTATGAATAAATTTAGATAATTACATCAAATTAATCTTCAGTGTTTAAATATCATAATAAATCAAATGGATCATGATCTTAGCTGTTGAGAATAAAAGCATCAAATAAAAGGTGATTCTTTCATATTGAATAAGATCTAGTGAGAAAGAATCTAGTATGTTTGAGATACTTTATGCTAAAGTAATGGAGTCTATGATACTAGGAGTTTTACAATGAATAATGCCACACTGTAATAGATTTTCTATGGCCATTTTGTTGGTATTTTCATATGAGAATACCTCATGTGAGAAAATTTCAGTCAAAAAAAGTTATAGAGGTACCTTTCATATCTCAAATGAGATAATTAATGATAAAAACTTCATAGAATACATTATAGTTCTTTCATGGTGTCCATGTTGAGAAGTCCTAGATACTGAAATCCCAACATGGGGACTGATACACTCCAAGATATTTCATGGTATTGCATGAATTCATGAATATGTGAAAGATGATATATTTATGAAGATATTGAGGCTGTGATAATTTAAATACATTGTAGGAAATTTGTGACCAAGTTTTTAGGAGATTTATATGGTGATATTGTCTCAGTTTTTAATGAGACTAAAGGTTGAAGACTCAAAAGAATACAAGATATCTCAAATCATAGATAAATTATATTCATGATAGTATTATATGAATAAATATTTAAGATAAAATATGATAAATAAGATAGAGAACCCACTATTAGTTCCAAGATATCATTTTTTTGTGTATTAATGAGGATAATTCAATTAAATTTAAGAGATTCCATGTGTTGAAGGGAGAATGAGAAGTCTCATGATACAATTGTATCATGGGAGAGAGGTGAGAAGAAGAGGTTTCAACACTGTATTTCACTGTCACATAGAGTTTGATCAAGGCTAAATGATCCAAGAGAATCGAATATGAAGACCTGAAGAGAACAAGGACAAAATTATACTATAACGAGATATTGAAGTCAAATACTTAGTCAAAGGAGTTTCAAGGAAGGATCCATTTTCAAGGACTGTGTGAGGTATTCACCAATAAAATCGGGTGGTATAGACAATGTGAGATAGAAACAAGAACTAGTTGGATGCTAGTAACCGTGAGAGGAAGTATAAAGACTATTTGGTGGTATCCCATGGAAGCATGGTGTGAGCTCATTGTTATAACCAATTACATTCTTAGTGGAATAATATGAAACTGGGGTGCTTAACCAGTTGCGGCATGGAGCAGGACCCCATTTATAGAAAACCATATAAATCATTGTGTCTTGTGACTTTTACATACTGCATATTCGAGTAAGGCAGAGTGACAATAAGAAGAGTGGATCAAAGTATTAATTAGTTAAAAAGGTTTAATTAAGATGGGAAATTCATAAAAAGAAAAAGTGATCACTGATTCAATCCCCCCTCTCATAGACCACACTTGATTCGAGAAATATAAAATTTTACATTATTTATTAATTAAATTACTAATCATGTATTATTTATTTTGTAATATTAATAATAATAATAATATTTATTTATTTATTATGGATAATTATATTATTAATTACTAATTATATTTCTTATATTATTAATAACTAATTATATTATTAATTATATTGTTAATTATCAATTATATCATTTCTATTGTTTTATATTTTTCATAATATCAATCATTTATATTATTAAATATGTATTATTATTAATGATATATTAATATTCTAATATTGAAAAAATAGAAACCTAAATCACACATTGAAAATCCTTATGAGATGCTAAGCACCACTCCTTTATAAAAGAGAGTCATATATGGAGTTTTTAGTTATATTTCAACATTAATTTATTACAAGTAATTCCAAATAAAATAATGGTATTTTAAATAAAATTTAAAAATTTGTTACACACACATATACATACAAATATATATATATATATATGTATGTATCTATATATAAAAAATGAATATATATATAAACTAGTTTGCTTGAAGAAGGCTCACGCAAGAAAGGACCCTTTTTTAAAAATAATTTTTATCCATCCAGTAGTGTGAAGAAAGAAATTAAAGCAGGCCTAATCACTCACCCATCCTTATCAAGAAAGCATGTGAAAGAGGGTAATGTGAATTTTCTTCCCAACTTAATGAGTCAAAAGAGGGGGAGAGAATAAAATATTATATAAATTGAGAGATCGAGGGGTACTATACCTATACCCAATCCCCTAATTACCTCACTAAGTGAGATTTTTTTTTCATATAATAGAAATAAAAAATATTTTTGAAAATGGGTATATTGGGAAACTATTTACCAATCTATCAATGAAACTTATGGGGGTTCATATAGAAGGATGGGTGCTGTCCAAGCTCACTGCCCACCAGTTTTGTTTGGTTTTTCATCCCCTATAAGGTATTTACAATATGGATTATAGAACCTGAATTAATCCACAATGTGTTGCCAATTTTATCAACCACATTTGATTAATAACAAACCAATGAGATTGAAATACCTTTATTTTCAATCCATTTATGAAATTTAGGAAAAATTTTCTTTACATGAACTTTTAATTTGTAGAAGAAACAAATGATTTCCTTATTAATATTAGCTTGGGGTAGTAATTTCTCTTTCCAATTCTTATTTGATTGGAATTTACGATCCTTTTGTTTTTGGTGTATTTTCAGTATATTGGTTTCTCCCATTTCTACCACAAGACATTCCTCCTCTTGAACACACATGGCCATTAATTCATTAATTGACCATTTATATTTATGTGTGTTATAAGAGATTTTAAATGGATAATATTGATGTGGAAGAGTTTTGAGAATATAATTCACTATAAATGACTCAAATATATCAACTTCAAGATTCATAAGTTGTGCTGCAATATCCCTCACCGACATGATGTGCTCGCGCACAATTTTCATGGTGATGAGTCTCATAGATGAGAAATTATTGATTAATTTTCTTGATAATGATTTATCTAATGTGACTAACTAGTTATCTATATCTTTTATCTAGTCATGAATTTTATTATGCTCTTTGGATAAACCGCAAATTCTAGCACATAATTTAGTTTCTACGAATGTTGTACTTAGATGGTTTGACCGCTCCCAATGTTCATATAATGTTATATCATCTAGCGTGTTATCATTATTAATAGAAGGCAGTTCATCTTTCCAAATGACATAATCCATGTCCATCCATCACAAATGAAGAAGAATTCCCACTTTTTGAATTTTATAGTTGTCACCCTTTAATTCAGGAATGTCACATTGAATATCAGAAAAACATGATGGTATAACTAAAAATTATATACATGTTTATTAGTCCAAATCACACAATTTACATAGTAAATTATGTTTACATGAGTCTAAAAAATATAAAATTGAGTATGTGATTTTTTTTAAATTTAATTGATTCATGAAATCAATTAATAATTATCAATTAATACTTTAATAAATAAATTCATGAATTATAATTTGATAATTCAATAAACAATATGAAAAAAATATTAAACTCATAATATTCATATTACATGTGGGTAAATTATTAAAATTAAATTTAATGTTTCATATAATAAAAATATAATAAGAATTTATGTGGGATAAAATCTATTATAAAAATTTGGGTACAACCGTGAAAGCGGCACACACACAAGGAAGAAAATTACATGTAAATCGCAAGCCCCGGGACTTGACCCCGCGACCTGCCCCACACCCCCAAGCCCTTAACACCCCACCACCAACGGTGGGGAAAATCTATTATATTTTGAATATATATTCATTAATGATATTTAAGTAATATGTAAGTTTTATTTAATTAGAATTTGTGTGGTAAAACCCAATTTTTAATAAAATTTACAAAAAATTATAGCTAAATAATTATTTTACTGAATGAAAATTAAAGATATATAAATATCCTTAATAACTGAAATTATAATAATTCTATGTATTATTTAATTTAATTTTATTGAATATGTAAATTTTATTTAACTCATAATTCTATGGAAAAATAAAATTTTAATAAAATTTACAAAAAATCACAATTACATAAATATTGGAATTAAGAATTAAATATGTGTAATAAATATATTTAATAAACAAAGATTAAGAAATGAATATGATGACGATAGATAAAAAAATCCCATCCAAACCCCAAAATATCAAAGGAATTTATTAAAATAGAGTGTATTAAGTTTTATTACAAGGCATAGGTGTATGATCGCTCTAATACCAAATGTAATAAATTTTGATAAAAAATTCATTCCAAAATCTTATTAATTTCTTTAAAACAAAAGAAATAATTACTTACCTCCACCCATTACAAAAATCTGTAAATTGAGGAATTAAAACATGAATTCCTTCTACACTCTGCATAGTAGATATAGATGGTGTATGTTCCCTTGTATCCACTGAGTATAAGAGGAATACTATTTATAGTGGGTTCTACCATCAAGACCCCACATCAATTTACTCTATTGAAAAAGAGTATTAATGCATGATTTTCATCAAATAATCAATAAATATTATGGACCAAATTCAATACATTAAATTCATAGGCAATAATTTATTATATTTAACATAATGTACTATATTAATGAATAATATATTATTTATAATAAAACATTAATGATAATAAATTATAAAGCATAACATATTTTTAACTAATAATTATTATTTAATAATGTAAGAAATAATAACTAATAAAGTCATAGAATGATTACTAATAATGTAATTAATTTTGTTAAAACTATAATTAATAATAAGAAATTGTCTTTAAATGATGTGATTAATAGTCTAATTAATAATAAAAATATGATTATTAATAATTTCTAATATTTAATATAAATAATATTATTAAAAATAAATTTAATTTGATATTTAAAAATAATTAGTAATAATTAGTAATATAATCAATATTAATTATATAATTATTATTTTAGCTAATAATAATAATAATAATAATAATAATAGTTAAATATTAATTATTTGTGCCATGTTAATATTTTTCTGTTTATCATTTTTACAACTAATATTAATATTAATAATATTGATGATGATGATATAAATAATAATATTATTACTTATAATAAATTATTATTAAATAATATATTAATTACTATGACTTTATAAAAATAATATATTATTTATTATTGCTTTATTAATTATGAATTTATAAATTATGACTTTATTATTATCATTAATTATGGAATTATTAATTATTAGTAATAATTAATAATAATGTTTTAATAAGTAACACAACCAATAATATAAATAAAAAAATTAGTAATTAAATTAATAATATAATTACTAACGTAGTTAATAATTAATATATTTAATTTTTTATAAAATAATAAATAAATAAAATTATAAAATTCTTAATAATATATATATATATATATATATATATATATATAATAAGTTGAGGTTTGGTGACCCCTTTATTAAAGAAAAAAAGAGATACAGAGGAGGAATATGCAGGATAGAAAATATCCGCATACAATACAAAAGTGGAAAAAACAAAAAAACATCAAGTAACTAAAGATCATGTACTCATACTGTGGTGAGAGGAATGTCCACCCCCACCACTAGGATGTTGTCCCCTTCTCCATGTCTTGACCTGCAGCCATGGTCTCCCTCTATCATCTGGAGGACTAACATCAATATCACCCCTCATATCTTCTACTCCAGACACACCATCACTTTATTTCTATCATCATCACTACTTCTGGATGCAATCAGGTTAAAGGAATTATGAGTGCTTACCTTCATATTCAATTTATCATCCTTAGGGTAAACAGGAGTAGAGCTCATTGAAGAAGAAGTAATCTTTGGTTAATCCAACTTGAGGTTATCTAATTTTGGAGCCCCTAATCTATTTCCATTAATCTCATGGGCTAGTACCATATACTATTTTCTAAAAGAAACTATAACACATGTACTTACCCCTTTATAATATTCCATCCTTGATTCCAAAATCATTGCCGCAGTGGAAGGATAATTATCCCTATCTTGATAAGATTCTGTCACCAACTGAGATCATGGATAGACTCTTATATCTCTAAAAATTGGAGTAGTTGGAATTTTCCCATTCTATTTCTTATCATAATCCATAATATTTTAATTATCATTTATAACACTCAAATATAGTTGTTGTACTCACACCAACTCATCCTCTTTATAAACATAATAAAGATAAGGAGATGAAGATACTGTTGATTCACTAAATTATAGGTTTCTTCCTGAAGACCCCATGAAAGATCCAATAGGTTTTAAAGAAATGGAATGAATAAGAAATGATAACACCATCTCATTTCCCTTAT
Organism: Viscum album; assembly: GCA_963277665.1. NCBI lineage: Eukaryota > Viridiplantae > Streptophyta > Magnoliopsida > Santalales > Viscaceae > Viscum > Viscum album. The sequence continues at coordinate 1,507,738,120 of OY728131.1, read as the reverse complement.
GAGGGTTATATTTTCATTTCTCCTAGATAAGATAAATAGGATTCCTATTAGGCTAATATTTCATTGAGGTGGATACATCCATTTTGGCCTTCCCTTTGTGCCTCGTGTGAGGAATCATCTTATGTTCTTACTGCTATTTAAATTACACATCAGCCCATACAAAAATATCCTTGGTATATTTAATATCATCATATACATCACCATCATGATTATCCAATATTTACTTTGATAAATCATCTTTAAATGAATCTCTAATGTTATCCAAATGACTCTCATCCTCTATGTCAAACCAATACTTAGTGGGATAAGAAAATTCTAGCAGAGAAATATTAGCCGAACTAGATTTATCTAGAGGTGAAAGAGTAGATCAAGGATCAATACCCTATACACATCCATCCTCTTAAAAATTTAATTCATAATCAACCCATCTCACTCCTTTAGAAGAACCTTTATAATTATATTGGTGTAACATCTCGATTTGGGTGCCACACATCAGTGACCCAAGCCGGTTAGTAACATGACCTTAGGCGCGCCTCCCCGTACACTATAGGATACCAACTAGTAGTGAGGTTCTAATAAAGATACCATGAGGTTACTATAACCTCTTTATTAAAGTATCACAATAGGAGAAATAAATTAAAATAACCAAATTATATTACCAATAACCAGAAAAATAGTATCACATAATGACTAAAACATGAATACAATATCCAAAACAAAATAGTAGATATGTCATGGAAAATATGGGTTAAGTGTCAAATGAAAAAGCAAAATAAGTACACACTAAAACTCCCAATAAGTTCCCAAAAACATTTATGGTTCCTTCATCCACACTCAATCCTGAATCAAGAATCTAACCTGGGTATCTTGCCCATATCCTGTCCTCCAAACATGAAGTCTATTTGGGTACCTCTAGGGCAGAATGAGTAGGGTGTGAGTAAAACTAAGTAGGCCACCACCAATGGATTCTAAAATAATATCCATTCAATAATAGTTTATGCAGTTGTATAAAGAATAAAATACAATCAATAAAATAAACAGTTTACATATATTCAATTATTATTTATTTAACCACATAAACCCCTAGGATCTTAAGGAAACCTGAACCCTCGATACCTACTTTATCCCCTGATGAAGTCTGAACCATAACAAATATTCAATTCAAAAATAATTATAACACATGTTCTTTAATTATCCATTTCATTTCAATTCATGTAATGGCTATTTGGAACCATAGTCCAATGGCAACATTTTGGTCCTAGAACACTATGTACAGGACCTTGTGGGTATTTGAAACATCAATCCATGTCTCAAAAACCATTCATAAATCAATCACACAAATAATCTTTTGAAGTAGTAGTATGTGTCCCACACTCATTATCACATGCATCATACAAGTGGGATTTTGAAGCAGAATTCTATGTCCCACACTCATTATCACATGCATCACAGAAGCTATCTTTTGAAGAAGCAGTTCATGCTCAACACTCATTATCACATGAATGCATTTTGGATCTACAATGCCATATCTAGAACCCTGTTGGTATTTGAATCATCATTCCATGTCCCCCCAACCTGTTTATCAATCAATCACAATATATCACACACATCACATTCAAAAAATTTAATCAACATTAACCCTCTCATCACTTTACAACATTTATGACATCATAATTGTCAAATAATCATGGTTCAACAATTTAATCACATAGAATAACATGTTCAATTCACCATTATACCATTTTTCATTATTTAAATCATATAACCCATTAACCTATTAAGGTTATGTCAACCATATCATAATTCCCATTTTCAATTAATTCATAAATACATTAATTGACCAATAACCCAATCCAATTTTCCCATTAATTCCACAATCACAACATTACATTAATTAATCAACCAATTAATTAATCCAATTTCACCTAATGTATAATAATAATTATGAGAATTTAATTTTCCTATATTCTACTCATTTTGTAATCCCATGAAAAATCAATTAATCAATTCCATGATTCCCTAAATTAATTAGTTAATTAATTTATTCAATTCAAGATTAAATCACCAGTCTTTCCAATTGAAATTTAAAAACACATACATGCAACTGGCTTTCAAGACTATGGGAATTTGATTTACACCACCTACCTCAATATCATTGATGGATTCTCACCAACAAAAATCCTTAATGAAGTAGAACAACCATATCCAGGACAAAGAACGAGATCTAGATCAAAAACCTAGATACAAGAACAAACAGATTAGATCCATGAAAACCAAGATCTAGATCCACTTCCAATGGAGTAAAATATCCCTTAAAGTATAAGAGAAACATGAGAGAGAGAAAAACCTAATCAGGATGGAACCACATACCCAGATAGGTGTAGATCTGTCAATCTGGCCTTTGATTCATCAAGAATGGTGTTTGATAACCCTAGGAATTAATCCATAAGCCTCAAAAAATGAGAGGAATAATTTAGGGTTGAGTTGGATCAACTTTGGGTGAAGTCTAGGGGGTTAAATTATTTTAAAACTAATTTTCAGAATAATTAAACCTACGCGCATGGTTACCTGGGTAGGGTTGCACGGTTTTCCAAACCATGAACCTTTCCTTTTGGGGTTCATGTTTACTTCTAAGAGGGTTCATGGTTTAAAAAAACATGCACCAACCCTGAAATCCCTCTTTGTATAGAGTTTCATGGTTTTCTATGGAAAGGCACACCATTTGGGAAAACTGTGCGCCAACCGTGTTCCAACCATACACTACCCAAAACCACTAAAAAAACTTCCAAATTTCAACCAAATGCACCCAAGATAAAACCCAAACAAGATATATTCAAAACAAGAAAATATAGAACCTATAAATGAGATCAAGACATCTCAAAAAAGGTCAAGATCTTATAATCTTCTCACCTTATAATAGGTCGTTCTCAAGATGTACTCCCAAGAATCTCTAAGATTTTGAGGTAAAAAGATTAGGACACTGAGACCACATATCCAGTTCTATTTCCCATTTTTTCTCTTGAACATGTCCCTGTTGCCAAAAATACATGAACTATCAACATGTTCCTTCCTCACAACACTTTCTTACTACAATCAAGTCACGTATTAGATGCTCCTCAAAGGACACATTAGTCTCAAACTAAACATGTTCCACATCGATCACATGAAAATGGTTGGGGTGATACCACCAAAGCTATGACACATGAAAAACATCAAACATAACACTGTACCTCTATGGAAGAGCCAATCGGTATGCCACCTACCCTATTCTCTCCCCAAAATCAAGCGACCTAACAAACCTGGGATCCAACTTGCACTATCTCTGAATCCTATGGTGACCCAATCTAAGAGACACCTAAAGGAACACATGGTCACCTTATGTAATTTCTAGGGGTTGTTGAAGTATATCAACATATGAATTATTCTTACTATGATCCTTATCCATAAATTTTCAAATCAAATAAACTACTCTGATGTATCCTATATGAGACTCAGTCCCAACAGCTCTAACTCACCTACCTCCATCCAATATTGAGGTGATCTGTATGGTCTACCATAAAGAGACTCATATAGTTCCATCAGTATAGTTTCCTAATAACTACTATTATAGGAAAACTGAATGAGAACTAAGTGATTCTACCAAGACCCACTGAAGTGTAGAAAACATGCTTATAGCATATCCTCAATCACCTGTGCAGTACATTATAACTACCCTTATTTCTATGGATGGGATGATATAATCAATAATAATTGTGTACCAAGATCCTTCTATGAGAATTTCTAGAAGAGTAAAGTAAAATTTGAGTCACAGTATGAAACAATAATCCGTGGAACACCATATAGACGAACTATCTTCTAAATATAAAAATCTCCCAATGGATCCAATAAGAAAGTATCCCATATAGGAAATAAATGTTCTAATTTGTTTAGTAGATATACTATCATCCAAATAGAATCATTCTTCCAAGGAATACTTGGGAGACCCACCACAAAGTCTATGGTAACATCATCCCACTTCTATTTCAGAATGAGAAACAGTTGTTGTAAACCACCAAGTCATTAATGATCAGCCTTCATCTGTTGACAGGTGTAACATCGTGTCATGAACTCTACAATATATTTTTTCATTCCCAACCACCAATACTGTCATCATAGGTCACGATACATTTTTGTCACACTTGGATGTACTACCCACTTTGAGGCAAGAAATTCATGCATAATCTCTACCTATATGTTTTTAAGCACAATAAATTGATTCCTAACATAGATGATTTCATCCTCATCTATGGTCCAATATGAAGGTGACTCCCCACCTTCAAGGACTTCTCTCAAGGACAAACACTCCATATCCTCATACTTTCTATCTCTAATCCAACTCAAAAGTATAGACTCTACTGAGACTGATATGAGAGTCATATGATCCTGACCCTGCTTAACCACAACATGCATCTCATCCAACAAATTAATCATTTTACAGTTGGAACTAGACTCCTGAACTACCTGAGTCAGAGTTTTCTTACTTAAATCCTTAGACACACTATTGACATTAATGAGATTATATTCTAGATCAAAGTCGAATCACTGCATATAATCAACCCATCTCCATTGCTGAAGATTCAAATATCATTGTGAAAATATATAATTTAAGCTCTTGTGATTGGTATAAAAATTGAAATTTTCACCCAAAAGATAATCCCACCAACACTTCAAAGCATAAACCACTGATGCTAACTCAAGTTCATGTGTATGGTAGTTCTGTTCATGTGGCCTCAACTATCATGACCCATACACCACAAATCGATCACCTTGCATAAAAAATGATCTAATAAAAATCCTAGAAGATTCAAAAAACACCCTATACTCCTCACCTGACTTGGGTAGGATCAAGATTGGTGTCGTAGTCAAACACTTCTTTAGCTCCTCTAAGGCATTGAGAACATGATTCAGACCAATTAAACTTTACCCCTTTATTAGTCAATCTTGAAATAGGTTCTTCCAAATGAGGAAATTCCTGGATGAACCTTTGATAATAACCCATTAATCCCATAAAACTATGGATATTGAAAACATTATTGGGATGCTACCAAGAAACAACTTTTTGTAACTTCTCTAGGTCCACTAACACACCTTCCTCCAAGATTTTGTGACCCAATAAGTGTACTTGATCAATCCAAAATTGGCACTTAGATATCTTGGCGTATATTCGATGTCTCTCAGTGTACTCAGGAGGATGTAAAGATTTTAGGCATGATCATAATGAGTCTTGGAGTACACCAAGACATCATCCCAAAAAAACTACCACACACTAATCTAGGTACGGGTGTAATATTCTGTTCATTAAATCCATAAACATGGAAGAAGCATTTATCATCCCAAATATAATTATGATGAACTAATAAAGGGAATACCTTATTCTTAAATTAATCTTTGGTATATCAAAAGGTCAAACTCTCAAATAATGATACCATAATCTCATGTAAATCTTGTATAAAACATGAAATCCTCTCAACTGGTCAAATAGATCATGAATATGTGGAAGAGGATACTATTTTTTCATAGTCATCCAGTTCAACTTCTGATAATCATCACATAAGCACAAATTTCCATCATCCTTATTATAAAACAATACTAAAGAACCCCAAGGTGATGTACTCAATTAGATAAAACCCTTATCTATTAACTCTTCCAGTTGAATCTTAAGATCTTAAAGCTCTGTTGCTGCCATTTTTTATAGTGGAATTGAAACTAGAACAGTCCCTAGAATGAGCTCAATAATAAACTCCATGCCCCTCTTAGGTGGTATAACTAATAAGTCCTTAGGAAACACATCCTAGATCTTATACACTATGCTTGGAAATACATCCTATTTCACACCCTCATTATCCAACAACAGACTAGAAACATGGGCAGTGAGATCCCCTAGTTGCTGATGAATTTTACCAGCACAGCCTACTGAATATCCCCCTCTCTATGGTGAATATATTTTTCACCCATAGGATATGTATGTCATGAATCGTCCCCCGAGGTCCATTCTGTGACTACCCCAAGCCCGCCTTCCAAAGGCCAGGGGCTGGTGACTAGCATTGGAAAGGCGTATCCCTAAAATGGGAAGGCATTTCCTTTTTAACCTGTACAGACACACAATCCAAGAACACAATAAGAAGCAACCACAAAGTAAACTACTTTAGTAAAAGTGTGCTGAAATTAAGGGGCCAAAATACAAGCCCAAATGAAAAGTACAATTACAAATGAAAAGTAAAAATACATCTGAAAAGTGTAAAATAGATCTTGGATCATCCACTGAGGATCCTACCTGAAGGGTAGGTACAACTGACGATCAGTAGTCCCTGTGTCACGTCACACCAAATGGTCCACCTCTGAGCACCGTCCAGTCATGTCTCTCTCAGCCTCGATCAATGTTGTCCGTCGTCTACACAAGACACAACAAGGTGTGGGAGTAGCCCGTGCAAGGGTGAGTATAACGATACTTAGTAGGGACCCTGAGACCCTGAAGGTCTCCCAGAGTTCCACAAAGGAAAGACCACAAAACAAAACCTCAAACTCAAGCACGAAGCGATATAAATCAACTCTACTTAGGTATATTCCCATACATATACCTAAGTTATCAAGATATAATCATCTTATACATGAGGGAAGAATACCAAAAAGGTAACACCAAGAAGGTAGAAGTAACACACAGGTAACACCACAAAGATAGAAGTACCACACATGTAACACCATGAAGACAACCCCACAAAGAAAGAAGTACCACACATGTAACACCACTAAGACAACACCACGGAGGTAGAAGTACCACATAGGTAACACCACAGAGATAGAAGTACCATATAGATAACACCACGAAGATAACACCACGAAGGTGAAAGACTCATCTCAAAATCAGGTATAACTTAAGTACATAAGTACAGATGATTAGTCGTAAGCTAGACCATCTTATTCTATTAAGAGGCACTCCTTCTTGCCCACACAGGATCGATAGGTAATAACCCCCACTGACCCACACAGGATCTGACCCACACATGATCGGTGTGTGCTGAACCACACAGGATCTCTGAGCACTAAACCTCATAGGATCTAAAATATTCTTACCCACATAGGATCAATAGATGCTGACCCACTTAGGATTGATGTTCTTTCTTCACGTTACAGCCAGCTATAGGATTCCTCGCACCCGGTGCGCTCGAGCTCTGTAGAATCTTCCCCTCAAGATATTGGTTGTACCTCAACCATTACTAAGTTCCAAAAAGGAGTAACCCAAAGGACAGCCATGTGTTAAGGGTTCCAACTCAATAGACGGTGTGTTAATTAGATTCCTGGTCTATGAATTATAAGCATTTTAGTTTCGAGGGCTAGGTTGGATTCGGGTTCGACCCAACCCAATCGTAGTTATTCTGTCTCCAAAACTTAAGTGGAGAATACCAAAAGTAATCTCTTGATCCAAGGGTCTTAGATTTATGGATGGTTCAGCAAACGGATGCCTGGTTCTCAAGTTATGGACCTTTAAGCGAAACTAGGTCCAGTCCGACCCGGCCGGGCGGGGCCACGGCGGGCTCTTCCCGTTGGGCCTCGGTCCAGCCCAGACAACAGGGGGCGCAGTCCGAACCGCATGGAGGTGGACCAACCCACAAGGGGGGCGCGGCACATTGGGCAGGTGGCCCGACCTCATGAGGCACGTCCCACAGCTGGGTGTAGCAGCCCGTAGTGGCAGGGCCCACCCTAGCCACCACCCGGGGGAGTGACCCCCGATTTTCCCGAACGGCCGCGAGGGCCGTTCAGTTTCCTCTGCAATGGAGATTCCTTATGGCGATGCCAAGTTGAATGTGGGATCCACTAGAGCGGGTCCTGCCTCCCGTCGTGGCCGACCGATGCCGGCCGCTGTCTCCAGCGGCGCGCGACGGCTTGCCGCTCCGCCATCCGTGACCGATCGGTGTGCCGAATGCCTCCTTCGATCCGCTGCGGCTGACGAGCCACCACCTGCGTCCTTTGGCGGCATGATGGTCGTGCCACCCTCCTCTTCCTCTACCAACCGGTGTGCCAGCCACCGCCTTCGACCGCCGCGACTGACAAGCCGCGACCGGTTCCTCCGGCGGCGCGGGTGTGCCGCCTCCTCCCTCACGGCCAGCCGGTGCCGAATGCCGTCTTGGTCTGTAACAACCCAATGTTTTATAAATGGAAATTATTTTCTTATAAATATTTCATATAATCACATGAAAACACAACATAATGAACTACTAAGTTCTAAGTGACCTTTAAAAATAAGTTTGTCACTTCCGTGTATGGAATTTTGAAAATGTGACATACATGGTTGAAATTAGTATGTTATTTGGAGTCCGATAAGGAAAACATAATTTTTTGGTGAATATAACCTAAACTTATGAATAGTAACATACCCTTACGAATAGTGATATACCCTAATGAATAGTAACCTTACCTATGATAACATATAAATAATATTAAAGTTGAAAGTACAATATACCTATATTTTAGAATAAGTAAATAAATGTTTTAAAACTAGTTTTTAATAATAAATTATGATTTTAATTAAATAGTAAATTAATAATATTTAGAAAATTATTTTTTAAAAATGGAATTCATTTTTGGATTCTAAACGTCGAAAAATGGTTTTTGGTGAATTTTTTAGTTTTTTCTAAAATACTTACATTTTTAATGAATAGTAAAATCTGAAAATTCACAATAAATGATAAACCTAAATTTCTGCATCATGATTGAGTCATGGATGATATAAATGACCTTTGGTTCGAAGTCACATGCATTTATTACTATTCTTGGTTATGTAATACTTAATATTCCTTGTCTTTTGAATAAATAATAAACTAATGATTATAAAATTATGAAATCCCTCCTCTCCTCCACTATAACCCCCTCACACCCTCTTTTCTTCACTACTCTCAAGCATTGTGCCTTGCCAATATTCTGCCCAAATATCTACCCAAGATCCTCCCCCACTTTCAAAATCTCTTAGCCTCTTCAAAATACTAAAACCTCTCTCCTTAAGAGGTTCTCAAAGGAGGAAGTCTCAAGAGGTAAATTTCTCCTTCCAATTCCTTCATTTCTTTTAAGTTCCTTTCTTTTTGTTTCTTTCCTCACCTACCTTCACCCAAATAGTATGATAAATCCAGTAACATACATGTAATGTAATGTTTTTATGCTAATGGGATATTTCATTATCTTCTCTCCTTTCCCCACCTTTTATTTGAAAGAGATGAAAGCACCGTTTGAGATGTGCGAATTTAGCACATTCAAGGACAACCGTTTATCAATTTCTATTATTATTTTTAGTTCTATTCGTGAAACCATTTGTCTTATGGTTGAATAGGATTATTATATAGGTAATATATCCTATTTTGGTTCTATAATCGTTTTTTACAAATGGTATTAATTTATACAGCAAAAACATGTTATTTGTAATCAAACCCACCGATTAACAAAAACGGTTGTCACTATGGTTTTATATAATAATTCAACTTCATCTAAGTAACCAAATTAAATTTAAAACCATGTAATATTATGTATGTTCACTAATATAATGTAACTTCAATTATGTACAACCACTTTCATCTTACATGTTTATCCAAACATGAATATAAGCGAACTAGTCATTAAAACCATGTAAACAAACGAGCTCGAACAATGAAATTGAACCTCATAACCAATAAAAATGGTTATAAATGAACTTAAAATGATTATAATAAACCAATTAAAAAGATAATAGGTTCTTTAATTATTAATTAATAAAACTAATTTGTTTATTTAGGTATTTAATAACAAGTGGAGAACACCAACAGATTTAAGGTAAGAGATCCTTTCCATTTCTCTCTTAAATCATGATTGTCCTCTATGCTATGACATTTTATGCATAACACCTAATGATGTGGTATGTTTTCACACATACCCCATACTTCCCTCATGTTTTATAATTGATGATAAACCCCTTCTCTCTCTCATCAATCCTTCTTACGTGCACCCGACACCATGCCGATAATCCGCAACAAAATCTACCCAAACCTCCTTTGTTCTTTCGGGTTGCCATATTTTTATTTATATAAAAATGGAGTTATCTTATCTATTTTTGTGAATATTCTAAATTATTTTTATTTGTAAAAAATTCTTTTATGATTACCCTTTCATCACTCTCTTTCGGGGATATACATGTTTTTAAAAGATTCCCTCCTTAGAACTTTCCAATAAGAAAACCAGTTTTAAGGGAAATTACCATATTTTTACCCAATTTAAAGTGAACTCTATCCTTTATTTTAAACCACCATTGAATTTATAAAATAAATCTTTTTATTATTAAAACCTTATTGGTTCAATTCTGGTTTTATATAAGAGATTTTCCTCTTTTCTATTTTAAAAGCTCTATAGCATTTTCCTTAAAACAACACAAAAATGTTTTAATGCTAATGTTTCTCAAATACATTTATTATATTTATTCACTTATGTTTGACATATATTACCATGTTATATTCCTATTTTAACTTATTAACATCCATGTATGTTCTAAATCCTTTCTTTCATGGACACTTTCATGATACACCTATTGGTTATGCTTTATGTCATGATTGTGGTACCCAATTCGTTCCTTGAGTACCATTGTGTTTATATATGGTTGATTATGTATGATTATTTATGTGGAAAGAATATTCATGAAAATTTTGAGATTGGTGCACCCAGATAGCACTCCAATACATTGGGTAAAGTTAAGTCTCATGAGATGCGATGTAAAACGGGATGGGCGGTTAACCTTGACCCATACTAAAATGGGAAACGAGATTGGTGATTAGCTTTGAACTGTACTAAAGAAATATTTTACAATTCTACCACATTTATATGATTCCATGTTTATATGATCACATGCTTATATGATAAGATTTTATATGTTTCATGCTTTGGATATCATTATGTGAGGCCTCCTAACTCATGTTCTTAACACGTATCCTTATGTTCTTTCCCTTACTGGACTTTTTAGCTCATCCCTTTGTTCATGTGTTCCCCAGGGTACCCTATGAAGATGTAAGGTCTCAAAGGAATTAGAAGCTCTTTATGAATATTAAATAAAGAAGTGGGTTTTTATCCCCATGTTTTATGTTTTACATACCTAGTCTTCCAAGAAACTAGACTTAACTATCCTTGGATTGTACTCTGATGTATAATTATGCTTAAAATCATGTAATGATATATGAAAAAGGATTGGGTCACTATAGTTGGTATCAGAGGATGATCTAGTTATTTTTGGAGATTTGGAATAGAGCACCTTAGTGAGAACCTTAAGGATGAGAATAATTATAAGAAAACATTCCTAAATTTTATTGAGTATTGAGTAAGTGGTTTATCAAGAAAATACATCCCTGTCTGGATATGAGTAGGTAGAGGCGGATCTGACATAGATGTACCTAGGAGTGAAAACTCCGACAAAGAGTTTCGGGCTTGACTCGGGGTATCCTGGTACAAGACAAAGGGCCTTGCTGCACTCTTGGTTATGACACTCCCGGGGGATATGCTTTGGTAGATTCATGAGCTTGGTATAAACCATTATTAAGGGAAAAATATTAAAAAAATACCATAAGAATATAAGTTAAGAAATAGTTCAAGGATAACCTATATTTAAACCTAAGGAATCACAAGTTAGGATATACTTATTCTTTATTAGTTTATCCTTTTATGTTCAAAGTTTTCTTTTTATGCTCAATAGATAAGTATTTAAGACCTCTAATTATACGTTCTTTTTCTTAGTTAATGTAGGGAAATAGAATAACACGTTCAAAAAACTAATGTGATAGGAAATGTGAAGATTGTCTTAATGATATGCCTGATATGACGGGAGCAAGTTCTCAATACTTTATGGTAGTACTTGCTCAACTGAATCAAGTTATGAATAATAACTTGAATAATTCAGAACGCCCTCCTCCTCCAAGGAAATAGAAAGTTTCCATAGAATCCTTCATGCAACAAAGGCCTCCCACATTTAGTGGATTTTCTGATCCCCTCCTCAAAAAATAGTGGATTAACTCCATTGAAAAGATATTCTCTATCCTCCAGTGCTTGGAAGAAGAGAAGGTTGGATTGGCGGTCTATCGTTTTGATGGGGAAGCTGATCAGTGGTGGACACTATTCAATAATACAATGTCCCAAGAGGAAATTGATTCCATGGATTGGGAGGAATTCAAGATTATGTTTTTCAACAAATATTTTCCTTTAACCCTCCATCTCAAGATGGAAAGAGAGTTCCTCAGACTCAATTAGAAGGAAGATGAGTCCATCGGGTTGTATGAAGAAAAATTTATAAGGCTTGTAAGGTACACCTGTGGATTTGTCATGAACACCGAAAGCAAGGTGGATCACTTATTTAGCAGACTAAATCCAATTATACAAAAAGCATTAGAGATTAGAGACTTCGACAATTATGAGAAGATTGTTCGTTGTGCCCTCAAGGTTGAAATGGAGATTGGAGACTCTCATTGGTCTCGTGGGCCCAGTGACAAGAAGAGAAAAATAGAGAACAATAAGGGTGGTTCATCAAACAAATCCCATGATGGAAAGAAGCCTGAATTTTCCCCTTATAAAAATTGCAGGAAGAAGCATCATGGTAACTGTATGAAGGGAACCGAGAATTACTTCAAATGTGGAAAGTTTGGTTATCTGTCCAAGAACTACTGAAGGGATATGAAAAATCCTGCTAATGTGAAAGAGGAAAATAAGGTCCAGATCAACACTCAGCCTACAGTGTAGTGTTACAAATGCAAGGAGCATGGGCATTATGCGAATAATTGCCCTAAGATGAGGGTTGTCAGAGGCAATCAACAACAACTTTCAAGAAAACAAGGAAGGTCTTATGATATCACTACTGCTGAGGTGGAGCTGGACAACGATGTGATGACATTTACATTAGTTATTTATTCAATAATTGAAAATTTACTATTTTATTTTGGTTCTAAACATTTTTTCATATCTTGAAAGTTTAGTAGAACTATTCAAACACCACCTCAAAATTTGGAGGAAAAGTTATATGTGTAACAAAGAATGGGGAAATCATTGCGTCCATGGTTTATAAATCCTCACTGGTTAATATTTGTGGACTGAACCTCCCAACAAATCTCATTATACTTCCTTTAGTGTAGTTTGATGCTATCTTGGGCATGGATTGGCTATATATATACAAACCCGACATCAATTTTCGGGAAAGGGAGATCAATTTTCACATCCCAAATAATCCTATGATTCTTTACAAGTGTAAGGAGGAAGATGAGTCTCCTTTAGAATCTTCATCTCAAGTTTGGATATTACTTCTTTGTGAGAAATCATATCTAGCTCAAATGATTAGGAAAAAGGATATAATCATGCTTAAAGACATGCCCATTGCGAGGGATTACACTGATGTATTCCCAGAAGAGTTTTCTAGTCTTCCCCCTAACTGAGAGGTTGGGTTCTTAATTGAACTTATACCTATATCTATAAATATCTTAATGACACCTTACAGAATGGCCACCATAGAGCTGGAAGAGCTGAAGAAGCAGTTATAGGAGAATATGGAGAAGGGTTTTATACGCTCGAGTGCTTCACCGTGGGGTGAGCCTGTCCTCTTTTTCAAGAAGAAGGATGGATCAATGCACCTATGCATTGATTATCATGAGCTCAATAAAATCACTATAAAGAACAAGTATCCCCTTCCACGAATAGATTACTTGTACGATCATCTTCGTAGGGTCAGTTATTTCTCTAATGTGGGGATATCACCAACTAAAGAAGAGGAAGGAAGATATTCCCAAGACTTCCTTTTGAACGAGTTATGGACACTATGAGTTCATAGTGATGCCTTTCGGACTCACTAATGCTCCAACAGTTTCATAGATTTAATTAATAGAGTCTTTAGAGATTACCTCAACAAATTTGTGGTAGTCTTTATTAATGATATTATGATATACTCTAAGAGAAAGGAGGAACATGATGAGAATTTGAATACTGTGTTAAAGACTTTTCGAAGGGAGAAGTTGTATGTAAAGTACATAAAATGTGAGTTCTAGATTGAGGAAGTATCATTCTTGGGGCATGTTATCACCGACAAAGGGATATCTGTGGACCCTTCCAAGATGAAGGCAATTGAAGAGTAGCCCAAACCAACTTCTATAATGGAGATCCACAGATTTTTGGGTCTAACTGGGTATTATCGACAATTTGTGAAAAACGTTTCATGATTATCAAATCCAATGACCAAGATGACTTGGAAGGGAGTAATTTTTTTCTATACATAGGAATGTGAAGACTATTTTAAGGAGTTGAAAAAGAGGCTTATCACTACACAAGTATTCACACTCCCTACAATTGGAGAACTCTTTGTGGTGTATAGATATTCTTATAAGAAAGGCTTAGGTTGTGTGATAATGAAAAATGATAAAGTGATAGCCTATGCCTCTCGACAGCTGAAAATCCATGAGAAAAACTATCCCACACATGATTTGGAGTTGGCAGCGATGATCTTTGTGTTGAAAATTTGGCCGAATTATCTCTATGGGGAGAATTGTGAGATATATACTGACCATAAGAGTCTCAATTATATATTCACACAGAAAGAGCTTAATATGCACCAATGAGGATGGATAGAGCTCATCAAGGATTATGACTGCTCAATCCACTACCATCCCGGTAAAGCAAACAAGGTGGCAGATGCTCTAAGTATAAAGGATCCTACATCTTTATCAATGATGATAATTGAAAAGGATCCGATCTTCTTAGATTTTCAAAGGATGGACATGGGAATCATTAAGGTAGGAAAATCATAAATCCTTTCTCAAATTATTGCTCAATCACCCCTCTTGGAGAAAATATAGGATGCTCAAAGAAAAGATGTGGAAATTCAGAAAAGGGTGAAAGCTATCATAAATAAGAAATCATCCAATTTCAAAATTGATGAGGAAGGTGTTGTAAGATTTGGGACACAATTTTGTGTACCAACTGATACAGAGATAAAGAAGGAGCTATTGAATGATTCAAATAACTCAACCTTCTCTATCCACCTATGGAGCACAAATATGAATCGAGATCTCAGAGAAAACTTTTGGTGGGACAATATGAAAATGGATATTGCTGAATATACATCAAAGTGTCTGGTATGTAAAAAAGTGAAGGATGAGAGGCAAAAGTATAAGGGGACGATGCAACCACTACCCATACCAGTATGGAAGTGGGAGAACATTACCATGGACTTTGTCACTGGACTTCCAAGGACATCCAAAGGAAACAATACTATATTGGTCATTATGGATCGTCTAACGAAGACAACTCACTTTATCACGATTTGAGAGGACTTCTCATTGGATCAACTTTCATGGATTTATATCAATGAAGTGGTAAGGATACATATAGTACCACTATCTATTGTATCCGTTTGTGATCCAAGATTCACCTCAAAGTTCTGAAAATGTCTCCAACATGCTCTAAGCACTGAACTGAACTTCAGTACGGCCTATCATCCTCAAACTAATGGCCAATCTGAACAAACTATTTAGACATTGGAAGACATGTTGAGAGCATGTTCTATGTAATTAAAAGGAGGATGGGACCAACATATTCCATTGGTTGAATTATCTTACAACAACAGTTTCCACTCATGAATCCGAATGGCACCATATGAATCTCTATGAGAAAAGGTGGAGAACACCGATGTGTTGGGATGAAGTCGTTGAGTGTAAGGTGCTAGGATCTGAAATGGTTGAAGAAATGGTGGAGAAGGTGAAAAACATTCAGCAGCATATCAAGGCAGCCCAAAGTCGACAGAAAAGTTATGAAGACAATCTTCGATGAGACCTTGAGTTCAAAGTTGGAGACATGGTATTTCTATGCATATTTACATGGAATAAGGTCATCAAGTTTGGAAAGAAACAGAAGTTAAGCACCAAGTACATCGGCCCCTTCGAGATCCTTGATCGAGTCGGAGATATGGCCTATTGACCGACACTTCTACCTACCATGTCAAAAGTATATGATGTATTTCATGTATCCCTCTTAAGTAAATACATACTAGACCATTCACATGTACTCTCTTCAGAGGTGATACAGTTGGAGGATGATCTTTCCTATGAGGAGTATCCAGTGAAGATATTGGATTGTAGAGATAAAGTTCTATGCAACAAGACTACACATTTGGTCAAAGTACTATAGGGAAACCATAAGTACGAAGAGTCAACACGGGAATTAGAGGAAGCAATGAAGGAAAAGTACCCCCACCTATTTATTTCTTAGAATGTAAAATGAAATTTTGAGTGCGAAATTTATTAAGGGGGGAAGAATGTAACAACCCAATGTTTTATAAATGGAAATTCCTTTTTTATAAATATTTCATATAATCACATGAAAACAGAACATAATGAACTACTAAGTTCTAAGTGACCTTTAAACATAAGTTTGTCACTTCTGTGTTTGAAATTTCGAAAACCTAACATACACGGTTGAAAACAGTAAGTTTTTTGGAGTCTGATAGGAAAAACATATTTTTTGTGAATAGTAACATACCTTTATGAATAGTAACATAACCGTATGAATAGTGATATAAACTAATGAATAGTAACCTTATATATGATAACATATGAATAAGATTCAAGTTGAAAGTACGATATACCTATATTTTAGAATAAGTAAATAAATGTTTTAAAACTAGTTTTTAATAATAAATTATGATTTTATTTAAATATTAAATTAATAATAGTTAGAAAATTATTCTTTAACAATGGAATTAATTTTTGGATTCTAAATGTAGAAAAATGGTTAGGGTGAATTTTTGATATTTTTCTAAAATACTTAAGTTTTTGACGAATTGTAAAATCCAATAATTCACAATAAATGCTAAAACCTTAATTTCTGCATCATTCTTGAGTCATGGATGATGTAAATGATCTTTGGTTACAAGTCACATTCATTTTTTACTATTATTGGTCATGCAATACTTATTATTCCTTGTATTGTGAATAAATAATAAACTAATGATTATAATATTATGAAATCCCTCCTCTCCTCCACTATAAACCCCCCCTCACTCCCTCTTCTCTTCACTACTCTCAAGCCTTGTAACTTGCCAATATTCAGCCCAAATATCTCCCCAAGTTCCTCCCCGATGTCCAAAATCCCCTAGAATCTTCAAAATACCAAAAACTCTCCCCTTAAGAGGTTCTCAAAGGAGGAAGTCTCAAGAGGTAAATTCTTCTTTCCAATTCCTTCATTTATTTTAAGTTATTTTCTTTTTGTTTCCTTACTCTCCCCCCTTCACCAAAATAGTACGATAACTCCATTAACATACATGTACTGGCATGTTTTTATGATAATGGGATATTTCATTATCTTCTCTCTTTTCCCCACCTTTTATTTGAAAGAAATGAAAGCACCATTTGAGATGTGCTAATTTAGCACATTCAAGGATAACAATTTATCAATTTCTATTATTATCCTTAATTCTGGTCATGAAACCATTTGTGTTTTGGTTTAACTAGATTATTATATATGTAATATATCCTATTTTGGTTCTTTGATCCTTTTGTACAAATGGTATTAATTTATAAAGCAAAAATATGTTCTTTGTAATCAAACCCACCGATTAACAAAAACGCTGTCACTATGGTTTTATATAATAATTAAACATCACTATAAGTAACCAAATTAAATTTAAAACCATGTAATATCCTGTTTGTTCACTAATAGAATATAAATTTAATTTTTTACAATCACTTTCATCTTACTTGTTTATCCAAACATGAATATAAGCGAACCGATCATTAAAACCAAGTAAACAAACGAGCCCGAACAATGAAATTGAACCTCATAACCAATCAAAACGGTTATAAATGAACTTAAAATGATTATAATAAAGCAATAAAATATATAAGAGTTTCTGGAATTATTAATTAATAAACCTAATTTGTTTATTCAGGTCTTTAATAATAAGTGGATAACACCAATGGATTTAAGGTAAGGGATCCTCTCCATTTCGCTCTTAAATCAAGATTGTCCTCTATGATACGCCATTTTATGTGTTATACCTAATGATGTGGTATGTTTTTTCACCTCCCCCATAATTCCCTCATGTTTTAGAATTTATTAGAAACCCCTTATCTCTCTCATCAAGCCCTCTTACGTGCACCCGACACCATGCCGATAATCCGTCACAAAATCTACCCGAACCTCCTTTGTTCTTTCGGGTTGCCTTATCTTTATTTATATCAAAATGGAGTTATCTTATCTGTTTTTTTGAATCTTATAATTTTTTTTATTTTTACAGAATACTTTTATGAGGACCCTTTTATCACTCTCTTTTGGGGATATACATGTTTTTAAAATATTCCCTCCTTAGAACTTTCCGATAAGAAAACCTGTTTTATGGGAACTTCCTGAATTTTTACCCAATTTCAAGTGCACTGTATCCTCTATTTTAATCCACCATTGCCTTTATAAAATATGTATTTTTATTATGAAAATATTATTGGTTCAACTATGGTTTTATATAAGAGATTTTCCTCTCTTCTATTTTAAAATCTCTATAGTATTTTCCTTAAAACCGCACTAAAATGTTTTAATGCTAATGTTTCTCAAATACATTTATTATATGTTTTCACTTATGTTTGAAATATATTACCATGTTGTATTCCTATTTTACCTTATGAACGTCCATGTATGTTCTAAATCCTTTATTTCATGGACACTTTCATGATACGCCCATTGGTTATGCTTTATGTCATGATTGTGGTACCAAATTATTTCCTTGGGTACCCTCATGTTTATGTATGGTTGATTATGTATGATTATTTATGTGGAAATAATATTCATGAAAATGTTGAGATGAGTGTGCCCATATAGTGATCCAATGCATTGGGTAACGTTAAGTCTCATGAGATGCGAGGTGAAACGGGATTGGTGGTTAGCCTTGACCCATACTAAAATGGGAAACGAGATCGGTAGTTAGACTTGACCCATACTAAAGAAATGTTTTATGATTCTACCAAATTTATATGATTCTATGTTTATATGATCACATTCTTATATGATACGATTTTATATGTTCCATGCTTTGGATATCATTATGTCATGCCTCCTAACTCATGTGCTTAATACGTATCCTTATGTTCTTTCTCTTATTGGGATTTTCAGCTCATCCCTTTGTTCATGTGTTCCCCAGGGTACCCTATGGAGATGTAAGGGCTCAAAAGAAGTTAGGATATCTTTATGAAGATTAAATAAATAAGGGTTTTTTAGCCCCATGTTTTATGTTTTATGTACATAGTCTTCCAAGACACTAGACTTAATGATCCTTGGCTTGTAATCTGATTTATAATTATTCTTAAAATCTTATAATGATATATGAAAAAGGCTTGGGTCACTATAGTTGGTATCAAAGGATGGTCTATTTATTTTTGGAGACTAGGAATAGAGCACCTTGGTGAGAACCTTAAGGATGAGAATAATTATAAGAAAACATTCCAAAATTTTGGTGAGTATTGAGTAAGTGGTTTATCAAGAAAAAACATCCCTGTCTAGATATGAGTAGGTAGAGTTGGATCTAGCATAGATGTACCTAAGAGTAAAAAATCCAATAAGGAGTTTTGGGCTTGACCCAGGGTATCCTGGTACACAACAATAGGCCTTACTGCACTCTTGGTTATGACACTCCCTAGAAATATGATTTGATAGATTCATGATCTTGGTACAAACCATTATTAAGGGATAAATAATAAAAAAAAAATCCCATAAGAATATAATTTAAGAAATAGATCAAGGATAACCTAGATTTAAACATGAGGAATCACAAGTTAGGATATACTTATTCTTTATAAGTTTATCCTTTTATATTCAAAGTTTCCTTTTTATGATCAGTTGCTAAGTATTCAAGACCTCTAATTATATTTTCTTTTTCTTAGTTAATGGTGGGAAATAGAAGAACATGTTTCAACAACCAATGTGATAGGAAATGTGAATATTTTCCTTATGATATGCTTGATATGATGGGAGCGGATGCTCAAAACTTCATGGTAGTACTTTCTCAACTGGCTCGAGTTATGAATAATAACTTGAATCATGCGGAACGCCCTCCTCCTCCCAGGAAAAAGAAAGTTACCATAGAATCCTTCATGAGTAAAAGGCCTCCCATGTTTAGTGGATCTTATGATACCCTCCTCATGGAATAATGGATTAACTACATTGAAAAGATATTCTCCATCCTCCAGTGCTCGAAAGAAGAGAAGGTTGTACTGGCAGGCTATCGTTTTGATTGGTAGGTTGATTAGTGGTGGACACTGATCAAGAATACAAAGTCCCAAGAGGAAATTGATTCCATGGATTGGGAGGAATTCAAGAGGATGTCTTTTAAAAAATATTTTCCTCTAACCCTCCATCTCAAGATGGAAAGAGAGTTACTTGGACTCAATCAGAATGAAGATGAGTCCATCGGGGTGTATGAAGCAAACTTTACAAGGCTCTCAAGGTACGCCTATGGCTTTGTCACAAACACCAAAATCATGGTGGATCACTTATTTAGTGGACTAAAGCCAAGTATATGAAAAGTGTTGGCAATTTGAGACTTCAACCTTTATGAGGAGATTTTCTATTGCGACCTTAAGGTTGAAATAGAGATTGGAGACTCTAAGTGGTATTGTAGCCCCAGTGACAAGAAGCTAAAAATGGAGAACAATATGGGTGGTTCATCAAACAAATCCCATGATAGAAAGAAGCCTAACTTTTTACCTTGTAAAAATTGTGGGAAGAAGCATCCTGGTAACTGTTTGAAGGGAACCAAGAATTGCTTCAAATGTGGAAAGTTTGGTCATATGGCCAAAAAATGCTAAAGGTATATGAACAATCCCACTAATTTAGAAGAACAAAGGAAGGTTCAGATCAACACTCAGCCTGTAGTGCAGTGCTACAACTGAAAGGAGCATGGGCATTATGCAAACAATTGCCCTAAGCTAAGGGTTATCGGTTGCAATCAGAAACAACCTCCAAGGAAACAAGGAAGGTCTTATGCTATCACTACTGCTGAGGTGGAGTTAGACAACTATGTGGTAACAAGTACATTAGTTATTCATTCAAGAATAGAAAACATACTATTTTATTATAGTTCTACCCATTCTTTCATATCTTGTGAGTTTAATATAACTATTTAAAAACCACCTCAAAATTTGGAGGAAAAGTTATCTGTGAGAACAGTGAATGGGGAAATCATTGAATCCATGGTTTATAACTCTTCCCTGCTTAACGTTTGTGGATTGAACCTCCCAACAAATCTCGTTATACTTTATTTAGTGGAGTTTGATGATATCTTGGGTATGGACTGAATATCTTTATACAAAGCCAACATCAATTTTCAGGAAAGGGAGATCACTTTTCACATCCCAAATCATCCTCCAATTCTTTACAAGTGTAAGGAGGAAGATGAGTCTCCTTTATAATCTTAATCTAAAGTTTGGATATTGCTTCCTTGTGAGTAAGCATATCTAGCTCAAATGATTGGGACAAAGGATAGTATCGTGCTTAAATAAATGACCATTGTGAGGGATTACATTGATGTATTCCCTGAAGAGTTTCTTAGTCTTCCTCCTAACAGAGAGGTTGAGTTCTCAATTGAACATATCCCTGGATCTTTTCCTATCTCAAAGACACCTTACAGAATGGCCACCATAGAGCTCGAAGAGCTGAAGAAGCAGTTACAGAAGTATACAGAGAAAGTTTTTATATGCCTGAGTGCTTCACCAGGGGGTGCACCAATCCTCTTCTTCAAGAAGAAGGGCATATCAATGAGCCTCTGCATTGATTATTATGAGATCAATAAAATCACTATAAAGAACAAGTATCCCCTTCCATAGATAGATGACTTGTTCGATCAGCATCGTGGGGCCAATTTTTTCTCTAAGGTAGACCTTCAGTCAGGATATCACCAAATAAAGGTGAGGATGGAAGATATTCCCAAGAATTATTTTCAAAGGAGGTATGAACACTATGAGTTCATAGTGATTCCCTTTGTAATCACTAATGATCCAATATTTTTCATGGATTTAATGAATAGAGTCTTTAGAGATTACCTCGACAAATTTGTGGTAGTCTTTATTGATTATATTATGATATACTCCAACAGTAAGAAGAAACATGAGGATCATTTGAATAATGTGTTAAAGACTTTTTGAAGGGATAAGTTGTATGAAAAGTACAGTAAATGAGAGTTCTGGATAGAGGAAGTATCATTCTTAGGGAATGTTATCACCAACAAAGGGATATATGTGGACCCTTCCAAGACGAAGGCAATTGAAGAGTGGCCCAGGACAACTTCTGTAATTGAGATCAACATCTTTTTGGGACTAGCTGGGTATTATCGATGATTTGTGAAGAACTTTTCACTATTTTCAAACCCAATGACCAAGATGACACATAAGGGGGAGTAAAGTTTGTTTGAACACAGGAATGTGAAGACTGCTTCAAGGATTTGAAAAAGAGGCTTATCACTACGCCAGTACTCACACTCCCTATAAGTGGAGAAATATTTGTGATGTATAGTGATTATTTTAAGAAAGGATTAGATTGTGTGATAGTGAAAAATGATAAAGTGATATCCTATACATCTCGGCATCTGAAAATCCATGAGCAAAACTATCCCACACATGATCTGGAGTTGGTAGCGGTAATCTTTGCATTGAAAATTTGGAGGCATTATCTCTATGGGGAGAAGTGTGAGATATATACTAACCACAAGAGTCTAAAATATATATTCACATAGAAAGAGCTTAATATGAACCAATGAAGATGGATAGATCTGATCAAGTATTATGACTGCTCAATCCACTACCATCCCGGTAAAGCAAACTAGGTGGCAGATGCTCTAATTAGAAAGGATCCTGCTTCTTTATCAATGATTAGAATTGAAAAGGATCCAATATTCTTAGATTTTTAAAGGATGGACATGGGACTAATTAAGGTAGGAAAAACATTAATCCTTTATCAAATGATTGCTCAACCATCTCTCTTGGAGAAAATAAAGGATTCTCAAAGAAAATATGTGGAAATTTAGAAGGGTGGAAGCTATCAAAAATGGGAAATCCTCCGATTTCAAAATTGATGAGGAAGGTGTTGTATGATTTGGGACACGATTATGTGTACCAACCGATCTAGAAATAAAGAAGGATATATTGAATGATGCACATAGCTCGACCTTCTCCATCCACCCAGGGAGTACAAAGATGTATCGAGATCTCCAGGAAAACTTTTGGTGGGACAATATGAAAAGGGAGATTGCTGAATTTACAACAAGGTTCTTGGTATGTCAATAAGTGAAGGGTGAGAGGAAAAAGTATAAGGGTATGATGTAACAAATACCCATACCAACATGTAAGTGGGAGAACATTACCATGTACTTTTTCACTGGACTTTTAAGGACATCTTGAGGAAACAATGCTATATGGGTCGTTGTGGATGGTCTTACGAAGACAGCTCACTTTATCGTGATTCAAGAGGACTTATCATTGGATAAACTTGCAGGGATTTAAATCAAAGAAGTGGTAAGGATTCATGATGTACCACTATCTATTGCATCCAATCATGATCCAAGATTCATCTCGAAGTTCGGGAAAAGTCTCCAACATGATCTAAGCACTGAACTGAACTTCAGTACTGCCTATCATCATCAAACTGATGGCTAATCTGAGCGAACTATTCAGAAACTAGAAGAAATGTTGAGAGCGTGTTCTATGGAATTCAAAGGAGGATGGAACTAACATCTTCCATTGGTTGAATTATCTTACAACAACAATTTCCACTCAAGCATCCAAATGGCACCATATGAATCCATTTATGGGAAAAGGTTCAGAACACCGGCGTGTTGGGATGAAGTTGGTGAGCATAAGATGCTAGAACCTAAAATGGTCGAAGTAATGGTAGAGAAGGTGAAAACCATTCAACAGTATATCAAGGCAGCCCAAAGTCGACAGAAAAGTTATGCAGAAAATCGTGGACAATACCTTGAGTTCATAGTTTGAGACATAGTATTTATACGCATATTTCCATGGAAAAAGGTCATGAGGTTTGGAAAGAAAGGGAAGTTAAGTCCCAGGTACATCAGCCCCTTCGAGATCCTTGATTGAGTTGGAGCTGTAGCCTATCGACCGGAACTTATACCTACCTTGTCGAAAATACATGATGTCTTTTATGTATCCCTCTTAAGGAAATACATACCAGACCCTTCACATGTACTCTCTTCAGAGGCGATATAGTTGGAGGATGATCTTTCCTATGAGGTGTATCCAGTGAAGATATTGGATCGTAGAGACAATGTTATACACAAAAATACTACATATCTAGTCAAGGTACTATGGTGAAACCATAAGTACGAAGAGGCAACATGGGAACTGGAGGAATCAATGAAGGAAAAGTACCCCCACCTGTTTATGGCTTAGAATGTAAAATGAAATTTTGAGGGCAAGATTTCTTATGGGGGGAAGAATGTAATAACCCAATGTTTTATAAATTAAAATTCTTTTCTTATAAATATGTCATATAATCACATGAAAACACACCATAATGAACTACTAAGTTCTAAGTGACCTTTAAATATAAGTTTGTCACTCTTGTGTTTGGAATTTAAAAAATCTGACATACACGGTTGAAATCAGTAAGTTATTTGGAGTACGATAAGAAAAACTTAATTTTTTTGTGAATAGTAACCTACCCTTATGAATAGTAACATATCCTTATGAATAGTGATATACCCTAATGAATAGTAACATTTCCTATGATAATATATAAATAATATTCAAGTTTAAAGTATGATATACCTATATTTTAGAATAAGTAAATAAATGTTTTAAAAATAGTTTTTAATAATAAATTATGATTTTAATCAAATATTAAATTAATAATATTTAGAAAATTATTTTTGAAAAATGGACATAATTTTTGGATTTTAAACGTCGAAAAATGGTTAGGGCGAATTTTTGATATTGTTTGAAAATAATTAAATTTTTGATGAATAGTAAAATCCTATAATTCACAATAAATGCTAAAACCTTAATTTCTGCATCATTCTTGAGTCATGGATGATGTAAATGACCTTTGGTTCAAACTCACATGCATTTATTACTATTCTTGGTCATTTAATACTTACTATTCCTTATCTTGTGAAGAAATAATATACTAATGATTATAATATTATGAAATCTCTCCTCTCCTCCACTATAAAATCCCCCCTCACTCCCTCTTCTCTTCACAACTCTCAAGCCTTGTGCCTTGCCAATATTCTGCCCAAATATCTCCCCAAACTCCTCCCACATGTCCAAAATCCCCTATCCTCTTAAACATACCAAAACTTCTACCCTTAATAGGTTCTCAAAGGAGGAAGTCTCAAGAGGTAAATTCCTCTTTATAATTCCTTCATTTCTTTTAAGTTCTTTTCTTTTTGTTTCTTTCTTCAACTCCATTAACCCAAATAGTATGATAACTCCAGTAAAATAAATGTACTGGAATGTTTTTATTCTAATGGGTTATTTCATTATCTTCTCTCTTTTCCCCACCTTTCATTTGAAAGAAATGGAAGCACCTTTTGAGATGTGCTAATTTAGCACATTCAAGGACAACAATTTATCAATTTATATTATTATATTCAATTCTGGTCATAAAACAATTTGTGTTATGATTGAATCTGATTATTATATAGGCAATATATCCTATTTTGGTTCTGTAATCCTTTTGTACAAATGGTATTAATTTATAAAGCAAAAAATTGTTCTTTGTAATCAAACCCACCAATTAACAAAAATGGTTGTCATTATGGTTTTGTATAATAATTCAACTTCACTATAAGTAAAAAAATTAAATTTTACACCATTTAATATCCTATATGTTCACTAATATCATATAAATTAAACTCTGGGAAACTACTTTCATCTTAAATGTTTATCCAAACATGAATATAAGCGAACCAGTCATTAAAACCAAGTAAACAAATTAGCTCGAACAATGAAATTTAACCTCATAACCAATCAAAACAGTTATAAATAAACTTAAAATAATTATACTACACCAATTAAATATATAATCGGTTATTTAATTATTAATTAATAAACCTAATTTGTTTAATCAGGTCTTTAATAACAAGTAGAGAACACCAATGGATTTAAGGTAAGGGATCCTCTCCATTTCTCTCTTAAATCAATATTATCCTCTATGCTATGCCATTTTATGTGTTATCCATAATGATGTGGTATGTTTTCACACCTCCCAAATAATTACCCCATGTTTTATAATTTATTGGAAACCCCTTATCTCTCTCATCAATCCCTCTTGCATGCACCCGACACCATGTCGATAATCCGTAACAAAATCTACCCGAACCGCCTTTGTTCTTTCTGGTTTCCTTATCTTTATTTATATCAAAATGGAGTTATCTTATCTATTTTTTTCATCTTCTAAAATATTTTTATTTGTACAAAATTCTTTTATTAGGACCCTTTCATCACTCTCCTTCGAGGATATACATGTTTTTAAAATATTCCCTCCTTAGAACTTTCTAATAAGAAAACCAGTTTTAAGGGAACTTCCTGAATTTTTGCCCAATCTAAAGTGAACTATATCCTCTATTTTAAGACAACATCACCTTTATAAAATCAGTATTTTTATTATTAAAACCTTCTTGGTTCAACTCTGGTTTTATATAAGATATTATCCTCTTTTCTATTTTAAAAGCTCTATAGCGTTTTCCTTAAAACCGCACAAAAATCATTTAATGCTAATATTTCTCAAATACATTTATTTTATGTTTTAACTTCTGTTTTAAATCTATTAACATTTTATACGACTATTTTACCTTATGAACATCCATGTATGTTCTAAATCTTTTCTTTCATGGACACTTTCATGATACACCCATTGGTTATGCTTTATGTCATGATTGTGGCACCCAATTATTTCCTTGGGTACCCTTATGTTTATGTATGGTTAATTATGTATGATTATTTATGTGGAAAGAATATTCATGAAAATGTTGAGATGGGTGCACCCAGATAGCACTTCAATGCATTGGGTAAAATTAGTCTCATTTGATGCGATGTGAAACGGGATTGGCGGTTAGCCTTGACTCATACTAAAATGGGAAACGGGATTGGCGGTTAGCCTTGAACCGTAATAAAGAAATGTTTTATGATTATACCACATTTATATGATTCCATGTTTATATGATCACATGATTATATGATACAATTTTATATGTTCCATGCTTTGGATATCATTATGTCATGCCTCCTATCTCATGTGTTTAAGACGCATCCTTATGTTATTTCCCTTACTGGGCTTTTCAGCTCATCCCTTTGTTCATGTGTTCCCCAGGGTACCCTATGCTGATGTAAGGTCTCAAAAGAAGTTAGGATATCTTTATGGAGATTAAATAAAGAAGTCTTTTTTTAGCCCCATGTTTTATGTTTTATGTACCTAGTCTTCCAATACACTAGACTTAACAATCCTTGGCTTGTACTCTGATGTATAATTATGATTAAAATCATGTAATGATATATGAAAAAGGATTGGGTTGCTATGTGGTCCCCGCCGGCACCGGTCGCTGGTACCGCCGCGCCGACGACCTTCTTCGGGTCACCGGGTGAGCTACGGTTTCCCATTTTTCTTTCCGAAGGCGTCGTTGAACTTCTTAGGACATCACTATCACTTCTAGCCTATCAAAATTGGGTTTCGTCCATCCTTAAGAATCACCCGTGAAGAACATACAAATTAATCAAGATAGCGGAGGGACCAGGTGTAACAGCCCGAGATTTTATGAAAAAAATATTCTTTTTAATTTTATTAATGTCTTGTGTTGTACGCTACACCAAAAGGAGCTTGCACAACACACATCCTTGACTTGCCTTGCATTACACGCAATCGCGACCTTCCTCGATAGCGTGTGTAATACGCAATACTGAGTTTCATTAAACAACGATATGCTATTAAAATATTATTAAAACTAGCCGTTATGAATAGTAATAACCACTTTTTAAAATTCTATAAATCTTATTTTTTAAAATGAACTTCATTTTTGGATTCGGAATATCGAAATTAGCTTAGGTTGAAATTTTGGTGATTTTCGGATAACTTTCATATTTTGATGAATAGTGAAAATTACTAAATTATAATTAAAAACAACTTTTTTAATCGAAATAGTTGATAGTGATAAATCATTAATTTGAGTGGTTTTAAAGTATATTTAGAATATATTTTTACAATTTAATACAATGTTGGTCATTGGATGTAATTTCACATTTAAACTAGACATAAACAAGTGTCAATCTTTTGATAGATATTGTTTCTTAAAAAACACGCTATTTGTTTTAACAGCGGGATTTAATTATAAAATTAATTAATGCAACTTTTATGTTATGAATTTGGTAAAATAGACTTCATTTTTGAATTTGGAATATGAAATATAGCTTGGGATGAAATTTTGGCATTGTTCTGAAAAACATCAATTTTTGATGAATAGTGAAACTACTAAGTGGTAGGTTAAAAACAGAATTTTGCATAAAACTTAATTTTATCGCTTCTGTGAATGGAATTTCGAAAATCCGAGAGACACGGTTAATATCAAGGACTAAAATGTGGTTCAATGAGATGAAAATAATTTTTTGGTGAATAGTAACTTTTTACTTTTTTTACCACGGTTAATAGTAAATAGGGTAACTAAGGGTAAATATGATATTAATATTACCCTAACACATGTCCTAATTCTATTGGACAAGTGTAATTCGACCAAAAACAAACTTAGGAATAAAATATGACCATTTAGGCCCACTTGGATTAGATTAGGACATTTATTATTAATTTATTTAAAGAAGGGTTAAAATAGTTAAAATCAAAGTTTAATAAGTAAATAATTTTTAATATGGGGTTATACATAAGATAAATTCGACTATAAATATTCATTAGAAAGATAAAAAGATTTCCTACATGATGGTATTTTATTTGTAATTTTTAGAAATCAAATAATATAATTTATTTATGACACAAAGATGATGCAGTAATTATCTTATTAATGAAATATTGACATAATTGATAATATAAATACCAAAATAAATGTAATTTAAGACTTTTTATGAATTCCAATAATTTTATAGGTTACTATGATATATTAGTGTTGATTTAATCAACTTGGTTTGAACATATAATTCTGTTATGACTTTCACAAAAATCATATATCAAATAGTTTCAAAATTGACACAAAATAGTTTTTAAATCAAATATTATATTATTAATTGTTATTGTATTCCTAAAAATCTAAGGTTCGGCCAAATGACTTAGATAAGGATATATGTATTAATAATATACAATTTGGGGTTCGTTTGGCATGTTATAGTAAGTTTATTAACCATATAGTGAAAGAAAACAAAAAGACACGGTAAAAGTTAAATTATTTAACTTAGAGTTAAATCTAATTGATAAGGTTAAAATAATACCCTAAACTTGTCTAAATCCTATTGGTTGATAGGATTTCGACCCATCCCCACTTTAGCTTCGAAATAAGACCCTTTGGAACCATTATAAACCGATTTTGACTTTAATATAAAATAATATTTTGAGATATTCCTAAGGTGCCCCTCTCCTCCCCTATAAAAAGACACCTCCTCCCCCTCCTCCTCACACCAATTTGAGCACTCAAGATCGGCCAACCCCTGCCAAAATCTCTTCTCCACTTCCCTAGAAACATCCTAGAGGTTCTGGTCTTCCTCAAAGACCAATTTTAGTGCCCTAAGAGGAGGTCTCAAAGAGGCACTTCAAAGAAGAGGTAATTACCGTTACCAATTCTTTCATCTTTATTTCTTCTTCCACTTCTTCTTCTTAGGTTGTTTCATTATGAAGTAATAACATCAGTATCACTCATATACTGATATGTTATTATAAGTATGAAACAACCCTATTTCACCATCTATCCATCCTACGAAAAAGAAATCACCGCGCGTGCGTACGTACGGAATACCGTCTCCACGCCGTGGTGTAATCTATTTTCCACCACCACCTTACATGGATGGGTATAATGGTGTAAAGAATAACTATACATAGTTATTACAACATCATATTGATTCTGATATATTGTATAATCCACTCCAATTCAATTCAATATTTATAGAAATGATATCATCGCTCGTGCGTACGTACGGACTACCGTCTCCACGACGCGATGAGATTCATTCTCCATGTTAACCATTTAAGAATGATTATAAAGTATATATATGAAATAATAATGAAATATATGACATTATAAAGCTACTGGATTTATGTATATATATATATATATGTATTTCATCTACTTACTTCCATTCAATACAATAAGGAAAGGAAAACAACGTTCATGCGTACGTACGGACTACCGTCTCCATGAACGGTGTTTTTCATTTCATTTATCTATCTATTATATATATATATATACTGAATATATATGATATATAAATCATATTTTATATTCTGGAAGTAAGTAAATCATGATATAAGTAATAATAATGTCAAGAACAACAAGTCAAAACACCTACGATAAATGAAACGATTTTACCCAAAACGCTTCTTTAACATGGAATTTACAAAAGAACGGATAATATAAAGTCATAAGTGAACCATATATGATATCATAACAATGAATATGATTCTTTAATAAGTCAATGACATTATTTAAATCATTATACAGGAGGTTCGGACACTTACAAAGCAAGTCGGACCTAAGGTAAGGGAAATATCACAATCTCATTTTTATCCGAGATTGTTTATTCGTAAGTATTTACTGGGGTGTATTTTATCATCCACATCCATGTTCCCTCAATATGTAATATTATTTCCATCCACCTACAATTTTTTAAATCCAATTTTACCCTTCTATGAGTTTTTAGTAAAGGATATGAAAGGAATCTTTTTTCGTTTTTCGTACGAGGTACTTTTTGACTTTTCCGACAAAAGTACGAAGAATGTTTTTTTTAACTTATACGGCACGAACGGATTTCTACTGTTTTATAAAGCCTTATTTTCATGAAGCTTCCTCTAAAAGATTTCATGACTATTTTCAATAAAATCTCTTTCTTTTAAAATTGCATGATGTTTTGTGAAAAGAAATTGATTTTGAAGAAGAAAGGATATTTTCCTCAAGAATTCAATTCAAGTGTTTTATCAAAATTATTTTCCATCTAAGATAATAAAAGGGTTATGTTTTTATCCCTATTATTACATGGATTTGATTATGTTTTGATGGAAACATTTTTATGAATTCCTTTATCTTATATGAATTGTTTTATGATGTCATGTTGTTTAAGAATCCCATTTTTATTACATGGGTTATGCGATGATGTATGATTTATGATTATGTGGCACACATAAGAAAGGATTCATTATAAGATGGGTGGGACCTATATCTCCCTCCAATGCATTGGGTAAAGATTTTATATCTCATGAGATAGACATGGCTGGAATGGTAGGTTATACCGGTTCAGTGAAACAGGACTGAAACGAGGATTACTCGATTCAGAAAGGGACTTTGTCCACTAAGATAGTCTTGGCAATGAGTCTTGACTAACAAGAAATGATTCTCTATGATTATGTGTGTATGCCACAAAGTTTCATGTTTTAAGTTATGATTATTGGGATTACATTTCACTTCTATGATTTATCCCATGTTATGAAATTATGATCTCTTTTGCAGGTTAAGATTTCCAAAAGCTATGTTCTTATGTATATGATGTGATTGATATTTCTTTTGTTTACCATTACTGAGCATTTGAGCTCACCCTTTTATGTTTTCTTTTCCCCAGGATATAAAGAAAGGTTTTAGGTAAAAAAAAAGGGATGACCTTTATGGGAGATATTGAAGAACTTTCACCACGATTAGAAGATTTTATTCCGAGTTTCCAAAGACACTAAACTATTACGGTCCTTGTGTGTGTGTTTTTGTTATGTACTAAGTATTCCGCAAATGTAATGTAATGTCCATGTACGTCAAGATACGGGTCTCTACAGTTGGTATCAGAGGAAAGGTTTAGTCAACCTTTGGAAACTAGGATGCGAAAACGTTAGTGAGATCCCTAGAGATATTTCTAAGGTATGTCTAGGGATGCCCCTAAGGATAAGTATACGTATAGGATATAGTCCTAGAACTATGGTAACGATATTATATTAAACCAAAGATGATAGATATTTAAGTTACTCCCCCTTTATTATGATTTTTGCATCTAACACTATTCTGTTTGGGTTTTAGAAAATGGCTGGAAACAAGATGATTCACAATAATGGAGGATATGATGGACAATGGAATGATATTCTTCATGAGCAACCAAATGAAATGGGATTTGGATGTCCAAACATCATTATTATGCCAAATCAGCAATCTCACAACATGATCAATAAAGTAAAATTTGGTAAGTTTCCTGACTCGACTAATAAGAGAAAGATGGAGTTCCATTATGATCATAGAGGAAAGAAAGTTCAATTTCCCCTATGTAAATCATGTGGGAAGAGGCATCAAGGAGAATGTTTCAAGGGAACTGGAAGATGCTTTGGGTGTGGAAAAGAAGGACACAAAGCAAGTAAGTGCAAAGGAAAAGGGTCGGTTAACACCATGGATGAGGATAATGGTATTGCTACAACATCAAAAATGGTTAAGTGTTTTTAATGTGGAATGTATGGGCATTATGCAAACAAATGCCCTAAGGGAAAGACTCATGAAGAGAATCAGTATGGTCATATGGGTAGTATTTATGTGGATGATGATGAAGAGACTACAAATGATATGTGAGATGAAAGAATTTTTGAAGCTCGGTCAATGGTTTGAGAATGTAGTGGAATGATTACATGTTTATCATGTGTAATTTTGGAATAAAGAGACATCCATGGATTGTTACACTGTTGTCTTTCCTTATGTTTTGAAAGTGTATGATTAATGTTACCAGTATCCATGAAAGGTTATTCAGATATTTTTGGAATGTAGATGATATGCGCATAATGAAGGGATAAGGAGAAAATTAAATGTTTGATAGTATTCATGAGCTCATGATTGATATAAGGACTAAGTGATATCATGGTTTGAGTATATAGAATTTTGAGGATTTTGGTATGTGGAAAGTGTTAACTTTTAACTGCACTCATGTTTTCACTAAGGTATTCAAGAGAATACACGATTAAGGACTTTGAATGTTTGGAATGTGACCAACAAGACATATCTTATGATATGTGGGGATCAACGACAGTATTAAATCTCTGGTAATCGATGTCACTATATTATGAGAGTGGACTGCAGTATTATGTATAAGCCTAAAGATTAGACTGGATTATGTTGGACATAAGTTAGTATTGTTTAAGGATATAAGATTTTCGATATTATTGATGGGATGTTATAGTAACGTAGTTTTAGAAAAAGGGACAACCTGCAGGACGGGCGACAGCCCATCGCTTCGGACAAGGCTGTGGGAATCGAACCCACAACCGAAGTGCGACTGGCCTTTATCGCCTACCACTGACCTACAGGAAGTCCCTGTTTAGTAGAAACTAGTTTTATTATATTAAGCAGTATGATATATGAAGTATGAGTCCATTTAGGAACTATATATGATTAATCTTACTATAGAATGACTTATGTATATTTAATAACTTTTGATTACCTTTTGTTTGAGACAGATGGAATGACCCGTCATTCTATCACATGATCTGCTAACAATTCACGAATAACAAATTCAACTTCATTTATTTAAGAGATGAAGTGGAAATTGTTCAAGGCACGAACAACAGTGAGATTGTACCAAAATAAAGTAAGTATTTATTCTAATTCAAATTTTCAACTTTAGGGAAATGATCTTGAAAACCAAAAATGTTGTCCTAGTGATCTTATACCTGATGAATCAGATGGTACCTTATATCATCACAAATCTATGGATTTGTGATTACTGGCTTTTCCATAGCCATGTTCTCTACCACTCTCCATCAGAACATGATGGTTAGATTTCTCTTCCATATCCATATTTTCACCTATGTGGAAACCCAGTGATTAGTTTATTTGGGTAACCGTTACGTTTCATACTTTTGTTTTTAAAGATTGGTTTTGGTATTCCCTTTTTACGATGTGGGATTCTATTAAAGAAACTTTAGAATAGTAAACCATTTATAACCCCGACGAATTTCGAGGGCGAAATTCATTTTAAGGGGGGTAGAATGTAACAGCCCGAGATTTTATGAAAAAAATATTCTTTTTAATTTTATTAATGTCTTGTGTTGTACGCTACACCAAAAGGAGCTTGCACAACACACATCCTTGACTTGCCTTGCATTACACGCAATCGCGACCTTCCTCGATAGCGTGTGTAATACGCAATACTGAGTTTCATTAAACAACGATATGCTATTAAAATATTATTAAAACTAGCCGTTATGAATAGTAATAACCACTTTTTAAAATTCTATAAATCTTATTTTTTAAAATGAACTTCATTTTTGGATTCGGAATATCGAAATTAGCTTAGGTTGAAATTTTGGTGATTTTTGGATAACTTTCATATTTTGATGAATAGTGAAAATTACTAAATTATAATTAAAAACAACTTTTTTAATCGAAATAGTTGATAGTGATAAATCATTAATTTGAGTGGTTTTAAAGTATATTTAGAATATATTTTTACAATTTAATACAATGTTGGTCATTGGATGTAATTTCACATTTAAACTAGACATAAACAAGTGTCAATCTTTTGATAGATATTGTTTCTTAAAAAACACGCTATTTGTTTTAACAGCGGGATTTAATTATAAAATTAATTAATGCAACTTTTATGTTATGAATTTGGTAAAATAGACTTCATTTTTGAATTTGGAATATGAAATATAGCTTGGGATGAAATTTTGGCATTGTTCTGAAAAACATCAATTTTTGATGAATAGTGAAACTACTAAGTGGTAGGTTAAAAACGGAATTTTGCATAAAACTTAATTTTATCGCTTCTGTGAATGGAATTTCGAAAATCCGAGAGACACGGTTAATATCAAGGACTAAAATGTGGTTCAATGAGATGAAAATAATTTTTTGGTGAATAGTAACTTTTTACTTTTTTTACCACGGTTAATAGTAAATAGGGTAACTAAGGGTAAATATGATTTTAATATTACCCTAACACATGTCCTAATTCTATTGGACAAGTGTAATTCGACCAAAAACAAACTTAGGAATAAAATATGACCATTTAGGCCCACTTGGATTAGATTAGGACATTTATTATTAATTTATTTAAAGAAGGGTTAAAATAGTTAAAATCAAAGTTTAATAAGTAAATAATTTTTAATATGGGGTTATACATAAGATAAATTCAACTATAAATATTCATTATAAAGCTAAAAAGATTTCCTACATGATGGTATTTTATTTGTAATTTTTAGACATCAAATAATATAATTTATTTATGACACAAAGATGATGCAGTAATTATCTTATTAATGAAATATTGACATAATTGATAATATAAATACCAAAATAAATGTAATTTAAGACTTTTTATGAATTCCAATAATTTTATAGGTTACTATGATATATTAGTGTTGATTTAATCAACTTGGTTTGAACATATAATTCTGTTATGACTTTCACAAAAATCATATATCAAATAGTGTCAAAATTGACACAAAATAGTTTTTAAATCAAATATTATATTATTAATTGTTATTTTATTCCTAAAAATCTAAGGTTCGGCCAAATGACTTAGATAAAGATATATGTATTAATAATATACAATTTGGGGTTCGTTTGGCATGTTATAGTAAGTTTATTAACCATATAGTGAAAGAAAACAAAAAGACACGGTAAAAGTTAAATTATTTAACTTAGAGTTAAATCTAATTGATAAGGTTAAAATAATACCCTAAACTTGTCTAAATCCTATTGGTTGATAGGATTTCGACCCATACCCACTTTAGCTTCGAAATAAGACCCTTTGGAACCATTATAAACCGATTTTGACTTTAATATAAAATAATATTTTGAGATATTCCTAAGGTGCCCCTCTCCTCCCCTATAAAAAGACACCTCCTCCCCCTCCTCCTCACACCAATTTGAGCACTCAAGCTCGGCCAACCCCTGCCAAAATCTCTTCTCCACTTCCCTAGCAACATCCTAGAGGTTCTGGTCTTCCTCAAAGACCAATTTTAGTGCCCTAATAGGAGGTCTCAAAGAGGCACTTCAAAGAAGAGGTAATTACCGTTACCAATTCTTTCATCTTTATTTCTTCTTCCACTTCTTCTTCTTAGGTTGTTTCATTATGAAGTAATAACATCAGTATCACTCATATACTGATATGTTATTATAAGTATGAAACAACCCTATTTCACCATCTATCCATCCTACGGAAAAAGAAATCACCGCGCGTGCGTACGTACGGAATACCGTCTCCACGCCGTGGTGTAATCTATTTTCCACCACCACCTTACATGGATGGGTATAATGGTGTAAAGAATAACTATACATAGTTATTACAACATCATATTGATTCTGATATATTGTATAATCCACTCCAATTCAATTCAATATTTATAGAAATGATATCATCGCTCGTGCGTACGTACGGACTACCGTCTCCACGACGCGATGAGATTCATTCTCCATGTTAACCATTTAAGAATGATTATAAAGTATATATATGAAATAATAATGAAATATATGACATTATAAAGCTACTGGATTTATGTATATATATATATATGTATGTCATCTACTTACTTCCATTCAATACAATAAGGAAAGGAAAACAACGTTCATGCGTACGTACGGACTACCGTCTCCATGAACGGTGTTTTTCATTTCATTTATCTATCTATTATATATATATATATACTGAATATATATGATATATAAATCATATTTTATATTCTGTATGTAAGTAAATCATGATATAAGTAATAATAATGTCAAGAACAACAAGTCAAAACACCTACGATAAATGAAACGATTTTACCCAAAACGCTTCTTTAACATGGAATTTACAAAAGAACGGATAATATAAAGTCATAAGTGAACCATATATGATATCATAACAATGAATATGATTCTTTAATAAGTCAATGACATTATTTAAATCATTATACAGGAGGTTCAGACACTTACAAAGCAATTCGGACCTAAGGTAAGGGAAATATCACAATCTCATTTTTATCCGAGATTGTTTATTCGTAAGTATTTACTGGGGTGTATTTTATCATCCACATCCATGTTCCCTCAATATGTAATATTATTTCCATCCACCTACAATTTTTTAAATCCAATTTTACCCTTCTATGAGTTTTTAGTAAAGGATATGAAAGGAATCTTTTTTCGTTTTTCGTACGAGGTACTTTTTGACTTTTCCGACAAAAGTACGAAGAATGTTTTTTTTAACTTATACGGCACGAACGGATTTCTACTATTTTATAAAGCCTTATTTTCATGAAGCTTCCTCTAAAAGATTTCATGACTATTTTCAATAAAATCTCTTTCTTTTAAAATTGCATGATGTTTTGTGAAAAGAAATTGATTTTGAAGAAGAAAGGATATTTTCCTCAAGAATTCAATTCAAGTGTTTTATCAAAATTATTTTCCATCTAAGATAATAAAAGGGTTCTGTTTTTATCCCTATTATTACATGGATTTGATTATGTTTTGATGGAAACATTTTTATGAATTCCTTTATCTTATATGAATTGTTTTATGATGTCATGTTGTTTAAGAATCCCATTTTTATTACATGGGTTATGCGATGATGTATGATTTATGATTATGTGGCACACATAAGAAAGGATTCATTATAAGATGGGTGGGACCTATATCTCCCTCCAATGCATTGGGTAAAGATTTTATATCTCATGAGATAGACATGGCTGGAATGGTAGGTTATACCGGTTCAGTGAAACAGGACTGAAACGAGGATTACTCGATTCAGAAAGGGACTTTGTCCACTAAGATAGTCTTGGCAATGAGTCTTGACTAACAAGAAATGATTCTCTATGATTATGTGTGTATGCCACAAAGTTTCATGTTTTAAGTTATGATTATTGGGATTACATTTCACTTCTATGATTTATCCCATGTTATGAAATTATGATCTCTTTTGCAGGTTAAGATTTCCAAAAGCTATGTTCTTATGTATATGATGTGATTGATATTTCTTTTGTTTACCCTTACTGAGCATTTGAGCTCACCCTTTTATGTTTTCTTTTCCCCAGGATATAAAGAAAGGTTTTAGGTAAAAAAAAGGGATGACCTTTATGGGAGATATTGAAGAACTTTCACCACGATTAGAAGATTTTATTCCAAGTTTCCAAAGACACTAAACTATTACGGTCCTTGTGTGTGTGTTTTTGTTATGTAATAAGTATTCCGCAAATGTAATGTAATGTCCATGTACGTCAAGATACGGGTCTCTACACCAGGCCTTGTTTGTTTGGCCCGCGCCCTCTGCGTTATCTTGATAAAAATAGGTTGGAATAAGATTCAACAACTCTTGAAACTATTACCAAAAGTAAACCCTACCTCATAAATCTGTTGGAGAACGTCTTCACTTGAAGGTGGGTCAATGTTCTTCATTCCCGCAACAATATTCCAACGACAACGATGGAATGATGATCCTATGACCTTGCTTGGTGGATCCGTTCTTTACCGAAGGGTTACTCAAAATTTCTCCTCTCTAGATCTCCTCCTTCTCCAATGATTTCAAAAATTCCACCAAGAGGAAAGAGGATATTTCAACCATTAAAGTGGGGTTGTTCATGAATTTAGAATTAATGAATCCTATTAATTAAAGGTATTAGTGGTTACACACTTTGTGTAACCGGGCATTTAATTCCCAACATTAAATTACTCACCTCCATCTTGTGGTCCCCACCACTAAAAATTAAAAGCATAGATGATAGGATAATCTTCTTAAAAAAATAAAATATATTTATTTTTTTTCTCCACAAAAAATGAAAAAACCAAATTCTTCTCTCGACCTACTGCGGTTGAGGTTAAACCTCCCTTAATCGAATCCCGATGCTGTGGGTTCAACGGTGCCCTCATATTTTTTTCTGAGCACCGATTCAAAAGTTAGAAAAAACCACTCGTGTGTTTACTGAACGTACCTTAAATTTTTTTTATAAATTCATTCCGGGAACACCGGGCCTCAGAATCATGAGCCATCAATTTTTGGAGACTTGTAATAATTTCATAAAATTTAAAAAAAAATTACATGTAAAATCAGTGTCTTTACATTCTCCCCACCTTAGGGATTTTTGTCCCCGAAAGCCACAACATAGATTAAGAAAACAAATGGGGGTACTGAGCATGAATCTGAGCCTCATGCTCCTAAGTTATCTCCTATAGGTTCCCGTACTGCCAGCGAATGCGCACAAGAGGTATCGACCGCCCATGAAGGACCCACTCCTGTCTATCCTCAATCTCTACTAGAACCTCCGTAAACGTCTCCCCATCATCAAAGTCCAGATCACTGTGGTCAATGATGTGATATAGGTCATGCACGTATCTCCTCAGCTGGGATACGTGGAAGACATCGTTCACCTTCTCCAACTATGGTGGTAGTGCCAAGTGGTATTCCACCTCGCCAGTCCTATGAAGTATCATAAATGGTCCGATAAACCTCGGTGAGAGTTTTCCGCCTTGTCCAAATCTCCATAAGCCTCATCGAGGTAAGACCCGTAGGAATACATGGTCTCCCTCCTTGAACTCCAAAGGTTTCTACCTCCTATCAGAATAAGACTTTTATCTGCTCTATGCAGTCTTCATATGCTCCTGGATGATCTACACCTTCTCAGTGGTAGCCCATACTAACTCTGGACCCATAAGTGCTGACTCCCCTAGGTCTGTCCAGCATAGAGGTGATCTACATGGTCAACCGTACAAGACCTAAAATGGTGCCATAGCGATGGTGGAGTGATAAATGTTATTGTATGTGAACTCCACTAAGGGAAAGTGATCCTCCCAACTGCATCCAAAATCTAGGACGCATGCATGAAGCATGTCCTCCAGCGTCTGAATGGTCCACTCCATCTGACCATCCGTCTGAGGATGAAAGGAAGTGCTCAACTGTAGCTGAGTCCCGAATGCCTCCTACAATACCTTCCACAACTAGAAAGTAAAACATGCATCATGTTTAGAGACGATCGTCGATGTCACCCCATGAAGTCCCACAATCTCCTATATGTAGAGGTTCCCCAAGACCTCTACTGATCCCTTCTCTCAGATAGGTAGGAAGTAGGATGACTTTTTGATTTAGTCAATGATCACCTAGATGGAATCATGTCCCCTGGACGTACGTGGTAGCCCTGTAATAAAGTCCATGGAGATTCCATACCACTTATGCTCTGGCACCTCTAGTGGATGCGCTAATCCTGCTGGAACTTGATGCTCGACCTTCACTTTCTGAAAAGTGAGGCATCGTGAGACAAAATCTACCACTGCTTTATTCATTCTTGGCCACCAGTGTTGACGCCATAGGTCCTAGTACATCTTCACCACTCCATGATATACCTCCAGAGGGAAAGTATGAAACTCCCTCGACACCTCCTCCCATAGCGCCACTAGTACCATGGTACATTATCTGAAGAGGATAACGTGCTCCCCACCTTCAGAAATCAATCTGGTGCTTGTCTTGAGGATATTTGAGCATATCGAGCCTCACAGTCAATGTACCCAAGCTACGCCTCCCTAACTTTCTAAAGGAGTGGGGGAGTGACTGTCATAGACTAGAGGTAAGCTGCTCCATCTCTATCTATGAAGGATTTTTGTAACGCAGATAGCTGCCCTATCACCTCACTCAGTAACTGCAGACCAGATCTCTTGCTGAGTGCATATGCTACCATGTTCCCCTTCCCAAGAGTATAGACTATCTCAAAGTCATAGTCCTAGAGGAACTCTAGTCATCACTACTATCTTAAGTTCAGGTCCTTCTGTAAGAAGATATACCTGAGACTCTTATGATCAGAGTAGACTGTAAAACGTTCACCCATCAAGTAATTTTGCCACATCTTCAAGGATAAGACCACTACTACTAACTCTAGGACATGGGTAGTGTTTTTCTTTTCATGCTGTCTCAGCTATCGTGAACCACAAGCAACCACTACTCACTCTTGCATTAGGCACATTCAAGTCTGGTCCCTAATTCATCGTAGTAAACTACATACCCAACGCCCTCTTCTGGTAGCCTCAAGATGGGGGAACTCGTCATTCTCTACATCAGCTTTTGAAAACTCTACTGGTATCTCTCCGTCCATACGAAGGGCTGTCCCTTCTTCTTCAATGCTGAAAAGGGTGCCACAACTCTGGAAAATTCAGACACGAATATCTGGTAGTATCTAGCCAACCCTAGAAAACTTCGCACCTTGTTCACACTCCTGGGAGTCTCCCAAGAAAGAAAAACCTCTATATTCTCCAGATCCACTACAACTCTAGCCTCTAAGGTAATGCTTGCTGGTACACTTTTATTTTATTTTAATAAATGGTCAGTGGCTTAGCCTCTAACTGGACTTTTCTGGTATGGATGGAAGTTCCTATTCATGAGTCCCATGGACACTACTAGGGAATTGGTCACACCGAACAACATGACCAATAACTCATAGTGGCCATACCGACATCTAAAGGCCATATTCTGTACATCCTCATCTCATAACCTAAACTGATGATAGCCTGATCTGAGGTCTATCTTCAAAAACCAATGAGATCTCTTCAACTAATCGAAAAGATCATCAATCCTTGGAAGTGGATACTTTTTCTTTATGGTCACCTAGTTCAGGCACTGATAGTTCACACAAGTCTCAAACTCCCATTTTCCTTCTTGGAGAACAAAATCGGGGCTTCCCATGCAGAAACACTGGACCCTATGAACCCCTTCCTCTGTAAGTCCTCCAACTCTACCTGTAACCCATGAAGCTCCACGAGAGCCATCCGATATGCTGGTGTAGATATCAGTGCCATCCCGGGGTATAGGTCAATGTAAAGGTTTACCTCTCTACAATGTGGTAGGCCTGGAACATCATCAGGTAAGACATCAGCATACTGGTCCACCACTACAGGATAGCTCAGAATCTCAACATCAACTGCCTCGAGGGTAAGGCGGGCCAACTGATGTGTGATCAACTACACCCTCCTCTAGGTAAGTCCATCCTTTGCTGAAAAGGTTCCCTTCTCACCAGTTAAGGAAATCCTGGTCCCATCCTCATAGACACACCACAATTTGCGCCTAATATAGTCAATATGAGCATGGACTGTGGATAATCAGTTCATACCCAAGATGATGTCGTAAGGCCTCGACGCTGCTATTAGAAGATCCTAGATGAAGATATCACCTCCTAGAGTAAGATCACACTACCAGCACCATTGTGTAATCATTGAATCCTCTCTCGTAGGATTCTCTAGTTGTAAGGATCGAGCCAACGACTCCACCAGAATCTCTGAGCTCCAAACGAGGGTCGTGGCAATAAAAGAGTGACTAGAACCTATGTATATAAGTACTGCAACTAAGGTGGATTAGACACAGATCGTACCTATAATAATATTCAGAGTGAAGTGGTTATAGGTCTTAGCTTCCTGGAGTTGAGCTCGTCCCTCTCCACCAACTCCCTATGGTCAGGTTAGACCACTTGGAGGTGGTGGTGGTAGAACCTCAAATCACCGGCCAACGCCTGCTGCCCGACCAACTCCTCTTCCACGTCCGAATGATTCCTGCAGACCTCCTAGATCAAATCTCTTCCTCTACTTCGGTAGTCCCTCGACCATTTTCTAGTTGTCCATACAGAAGGTCGGGCAATCGTGAGCCGTGTGACCCTGCTTGCCACACGAGTAGTACAACCTACTCCTAATCTTCCCTCATTTTTCCTGTGAACCCCACACCACCAAACCTGTATCCTTAGGTCGTCCACCAGAAGGTCTGTCCCACTTAGGCCCCTATGTTATCCGCCTATTTCCTGCTACAGATGAATCTACTACCTAACGTCTGGTGGTGGCTCTCTCTATCGGTGCCTGCTCAACTAGGAAGCTCTCCACCAAAAGTGCCCACTCTAGCACCCCAGCCTGCATCAGAATGATAATCGATATCATCGATGCTGTGATCTCCCATCGGAGATCCTGATCAAAGGTCCAGGCCCTGAAGAAAGTGTCTCTTACCATGTCAGTAGAGTAGTGGGAGAGATCAATAAACCTTACTGAGTATTGGGCCATAGTCATGCTGCCCTATTGTAAGTGCAACAACTCCTGTATACGCATTGAGCATAGAGTCACTGGGATGAAATCTACCCTAGAAAAGCCCTTGAAGTCCGCCCAGATGAGGGTCACCTCATCATGTAATTGGAGTGTCAGAATCCACCATCTTCCAGCTACTCCATGGAAGAGAATGACAGCTAGGATCACCATCAGATCGGCTGGTGTCCCAACTAAGTGAAAACTCTGGACATAGCCTACATTCAGTCCTTAGCTACCTACGGATTCGTCTCACCTTGGAACCTCGGAGGCCTCTATTGCTGGAACTCATGCAATGTTCTCAGTCAGTGTGTATCCTTTGCTAGTGGGGCTGGTGGGAATGGCTACCCAATGGGTAGTGGTGCTGCTGGTACACCACCCGAAGGTGCTAATGCCATAGGAGGGTCCTGCATCAAAGCCTCATCGCTCAGTGAGACATCATCGTATACTCTCTCGTGAATCTTGGATGACTGTCTATATGGATATATCTTGAAATAAAATAGGTGCTCCATGGTCAATAAGTTATACCTGGTGAGCTGACTCAAAGAGATCACAAGAAAAACTTTTAAAAAACATAGGCAATCAGTGTTTCCATGCACTGAGTCAGAAATCAGAATTCAGGGTCCTGGTGTATAGTTACGTCAGCCACCACACCAACACTGGATTCCATAAACCAAAAACCACACTCATAACACATAACACTATTTCCACATAGAAAAGATCAGATTCCTAGTTCTTCAGTATAATTGACTCTTATGATACCACTTTCTCACGACTCGTCCCCCGAGGCCTGTCCCGTGACTACCCCAAGCCCACCTTCCATAGGCCAAAGGCTAGAGACTAGCACTGGAAAGGCGTATCCCTAAAA
This sequence comes from Viscum album, assembly GCA_963277665.1. Lineage (NCBI taxonomy): Eukaryota > Viridiplantae > Streptophyta > Magnoliopsida > Santalales > Viscaceae > Viscum > Viscum album. The sequence continues at coordinate 1,507,694,009 of OY728131.1, read as the reverse complement.
CGGGAAGGAATTTCCTTCTTAACTTGTACAGACACAGAGTCTAAGAACACAATAAGAAGAAACCACAAAGTAAACTGCTGTAGTAAAAGTGTGATGAATGTAAGGGGACAGAATATAAGCCCAACTGAAATGTACAAGTACAAATAAAAAGTAAAAATACAACTGAAAAATGAAAAACAGCTCCTGGACCATCCACCGAGGATACTACCTTATGGGTAGGTATAACTCATGATTAATAGTCCCTGTGTTACATCACACCAAATGGTCCACCTCAGAGCACTGTCCAGTCCTAACTCTCTTAGCCTTGACCAATGCTGTCCATCGTCTTCACAAGACACAATAAGGTGAAAACGTAGCTTGTGCAGGGGTGAGTATAACGATACTCAGTAGGAACCCCGAGACTCCCGAAGGCCTCCCAGAGTTCCACAAAGGAAAGACCAGAAATCAAGACCTCGAACTCAAGCAAAAACAATAGACATCAACTATACATAGGTATATGCCCATATATATACCTAAGTTATCAAGATATACTTATATTATACATAAGGGAAGAATACCAAAAAGGTAACACCATGAAGGTAGAATTAACACATAGGTAACACCATGAAGATAGAAGTACCACACTGGTAACACCACGAAGACAACACCACGAAGGTAGAAGTACCACATAAGTAACACCACGAAGACAACACCAAGAAGGTAGAAGTATCTCGCCGGTAATAACACGAAGATAGAAGTACCACATAGGTAACACCACAAAGATAAAACCAAAAAGGTAAAAGACTCATCTCAAAATCAGATATAACTTAAGTACAAAAGTACACATGATTATTCATAAGACAGATCATCTTATTATGTAAAGAGGAACTTCTTCTGATCCACACAAGATCGATAGGTAATAACCCCTGCTGACCCGTACAGAATCTGACCCACACAAGATCAGTGTGCGAAGACCCACATAGGATCGCTGAGCGCTGACCCACACAAGATTTGATAGATGCTGACCCACACAAGATCAATAGATGCTGACCCACTTAGGATCGATGTTCTTTTTTCATGTTACATCCAACCACAGGATTACTCGCACCCAGTGCACTTGATCTCCATAGAATATGCCCCTATATATAATTGGTCATACCTCGACTGCCACTAAGATCAACAAAGGAGTAACCCAAAATACCGTCATGTCTTAAGGGTTCCAACACGACAGACGATGCATCAATCGGATGCCCAGTCTTTGAGTAATAAATGTTTTAGTTCCGAGGGCTCAGTTGGATTCTGGTTCAATCCAACTTGGCTATACATCAACTTTCTCTAAAAATCAAGTGGAATATATCAAAATTACCTTCTTTCTCTAAGTGTCCCAGCTCTACATATGGTTCGTCAAACGGATGCCCGGTTCTCAAGTTATGGCCCTTTAAGCGAAACTAGGTTCAGTTGGGCCCGAGTCCAGTCCGACCCGGTGCGATCAACCGACCCGACCTGGTCTAGGTCCGACCCGGCTGGGCTGGGACATGGTGATCTCGGACCAAAGGGTTTCGGTCCGGCCTGGACCATAGGGGGAATGGCTCGGCCCGCAAGGAGGCGGCTCGGCCTACACAAAGGTGACCTGACCCGCAAGGGGGGCGCAAGCTGTTGGGTGTGCGGCCTATTGGGTAGGAAGCCCGACCGTGTGAGGCACGACCTGAAGTTGGGAGGAGCGGTCTGTTGTGGCAGGGCCTACCCTATCCGCCACCCAGGGGGGTGACCCTTGGTTTTCCTAAATGGCTGTGAGGTCCGTTTTTTTTCCTCCGCTATGACGGCATCACGTGGCGCCGCCAGGTGGAATGAAGGAGCTGCTAGAGTAGGTCCTGCCTCCTGTTGTGGCTGGCCAACGTCTCCTGCGGTGCATGACGGTGCGCCGCTCCGCCACCCATGACCGGCTGGTTTACTGGCCGCCTCCTTCGGTCTGCCGCGGCTGACGAGACATGGCCCACATCTTTCGGTGGCACGCTGGTCATGCCACCCTCCTCTTCGGCGGCTGACCGGGGTGCCAGCTACCTCCTCCGACCACCGCGACTGGAGATCCGTGGCTGGTTCCTCCAGCAGCGCGGGTGCACCGCCTCCTCCCTCGTAGCCGGCTGGTGCCAGCCACCACCTTGGTCCCCACCGGCGCCAGTACTGCCACGCCTATGAACTTTTGTGAGTCACCTGGTGAGCTTCGGTGGCCCGTTTTTCCTTCTGAAGGCATCGCTGAACTTCCCGGGACATCACTGTCACTTCTAGCCCATCAAAATTGGGTTCTGTCCATCTCGAAGAATCACTCGTGAAGAATGAATAAATTAATCAAGACAGCGGAGGGACCAGGCCTTGTTCGTTTTTCTCACTACCTCCACATTATCTTGATAGTAATATATTGGAATAAGATTCAAAAACTCTTTAAACTATAACCAAAAGTAAATCCTACCTCATAAATACATTGGAGAACGTCCGTGCTTGAAGGTGGGTTCGTGTTCTTCATTCGCGCAACATGCTTCCAACAACACCACTGGAATGATGATGCTCTGACCTTGCTTGTTGGATTCTTTCTTCAGCAAAGGGTTCCTCCAAATATCTCCTATCCAGATCTCCTCCTTCACCAAAGATTTCAAAAATTCCACCAAGAGGAAAGAGGAGCTTTCAACCATTAAAGGGTGGTGGTTTATTAATTTATAATTAATGGATCCTATTAATTAAAGGGATTAGTGGTTACACACTTTTTGTAACTGACTATTTAATGCCCAACATTAAATTCTAGACCTCCCTCTTGTGGTCCCCGCCACCAAAAATTAAAAGGAGATATTTGAGGATATTCTTTTTTAAAAAATAAAATATATTTATTTTATTTTATCGTCCATGAAAAATGAAAAAACAACTTCTTCTCCCGACCCACTGCGGTCAAAGTTAAACCTCCCTTAAGCGAATCCCGATGGTGTGGATTCAATAGTGCCCTTAGATTTTTAATCCGAGCACTGGTTCAAAAGTTAGAAAACACCGCCCGCGCGTTTATGGAACGTACCTTAAAAAAAAGTTTAGAAATTCATTTTGGTCACATTGGGCCTCAGAATCATGCGCCGTAAATTTTTATAGATTCGTAATAATTCTATATAATTAAAAAAAAATTACATGGAAAATCCAGGTCTTTACAATGTAAACATCACTCTCCTGTGGTAAAAATATATGTGGTCTTGGTATGATACTAACCATTCCATACCACTAATTAGGTTAAAGCGTGACATATTCAGAATATAAAGATACCAACTAAAATGATACTCACCAATTTTGAGAGAACACCCCTTGCACAAACAGATGTCTCTCGACCATACTCTCAATGATGTATTGATCTTCATTACATCACTCAAAAACTCCACTTCCAGACTCAACCCGTTAATAAGTTGTATAGATATGAAGGAATGAGAGGAAGCAATATCAAATAAGGCACTAACAAGAATAAAAGCTACAAGTATAGTACTTCTAATTGTCAATGGTCCATCCTCGATATCCACAAGTGTAGGATGGACTTCATGCAACCGTCCTACCCCTATTCCCTATGTTTCACCCTGAGACCCCTGAGCTACACCACTCTACTGATACAGGCTCTCTTTACCAGAAACACCACATCCACTACCTCTACCATCACAACCACTAGAACTACAGTTTCCAGATTGATACGGTGTAGAAGATCCCCTTACCCTACCCTGGTTCTGCCTAGCTGCCCCATAATTTCCAGTCTATCATGGGTTCCTTTAGAACTATCATAGATATCCCATCATGCTACAATATTGACACTCTATTGGTTGTTGGGGACAATATCTGTGAAAGTGACTTGGTCTACCACACTAGTGACAGGTCACTCTAGTAAGATCCTATGTGACTTAACCTTCCCCTTGGCCACTCTTCTTACTATCACCCTGGCTGAAATTCTCATAGTGTTACTTTCTACTATTGGAAGATGTACATCCTGATCATCCATAAGAAACCACCCTTCCTTTAATTAATAATTCTTACTTAATTCTATGAATATATTCAATTTAAATTTTTACCTACCATCAATTTTATATTTTTTAGAATCATGTTAACATAATTTAACTTGTAAATAGTGTGATTTGGACCAATAATCCTATATTTAATTTTGAATTATACCATTAGATTTTTTTGATATTCAATGTGACATTCTTGAATTAAAGGGAGACAACTATAAAATTTGGAAAGAGAGAATTATTATTCATCTGTTATGGATGGACATTGATTATTTCATTTGGAAATAAAAATTTACTATAGTTAATAATGATGACACACTAGATGATATAACATTATATGAACATTGGGAGTGATCAAACTATCTCAGTATAATGTTTATAGAAACTAAATTTTGTGCCAGTATTCATGGTTTAATAGACAAGCATAATAATGTTCGTGACTTACTAAAAGATGTATATGACCAGTTTATATCTTTGATAAAGCCTTAGTAAGAACATCAATCATGGAGTTATCATTTATGAGACTCACCACCAAGAAAGGCATATACTAGCACATCATGCAGGTGGGGGATATTGTGGATCAACTTAAGAACCTTAAGATTGATATATCCAAGCCATTTCTAGTGCATTAAATTCTCAACACTCTTTCACATCAATATGGTCCATTTTAAATTTATTATAAAACACATAAAGATAAATGGTCAATTAATTAATTAATGAACATGTGTGTTAAAGAGGAGGAAAGACTTATGGTAAAAATAGGAGAATCCAATATGATGGAAATTCATTAGAAACAAAAAATCATAAATGTCAAGATAATAAGAAAAGGAAATAGAAATTTATACCCCAATCTAGTATTAATAAGGAACTCATTTGTTTCTTCTACAAAGGAAAAGGACATGTAAAGAAATTTTTTCCAAAATTTTAGAAATGGATTGATAAGAAAGGTATTTATATCTCATTGATTTGTTATGAATCAAATGTGGTTGATACAATTTATAACACTTGGTATATTGATTTGGGTTCTATAATCCAAGTTTTGAATACCTTGAAGGTTATGAAAAACCTAAGGAAACCAGAGGGTAGTGAGCTTGGAATCTATTCAAGAACCAAGATTCACTCACATGTGAAAGTTGTGGGGATATGTGTTACAAGGAATTATACTATATTTCCTAAGTTTCTTCTAGTTCTTACTCCTTCATATAGACTTCCTGTAACTATTTTTAAAGGATGGACTTTAAGGTTTCTAGGTATTCCAGGCAACGTACTTTCTGGTTTACTAGTGTCTGCCCTTATTAAATTTGGTTTAGAGTAATCAATCTCCAAATTAACATCTTTTTTGTCATTAAAGAGAGGTTTAGGTCTCAGATTTTTTACTGAATCATTTTGATCATTAATTTGAATCATTTTGTGACCAAAAGGATCACTTTCATATTTTTTCACATGAATTTATTCTTAAACATTCCTTTAACTTTCATTGAAAAATATTTAAGCTTTAGAAGTAGTAGAATAACCTAGGAAGATACCTTCATCATCCTTTGGATCAAACTTTACATGATTATACTTGGTGTTCAAGATATAAACCTTAAATCTAAAATCATTGAAGTATCCTACCTTAGGTTTTCTATTATTCCACAACTCAAAGGGTGTTTTCTTTAAGATAAAAATTAGTAGTACTCTATTAATTATTTAACACACCGTGTTAATAGCCTCATCCCAGGAATCAGTGGGCATGTTATATTCACATAACACAATCCTAGAAATTTCTAGAAAATTTCTATTCCTCCTTCATAAAACACCATTTTCTTGAGGCGTACTGGGGGTTGAGAATGTGTGTTTAATTCCATGCTTTGAGAAATAAGAATTAAATTCATTATTCTCAAACTCACCTACATGATCACTTTTCAAAGACACGATTTTGACATCTTTTTCATTTTGCACAAGTTTATAGAAATTAATAAAAATATAACTGGATTCACTTTTGAGTTTTAAAAATTAAACACATGTAAATCTTGAAAAATCGTCAACAAACACATAAAAAATTGATTTTACAGCAAGACTTGCAGTTCTAGTTGTTTCAAACAGATCTATATGGATAATCTCAAGAGGTCTTTAAGTAGTAACTTATTTAATTTGTTTGAAAGACGACTTGAATTTATTAACCATATGGAATGTATCACATAGCTTCCTTTTGTCCAATTTTAGATTATGAAAGTAAAAAATCAAATGTATTTTAGAAAACTTTATCAAGAACTGAACATTGTAATGTACAAGCCTTCTATGCCAAATCCATGATTCATCAATTTCAACATTTAAAATTTTTACATTCTATCTACATAAAAAGTTAAGATCTAGTGTGTAATAATTTTCTATTCTGGGTGATTTAACCTTGATACATTTATATTTAAATACTATGAAATAATTATTATAAAAATTAGTAGAATAACTTTCATCACAAAGTTGAGAGATACTCATCAGGGTTTTCTTTAAGACTTCAACACAAAGTACATTGTTGCTGAGAATAGACTATGGATTTCCAACTGATCAAATTCCAACTATATTTCCTTTTGCATTGTCACCAAATGTGACATATCCTCCATTTAAATTAGATAGATAATGAAAGTTAGAGTAATATTAATTCATATTACTTGAACAACCACTTTCTATAAACCATTTTGTTTTTCTTTTCATATAACTATTTACCAACAATGAAAAATAAAACAACATAATTATTTGGTGCCCAGTTTCTTTTGGATTGGGAAACATTAGATATAAGAGATCTAGAAATCTAGAGTTGCTTCTATTTTCCAAAAAACTTTTCAAATTATTTTGAAAAGTATTTTGAAGTAAAAACACATTTGATTACACTAACATGATTATTTTTAAAATAAAAAATATTATAAAAATGTTCTCTTTACCCACAATTATAACAAGTAACTTTGGGAAGGTGTTTGCTTTTGGATCAAGGCACAAATGATTTTCTATAAAGTTTAATCCTCTCACCTTGGCTGCCAGTTTTGAATTTTTCTTTTCTAGTTTGATTTTGACCAAGAATTGTGTTTAAATAATATTTATCTTTTGTAAACAAAATTGTATGATGTAACGTCCCAGTTCCAGAAGCCACCCAGAGGTACCCCGTACCCGGTTGGTCACTTGGCCTCAAGCGCATTTCCCCAAATTCCAGAGGCTGTCGACTAGCAGCAAGGGCCTTGGGTGTGATATTGGGGAAAATATGCCCTCATTTTTAGAGTAACACAGTGGAAGAAAAAACATGAAATAGCAGAAGCAGTAATAATCCATACAAGAGTAAACAACAGAAGATTGAAAGTAAGAAACAACTGGAGCACATATATAAATGATGCATGATACATATGTCTAGAAAAATATCCAAACAAATCACAATGCGGGAATAAAAATAGTACTAAAACAAAGTACTAAAGAAAATAGATAAAAATATCCTCAGCATCACAATCCATAGCTTGGTCCCATGCTCTCCAACTCTACAGTCAATCAAGAACCTAAAGTAGAAGGGCGCTTGCCCTTATCTATACCTGCAACAAAGTAATCTGTTTGGGCCCAAAAGCATGACCCAAATAGGATGTGAGACTAAATCCTAGTAGGCAACCACCTAATGATCTGTGCCTAATAGTAAATATAGTAGTAGGTAAGTAAAAGATCAGTAAACAATTCCACAGTTTCAAAGCATTCAATTCCAAATATCAAATAAGTAGCTAAAATAAAAACAGGTAACCCTCTGGGAAGTACACACAACCTATCCCCTATAGTACCACTATAAGAATATACAAGGACTCTCTGAGGAAGCTCACACGATCAATTCAACTTATAGTCTAAGTGATAAATGGATCTCTGAGGAAGCTCACACGGACAATTCCCCTTATATCAAAAAGTGATTTAAATAATCTCTGAGGAAGATCACACGGTCAATTCACCTTATAGTCAACAATGGTTAAAGACTCTCTGAGGAAGCTCACATGGTCAATTCCCCTTATATTCAACCATGGTTAAAGACTCTTGGAGGAAGCTTACATAGTCAATTCCCCTTATAGTCTACTAAATCAGGTTCCCATGACCCTGTATAAGTCAAACGAGTATAGCAGTGCAATACAACCAAAGTAAACCTCAAAAACTACTTGGATAACAACCTACAGTAGATCAATCCTATCAGATAACAATAAACATTCCATCCTACAGTACTAGGAATGGGAAGAACATCAAGAAAGCCCAACAGGACAACAGGACCAAACAGTCATAAATGGAATATGCATGGGCAACCACATCCAAAGCATAGCAATCAACTCTATTCATATCCAAATAACCTCTACTTAGTCATAATAGCATGATAGGAAATTAACAAGGGTAAAACGGTAAACATGAAATACCCCATTCAAGGGTATTGGTCAAAATTGCACATATTTCTCAAAGACTTTCAACAGAAAGCCACAAACCACCTACCTAGGAGTTGGGAGATCACTATACATAAACTTCGAGGCTTGAATCACCTTAGAACAACAAATATCTACACAAATATCTAAAACGTTCAACAGAGGATAACTTGAGAAAGAAGAGGAATCATGAAACAAAGCTCAAGCAAAAGAGAGATCTTACTGAGGCGATCCCAATGCAATTGATGGCAATCGAATCAGAGATCGGATGCTCGGTCAGGGGATCAGAGAAAGATCATGGCCGTACGGGAGCTCTCAGCCAAACGAAACCTAGAAGAAGTCATTTTTGGCGATGAGACACGACCCCTATAAGTTTAATGAAAAAAAAGAACGTACACAGTGTGTACTATGGAAGTACATGATGTGTACTTGCTGTTTTCGTACTCTTCTTTAGGTGACCTCCAAGTCACCCCCACATGGCCGTGTGTGCGGCCATTACACGGCCAGCACACGGCCTCCTGCGACAACACAGTACATGACGTGTACTCATAAAGTACACGGTCTGTACTTCAGAAATTTCCAGAAAATCCTCTTTTTCTCAAAAAAAACCAGAAAAGGAAAACATACCTAAAAAGAAGGCCAGGATTCTTACATAGGATATTTGAAATTTTGAACCTCCTTCTGTAGGTTTTCAATTATTTTTACTTTTTTAGTATTTAAGGAAGTAGATCTTTACAACTGATTTTTTAAGTCCAAAATCTAATTTTTCAGATTTTACTCTTCAGTAACAATTTTATTATAATAATATCAAAGGGATTTATTTTTAATTTTTAGACTTTCATACTTGATTTACAACATGGTACAATACTCATTTAATTATTTTTACATAAAATTTCATTTTATGATTCTTGTCCATGCTAGGAAGAGTAATAACAATGTACCTCATATGACTTCACCATGAAACATATATTGGCCTTATGTTTTTTTCTTAAACTTCAGATTTTGATGACATAAATTCACTAGAATATTTGTAATCTCTTGAGGTATCCTTCATAGATTTATTATATTTCTTATATCTAGTATTTTTGAAGTATTTTTTTTTTCAGTATTCTTATAATATTTAATTTTGGGATATTCCAGATTAATGTGTCACAAATTTTTTCACTCATATCATCTCAACTCTTTATATTTGTTACCTCAGTTTCTATTCTTGTAGAAGGATATTTTGAAAACTCACCTCTAATTATATAACATTTTGAACTTTCAAAAAAATTGATAAAGATCATAATTTTATTCAAATTTTCTTGAGAATCCTTCTTCTTCAAATGCTTCGAAAATTTTCACACTTTTACTCTTTCTATCATCTTTAGAAGTAAAAACTTTCAAGGATTCATTTTCCTTATTGATCATTTTATTCTCTTCACTTCCAGTATCCCTTTCAACTTCATAAATTATGAGTTTCCCAATGATATCTTTTATCTCAAATTTTTTTACCTCTGTAGATTTTATGATAGTGGATGAGATTCCACTCCACTTAGGTTGTTATACTCTGAGAACATTCAATGCCTCTTCAGGCTCAGTGATAGGTGTTCCTAGAGAAGTAATGTTGTTAATTATCTTAGTGAATCTTCCATTTAATTGATTAATTTTCTATCCTTGATCCCTTTTGAATGTATAAAACTTAAGCTTAGCGATATCATATCTAAGAGATTTCATGTTGTCAGTGCCTTAATATGAAACTGCTATAGTGGTCCACATTTCTTGTGCTATTTTACATTGAGAAATTTTATTAAAATCATCTAGTCCTAACCCAAATATGATAGCATTCATAGATTTGGAATTCAAATCATAATTTTATTTAGATGGAACATCCCATGTTTTAGGTTCTATCTTATGAATTTCATAGGGCTTAACATCTTTGAGCTAAACTTTTAGACCAATATTTTTTAGATAAATGATCATACGAGCTTTCCAACAAACATAGTTTTCACCATTGAAGTACGAATCTCAAACCATTGACATACCTTCATGGTAACCATCCATATAATCCATTAAAATAGATCTTTTGACTTCAAACTTTGACAATTGTGAACTTAAGTCTCTTTCTCTGATACCAATTTTCCCCAGATAATGACTGACTAAATAACTCGGGGGGGGGGGGGGGGTGAATTTAGTTTTTTAAAAAGACCACCCTCTAAAAAGTATTCAAGTTAAATTCTTTCCTTAAGAATATATGCATCAAAAATATAAAAACATATGAAAAATAAATTTAATATAGAGATTTATAGTGGTTCGGGGAACATAAATCCCTTAGTCCCCTCCACCAACACTCTTCTCCTTGATTTTGGTGATTTTCACTATAGTAACCCTTTTACTAGGGGGATCCCAACTGAGTATAATTAGCTGTCACTTAATGAAATAGTTCAAGATATTTCCAGATGAAACTACATTTACAAGACCTATCCGTAGTCTTATGCACACTCTTACATCGAGTGAAAACATGCTAAAATAAATTGAAACTTTAATAGAAATGTTTGAATAACATAGTTGTAAGAAAAAACTGATAATAGATGAATATTAACCCTAATAAAATGATATACTTTAAAGTATATTGAGATGATATTTAGTGAAACTGATAGAACTGATAATCACAACATGAATTTCTTTCTTTCTTAACTATGTAAAAGTATTCAGCCTTTTTTATGGTGTTCCAAAAGCAATCATCTATCGTTCTTTATCTATTATTTACTTCTTTTGTTATTCATTTCTTACGTTCTTCTATATTTTTCTTTCGAGGCTAACTGATATTTTTATATTCTATTTAAACTTTAGTGTAGGATAACTATAATGTTCTAGTGAGGCTTATGCAATGATCTTGATGTGACAGGCAATTAAGGATATTTAGTAGAACTTTCCAAATATAGGAATTTATTTTGCAGTATAAATATTCTCGTTCTCTAGATTGTTCTATTTAGGAAAATATTGTGTAGACCAAACTTTCCTTAAATGGATAATCTTCTTTTGATGTGCTCTAAATCATGAAGTGACTTTTTGAGAGATTAGAAAAGTAATCATGATATTCTTCAAAACTAGATCTTTATAAGATATCAAATGAAATCACTATTTATCATAAGATAACTTTTTTAACATAAATAATCTCTTACTCGTAAGATAAACTAACTTTAGTACAACATAAGATATTTCTAAAACATAAGATAAAGTTTTACTATGATATAACACTTTGTTTCATCAACTAATTCTAGCTACAAATATTATTTTCAGAAGATAAAGTCCTTTTATAATCTCATTATGACTAGAGAATATAACTTTATAAACTTGGAAAAATCTTAATAAGATAAAGTCTTACATGATAAGAAATAATATTAAAAAGTTATTTTTAAAATACTTTAGAATATACTTGTTAGAATAAAATTAGGGATTTTGCGAATCATAAAAACACATGACATGAAGATATGTTGGAGAAACATATTCTTTCCAACATTTAGTTGTTTTATTTTCAAATCAAAAAGTAATTTCGAAAATTACTTTGTGAAATGATTTTTTTTGCATTTTGTGAGTTCCACTAAGATTGTTTTGTTATTAATGGATGTTTTGGATTAGTTTTAAGCATGTGAATTAGTGGAGGTTAATTACAAAATTCCTTGGTGAATGTTTTGTACCTCATTGGGGGTTTTTTGTTTTGGCTTGATTATTGGTTGCAAATGAATCATTTTGTTTATGATTTGAGTCATTAATTATCATGTTCCATTTCCTATATTTTTTTGTAGTACACCTCCTAGAATGGTTGAAAGAGTTTCTCTAGTTATGGTGCCTACCCAGACTGTAAGTGGAGTGGTGGATGTGGAACCTTCATCAAGCTCAGACCCCATCTTAAACCTTTTGAATTAGAATCCTCCTTCATTTGGTGGTGATCATTGGTTAGGTAAAGTAGTGAGGTGGTTGGAATATATTGAGGTGAACCTTAATTCTCTTGGTACACCTAAAACTTCATTGGTGAAAGTAGTTGAGAGATTGTTTCTAGTTTTAATTGAGTTTCTTGGGATTTGTTGGTACGTCCTCTAATATGGGATTGTATGTCTTGGGATTTATTCACGATAATGTTGGTTCCGTGATTATTCCATGAGGTTATGAAATCAGAGGGAGTTCTTGACCTCATGAGATTTCATTAGTATGACCAATCAATAATGTATTATGTTGATCACTTTTATATATGGACATATTTTCTCTAAATATGGTGGTTAGTGAAATTGATAAATTCTTCATATGTGGCCTTAATCTAGATTTTGGTATAGATATACTTGAATCTCATTTGAAATCTTTTCATGAGATACTCAATGAGTCCATTCAAATGGAAGCTGAATAAAGTAGGTAGTTTGTGGTGGGAAATACCTTAACTATATTTGATGCATATTGAAATCATGGTGGATAACTCGAAGTGTAAGGAGAAATATTAGGATGATATAGATCCTAGGGAACATGGTGTTTCTCATGGTAAGATGAGATGTATTTTGAACTTCTAGTGTGGGGCCCTATGGAATTCTAAGCCCCACTACTTGAAGTCTCTTATAGTTATCCTCTATTGTGGATATTTGGGTTTTCTTCATAAGTTTTGTAAGATGATATTTTGGAAGATTTCATGTGTTTGTTCTTATTTTTTATGGTCCATGTTGTTTTTTTGACCTTTCCTATGAGGGTTGTAATGTTGGTTTTGGGAGATTTAGCTTTAGTTTTTTGTAATATTATGGATGGTTTCTTTTTTTGGGATGCTTCTTGTGGATATAATTTTTGGGAAATTCCTAGTTTTTTGTAGAAAATTTTCCACCTCTACACCCACTTGGGTTTTTAGTTGGATTTAGGTACTTTTTTGATAATACTCATTGTTTGGGTGATCCTTTCTTGAGGGTTTTGGTTGCACCCATTTTTGTGTTGAGAGTTTGAGGTGCTCATTGCTTGGAAATGAGAGAGGCCTTGGGTGCATGATTAGGATAACTATGGTGTGTGGTCCACCAGTTGAGTTTGGTATACTAATTAGTGATGGTATTGTTCCATTTTAGATGCACTGTGTGATGGTGATCCAGGTTTTGACCCTAGGTTATCCATGTGTTTCATGACCTAAGGAGGGAGTTCATGTCATTTTCTTAATGTTGCTTGTGGTTTTTCTTCCTTCCTTTGGTTTTGGAAATTCTTTTGGGTTGATATTGAATTTATATTAGGGTTTATTATTTGTTTTAGGATGTTTTTCCAGTAGTTTCCATTTAGTTCCACCATTTTAGAGGAATTCTAAATGGTGGGGAGACTATATTAGGTCTCTTATGCTTCGTAAGACTTATTTTTAAGGTTCTTATTTTGGTTATGCTTGGAGATGTTTGAGTACCTTATGGTTTATTGGTTTTATCATTTTGAGGATTTTGGTTATTGGATTGATGTTTTCTAGTCACGAGTGGTTCTTTTTCATTAGGTCCTCATCGTATCTTTTTTTCTCTTATATTCCTTTCAATGATGGGATTTTTTGTGGTCGAAAGTAGCTTGGTGTGGAGTTTTGACACCCCCATGTCATGGGGTAGTTTATTTTGTATTATTTTATATCATCTAGACTGATTTTTAGTTTTAGTTTGTTACGAGCTGAAAGTTCAATTTTTTAGAGGATCATAGTTAGCCCACATGGTTAGTGTTAACCATGTGGTGCTTATAAGGGTGGGATTTTAATTTTGACTGAGTATTGTTTCATGGATTCTTCATGGTTTTTCAAACTGTATGGATCTCTCTAGATTCCATGTGGGGATTTGGGTGTGACTGAGGTGTGGAACATAACTTGAACATAGTTTGGTAAACTGTACAAGCATGTGGGTTGGCTCTGATTTTTAACACTATTGAATTTCACAATTGGGGAATGGTTTGTTAAACCATTTGGAGCTCAGGTAAAAACTTTGTGACCTATTTGGATTAATCATGGGTTGGTAAATGGTTAGTATACAATTTGGAAAACCATGAAACCAAACTATGTGATCTGAACCGGTGCTTAAAAATTGAAAATTTCCCATTTTACTTATCAATTTTAAGGGGTTTTCACCCCCATTTTACCCACTCATGTCATATGACACTTGGGAGCCAAGGAGGATCTCCACCACCTTCCTAATATTTATTATTTCCCTTCCTTCTATGATTTCCAAGACATGTGGTGAGTTATTTCTCTATTTCTTCCCTTAATATTTCTCGCTCCCTCTCTCTTTCTTTTCTCTTGGTTTTGGATTCCCCCATGATCCCTATATCAATTATCCTAGATTTTAGGGTTATAGGTGGATCTAATTATGATGATTTTGGAACCTAGTGTTTTTATATATCATTTTTATTCTCGTGGGTGTCATCACTACTAAAGGAAACATGTTCCAAATCATTTCAATTCGATTCTCATCTCTTTGAGGTAGGTGTTTCTATGTAATTTTTTCCTTTCAGAATTAAAAAGGTTATTTTTCTTTCTAAATTTACTTTTTATTAAAATATGAATGTATGTAATATATCCTTAGTTATTTGAAACCATTTCATTTTTTTTGATCTTGGAATTATTGGGTTTTCATGTTAATTCCATGTTTTCATATTTTAAATCAAAATTTTAAATGTTCTAAGCATTTTTGAAATTCCCGTGTGGGTTTTTGAATTTATTTTCATGTTGTGCATTGGTTTTTGACTTGGTATTATTTTTTAAAGATTGAAAACTATATTTTAAAGGGAGTTTTGTTTTAAAGTGAATATTTGACTTAAATATGGTTTATAAATGGGTTCTTTTTTAGATTTCAAATGGTGATTTGAAATGTGTGTGTGTGGTTTACCCCTTGTTAAAATGACTTAATGGTTTTTTAAATGGTTTAATAGAAATGGTGGGACTTGGTCCTTATATTGGTTTTCATAGGGAAATAATCTTGTTTAAATGGTAGCTTTGAAATGTTTTGATGTGTGGGTAAATCCATAATTTTCCAATTGGTGTTTGGAAATGTGTTTTATAAAATGATAAATGGATTTTCATTTCAAGCTATCTTTTGGGGTTAAAGGCCAAATTGGAACTTTTTTTAAATTAGTGATGGTTAAAAACACCCCTTGATTTCACCTTAACTTGTTTACCCCTTTTGTGGGTTCCTTATGTGCTGATTTGTTTTATCCTCTGTGTGGGAATGTTCTTATTTACTCCATGGTGCAACTTATATGTGGTGATTTTCATCATTGGGTGTTAGGGGTGAGGGTAGCTTTGGTTATGACTTATGTTTTATACCTTGATCATTTTCACTATACCTCACTTCCTTTATTGGTCATGGGAAACTGAGTACAAAGTGAAAGTTCTAATTTGTTCCTCTAGTTAGTTCACACCCTTCTAGTTTCCCACTATTCATGCTTGGAACAAGGTTTGGATAGGGATTTATGAGTCTTGTGTGGGATAATTGGATGAATTTTCTTTTGGACTTCAACACATTCTAGTTGGTGGTTTGTGAGTATAGTGCTGATATATGGTTATATTCTTCACACACTAGGGACCTTTGGTAGATACCATGATATGTTTCTTTACTTGGTTAGTTTTTGATTGACTGGGGCTTGATCTAGGGTTTAATTTTTCTATTTCCCTTTCTTTCATTGTTACAAAACCTTCCTTGTTTATATTTGTTATAGGACTTGTGATTTGTAGTGTCTTCTTTTTGTAATTTACCCATGTGTGTGTTGGGTCATTTCTTTTGGAAAATTAGTTTTAAATGATGTTTGGAAAACCCATTTTAATTTAAAGACACTTATGTGGGTGATTTAAAGTGGATTTCAAAATGGATGTATTGATTTAAAGGAGGATTCGGCCAAAGAAATGTTTTAAAGTGATCATTTTTTATTTTAGATAAAAAAGTGTGTTTTTTTGGGAAATGTTAATGGTGTGCATGGTTTGGAAACAACCTAGGACGATGGATTCATTTTCAAAATGTGTGAGTTTGTTTTTGGAATATAAAGATAAATTTTTTAAAATATATTCATGGAACTATTTTATTTCCATAAAGTTATATGTGTAAAGCTTACTTTCTATCTTTATTTTCAATCTACCATTAATTAATTGCCTTGTGAAACATATTATATTGATTCGATAGGTTATGGTGACCTATTAGGACTTTTAGATAATGCCTACATATATTTCAAGTTATAGGATATTAGTTGGGATCTGTTTTAATCATCGTAGACGATGTGGGGTGAGATGGGTGGAGGGGTGCAACTAGAGATTCCATGGAGATGGTTTGGGAATGGCTTGATTTTTTTGTAGTTTTTTTATTTTTGGTTAGTGTTGTATCTTCTTCCTGTTACTATGTTCCTATTAAGGATGTTTTTTATGTATGTGAAAATGGGTTGGATCATTGTGTTTGGTTATGACTTGTTTGGAATGTTTATTTATTTTAGATCTTGTTTTAATTTTATTCTACTATCATTTATCTTTTATTTGGGTGAAATTATTTTTGAAGGTATTCTTGTGATGTGTAGGCATTTTTTTCTATCCTGTGGGGATCGAGATAAACCTTCGGTCCTTATGGCAGGTTAGGTAGGGTACCGGATTCATTAGAATCCTGAGATGATTCATTACAGATCCTGTTAGAATTAAAATACATCAGCTTAAACTATAATAGATTGAACCAAGACTATATGGAACCAGTATTGGTTATTTATCTCCACTTTGGAACTAATTAAATAGATACTTCACGAAATTGATACCTATAAGAATAATGTTCTAATTAAAAAAATTCATTCAATAAATATAGTATTGAAAATCTATTATTCCCTTACCTGTAAGGTTTCCTAAATATGTCATTTATTTGGAATAACTAATTAGTTATGGTAAAAAACACATCTAAATAATTGGACCATTTAATTAAAACTCCAATACAAGAAAATTTATTTCTAATGAAATGAACAATCTATATATCTTGGGATGGTTTAATTCATTATAAATTTTTATTGGAATGATGAGGAAGTTTCATGAATCTTACTAAATGAAATCAATGGGAATCTTGATTTTTGGAATCCTAGAAAATGTAAAAAACAAAACTAAATCAAAGGGATAAATTTTTATGTCTTTTTTTAGAATGGTGTATGATTTCAATTCAAAAAGTTATAGAGAAATGATGGAAATTCATCAGCATCAAAATGAAAAAAATTACTAAGGTAACAAGTAAAATTACATCATCCAATAAAATCTAAAATTTAGTATAGGATACAAAAAATATATTATAAAACAAATTAATTTACCCATTGCTCAATATTTTTCCCAAAACATCATATGTATCCTTCTTAAATCTATTAACTACCTAGTATTAGGTAAACAAGTGTGTCATAAAACATTGAAAATGCATATTTTTCCCAAATATAGTTTTAATGATAAATAACTAAGAGGATACATTAAAAATTCATTCAGTATTATTACATTCTTGTAAAATTAAGTATCACCCAAGAAGAACAAGTTAACATGGAATGAAAAAGTTCAACATAGGTTGAACAATAATAAGTGGAAAGTGTTACAATAAGATCCCTATAAGTGTTGTCAAATAGACCCTTTCTCAATCTAGGGAGAGAAAAATACATGGAGGTAGTTATTGTGAAGTTCCAATTTCTTTAAATATAAATCCACTAATAACTTTATTCTTTTTTAGAAATATATGTATATATCAACTTAAAAAAATCTAAATTATTTAAAATGGTTAAATTGATATCAATTTATGATAAATTTTTTAGAAATGTATTTCTAAAAATACTTCTTTAGAAGCAATTATATCCTTGATGTAAACCTCATGTTGTCTTAGCTTAGGGAAAACATCACCCATGAAATTACCCACTACCTTCACAAGATTGTATTAGAAAAAAATTAATAGTAACAAGATCAAAATTAAATTTGGAATGTAGGGAAAATCCTATCTATCTAAAATTTATAGCTTCAATTTAAAAAAATTATATTACCTACTAGAGAACCCCTATTTTTCTTTTAAAACATCCCTACTATAAATGAAAACATGTTATGCAATTATTATAAGAATATATTCATAACCATCATTTCCTTCCTAATAAATAAATGTCTCAATTTAAATTTCAATTATCAAGAGGGATCCAAATTTAAACCCAATAGGATATAATTAAATTGTATATTTAGTAGGGTGAGGTTTTTTTATCCAAATCCATAAAAAAACTAGTCACTCAATAATTGGTATACTAGTTTTATCACCCTTGTCCCTATAAAAAATCTTACAATTATCACTAGCAACACAAATTCTCTATCACTTTCCATAATATTATCCAGTGTTTTTTAATAAAATAATTCATTATACTTAACCATGTATAATAAAATCTCTAAGAAATTACCTAGAAATACTCTGGGATTTTTTTAATGATATTCATTATAATTTTATTTTTAATTTTCTCTTTAGAAAAGAAATGATAGCAAATTGATATTGATTTTAGACCTTAAAAAGATTTTTTTTTATTTTATCAATAAAAACTAAAAATTTTGAGAAATAAATAAATAAACCAAGTTATGGTAAGGTGAATCAAAACTACATTATGGGATTTTTGAGTAATTTTAAAATTTCACACACACAAACACATTCACAAGTCCTTTAACAAAGGAAAAATTTGAGAATATTTTTTTTACATTTTCAATGAACTCAAAGAAACAAGTTGAGTCCAATACAACCTAAAAATTAAGGAATTTTGGTTTTAAATTTTTATATTTTGATAAAAATTAATTATATTTGGTTTTTAAATATCATAATTTTTTTGGTATGATAACATTATTAGTATTTTTCATTACAAAAATAAAGATAATAAAATCATAATTCATCAATGACCGAGGCTCAAAATGATTTATAAGAAATTTTTAGCTTCATTAATATTAACATAGATATAAGAATGAATAAATAATGAGGAAATAGGTTAAGCCTATAGAAAAACATTAACAATCACTAAGACTTATCATGAGGTTAAAGAAAAATTAATAATCTTAAAATAAAGTGATGCGTTCTAATAGAGAAAATAATCTATTATTAACATCATATTTTGTAAAAATTTATGGGTTGGTGGCATAGTGGGATGATTTAACAACTAGGAATGGTGGAATGGTGTGAGGAGCCAGAATATTAAGGCTAAGTGGGGGTTGAGTGGTGGTAGGGAGGGTTGTGTGGGTGAGCAAAAAGGGGTGTGGGGAGTCGGATATGGTCATGGGGGTAGGGGAGATGTATTAGAGAGTAGATGTATGGAGGGGAGAAACCAAATGCAATAATCAAAGGGGGTTGAGGCATGATTGATGAAAAGGGAGTGGAGGAGTGTTTTTCAGGATAGCATAGAGACAACCACTAAGCAGTCTCCCGTTTTATGATCATCCATTTCTCAATTTTCTAATAGTGTAAAAAAGATGAAGAGATCATGGGTTTGAGTGAAAATTATTTCATGTGTTATAAATTTACATGGGTGAGATAAAATCCCTTCAGGTTTAAAAAATTCCCTCAAATGAAAAAATTTCATCAGGTGAAATAAATACTTTGGGTTTTGGGTTTGGAAAATACAAGTCCATGAGATATGATCACTTAAAGATACTTTTGTAATTTTGGATGCAAGAATAAATTATTTATATCTTTGGAAGATAAGTATTTGGGCGAACCACGTTATTTTTGTAGTTTTACATTAACATTTTGTTGTGGTGATAGTCACTCCCTCAACATATTTACAAGTGAGAAGCACAGGCATAAGGGGGTTTTTTAGTATCCTATATGGCTATAACCCATATCCAACAGCAATGACTCATCTAACAAGGCTGCATGTTGTATGTATTCCTACAATTGGATAGAGGCTATTTACACTCCTTTTACTTACCTGACAGTTTTTTATGTGATAAAAACATTTCATACATGAAAATTCATAAATGATCAAGAGAATAGGGATCGATCACCAAACCTAAAAACCTACCCCAAATAAATCCCACTAATTATGCAAGGAGGATTGGAATATTCATGTATGCATGCACACACATAAAAAAACACACACATTGACACACACACTTTATATTTATACTTTTTATACTTTATATTTTTTATATATTATATTTTATTTATATAATAGTATAAAAAAGAGTTTTTGATTCCATTTTTTCCACATATTTTATAAATAACCTTCATTGTGAGTGATTTAGTAAATATATTTATTATAATGGTCAACATAATTAATGTTAAAATTTATTTTCAAAATCATTTTTTTTGTATAAACAAAAATAAAATATGATGTTTGTGAACAAATTTTATAAATAAATCCAATCTATGATACTGGTTATTAAAAAAATTTGACATAGTTTATATTACTCAATGTTGGTTTAAAGTAAAATTGATATTGAATATTCTGTTATATGAAAAATTTATCTTTATATTCCTTATCAGTTCATAAAAAACTAACGTTAAAGATCCTTTTCAGCATCAGTTCTTTATTAGAACTGACTTTTAAGGTGGATTTTGATGTTGATTTCATATAAATAAATGTAGAAGATACTAGATTTTCACATTTCACATTGGATTTTAAAATAACCGACATGAAATATTTACCTTTTTTAATAATTTTTTTAAAACATACCAAACCCAAAAAAATTACCTGCATAAACATAATAAAATTTTCAAGAATATTTTAATATTACAATTTTATATTACAACAATGCTAAAAAAATATAACTTCAAAGTTTCAATAATGAATCTTCAATAAAAACATAAAAATAAACAAACATTTATCTAAAATTTGAAAATAATAAATTATTATTTCTCATAAATGATTTAGATATTTTTATCATGTGAGTTAGTGTTATTAAAAATATACACAATTAATAGATACCATTTAATAATTAATATCAATAAAATGATGTAATAAATATATATATTAACTTTTGATAAAGAAATATTATCAAAATTTTTAGTTGTTAGACTTATAATAATTTAATATGTAAATTCAAGCACATAATACTCAAATTCAATTAATCTATATTGATGATGATAATGTAGTTTTAGAACAAGTTTTAAAATTAAAACAACATTTTAAGAAGTTAATAAACAAAACCAATTATAAAATAAAAGTCACATATTCATAGATATATTTAATTTTTACTACCCCTTTTCTCAACAACTTATAGTAGTAATTACATGATGTGTTTTATTTTGATAAAAATTATAAAATAACAAAAATATTTATAATAATCTATTTAAATTAAAATAATAAAACTTAGTACTCCAATATTTCTTTAAAACTTTTCCCTCATGTCAATTAATATGAAGCATAAAATAAGTGGTATTTTCTTAGGGATATAGAACAAGAAATACCCCAAGTGTATTGAAATACAAAAAATCCAAACATGGGTGAAAATATAATTGATAGTTTTAGAAATTATGATAGTGTTATGAATTATATTTTCATACCTCTCACGATATGAATGAATCCAACACTTTATTTTTTTGTAATATTTCAGCAATGTATTCAATTCTACCATAGATATTCAAATTAAACTCTACTGGAGAAAGGAATTGTGGGACTATAAATCCATACAAAGACATTATGTCATTTTGGATGAAAAGTTTATATATATACATATTCATTGAAGACATATATACATCATAAATTAAATTAAATTGATGTAATGGATTGAAATATTATTATCAACATACCTGGAAAATACATGAATCACTCAAATTTCTAACTTATCAACTATAATAATCTCCGTGATATTCTTATTTATTATTTTTATATAATAATAATGTCAAAAAAAATTTGTATTTCATTCGTAATTTATAGTAATACTCCCACATGAGAGCATACACTAATAATTTAGTTAGTCCTTTAGATAAATGAAAAGTAGTATCTAAAGGTGCTAAATCCGGATAATGTTATCTATGAAGAATTGATTCTTTAAATTTTTAATATTACTATAATATATATATATATATATATATTCAAGTGAATTTTAAAAAATATTAAATAAAAATATTATCTATGAATAATTAAATGGTAATTTGATAAAAAATTCTAGATGTACTAAGTAAAAAAATAGGAGACACTGTCTAACTATAACCATCTCATTATTAGTAAATGACACTATAGTGAAAGCATATATAATATCATAAATCATCACCCTTTGCTAATTTGAATCCATTTACCGATGATTTAAGGTGTTCCAAATGTAATTTATGATCCCATAAACTAAAATATGATAGCGAGAATTTTCAATGTATAACTCACATTAGAATATTGAATTTTCAAGAGCTGGAGGAGTGGGATATGTAGGGAGAAACTATATCTACATATTAGTAAACTTCAATTACATAACCAATTATATCTTGTTCTCTATCAACTGGAAAAAAAATCAAACTTAAGTTTTTAAAATTAATATTTCCCTTACATGATTTCTCTTTTAAAGAAGTATTAGGATGAACAAACACTTTTCTAAGAGGTACACCAACCTCATATCCTCATACGTGGGCTGAACGTTTTTTCATTCCTAATGTTCTAGAAATTATATCCTTTATACCCTATATTATGAAGGTCTCATGTGTGCTCTACACCTGAAGGTAATCATACAAAAAATATTTAAAAAATATATTAGGGTACCAACACAAACAAAATCACTAATAAAACACATAAATTTCTTTATATAATATTTTTAGTTAAAGATTTTGATTATTCAGTAAGAAATTTTCTATTTTTCAATATATGTGCTATTTTTCATCTTTCATGGTGAGTTGGGTGAGATGGGGGGTTGATCTTTATGGATCCTTAGATCTTAGTTTCTCTAAATTTTAACCCACTATTTTCTCTTACAATTATACATACCGTCTCAGAGATAAAGTATGATGGTATACATTCTTCACCTAGATATCCTAGTCATATCCCTTTAATGTCAGTTTTTTAAGGAAAAAACAATTAATAATATTTTTTATAAATATAAAAATATTCATTTTACACAGATGATATTATACTTACAAAAAATGATTCATATTTTTTGTTTTCAAAAAAATTATTTCATGCAGATTCATCTAAAAATTTATATTGTTAACATGGTTATTTTATCTTTTTATTTACCCAAAAGTGAAGTTTGAAGCTAATTTTGATTTATAATATATCCATATCTTTGAAACAAAGGATAATAATTAATTCTTGACTTCTTTTTTAATATGTAAATCAAATATCAACTGAAATTTGAAGAAAAAAATGAATATAGAAATTATTTAATTGGTACCCTGAAAAATGAAATAATAATAAACGATTCTACCACTATAGTTTTCCATAATAGATATCAGGTTTTCTAGTTGATACTCCTCTAATTATAAAATAAAAATTTTATTTTTCACATATGGACCAGCTGGATTACTGATATCCTCAGAATCAAAAGGCATTCTCTAGTCCTTTCCCCAAGAAAGTGATAAACTAGATAAATTTATACTACATATTTTACTAACTCATGAAGTATTATATTAATTGTTGGGACAAAGTTGAATGTAGAAGCTTATTGAAGTAAGAAAAGTTTGTTTTCAATATTTTTGTCTTTTTTTTCTTCAAAAATCATAAATCAATTCACTTTGTAAAATATCTTGGAAAATATGATGATGCATTTCTAATTTGTATTTAAAAAAATATCATAAGTTGTTTGGAGATATTATGATCCAAGAATTATGAAGGAAAAGGAGAGAAAAGTTTCTGCCAATAATTTTCAGGTTTGATTAGAAATAAATATTTTACTGGAATATAAGGAAGTTATAATAATTTCCTTTGAAAATCTGACAACGCTAAAGGTGATCGATCAGAGATTAAATATCACGATACATGGGGTTCATGGTGAAAGAAATTGGTTGGTTTTTGAATTAAGTATAGTTTGGTAGAATATGTTTGAATATTTAAAAATTTATTAATATCCACAAATTAGTATGATTGGAGTTTTTCTGAAGCAAGTTTTTAAGGTGGTGCTGTTTCCCAGTACTAACCAAATTTTTAGGCCTCAAAACCGGGAGTTTGTTTTTGGAAAAGGAATATTTTCTACAAAGGAGATTGAAGTTTACAGATTGTGAAGGATGGTTCATGAATCACATATGAGGTTTGCAGAACAATGATGGAAAGTCATAAAATGAATAATTCTACATAGCAGCGCTATGCGGACCCCAAAGTGCGGTATGTGGACCACATAAGGAAAATGGTTAGCGGGAGGCTCGTAGTTCATGGGAGAATTTTTGTTCGCGGTAAGGATTCTTGTTCAAAGTTGATAGGTGGTGATTTTTGGAATAAGAATCAGCCGCCGTGAGGGAAGAAAGGCACAACATGGACCATAGAGGGAAAAATGGTTCGCGATAGGAGCGTAGTGTGTGGTGAAGTTTGTACCGCCTAAAAAATTTGGGGAAATCAAATTAGTTAAATTTGTGGAGTTATTTTCCTATATAAAGAACCCTAATACCATCATTAAGATAGATAAAGTTTCATTATAAAACATCTTTTCTCTGAGGAAGAATTTGGTGAAGTCTGAAGACTTTGCGAAGGAGGATTCTGTGAAGGAAAGAGTTTGTGGGGAAGAGTTTCCAAGGAGTAGAAAGTAGTTTGTAGGGGATAATTTCCATGAACGAGATTGTCCATAGAGAGAGTTTGCAAAAGTGGTTTGTGGGGCTTGATATCCCTCAAAGGAAAAGGGTTCGTGAGGTATTGGAGGTTCACGAAGAAGAGCTCGTCCATAGAATAGGGGTGGCTTGAAAAGCATCACTAGTATGCAGGGAATTTTCCATCCGTGAAGCAGATAAATCTTATGGAAGAAGAGATGGTCTACAAAGAAGTCGCACCATGTGGTGAAACTTAGTTCACAGAGGTTATAGGTATGCCACAGAGGAAGAAAGACAAATCATGGAGGACTAAAGGAAGTTCCTAACAATTTCTAGGTAGGAAAGATAATAATTGTTTTGAAAGATCAAACTCATAAAAGATGAACAAGAAGCACCCATTCACTATTGGATTGTTTTCAAAGTACTAGATGAGTGTAAGAGAATACCCTACTCATTGTATTCCACACAAAAGGATTATTTTCTAGTTGAATGTGCGGTATTGGATTGTTTACAAACCATACCAAGGATGTAGCTACTCTTGTTGAGGAGTGAACCTTTTAAATTCTTATGTCACTATGGATGTGTGTTTGAATTGGGTTTAGTAGGGAAATAAATATTAAATAGGAGGTGAAGGTTATTTCAAAAGTAAGGAAACATAAAATAAAAATATATCACCGATTCACCCCTCCCCCTTTTAGTGATACTTGAATCCTGGATGGGAAACAACAATTGGTATTAGAGCCTAGATACCTTCTTATATTATTTTCTAAAGTTTTTAATAGAATTTTTGATGGAGAATATGAATTGTGTGAACAGTAAGGGGATTCTGATATTTTATAGAAATAATTATCATATCTTTAAATATAGAATGATGCCTTATCTTATGTATCTTTGGTATGAAGTTTTTGAAGCTACAACAGATGGTTTTCCTTCTACTGATTACAAGGTTCCTATTACACCCATCAATAAGTAGAATCTAGAGAATTATGGATGAGCTAAAAAATATTTACTCACACCACTTTTTGAAAGTGAGTTTTTAAGAGTAAAAGGTGTTTCCATAGCTAAAGGTACCTGGGATAAACTGTAAAACATCTATGAAGAAAATACAAAAGCGAAGAAGGAAAAACTAAAAATATGGTGGCTGAAGTATGAATATTTTAAAGTGATAAAGTTTCAATATTTTGGGGAATTATTTACTAGGGTAAATGACATCGTTATTACTATCAGATGTCTTGGTGAAAAGTTAGAGGATTCTACAGTTGTTGAAAAGATCTTAAGAATTCTGCGTGACAATTTTGAGGCTAAAGTTTCTTCATTGGATGATAGAGACCATAAAACATTATCTATGTATTATTTTTATAGAACTCTCATCACTTATGAAATGATATAGTAGAAGATTATGAATAGAAAAAAAGTTTATAGAGAAATGTATTTCAAAGCAGCCAAGAAAGAAAAGTCTAAGAAGGTTCTTGAGGTAGATGTTGTTGCCAAATCTGAATCTAAAAATGAGGCATGTAAAAATCTTGATTAAATTTTGTCTTTATTTTCTAAAAATTTAAGAAGAGGTACAGGTAAATACAAAGGGAAACTTCTATTGAAATGTTTTGAATATGGAGCTATTGAGTACTTTGTGGCTAATTTCTCTCATAGAAAGAAAGAATAAGATAGTGATGAAGAAGAAAGAAGTCCAAGAAGATTGTGGATGCAATGTCCTGGAATTCCATGTAAATTTTTAAAAATTAAATGGGATTATTTAAAGCCTAGGATATGAGAAAACACATGATTTCTAAGGCTTGGAGTGGCCAAAATGTATTTTCAAACTATTTTTAAAGTTCATTAAATAATGATGCAAGCGAGTTTTTATAACTTTTAAACTAGTTCCTGGATTAAAAATATGAGGGCACCATTGAACTTAGGGCGTTGGGATTCACCTATAAATGGCTTAAATTTGACCGGAGTGGGTCGACTGAAAAAGATTGTTTTCAGGAATATGAGAAGAAAAATAAAATAACTTAAAAAATTTATTTTATTATTTTATCTTCATCATTATGCAGCGGCTTGTGTAACGCCCCGACCCCAGTTACCCAGAGTCGGTGAATTATTACATATTATTGGCATTATCACTAGAAAGATCAAGTCTCGAAAGACCGATTAGTTTAGTAGCCTTGCAATAGCTAGATACATTCATAAAGTTTACATTACAACATAAAATGAAAACTATGACATTATAGTCTCCATAGTCCACACTCTTATCCCCTCATACTATCCTTGCAGGTCATTCATGAAATAATTCTTCACATCCTAGGAAAAATAAAACAGAGAAAGGGGTGAGCTCAAATGCCCAATAAGGATAACAATACAACGGAAGCTTTCATAAATAAGTATAAACATTTAAGGCAATGTATAACTAAAACAAAAGCCTTTTAAAACTTGAACTTCAACATAATATGGCAGAAATAAAATGAAATAATTCCATATACTTATTCACATGGATATTCTACTAGTCAAATAATCACATGCAATATCAATAACCACTTTCATAATGATGGAATGCATAATTCCAGACTATCATAACCACATAGTCAAGGCCTTGTGCCAAGAATAAAAATAATATTTTGTCAAGGCCTTGTTCCAAGACACTAGTTTGTCTCATGAGACCTACCGATGCATCGAGGATCTATAGTGGGCTCCACCCGTCACATATTAAGTCCAATGCATTCCTCATATGAACAGGTTTAAACATAACATAAACATTCTTATTAAAACTAGCATACAAAATGTCAATACTTTATCCATAAACCATGAATGGTATAAAAATAACACATCCATAGTCAAATTATCCCAAAACCTTCAATACAATGTGGAAGTTTTTTTATCATAATAAATAAACTTCAAATAATCTTAAAATCCATCAAAGGATGTTGACATAGATGAAATCAAAACTATTTGAGAGAAATATCTCTTTTTTTTGAAATCATTTGAAAGTCACATAATTATAAAATAAAATATTTAGTTTGAAAATTTTCTTATAAGATTTTAAGGGAAGCTTCTAAGATTTTATAACGGCGGAAAATATCCACAGCCGCTGTATAAGTTAAAAAAAACATTCTTACCTTAATTCTGTCGAAAAGGTTAAAAAGGACCTTGTTTGGAAAATGACGGAAAGATTCCTTTATAAACCTCTTATAAAAAGTCAAAAAAGGGTATAGATGACTTTAAACCATATTCTAGTAAATAGTAAAAATGTTTTGAAATACATTTTTAAGAAACATGGATGTGGATGATAAAGAAGTCCCAGTAGATTATTACGTATAAACAACCTCGGATAATGAAGAGATTGCGAAATAAACCCTTACCTTGTAATTTTCCTTCGTTGGGGGTAGGTTAACCTCCTGTATAATGGTGAAATAATTGTTATTAAATTATAAAATAATCATATACATTAATATGATATCATATATGATCTTTTAACATTTCTTTGTTAATAATATCTTAGAATTATCGTCGTTTCGGGTGTTAAATTACCCATTTTCTTTTATATGTTTTGTTACATAAGCCATGTTTGTTATGGATAGGTTGTATATTATTCATATACAGAATATTATCAAGTCCCTAAACATTATTTTTAATCATTAAATGAGAATTATACTTGAATGGATACGATGGAGAATGAATCTCATCACGATCGTGGAGACGGTAGTCCGTGCGTACGCACGAGATTCTTTTGATATTAAAATAATATATGATTGGATGGTATATAATATATAAATAATCTTTATCATGTTATATTTATTATTTACATGAATTAAAAAACATTATTATACCCATCCAAATAATAATATATTGAATAACAATTACACCACGACATAGAGACGGTAAGCCGTGCGTACGCACGTATGGTGACATGTCATTCAAAGGATGGATAGAATAATGAATATGGTTGTACCATATTTATTATAATATCAAATTATATATGAGATACTGGATTTATTATTTTAGAATGGTAATAACAAAGAAATAAGAAGTTGAAGAAGAAATTAACTTGAAAAAGGGTGGTGAAAACATTACCTCTTCTTCGGGTTCTTCCTTTTGATTTGATCAAAAGAGCTCCTTAGGTTGGATTTATGATCAAACTAAGGCCTCTAGGTTGTAGTTAGGGAAGTTTAGAGAGTATTTGGGCAGGTTTTGGCCGTTCCAAGAGGCTTTGAATGTGTGAATGAGTGAGAAGGGGGAGTTCCCTTTTATAAGAGGGGTGAGGGGCACCTTTGGAAAAGCTAGAAATATTATTTTATAATAAATTCATATTCAGTTTCTAATGGCTACAAAGTGTATTATTTAAAGGTTAAGGTGGGGATGGGTCTAAAACCACTCAACCAATATAATTTAGACATGTTTGGGTCATTATATTAACCTTATGTTTTAGTTTTAACTCTTAGTTAATTAGTTTGATACTTACCATGTCACTTTGTATTTTTATATTATATAGTTAATAAACTTACTATATACCTCCAAGCGACCCCCAAGTGGTCCATTAATGATAAAACTATCATGAAATAAGTATCTTGACTAAACCTTATATTTTTTGGAATTTAATATAAATTAATAATATAATATTTGTTTTAAAAACTCTTTTATATCAATTTTGACACTATTGGGTAGTTTGTTTTTGATAATTTCATAACATCATTATTACTTCGAACCAAATTTATATAACCAATTATAATATGTAATATTAACTTAGAAAATTAGTGGAATTCATAAAAAGTCTCAAATTACATTTATTTTGATATTTATAATATCAATTATTTTAATATTTCATTAATTAGGTAATTACTGCATCACCATTGTGTCATAAATAAATTAAATTATTTAATGTCTAAAAATTATAAATAAAATACCATTATGTAGGAAAGAATTTTATATTTCTAATGAATATTTAAAATCTAATTTATCTTATGTATAACCCTATATTAAATTTTTTTTAGTAAATAAACTTTGATTTTAACTCTTTTAACTCTTCTTTGAATTAAATAATAATAAATGTCCTAATCTAATCCAAGTGGACCTAAATGATAATATTTTATTCCTAAGGTTGTTTTTGGTCGAGATACACTTGGAAAATAGAATTAGGACATGTGTTAGGGTAATATTAATATCATTTTTACCCTTAATTACCCTATTTACTTTTAACCGTGGTAAATAAAAGTAAAAAGTTACTATTCACCAAAAATTATTTTCATCTCATTGAACCACATTTTACTACTTGATATTAACTGTGTCTCTCGGATTTTCAAAATTCCACTCACAGAAGCGGTAAAATTAAGTTTTAGGTGAATTTCCAAATTCTCCTAGGGGGTGGGTAAAAGACGGGGAAAAGTTCAATAAAATTTTTATATATCTAAAATTATTCTAAACTAACTCCAATGAATTACGTTGAACTTATATATATATTATGTATCTATTTTGACCTTAATTAAATTTAAATAAAATAAATAATTATTTAAATAAAAATTCGGTTTTAAACTATAACTCAATGTTTTTTCACTATTCATCAAAAATTGAAAGTTTTCAGAAAAATACCTAAATTTCACCCTAGGCTAATTTCGATATTCTGAATCAAAAAATGAAGTCCATTTTGAAAGATAAAATTTATAAAATTTCAAAAAGTGAGTATTACTATTCATAACGTCTAGTTTGATTGGTTGTGGTGTGTGTGTTAGAACTCGAAGTTGCGTACAACACACACTACTGTATTATTGAAAGGGAAGTGTACCGTGGAAGATTGGGGTGTTACATTCCCCCCTCCTTCAAATAATTTCATCCTCAAAATTTATAGAATACTACCGCATGAAAAGACTCGGGTGGTTCTTCATCATAAGTTCCTCGGGTTCTCACATTGCCTCTTCCATCTTATGGTTTCTCCATAGAACTTTTACAAGATGAGTCATCCGGTTTCTCAGCACTTGTTCTCTCGTATCAAGAATACTGATGGGCTCTTCGCAATAAGACAGATCAGGTTCTAGTTCTAATTCCTCATAGTTGAGTACATGCGTTGAGTCAGGCATATATTTCCTCAACAGTGATATGTGGAACACATCGTGAACTTTGGAGATATTTGGTGGCGTTTCCAAACGGTAAGCTATAACCCCAATTCATTCTAGAATTTCGAAAGGTCCGATGTACCTGGGACTCAATTTACCCTTCTTACTGAAATGTATAACTCCCTTCCATGGAGATACCTTCAATAAAACATGATCTCCTATATGAAATTCCAAATCCTTCCTTCGGTTATCAGCATAGCTCTTCTGCCTACTTTGAGTAGCTTTGATGTGGTTTTGGATTACCTTCACCTTTTCCATCGTTTCCTCCACCAGTTCTTGGCCTACAAGTTTTCTTTCACCAACGTCATCCCAACAGGTTGGTGTGCGAAATCTCTTTCCATATAACGCTTCATATGGTGCCATCCGAATACTTGAATGGAAGCTATTATTATCGGAAAATCCCTCCGAAGGTAAATATTGATCCCACATACCCTGAAAGTCAAGTGAGCATGATCTCAACTTGTCTTCTAAGGTTTGAACAGTCTGTTCTGATTGTCCATCTGTTTGAGGGTGGTAGGCAGTTCTCAAAAGAAGTTTAGTATCCAGGGATTTCTGAAGACTCTTCCAGAATCTTGATGTAAAACGGGGATCACGATCAGAAACAATCGATAGGGGTACTCCATGAAGTCTCACCACTTCATTAATATATAGCTTTGCTAGACTTTCAAGTGGTAAATCTTCCCTTATAGCAATAAAATGTGCTGACTTGGTAAGACGATCAACAATAACCCATATTGCATCGTTCCTTCTAGGAGTCTTTGGTAGTCCCATGACAAAGTCCATCGTAATATTGTCCCATTTCCACTCCGATATGGGAAGAGGTTGCATGACTCCTCCAGGCTGTTTCCTTCCAGCTTTCACTTATTGAAAAACCATACATATTGACACAAAATCAGCAATCTCCCTCTTCATGTTGTCCCACAAAAAATGTTCCTTCAAGTATCTATACATTTTGATGCTCCCAGGGTGTATAGAGAAATTGGAACTATGAGCATCGTCCAATAATTCTCTTTTTAGATCAGGTATATTGGGAAAACAAAGTCTCTTCCCAAATTTCAAAATTCCATCTTTATACCCAAAGTCATTCAATCTCCCATCATTCACAGCTTTAATCTTCTTTTTAAACTCTTCATCACCGGTCTGATAACTCTTTATCCTTTCTAGTAAAGATGGTTTAACAACCATTTGAAAAAGTATTGATGTTTCACCTTCCTTGGTAATTCCCATATCCATCTTCACTAGATCCATGAAAATATGATCCCTTTCAATTCTCATCATGTTCAAAACTCCATGATCTTTTCTGCTCAAAGCATCTGCCACCTTATTTGCCTTCCCTGGGTGATAGTGTATCGTGCAATCATAATACTTGAGTAGTTCAAGACATATCCTTTGACTCATGTTGAGTTCTTTTTGTGAGAAAATATACTTCAAACTCTTGTGATCAGTATAAATCTCACATTTTTCACCATAGAGGTAGTGCCTCCATATCTTCAAAGAAAATATCACAACTGCTAACTCAAGATCATGAGTAGGAAAGTTTTTCTCATGAATTTTCAATTGTCGTGATGCATAGGCAATAACCCTATCATTCTGCATAAGGACACAACCAAGTCCTTTCTTCGATGCATCACTATAAATAAGAACCCATCATTCCCCGATGGTAGAGTCAATATAAGAGCATTGACTAATCTTCTCTTCAGTTCTTCGAAACATTCTTCATACTCTTTTGTCCAAACAAATTTAACCCCTTTATGTGTGAGCTTTGTTAATGGGTTAGCCAACCGGGCAAAATTCTGGACGAAACGTCGATAATAACCTGCTAAACCAATAAAAATGAATACCTTATTTATGCTTGTAGGTGCTGGAAATTCTTGGATTGCCTTGGTATTAGAAGGATCAATAGATATTCCATCTTTAGAGACAATATGGCCAAGAAAATAAATCTCCTGAAGCCGGAATTCACACTTGCTAAACTTCCCATATAATTCATGTCTTCTCAGAGTCTTCAGGATAATGCGCAAGTGATTTTCATGATCTTCGCAGCTTTTGGAGTATACCAAGATATCATCAATAAATACCACCACAAAATCATCGAGATATTCCTTGAAAAATCTATTCATTATATCCATGAATACAGAGGGTGAATTAGTCATCCCAAAAGGCATTACCATAAACTCATAATGCTCGTACCTTGTTCAAAATGCTGTCTTCGGAATGTCTTCCTTCTTCACACACAACTGATGGTATCCAGATCGAAGGTCAATATTTGAAAAGTATTGAGCTCCATGCAGTTGGTCAAATAAATCATCAATGCGAGGTAGGGGATACTTGTTCTTTATTGTTATAACATTGATCTCCCTGTAGTCGATACAGAACCTCATAGATCCATCTTTCTTTTTAACAAAAAGATCAGGGGCTCCCCATGGAGAAACACTAGGGTGAATAAATCCCTTATTACTCAATTCCACTAGTTTTTTCTTTAGTTCAAATAATTCTATAGTGGCCATTCTATAAGGGTTCTTCGATATAGGCCTTGATCCAGGAGTTAAATCAATGGAAAAATCAACTTCTCGTTCTGGAGGATGTCCAGGTAAATCTTCCGGAAACAGATATACATATTCTTTCACAATAGGTACATCCTCTATTTGAAAATTCCTTTCCTCACACACAGTAATTTCATTTTCTTCCTCCCCAATAATTGAATTTAGTTGAGCTACTGGGGGTGGATCTAGATAAGAATTAGGTGCTGACGATTCTGCTCAAAAGATAAGGTGTTCCTTATCATCATCATCAAAAATCATAACCTCCTTCTTCTTACAATAAATCTTCACATCATGGTCTGAAAGCCAATCCATACCGAAGATTATATCAAACTCAATCATAGGTATGACGATGAGATCAGCGGATAAAAAACATTTATGTTCTCTAATGGGGACTGATTCACAAAACTTTGTTGCAATGATACTTCCCTTAGAATTTTTAACTGAAAACTCCCTTGTTAAATCAAATTGAAAATATCTAATTTTCTTAGAAAACTGGGAAGATATGAAAGAACTTGATGATCCAGAATCAAATAATTCATTTGCTAAACTTGAGGAAACCATTAAATTACCTGCCACCACGTCTTTTGGAGCTTCTACCTCAGTAGTAGTGATAGAATAAGCTTGGCCTTGATCCCTTGGCATTTTCTGAGGTAAGTTCCCCTAACGCTTAGGACATTCATTTTCATAATGTTCCATCTCCCTGCAATTGTAGCATTGGACATCGGTAGCTTCCTTCTTCCCCTTACGATCATGAGCTTGGTGGCCTTTTTCACCACACTTGTAACAGACTCCCATTCCTTTTAAGCAAGTACCGAGGTATTTCTTCCCACATTTACCATAGGATGGATATTCAAACTTTCCCTTCTTCACTTTATTTCCATTCCAAGATTGATCAAGAGATCTATTCTTCTCTTGCTTTGCTTTAAAGTCATAAGACTTAGATAATTCATTTTCTGTCTTGATAGTACATGAGACAATGTCTTCGTACGATGAGAAGGATTGTGAGACTAATTTTCGATGGAGAAACTGTTTTAACCCATAAAATAAACGACCAATCTTACTTCTTGGGTTACTTATATAATCTACAGCATACCTTTTTAACCTTGTAAAGTTATCCTCATACTTCGTGACATTCTCATCCTCCTTTTGTCTAAGAATTAGAAATTGCCTTTCCATATCTGCTCGATGGTCACAAGGAAAGTATTTTTCTAAGAAAATCTCTTTGAACTCCCTCCATTCCATATTTGATACTTCATCGTTTTCTTTCATGTTTTGAATCAATGACCACCATTGATCAACATCTCCAGTGAGGCGATAAACTTCCATGACAACGTTTTCCCTTTCACTACTCCCCAAATCCTGAAATATTTTCTCTAGGGAAATTATCCATTGCTCAGCTACTAATGGATTTGTACTCCCATTGAATGTTGGCGGTTTCTGCCTCATGAAGCGATCTAACATTGATCCTCCATGTTGTGGATCAGGGTGCTCCATATAGGTAAGGTTATTATTTATAACCTGACTGAGTTGTCCCAGTATGGTGATTAGTTGATCAGCACCAGTTGCATCACCAGCGCCACTATAATTATCTTGAGTAGTAGGGCAATTCATACATGGAGTACATGCATTGATACGGTTTCCATTTCTTCCACTAGGCGCCATTTCTAAACAATGACATAAACTAGATCAGTTTATGAATCAAAATACATAATTCCATACTTGTAAAACACTTAACATAAATTGAACTGTTTATGGATATAATCCATAATCATAAAAATGTTTTCTTTGAGGAATTATATACTCACAAACCCTTCATAAGGATTTGTAAAGAAAATGAGAGTTATCCTAAGAATATCCCTTGGG
Organism: Viscum album; assembly: GCA_963277665.1. Classification (NCBI taxonomy): domain Eukaryota; kingdom Viridiplantae; phylum Streptophyta; class Magnoliopsida; order Santalales; family Viscaceae; genus Viscum; species Viscum album. The sequence continues at coordinate 1,507,658,476 of OY728131.1, read as the reverse complement.
AGTGTCATAACCAAGAGTGCAGTAAGACCCGTTGTCTTGCACCAGTTCCCGTTCGAGTCTAGCTTAAAGCGGTGTTTTTGGGTTTTACCCCTAGGTACATCTATGCCAGAGCCGCCTCTACCTTCTCGTATCCAGAAAGGGATGTATTGCTCGGAAAACTCACAAAATCTCTACAATACCAAAATTCTAGGAAGTTCTTCTATAATAATCCTCAAAGTCCATCTTAGGTATATGTGCTCTAATCAGAGTTTATCTAAATCTAGCTTCCAAGGTTTGTACTAAACTTCCTCTAATACCAACTGTAACACCCCGACCCCAGTTACCCAGAGTCGGTGCATTATTACATATCATTGGCATGATCACAAGAAAGATCAAGTATCGAAAGACCGATTAGTTTAGTAGCCTTGGAATAACTAGATACATTCATAAAGTTTACATTACATCATAAAATGAAAACTACAAAAATATAGTCTCCATAGTCCACACTATTATCCCATCATACTATCCATGTAGGTCATTCACAAAATACTTATTCACATCCTGGGAAAAATAAAACATAGAAAGGGGTGAGCTCAAATGCCCAATAAGGATAACAATATAGCGGAAACTTTCATAAATAAGCATAAACATTTAAGGCAATGTATAATTAAAACAAAATCCTTTTAAAACTTGAAATTCAGCATAATATGGCAGCAATAAAATGAAATAATGTGATATACTTATTCACATGGATATTCTACTAGTTGAATAATCACATGCAATATCAATAACCACTTTCATAATGATGGAATGCATAATGCCAGACTATCATAACCACATAGTCAAGGCCTCGTGCTAAGACTAAAAATAAGATTTTGTCAAGGCCTTGTGCCAAGACACTAGTTTTTCTCATGAGACCTACCGATGCATCGACGAGCTATAACAGACTCTACCCATCACATATTAAGTCCAATGCATTCCTCATATGAATAGGTTTAAATATAACATAAAAATTCGTATTAAAACTAGCATACGAAATGTCAATACTTTCTCCATAAACCATGAATGGTATAAAAATAAAACATCCACAGTCCAACATATCACAAAACCTTCAATACAATGTGGAAGTTTTTTATCATAATAAATAAACTTCAAATAAGCTTAAAATCCATCAAAGGATGTTGACATAGATGAAATCAAAACTATTTGAGAGAAATATATCTTTTTTTGAAATAATTTGAAAGTCACATAATTATAAAATAAAACATATAGTTTGAAAATTTTCTTATAATCTTGTAAGGGAAGCTTTGAAGATTTTATGACGGTGAAAAATAGACACACCCGCTTTATAAGTTAAAAAAACATTCTTACCTTAATTCTGTCGAAAAGGTTAAAAATGACCTTGTTTGGAAAATGACGAAAATATTCCTTTATAAACCTCTTATAAAAAGTCAAACAAGGGTATAGATGAATTTAAACCATATTCTAGTAAATAGTAAAAATGTTTTGAAATACATTTTTAAGAAACATGGATGTGGATGATAAAGAAGTCCCAGTAGATTATTACGTATAAACAACCTCGGATAATGAAGAGATTGAGAAATAAACCCTTACCTTGTACTTTTCCTTGGTTGGGGGTAGTTTAACCTCATGTATAATGGTGAAATAATTGTTATTAAATTATACAAGAATCATATACATTAATATGATATCATATATGATCTTTTAACATTGCTTTGTTAATAATATCTTAGAATTATCATCGTTTTGGGTGTTAACTTACTCGTTTTCTTTTATATGTTTTGTTACATAAGCCGTGTTTGTTATGAATAGGTTGTATCTTATTCATATCCAGAATTATATCGATTCCTTAAACATTTTTTTTAATCATCAAATGAGAATTGTACTTGAATGGATATGATGAAGAATGAATCTCATCGCGATCGTGGAGACGGTAGTCCGTACGTATGCACGAGCGACATTATTATTATTTTGATATTAAAATAATATATGATTGGATGGTATATCATATATACAGAATATTTATCATGCTATATTTTTTATTTACATGAATTACACATCATTGTTATACCCATCCAAATAATAATATATTGAATAACAATTACACCACGGCGTGGAGACGGTAAGCCGTACGTACGCACGTATGGTGACATGTCATTCAAAGGATGGATAGAATACTGAATATGGTTGTACCATATTTATAATACTATCAAAGTATATAAGAGATACTGGATTTATTATTTTAGAATGAGAATAACAAAGAAATAAGAAGTTGAAGAATAAATGAACTTGAAAAGGGTGGTGAAAACATTACCTCTTCTTCGGGTTCTTCCTTTTGGTTGGCTTTCTGATCAAACTAAGGCCTCTATGTTGTAGTGAGGGAAGTTTAGAGAGTATTTGGGTAGGGTTTGTCTGATTAAAGAGGCTTTGAATGTGTGAATTAGTGAGAAGGGGGAGTGCCCTTTTATAAGAGGGGTGAGGGGCACCTTTGGAAAAGCTAGAAATATTATTTTATAATAAATTCATATTCGGTTTTTAATGGCTCCAAAGTGTATTATTTAAAGTTTAAGGTGGATATGGGTCTAAAAAAACTCAAAAAATATAATTTAGACAGGTTTGGATCATTATATTAACCTTATGTTTTAGTTTTAACTCTTAGTTAATTAGTTTGACACTTACCATGTCACTTTGTATTTTTATATTATATAGTTAATAAACTTACTATATACCTCCAAGATACCCCCAAGAGGTCCATTAGTGATACACCTATCATTATATAAGTATCTTGGCCGAACCTTAAATTTTTAGGAATTTAATATAAATTAATAATATAATATTTGTTTTAAAAACTCTTTTATGTCAATTTTGACACTATTGGGTATTTTGTTTTTGATAATTTTATAACAGCATTATTACTTCGAAACAAATTTATATAACCAATTATAATATGTCATATTAACCTAGAAAATTAATGTAATTCATAAAAAATCTAAAGTTACATTTATTTTGATATTTATAATATCAGTTATTTTAATATTTCATTAATTAGGTAATTACTTCATCACTATTGTGTCATAAATAAATTAAATTATTTAATGTCTAAAAATTATAAATAAAATACAATTATGTAGGAAATCTTTTTTATATTTCTAATGAATATTTACAATCGAATTTATCATATGTATAACCCTATATTAAATATGTTTTATTAAATAAACTTTGATTTTAACTCTTTTAACTCTTCTTTGAATTAAATAATAATAAATGTCCTAATCTAATCCAAGTGGACCTAAATGATAATATTTTATTCCTAAAGTTGTTTTTAGTCGATATACACTTGTCTAATAGAATTAGGACATGTTTTAGGGTAATATTAATATCATTTTTACCCTTAATTACCCTATTTACTTTTAACCGTGGTAAATAAAAGTAAAAAGTTACTATTGACCAAAAATTATTTTCATCTCATTGAACCACATTTTTCTCCTTGATATTAACCGTGTCTCTCGGATTTTCGAAATTCCACTCACAGAAGCAGTAAAATTATGTTTTATGTGAATTTCCAAATTCTCCTAGGAGGTGGGTAAAAGACGGTGAAAAGTTCAATAAAATTTTTATATATCTAAAATTATTTCAAACTAAATCCAATGAATTAAATTGAACTTATATAGGTATTATGTATCTATTTTGACCATAATTAAATTTAAATAAAATAAATAATTATTTAAATAAAAATTCGGTTTTAAACTATAACTCAGTGTTTTTTCACTATTCATCAAAAATTGAAATTTTTCAGAAAAATACCAAAATTTCACCCTAGGCTAATTTCGATATTCCAAATCCAAAAATGAAGTCCATTTTGAAAGATAAAATTTATAAAATTTCAAAAAGTGAGCATTACTATTCATAACGGCTAGTTTGATTGGTTGTGGTGTGTGTGTTAGAACTCGAAGTTGCGTACAACACACACTACTGTATTATTGAAAGGGAAGCGTACCGTGGAAGCTTGGGGTGTTATAGCTTGTCAGTGCTATGGTACAACAATGAGGTGACGCTGAAGCCATTAATGAACCTCATTAATGAATTAGTGTGGCGATGCTGACTAAGGGTTGAGGAAAAAACCTAGAATTCCTCTGAAGAATGACTAAAGAAGCCTCTCCAACAACAAACCCTGAAAAATTATAAAGCGACGATGATACCCTTGGGGAGAAGATTCAAGAGCAAGGATTGAAAAATGATGACGGACAATCATCTTTGATCAATATCCCTTTTCCAAGGTAGGGATTGTTTTTTAAATTATGTCCTTCACTATTCTTAGATTTAAATGACGAATGAGGATCAACCTACGAACAGGTTGACCCGCAGTTTGATTTTTCTTACAGGATGATTTTGGAAAATTGAGACTTCTATTTTATTTAATTATTGATCCTTATAACGGGAGAAGATTAAAGCTGTAATGAACAACAATTGAAGATTGTTCCATGGTTTTTTTTCTTTTGGATTTCCCTTTTTATCCCCACGCGTTATTCATTCTCCATAGGGATATGAATGAAGGACTGTCACACATTCACTTGTAGTGAAAGATATGATATTTTGGATTATAGATGGTCAATACATGAAGGAGGTGAGATGATGATGATGAAGAATGGATCGAAGTGACACATGTGATACCACCAATCAGGCACTTTTTGGTAAAAGGATTTTCAATGGAGATCCGAGCCCATGATAGTAAAGTTCACGACCTGAGGGCTCTGTAACATCTTTAGGATTGAAGAACGGACCACCAAAGCGCATATGATTGTCCTTGAAAGCACCTGTTGGAGGCAACCCCATAGTGCTGCTTCCTACATAGAGAAGCCACGGCTCCGGCTGAGCTAGTGAGCTGGACCCGCAACTTGCCATGGGTCACTTGGGAGACCTAATCCGCATGAGCGGACCAACTGGACGAGGAGGTAATGCCACCATAGAAACGTTGGGATCAGAATATATGTAGCAGGTTACTACATCCGGGATGGAAAAACTGGTCCGCTCTGATGCGAGCTGGGCTGGTGCCAGTATGCCACACCTAGACGGGGCCGACCGGACCCGCAACCCAATGGACTGGACTCGTGGCCTAGCCAGTCTGGGACGGACCCAAACCATGTCAGATATGGGTCGGGTTAGACCCAACTTAGGCCAGGTGACCCGAGGCTAGGTCGGTTCGGGTCGGTCCGACCAGGTCAAACTGGACCCAGACCCAACCAACCCCTGTTTACTAAAACACCAATATCTTTCAAACCAAGTGTCCAATTGACTCTCCATCTATGAAATTGGGACCCTTATGAGGAGACAGTCCTTTGGGTACACTCTAAGTCAATTTTCATGGAAGTCGAGATATGACTGATGGCTTGAGGAGTAGATTCTATTGGAATCAAGTGCACTGGAGAGAGAGAATCCTATGAATGGTTGTAACATGAAGGATATGAAAAAAGATACCTTGGCTGTCCAGTAAAAGAGCAGACCTTAGTAGTCCGTTAGCTCAGAAGACCTTAGTGGTCTAATAGCTAAGTAGATCTCAATGGTCTTATAGCCGAGAAGACCTTATTGTTCTAGTAGCCGAGCAATCCTCAGTGGTCCAGTAGCTCAGCGAACCTCAATGGTCCAGTGGCTCAACAAACCTCATTGGTCTAGTAGTGGAGCAGAACTCAGTGGTTCAGTAGCTGAGTGTGCTTCAGTAGTCCACTAGCCAAGTGAACCTCAGTGACTCATCTGGGACGAGTCCCTCAACCGTACAAGATGATTCATCTTTACGAATGATAATATTACTTTCTATAACTTGAGTTATACCTGGTGTGAGTTGTCTAGGATTTAAGGTCTTGCTTTGTGGTCTTTACTTTATGGTTTGGGGTCCCTAATGAGTACTATGTTACTCAACCCTGTACAGGCTTCACCCACACATGTTGTGTCTCATGTAGTTGATCGACACTTCGATGAAGACCTTGGTGGTCCTGGACTAGGTGGTTTTCAGTGATACAAGATGAAAGAGCATACTTCTATGGCTATAGACAGTTACCCTTCACCTACCATTCAGGTAGGGTCTCGAGCAGACAGAAAATGGCAGTTGTACTTTTGTTTGTGTTTTTGGTCTTGTATTATGGCCCCTTTTTACTTTCAGTTTGTACCGTACTCTCAGTAGTTGTCTCAGTGATAGTTTTGGTATACTTTGTGTTTACTTTCCACAGTTTGAGCTTTGTGAGTGCATACAAGTTTAAAGTAAAATGAATTCCATTTTTGGTATATGCCTACTCAGTGCTAGTACCCAGCCCATGACCTATGGAAAGAGAGCTTGGGGTAGTCACAACACGGGCCCTGGGGGATGGGTCATGACAAAGTGGTATCAAAGGGAAGTCAGTTATACCAGAAGAACTAAGAGTCTATAAAATTTTATGGGGAAATAGTGTTAGGTGTTTCAAGTTAGCTTTACAACTAGGGAGTCTAGTATTGGTGAGGTGACCGACGTATCCATACACGAGGACCCTGAATTCTACTTTCTGAATCAGTACATGAAAACACTGGTTGCATGCATATTTGAATATTTTATCATGATATTTATGATTCAGAGTCAGATCACCAGGTATAATCTATTAATAGCGATTCATCTTGATCACTTTTAGGATGCCTCTACATAGAAAACCAACCAGGATTCCAATACGTGACTATGAGGATGGTCTATAGAGTGATGAGGCCTCGGTACAGGGACCGTTGCCTGAGATGGTACCTTCGTGCGGTGTCCCATCGATACCACTACCTATTGGTCAATAGTTACTACCTGCACTACTGATACAGGATTCACATAGGCTTAGTTCCTTACACAATTTTCAGAGACAGAGACCTCCCAGGTTCTGTGGAGAGACAGATCCTCAGGTCTTCAAGGATTTTCTAGAGGCTGTGACATGAGTCTTTCAATTAGCGAGGATGCCACTAGACCAGATAGAGTTTATAGACATGAGCTTATACATGTATCGGTAGGGAGATGGTGGAGTTTGACGATCCAGATTCATGAGGAGGAGACCCTCACCTGGTTTAACTTTGAGAGACTTTTCAGGGAGGAGTTCTTCCCTATGACTTTGCGCTTAGTGCACATACCAGAGCTAATTCACCTAAAACAGGACAGTCTGACAGTAGCTGATTACTCTATGTGGTTCACATACCTCTCCCATTACTCTATGAATATGGTATGAGACCCTTTTTTTAGGGTCCAGACCTTTGATCAGGGACTCCGATGGGAGATCAGGGCGTCAATGATCTCCATCATCATCCCTTTGCAGGCTGGGGTGAAAGAGCGAGATCTACTAGTAGAGAGCTTCCTTGCAGAACATGAACCAATGGTGGGAGCTATCACCGGGTGATAGGTGGCCGGGTTATCCGCGGCGCGTAGCCGACAGATGACGCAGAGGCCCAAAAAGGTGAGACCATTCAGAGGATGACCCTAGGACTCAGGGTCAGCGGTACAAGGCTCCTGTGCTAGATGGATCCATCAAAGGAGTAGAGTATGCTACACATACGGTGGGTAGGGGAATGTGGCTCGAGATTTTATGACTCACCATTCATAGGACTGACAAACAGCCGAGGGACTGCTAGGGTAGTAGAAGATATAGGAAAATGGCAGTCTACTAAGAGGTAGACGTGGAAGAGGATACAGACAAGTGGTAGGAAGTGGGTGTAGGTACGAGGTACCACCACAACCACCACCAGGTGGCCCACCATGGGCTCCAAGAGTAGGTGGAAAGGGGTGGGCTCAGCTTCAGGCAATAGAGGCCTATGGTCATGATGTCCTAGAGATGATATGAGGTGCAATATGTTTCTTATCAAATTTAGATATAGTTATTATAGAAATAGGTTCTAGTAACTCTTTCCTTACTAATGACCTTGTTTGGAGCTTGAAGATTCTAATCGATACATTGGTTTGATCCTTATGATTATAGACTCCTACAGGAGGGGATTCGACGATCACACACTAGTGCCGATAGTGTAAGATTACTCTTGGAGGAAAGAGCTTCAACTAGGATCTCTTAATAGCAGTGTTGATGCCTTATGGCGTCATTTTTGGTATGGACTATCTATCAACAATTCATGATCAAATTGATTGTTTTAGAAGCATGGTGTAGTGTGTCCATAGAGTTGGGAACCAGTTTCCTTTTTCAACAAGAAGGAAAATGGAGCAGTGCGGGATGGACTCAGACATAGGAGGGTGAAGCTGATCACTCATTAGTTGGCTAGCATGACCCTTGGTGCATGGATGGGATGAGTCCACAGTTTCCTAAAGTGGTGGACGAGTACGAGGACCTCTTTCCAGAGAATGTTCCAGGACTACCTTCTCATAGAGAGGTAGAATACTACATTTATTATGGCTCATGACAATTGAGACCACATGATAAGAACAATGTGACTCATGATCTTGAGTTGGCAGTGGTAGTCTTTGCACTGAATATGCGGCGAAACTACCTTATGGGTGAATGATTCATCATCTACTCTGACCATAAGAGTCTCAAGTATATTTTTTCTCACATGGATCTGAATTTGAGACAATGACGTTGGTTAGAGTTCTTCGAGGACTATGAATTTAAGATAGTCTATACTCTTGGGAAGGGGAACGTGGTGGGAGATGCTCTCAGAAGGATATTGAGTTCTCAACTACTGAACAACTCCTTAGAGAAGTTGGCCTCAATTTAGATATCCTTCATGGATAACGAGTAGAAAAATTTTCTTCAGTCGATGATAGATTCCCCTACACTCTTACAGTGAGTCAAAAAGGTTCAACTCGAAGATACTAGTTGAGAAACTACACATTCCTATATGTCTATAGGACATGCCCCTGATGGATATTCGAAAGGTGGGGAGCACGTCATCCTTTTTAGAGGATGTAAAATAGTAATAGTTGTGTTGCGGGATGAGGTGTTGAGGGAGTTACATACATCCCATTTGGTAGTACATCCAGGTGTGGTGAAGATGTACTAGGACCTCTGACATCAGTATTCATGGCCAGGGATAAAGAAGGCAGTGGTAGAGTTTGTGTTGAGATGACTCACTTGTCAGAAAATGAAGACTGAGCACCAAGTTCCATTAGGTTTGGCACAACCCCTGGAGGAACTGGAGTAAAAGTGGGATGTGATATCTATGTAATTTGTGATGGGATTACCCCATATGTCCAGCAGGCACGATACCATTTGGGTGATCATAGATATACTCACCAAGTCCGCCCACTTCCTACCCATTCAAGAGTAGGGTTTAGTATATAGATTGGGATGAAACTATGTACAAGAAATAGTTATACTCTTTGGAGTCCCATTTACGATAGTCTTAGATCATGATGCACGATTTACATCCTAGTTGTGGAAGGGATTACAGGAGGCGTTTAGGACTCGTCTACGCTTGAAAACAACCTTTCACCCATAAATGGATGGTTAGACAGAGCGGAGCATACAAACCTTGGAGGAAATGCTTCATGCTTGAATTATTGATTTTTTTCATAGTTGGGAGGACCACATACCACTGGTGGAGTTTGAATAAAACAACAACTACCACTCCACCATCGGTATGGCATCCTTTGAGGCACTGTACAAATAACCATGTAGGTCACCGTTATGCTGGACAGACCCTGGGGAGTAAGCAATCATGGGTCTAGAGATGGTACAGGCTACCACTGAGAAGGTGCAGGTCATTTGAGAGTGGATGAAGACCACACATAGTCGATAGAAGTCCTATGAAGATAGGTGAAGAAGACCCATGGATTTCTAAGTGGGGGCCCATGTATTCCTATGGTTCACTCCTCAATGAGGGATAAAGAGATTTGGTCAGGGTGAAAAGTTATTTTTGAGGTTCATCAGACCTTTCCTGATACTATATAGAGAGGGTGCAGTGGTGTTCTTCTTGGATCTACCGATGTAGTTAGATAGGATGCACAATATTTTCCACGCATCCTAGATGAGGATATACGTGCACTACCCTTCCCACGTCATTGACCATGATGACTGGAGATTGACGACAGGGTGAATTTCATGGAGTACCAAGTGGAGATAGAGGATTGACAGGAGAGAATCCTTCATGGATAGTCGATTCCTCTGGTGTAAATTCATTGGCAACATGAGATTCTCTAAGAGGGAACTTGGGAGAGGGAGGATCAGATCTGTGATCAGTACCCCCATTTATTTTTTTAGCCTTGGTTTTGGATTATAAGGATGTAAATCCCTATAGATTGAGGTAATGTAATGTCCTAGAATTCTATGTAATTTTTTTAAAAATTAAATGGGATTATTTCCAGACCAATATCTAAGACAAAACATGATTTCGAGGCCTAGAGTGGCCAGAATGTATTTTAGAACTATTTTTAAAGTTCATTAAATAATCATGCGAGTGGGTTTTTCTAACTTTTAAACTGGTTCTTGGATAAAAAATCGAAGGGCACCATTGAACTCAAGTCATTGGGGTTTTCCTAAAAAGGGACTAACTTCGACTGGAATGGGTCGATCAAAAAAGATAGTTTTTGGGACTTTGAGAAGAAAAATAAAATAAATTTAAAAAGTTATTTTATTATTTTCTCTTCATTATTACATAGGGAATCATCATCACTGTGGTAGAATGAGAAGGCGATGCTGAATCCATAATGAACCACATCAATGAATCATCATGGAAATGCTGCAATGTGCAACACATCTTCCTTCTTTAATTAAATAAGGACTAAGGGTTAACAAACAAACTTTAAATTCCTCTAATGAATGACGAAGGAAACCTCTCCAAGGTTGAACTCCGATGAATCAGAAAGTGACGGTGACACCCTTGGGGAGAAGATTCAGGACTGGGGATCGATGAATGATGATGTATGATCATACTTGATCAATATCCTTTTTCCCAACTAGGGGTTGTTATTTAAATTATATCCTTCCCCATTATTAGATTTAAATGATGAATGTGGATCTACCCACTAATAGGTTGACCCGCAATTTGATCATTCTTGTGGGATGATTTTGGGAAATTGAGACTTCTATTTGATTTCGTTATTGATCCTTCTAACATGAGATAATTAACTCTGTAATGAACAATGGTTGAAGATTGTTCCTCGTTTTGTTTTCCGGTGATTGTTCCCTCTTCATCCTCACACATTCTTCATTATCCACTGGGATATGAATGAAGGATCATCTCATGTTCACTTGCAGTGCATGATCCGATATCATGGATCGTAGATGGTCACGACATGAAGAAGGTGTGACGATGATGAAGGTGGTTGGATTGAAGAGAAGCGTGAGATACCACCAATTGGGAGCATTCTAGTAGAAGGGATCACAAAGGAGATCTGAGACCACATCAGTAAAGAGCACAAACCGAGGGCTCCAGAACATCTTTTGGATTGAAGAATGGACCACCATAGCATGTACAATGGTCTATAGAGGAACCTAACGGTGCATCGCTGGGGCGGTGACTGTCCCGTAGCGTGGATGCCCGCGTAGAGAAGTTGTGGCTCCCACCGCAATGGTGAGTTGGACCTGCAGCTTTCCGCGAGTCACATGGGAGACCCGATCCGCTTGGGAAGACCGGAAGGCCGAGGAGGCGACACCACCTTAGTGTCACGGGGTGTGGAATGGATTCGGCAGGTTGATGCATCTTGGATGGAGGGACCGTCCTGCTTCGATGTAGGTCGGGATGGTTCTGGTGGGCCGCACATAGTCAGGGCGGGCTGAGACAGACCTGTAACCCCGTGGGACAGACCCAGCGGGTTGGATATGCAGCCTAGACAGTCCAGGAGGGACCCAAACTGGGTCCGTTTAGACCTAGCTTGGGTCGCTGGACCCCTGGCTGGGTCTGGTCGGACTGGACCTGGACCCAACTGTCCCCTGTTTACTAAAATGATAATATCTTTCAAACCGGGCATTCGATTGACGCGCCGTCTATAGTGTTGGGACCCTTTCAATGAGACAATCCTTTGGGTATACTCTAAGTGAGTTTTCATGGAAGTATATATACAACAGATAAATTTAGTATTAGATTATCCTAGAATCAAGTATAATGGAGTGTGGGAATACTACGACTGGATGTGTCACAAAGGATATGACGAGCGAGGCCTCGGTGGACAAATAGTTGAGCAGAAATTAGTGGTCCAGTAGATTAGTGGACCTTAGTGGTCCAATAGTAGAACAGACCTCAGTGGTCCAGTAGGCAAGTAGATCTCAGTGGTCTAGTAGCCAAGCATACATGAGTGGTCTAGTATCTCATCAGACCTTAGTGGTACAGTGGATCAGCATACCTCAATGGTCTAGTAGCGGAGTAGACCTCAGTGGTCCATTAGTTGAGCGGACGTTAGTGGTCTAGTAGCAAAGAGAACCTTAGTGACTCATCAGGATGAGTGCTTTAGTAGTATGAGATGATTCAGCTTTACAACTAATAATCCTACATTCTATACCTTGAGTTATACCTGGTGTGAGCTATCTTTGGTTTTTGTTCTTACTCTGGGTCTTTCTATGTGGTAATTCCTTTGTGTTTTGGGGTCTCTACTGAGTATTGTGCTACTCACCTCTGTACGGGCTTCGACTGCACGTGTCGTGTCTTGTGTAAGTGATCGGCGCTTTGACAGAGACTTTGGTAGTCTGGGACCAGGTTGTGCTCAGTGAGATAGTACACACATGAATACTTCTACAACTATAGGTAGGTACCCTTCACCTACCCTTCAGGTAGGCTCTTGAGTGGATGGACCATGAAAGTTTCACTTTCCTTTGTGGTTTTCAGTTTTTTTTGTCCCCTTTGTACTTTCATTTTGTTCTATACTCTCTATAGTTGTCTCAGTGAAAATTTTTGTTTACTTTGTGTTTAATTTCCGCAATTTGAGATTTGTGCGTGTGTACAGGTTTAAAGGTAGAACTCTTCTTTTTTTGGGATATGCCTACTTGGTGCTAGTTGAAATACTCTGGTGTCACGACCCGTCACCTGGGGCCCGTGCCACGACTACCCCAAGCACGCCTTCCCTAGGCCAGGGGCTAGTGACTAGCACCAAAGACGTAAATCCTTAAAATTGGGAAGGCATTGAATTTATAACCTGAAAACGCACACAAAAAATTTAAAGCTGGAAGCAAAAAACTAAGTAAAACTATATAACAAGGTGTACTAAAAGTAAAAGGGGGGGGCGGAAATACAAGTCGAACTGTAAAGTACAAGGAAACAGAAAGTACAAATTAATAAAATAAAAGCTGCTGCTGGGTTATCCTCCGAGGTTCCTACCTGAAGATTAGGTACAGATCACCTCCTCAATACTCCAGGTCCGTCCGTCTCCTCCTTGTATCATCATTCCATATGGTCCACCTCTAGGTACCGTCCGATCCTGGTGCTCTCAGCCTCAGTCAGCAATTTCCGTCATCTACATCCAACACAATGAGGTGCGGGAATAGCCTATGCAGGGGTGAGTATAACGATAGTCAGTAGGGACCCTGAGACCCTCAAGGTCTCTCACAAAATCCAACAAGGATAAATCAGAAAGTATGAAATCAACAGATAAACCCACTTAGGTATATTCCCATACATATACATAAGTTATCATGTAATCCATATCAATCATGAGGAAAACACAAAATTTATTGACTCATCTCACACAGGTATACAACTTTTGTAGAGAGTTAGAGATGATTAGATGTATCCACTAAATCATATATTCTATTGAACCCTCATAAGATCTAGTAATAGTAGTCAGAGCTATCAAACCCACATAGGATCCAGGAACAGTAGTCAGAACTGTCGAACCCACACAGGATCCAGGAACAGTAGTCAGAGCTCTCGAACCCACACAGGATCTAGGAACAGTAGTTAGAGCTGTAAAACCTACACAAGATCTAGGAATAATAGTCAGAAATTTCGAACCCACACAGGATCGAGGAATAGTAGTCAGAGCTATTGAACCCACACAGGATCCAGGAATAGTAGTCAGAGCTGTCAAACTCACACATGATCCAGGAACAGTAGTCAGAACTTTCGAACCCACATAGGATCTAGGAATAGTAGTCAGAGTTGTCGAACCCACACAAGATCCAGGAACAGTAGTCAGAGCTGTCGAACCAAAACAGGATCCAAGAATAGTAGTCAGATCTGTCGAACCCACACAGGATCCAGGAACAGTAGTCAGAGCTGCCAAACCCACAAGGATCCAGGAACAGTAGTCATACCTTTCGAACCCACACAGGATCCAGGAATAGTAGTTAGAGCCGTCGAACCCACACAGGATCCAGGAACAATGTTCAGAGTTTTCAAACCCACATAGTATCTAGGGACAGTATTCAGAGCCGTCGAACCCACACATGATCCAGGAATAGTAGTCAATCCACATAGGATCCCTTTATCACAATGCAGCCAGCCACAGGGTTCCCGTACAAAGCACTATTGATTCCGATAGGGTCAGATCCTCAAGCCAAGTCTCGATATATCAACTGCCATGAAGTCCCATGTAGAATTATCTCAAAGGTCCTCTATGTTATAGGGGTCTCAACACAATAGACGATGTTTCAATCAGACACCCGGTCTGTGAGTTATTAGTCATTTAGTCTCGGGGGCCCAGATGGATTCGTACACGATCTAACCTAACCATATCTCAACTATACCCCAAACTCCAGTTGGGTATTCTCTAACGGACCACCACACTCCATGATTACTAGCTCCGCCGAGGGTTCGTCAAACAGACATCCAGTGCCAAAGATATGGCTAAAAGAAAGTAAAGGGTCGGTAGTGGACCTGGGTCCGGTCTGACCCGGTCTGGGTCAACCCGGTCTGACCCATTGGGTTTGGCCCGACCCATTGGGTTTGGACCGACAAGTTAGGAGGGTCATCCTATTAGATTTGGACCTGCCTGCTGGGCCTAGCCCAGTAGGTCGTGAGAGCGCGGATAGGTCGCGAGGGTGCGGACCAGCCACGGGTCAGAGAGAGGAAAATTCAGCCCAGAGGGCGCTGTGTAGGCGGCTCAACCCGTAGGCGCAGATGAAGTTTGTTATGGAACGCCACGGGGGCTCGGTTCGGGTGGCTCAGCCTGGGAGGTCGGGACTGGTTTGGCCCGGAGCACCGTGAGGGTGCGGTTCGGGCGACTCGGCCCGGGAGGCCGAGTGATGAGCGAACGGCCTGGAGCCGGGAGGCGTGGGCCGGCGCAGTTAGGCCGGGGCGCACATAAGGCCAGTGGTGGCCGAGATCAGGGAGATCGGCGGGCGGCCGGGAGCCGGGATCCCGGTGGCTTGGGCCGTCAGGTGGCACAGTTCGGTCGGGGCGGCGGAGCCGGTTCAACCGAAGCACCGTGAGGGTGGTCCGGGTTACGGAGACCATGGGTGGGACGGTCGTTGCCTATCACCTTTTTCGCCTCATCATTTCATCGCCATGCTGAATAATCATCACAAAAGATAATCGACGGAGAGAGATGGGCCATGTTATTGTGGCCCGCAACCTCCGTATTTAGGGTGTTAGCAATCGGTTCATAAGAACGAACACAAAAATCCACCCGCAAAAAGAAAACATCCTCATTCTTCATTTTTGAAAGAAAGGAAGAACATGACACTTAAAAGAAAGTTAAACCCCTACTTGATCGTTGTCCGTCTATGGAGTCACAGAAAAGAAGAAGAATCGTTGGAAAGGACGAACGTCGGTGTTTTCCTCGATCATCGGTTTGTGCGTCGGCTTGTCATAGTCGAAGAAGTCCTACTTAGAAGGAGGTTCCTAGGAAGAAAGTCGAAGGAGAGGTCGAGTTTGATGTTCTTCATCGGTTGGAGCATTTTTCATTGGGATCTTTCTCCCAAGTTCTCTCCTCTCCCAAGTTCCACCAAAATGAGAAGCCCAACCAAATAATAGATCAAGTTATCTATTATTTTGTTGGAAAGAATTCGAAAAGCCAATTGATTAAGGTGGGTGGCACAATTAAATGTTACAGGGGTTGGCACATTTAATTGTCATGTGCGTTGGAACAATTAATTGGGTAGAGGAGGTCAAGAGGCTCCCCTCATTTATGAGGGAGTTAAGTGGTTTCCTCATTTAATTTGGGGGGGGGGGGGGGTTAGTTTCGGGTGGTCCCCACGCCGTAGCCTCTCATGTGAGGTTAGGTTTGGATAGACCACACCACCATAACCTCTCATGGGAGGTTAATGTGTGGTGGTCCCCACCTCCAACTTCCACATGTAGGATTTAACCAACAAAATAAAAATAAAGCTATACAACTTTATTTTTATTTAAATCTTTCACTAAAAACCCAAAAACTATCTTTTATTCTCGACCCACTACTGTCGAGGTGAAAGTATCCTTAAATGAATACCAGCGCTGTGAGTTCAATGGTGCCATCAGATTTCAATTCCGAGCACCAGTTCAATAGTTATAAAATGTCGCTCGCACTTTTACTGAACGTACCCGAAAAAAAGTTTGGAAAATTATTACCAGTCACCCTCGACCAACGCCGGTCGAGGTTAGGCTCTACCCAGGTGAAAAATGCCCCAACGAACCCAACGATACTCTAATATTTTCAATCCAAGTTACCTTTTAGAAGTTATTAATTTTACAATAAAATAATTTTCACTTAATTATTTTATTTATGGCCAAAAAATAACTTTTTCTGGTGGCCTGTGCTGGCCAAAGTTAGTATCTGCTTAAATAAAGCATGCACTCATGAGTTCAGTGGTGGTATCCGATTTTTAATCCGAGATACCGTTTGTGAGTTATAAGAATTTAAAAAATAAAATAATTTATTAAATTATTTTATTTACGGTTATGCCAAATTTGGGTTTTCTCACAGGAGGACCGCACCGACTAATCTTAAGTCATGCCTAGGGTAAACCCACCATCCTGAGCACAACGGTGCCCACTAATTTCTGATTCGAGTAAACTTTTATGAGTTATTCCAATTTTTCAGGAAAACTACTTACGCGTGTTAACATAAACTTAACAAATCTTCGACGGATCATTCCGGGCACTCCGGGCCTCAGAATTGCACACCGTCTGATTTCAAGGACTCATAAAATTACCTTATATTTTTTTTAAAAAATTACATGGAAATTCTGGGTCTTTATATTCTACCCACCTCAGGGCTCTACATCCCTATAAGCCACAACTCAAACTAAGGAAACAAATGGGGGTACTGTGCAGGCATCTGAGCCTCCCGCTCCCTTGTGCTCTCGTGGAGGTTTCCGTACTGCCAATGAACGTGTACCAGAGGTATCGAACATCCACAAAGGACCCGCTCCTATCAATCCTCAATCTCCACTGGGACCTCCATAAAAGTCGCCCCATCGTCGACGTCCAGCTCTCCATGGTCAATGATGTGAGATGGGTCATGCACGTATCTCCTCAGCTGGGATACATGGAAGACGTCGTGCACCTGGTGCAACTGAGGTGGAAGAGCTAAGCAGTATGACACCTTGCCAACTCTACTGAGGACCTGAAAAGGTCCGATGAATCTTGGAGATAACTTGCCTCCTTTGCAAAATCTCCGTAAACCTCGTCTAGGTGAGACCCGTAGAAAGACGTGGTCGCCATCCTCGAACTCTAGAGGTCTCCGTCTTCTATCGGCATACGACTTCTGCCAGATCTGTGTAGTCTTCATCCGCTCCTGGATGATCTGCACCTTCTCTATGGTAGCTTGTTCCATCTCTGGTCCCACCAGTGCTGACTCCCCTCGGCAAGTCCACCATAAGGATGATCTGCATGG
Source organism: Viscum album (assembly GCA_963277665.1). NCBI lineage: Eukaryota > Viridiplantae > Streptophyta > Magnoliopsida > Santalales > Viscaceae > Viscum > Viscum album. The sequence goes on along the minus strand of OY728131.1, from coordinate 1,507,640,793 downwards.
TCGCCCGTATAATTCCTCAAAAGGTGCCATCCCTATAGTGAAGTGATAGCTGTTGTTTTATGAAAACTCCGCCAAACGTAATTGATCCTCCTAGCTACGAACGAAGTCGAGGACACAAGCACGGAGCATGTCCTTGAGGTTCTGAATGGTCCGCTTAGTCTGGCCATCCGTATGAGGATGGAAGGCAGTGCTCAGACGAAGTTGCGTCCCGAAATCCTCCTACAACCCCTTCCATAGCCGGAAACTAAACCTTGCATTATGATCAGAGACAATAGAAGAAGGTACTCCATGTAGCCGTACAATCTCCTGCACATAGAGGCGCCCCAAGCTCTCTACCGAACCCTGCTCTCTGATCGGAAGAAAGTGGGATATCTTGGTGAGTCAGTCAATGATCACCCAAATCGAGTCATGACCCCTGGATGTACATGGATGTCCTGTCACGAAGTCCATGGATATCCCATCTCACTTCCACTCTGGGACCTCTAATGGCTGAACCAAGCTTGCTGGTACCTGATGCTGTTCTTTCACTTACTGACAAGTGAGGGATCGAGAGACAAACTCTGCAACTACTTTCTTCATTCCCGGCCACCTGTATTATCATCAGAGGTCCTGATACATCTTTTCCACTCTTGGATGTACCACTAGAGTGGATGTGTGGAACTCCCTCAACACTTCCTCCCGAGGTGACATTGGTACTATGGTACGTCCTCTAAAGAGGATGACGTGCTCCCCACCTTCAGAAAATCCATCAGGTGTCTATCCTATGGATATCTGAGAACATCAAGCCTTGCAGTTAGTGTCTCCATGCTGTGCCTCCATGACTCACTGAAGGAGTGGGGAAGTGACTGTAAGAGACTGAAGAAAAGCTTCTCCTTCTCGATCCACAAAGGATATCTGCAAAGCGGCTAGATTATCTATCGCCTCAGTCAGCAGATGCAGGCCAGACCTCCTGCTGAGTGTGTCTGCTACCATGTTCCCCTTTCCATGAGTATTGACTATCTCAGAGTCAACTTCTACTGCCATGAGGGTGAGGTTGGCCGACTCACGAGTGATTGGATTCACCCTCCTATGCATGAGTTTATCCCGAGATTCCTGGGTTTCCTTTTTCGCCGACCAAGAAAACCCCATTCCAATGTTGTATATAAAACACAACCTTTTTTCTAATACAGTCAATGTGAGTATGAATTGTGGATGTCGAGTCATACCCAAACTAACGTCATAAGGCCTCGATGCTTCCACCAAGAGGTTCCAACCGAAACTCTCACCTCAAGGGTCAGATCACACCGTCAAAAAGGTGAAAGTCCCCTTTAGCGAATACTGATACTGTGAGTTCAACGGTGCCCTCAGATTTCAATTTCGAGCATCGGTTCAAAAGTTATAAAATGCCGGTCACGCATTTACTGAACACAACCGAAAAAAAAGTTTTGAAAATTATTATCAGTCACCCTCGACCCGCGCCTATTGAGGTTAGGATCTATCTAGGTGAAACACAACCTAATGAACCCAACAGTACTCTTAGATTTTCAATCCGAGTTACCATTTAGAATTTATGAATTTTACTATAAAATAATTGTCACTTAATTATTTTATTTGTGGCCAAAAACTAACTTTTTCTGGTGGCCTGCACCGGCCAAAGTTAGTATCTACTTAAATAAAGCATGCCCTCATGAGTTTATCGGTGGTATCAGATTTCTAATCTGAGCTACCATTTGTGAGTTATAATAATTTAAAAAATAAAATAATTTATTAAATTATTTTATTTACGGTTATGCCAAATTTGGGTTTCCTTACAGGAGTCCTGTGCCGACTAATCTTAAGTCACTCCCAAGGTAAACCCGCCATCCTGAGTGCAACGGTGCCATAGGATTTCTAATACAAGTAACCATTTATGAGTTATTCTACTTTTTTAGGAAAACTGCTTATGCGTGTTAACTTAATCTTAACAAAACTTCAACAGATCATTCCGGGAACTCCAGGCCTCGGAATTGCGCACCGTCTGATTTCAAGGACTCATAAAATTCCCACATATATATATATTTTAAAAATTTTACATGTAAATTCTGGGTCTTTACACCTCGCCTATTATAGGAAAGATTAGGGTAGTCATGGCATAGGCCCTATGGGTCAGGTCATGACAGTGAAAGAAAGAGGGTGATAAAGATAAATTTTTCTCAAGAGGAAAGGATACAAAATTATTTAAATCCAAAATAAAAAACTTTTTTTTTGTCTAAATGTGAATAAGAATAAGATAGTTAACTTGAGTATGAAAAATTATCTTTTGATAAATCTGGAGAGAATACATTTTTTGCAACAGTGAATAATGATGATTTCATAATAAAAAATTATGAAGAAGAAGAAAGTCAACTTGAATCTCATCTAAAATAAGAGTTGAAATAATGTATGAGAAAGATTAAAAGGATTGAAAAGGAAAACAAGAAGTTGATAAATGAAATTTCTTCATCAAAAAATTTAGAAGGTTTTCTTGATGAGAAAATAAATCTTGTAAAAGAGATTGAGGATCTGAAGAATTATCTTGAGAATAACAATAATCATAATGAACATATGTAAGTAAAGTTTAAGTAAAAAAGAATAAGAGTTGGAGCTTTTCTAACAAAAACTTTATAAAGTTGAACAAAGGAATATGAGTTTAAAAAAATCTAGCTCAAAAGTTGGTGAATGTTCTGGTCATAATAAACCTAAGAAGAATCAACACATGTTACCTTCAAAGGTTGGTAATAAATATGGAATTGGTTCTGGGAAGAATAAAAAAGGGAAAGTTATGTTTATGGACAAAGTTTAAAATTTTGAAAAATCAAAAGTATATAAAAATATGGAGTCTAGTGAAATTTCTATAACCTATGGTTTCTATTACTCTAGAATAAAATCTTAGATTAATAAGAAATTTATGTTTGATAATAGGAAGGTTGATGGTCAACAAAGCTCTGTTAAGAAGGTTTCTAATAAACCTACTCACAACACTGTTCAATCTGAATATTTCAGAGGAAAATACTATTTCTATGGATACTATTGGTATTTTGGTGAACTAATAAACTTAAAAAATAGGTGTTGGTTCAATAAAAACATTACTACTATCCCACAGGTTATGAAAGGAAAATTTTTAGGGGGAGTCAACCCTCTTACAAGAATAAGAATGAGAAGGAAGTTCCGAAGAATTCTAAGAGGGTTAGTGTGAATGTTGAGAATTGGTTCCAAATGCTGGAAACTATTTTTGAAAGATGTGAACAACCTGGAAATCTTGATAAGTGTTGCCTTATTTTGTTACTAACAAAATAAAAGTTTATTAACAATTCTAAAAAACTGGAGGAGAATAAATAAAATGAATAAGAAAAAGCTCTCGTTGTTGAAACCTATTTGAAAGCTATAAAAGGAGAATGGACTTGGAATATTGATTGTGGGTGTTATTCTCATATGAAATGAGAATTAAAGTTTTTGAATAATTTAAAATAATTTAAATATGGAATGGTGACATTTGGAAATGATTAATCTCTGAGGATCAAAGGTGTTGGATTATCCATCATTTTGGAAGAAAAGATGAAACCCATGGAAACTTTATATGTTGATGGGCATAAAAAAACTTAATGAGTGTTCAATAATGGTATAAAAGGTTGGGAAACATGTTTCAAATAAACATGATAAAGTTATCAAAGTGATATAGTGTCTAAGATATTCATGATATCTCAAGAAGAAGAGATTGGTATGACACTGTTTTTCAGAAAGGAAAATGTACAAACTCAGTGCATAAGAAAGTTGAAATCTGTTCAAAATAACCCCAAGAACTTATTTATTCTAATATATATGGGATAATGATAAAACAATCAACCAATGGAGATAAGTTCTTCATAAAATTAATTTATTAATATACTATCATTACTTGTGTTATGTACTTGAGAAATAATTCAGATGCTTTGAAAATGTTAAAAAGTTTTAGAAGGAAAAATGAGAAGGAATGTGAGTATTAAGTGAAAAAGTTGAGAATTGATAATAGTGGTTAATATAAGAATGAAGAATTTTTAAATTATCTTGAGAAGTATGTAATTTTGAATGAGTTCATTTCACCATTCACACCACAACAAAATGAAGTTGCTGAAAGAAAGAAGACAAGTCTGGTGGAAGTGGGGCGAACTGTGTTTCTTGAACATGATCTCTCTCATTACTGTTAGAGGGAATCCATGAGTACTAATATGTATATTCAAAATTTATGTTTCTATAGAAAAATTTCATTTTTGACTCCATATGATTTTTTATGGGAAAACACCAAGTTCTATACACTTAAGGGTTTTTAAGAGTCCATGCATCATAAAGAAAAATGGTGGAAACCATGGAAAATCTGAAAAAATAGGTGAAGATGGAAATTTTCTTGGTCACTCTCTATAAGGAAGAGGATATTGATGTTTCAAAAAAAAATAGAAAGAATTTTTGAATCTGCTAATGTAATTTTTTTGGAAAATGTTTATAAAGAAAGGCAGACATATACTGATATGGAATTTGATTAAGATAAGAAATGTTTTGTTAACAATTCTGATAGTACTACTGGTAGTGGGAATCATAATCAAGAATAAGAATTTGACTCATCTATTTCTAGTGATGAGTAATATACTTGAAGATATCATCTTAGGCTTAGGAAACAAGCATAAGCTCATAACATCTTTGGTGATCAACATCAGAAGGTTCAAACAAGAAGAACAACAAATGCTATTACACATACTTATTTGTATTCAAAAGAGGTAATGAATGATGTAAAAGAAGATTTTGAGTATCTGGAATGGGTTCATTCAATGAATAAAGAGTTGGATCATATTGAAAAGAATAATATATCGGAACTCGTACCCAAGACATACAATACAAAAAATTATTGGTATGAAGTGGGTTTTCCAAAATAATCTCAATAAAGAAGGTGGAGAGATAAGAAACAAAGCGATATTGGTTTGCAAAGGGTACTCAAAAATTTAAGGTATTGATTTGGGTGAAATATTTTCTACTGTGGATAAGTTATAAATGAGCAGAATATTACTTGCTATTGCTGCACAATGAGGTTACAAGATCTTTCAAATGGATGTTAAATCTACATTCTTGAATGGTGATCTTGAAGAGGATGTTTACATTAAATAACATTGTGGATTTGTTATTGGGAAATATGAAAGTTATTTTTGTAGATTTAATAAGGCTTTTTATGGGATAAAACAAGCTCTGAGGGAATGATATTCCAAATTAGATACTTTCTTAAGGAAGATGAGTTTCAAAAAAGGAAGTGTTGATCTCCATCTATACATCAAAGAAAGTCAGGAGATTTATCTCATACTAATTTTTTATGTTGATGAAATTATATTTAATGGAAATGATGAAATATCTTGTGAAAGATTTTTTGAAGAGATAAAGAAGTTTTTTGAGATGTCCATTCTAGGAGAAATGAAATACTTTATTGGGTTACTAATTTTACAAAAGAAGAAACACATTTTTCTTTCTCAAGAAAAGTATGCTAAGAAACTTCTTAAGAAGTTTGGCATGGAAAATTCAAAACCAATTTCCACATATATTTCATTGGGAACCAAGTTTTTTAAAGATGGATAAGGCAAGGAAGTTGATTAGAAAGAGTTTCATAAGTTGATTAAAAGTTTGTTATATCTAACTGCTTCAAGACCCGATATTGTTTATGATGTTACATTATGTTCAATATTTCAGAGTGCTCCTAAATAATAAAATTAAATTTATTGAAAAATAATTCTCAAATATATCAAAGTCACAATAAATTTTGGAATTAGGTATGATAGCTCAGAATGCATTGACTTTTTTAGGTATTCAGATGAAGATTCAGTAGGAAATGTTGATGATAGAAGATCCACATCGGGTGGAGTTTTATTTTTGTGGAAAATTTTTTTTAGTTGGTATAAAAACGAACAAAATTCATTAACTCTTAGCACAATTGAATATAATTATAGTTTTTCCACTCAAACTTCACTTATATGGATGAAAACTCAGTTGGAAGACTTACTTATTGAATTAAATGTACCCCTGCTCCTAGGATGTGATAATCAAAGTGAAATCAATCTTACAAGGAATCTTGTACAACATTATTATTCAAAACATATTTACATAAAGTAAAAATTCACTAAAGAGAATTTATAGAAGAATTAATTGAAGCTGGAGTATGTTCCTACACTGGAATAAGTTGCTAACATATTAAAAAAACCTCTACCAAAGGAAATATTTCTTTAATTGATGTTGAATATATGTGTCCAACCTATTTCTCATCAAGGTTATAGAATTTTTTTCTATTACCTTTACCATCTTAAATTTGGATAGTTTTTTCAAGGGTGATATTTTTTTTATAAATTTAACTTTATGGATGCATGCCCAAAGGAGAAATTATGGGTAAGCTGTGAATCTAGCATGTAAGTGGGTGAATTATTATGATTTTTTATTAGAGTGGTTGTAAGAAACAAAATTTTTGTATTCCAGGAATGTTGAATAGGTAGAGAAAGATGAGGATGAATACCAAGGAAAAATGTTTTGAAGAAATATGTGAATGTTTTGGAGAAGGCTGAGGAGGAAAGAAGAAGAGGTTTCATAGTCATTACTTTTAGATAGCTTGGTTTTACATTCAATAATTATTATTTCCTAAATTGAATTAGCTCTTGTAGGACAATAATTTTTGATCCAAGTTGAATAGAGAATATTTTGGAAGTAATAAAAGTTTTTTTTTCAAGAGTGTTAACTTTTATTGTCAAAAAGGATAAATCAATTCACTTTGTAAAAGATCTTGGAAAATATGATGATGCTTTGCTAATTTGTATTTCAAAAATATAATAAGTTGTTTGGAGAACTTATGATGTAAGCCTTATGAATTAAAGGGGGATAAAATATGATTCCAATCATTTTAAGGTTTTATTGGAAATAAATATGTTTCTAGAAGATAGGGAAGTTACATTAATTTCCTCAGAAAATCTGATGAGGATAATGGTGATCAATCAAAGATTAAATATCATGACAGATATGGTTCATTTTGAAAGCAATGAATTGGTTTTGTAATGAAGTAATGTTTGGTAGAATATGGTTGAATATTTAATGATGTCTCAATGACCGTGAATCGGTATGGTTGGAGTTTTGACGAATCCGGTTTTTAAGGTGGCACTGTTTCCTATTGTTCATTAAATTTTTGGGCCACAAAATCAGGAGTGTGTTTTTGGAAAAGGAATATTTTTTGAAAAGGAGCTTACAGTTCACATACAATGAAAGAAAGTTTTTGGATCACATAAGAGATTCATGAAATGATGATGGAAAATTTAAAATGGAAGGATTATTTATAGCAGTGCTATGCAGACCGCAAAGCGCAGTACGCAGACCGCGTGAGGAAAATGGTTCGCAAGAGGGTCACAGTTGATGAGAAATTTTTTGTTCATGGTAAGGAGCATCATTCATGACTAAGAGGAAGTGATTTTTTTGTTGAAGAATACACCACTTTGAGGGAATAAAGGGGCTACATGGACCATGGAGGAAAAAATTGTTCATGGGAGGGGTGTTGTACACGTTGAAGGCTGTACCACATCAAAAATTTAGGAAAATAAGATTAGAAAAATTTGTGGAGTTATTTTACTATATAAAGGATACTAATACCATCATTAAGAGAGAGGTATTTTCATTATAAAACATTTTAACTACAAGGAATAATTTTGTGAATTCTGAAGAGTTTTCGAATAATGATTTCCCAAAGTAAAGAGTTCGTGGGGAAGTTTTTTGTGGAGGAGGAAGTAGGTAACATGGGATCATTTCCATGAAGAATATTGTCCGCAGAGAGAGTTTACAAAAGTAGTTTTTGGGTCTTGATAGCTCAAAAAGGAAAAGGTTTTGTGAGGTATTAGAGGCTTGTGAAGGAGACGCCGTCCGTGGAGAAGGGGTGTTCCATGAAGAATCAGTAGTACATAGGGCATTTTCCATTCGCAGTGTAGAGACAGTCCACAGAAGAAGAGGTGGTCTGAGAAGCACTCATGCCATGCAGTACAACTCAATTTGTGGAGGATACATGTAGTTTGTAGAGTAAGCATGATAGTTCACCGATTACTGAAGGAAGTTTCTACCATATTCTAGGTAGGAAAGAGAAGAATTGTTTTGATAGATAAAACTCATGAAATATGATTGAGAAGTACCATAACATTGTATTACATCATTTTTTTTCTAGAAAAATTACAAACACTATTGGATAGTTTTCAAAGTGCTACACGAGTATAAGGGCATATCCTACTCATTGTATTCCACAAAAAATGATTATTTTCTAGTGGATTTTGTGGTATTGGATTGTTTCCAAACTATACCAAGGATGTAGCTAATCTTGTTGAGTAGTGAAATTTTTAAATTCTTATTTTCCTGTAGATGTGTGTTTGAATTGTGTTGAGTATGGAAATAAATATTTAACAGGAGGAAAAGGTTGTTTCAAAAGTAAAGACTCATAAAAAAAATATATCACTCATTCACCCCTCCCCTTCTCAGTGATACTTGAATCATGACTGGGAAAATTCACTACTCAATAAAAGTAGGAGGCTCATATAAAAAATAATTAGGATACTCTTATATAGAAGAATGAGTAGTCTCCTATCCAAAATAATTAAGCTACTTAGTAGTTCGATCAAACATGTTCATACTAATCAAATTAAAAAAATATAAAAAAGTAAAAATAAATGAATTTAAATAAACCTTTTACATATAAAATTGAACAAAAACTATAAAAATTATAATAAGTGAAAGTAAAAGTTTCAGAATATTTAATATTTTCTACAATAATAATATATAGCCAGCTGACAACATTTATAAGCATAAAATAATATAGACAATTGAAAACTAAAAATAAGTGATATTAAAATTGATATAAAAATATAAATAAAATTTATCTGTATATGTAACTAAATTTTAAGTACTATAAAATCAATTTTACATAGTTGTTAAAATTCTTCACTTGAATAATAACACTTAAAAAAATTATACTTTCAATTTTTTATAATTTGAGAAGTAAACTAAAACAGTTATATAATACATGAACTATATGGAAATTATGTAATGATTTTTTTACCATATCCCTTATTCATTATTGTTCCATATAGAATGAGTCATTTATATGTCATGGTCTTTGGTATCCTTTGGTAATCATGTCATGGATAATACATCTCACATAAGTCATCAACATTGTTACCATTATCATCAAATAAATTAAATCTTTTTCCATATAAAATTATTAATCACTGGTCATTTGTTGGATCAATAATAGAAAACTTTTTTTTCATGTAATTCTAGGATAAATGGGTTATATTTGTATCCCAATCATTTGGATCAACTAGTATAAATCCATATTCATCACGTTTGAAAACATTTTTACTATCAAACCATTTATAATTGAACACAGGTACTCAAAATTGAATACAATAAATATCTTATATATATATATATATATATTATATCACGACCTATCCCAGAGGGGTCCATTCCACAAATCCCTAATCCCACCTCCAATAGTCAGGTGGATGGTGACTATCGCTGGGTAGGCATATCAAAAACATGGGAGGCCTTAGCCTAAGTACCTATACACATGCACACATCTCCAAGCCTATACAATGCTAAAATGAAAAAACAACTGAACAACCATACATCCATATGTCTAAATACCACAACCAAAGTATGATTAGAAGGAATGTAAATAGGGCCAAATACAAGCCCACCATAAAGAGTATGATACACAAGTCCAACATGAAAGTAAGTATTGGGGAAAACTCTTAAAAAGCTACAAGAACACACCTCGTTCTGTCCAGTCTCACTAAGCACTTTCTTGTCTATGTCTGTCTAGGAATCTTTCCAAAGGTCTGTCATCTACACAAGACATGACACATGGTGGAAAATCCATTGCATGGGTGAGTATAACAATATGCAGCAGGACACTTTGAAACAAAAATTCATAAAAAAGTAAATATAGTATTCTCTGTATAGGTATATGTCTACAACACATATAATATGAATATCTAGATATAATCAATAAAACACATGGTAAAAAGGTAAGTCACAGCCATACTATACCATACCACGATTCCAAATTGAATATTCCACAACGAACTCTCCTAAGAATACACACTACTGAGTCTAATAGTAATGATCTCATTTATCTAAGAGCTAGTGCTCATCAAGTCTCTCAATTTGGAGTACACACTGAAGGTCCAAAGTGGTATGATAAACAGATGGGGATCACTCTTAAGACCATGGGGGTGATACAAACAACTCAATATGGATTAACCTGATAAGTAGAGGATCAATGCCTGTGTAGTTTTGGTCACGAAGATACTAATAACTCCACCTAGGGCATGAAGGTGAACAATGGGTCTTACTCTAGGCCTCACAGAGGTATTCCAAGGACTTTATTCAAGAAGTCTTTATGAAGGAATCATTGTACTAGGAGTAAGAGACGATTCTATATTAATCATGATGGAATGGATATGGCGAACACACCCTAACAAAAACTATCCAAGATGCAGAGTATAAGGGCTCTAATCCATGTATAAGAAAGTACACGGTGTGTAGTAGTGGTTACATGCTGTGTCCCTTGACCCCGGGTCCTACCCGTGTCTCAAGATGTGTTCATATACATGTAGAAGTACACAATGAGTAGATTGTTGCTGTATTCTACTAGTGTGTCAGTACATGATTTATCATGTGTACATGTTATCATGTATTAGTACACGGCTCAACTTATGTACTTTGGTCTAGGTTGTGTTCGTGTAAGGGTGTACTTGGTGTGCTCCAACCTATGTACTCCAACCCGTGTCCGTGTACCCTCTGAGGTACATGCTGAGTCTATAGGGAGGGACCACACACTGTGTGATAGGGGTCACATGCCTTGTGATAGGGGTCACATTCTGCATGATACATAAGTTTCTTTGAAACCATAGACACTATACAAGGGTGCCTACATGGTGTGTAGATCCGGTTTACATGATATGTAGCGTGGGATTTTTATGAATCCTAGATCTGAAATCCTTACATCTCATCCTTCCCCCGATCTTCAATTCGATAACTTTCTTTCTATAAAATTGTGAATCAAGTACTGATGAACCTTTTCATCATTGAATAACAATATTTATACCTTCAATCCACTCGAATAATTTATTTATACACCATTCTTCATTACATGCTAAAGAACAATAAATCAAGTATCCAAATCCATTTTATCCATTTTTTCTCCCATCTTCACACCACCATAGTTTCATTATAATCCCCGATCTATGATTTCAAATCATTTTTCCAAGAAAAGAGCGTGCAATGATCGATACATCAGGATATGTAGAACCAGAGGACAAATGAAGAATGCCCATGATGAATGGAGAATCAACAGAGAAAAGCACAAAAACAATCAAGAGTAACATACCTTGATCAATGTTAATATCAATCGCAGTTCATTTATTTTAGAATAAAAATTGAATAATCAATAATCAGAAAGAATTATCTTGATAAAATATCTATAATAAAACCCATCCTATAATAAATATGATCTGAAAATTCAATCTGTTATTCAATTCATTAACATTCATCATAGAAATCAAGAATAAGGAATAAAATAAAAATAAAAAATGCCCAACCTCAATATGGATCAATCTATGATAATGAATATGGATACACTGATATCATTAGATAGATCCTTTGAATCCATTATGTGTTGATTGTTGATCCACGATTTGGTCTCCATTTGTTTGAGTGAAATCCTCCAATGATCCCTCCAACGACTATCCAATAGTTCCAGGGTTATGAGGTTAACCTTAGAATTCTAGCATAACAGTCTATTTAAGGAATCTAAAATTACTATGTCATCAACTGTAATTAAAATAATTTATTTTATTATTTTATTCATTTCCACACCCGTGATGAATTTTCTAAAAATGACCCACACTAACAAAGGTTAAGCCATGCTTAGGGTAAAAACTAAATTTTGAACTCAATAGTTCCCTTAGATTTATATTATAGTCATCCATTGAGAAGTTATTCTACTTTTTCATAAAAATTACACATGTGTGCTATTTAATATATTTAATATATTACAAGAATTTATTCCAAGCACACTGGGCCTTATAATCATGCACCATCAAAGCACCTAGTCTTGAAAATAATCCATACATTATCCAAAAATAATACATAGAAAATACGAGTCATTAAATTCTCCCCACCTTGGGAATTTACATCCCCAAAAAGACAAAACAAGGTCTATACAAAGAGATGTGGGTACTAATCATGAATATGAGCCTCCTTCTCCCATGTTCTCTCCTAAATATTCTCATGCTACCACCAGACATGTACTAAAGGAATCACTCACCCAAGGAGGATCCTCTCTCACTGATCCTTGATCCCTACTGGGTACTCAGCAAAGGTAGTTCCATCCTTGATGTTAAAACCGCCCCAATCGATTACGTGCAATGGTTCATCATGTACCTCCTCAGCTGCAACATGTAGAAGACGTCATGTACCCAGTCTAACTATGGAGGTAGAGCTAAGTGGTATGATAGATCACTAATGCTACACATTATCTAGAAAGGTCCATTGAATCTTGGAGATATCTTTCCACCTCAACCAAATATCCGTAATCCACATTGAGGTGAAACCCATAGTAATACATGGTCTTCTTCCTTATATTCCAAAGGCCTCCATAGTATGTCATTATAAGACTTATGATGGATAAATGTAGTCTTCATCCACTCTTGGATGATCACTACCTTGTTGGTAGTTTCTCACACCAACTTTGGGCCCAAAAGTGTTCAATCTCTTGGTTTTTTCTAGTAAAGTGGTGACCTACAATGTCTCCTATAAAAATCCTCGAATGGTTCCATTTTGATGGTAAAATGATAGTTATTATTGTACTCAAAATCTACCAGTGGTAAGCGATCCTCCCAACTATGGCCAGATTATAACATGCAAGCTTCCATCATGTCCTATAAAACCTCAATGGTCTGCCCAGTTTGACTGTCGATGTGCGGGTGAAACACTACGCTCATGCGAAACTAAGTCCCAAATACCTCTTTTCACCCCTTCCACAACTGATATGTGAGGTGATCATCATGGTCAGAAACAACTGTCAGTGGAACTCTATGGAGCTGGACTATCTTATACATATAGAGGAATCCCAATCTCTCTACACAAATTTTCTCCTGAATTACTAAGAAGTGGACCTACTTGGTGAGTTAGTCTACGATCACCCTGATGAAATCATGTCCCCTGGACATAATTAGTAATAATTTCATGAATACAATTGATATTCCATCTAACTTCCATTCTATAACCTCAAGGGGTTGAGCTAAACCCACTGTAACTTGGTGCTCCGCCTTCACTTGGTGATAAGTAAGGCATCAAGAGAAAAACTCTGAAACTCCTTTCTTTATACCTGGACCCCAAATCTGACATTTGTGGTCTTAGTACTTCTTTGAAACTCTTGGATGTACCTCCAAAGGAGATGTATGAAACCGTCTCAGAACCTCCACACAAAATTTCCCTGGTACAATCATGAATCCTCTAAAAAGAACGACACACTAACCACCTTTAGAAAATATATTAGGAGCATGTACAATGGATATCTATGTATGTAGGGTCTCATAGTCTGTATCCCCAATCTATGCCTCCATAAATCACTGTAAAAGTGGAGGGGTGACAAAAATCAACATGATGTAAACTACTCAATCTTCATCCGTAAAGGATAATTGAAATGAGACCAAATGATCTGATTCCTCATTGAGTAACTACGAACAAGACCTCCTGCTAAGATAATCTTCTACTAAATTCCATTTTCTAGGAGTATATACAATTTTGAAGTCACAATCCTAGAGAAACTCTACCCATCACCTCTGTATCAAGTTAATATCATTCTAAGAGAAGATATTATTGATACTCTTTTGATCATAATTAGAGATAAATTTCCCTCCTATCAGGTTGTGTTGCCACGTATTTGGTTCCATGACTACCACTGATATATAAAGACAGTTCATGTAATTTTTCTCATGTGGTATCAACTAACATGAACCATAGGAAATCATCATTTTCCTCTGCATCAGTACACATCCAATCCAAATTCCTGATGCATCACTAAACAATACATATTCAACACCCTCCTATATAAATATCAAGATGAATGAGCTTGTTGAACTCTGATTCAACTGTTGAAAAGAATTCTAGAACCAATCTATCTACATGAAAGACTTACCCTTTTGGGTCAAATATTTCATAGGTTCTTTTATTCTAGATGAATAAGGCATGAATCTCTAGTAATGGACTGCCAAACCAAGGAAAATCTATACATCTATCATGATCTTGGGTGGATCCCTGAAAAAAACTACCTCAAAATTGGATGGGTCCATTTCCACTCAATCTACTGAGATAACAAGTTCTTGAAAGTGGATCACCTAAATCTAGAACTAGAAGTTTAAGAGATTTACATAAATCTAGTGCTCTCGAAGTATGTCCAAAATTATCCTCAAGTGTCTCGCATGCTCATCCTCGAACGTTGGGTACAAATGGGTATTGTTCATGAAGAATACCATGAAATGGTCTATTAAAGGCTGAAAGATCAAGTTTTTCAGTCCCATAAACACTGCTAGCGTTTTATTTCATGACAAATGGAATCACCAAGTACTCATAGTAACTATATCAACATCATAATTCCATATTCAATTTATCCTTGTCCTGTACTCATAGATGGTGATGGCCTAACATGAGGTTAACCTTTGAGAACCTTCGTGCCCCTCTCAACTGAGCAAAGAGATAATAAATTCTCAATAGTGGATACATGTTATTCATGGTCACCTAGTTCGAGTGTAGGTAGTTCACACACAACCTGAAGCTCCCGTCCACCTTCTTGGAAAACAAAACTGGGGCTGCAAAGTTTGAAACACTAGGTCTAACAAATATCTTACTCTATAAGTCAATAACTAAATCCTCAACTCATGAATCTCTGTAGGAGCTATTTGATATGTTGGTGTATATATCGATTCCATCTTAGTGTGTATATCAATGAATAAATCTATCTCACAGTGGGGAGGTAAACATGGAACATCCTCAGGGAAGAAATCCTCATATTTCACCATCACTGCAAGAAAATGAGAAATCATAAGATCCACTACACCAAGGGTTAGGATAACCAACTAATTGGTAATCAGCTACACCCGCCTATGCACGAGTCTATCCTATTCTACTTGGAATTCATTTTCACCAATAAATAAAAACTTTGTTCCATCACTTTGGACACACCACATAATCCTCCTGAAATATTCAATATGGGCATGAACCATAGATAACTATTCCATACCTATGATGATTTCATAAGGCCTCATCACTACTATAAAGAGATCCCAACATAAACTCTCACTTCCAAGAGTCAGATCACACTGTTGGGGCAAGTGTGTGATCGCTGAGTGTTATCCACTAGGAGTCTCCAAGCACAAGGGTCAAGATAAGGGATCAACTAAAATCTATATGTTTCATACAAGTTCTGTGTAAAGAGAGAAGTGAATAGAACATATGTATATGTATACTGCAACTAAGGTATAAAATACACACTTTGTACCTCAAATCATTCATGGAGCCTATGAGTCGTAATCTTTGACTGCTTGCAGCTTTCCCCGCCCATATCCTCCATCTCCTTAAGCCTAGATTAGAACACTTGTGGGTGGTGGGGGTAACAAGTCAAATTGTTGACCACCTCCTTATACTCTCCCAGATCCTCTACCATGACCTCTTCCTTGAGAACCATCCTTTTCCTACCGCTGTCTCTACCTCGATGGCCCATCCACAATCTCTATGTCTGTTGTACAGAGGGTTAGAAAATATCATGAATGATGCCCCTACCAACATATGAGTAGCATTGCCTCTCCCTGGGATGAATGGACCCACCCTATGAACCCTAAACCACATATCCTCTATTATGAGACCTCCTCGCAAAAGATATTCCATGTCCAGGTCCCTAAGACTGACATCATCTTCCTGCTACTGAGGTCTCTACTCCTAATTGCCTGCTACGGGAAAGCATTGTCTATATCTTCTCATCTAAGAAAATCTCAACCGAAAAAGCTCACTATATCACCCCAACATAGGTAGTAATGCATATAGGGATAAAAATGGATCTAATGTATCTATGGAAACCTTACTCGAAGGTCATACCCCTAAATACCTAGTCACAAAATATATCCATTGAATACCTAGAGAGGTTGGTAAACCTCAATGATCAGATACTATCGTGATACCCTACTAGATCTATCGAATATCCTGGATACATATAACCCTTAGTGTATCTCATGAGGAATCCTCTTCAAAAAGAAACTCAAACTCTACCCACACAACAGTTATCTCACTGCAAGACTGGGTCACCAAACCCCACAATATCCTTGTTGAGTCATGAATAAGTCTCACTCCTAGGACCACCATTTGATATGCTGATGTCCTAACTAGCCAAAAAACTCAAGTCATCACCTCAAGAAAGTCCTTGACTACCTATGGGTTGGGATTGTTCCAGAACCCAAGGGGTATCTATTGCTGAAACTCATGAAGTATTCATAGCCTACACACTATATCCACTAGTACTGTAGGTACCACTACTCCAAAGGTGGTGGTATAGATGGTGAAGCACATGGTGGTAATGTCTCAATAACTGGTCCCTATGTCGACAACTCATTACTGAGGGAATCATCCCCATGATCATGATATTAAATTGTAGTTGGCATACATCACAAAGGCATCGTGAGAGTAAACAATATGTTCCATAGTAAATGAGTTTATCTAGAGAGATAACTCAAGAAGGAAATGTAAAACACAACCCATTCATATAAGATGCATGTAACATTGTTTTCCCTTCAACCAATATTCTCATGTACCAAGTTGAAAAGTAGCTGATCAGTGTCTTGGTGTATGGATACATCAGCTAGCACACCTACACTA
Source organism: Viscum album (assembly GCA_963277665.1). Taxonomy (NCBI): domain Eukaryota; kingdom Viridiplantae; phylum Streptophyta; class Magnoliopsida; order Santalales; family Viscaceae; genus Viscum; species Viscum album. The sequence goes on along the minus strand of OY728131.1, from coordinate 1,507,623,837 downwards.
GAGTCTGTGGCCTGAAATCCGAACTCAAAACACTTAACACTATTCCCCAAACCAAAATTTATACTTTGGTTCTAAGGTATATTTTACTACTCTAATATCACTCTTTCACAACCCATCCCAGAGGGGCCCGTGCCGTAAATCCTGAATCCCATCTCCAATAGTCCAAGGGCTGGTGACTAGCACCATGTATGTATATTACTAAAATGGAAGGTCTTAGACTAAGTAACTATACACATGAACATATCAACAAGCCTATACAATGCTAAAATGGAAAAGAAACTGAGAAAAATTTCATGCACAAGTACAAATCCCAAAATTATAGTACTAGAAGATGTAAAGTAAAGTAAACAGGGCCAAATACAATCCCAACAAAAAGAGTCTAAGATATAATTCAAACCTAAAAGTAAGTAATGGGAAATGCTGTCCAAAAATATATAGAAAGGCACCTTGGTCTATCCAGTCCCACTAAGAACCATCTGGTCCTTGTCCCTCTTGGACTCTATCAAAAGGTTGATCTTCTGAACAAGACACAACATGTGACAGAAAAGTCCATGTAGGGGAGATTATAACAATACTCAGTAGGACACCTCAAAACCAAAAATAATACAATAAAGGAAATAAATTTAGTGATACATAGGTATATGTCTACAATATATATAATAAGAATATTTAGATATACTTAATAATGACACACAGTAAAAAGGCAAGTCACAACCGTAGTATACAAGAATAGGATTTCAGCTTAAAGATTCCACAAAGCACTCAACTGAGAGAAAAAATACTGAATATAATAGCACTAATGATGTCCATATTATTGGTAGTACTTTTTGGGTCTCACTATTAGAAGTACACATTGAAGGTCCGAAGAGATATGATACACAAATGATGATCACTCCCAAGTCCATGGGGTGACACCAACAAGTCAATATGGATTAACCCGCTAAGTAGAGGATCAACACTCATGAATAATTGGTCAAGATGTTACCAATAACTCCTCCAAATTCATGAAGTTTAATAGAGGATCTCACTCTAGGAATCCTAGAGATATTCCAACAACTCTATCCAAGAAGTTGCACTGAAGGGATTTTTTCCTAAGAGTAGGAGAGGATTACATACTAACACTAAGGGAATGGATATGGGGAACACAACCTGAAAAAAATTATCCAATATGTATAGGAAAAGATATCTAAGCCACGTATAAGAATGTACATGGTGTGTAGTAGGGGTTACATGTCTTGTACCTCAAACTTGGGTCCTACCCTTGTAACCAGCCTGTGACAACCGGGTCCTGGCCTACCAGGTACCACCAGTTGCCCCACAGAAATGTGGAGCCCACCCCAGGGCCCACCCACATACCCGAACAGGTCATCTGACTAATGAAATTCCCCACAGGCCAACACATGTCCATTCCAGTGTTCTCTGTCCGCACTCACACACACCCTGTGAAACTTTCCAGAAGGTCACCCATCCTGATCACTAGTCCAGGCCAAGCACACTTAACTGTGGAGTTCTAATCAGGAAGGCTCCCAAAAATAAAGGTGCACCTTGTTGACATGAGTCATATCATTTAGTCATTTAACCCTTTATCATTTGGTGGTGTTACAATCACCCCCTTTAGAGCACAACGTCCTCGTTGTGGGCCCTATAACTCATCCCAGGCAGTGCACCTCACTTAAGGCTGGGTTCCTCCTCTGATACCAATTGTGACAACCAGGTCCCGGTGATAGCACAACCACCCCACCTTAATAAGACCGTTGGGTCCAGACCTACCAAGTACCACCAGTTGCCCCGCAGACACGTGGGGCCCACCCTAGGGTCCACCCACATGTCCGAACAGGTCATCTGACTAATGAAATTACCCACAGGCCAACACATGTCCTTTCCATTGTGCTTTGTCCTCACTCACACACACCCTGAGAAACTTCCCAGAAGGTCACCCATCCTGGTCACTACTCCAGGAAAAGCACGCTTAACTGTGGAGTTCTAATCAAACATGCTCTCGAAAAGGAAGGTGCACCTTGTTGACATGAGTCATATCATTTAGTCATTTAACCCTTTATCATTTGGGGGTGTTACACAGCCCATGTGTCAAGCTATGTCCATGACCATGTAGAAGTAAACAGAATGTAGGATACCTATATATTCTACCTGTGTTCTAGTAAAAGACTTTATATCAGGTACATGTGCTTTTGTACCAGTACCTGGCTTATCCCATGTACTTTAGTCCAAGCCATGTCCACATAAGGGAGTACAAATCGTGCTCTAATCTGTGTACTCTAGCCCATGTCCATGTACCCTCTGAGGTACACACTAAGTCATGGAGGAGGTACCATATGTCAAGTGATAGGGGTTACATTCCATGTGATCCTTTAGTTACTCCAAAACCCTAACCACCGCACATGGGGTTCACATGGCATGTAGACCCGATTTACATGCCATTTAGCATGGGATTTTCCCGAATCTCATATCTAGAATCTTCACCTCTCCACATTTTTTCGATATTTTATACAGTGACCACCTCTCCAGAAAATCACGAATCAAGGATAAAAAAACCTTTCCATCACTGAACAACAATATTTGTCCCTTCGATCCGCTCGTAAAATAGATTTATACATAATTATTCCCATGCACCAAAGAATGTGAAATTGGGCATCCAAAGTTGTCTGATCCATTGATTCTTCCATAATTACACCACCTTATAGTTGTAATGATCCAAGATCTATGATTTTGGACCATTTCACCAATAAACGGGTACATAATGATTTTTCTTTCAGGATATGCCAAACCAAGGGACAAATGAAGAACTCCAGTGATGAACAGGGAAATGAGGGAGAAAATCATAAGAAAAATTAATAATATTAGACCCTGATCAATGTTCATTTTGATCTTGGTTCATTTTCATTAGAATGAATATATATGAATAAAAAATCAAAAATAATTCTCCTAATAAAATCCACATAATAAAAACCAAAACTCAAGAAACATGATCCATGAATCAATATTTTTGTCGATTGATTTGAGTTTTTTATAGAAATCAAGAATGAGGAAGAAAATCCAAATTAAAAATTCCCTACCTTGAATTGAATCAATCACTGACAACGAATAAGGCTGCACTGAGATCATTGGTGAGATCCTTTGAATCCGTTGCGTGTCGATCATCCATCCATGATCTTGTCATCGTTCTTATGAGAGAAAACCACCAAAGATCTCTACAAAAGATCTCTAATGGTTCTAGATTTTTGTGGATAACCCTAGAATTCGGACATATTAGTATATTTAAAGACACTCCAATCGATGAGTCAATGACAAAAATTAAAATAATTTATTTAATTATTTTATTCATTTCCATGCCTATGATGAATTTTCCAAAAAACGACCCACGCCGACCAAGTTTATGTTGTTCCTAGGGTAAAAACCTTATTTTGAACTCAATGATACCCTTAGATTTCTGATTTGAACATATATTTATAAGTTATTCCAATTTTTCATGAAAATTGTGTGCAAGTAAAATTTAATATATTTAATATATTTCATGCATTTATTTTGGACACACTAGGCCTCATAATAGCATTCCATATTAGATCTTGGTCTTGAAAATAATCCATACAATATCCAAAAATAATAAATTTAAAATATGATTCATTACATCTTCAACAAATCCACAATATAAAATTGATACAGTTATAGAGTTTTTGTATTTTTACTTGAAAAATGCATTGCTTCAGCAAAAATCATTACTCCACTTTATGAATACCACTTTTAATATCCTAATATTATGTATAAAATATATAAACATTAATACCACATCAAAACCATGATATCATATTTAAACATGGTTTTCCCAATAACTATATAAATGTTTCCAATAGAGATGATGAATGTTTATATTCTCCTTAAACCATGTGAAAAATGTTTTTTTATGAGCATTCATCTCCAACATATCTTTATTCTCACTATAAAATTGATTCAGTGCATTAATAAGTGATTTTATATATGAATAAACCTCATATGTGTTATTCAAGATGTATAAATGTGATTATATTATTTGATAATGTGCCATGGACATTATTTTTATTCCACAAAACCCATTTTCTTTAATATAAACAACTATGTGGTGAGGTTTTGGTAGACCAATGTGACCCACTTTAGAAAATAAATCTATATAAAAATAATTTAAGTCCTTATAAATATAATTCTCAATAATTGATTCCATTGGTTGATGTGAATTCTTAACATAAACCTTCAAAAAATTTATATATCATTCAAAAGGATACAACCAATATAAATATACAGATCCATATAACTTTATTTCTTATAAAAAATGTTTGCTTAAATGTACCATAATATGAAAAAACATGGTTGAAAATAAACTTCTAGTTGAGAAAGTTATTGATAACTAAATTCTTCAAGGTGCTTGATGAATTTAGATTAGTCACTTTTCAATAATGAGTAATGAAAAATTAAAACATGTTAATGATAGTCATTTTGAAATATATTAATAGAATTTAATTTTGTAAAACTGATAGTAGTTGTATCAAAACATGATAATCATGATATTTCATGCTTATTAACTTCTATTCTTTTTATACTAAAAAATTATTTATATTTGAAAAGTATTCATGAGTAAATTTAATACCATGTAACCACTAACAAAAAACAGATATTCTTTATGTTAGATAATACATAGAATGTCAGAGACAATAATGTTAATTTTTTCCTTTAGGAGTAAAAGTTAACTCCCAACATATTCCCATTGATAGTAAGTCTAATTTTTCATTCAATCTATCCTTAGTATTTCCTCAAATATAAAATACTCCTCCAGTCACAAAATCAAATATATTATTATCAAAATCCATCATATTAATGTGTTCTTTTCCTCTTGGTAACTCTAATAAGGAACATCAAATAATATTGAACATTTATTCAATATATTTCTGTCATTATGTGATCTTTGTGTCTTCCCAAATGTGACCTCTATATTTTTCAACCACTCAAAATAGTAGTTGGTCGATAAATATTTTTTAACAACATCAAACTCTTATGAGTTATTAAATATATTTCTTAATATTTTATAAGTGTGATACATATATAGAAAACATTAATTTCCCATGTACATTGTTTTTCTCCTATCTACCAAATAATGATGTGAAGTCCATTTTTTTAAAATTGGTCATGATTCATGTCCCTTAACATGGTATTTAGAAAAATATCCATATACTGGTAAATATTTTATAGTAAAACTTATCATAGAATAAAATTGAAAAATTATATTTATAATAATCAAACACTTTTATACCTTCATCTAATAAAATATTCAAATAATCAATTTATTATGACCAATGAACACCAATATCATTTCCAAAATGTTTTGGCCTTGAAATCTTTAAGATCAACATAAAATATTTTTTTTTATGAAAATGTGTTGAAAAATATAGTAAATTACCAAAATAACAATCCATGAACTATATATACTACTGACGCTCTGATACAGATTCATTTCATCCATGCATAATTCACGTATAATATTTCAAACATTATTTTTGAAAGTAGAAAATCTATTGATCAATTTTATTCTATTTTTGGGATCTATTATATGATGAACTTTTTCCATAATATATTTTCTTGTATTCAGGAAATCTTAACCATTTTGTATCATATGAATTTTGAAACAAATTATTTAAATAAGAAATTAAAGGAATATACCTACTTTCCTTAATAAAAGGTTTGATACTTGTCATAATCGATGAATCCATATGAACCATTTCATCAAACTTATATCATAATGCCCAAAAATTTGGACACTTTGATAATACTTTATTTTCCTTTTTATTAAATACACATTAATTAAGGAATAAATTTATCTTCTTATATACTAATCCAATTAGACATAATATTTTTTTGTATCATAATTTAAATCTTATAAATTGTTCTTTTCTAGAAGTATGTATTTAAATAACATAAATAAATAATATAAAACTCTTATCACTCCAACCATTATTAGTATTCAAGTTTACCAATCTCAATATTTAGGGTAAAATGATAAATTTAATATAACCTAGATATTATGTTTTCTCAATTTCACTATAGTTTCTCAATCATTAAAGATTTATTATTTATTTATACTCTGATATTAGAAATCATTTACTTTATTTGATTTAATTAATAATTTTGAAAATTTATATCATCTTTATGTTTTGAATTTTGTTCAATTTTACCATTCCAAATCCAAATATTTTAACTTAGATTAAAACTATTAAAAATTAAATGATATTTGATTTCAATGAATTCTAGTTTTCTTATATTTAAATAATTAATTCACAAGAAATAAAAAAAATCCATTATTTACAACATTACATTTTGAAAAATTCAAAAAAAATACTCTACTCATTTCTAAATTCATCACTTATTCACTATAAATTAAATCAACTATGAAATATGATATAATGTATTCCATTTTTTTTTAAAATAACAAATTTTTTAAAAATTATAACAATAATAATAAAACATAAATGGATGAAATGTAGAGGCCTAAATTTTACCGGCCCTATACTTTATAGTTTTGAGGTGTTTAAGGTGTTAGGATTGATTTTGGAGGTGAATTGTGGAGGGGGATATAAGCTTGAGCAAAAATTTTAGCTGACCTAAAATCACACCATAATAATGTTGGGTTGCATTGCCCAATGGTGTGGATAGATAGCTGTTTCCTCTGGATGGTACAACCTAATAGTTATAAAACTATTAGTGAAATTTTGGTGTGATGAATTATATTACACTATGATCTATTAAGCCTTGAAATCATCATATTTATTCTTAAATTGGTGGTTGAGTTTGTTACACCGTGATAATGTTTTATCATGGATTGGTTTTTTGTAATGAATATTGAGTTTGAGGAAGAGAAATAAATTTTTCAATATAAAATATAGGGTATTGATTATTATGATGTAATATAAATAATTACATCAAAATAATCATTAAACTTTCCCAAATTAAATAATTTTTACCATGAGATATAGTTGAGGATTGAATCATGGTTTCCAGAGAACTGGTTTACTGGGCTCATTATGCTGTAACATTTAAAGATTACTCGATGATTTTATAACCTCATTTTTTATTATAAAATTGAGTGGTTTCTCAAATTACTTTCATTTAATTTGGTTTTAATAAAACCCTAGGTGTACCATGGAATAATTTTTGTGATCTTGGGTGCCATGGAGATTCTCTAAGCCTTTAGATTTTTGTTATTTATCTCTTGTGATCTGAGGTGATACTCTTATCCCTTTATCTAATTTTTTATTATTCTTATTTAATGAGGAAGAAATGATAGGGGTTTTTGTTTGGTTTTATTAGAGTTTTTTTTGAGGGTTTGATGAAGGAAAAATTTATTTTAGGTTAGTGGAGGAATCATTGAGAAGTTATTGGAGTTTGATTATTGGTTTCCTCTCTTTATATTATTATGATCACTAATGATTTAGTTTGATGTTAGGATTTATATTTCCTCTATTTTTTTTATTTTAACCTATATTAATAGTAATTTAGTTTTATTTATCTATATTTATGAGATTGAAAAAATGAAAATAATAATTATATTGAATATGGAATTATCAAGTGAGACAAAACTGTTTTATATATTTGTTATTATTGAATTATTTCTTAATTATTGTTGTGCAGAGCATATTGCTATGTTTATATGTTATTTGTGATATGATGAAACATTTTTAAATGGTTAAATAAACTTGAATATGGTAATGAAACAGAGAATGTGAAAAATATAGAAATGTTTATTAGACATTATTAATATGAATAGGTAAATTGATGATGATGCATGATAAAAGGAAATTGTTTTTTTATTGTTTTGATTGTACTATTGTTTTACTATGAAAAAAATGGAAATATTTGTTATAGTTGATTTTTTTATGAAGGAGTAGGTTGATATGTAATTATTTTCTATGATTATAGAAGGAGTGATGTTATATGTTGTTTTTTAGTAATAAAGTAAGGTTTTTGTGGTTAGTGTTCCATAATATATTTTGGATATAAAAGGATCTTGAATGAATTAATGAATTTATTAAATCACAATGGAGATGTGTTGTGATAATAAGTGATGTTTTGAATAATTTATAATAAAGTGGTGGTAAATTTCACATCTATAATCTCATTTTAGGTACTATTTATAATATTTATTCATTTCTATAACTCCCTTTCATTTATCTGTGTTTTTATTTTTAAATTTTTTGAAAATGGGAGAAATTGACTATTTCATAGTTGGAACATGTTTAGTGAAACCATGAGTAAAAACATAAAAAGCTTGTGTCTTCTTCACAAAGGTGATTTTAATAGTTGGTGTATAGTTTATCTAACTGTATTGCCGAACTATATGACACCCAAGTATATTCTAGTTCTACCCACATGGTTGGTACATGGTTTGTTGAATCACATGGCTAAACCATGAAACCATCCCAGCAACTTAAAAATTTTATTTTCTAAATATATACCCTTCATTTTAAACCCTCTGACCCATATTAATATACCCCATTAGATCCTCCATCACTCATTAATCATGATATTTATTCCCTATTCCTCATAGGGATTAGATTCAATGATTTTTCTTCAATATTATTCAATAAAACTCTATTTAAGGGTCTCCACTTCCTTACTATTGTTTATTTCTACTCCTTTTTCTGAATTTATCTCTACTCTAAGGCCATGGTGTCCTAGGGTTTCCTTTAGAAAATTTTAATGATATTGATTTTTGATTTAAGGGTTTTTCATTTCCTTTAAATTATCCTCACATTTTAATTGGTTTTACAATAGTTTTCATCATTGGAGATGGGTTAAGGTAGGTGGTTTCTTGTGGAACTCTTTTTTCATGAAAAAATATGTGGTTTATATGTTTTAAAATTTTTTTGGTTATTTTTCAAGAATTTATAGAATTTTTAAGGGTTAATTATATATATAGTGTTGTTGAAAAATTATTTTCTTTTAAATTAAGCATGTCAAAGAATTTTATAAAGTGGTACTTTTTTGGAAAATGATGGAATCTTGCATTTTATTTTTTTAAAGGAACTATAATTTAGAATTTTTATTTGATAATGTGGAAGTGATTTGGTAAATTTTTAAATGACACATGATAACCCATGCATATAATGGGGAAGACTACAACAAAGTAATCTATTGTATACCAGAACACTAACTAAACATATTAGACTTATATAATAGGTCATGGGTTTTTATAATGGTGTAAAAACACCACTAGGCCAATTAATACACTCCTTAGTGGTGGGTTAGATGTGGTTTCATGGTATGGAAGAAACCATGATGCTAAACCAGGTAATGTTCTCATTAGTGGTTCATGGGCACAACTAGACTTGAACATTAGATCACAATTTAGAATGATGGTTCATTGGGGCCCATGAACTTATATGTCTTAAGGATATCCCATAGAGAATATTAAAAAGTGTTTTCTTACGTATAATTTTAGTTCATTATAAATTTTTACATTCATTTTTTTATTTTCTTTCCTTGAAAAGGTATAACCCTACTTTCATAGAGTTTATTTCAAACTAGCATGTTTTTTTGTCTAACAAGAGTTACTCATGAAACACTTGGTAGGATATTATTGAGATAGGGTTAATCATGCCCTATATACACCCAATGGGTATATATTGGCCTTATTTTTATAGATATAGGTATAGATAAAGGGATACCTGGAGGTGTTGGTTCTTCTTTTTAGTGGAGCATGAAATAATGGTGGTGAAATGACGGGAATTAAACCATCATGCCACATAGATATGGGTAGAAACATTTATTTAATTTTTGGTTTTAGTTTATGTATCAACTTCATGTATAAGATACTCAACCCACACATATTTTTTTTTGTATATGTATGTGATAGAATCACCCATTTTAGTTATAACATGTTTAGTATTTTTTTTCACTTATAATTGTTTTTTTCTTTATGAGATTTACTGTATGTTTATGATGGTTATTAGTTTTATAGTTTAGTTTCATTTTTTCAAGAGAATAACCTACCAAAATATGAAAAGGTCATGTAAGATACTTGGTTTAGATCCACTTAAGGGTTTCTATTGGGAAAACCATTCCTAATGGAGATTCTTGATTCCTCAAAATTTGTTTCCTTCCTATGGGGATTGAGAATACCCTTTAGTACTTTTCACAGGATGATTAGGGTGCCTAATTGAGGGTTGACCAGGGTTGGTTCATGAAAAATTGGTATTAGTGCTCAAGTTATTTGACTTATGATATTTGGTATGTCATGGTAGAAAAAAATATATGGTCATTAGGGCTTGAAGGGTAGGTTGAAAGTGAGCTTCTGATTAATAATCATGATAACAAATATTAAGACACCATATGATTTAAAAAAATGTGTATTTTGATGTGTTTTTTAATGTTATTTTTAATTTTGATAGTTTTTAGGTCAAACTAATGAACTATATTAACTTTTATAGGGTGCATGGTTAAGACACATGGGTTGTATGCTTTGTGACCATACCATGCAGCCCAAGTGGAGGGGTTCTAGTGTGAACCACATAGTTGGTAAACATTTTAACAAACCATGGTCAGTGGATATTTTTGGAATTTATGTATTTTATTCTTCTATGTAATTTATTTTTATTCTTAAAGGTTTATTAATAGATATTAATGATTTATATTGAGACTATTTACTTGTTTTTGATGATTTATTTTTTATTTATTTGGATTCATTTAGTACCATTCCCCTACAAAGACTTCTTGTGAAACCTTAAGAGGGAGAAGTGGGAAATTTTCCATGGAATAATACCCTAGTGGACTATAACTTCCTTAAATTAGTGGTTTGAATGATATGAGAAATGTAATAAGAAGCAGATCTCAGTCCTCTTAAAACTAAATAAGTGGGTTTATTCTTAGATAAAGATTTATCTCAAGAATTCATCCATCAGAAGCCTCCATCTTATTGAGAAAAAATGATCTTTGAGATTTTAATAATTGGTTAGAGAAGTTAGATTTTAGATTTTAATATTTTTAGACCCAATCTTCCATCAAGGTTATTTTTTTTGACTTTATGCTTAAATACATTAGTTAACAATGGTGGGATCATTTTTCTAGGAAAAGTATCACAAGAACCTAGAATAGAAATATTTCAAGGTGGTATTGACCCAAAAATTATTTTTATAAAAGATAGTATTTGGAAAGTCCCATGAATTTATTTCCCTTCATCACAGTGACATGGTAGTTATGAATTATTTCAATAGATTCACCAAGCTTGTTCATTTCTCACCAGAGTTGGTGTCAAATAGAAAAAATAAAGGATTAATTTTTTTTACAGGTACATTTCCAAACATTTTATCTAAATTCTTTATATTGAAGATCCAAATTTTTGATAAGGTTGTAGATCATTACCTCATTTTAAGATTCTATATTTGTTTGAGTTGAAATTTATTGAAGAAATTTTAATTTTAAATTACAAGACATGTCAAATTTTGATTAGATATTGATAAATAAATTATAGAGTTGTAATGGACCAAAGTGACATTTTTTACATGTAATGAGGATATGGATGTATCATAGGATCTTGAGTGATCCATAGGAGCTTCAAGTCCAATTTAGAGAGTTTTTAGAGAATTGTAGATAAGGATAATAGTTTTAGTGAATTGTTTAAGGGAAACTATGAAGAAACCTTATGCTCAATGAGATTTATGTTCATTTTGTAATGAGAATGGTAATCTCACACATTTGGTTCATGGTTAAGGTAAAACTATGTGATATTTTATAGGAAACCATGAATGTGTTCTGAGAGGTTTCAAAGGTGGTATCACAATTAGTGAACATCTTGAAAAACCATGTGCACAGTCCATGTGATGTGTGTGTATTTGAGTAGTGGAGGGAACACGATTGGTGATTTTTTAAAAATGTTTGACCTATTAAAATAGGGAAATATAAAAACCCCAAATTTTAATAAGGACAAACCTATTTTCCCCCTTTCCTCCACTTTAATGATCTAACTCACTCCCCCTTACTTATATTCTCCAAGACCTATCATAGTGGTGTCTTTTGGGTATTTTATAGGAATCTTGAGGCACTACCTTCCATATGTCGGCCTCTATTGACCTCAAAATCTATTTTTCTTAAATTTTGGTTTCTTAATTTAGGTATTTTTTTCTGATTCAATCATATCATGGTGTAATTGGATGAGAAAAATTGGGATTTTGACCTACCTAGGAAGAGAACATCCTGAGATTCTATCAACATTTCACCACATGTCATTTCATTGAGGCATGTTTCCATGATAAAATTTCAAAGATTTTGTGCTTAAATTAAATTGAATTAATAATTTTTTTACATTGTTGGATAGTGATTTTTCTTGATTCAAGGTTGGGGGTATGTCATGGGTTGTTGGTGAGTGTTGGGTTATGGTCCCAACGTAATGGGATCGACCGGTGAGAATTTGATAATTATAACTATTTAGACAAAATAGTTTAATTAATTATAATTTTTCATATTAATTAATTAATTTTAATGTGGTTATAATTAATTAATTATATTATTTTGGTTGTGAGATAGGACCTCATATGTCTTGGATGAGGCTGGACGAGCTTGGTCGGGCCTTAGAAGCTGTTTTCTAACCTTATAAAATGATTTGAAAGCATAAAATAAAAGTAGATGGTCTAACATAATTTAACTATGATTTATTCCTAGTGTTTATATGCATATGGGAATGGGGCCTCTCCAGTAGGGAAATGACCTAATTTTATTAAATTATTAAATTTAACATGGAATTTAAATTTAATTAAACTATTAGGATTAAATAAAATTCTTGGAACTCGAAAAAGTTTCAAGTGGCCTATGGGTCTCTTATGATTTTTCTGGTTTCCTCAGTTGCCAATGTGTGAGGACTTGATGATAATTTTTTTGTAATGGATCTAGTATAGGAACCTTGGTATACCCTTGAATAGAGGGGGAGGTGTGTACTTCACTCCCATTAGGACATGAATATTGAGTGGTTAGACCCCATAGAGAATTGGTGGTAAGGTTGGGAGGTAGGAATGAACTGGTGGTGATAGATATAGTGATATGGGATAAAATTACATTGCTCTATAGATGTTAGAATGAATTAACCTTGAGGCCTATGAGGTTGGATGATGACGTTGATGATACTATGGGACTTGATGTCCCTCAGGCATCTAGATTAGGCCTAGGAGGCCAGATATGAATGAGGATCCTAAGTGGGATGCCTCTACTGAAGTGATAACCCAAGGGAACTATTTGGTTGACCCATTTAGGAAATTAGCCTAAGTCTATATTCTTTGGGAATGAGTTATAGTGATCATGGGTGTCACCTTAGATCCCTGATTATTTAGTTGAGCTTATTTAGGCTGAGAGGAGTTAGGTTTTACTTTGGGGAGTTTGATTATAGTTTCCTATTGGGTTGGACATATGGACTCCCATATTTATAATTTTTATATTTATGTTTTATATAGTATAAAATATAGAAAATATTGTTTATTCTATGGTAACTCCCATTGAGGATGATTCTGTAATGATTATAGGGAATATGCCTGAATGGAAACCCCCATAGGATAAAATGGATGTAATTCCTATATGGATAATGATTGAATGATGATGCTCCTGTAGTGGTTGTATGTGACACTGGACAGAGCTTCCAAATAGTTAGAGCTTAAATATGGTTGTAATTATATGGATTTAAAGCCTAAATGATTAGGTGGACCATCCTATGCAAGAATGGTAGAGACATTCTTATGGGGGATCATATCCTATAATATTCCAAGGACCTTCTATCTGTTGAGGCATGGAAGGTCTAGTACACTCTATTTGAGGAGGTTTGTTATGAATACTACACACCCCCTTTGAGGTAGATCTATGATGAATATAGAATATTCATATATGGGAGGTTTTTGATACTGTAGTTGGAATTATTTCCCTACGTTCTCAAAAATAGTCTAGTATTAGGAAAAAGCAGGTAGCATGGAGGTTATTTAGTTTCAAAGTTTATCTATATATTTATTTATCTCAGTTGACCATGTCACTTGCACATATCACTACATATGCTATTTAGTATGATATCGTGTTGGTGGTTGCCAAACTAATTTTTGTACTCAAACCGTTCTTGGGAATCTAATTCACTTGGGTACCCAAGAAGATGTTCACTTGTTTATAGGCATAGGTGGGGATGAGGCCTAGGATTAGGTTATTCATGATTTACTAGGATTACTTAGATGGTATCATAATTCTGGATGAGGTTGAGCTCAAAGATGCAGTGAATCCTTTATTTTTTCTATTTTTTCATGTATTTGTAACCTAACAAGTGGGAAGTTTTATGTATATATAGAATGGATGTTCTGGACCTTATCAAATTTCATGTGTTAACATTGTATGTTTTATTTATTTTAAATGCTCTAATTATTTAACATTTTTAATTGTGTTTAGTCATTTTATATTTATTGCATACTCTAATAAGGGGTGGGGGGGTTATAATCTCCCTATAGTACCACCTTAGATACCCACTGCTAGCTATTAGCCTCCGGTATTCCGGGAGACATTCCTTTGGTCATGTAGTGACCACTATTCCAAGAACCATATATTTTTCCTGGTAGGTGGGATGTTACAAAGAATAATCAGAGAATTCCTTTTATTTTGTATTTTTGTTTCAGGATATGTTAGACTGGATATTCAAGAATGCATTAGATCCTTTGCTGGATATCAGATTGGTGCATTTAGAACACTTGTTATATTTGTAATTCTAGGTTACTAGGGTTGGGAATACTATTTTTCTTTTTCATGTTATGGTTATATTTTATATTTTTCTTGGTAAACTCACATTTGGTTTTATATTTTATGGTTTATTATGGATTTATGGATCTTTGACCATTATAAAGAGGCAAGCGATTAAGTTTGACTCTTCGTATTTGATGGAAGGATATGTTTTGTGTACCAAAATAGGCACGTAGGATTTACATGAAATATAGGCCTACTCGGTGTGATTATTATAACTGATGACTAACTCTCTATTATTCAATGTTCTATAAACTGCTCATAAAACATTTTACCGTATAAGTACATAATGAAATCCGAATCAACTAGACCAAACATTATAAGTATTTCCTACTAATTATAGGTAATTTGGATCTATGGTGACATTATTGGCAATGAGAATGATGAAATATTCCTAGAAAACAAGAGGTATAGTGACCCTAGTGGGTTAGTATGGCATTGTATTCCTAATGATGAACCCCTTATGGTTTGTTGTTATTTAGTTTCGTTTATTTAAAGTTCCTATAAAAACCTATATGTTGTTTTCCCATATATCTTGGAATAAAATTATACTCAAACAAATAGTATGTTTGTATTTTCGCATTATAAAGATCATATTGGGTGATACCATTAGATATGTGAAGGTTTGACCAATGAGACATGATCCTATAGAGAGTGGCCCTTTTTGTGGATGGTCATGGGTATGAGTGCCCTAGTTGTGGGAAGTGGATGGTGTTAAATATTGTTGTATATGGGACCCAATGAGTGGGTGGTTTGGAATGTGTGTTACCATGTTTTTCAAGGAAGTATTGTGTATAATGTCCCTTGAGATGTGATCTAGGCCCTAGGTGGCCAGACCTAGTGACATTTATGTGAGACATAACTAGTAGGGATAAGTTGGAGACTTAGAGACCCTTATTTTAGACCTGGACCCCAGTGGGTTGGTGTTTGGTTTGATTAAGGGACACCCACGAGAGGGTTTTGTTCTTGGACTTGTTGATTCTATAAAGGCTGTGAGCATAGTTGTACACAAGTGACGAGATCGGTAAACCTGAGGTGTTACCACATATATAACCAGGCATGATGATGCATTTTTTTACTTAGGAAACACATGGGGTGTTTGGGTATCAAAACTATCTTATAAAGGTAATACTATTTGGGTACTTAACCCAATGGACCACTAGGTGTGCTTCTAGTGAAATGATTATAGTGTGAGTGGATTCTAATATCTAGAATGATATCGGGTTATAGCTAAGTGTGTGGATGAGGTCGACATGATTTGGACTAATGGTAGTGCTAGAAAGATTCCATGAGGTGGGTGTCCGTTTTACGGATCATGCATAGGTGAGGTGCATGATTTTGAAGAGGTATTTCTATGGAACTTATGGCACATTGAGGATGATTTAAAACAGAGCACAAGTTTCTTGGACATCATGCAGTTTGACTCACTGGAGTGTAGGTTGGGTGTTGTAATTGACGACGACCATGATTGGGATAAATACTTATGAGGTTAGATGAGATACATACGGTCATTATGACCCAAATATTTTTATAGAATAAAGGAAGAGCCCCTATGATTAGGGATATCCTCAAAAGGAATCTAGTACCATGGGAATGATGACTTGGGTATAGAACTTGACAAACATTATTATGGAGATGTGTTGTTAGGTTATGAAATTATATGAGCGTAGATCGAGAGGAGCGACATGCGTGGTTGGATATAGAACCCATTCTAGGTTGGTGCCCAAGAGTGAATGTGTTTTGACAATGCCAATTGTTATATTTTATGATGGATGAATCATGGTCCATGGTGATGAAAAATTATTTTGGTAGTGTGATGACAAGGATACTTCTATGGTGGGGAGTTGGATGTTGGTTGTAGGCGTGTTAACCTCACATGAGAAGGGTAATGAGAGTAAGACTAATAATTAGATAATATTTGTAGGGTTCACATACTAATAGATAAGTGAACCAGAGTTCTAATGGATTCCTCAGTGAATTATAGGCACAAGTTTTGATATATATTCAGGTAGAGTCCAAGTGCAGATGTTGGTCTTGGGATGGATTTTGACAGTCAAGATATGTTGGATCTAGAATGTTTTGGTGTTCATGTATGGCACAAAAATGGAAATTGAAATTAATTTATTTTTCAAGGAATATCATTAGGAGTTGAGTATGTGATTTGGTGACAATTATTAGATGATCTCATGATGCCTCTAAGGATAAAGGCATCATGATCGGGTTTTGGTGATTTGTCAGTGGTAGAAGCCAAGAAATCTCAAGAATAGTTGGCCAGAGGTGGTTTGAATTAAATTATGTTGGGTAATTGTATATTTCCAATGACAAACCACATCAATCACATTTTTTGGGATATGACCTGATCATTTTAGGCATTGTGTGGGGCCTTTTAATGATAGGAAAACATGCTTGTGTTATGGATTGATGATGGAGGCATGTCCGTTCTGACTTGGAATCTAGTAAAAAATAATGGAATTAGTGTTTAGATGATGTTATCATGTTTTTTGTGGGTGTGGGTGTTGGAAACCATTCCATGATCATCTTTAGGATTTATATGTGTTTTTAAAGGAGATTATAATGGTATTAATTTTCATGGCTCAAAATTGGCAACTATGGCCTAGGTCCTATGGTGGGGAGCATCATAGGCTAGTTAATGAATGAGCTGATGATGTGGTTGTGTCTCAAAATATAAGGGTTGGGTAATCACACTATTTATGTTTTAGTGGTGTTAATGATCATTGTATTAAATTTTGGTGGTTTAGGCTCCTTTTTTTGGAGCGGTGCTTAATAAGAGATTTGGGTGTTTGTGGATGAAACATGATTATATGAGAAAGAATTAATGATTTTAGTTATCCAGGATGTTTGTTTTGATGAACCAAAAGGATTCTCAAGGATTATAAGTATTAATCTAGGTAGGTTTTAAGATCTAGTGTCATTATGAGTTGAAAATTTCATAAGAAATTTTATTTTTTATTTCTCAGATAGGTTATTTTTTGACCATAAATACATAATATAATTTTAAGAGTTGGAACACCTAAAAGTAATTTTTTTAGATATAAAATGAGGATTAATATTTATATCAGGTGATCTAGTGATCCTTGAGATATTTAGTTTCAGTTTGAAGATTTTTTGGGAAGTTTGTCCAGGGTGCATGGTTTGGGCACACAATTTATTGAAAATCACATATAACATTGATGATCAATGAACTTTAAATTAAATTTTTTAAGAATAGTTATCTCATAGGGTTGGTCTATGGTTAGGGTAAAATAATTCAACATTTCAGGGGAAACCATGTGACTGTGTGAAGGAGTTTCTGAGGTTGTTCCACTGTAGGTGCTCGATTTGGAAAACCATGCTACCAAACTATGCATGGTATGTGTCTTTGAGTAGTAGAGGACACACGTTTGGATCACAGTTTGGAAAACCACGAATCCTATTAAAAAATTAAATAATACCATTTTCCTTCCCCCCAAATTTTTAAGCTGACATGGCCCTCTTTCTCCCCTTTCCCCCCATCAAACAACCTTGCCCCTTCCCCCTTCAATATACTCTCCATGACCTATCAAGGAGGTGTACTATTATATTTTTTTGGAAATTATGAGGTAGGATCTTCCATTTTCTATCCTCCTTTGACCCTCTTCTAATACACTTATTTTTTTGGTTTCCTGGTTTGGGTATTTTCTTCTGATTCCACTGAGTTATAGTGGAATCGATATAGCACGATGGAGATTTCACTATTCCTTGGAAGATGATGTCTCGAGATGCCGTCCGTACTTCACTACATACAGTTTAACTAAGGTATCTTTTTTTAGTGATTTTTAAAATCTTTTGATCTTAAATTTAAATAAATTAATAATTGTTTTGATTTCATTAGTTTGGATATTTTGCAGTTTGAGGTTGGGAATATGCTATGGGTTTTTGGTGAGAGTTTGGTCATAGTTCTGACAGGATAAGATCAACTAGTGAGAATTTTGGAACTACGTTTATATGAATAAAATATTTTAATTAATTATAATTTGTTGATATTGATTAATTAATTATGGTGTGGTTATAATTAATTAATTTTTGTGGTTTTATTTTGAGACAAGTCTCATATGTCTCAAAATATTCTGGATGGGCTTAGATGAGCCTCTACCATTACTGCTGGCTCTTAGAAAAGAATCAAAAGGCATAAAATAAAGGTATGTGGTCTCACATACTTGAGTTTTGATACTAAATCTGGTCAAGTGGGAGAAATTTTTTATAAAAGTACCTCAAGAATGTTATAGAGGTGAAAAATCTCAAGAAGAATCAAAGGGAGTTACCCAAGATGACCAGTGCATAGTCCCTTGAACATAAAAAAGATCACACAACCCCCCTATGTGGCATAGAAAGACAGGACACCCTTGCACATGAGGCTTGTTCTGTGGACCTACACAGGGTACATCTTTTGACCAGTATCCCCTATTTGACTATTAATAGAACCCTAAATCTCCTCATTTTCAAAACTAAAAAAATGGAAGAATCCCACAAGCTCCGGTCATGAATCACCTTTTCCTAGGTCCTCCCTAACCCCTTAATTATCCCTATCCAACCTAATAAGAGAGGTAATTAAGGTGTATAATGGGATCAAAGTCCCTCTATGATATGAAATACAAGAAACATGTGTGGGCATCCTATTTATCCTAGTAGATGACCCCTTGCATGAGGATCCTTCCCTAATCAGGGACCAATAAGAGACCCATCCTGGGACACCCGATGAGTCATGTAGTGCCGATTATAAATTTTTTTCAAGCATTGTTTCCTAGGTGGTCCATTTCCCATTGTATATTCAGCTTTCACAGTCCTATACCCCCTACGCAAAGCACCACTAGTTTTTCTCTAGCCCTACATGAGACACTTATTTCTCTCTAATTCAGGACCTATGTGATCCCCCCATTGAGCTGTCTTCTAATCCTCTAATGGTAGGGATCCTATTCCTTTGGCTCCCTGGTTAGAGAGGAACCAAATTGAAATCTCCATGTAAGACTCAAGACTTTTAAAACCATAGAAAGGGGAAAAATAACATTTCTCCCATTTGGGTATGCATTCCTTCAGTCAACAGTTTTACAGACATTTCCTAACTTATGGTTAGGGTCTTTGGGGTGAATGTGAGTATGCATTCCTACTTTTAAGAGGGCCCCTACCCTAGGGGAGGTGTCAGGGATCTCCTAGTTTTGGATATGATTTTTTGTCCCTTGCCCTTCCCTCATTGTCTTTAAGACCTAGAGCCTCTGATTCTATGCAGGGAGGGTGAGGATTAAAATTTCCATTCCCTTTTATAAGGAATTATATACTCTTTTCGTAACTAATTTTGGTGAATCTCTCCTAGATTAATCCCCTATCCTTCCTTACAAGTGGTTTCACTATCACTGCTCTTCAGGTTATAGGTTATACCTGAATGGGTAGTCTGATATGACTATCCTGGATATGAAATAAGAGAGGGAACAAGTGCATTAAATCCTTTTATTATTCTATCATATCCCACACCTCTTCCACCAATGGAAGGGGGGAGTATGTGATTTAATGAATCTTTAGCTTCCACTTGTTTCTCACATTCAATTATGACTAATTATGACTCATGTGGGATTAGAGGATAGCCATAATCAAGACATCCACATATTTTAATTCATATTTTTACAGAGAATATTATTCTAGATCTTTCTTTCACCTTCCTTTAGATGGTCTCCATAGGCATGGGTCATCTAGGCCATATATCCAACCTTAGGGGAAATCAGATTGTTCAGTTTTCTGAATCTTCCATTTCCCCAAATTTGTCACACCAAGCTTGACTCACATGGGATTAGAGGTTGATGGTGGTCATGAATTCCACCTTATTATAAAACATTTGGACATCATTACAAGTGTAATACTGAAACTAATCCATGGGAATTATATTTGGTATAAGCCCCAACATTTCACAATAGGGAATCCCCCTTAGGTCTAAAATTAAAACCAAACCCTCAAATATCTATGATTCAAGTCACTTATCATGGAACAAAACCCAAAAGGGAATACTCCTTAGGAGTAATCTATAATTTAATCCTCTCTAAGGTCCATAAAGCCCAGTGATAAAATTTTTTAGTGGGATTCAATAAGCATTGGTCATCACAATCAAACTACATGGGCTATGATTCCTATCTAAATGGGATATATAGGAAGCCTACCTAAGGTTCAAACCCAACACACAAAAATAAACCCTATTCTCTCTGGGACACATTACCAATATAGTATTATACAACATGGTAATCTATATCCCTCCTAGGTTCCCTAGATTGCTTCTACATAAGTCCAACACCAAAATTTGACTTGACACTTTACACCTAAACATCTTAGTCATATGAAATTAAACTGCATGGTTTGGTCCTTATCACATGACCATAAAATGTATGATGTGATCCTTTGAGTGGTATATAACTATGTTCATAATTATTCATTTCATTAGGATATATAGGATTCTTATTTTATGGGTTTGATCCCAACATCAAAACAAATCTATTTTCACTAGATACACTCCAGAACGCCCCACTTTATGGTTGAAAACTAGAATCATTATAATAAAGAGTAAAGAATCTATGATTAGTACATAAGAGGATATCATTGATAGATAACCTCAGATACATATATATATCTCCATTTATGAATAACTTTAGATGCATAAATATGATTCTAAATTCCATACATGATAATAATTGATTGTTAATTCAAGGGTGAACCAAATCATACTTGGGAATAGATGAAGGATTCATGAACATATCTTAAATCTATAGAAGATACTTAAAGTAGAAAATAATTCCCCTAAAAATTGTGTGATGATCCTAACCTACCATCCTCTCAGCCATTGTGTGTTCTAAAGTATCGTTGGTCCAGTTTCTGAATGAACGCTTGACTTTGTAAAGAAGGTCCATGAGTTATAATGGATATACAACTTTTGGGTATTTTATACTCCTTGAATGAGCCCCATTGAATATAGTTTGAAATTAGTAAAATTTATGTGAACAATTTAACAAAACTTAATCCCTTGTAATTGATTTTCAGGTGAACATGATGTTTCTATTGGAAACAAAAATGATAAACCCGACATGAATCATTAACCAAGATGATAGTGTCACCCATATGTCAGGCCCATTTCACATTTAAGATGGAATATAGAAAGAAATAAAAATCAATCATGCATGTGTTTGTTTAAATGAGATTATAATTTTATGGGGTTTTCTTGTTTGTGTTTGTCATCTATATCCAGATACTCTCTCTTATAACTCCCTTAAATCCAATGGAATCCTTCTAGCTTACGTAAACGCATTCCCTGTATACTTTCTATATTGGATATTTATCCAAGAAGGGGAAGACATCACCAAACTAGAGTCTTAAATGACGGGTCTTGAATTCACTATTCAGGGAGTATCATAATAATGGATGAATCTCTACCCTGGAGTTTAGTCTACATGCCATCCATCTTGAAAATTCCCATTGATCATCTAATCATTGATGACCAGTGGCCCAGAAGAAGGTGGAACCTACCACCGTCTTCAACAATTTTGGAAGTTTATACATGGAACAAAACAACTATTACCTACCTTATTTTATGGAGGTGTATCAAGAGGCAATGGATGAACTCATCCAGAAGACATAGGGGGTCCTTCCAATGGGTTCCTTCTAGTAGTCGCTGCCGCCAATTCCATGCGACAATGAACCATAAACACGACGAGGGTTCCATCCTTGGTAATCTGGCATAGATCATCTAGACCCAAGCATTAAAGATGTCCCTCTGGTGAAAGAAACTGGCCAACAGAGAGTGGGGCCACACCTATGTACCCTCTGGAGAAGTCCCCAATCTAATTTGGTGGAAAACTATGAGTCGACAGAGACAACCACCCAACCTAATTCAGCTAGCTAAAAAACACACCTGGAGGCATCCAAGGAATCCCACTATTCAAATATAGAGTAACATAATTATAAGGAACATACAACTTTTATAACTAATCAAGTCAGCTAAAAGACTCATCTTGAATCACCCAGAGAATCCCTCCAACCAAATACAATGACACAAAACGAGTTGGAACAAGCAATTGCCTGCACTTAGAAATATTTCCAGTCAAATTTAGTGTAAATACATGAGAAAGAAAAAATATTTAACCACATCTATCAATTATACCTATAGCCTAACTTGTAAGTATTCAAATAATCCATCCAACCAAGTTTGGTGAAAAAACATAAGAAGGCCTGCACACTAGCTTGCATTCATCAATCCTGCCAAAAGTTTTATCCAGTAGCATCTGAGGAGACCATATGGAAAGTTTTGAAAATTAAAACATGGTTGAATAAAAACCTTATCCCAACACCTAAGTACTGGTAGTATCCAATGGTAGGAAATTGAGGACAGGAGCAGCAACATAACCCTACTCTAGATGCGGAATGAGAATATAACACCATTATAGTCGCTAAAATCACCATGAATATCCTAAAAATTGTGAATGGGAAGATGTAAATCCTTTCCCATATCCTATAGACCTTATAGGACATCACAACAGTGAAAAAATTGGTGATAGAAGGATGGACACATAGCTCAATCCCCACAAATGGGGTGGCTCACCATCATGTCACCCCAGAGCAGACACACACCTATACTCCTATCTAGGAGGGTCATGGGGAAAATTCTACCATGATATATGAAAAACTAGATTAGAAACATACACTCATTCTAATAGGAGATAATCAGACCATCCCAATGGTCACTCTAAGGTAGTAACAAAACCTTGTCCTTGAAAACCACTTCCCCCCAGCAAGTGGCCTCAATTTCTCACAAAAAGGAATCCAAAATGAAGCCTCACAAGAGATGAATAAAAATGAAAGAGCCCATATATGATCTCACTCTAATTAATGTGGTAGTTCTTAAAGCCATTATATGCTTAGCTATTACAAATCAAGATCCTATTCTCCCGTTACCAAATTATGAGAGAAATAGTAGTAATTCCGAGGGTCCTCCTCAAACACTTCACCATGAAGGATTTCCGCACAACCATAATCTAATCAATCTTAAGAGCCTATATCATTACGAGTATAAAAACATCCCTATGTATGGCCGTAAAATCAAATATCATGAGGTTATTCCCTTTACTATAATTCACCATCGTAGTCCTCCCTATGATGGTGTTCACTGTGAAAGTTATCTCCATAGCAGTGCTTCACTTCATTAGAAGGATCATCCCCTTGGAGATGTAGTGATGAGAAACAACTCTTACCAGTCTTGTTCTGGCCTTTATCCACCCCTCAATACTACATTCTAGAAGTGTTTTTAAATTATCGTGTGCACGAAATCTGCCTCAATATATGGAAAAAACTTTTCCACCTAAGAGAAAAATTATTACCCTATAACGAGTATCAAAGTCACGTTAAGGTAATAAAAGGATATAATGCCAATTTTACTTTTTAGATCTCTTGGCTTCACAACATCCAAAGACTAAGATATAATAAGGAGTCCTTCAACATGTATGCCTTAGGTAATTAGAAAGATTCTAATAGTTTATTATAGATTCCCCATATAGTGTTTATATCAGAGGATGGTATTCAAATGAAGTGTTACATTTTACCATGCCCCCAACCAAAAAATCCTACCAAATGTGGTTTTAAGCAATGTATTAGCTTTAACCCATCTTCAATAAGTGGAATTTGTGCCTAGTCGATGATATGTTTTAAAAACAATTCCTCGACCAACTCTCACCGACATCTGGCCATAAGAGAGTAGGATATTGAAGGAATTTTGTGTAAGGCATCTGAAAATATTTAGTAAGACTCCCACTTAGGGGAATTCATTCATTAGATAGTGTATATGTCATAAATATCACAATGGTATTTGAAAGTGGGTGATTCAGGTGCATTCCAAATGATGCACCTATCCCATATTTGAACAGAACTGCATAAAACCAGAAGTGCAGTTGCAACATTAGAATCCAAAAAATTTAAGAAGAAAACCCAGCCTGTAGGGCTGGGTGATTTTTTATCACAACCCTCAAGGTCAGAAAATAAGGCCTGAAGAGTTATGAAAGTGGAATGAGAATAACCCCCGCCCTTAGGAATGAGAGATTTTTCACCTCAGAAACCTCCTTCTCAGCAGATGATAGTCTTCTATTTATTAGGGGAAGTGCCACAGAATGGATCCTCCTAGTTCACCCCATATTGTGATCTGGTACCCTCACTAGGGATGCACATTACTAAATTACCTAGAGATTCTATTTTGGTTACCATGTTCCAAATGACTCCTAGAGAATGATCGAACGAGAGGACATAGCCTCATGGAGGGCATAGAAAAATGTAGTCTTACAAATATGCTGATAAAATTCCTATAATGCATTATGAATTAGTGAATGTCATTGAAGCTACCCCTAAAAACCCTATAGAACACTAGGAAAATTCAAAGGAGGAATTGGATGAGGAAGTTTTGGTTCAGAATACAACACACACTAAAAAAATTAAAGCCTGTGTGTGTACCGAGAACCAGAGACTCACCATAAATTTGGGAATTACTTTAATCACTCTACCATTACCTCCTCAAAAGGAATCCAACAAAGAAAAGAGTAAGGGTAAGATTGTGGCTCACCTACCTCCTAGAGAGTTTGATCCCTTTTCACTTGAAGAAATATTTTCTCAACAAGTAGAAGAGATGAAATAATTGAGGATACTCAATGAAAAAATACTCTAGGATAGCCATAATCCAGAATATGTTTTTCAAATAGATCCACAACTCACACTCTCAAACAACTTAACTCATAAAATAGGGTTCATCGCAACAACTGAAGTAGACCTAGAACACCTGCTCAACATGAGATACCAACCTCCAATATACCTAGATCTCATAGTAGAAAATCAAGAATTCCCTCTATTAGTTGTACAACCAGAATTGGGCTAGACACATCCTTATAGGCCTGCCCTTATTGGATACCCATGAAAAATACCAGCGGAACCGCCACAAATGGCCCTACCGGCTGTGAAACATGCTTATGCGTCAGCTCATCCATACATTCTTTGAGGGCTCATGAAGGCTCTTGAGTAACTCACGGTTTGATTAGAGGCCATGGAGAAATGGCGTGCTCTAATACAAATAACAAAGAATCCATATCCTAAATCACTTCTACAAAACTAGCTTTTAACAATGTTGGTATTTATCAGCGCTAGAAAAAAAATGCTGGTAAACGACATATTTATTAGTGCTAGGGAATGCACTGATAAATTTAAACTTTTATTAGAATTTTTTAGCGCTAATAAAGAGAACATTTATCAACGATTTATTTTTAGCATAGATAAAGGGCATCCTTTATCAATGCTTTATTTTTAGCGATGACAAAGATTAAAATTTATCAGTGTTTTCTTTTTAGCACTGATAAAGGGTACCCTTTTTTTAGTGATGATAAATATTTACTTCATCAATGCTTTATTAGTGCTGATAAATATTTGAATAAACAAAATGAAATAATTAAATAAAATAAACATAAAAATTGTGTTTATTAAAAAAATATTACAAATGTTATTAATTAAACAATTATTGATAAAAATGATTAAATTGATTATACATTATTAAATATTAATCATTTTATTAATTAGATAATTATGATAATTAATGCTATGAAATTGTATATATTAAATATATAGATATATGTTATATATATATAAATATGATTTATATATTAAAAAATATATATGCGCTTTACATTAAATAGTAATATATTTTTTGAATAATGGTTTATAATTAAAAATTAGTATGAATTAAAAATATTGACTAATTACATAGCACTCGACATATAATTGAATGTCATTTGATTTTTCAATTTAACATAGATCAAATCTATGTTATGTTGATTTCACAAATATGTAATTAATGCATTTTTATATACAATTCACACACATAAAAATTGTCCATTTTTCAATATTGGTAAAGTGTACTTATACTTAATTTATTAAATTTCACTCATTTTTAACATATATGCATGCACTTAAAATTATATATTCTTTAATAATTTTAAAAATAGAATTGTAAAAAAATATTTATAAATAAAAATATTTATAAGTGTACATTTACTATATTTATTCAATTATATATTTATAATTATAAATAAATAATTTTTTTAAAATTATTTAAAAAATTATAAATAAAAATATATATATTTAAAAAATTATTAAATTTATAATAAATTTACTTAAAATAATGAATATATTTTCTATATTGATATATATTTATTAAATATATATATGTATAATTATATATATATATAATGATATGAATATTATTATTAAATTTTTTCAATAATTATAAATTCATAATTATAAAATTATAATAAATATATTTGAAAAGGAATATATTTACTATATTTATATTTATATATATTTATTAAGTATATATAAACATCTACAATTATTTTTGTTCATAATTATAATTATAAATCCTTTTTCAGCGTTTAAGTAATAAGCACTGATAAAAGAATCTTTATTAGTGCTTTTTCACACTATTAAAGATGAGGCTTTATCCATAGTAAAAAATCCCTGATAAAATTAATATTTATTAGCGCTATGACTTCAGCACTGATAAAGAATGATTTTATCAACTATTTTTTAGAGTTTATAAAGACCTACCTTTTATCAGTGCTTATTTATAAGCAATGATAAAAGTGTCTTGATCTATTTAAAAAACCATTACCATTTTGAACCCATTACAATATTAGAAGCTTTCCATGGAAGCCACCCGCTGCCGGTACCCCTCCTCGGTGAATTGAAGCTCGAGCCACACTCCTCGACTGCCTCCAATTTCTCAAACATGTCATCTGACATCTAATGTTAAATTGAAGTTAGGGTTTCCAAAGAGGGTATCAGATCTTCTTCAACCTAGAAAGGAAGGCCTTCTAATTTTATTTATGTATTTTTGGTTTTGTTTTTTATTTCTTCTTTGATTATGTAATTATTTGTGGTCCAATGATTTTACACTATTTTGATTTTATATTATGAACAAGGAGATTTGTTTATGATATGTTGTTTAAATGACCACTGATGTATGTACCCTCTCGATATATGGAGTTATTGGTGATATCTAACACTAAACCTTAGATTTATTCATTTTTTTTACTACTATGTTTTATATCTTCTTACTAAATAATTTTTTTCATTATTTTTATTAATATGTAGAAATTTTCATTTATATTATTGTTTATTAACTACTTTTTTGAGGCACATTGGTGGTTCCCTAATGATTATATATATCCTGACACATTTTATGGACACATTAGTAGACATGCAACTTCAAATGCCATTTTTTAAGCACCAAGTTAGTGGTGTGATGTATGTTCCTATATTGGTTTTACATATCATAGGATCTAGTTCCTCTTAGAATTCACTATGGTCCTTAGTTTTCTTATCAATCAAATTCAAAGGATCCATCACGAGCTAAGTACATGAGGTTTTATCACATCAAGCCTTCACTTTTTGAATTGGTATGGTGCCTTTAGTTCACGTTATGTTTGAATATCAAGTTTTTATCTATTTGATATTTCTTATAGACTATAAGTGAGTTTTTATACTTATGAGACATGTATGTGTATCTATATAGTTATTTCATCATTTATTTTTATAGTTATTTTTCTAATAGGTTTTCCTATACCAGGTAATGATGATTTTGGGTATGTATTCCCATTGACCCCAAGGGTCATGCTAGAATTTTGTTCAACCTCTAACTAATTTTTTCTGTTTGGGGGGGGGACCTCCAATTTATGGTTTTGTACACCCAAAGTTTAAACTAGCATTTAGTGAATTTGAGGTGTGTTAGAGATCATAAGATGATCTAACTTGGTGTTTTTGGGTAATTCAGGCTAGGGTCATTACACTATCCATCTTCCAGTTTACACCTATAATGTTTAGTGATAATATAATTTATTATCTACATTTATCTCCCTCACATTATCATGTTCTTTGATATGGTTCAACATAGTGTACCCATCCATTTCACTATAATATATCCTTATATCAGAGACATAACTAATAACACGATTCATCATGGATATGATGTATCCCTTATGTGCCTTCTATAGGAATCCTAATCACCATCACTCTCTCTACATGGTTAATTATCAGGTATAAGGGGTTCCAAAAAATTTAACTTCAATTATTGTTATAATACAATGCAATAGTGTTTGTATGGATTCCAAAAGTTTTCAATAGATATGAGATACTCTTTCTCCAATTTATATTATGAGGAAAGTGATGTAGTCAAGTAACTTTCCATTATCTACAAAAATCAAATAATATTTATTACATTTTTTTTTGAGTTAGGGTCCTCTGTCCAACTTCCATGCTTCTTATCCCTCAAAATACTTTCACCCATGCGGTTTTTCATTTGTCAATTTATTTCATGTTCTCTCCATTGACTTTGTAGGAAGAGAAACACCGCGACCTCTACTCCATTATAGAGGTAATATTGATGTTTTTAGAGTAAAATCATTGTCTATAGAATTAATATATATTTTTTGTATTTAATTTTTAATTTATTACTTATAGCATTACTCATATAATAATTGTTTTCTTATATAGGTGGATTCTTTTGTTTGAGTTGGGATGCTATGTCAATCTTTCATCCCTTTATACACTAAAACTTCCACATACTTTTTCTCCCTTAAAAACTTTCACCCCTGTAGTGTTGAAATTTATCACTTTCCTTCAAGTTCCCTCCATTTCTCAATCACAAAGGTAATCTTGATATTTTCACATTAAAATAATTTTACAAATAATTAATGTATTATTTCCTATTTATGTTTAATTTATTTCTTTTTTATTACTCATAATAATTATTTTCTTATATAGGTAGACTCCTTTTTTCGAGTCGATTTGGTTTGTTCGAAGATGATCATGTAGTGTTGGCAGTTTGACCGTGAAAGTCAATGTAAATCATGGTAACATTGTAATTTAGGATTGTTTTGAGACTTTGGGATATGTAGGAACCAACTTCATCTCAATACGACACACTATATAACTGGTATGACCCGAATAGCTTAATTCTATTTTAAATTGACATTAATTTTAGCAAAAAATACAATTGACTCAATGTGTCCGTTATCAGTTTAAAATTAACATTTGACTTTAAAAAGTTTCACTCAATGAAAACTGAGCAAACAGACTCATATTTTCTTGAAAATTTAGGGAATCAATTCATAAATCCTTTGTGACATATAGAAATATGTATCACATCAAACCGATATATGATGTGATCTATATGAGTCAAAGTGAGTGTTTTAAGTTTAAAATTTCATTTTAGTAAAAATCAGAAGTGACATACTCAAAACTGAGAAAAGGCATTTCAATTGTTTTGATAATTTAAGAAAATAATCCATAAGTGGTTTGGAACATGTTGGAAGTATCCACACCTCAATCCGATGCACGGTGTGATCGGTATGACTCTAAGTGCATCTTTATTTAAAATTGACATAAATTTTAGTAAAAAACAAACTGACCTACTCAAAACCAAACAAACACATTAAAATTGTTTATATAATTTAGGAAAATGATACATAAGTTATCTGAGATGTGAATGAATCAGCCGAACCTCAATATGATGCATGGTGTGACTGGTATGACTCAATGTGTGTCTTTTTTTTAAATTGTCATCAATTTTAGTAAAATGGACAACTGTCCTACTCAAAATGAATAAAACACATTATAATTGTTTTTATAATTTATGAAAACTATTCATAAATCATTTTTTATGTGTAGGAATCAGGTAAACCTCAATACATTACACGATGTGCCCGGTATGACTCAAAGTGTCCGTTATTAGTTTAAAATCGATATTTTAGTTCAAAAAGTGTCACTCACTGAAAACTGATCAAACGTGCTTGAATTTTATTTATAATTTAGGGGAGTGATTCATAATTCATTTGTGACATGTATGAATTTGTTTAACATTAAACTGATACACAATGTGATCGTAATGAGTCAAAAGTGTGTTTTTCTAGTTTAAAATGACATTTTAATTAAAAAGAAAACTGGCGTACTCAAAACTGATAAAACACATTCAGGTTGTTTTAATACTTTAGGAAAACAACCTATAAGTTATTTGAAATGTGGAGGAATCATCCAAACCATAATCCAATGCATGATGTGACTGATATGAATCTATGTGCATCTTTATTTAAAATTGACATCAATTTTAGTAAAAAATAAACTAACCTACTCAAAACCAAACAAACACATTCAAATTATTTTGATACTTTAGGAAAATGATCCATAAGTGATTTGATATGTGCATGAATCATTTTTACCACAATCCCACTCACAAAGTATCCGTTATCAGTTTAAAATCAAAATTTTAGTCCCAAAAGTTTCACTCAATGAAAACAGAATAAACACACTTGGATCTTATTGATATTTCAGGAGAAAAATTCATAAGTTATTTGTGACGTTTAGGAATCTTTTTCACATCAAACCAATTCACTATGTGATTGAAATGAGTCAAAAGTTCATATTTCTAGTTTAAAATGATATTTTAGTAAAAAAGAAAAGTGACATACTCAAAATAGAGAAACCACATTCAGATTGTTTTGATAATTTAGGAAAGTAATCCTCAAGTAATTTGAGATGTGTTGGAATCATCCAAACCTCAATCTGATGCACAGTGTGGATGATATGACTCTGAGTGCATGTTTTTATTTAAAATTGTCATCAAATTTAGTAAAATTAACACTTTCCGTTAATTTTTTTCTTTATATTTTTACTAACATAAAAGTTGTTTTCTTATATAGGTGTGTTATTTTTCTCTAGTAGGGGTGGTTTGGTCCACCACATCATGAGTCAGGTTAGGATTAAAAGATAAAGGAACATTGATGTTTTTGAATTTATGTAATAATTTGTATTTATGTAATTGTATGAACCAATGTTTAAAATTTCTATAATATATTATTTTCATGTTTATGATGCAAATTTCATGTCATTTAAATTTTCTATTGAGACTTGTTTTTGTTGAATTCTGGTGTGTTTCTGGTGCTGCAGTGTGCTGTAATAGCACACTGTAGTGGTGTTGTATTGTGTTGTTGTAGCACACTGTAGTGTGGCACTTTATCATATTCAAGGTAAAATATAACCTTCTAGATGCAGAGAATGTTCGAGTAGCTTTTCAAAAAGTTCACAAAAGATAAATTAATAGAACATAAGAGGGATCCTACTAACAAGAAAACTGATGACTGCTGCCTTCTCATGATTTATCCGGTAAATGATAACACGACAGAGGTTCTTTCAAAGCCAAATTGAAACACTGGAATTGATAATGCATGCTAACGGCCCCTGGCACGTCCTCTCCCATTTCCTCAGCCCCGCCCACGACCCAAAGATCTCCCTGCTGTTGGCTTCTTAGGCCTGATCTTTGGAGTCTCTTCCACCAGTAACGTCTCAAGGTTTAAGGTGTCAGGAAGGATATAATAGCGAATATTGTTTCCCCAAACACTTAGATGATCAAAAGTCACTGGATTTTACACTTTAAGATAAGTTTCATAGTCTTCAGGTGAGTGTTCATGCTGATATCAACACCTATAATGGTTCCATGAACTATTGTTCCATTCTTGAGCTTGATGGACACTGACTCATTGTTCAAATTCATCAAAAACCTGATGAGCTTCATGTTTCTCCTGGAGAGCTCCATGTTTCTCTCTATGTGGACGACACCGGTGTTTCAAGGAAGAGACTAGTTTAGGGGAGGAAGAGAAATGGCTGTGTCCCTTTATCATTATTTTTAAAAGTGATGATAAAGGCCACATTTATCTGTGCTTTTAAAAGTACTGATAAAGGCCTACTTTATTAGTGCTCATAGAAGCACAAATAATGGACTATTTTATTAGCGCTCAAAAAGTGATGATAAAAGACCAAAGCTTTTAACTTTTCTCATATAGTCAGCACTTTTCTGGAACTGATAAAGGACATTTCTAGCACTGTTAAAGGCCAGTTTTGTAGTGTTTAATGGGTATATTCAACCCTTACCCTTCTAACATTTGGGAACTATCCATTTAGAATTATTAATGGATTAAGAGTCCCAAAGCAAGATTTGATGCATTTCATCTCTCATTGTGATCCCATGATGTAGAACCCTGAACAGCAGGAGGCAGTAAAACTTAGGTGCTTCCTAAAATTGTTATAGGGACCATCCTTTGTATGGTATACTAGATTTTTGGATCGGTCAATCACAGGGTGGGAAGATCTCTGTCAGAGGATCCTCTTATAGTTTAGATTGATATTTCAGAATACAATAATCCTCAACCTCTCAAACTATAAGAAGCTGGAGAATGGAAGGGTTTAAAATTTTATTGCTTTGTGGAAATGATTGGAATAATTATTAAACCTATTGCTTCCTTAAGAATACTTATTTCCCAAATGTATATAAAACCTTCATGATGAGTTGTGAACACAACTTATCCCTATGAAATACATAGGAGGGTTTCAATACCATGATTTTATTTCTCAAAGAGTGGAAGACTCCCTCACATAGACCAAATATAGGTGCCAAGTAATTCCATCTACTTAAGGAAAGAGAATAGGGAAATTAGAGAGTTAAACTATTACACTTAAGCAGGCCCCTATACCTGCTCCCACTCTAAATCCTTCACCATATCTTGTGGTTCGGCCTCCAAAGAATTAGAAAAAATTACCACCTCTTTAGGATTATCAAAGAGGCAAAATGTGAAAAACTGTTTGAGGAGATGAAAAACAAGCTCTATTCATTTTGAAATGACCAAGTCTTCAACTAATTTATATATGTATTATAGACCAACTTGATCTAGTTTCCAAATCCCAAGAAACCCAGTAAGGATTGCAATGAATATATACCAAAATATTTTCCCTTCCTTGAAGTACTAGGTCAAAACATCCAAGAATGTTTTGTTTTCAAATAAATCCTACAAAATATAGTGGACAATGGGTAAGTAAAGCTGTTAAATCCACCAACACCACTGGCATGTGTTTCTACCACTGATCCAAAGGAGGAGAATGAATAGAAGGAAGTTAAAAAAATGGTATGCTGAAGTTTAGTGACTGTATGTTTAGAAAAAAATCAACTAAACTCATGATATCCTTCGAGTATTGTTTCAACAGCTGACTATGCCCTTGAACACTTATGCTACAACATAGACGACCCCACTGGAAGCTCAGTTCTTTGAAACCTAGTCTTCTAGAAAACAACATGGTCAAAAGATAAATAAGAAAATACAAGAAGAAACACTTGTTCCAAGTCCAAAATTGTATTTGAATTTAAAGGACTTGATGCCTACAGTCTCAAAAGCATTGGAACCACATCGCCAAATGGTACCACAAGATTAAACCTGCTAGATAGAATCTACATCAGATGAGGAGGTGATATTCGGTTATATTTATGTTATTCAATTAATGGATCCCTTCACAGATGATGAGCAGAATTATGAACCCTAATTCCATACACTTTTTTGGGGAATTGGGTGAATAAGCCTTCAAAGTTGAGGATATAGGGGAAGAACTGATTGTTCTAGGAGTCACTTTCCTAACCATGTCCCTACTAAAACTGTTTATGTTGCTAAAAATCATAGGAGATCCCTCTAGAAATATCTGTAAGAGAAATGGAAGTTCCCACACACATGAAAGGGTCAACCCTGACATAATTATCCAAGAGTATCGGCTAGAAGATATGTCATCTCCTAATCAACCTCATTGTGTAGGCAAACCTAGTTGACCTAATCCATCGAGAGGAGAATCACCTTCATTTCCTATCCCAATGGCTATTTTTCCAACATCATGTACTTCAGTTACTATAGAATCCTAAAAAGAGCATCCCCATGTCAGGAATTACAAAGATTTGGACCAAAAGTATGATGTTTTGAAGAAATTAGCCTTCATGGCAGCCAATTTTTCAATCCTAGATGATCTAAATATATTAAAAGACCTCCGAGAAGCACTCATTGAGGCCTTGTCAAGCACTCAGGAATTTGAATCTGAGGTTTCTACTACTAAGGTATATCATGTATAGAATTATCCTATAGAATACCAAAAAGTCACCTCTTTCATAGACTATGATGAAGATTCCATCATACGAGGATACCTCAGACCCTCGTATATATTTTTTTAGGATAAATGACATTGATATCCGATGATATTTCATTGAAAATAGCTCATACGTCAACCTCCTCCCAATTAAAAAACTTTTTCAAATAGTTTTCAAGGTATCTAAATTATCCCACTCCAATTTAATGTTTCTTGGTTATGAAAAGCATGATATAAAATCTCTTGGTGAAATCAAACTCAGGTCTAAGTTTGGGTATTTCATGTATAATACATATTTCATGGTTGTTAAGCAGGATACCACCTTCAACAATCTACTGGGAAGACCTTGGCTACATCAGCATAGGACCATATTCTAGTAATACCACCTATGTATCAAATATTGTATCAATGGAAAAATTGGTAAATTTCACAGTGAAAAGGCCTTTTTTTAATATAGTGAATCATAGTACGTTGACACAAGATTCTACCAAAAGGAAGGGAAACAATCTATGGATATTGATGTTTCTCAAATAAATTCCCTGAATGGTCTGTAAATGATTCCAGATAACCATTTTAGACAACTCAGTATAGTGTATGTTCACTCTATATACCAAATTGAATAGGTGGGTTCAAATTATAGCACACATTTCATGAATTCCATGATGTCAATTGTGATAACTAATCTCAATAGCACTAGATAATTTGTTAACTATCCAATTAGTAATTAAATCCTAGATGAAAGAATATTCACCTCATCCCTTGAGATTAAAAATATTTATTTCCTCTCAACTAGGATTGAATAATTGTCATAATAGTGGGATAAAATAAAGTTTATCATTCTTAGTTCCTCCTATACCATTAAAGACTCCAAAGGTGCCTCACACAAGAAATCTAGATAGAAATGGTCGCTTCATCTTCCGAATGTACAAATATTGACTCCTCCCTCAACTTTGAAAAAATTTATTCATCACCTACATAATAGTAAGAGGGAGAAGAGGTAAAACATAAGGTAGATGAAGAGGAGGAAGAACTTAGAGACACCCCTTTTTCATTTGAGTAAGGTTACTCCACCACTATAGATGAACTCAGAGAAATAAATCTAGGTACGAATGAAGATCCACAAAATAATTTGACTAGTGTGGACCTGAATTCTGAAGAATAGAAGGTATTTACTTACTTATCAAAGAAAAACTTTGATTTTTTCACTTATAATTACATAGATATGCCAATAATCAACCCTTAGGTGTCCACTCATCACTTGGGTTTTCCAAAAGACAACTGGGGATGTAAAAAAGGAATCTAGAAGGACACACCCAACTCACGCCTCCAAAATTGAGGTTGAAGTGGATGATATTGTTGAGTATGAATTCATATGAGTGGTATGATATATGAAATGGATAGATAATTTTATCCCTATGAAAAAGAAGAATGGAAAAATAAGATTTTTTATTGACTTCATAGATCTCAACTGGCATTTTCTAAAATATGACTTCTCAGTTCCAATCATGAAACTCATGATTGAAATGACGACTAGTTATTAATACCTCTTCTTCATGTATGTATAATATGGGTAAAACTAAATTTGGATGGCTGAATAAGATAAAGAATCCACTACCTTCAATCCCCCTAGGGTGTATTTTTTATCAGGTAATTCCCTTTGTCTTGAAGAACATTGGTGCTACATACCAATGTGCCACGAATCACATCTTCAAAGCCTTTGTGGGGAAGTTTGTTGAATGATATGTTGACGATATAGTGGTTAAGTACCGATACAATTATCACTATCTGGATGAACTAGAGACCATATTTAATAATCTACAACAAAATAGCTTGAATATTAAACCCTGGAAATGCGATTTTGGAGTAACCTCGGGATAGTTTCTCTAATTCATCATACACCATCACAACATCAATTTTGACCCAGAGAAAACAAAATATATCCTTATAATTTCACCTCATATAAACCTTAAATATTTTAGAGGACTCCAAGGAAACTTGGAATATACCAGGATATTTATAGAAAACCTCATAGAAAAGAGTTTACCTTTCACCTATTTGATTAATGAAGGGGTTGTGTATTGGAGGAATGATTACTTTCAGGAGGAATTTGAAATCTTTAAGAAATATATCTCGAGTATACTTGTATTAATTCCACACATTGAGGGAAATTCACTCATACTATATGTGAAAACCCTTGAGTGATCCCTTGGCACATTCATCATATAAAATAATAATGCTGGGAAAGAAAAAAACCTTTAATATCTTAGTCAGACCATGCTCAAAGTTGAGACTTGTTATTCAGATATCGAGAAAAGCTACATGGAATTAATCTTTTATAATTATAAAGCGAGGCACTACCTATAGAACCATGAGGTTCATTTGGTCTCTCATAATAACCCACTCAAATACATCCTCATCCATCCTATGTTGATAGGAAATTTGGAATGTTGGGAGGTTATTCTACAATAGTTTTATATACAATTCATGCCTCATAAATTAGTTAAAGGACAAACCATGGAATATTTCTTGGTAGAACACCCATATGTAGAAACAATGTAATTTAATAATGAATTTATAGATGAGTAGATATTCCCTATTCAAGGTGACTCCCGAACATAGGAAATGTATTATTGATGGTGTGTCTTGGATCCCAATAAGTAGGAAAATGGAATACCATAAGCTCAATAAAGTCAGGTTAGGGATTGTGGTTATCTCTAAAAAATAGTCGTGTCTTACTCATTCCTTTTTATATGGTTGTAATAATAATGAGGTGGAATATTAGGCCCTCATTACAGGACTGGAACTAGAACTCCCAATATTGTTAGACAATTTTAAAGTGAAAGGGGACTCGTATTTAGTGATCAAGTATATCAATGGGGATTATGCTATCAGAAAAGAAGAAATAATCCCCTACTTGATTTTGTTGAAGGGTTATTGATAAAATGAAACATGAATCAAACATTGACTCATGTCCCATGATCATAGAATTCCATGTAAAATTCATTGGTGAATGCAACTATAGCTCTAGAAGATCCAAAATGTGATGAAATAGTTTCAGAATTTCCCATCATTGAATGGTCTTACATTTTGTTCCCTTGAATATTTTCCTCATATCTTTTATCCTAATCTAAAAACCCCTAAGACTGTGGTTTAAAATTTCCACCCTCATTTCTGAAGTATATTGGAAAAACCTTGGTCCAGTTGGCCACATATCACCTATCATTTCCATAATGCTATGGTCCTAGTCGTATGAACTAAAACTACATGAGCTATATTTCCTACACTTGAATCAGACTTGTGTATAGGACCTATTACCCTAATTATTTGGAAATTTTGACTTGAAATACTCTTTCTGTATTTAGGTACTTTCCTTTCACAAAACCAGACTTTATGTCTAGGGAAATATGAATCTCTATAAACTTCCTTCGGCCACTAGCAATACAATGTAGGAATTCCTAAGAACCCATTTTCTGAACTATCCCATAACATACCCTTGTTGGTTATGTAAAATTTTCCCACAAAATGGGATTTTTAGCTAGAGGATTCCACTATCTGACTATGCATTAATACACCCCAGTAG
Source organism: Viscum album (assembly GCA_963277665.1). Lineage (NCBI taxonomy): Eukaryota > Viridiplantae > Streptophyta > Magnoliopsida > Santalales > Viscaceae > Viscum > Viscum album. The sequence goes on along the minus strand of OY728131.1, from coordinate 1,507,585,430 downwards.
ACTTTTCCTAAAGTATCCCACAAAATGGGTTTGTCAACCAGCAGTAAATTCATCCTCAGGCGAGACCTCCTCTATCACTATAATCCCTTTTCCCCATACCACTATTATGATATAAGGATCCCTATATTAAAGTTTACAAGTTTCTCCCTTCACATATGAATATGATAGCACATTTATAGATAGATTAACATGAATGAGAGAATCATAAATATTTCTATCAATGATAAATATATTAATTAAACCCCCCCCATAATGTCTTTACTTTACGATAATAATTTTCATAACATAATTTCCTAGTATGAAGAATTTAAACTATATGACAACATCCTCATCGTAACAAGTAAAAGTGCATGGTCAATGTCCTAGTCATAGGAAATTAAACTACGACATGCCTTTTTTTTTCAAAAATGGTCCTTCCCCCTAACATCAGTCATTTACATAATCCAAATTCATATAAGAATGGTTTCCCATTCATGGAAAATTTCAGTAAAAATTCTCTATTCTCTCCAACATCCCAAAGGCCTTCAATTATTATTATTATTATAGAAAAATCCCCTTTTAAATGAATAAGGGGGAAACCCAGACATCATGAACATCAGAAAATCAACAACCCGAAGGAAAAAGAGATAAAACTAGATAAACAACATAGAGGAACCCCACCCCAGAAAATGCTCATGATGAATCCCTCCACCTTTGCATAGCAGTTCGGCAAGCAAGTGTCATGTGTCAAAGCACAGGCCCGTTCCCTTGGAAAAACCACCCATCACGATCTTGAGAAATCAAAATTTCCATAAACTTCCTTTAAACATCAACAATAGAATGTTGGAATTCATAATAACTCCCTTTACTAAATATGATATGACACACCCTAGTTGTCCATGCATAAAGTCTTCCACAAAATGGGTTTTCAGACAAATGATGCCGCTGTTTGACTATACTATAACATGCCCTGGTTGGTTTTTCATAAATTATCCCAAAAAACTAAGTTTTCAACCAATGGTAAATTTTTTCCTAGGAGATAGCTCCCATATTCATGAAAATGTTTTTTATTTAGAAATAAAAAATACATGGATCAAAATTTCTCATCGGGTATATGAAGAATGTCTGCACATTCTCAGCCCATAATCCTTGTTTAGGTCATCATTTCAGAACTTTTTGTAAAATCTATTCAACCTAAAACACCAGTCACATTATTACAAATTGTATTAATTTAAACTACCCACAAAAAGAGACATAATTCTCACCATATGGAAAACCCACTAAGGGAATTATTGGAAAAATGAAAGAACCAGGATTCTTAGTAGAAGTCGATGGGCCGAGAATTTAAAATTTTAGAATCATAAGAGTAATGATACATCATCACTTCAACAATATTGTCTCATTATAGTTTGGGTATCACACATGGATTATCAGAGCACTAATATAAAACAAGAAAATACCTTATTCTGATTCAAAGAGTGCATGACCACTGCGAACTGTTGACATCCATTGCTTGAAGGATCCGACACTGAATACCTCTAGATCACCCACACAAACTTCTTGAATCTGCACGTGCATTGTTTTCAAGATTCTAGGTGCTAGTTAGGATCTTCAACGATCACTTCAACACAGCGATGACCACCACGATCCACCATCTTCGATATGTGAAGAAAGAACTTGAATTCCTTTATCGATAGAGATATTATCTCTCTAGAAATCAGGAGGAGGTATAATCTCTCAATTACAAAGGATGAATTTTCATCATGGGAAGATCCTCTCTCCTCTTATATAGTGTAAATATATAATACTCGGTTTGGGTTACTAGCTCCCATGTAATAAAAATACACAGTAAAATTATTATAAATTATTATTTATGAAGAACTAAAATGCACCATAAATGTTATTTATATTTTATCACTAAACTTTAATATATATTAAATATATTAAATGATAATCTTGATCCATTAACTTGACTCACATATCTTGATAATATTAAATGAACTTGGAATATTATATGAATATCTATTTGAATAATATTTATGATTATGTTGCCTAATAAATTTTAAATACATGTAATAAATTTAACCCAATTATTCCTTACTTGAACAATAATTAATTAATTTATTCATTGGTGATCCATAGAACTTAGATAATACCCTGAACCCATGTTAGGGACCACAAAGTCCTATATTATTATTCAACAGAATAGGGAAGATTCACAAATCACTATTGTGTGTGACCCTCTAGGCCCTTATCTCAATAGCAGTGAATAATATTGGTAGACCAATAGAGGGGTCTAACAAACCATCAAGACCCCTATTGAAATAAGGAAAAGTCAAAGCAATAACTACCTTCATATAAACACACATTGTATAATATAATCTCTCTGTCATTGATATCTCATAAAGTAGGATGCATACTTGTGTCATCATCATTTTCTTGCTTTATTATTGGTTTATCTATCTGTATAGAATTACCTTTGACTATCATGGACATGGATTTATGAAGGCAATACCATCTTAATTAATGAGACCCGAGATATCTCTTCCTCAAATTGGAATAGAAAAATCCTATCTTGATCATTCAAAAAATGTCACACCATCAATGATGTACCCAACACAAACCACCACACCACAACTTCATTTTTACGGTTTCTACCTCACATCAAAGTACGAGATCAAATGAAAAACATTTATAATGATCTCATGTCAGTAGACTATCACACATATCCATAGGTAGGAACAACCAATTATACCCGAAACATGTGGTGTTCCTATTGGTGGGTTTATCCTTATGATCTCAAGTACTAGAGATCACCATGTGCGAACTTCATGAGATGAAGTATCAATTATTATGAGTCTCCAACACCTAATAGTCACACATCATCAATGTCTAGTCTGAATGATGTATCTGGACCATAGGAAATTACTTTATTATTTTTGTCATAGTTTATCTAGGTTCTCATTATAGCCTAGGATCGTCTATAACCCTTTGATACGACACATAATCTAAGGACATTACCATAAAAATAGAGGATGCATAAGTATCTACACTGTTAGGGAAAGATAAACACATGTATATAAAAAACTGTATACATTTAGTGGTAATAAATGTACATCACAAGTTAGGTCTAGGTCACCAACTTACAACACTCCCACTTTCACTAGAGCCAACTTCTAACAAGTCTCAATACACTAACTCTCACATGAGAATCAATCTTCTGCTTATATAAGGCTTTAGTCAGGGGGTCTTGCACATTGTACTTTGTGGCTACTCTATTAACTATGACTTCGCATCTTTGAGTGAAATCCCTCAATAGATGAAAATTATGAAGTTTATGCTTTGTTATCTGGTGTGACCTCAACTCCTTAGGAAGAACAACTATCGTATTAATATCACAATAAACTGGAACCAGGTCTGCACTGATCAACACAAAAATAATGTTTGGGAAAAATATGCATATCCAGATTTCTTCCTTTGCTAAATCACAATCCACTATATGCTCAAATTATACTATATAATCAATGAACATATATTTATTCAAGGTTATCCATCTCACTTCACCACCATTCAGACAAAAGATGTAGCATGGCTGGGATTTCAGATCATCATGATCTATTTGGAAACTAGCATCAATGTATCCCCTTACTACTAGTTCCTCATCTACTCCATACACCGAGAACATATCCTTTATACAACTCAAGTATTTTTGGATAGTTTTAATAGTTACCCAGTGCAACTCTCCTAGATTATCTTTATGTCTTCCCACCTTGCTTAATGTTAAGGCAACATAAAACCCTGTACATTGCATGATATACATTATAGAAACCACTACTGAGGAATAAGTGTCTATACTCATTCTTTCCATATCATCCAGGGTTTGTGGACACATTTTCTTAGAGAGATTAATACCACGTGACATAGGAAACAAACCTCTCTTGGATTGTTCTATATTTTACCTTTGGAGTACCTTGTCAATATATGGACTTTGACTTAGCCCAAGAACCCTTTGAGACCTATCTCAATGGATCTTGATCCCTATAATGTAGGCTTCTTCGCCTATGTATTTCATGGAGAAGAATTAATTTAACCAAGTCTTAAATGACTGCAAGAATTGAACTTCATTTACCATAATTAATATTTGATAAACATATAATACTAGGAAAATTATGGGATTACCATTAACCTTCTTATAAACACAAGTCTCACTTCTGTTTTTAACAAAACCAAATTTTCTTATGGCATTATCAAAATTAACATTCCATGATCACAATGCCTTATTCTATCCATAAATTGATCTCAAAAGATTTAAACCTTATTGGAATTCGTTTACCTGAAAAACCCTTTGGTTTGAGTCATATAGATGTCGTTATCTAACTTCCCATTTAGAAAATCAGTTTTAACATCCATTTTCAAAATATCATAATCATGAAAGGCTGCTATTGAAAGAAATATTCTGATAGATTTTAGAATTGCTACTGGTGAGAAGGTTTTATCATAGTCAATGCCTTAATGTTGTCTGAAACCACTTGGAACTAGCCTTTCTTTATAGGTACTAACATTACCATTCATGTACATATTTTTATTGAATACCCATTTTTACCCAATGGGTTTTACATAAACTGGAGGGTCTACTAATATCTAAACTTTATTTTTGTATATGGAATCCATCTCAGAGTACATGGCATCTTTACATTTAGAATATTCTTTTCCTTTTACTTCTTCCTTGTAGGTTATAGATTCATCATCCTCAAGGAGTAATGTGTTACCTGAATCATTGATAAGAACACCATAATGATCTATTTCTATAACCTCTCAGGTAGACCTATGTAGTATTTGTGTCTTGGGAACCAATTCTTCTTCCACTTTCTCTTGTGGATATTGTTCCCATACTAACTCTTGTGAATCTGGAGTCTTAAATTAATCAAAGTTAATCTTGATCCCACTATTTTCATTGGAAATATTTTAGCTTTCGAGAAATATTACATGTCTTTCTATAATAAATTTGGTATCTAAAGGGTTGTATAGGTAATATCCTTTGGTTTCTTTAGGATAACCTATAAATATGAACTTCATGCTTCTAGACGCTAATTATTTAATTTGTATTATCTTCAAAAATATCTCTTATCCCCATACATGTAAGTGTGAAAGATTGGGTTTCCTTTCACACCAAAAATCTTATGGAATCCTATATGAAACCTTAGTTGGTACTTAGTTAAGGGTAGATGCTGTTGTCTATAAAGCGTATCCCCAAAAGGATTATAGGTGAGTTTGATAACTCACCATTGATCTAGACATGTCTAGAAAGATTGTATTTCTCCTTTCACTAACACCATTCCACTGTGGTGTATAAGGAGGAGTGAGTTGTGATACTATCCCACACTCCTTCAAGTGATCAATGAATTATTGGTTAATATATTCTTCACCTCATTTTAAGAGGAGTGCCTTAATCTTCTTACCAAGCTGGTTTTCTACTTCATATTGGTATTCCTTAAACATCCGAAAGGAATCTAACTTATACTGAATTAAGTGTAGATATCCATACCTTATATATTCATTAGTAAAAATAATGAAGTATTTAAACCCACCCCTTTCCTCTACTATAAATGGACCACATACATCAATATGAATTAATTCTAGTATTTGATTGGATCTTTATCCCTTCCTAAAGAAGGGTTATTTATTCATTTCTCTTCTAAAAAAGTGTGACATACATCCAAGGGTTTTAACTATACTAAGTCTAAATACCCTACTCAATTTAATTTCTGTAACCACTTCTCATTTACATGACCTAACATAAAGTTCCATAGTCTGGTGATATATGAGTGTAGATCATTGGTTTCATCATCAATTTTCATTACCATGTTTTCGAGTTCAAGTATATATAGAACATTGTTAAGATTTTCCATACCATAAAAACTGTTATCCTTATAAATGAAACAAAATTTATTTTATAAGATGAAAAAAAATACCATCATGTCTAAATTTGACACTGAGATTATGTTTCGTGTTATAGAGGATACAAATTAATAGTTATAAAATAGTAGAACCAAACCACTAGGCAAAGTAAAATGGTAGTCTCCCACTGCCAAGGATGCCAAAATTTCACCATTTGTATCTTAGAGATCCACTTTTCCTCTTGCAATCTTCTTGAATCTAGTGGTTCTTATATATGAATACATGTGTGGGATACAAATGCCGTATCTAATACCTAACTTATAGATAAGGAATTATTGCATTCAATGAAAAAATACTATAAGTGTAAGAATCACCTTGATTATTCTTCCCATATCTGCAAATTTTCATTCAATGGACCTTATTTACACATAAAAAGAAGAAAGCTACCTACTCATTGTTTTGACACTATATCATTGTCTTCTTGGAAGGACATTGCATTGGTGTCTTCAACCTTGAATTGGACTTAGACCCATTTGTCTTGCTATTCCTTATCTTTTTCACTACAATGACAGAAGAATTTATATTTTTCATATCCTTATCAGGTTAGTGAAATAAATCCAAAAGGTCTAGGAGTGAATTTTCTATATTTTTCATGTTATTATTGATATAAAAAGTTGGAAATATTGTAAGTAAAAGGAAGAGAATGAGATTTGTTGTTAGTTCATGGTTAAATTTTAACCCAAGGGCTTCAAGCCACTCAATGTTCCAGATCATCTTGAGTACCTGAGGTACCACTTGGTACCCTTATTCTATCCTACACCTATAAAGTATACTAGATATCTCACCCTTTTACTTTATTTCCCTCTCCAAATATAATTCATGGAGATGAGAAAGCATATTTTAGGAATCCACATCCCCATTAATTTTATTCAATTGATTGGACATGGATGGCAACATAAAGCACTAAAAATATAGTTCATAATCTATATGAGTTTTCCATCTATATTTTTACACCTTTCTTTCTCCCTGAGGAGGCACAGTAGGAACTAAGTATTCCTGCACATAAATCTTCATTTATTGGCGTAATACTATAAGAAAGTTCCTGTACCACTCCTGGAAGTTATTTTCAGTCAGGATATTTTCTTTATCAAAAATAGATCATAGTGATAATGTATTTGTGGTATTGGTGATTTCCATTTTAGATATATATAAAATAAATATTATCAGTCAATACTTTATATTGATTTCCTTTTATACATTTATGATTAATTAATTTTTATATCATTTAAATGTCTCCCACAATCTTTTTGAACCCCAATACCGCTCACTATTATATTTTTAATACTACATCAATTGATTACTCTACTGGAAATAATCCTTGAAACTACTCCATATAGTCTACAAGGTTTGGGTATTCCACTAATTGGATAGTTTCTTGGTAGGGTCTAGGCTATCCAACTATATTAACTCACAATTCCTTGAATTGTTGAGGAAAGTATGAGGTTTTGGAATCATCACTTGATTCCCTCAATGTATTGCTTCTAAAGTGATACGAATTCTAGATTTGGATGCTTATTTGCTACCATATTTTGTTAAGTCAACCCATTAATCTTATAGAAACACCCCGGTAGTAGGAAGTACTCTCAGCTTTGGCTGAAGAGCACCCCAGCCACCCAATTTTTCTCAAATTTGTGTAATAGAAGGCTTTAACTCATGATATATCTTTGAGTTATTTTATTATTTATTGAAGAATATATTCCATTTATATTTAATATGTTCAAACTAGGTTGTCATACTCACAACTGAACATGAAATAGAAAAATATTCATAATATCTTCATGCATTTTATCTTGTTTATTATTTTATGTGATCTAGTAATAATCAGGCACTTGCATAAAACAATATACGATGCATAAAGAAAAAACTTTCCATATAACCGGTTTTGAGCATCTAATTATGGTTGATCCACAATAGATAAATCCTAACCTAGGGGATTATATAACTGTGTTGACTCCTAACTCCTACCATAGCTCGTCCTAGTGCAATGTACTCGACTCCCATCTGGATTATCTCCTCGACTTGGTAGGGTCTGCGTCTGATAACATCTCTGTCAGTTTAAAAATATACTCATACGTGGGTGAGGGGGTCTAGAGGTTCAATGTACAATAGGTTAATTGGATTCACATTCCATTATACATATTAGAATTAAAATAAGATGAGGAAAAAAATTTTATTTAACTACTTAATTATAACAATCATCGTATACAATAAATAAATAAATAAATAAATAAATCCCAATATGTACAAGCCGATCACTATCTCAAGACCATTCGGTATAAAAATAATGCACTATAAAATTGAAGTATAATAAATTTAAACAGTTTGAGGTTGTTTTAATAATTTAAATGAATTCAAATAATTTATTTTATTAGTTTCAACTATAATTTAATTTTAAATTCAAAATTTAAATTAAACCATTAATTTAATTTAATGCAAAAAAATAAATCAATGTTTTAGATTCTTAAAATATTAAACCAAAATTAATGTTAATTATTTTATTTTAAAAAAATAAAATAGAATAAATCGAAATAAATTGTTTAATTTTATTAATATCAATCGGGCCCAAAAACCCTTCCTTGACCTATTGCAGACTGAACCGTTGCAACATGGGACAATTACTGCCTAGTAAACCCTGTGTTGGGATATTATAGACCAAGAAGGCCTTCCATGACCTGTTACGGGTCATAAAGGCCCGCTGCATCCCTAAGGTGGGAAAAATCATGTCTAGTAGGACCTGTGTAACCTCTATAGGTTTCCTCTGTTCATGGTCGGTAGTAGAGAGGACTATCGGTTTTCTAGTGAGGTGAGACAACATAGTGCATGGGTGGACAATTGGGCGATATGTGGGTTTAAAATGGGAAACCCTAGTCGGAAGTGATCCACAACGGTGCTTTTTGAAGGAGATGAGGGAGGCGTCATGCGATGAAAGTGGAAGATCACCCTAGTTCGGCTGGAACAACACACAATGGTGCTTCCTAGGGTCGACAATGGAGGCTTGGGTGGTTGGATCTGGGCACTAGGTTTCTTCCATGACAGTTCATGGTGCGTGGTGTGGCTCTAGAAAAGCGAGACCACAACATGAAGGTGGTCCCATGAGATATGGTGGATAAAGAGGGTGACAACTTCATGAAGTGGCAGTGGTAGAGGTTTCTAGTTCGGTTGGGATAGTGCATATTGGGTTTTCGAGCAGAGGAGGTGGAGGTCCTCAGGAGGCTGGATCTGGGTGGCGACTTTCTGCCATGGTAGTGTTTAGTTAGGATGGAGGGGTTACCGAAATTATCTATAGAGAGATATGGAGGTAGGAGGCCACAATGGGTCTTGTAGGCTAGGCTATGGAAAGGGGGGAGGGTGACACCACAGGTGGGGATGTAGTGTGTAAGAAGACCTAGTGGTCTCTCGATCTCCAGTCAAACCAACAAGCCAAAGAAAAACTTACACACCTTTTGAATTTTCAAAAAAATTAATATGGAATTTTGTTCTCATATGAAAAAATAAAAAGAAACATATAATACAATATTACATTTTTCTAAAACCGATGTGGAATTACATGTCACCGAAAATTACTATTCCGGTAGTCAAAATATGGTATGTACCTGACCAAAAAGGGGCGTTTTCTAGTAAAACATTTAAAACCCCAAAAATGTTGATCCTTTAACCACATTTTCAATCACTTAAAATTTTTTATATGGATGTAACATGTACATTAAGAAATGTATCAACACATGGTTGGATCCTTTGGAACTGTTTGAAACCCTTTACTTAAAATTTAAAGAAATTTAATTTTTCCTTGATTTTGAAAAAACCACGCATACATATGATACAAATTGAAGGTACTAGGATGCTCAGTGGAAGTTGATGGGCTAAGAATTTAAAATTTTAGCATCATCATAGAAATGATAAATCATACAATCTAATGATATCATCCCGGAACGGTCTAGTGATCATGCACGGTTTATCAGAACCCAAAAATAAAACAAGAAAATAACTCATTCCGATTATAGTCTTGAATGACTGTTGCAGATTGTTGGCATCCATTGCTCAGTTAATCCAACTCCAAATCCCACTATATCATCCACACATCCTTATTATATCTATACACGCATTTTTTTCTAGATTTCAGGTGCTATCACTGATCTATGATGATCCTTTCATTGTAACGATGACCACCAAGATCCATCATCTTTGATCCGAGATTATAGAACATGAATCTATTTCTTGATAGTGAGATACTCTCTTTTGGAATTAGGAGTATAGAGAAGTTCTCAATTCAAACATATGAATAGTCATCATGGAAAGAGGCTCTCTCTACTTATATAGTGAAAATCTATAATACCTTGTTTGGGTTCCTGAACCCCGTGTACTAAACATCCACTCTAATATTATTATAAATAATTATTTTTGATAAACTAAATTTGACCATAAATATTATTTATATTTTATCACTAAACTGTAACATATATTAAAATTATTACATGATAATCTCGAGCCATTAACTCTACTCACATCTCATGATAATATTTAAAAACCCATAATATTATATTAATATCTGTTCGAATAATGTTTATGCTTTTGTTACCTAATCACTTTTAAATACATGTAATAAATTCAACCCAATTATTCCTTACATTAATAATAATGAATTTATTTATTCATTGGTGATCCATATAACTGAGATAATACACAAACCCCATGGTGGGGCCTACCAAGTCCTATATGCATATTCAATAGAATATGATAGATTCTAAAAGTAGTGTTGTGTGTGACCCTCTAGGACCTTATCTCAATAGCAGTGAATAATATTCATAGACATAGATCAGGGTCTAGAAACACATCAAGGCCCATATATAAATAAGGAATACACAAAGAAACAACTACCTTCCTATGAACACACATTTTGTAATATAATCTTTTTTCCATCGATATCTCATAAAGAAGGATGCATAATTTTGTCATCACCCTTTTCTTGCTTTATTATTTTTTGATCTATCCTGACGAAATTAACTTTGGCTTCTATGGATATAGATTTATAAAGGTACTATCATCCTAATCAACCAGACCCGAGATATCTCTTCCTCAACTCATAATTCACAAATCCAATCTTGATCATTCTATCAATGTAATGCCACCAATGATGCCCCCAAGAGAAACTACCTCACCACAACTTAATTTTTAGGGTTTTTTCCTTGAACTACATGATCAAATGAAATACATTTATAATGATCTAAAGTTAGGAGACCATTACACAAGTCTGTAGATAGTAACAACCAAAGACACCTAAAATACACGATTTTCCTATTAGTGGTTCTATCCTCAGGATCTCAAATAATAGCGACCACCAAGTGAAAACTTCATGAGAAGAAGTCTCAATGATTATGATCCCCCAACACTTGATAGTCTCACATCATCTATGTAGAGTCAGAATGATGTATCTGAAACATAAAAAATTACTTTAAGATTACTTTCATAGTATCTCTTGGTTCTCATTATAGCCTACGATTTTCTATAACCCTTTGATTCAACATATAATCTATGTAAATTACCTTAAATATAGTGGATGCAGAAGTTTCTACACTATTATCAAATGATAAACACATGTATATTTGAAAAACTATATAAATGTAGTGGTAATTAAATTACATCACAAGTTAGGTCTAGGGTACCCACTTATAACAAAAAAATCAATTATCGCCTTGCTAGACCATCCCTACGTGTGCCTTAGGAAAAAAATCTGAGTAATGAAAATAAAGAGGCACAAAACTTGTTAGGATGAAAACTAAAAAATGGTGGACTATGAAATAGCCAAGTCTCACATATTAAGTCATCCTCATACTATACATAAGAAAATTTAATTTGGGTGATGACATAAAAAGTTACAATGCTTGTATGGTTTTTCATATGACCTTAGAAATAGTTAAATTGCACTCGTTAGGCCCCATGGATTTGGAAAAAATTAGAGTTCTCTCTGACCCCTGCCATTGTAATTATGATGTAGTTACATTCAATAAAATGATTCATTTTCAATGTTTTATTACGATTATAATGATAAAAAATAAAGACCAAGTGATTGGAAACAAAAATACTTTTTCATTTATGTACTAGAATATATAAGAAATTTCACATACTAGAGTATCTCTGCAAAATTTTATAGCCTGTCCTCAATATAGTCTTTGAAAAGTTGAACCGTGCCTCGAGAAATTCCTGAAGATTTTCAAAGTTCAGCCATTTGTGTAGCAGTAGCTTGCTCATATTTAAAGATATTCTCTTACTTGATGCCAAGGAAATCCCTTATTTATGAAAAATCCATTGCCAATGATTGATGTATTTTGAATTCCAATTATTTTATGGCATTTAATTATTCTTGAAGGTGCTCTATTTAAAGATAATTCTCATCATGGAATTCTTGGTACTCCTCCACCATCTTGGTGTGGATGAGCTCATCTGGGGTCACACTAGCTCTGAGTTCCTCAAACTGGCCCACCAGTTGTGCCTCACCTTCACTACATTATGGATCTCATATTAATTAAATCCCCCATATCCAAATATGGAAATATTTAAAGGAAGTTGGTGATGTCTTGATAACATGCCTTCAGGACGCATTTCCCAAAATATCTTTTAAATATACCGCCATAAAATAAAATATGTAGAGATAAAATCCTCCTGTATATCTAGATCATACTCAGAGCCTCTCATATGGAGATACATAATCCATGATTAGTTAACTGAATGAAATGAATTGTTTGGATCCCTCCAAAATAGCCTCAACTTCACCTACCAATGTTGTGGAACTAGCATGGAACCCCCCTATCAGGACCAGTTACCATAGTTAATGACACAGAATAATAGGTGACACTTCTAAACAATATCATGAGGACAACAGACAAAAAAGGCAGTGAATTAGCCAAAACTATTAATAAAACCCACCTATTATTTAGTCAATTATTGGAATTGATACCTCTCCATTTATCCCAGCCTAAATTCACAGAGAAAGAACCACCTAATAAGGAATATCTTCCTAAGATTTCTCAAAAACTAGGATCAATGAATCTCGAGGATTTCTCACTCTGAGATTCACAACTAACACTCTCTGAAAAATAGGAGTTGGGTGGATTTGGGTATCTTTTTCATGAAGTTCCTTAGAAACGTTATCTATTGGAAAATCCACATAGGTTGATCTTTGATGAAAATTATCATGAGAAATAAAGTCAACTATGTTTAGAAAATGCAAGAATAGGAAGACTCACATCCATCCAATTCCCAAAAAAATCCTTGAAATCCTTGAGGGAACTTGAGATATAAATTTCTGGATTAGTTAGATATATCATTTCATGATACATGGAATCAAGTCTCATAGAATCCTCACTAGTAGTTCCACATGAGGTTCATTTATCAGGACAAAAATTAACTCTTCCATCGATTTCCTCTACTGAATGCTCAGCAAGAACATCATCATTAAGATCTAAAGAGTCAAGGTCAACATCAACACCATCATCGAACTATTTGAGATCCATATCAGCCTATTCCCAAGTGAAAATGGGACCAACATTGGCTGCTAAAAATTCCTCTGATGTAGGCAATAGATCTAGAATATCATGACGAGAGGGAATTCAGAAACATCACATAACACATAAGGGAGTACATCAGACATTACCATGAAACTATCCTCTCTATACATGGATGTGGGTAGAAATAGATGCATATATTGATAATTTATCCATAAAAATAATGGATTCATCAGCATGGGTCCATAACTACCCCGAGGTATCCTACTTTACCCATAAAGGAACAATCTTAGATCCATCAAGGGAGTAAAGTGATGTAAATTCTATAAAAGGAAATAACAACTATAATATTATATCAAGAAATTCATGATATCGAATGACAACATGAAGACTTACTACAGAACATGAAACAAGCTAAATTTATTACCCTCTTCCTCTTCCTCTCTTAAGATGGAGAAGTGACCACACTAGTCCTCCTGACAAAAGAGACATGAGGTGACGATTGAGGATTTCTTGCAACCACTTACTCCATCATGGTTTTCTGGCCAAATGATTGTTCTGGGGACCCAAGGGACTCATACACTTCCCAAATGGGGTGCCTATGGGTCCATACGTCGGTCAGTCAAGGACCTCTACTACTGATCCTACTTCTCTTTCTCATTATTCTTATTCCCCACCAAACTGAAAAATAAATCCCATAAAGATTAATTAAAGTTGATTAAAGAGTAGAAAATGGAAGGGAAAAATAGAAATACATAAAAAAGTTTGAGCTAGTCATTCCATTCCTCTCTAGGTTTACCAGGTACCCCATCAAGAACTACTAGGTCTAGAATGTCATACAATTGCCTTATGACTTGGATCTGATCATCATTTTCATATACCGAGGACTCCAAATCCTGAATATAACTCTCAAACTCAGTGAAATCTTTTTCCGAGTAGATATCAGAGGGTTATATGATATCTCCCAGCTCATGGATGCACATTCAAACCTATAGAAACATACATTCATCCCTGATATTTCAAGTTACATCCTATGAATTTTAGATTGATAAGGGTCACAAGTAATTTAGATCTGATGTGGTTGGATATTAAGAAGACCTGATAACTTTCAACATGGAAGACTCTTTAGGCATCTTGTATTTCATAGAATAAATGGTGTTCAAAACATGATCCTCCTCCTGATGGTGAATACTGTACCACCTCGTCACAGAGGATGTGGTTTTCTGAACCCTAGATTACTCGATGATCTTTCCACAAGATCACCTCAAATACTATGGAGCTTTAGATTCATCACCTTTGGTTCAATCGATTTTACCATGCATTCCACGACCAGAAATTGTCATCGAAACGACATGGTAAACACCATTATTGAATACCCCTTGAGGGTATGAAGAAATCCACACACTGTAAGTGCCCAATCAAGATCAAGTATACTGAGAGGGGGAGGGGGTGAATAAGTGATATATTTTTCTTTTTAGTTCTATTATTTTTGAAAATACCTTCAGCTTATATATAATAGTTATCACATTTTCTGAAAACAAAACAATTACACATACATACGAACACAAAAATTTACAAGGTTCGCTGCTTAGCAAGAGTAGCTACGTCCTTAGTGTGGTGTGGAAATAATGTGTTACAAAACAATCCATTAGAAAATAACCATTTTATGATGAATACAATGAGTATTATATTACCTTACACCCATGTAGTACTATGTCTAATACAATAGTCTATTTTATTCAATTATCAAACAATGATGTAATAGAATTTTGTAATAAGTTAAGAAACAAGTTACTATACTGCCTTGTCAACTTTAAAAAAATATGTTCTTTATTTTTTTTATATAATTACCTAGTAGAAGACAAGAAACTCTTGGACTTAATAATGATACACAATCTGATTTCCAATTATGATTCCCCAGTTCAATTGCTCATTCCTATTGCTCAGTGTAATTATATAAATCTATCTGAATATGGATGAAAAAATTATGAATTTCTTTTTTATCATTCCAGAAATCCCAATCTGATTTCTCGGTCTGATTCTTGAATCTCTATTTATGATATTTTCTCTTATACTTCCTTATTTTTTTAGAAAGAAACCCAAAGAATGGTCAATCTGGAAAATTCTTCTCCCCACAACTTCAGATATTCTCTATCTTCTTTCATGCACAATACTTTCATTTTAAAGTATTATGTACCTTCTCCTTTTGTAGGCGGCCCAAAAAAGGTTAGGGTGGGATTCCAAAAATATTTCCCACTCAAGAAAATTTCCCAAATCTCCAAATTTACCTTAAATATTAGCTACATATTTGAATTCATCAATGCTTGTAAAATATTCTCAAAACTTCTTGAATCTTCATGACTTCAGGCCACTTTAAAATTTCATCACAAACTTCAATCCAATTCAAATCATCCATTCTGATTTATTCAATATGATAAAGAAATCACATCCTTCATTAAATTTTAATGAACCAATTGAAAAAACATATATCTTATAATTATTATTCTTGGAACGAACTGCTTATTCTGATATCTTAATTATGATAGAGACTTCAGATTTTTCATTACATTACTTTGAACCAAAAGAAACTTATGAAAATAATTTTTCAAACTTTTTCAACTGCTTCTATGATTCCCTTGATAACAATTTGACAAACTACAAAAAATTATTCTTTTCTTCTTTTCCCATACCAATGATCTTGTGTCCAATGAAGTCACCAGAGACAGCTCTAGTCCGATAGGCATGGCCCTCTTGATAGAAAAAATCTTGAAAACCAATCAGATTTCTTCTTTTTATTGACCCACTTATTAAGGAAACAAGTATTGTTTTCTAATTTATTTTTCCTATAAATTCATCATAAGAAAATTATACTAAAGAAAAATTTCTTTATCAATCTGCTTCTGATTATTAGTGGAACACAACATCCTATGGTCTAATTCTAACAACTTCAACTCCAGTAAATTATTTCATCTTCTGAATATGATACCAAATAACTTCTAGCACTCAACTTATTTCTTATAAGATTTTTATCTTTTGGGTTATTGGTATGATTGAAAATCGACACCTTCAATTCTTACATTACGATCAACCTTCTCATCTTTCAAACAAATATGCATCCGATGATCTTATTCTGATGAACTTGAGATCAGAAATATTTATCTTCAACAACTTATTTCTTCCACAAATTTTTTCTTGTATCATGAAATTCTCACGACTTTGAGTACATTGAATATCTGCATAGTATCATCTGAATTACATTATAAAGTATTTTAGGATCCCTTCTCATAATTTCCAATATATTCTTTGTTTCTAAACCTCAATAGATTTGGTAGCACTCCACCTTTCTTCCATAAGGATTGCATCAAAAGTTTATCAAAAAAATTATGAATTTTTTGAAATAAAAAACTAAAAAGAATCATTGGGTTTTATATCGTATCCATAGAGACTACTATCTCCTCCCTTATTTTGATCAAAGTTTTCCTTTTGGACCTGAGGTGAGTTTGATGATCCTTTTCTTCTAGAAACCTTCTTCTCAATCTGATGGAATTTCTTAGGATTTTTGAGTCCAATACTTTGATTAAGATGGTGATTGAGATTTTCAATATTTATAAAGTGAGGTGATTTATTCTTCTTTGACATCTCCTTGACAATAAAAGACAAAACTTTTAATACAAACTTATTTATTCTTCAAAAAAAAATTTCCAACCAACTGGGTCCCAATAATATCCCCCTTTTTATTTTTTACCAACAAAGATTCATAAATCAACAAACTTTGTAAACTAAAGTTATGGTTTACTTATCAAAAATTATAATACTAAGTGAGCTACCTCATTTTAGGATAAAAGAATCATTGACAATAAAACCTTGCTATCCAAAAGAAATGACTCATGAATCCTCTTCAGCTTTTATTTACATATTTATTTACATCATCAACTTCCCCATCAAAAATGGTTTCCTATAACAAATCCAAAAAATAGTTAGAATATTTTACAGAATTTCATGCTAAGATCATAGATTACACACAACTCCCCCTATTTACATTCTTCTTAAAAAGTTTTAACACATAAAAATGGAAAGATTTAAGATAAAATTTTCCCCCTTGAAAAAACAATCCAAATAATAGATTAAATATGGGGAAAACATAACTCAAGCTAGATGAGAGGGAGGTTGGATACCCATGTTCAAACTTAGTTTGTGAAAAGGTTCATTCAGTAATGGTGTTGTGAAAATTTCTATAATTTCTTTCTCTATAGTAATATACTCTATCTTCAATTCATTCTTCTCCACATGATCTTTGATGAAATGTTACTTTTTATCAATATTTTTAGAACAAGAGTGTTGTATTGGGTATCTGGTAAGGTTGATTACACTTTGATAATCACAAAAAAAAAGTAAATTCAATTCAACTAGTAATTCTTCTAACTGAGTATTCATTAACATAAGTTGGGTAGTGAATTGATTAACAACAACATACTCATCTTCATCCAAGCTAATAGTTACTGAATTATATTTATTTGTATGCCAATTGAAAAAAAATTTCCCCAGAAAGAAAACTCCACCAAATTTGGATCTTCTATTATCAATATTTCCTGGACAATCAGTATATGAATACAAATAAATAAATAATTATTTTCTGATCTATCATACTTGATTTTGAAATTTGTCATTCCTTTGATGTATCTGAGAATTATTTTTCCATCCAATAAATAATATTATTTTGGATCACTCTAAAATATTTCACATATGGTAATATCATAAATAATGTCAGGTCTTGAGGCAGTCAAATATATAAAACATCATGTCGGTTTCTAAAACTCTTCTTGATCAACTTCTTTGAATTCACCATCTTTAGACAACTTGGTTCTCACTGAAATCGCTGTGGAAAGTGGTTTTGAATTTTGCATGCTAAATCACCTAAGATGTTCCTTAGCATAATTTTATTGATAAAGAAAAATTTGTTTCTTCTTTTTTAAGATTTTTAACCCAAGAAATTATTTCATTTATCCCAGCAAGGACATCTCAAACTATTTTTCCATCTCCTCATAAAATCATTCACAAGTTATTTCATCATTCCAAACAAAGATAATTTCATCAACATAAACATTTATGATGAAGGAATATTCCTGATTTTCTTTGATGTAAAAATTAATATAAACTCTTCATTTCATAAAAATTATCTTCATCAAAAAAGTATCCAATTTGGAATACCATTCCCTTAGAGGTTATTTTAACCCAAACAAGACTTTGTTCAACCCGCACACATAAATTTCATCTTTCCCAATAAAAAATCCACATGGTTGATTAATATAAACTTCTTTATAAAGACCCCCATTCAAAAATATTGATTTCACATCCATCTAATTTTTTTTGTAACTTCATTACACACTAATATAAAGAAAGATTATGGTTGTTTCTAATATTATCATTAGAGAAAAATTTAGATCAAAATATATTCTTTCAGTCTATGAGTAACCATTTCACCCTAATCTTTATTTTTTTACTTATCACTTCACCATTCTCAATTAGCTTGTTCTGGAAAACCCACTTTGTACCAATAACATTTTTTTTCATTTGTTTTAGGTATGAGTTCTTAAGTATCATTACTTTATATTTGATCAAGCTCCTCATTCATAGCCTGAACACATTATGGATGTTCAAAATCTTTATTCACATATTTTGGCTCAACTTTTGAATATAAGGAAGTTTGCGTAATAACTATTTATATTCTTCTTGTTTTAACATTTTGATGTTGATAACTAATAAGGTTTTGATATTCCTTTTGCTTCCTCAAAATGGTATGATATTTTTGAGAATCATCCCCATCATTAGAAATAGGTGAGTTGGATTCTTATTCTTGAGTTGGATTAATATTATCATTATCCTTATTAAAAATTTTAACAAAAATTTCTTTATCCTATTCATCTTAATTACCCTCATGATTCTATTTATATTTCTCAGCTTTTTCAAAAAAAAATACATCAATGGAGTTAACTAATATTCCAGAATAGTTTTTGAAGCATATACATCCTTTTCCATCTGGAGCATAAACAATAAAAATTTCATCTTCACCCCTTTTCTCAAACTTTCCAAGGTTTACACCTTTCTTCTTTATGATGGATGGACTCTAAAAAACTCATAAGTTCTTCAAAATAATAGATTTTCCATAAAACATTTCATATAGAGTCATACTGAAACTGTTCTATGGAAATATAAAATTTGGATATACGAAATAGTGATCATAGATTTCCACCATAATTAATGAGAAACACCATGTTCAAGTGACATATTCCACCTTTATTTATCATCTGAGAAACACCATTTTTTTGAGGATTTTAAAGTGGGATGAACTCATTCTAAATTCCATACTTCATAACAAAACTTTCAAATTATTCATTTTTTATTCACCACTTTTTTTGTTCTCAACTCATTCACTGAATACTCACATTCCTTCTCGGTTTTCCTCCTAAAACTCTTAAACATTTTTAGTGTATATGAATTATGTTTCATACACCTAACATAAGTAATGTGAGTAAATTCATCAATGAAAGTGGCGATGTACTTGTATTCATTAGTTGATTGTTTTATCATTGTCCCATAGATATCTAAATGAATAAGTTCATGGGTTTTTTTGAACAAATTTTGACTTTATTATGCATTGAGTTAGTAATATTTCCATTATAAAAAATAGTGAAAGGCCAATCACTCTTTCTTTACATTTAAGAAATATCTCAGACACTATATCACCTTGGTAACTTTCTCATGTTTCTTTGAAACATGTGTATAAACTTTTATTCTGCAACTGATTTCTTCTATCATGCCTTAGTAACCAGAGTTTTGTATTTCACTAACTTGAAATAAGCTTATTTTTGTATGTTAGTCTCTTGTAACAATATTTCCATCTTCTTCTTTTTTTAGAAGACCAACATTTTATGAAAATTATTTTTTTATTAAAAAGTTGTGAAACACTTATAAGATTGTGTTTCATCCCATCAACAAATAAATATTTCTTGGATTTCCACTTTTATTCCCCAATGATGACTGATCCAAAAACATTGATTTTGAGTGATTCACCAATTCCAAATGTCACTATTTATTATTTGTAGTCTTTTATATTCTTCAAAGACATTAAGTATAATTTCATATGAAAAGAAAAACTACTATCTAAAATTCAAGGTTGTTCTCCTTTTAAACATTTGAGAGTAATTTTTACAATAAGATCCTTTTATTTCCCTTTATATATCCTAACATCTAGATTCTAATATTTGTTAACATAATTTTTTTATACGATAAAAAACAAGATATCCATTTTTAAAGATGTCTTGGCTGTTTATATCTATCATAGATATTTTTAGAGATAGAAATCTATTTTTAATTTTTACTCCAACATTTTGAGGTTTCTTACAACTTCATTCTTTGAATTCTTCCTTTAAGAGGATTGAGTACCCCTAAATTTTTTCCTTCTGTAATTTTTGGTATAGTGGTAATGTTATTAGTTAAACCAACACATATTTTCCATATTCCTTATTCCACCACAATACTAGTTGTATCCATAAAAAGATTATTTTTCTATGAAAATTCCATACTATCTGGAGTTGTGACCATGTTTCTCAGAAACCTTATTATCATCACTTTGTTGACCATCGACCTTTATTTTATCTATATAACCCTTCTTATTTCCTCTTGGTTTTCTTTTTAGCATTATAACAAGAAGAATTATTAGAAAAATTTTCAGACTCATAAATTTTATAAACATATGACCTGTTCACTTTGTTGGTGTTGGCCATATAAACAACTTTCCTAGATTTATTCTTCTTAGAAACAAATTCAACTTTATTATAAACATTTTAAGGTAATTTTTATCAATCTAATGTTTATCCTTTATAAATATATCACAAAATCTAGAGATAGAATTTTGGAAACTTGTAACCATCTATTTAGCTTTAGATAGTTTTTGTTGGAGGAGTTCCATTTCTTCTTATTTTTTTATTCAACCTTACCTCTATATGTTCATTACAATTATTTTATTTCAATAGATATTTATTATAATTATTATTATCATCTAATAGATTATATTTTTATTCAGGGAAGCATTTTTTATTATTTTTTGAACAGTCTTCAATTTTCAACTTCTTGATTTATTTCTCAATCATCCCAATACTTCGTAGACATGATTTTAGTTCTAATTTCAGATGAAATAATAGTTGAGTTTCTTCTTATTCTAAACTGATACTTCCAAACTCTTCAGTTCTCACTATTGTAATGAGAGTATTTTCTCTAGCCTTTTCAAAAGGTTTTTGATATTTAGCCTCACTATCTTCTTCTTCATCATCTTTAGATAAAAAAATTATTATTTTTGGATTTGAATAGTTTCTATGATTACCTTTTGAATATGATATATCGTTATCAATCTATCTATTCCATGATATTCTATACATTTTATCTTCTTTTTCAATATCCTATTCTTTATTTACTCAAGAAAATTTAGCTACAAAGTGTCCAATGAATTCACCTTAAAAATATTTCAAGGCAATTTTCCTTTTATATTTTCTTGCACATCTTCTAAAATTTTTAGAAAATAAGGATATCAATTCATCAAGATTTTTACATACCTCATTTTCAGAATTAGAATCTCCAACTTCTTATTCAATAAGAATATACTTTGACTTTTCTTTCCTGGAACCCTTAAAATAAATTTCTCTCTTAACTTTTGTTTTTATTTTCATAGATTTTTCCATTTTTATTTAATAAGTTATGAGAGTTTTATGAAAATCATCCAAAGATAATATTTTAAGATCTTTAATTACAATGAAGAAACTTTAGCATCAAACTTGTTGGGAATAATTCTCAAGATCTTTTCAACAACTATAGAATATTATAACTTTTCACTAAGATATATGATAGTGTTGATAATGTAATTTATCCTAATAAATAAGTCAACATTATATTTTTATTCAACCATATTGAGATCTTTATATTTAATCCTCTAAATTTGTAAATTTTCTTTATTTAAATTTTTATTGCTTCATAAATGTTTTTTCTATTATCCCAGTTACATATGGATTTGGAAACACCCTTTACTCTTAAAAACACACTTTCAAAAAGTGATGAGAGTAAAGAATTCTTGGAACTTCCATAATTCTCAAGATTCTTCTAATAAATAGATGTAAGAGGAAGTTTATCATCAATATGAGGAAATACATCTATTACAACTTCATGAACATCATACCTAAGAGGCATAAGATAAGGAAACATTATATATTTCCAAATATAATAGCTCTTACCATCTAAGACTAGAATCCCCTTTCCATTAAAACAATTGATATTCTCTATCATAACTTCTTCACAAAACTGCTGCAAAGATTAAACAAAGGGATCCTTTGGCTCTGATTAGAATTGTAAATTCACTATCATGATTAAATATTATTGAGAGGGGGAGGGGGTGAACTAGTTATACCTTTTTCTTTTAAGTTTCCTAATTTTTGAAAAACCCTTAACCTCATGTTAAATAGTTATCACTTTTAATAAAAAAAATCACACATCCATAGGAACATAAAAATTTACAAGGTTCACTACTCAATAAGAGTAGCTAGGTCCTTTTTATGGTATAAAAAAATATGATACCACAAATCCACTAGAAAACATTCATTTTTTGTGCAACACAACATAATGGATATTCCCTCAAACCTATGTAGCGCTATGTTAAATACAATAGTGTGCGAGTTTCAAGTAGAAAAAAATGATGTAACACAATTTTATAACAAGTTAAGAGAAATATTAATGTTATGACTTGTCATATTTGAAAAATATGTTCTTCGAAAAAAATTCTTCACTTTCATACCTAGCAATAGGAATGAAACTTATGGAATTCATAATGATACCCAGTCTGAGTTCAATGTCCAATTACCTAGCCTGATTTCTCAGTCTAATTATATAAATCTCAATAAATATTGCTAAAACAATTCTAAATTTATTCTTTCTCAGTCTTGATATCCCAGTCATATTTCTCAATCCAATTCTTGAAACTCTAATTATGATCTTGTCTCTTCTCCTTTCTTCTTCAGTCCAACAAACATCCCCTATAATGCACAATTTGGAAACTTCTTCCCTGTAGAACATCAAAGTTTATATATCTACTTCCAAGAACAATAATTTTATTAGAAAGTTCAAATCCCCTTCTACTTTAATAGGTGACCCAAAAGAGGTGTGGGAAGGATTCCAAAAACCTTTCTCGCTCAACCAAATTTCCTAAATCTTCAAATTTGCCTTAAATATCAGCTATATATTTGACTTATTCAATTATTATTAACACTTTTCTAAACATATCTATTCTTTATAACTTCACATAACTTCATAATTTTTCCAAAATTCAGACTGATTCTGATTCCCCATTCAAATTTATTCATTATGATGAAGATATCAGATCCTTCGTTATGTTGCTATGCACCAACTAATCAAAAAAATATTTCTTCTCATTACGATTCTCAAAACCAACTACTCATTCTAATATCTTCATTATGATGAAGACAATAGTTTCTTCATTAGGTTGTTGTACCCCGAAAGAAGCATATGAAAACCATTCTTCAAGCCTCTTCAACCGCTACTATGATCCCCTTGATAACACTTTTATAAACTTCAATCAATTATCCTTTTCTTATTTTCCCAAACCAATGATCATATATCCAATGAAGTCATCGGTGTCAGCCCCAGTCCAATAGTCCTGAACCTCTTGATAAAAAATCTTTTAAACAAATCAAAGTTCTTCTTTCTCTCAACCCATTTGTTATAGAAACAAATCTTCTTTTCCTCTTTCTCGGTCCCAAACATTCCTCATAATGCAATTTTACTTAAGAAAACTTTTTTTATCGATGTGACTCTAATGATTGGGGGAAAACTACATCCAATGGAATGGTCTGAGTAGCGTCAAATTTAACAAATTCATTACTCTTCTGATTACAATACCAATTAATTTCCATTACTCAACTTATTTCTCTAAAGATTTCAATCTTGTGGCATATTGGTCTGACTGAAAAACAACACCTTCGATTTCTCATGTTAATGTCAACCTTCTTAGCCCTGAAACAAATCTATGTCTAGATATCTCATTTTGATGAACTTGAGACCAGAAAGATTCAACTTTAGTTACTTACTTATTCCACAAACTTCTCCTTATATCATGACTTCCTCATGAATTTTAATACATTTAATATCAATATAAAACTGTCTAACATACATTGGGATGTATTGTAACTTCCCATACCATAATTTACAACATATTGTTTCTTTAAAAACCACAATACATTTGGAAGCACCACCCCTTTATTTCACAATCTTGCATCACAATTTTCTTAAAAAACTTATGGATTTTGTGTAATAAAAAATAGTAAAGCATCATTAGGTTTAATATCAGATCCATGCAGAATTAGATATCCTTCCTTATTACGATCATAGTTTTCTTTTTGGACCCTAGGTGAGTTTGATGATACTTTTCTTCTAGAAATCTTCTTCTCAATATAATGGACTTTCTTAAGATTTGTGAGTTCGATCGTTTGATTAAGATGGTGAGTCCTATTATCAAAATTTAAAAAATGAGGTGATTTTGTTTTATTTTTCATCCATTTAACAACAAAATACAACAATTTGAATAAAAAATTCTTCCAGATTTCAAAAAAAAAAAAAATCCAACCAACTTTTTACCAAAATGTACTGGCATACCTGGTATCCATCCCCATTGATGAATTTGAAGGAGGTAGTGTAATTGAAATTTTGGACAACACCATGGCTATCAAGACGTGGAACTATTGGGCTACCATAAAATGTTTCTTAAGAATTACATGCATAGGTGGAAAGACTCTTAACTACTGTATATATTTGATCTAGTGAGTAAATTGTTATGGATCATAGGACTCACAGATAATATTGTTGTTAATGCGAGTTTCCAGTATGCTATCTCTAAACGCTATCATGTACGACTTCAGTTCACGATTCTTTTACTTTCCTTCATTGATAAACATCCCTGTCAGTGTGTTACCATATGAGAATATGTTTAAATCTCCTTACATGTTCAACATCCTCATCACATTTTCATACATCAGGCTTAAAGGATGGATTCTAGAAACAACCAGGACAAATGGACGAAATTGGCTGTTAGGGACTTTTACTAGGCTTTGAACAATATATGAACTACAATGTGATGCAATTAAACAACACAATAGTTAATGCATCCATATAATTCTAAATGGAACCTTCAAATTTTACGAATTTAGAATGAAATAATAAATTATTTCTTGGGCATTGGAAACCAACTCTACCTGACTCCCCTCTTCTAGTTTTTCCATGATAACAAAAGTCCCTGGCCACACACTTCCATTGGATTCACGGACCAAAATCAGGTAAATACTCAGCCACATTATAAGATATCAAGCTAGGATAGTCTTCACAAAAACTTTAGGATTGACCTTATAACCCCAATGGGTATACTTTACCTTCTATAGTATAGGCCGAAATGTGCCATGAGAACCCCAATTCTCTGACGTGGGGCACTCCATAGAGTGCCTGTAGTTGGGACCTTATCATTCTAGCTGAAAAAACCTTCATCCACATTACGGGATGGATTTCACCCTTGAGGAGAGGATATTTTTTCTCCAATTTCTTTACCACATTAAAACTATTTTGGGAAAAGTATGGTGTCCTTACAACATCATCCAATGTTGTCTTTAGTGGGATGAATTTTTCATACATGTCCCCAAGAATAGCGGCTCCATAAATTTTTTAGACATCCCACATGCTAATGCCCACTTCACCATGAATCAAGTAAATAGAATTTGTATGAGATGTCCACTATATTAGAAGCTTAGGGATGATATATGATTTCTCATAATTTTTTTTCATGAACAAATAGCCTTATAGATATGGATATCTTGGAACTCCTTTTTTAATTCTGCACAGTTCTGGTGCACCCAGTGCACCCACATCCACTCAAGCCGGACCCCCTCTATAATGGAAATCTCAGTCCCCCTTCCAACTTTATGTTTGATATATCTGTGAAGCATGGAAAGTTGAATCATAACAATGAGTCTTCGTTTTCTAGATATATAGTTTCAAATCTGGAGTGCATCTAATGTGTTTCATGATAGATCCCTTGGGAATCATTCCTTACTTAATATAAGCACCCTTGGAAGAAATGTTGACTAAAGGGTAGTTGGTGATCTTCACAAACTAGGTCTTTGGGAAGTAACATAGAACCCTAGGGATAAAGGCATACCTTAAAATTCCATGCTCATTCAAGGTAAATTAATCAACTAATGGGTATTTCTATTGAAACAGTGCCAAATACTTCACCAGATCAGGCAAAACCATGTTCCAGTAATATTTCCCAAATACTTTGATCATATCAAAGGAATGCACAACACCTTGTTCAATAGAATTCATCAGGGAAGCCATTGAAAACCCATAAAAGGCATTAAGTTTTCTCTTTAAGTTTATATATTTACTTATTGAAGTTAAAATTTTTCTTGGAAGAATTAAAAATTTTGGAAAAGGAAAGAAAACTTGTAGGACCTTTGACCAGGTGCCACTGACAAACCTCTTAACTAATATTCTCATACAAGCCCCTTAACCAGATGCCTTGACAAGGCTCCTTGTCGAGAGGAATTCATATGGAATAGTCACTCAAGTGACTATACGATAATAAGTTCTTTGGGATACCTTTTAAAAAGGATAATCATAGTAAGTCTGGATAGAAGACCTGAACGATGATTGAAAAAATTGCCAACACAAAATCAGAGAAATCAGCAAAGGGGCCAGCGATATTTATATACATCACAATCCTGTGCACTAGACCTATGTTGTGGATCTATTATGTGGACCTGCACACTATAATTTCTCCCCAGGTATACACTGCCAACGTTTACAGGTTCCCTATATGGTTGAACAATGCCACCTTCATAATATTTTCCCCATTATACCTATGGACTAGACCCTGTTCTTTTAATCAAATCCCATCACGAGGGGGGGATTTTGTTGACACTCTATTTTGTCAGGTGGGATGAAATGAAGAGTACCTCAGGAATGTTAAAGAGATAAAGATAACCAAGAATAATCAAAGAGAATTAACCAAGCTGGCCTGTGCATATCCCTTAAACATCATTAAGATCCCGAAGTCCCCCTATGTGGTACTAAAAACAGGCCACCCCGGAGTGGGAGACCTGTGCCAGGCAATTTTGCCGTGGATGTGTGTGGGCTGTCTCTTTCAACTAGGGTCCCCTATATTATTACAAATAGGATCCCAAAACTCCTCATTTTACCAACTAGAAAAATATAATAATCCCCCAAACTCTGGTCACACAATCCCTTCACCCAGGTCCTCACTACTACAAATCCCATGTTCAGCAATGTTGGTATTTAGCAGCACTAGAAAAAAATGCTGTCAAATGACATATTTATCAGTGCTAAGAAAAGCCCTAATAAATTTAACCTTTTATTAGTGCTTTGTTTTTATCACTACTAATGGGTTTCCTTTATCAGTTCTTTATATCTAATGCTGATAAAGGGAAACATTTATCAGTGTTTTATTTTTAGTGCTAATAAATGGTACCCTTGATCATCACTTTATTTTTAGCGCTGATAAATGTTCGTATAAATAAAATGAAGTAATTAAATGAAATAAAAATAAAAATTGAGCTTATTAAAAATTTTTTTACAAAAAATATTAATTAAATAATTATTGATAAAAATGAATTAATTGATTATACATTATTAAATATTAATTTTTTATTAATTAAATAATTATGATAATTAATGTTATTAAATTGAATATATTAAATATATAGATATCTATATATATTAATGTATATAAATTTTATGTATATATTACAAAATATTTATATGCTTTACATTGAATAGTCATATATGTATTGAATAATGGTTTATAATTAAAAATTAATATAAATAAAAAATACTGTATAATTGCATAGTAATCCACATATAATTGAATGTCATTTCTATTTTAAATTTAACATAGATAAAATCTATGTTATATTTATTTCATATATGTGTAATTGTAAATAAATAGATATAAAATAATAATAATTATATTTAAAAAAGAATATGTTTACTATTTTTATAATTTTTATATATTTATTAAGTATATATAATTTTTATAATATTTTTATATAATTAAAATTATAAATCCTTTATTAGTGCTTAATTAATAAGTGATGATAAAATCATCTTTATTAGTGCTTCATTCACACCGATAAAGATGAGGCTTTATGAGTTCTAAAAAGAGAGGCGATAAAAAAAATATTTATCAGCGCTATAATTTTAGCAGTGAAAAAGATTTTTTTTCAGTTATTTTTTAGCACTGATAAAGAATGACCTTTATCAGTGCTAAAAAGTCACTGATAAAGAGTCCTTTTATTAGTGATTAATTAATAAGAGAATATAAAATGACTCTTTATTAGCACTTATTTGTAAGATCTAACAAAAGTGTCCCTACCTAATTTAAAAACCCTTACCATCTATGGACCCGTCCTAATATCAGAATATTTCTTTGGAATAAACCCACTACCAGTGCTCCCCCTCAGTGAATAAATCCTTGAATCACACCACTCGACTGCCTCTCGAACATATCATCTGACATATGGCATTTGATTGAAGTTAGGGTTTCCGAATAGGTTTTTAGATTTTTCCTCAACCTAGCGAGGCATGCCTTCCAATTTTGTTTGTGTATTGTTGGTTTTGTTTTTAATTTCTTCTTCAACGATTTTTTTTATTTTTGGTTTTGTGATTGTATACTAGTGATATAGGGTTTCCTATTTTCTTATTTTTGAATTTTGATTTAACTTTTGATCACTCATGGAGAGTTTATTGTTTCTAGACTCGATGGTGACACATGGAGTCACATAGATTTTAGTTGGTTGTTTTATTTTGTTTACATTTCCCAAATTGATCACCTAAAGATATCATTCATATTTTTCAATATTTATTTTCTTAATGGTATTACATACATGTAAAATTTTAGAAATTTAAGCTAGGGATTTTGTGTTTGATGGAGTTAACGGTAGTTTAGGGTATT
This sequence comes from Viscum album, assembly GCA_963277665.1. Taxonomy (NCBI): domain Eukaryota; kingdom Viridiplantae; phylum Streptophyta; class Magnoliopsida; order Santalales; family Viscaceae; genus Viscum; species Viscum album. Next base: position 1,507,555,919 of record OY728131.1, on the reverse strand, counting down.
TATTTAATATTATACTGATTCATATCTTATTTTTTCTACTTATCTGGGTTGGTGTGGGGGTCCAATGTATGGATTCATCATGGTAGTTTTTATTTGAATTTTCTTTCTACTAGTTTTATTTAGTTTTTTTCCAAATAATTTCCACTATGTTATTTTCATGCCCTGATGCTAGTTTCCAGCTAGAGGGGATCGAGAATATCCCTTGGACACTATCATGGACCAACTTGTGTGTTTGATATATGGTTGTCCTGTTTTTTTTTTGAAAAAAATATCTATTGTTAAATGTGTTGTACCTTTTCTCAATAATCCAACTTCCTATGTCTCTACACTTAAAAAAATATATTTTATTTTTATACCTCTTTAAATTAATCAAAAATTATTTATAAATCCTTTTATTAATAATATATGAAATATTATACATTGATTCTATGTACTATTTTACAACTACATTATATTTTTTCATCATCATCCTACTCCCCCTCTCTTAATAATTTATAAAAAAATATCCTTTTGAGATTATCCCTATCTTGTTAGACCACATTTTTTGAGACCTATATACCACTATAAGAAACTATAATTTATTTCTTTGAAATGTAGATTTTCAAAAATTTCACTCCATTTTTGAGTGTTTATTTAACTAATAAAAAGTGGGTTTACATGGGATAAATTTGATACTTAGATATATGAAATATAGAAAAATAGTATGTTAAATCATTTTACTAAAAAAATTTGGCATATACTGAATCTCCCACACTCCATGATATATATTGAAATTCCATCGACAAAATTTAAAAATTTTATTCAGTTTCAATGGGTTTCAACAGGGGTTTTTAATCTTCCTTTTGAAATCAATAAAAAACATCCCTCACATAAATGGATTGGGAAATAAATATCCCATGAATTCTATGAGTTTACTATAAACAAAGTAAAATGTCAACTCACTAATCATAAACATTTAAACATTGTTCATTTTTAATGTATAAAACTATTATCATCATTCATATCTTGGACCTGTAAATATTATATCATCCTCATTGATAAACACTTTAAATCTATCCATAAAATTATTTTTATGTAATTATTATGATCAATTCACTATTTTTTAAATTAAAGTTTCTTTAATAATTCATATAACCTTCAATACCAAGCACTTAGTTCCTGTTTCAATTCATACATCAACTTTTTCAATTTAAAAACATTATTCTCATAATAAATAATGATAAAACTACACATTTTTTTGATGTAAAGTTCCTATTTGTGTAATCCATTAGTAAATGCTAATTTTACATCTGGTTGGAGTACCTTGAATTTTCTTAGGATGGGTCTGTGTGGTGATATGACGTCACAAGAGTCTTGAGATGTTTTCAAACATTAATATTCCATTAATTTTAAATAAAATAATTCCTCAGGTTGTTATATCAATTATTCCAATATACTTTGATATCTTCTACTTGATTGAATGAGATTTTATTATTCTTGTTTATCATATTTTAGTTTTTTATTACTCCTCAAATTCTTATATTATATTTTCATTTATTTAGGGTATTTAAAAAAGATTTTATGTGGAGTAATTATTTTATTAAATTTAATTACCCATTTTCTTCAATATACTGAAATTTATTGAAACAATCAAATATTGAGTTTCCATCATTAGAATTTTCTATAACTTTCACTTTTGATAATGAATATCTTAAGTATATTTGTTTATATATTATATAAATTAATATTTTATGAACCCAATAGGATGGATATGAACTGAAAATTGATGCATTTTATTCATTTGAAAAATGAATATGAATACGGAGTTAAATAGTTCATTAAGCTTGAATGAGAGCATGCAATCAACCCTTTTAAAATCCTCTATCCATGTTTATGTTGTTTTTATTCAAGAAAAATTAGTTCGAAAGAGTTGGAAGAATATTTTATCTGTCATGGAATATATCAAAGAAAGAAATGTTTGACTAAACAGGGGAAAAAACTGAATGTGGACATCGATTGGGATGATAATATAATTTATAGAATAATTTAATATGAATACCTTTGTAAAAGATAATGGAGATCACATGGAAGAAATGAATATGGTAATTGAATATGACATTTGTCATTGTCCAAAGTTGTTTGAGGAGTTAAATAGATATTATAAGAAACCATTGTATGCCGTTTGTGTAACTCCCCTACCCCAGAAGCCCAGAGCCGGTTCATTATTTTAATACATTTGCATGATTACATGGAATCAAGTCTTGAATGACCAATCAGTGTAACATTCTTGGAAAATAGATTACATACATGAACATTAAATTACAATTTATAACATAAAACACATCATAAATAATTCATAGAGAATGAAATTACTATCTTATATTAAACCTCTATATAAATCATAATATAATTCTTGGTATCTTGGGAAAATAAATTATAAGAATGGGGTGAGCTAAGATGCTTAGTAAGGATAAAAAATATAGCAAAAGCTATCGTAAATAATCATAAATTTTTATAGAAAGGTATAAAATTGAGACACAATACCTTTAAACATAAAATTAAGAATAATATGGAAAATATAATTAAAATAATTCCATTTACTTATTCACATAGATATTATACTAGTCGAATAATCACATATGACATTAATAACCAATCTCATAATGATGATATGCATAATGAAGGGCATCTTAACCACAAAGTCAAGGCCTCATGCCGAGACCTTAAATATAATTTTTTTCAAGGCCTTGTGCCAAGACACTAGTTTGTCTAATGAGACCAACCAATGTATCAAGGAGCTATAGTGGGCTCCACCCATCACTTACTAAGTCCAATACATTCCTCATATGAAAATGTTGAAACATAATAGAAACATTCATATTAAAACTATCATAAAAAATGTCAATAATTTAACCATAAATCATTAATGGTATAAAAATAGCACATACATAGTTAAACATATCACAACTCATTCAATAAAATATGGAATATTATATTATAACAAATGAACCTCACTCAATAATAATATCCAGTAAAGTATGTGTACATAGTTGATAATTATCAGTAAAACTCTTTGGAATAAATATCAATTTTTCATGAAATAATTTAAAAGTCACACAATTTATAAATGAAGAAATTTAAAATATATTTTTGAATCAAATGGTCCCATACCACTTTGAAACTTTTGAAAGGAACTAACATTTTAAAAAATTCATGTCCATATAAATAAATCCTTAAACCCATTTTGAAAACATGGACATTAATGAGAAAGATTTAGAAGAATAAAAATTTAAAACATTTAAAATGATGTTTCAGTTAAAGATTCCCTCAAAAATAATCCTTTTGAAAACTTATTTATGAAACATGGATATGGATGATAAACATGTCCTAGTAAATACTTACACATAAACAATATCAGATAATAATGAGATTGAGGAATTAACCCTTACCGTGTACTTTCCTTTGGTCAAGGGTAAGTTTAAACTACTGTATAATGACCATAGTATGTTATTAAATTATACTAGAACCATATTCATGATATCATACTTGATTCATTTATGGATTTATACTACCCATTTAATAATAATTTCAATGTTAAAATAACATTTCGGGCAATAATCGCTTTCTTTATCGTACGTCTTTTAACATGTTATTATTGATCGTATCAATTATATAATGATTTAATTAATTACAGAATATAAAACATTATTTATGTATCATATATATTTAGAATTTAAATATGTATAATAGATAGATATATAAAATGGAAAACACTATTTATGGAGACAGTAGACCGTACGTACGCATTAACGTTGTTTTCTTTTTCATATTATATTGAACGAAAGTAAGTGAATGAGATATATGTAAACACACACACACACACACATTTATAGTAGGATTATTATTTCATATATTAAATACTTATTAATAATATATATTTTTATAATCATCTTTGTATGGTGAATGTGGAAATGAATCTTATTGCGTCGTGGAGAAGGTAAGCCGTACATACACATGAGCGACAATATCATTATATTGATGGTAAAATAGTATTTAATTGGATGGTATATTATATATACATAATCTTTAACATGTTATATTTATTATTTACATCAATTATACTCATTATTATACCCATCCAAATAATTAAGTGATGAATTACAAACTACACCACGACACGGAGACGGTAAGCCGTACGTACGCACATATGGTGACTTTTTAATTCATAGGTTGGATAGAATAATGAATATGGTTTTACCATATCTATATTAAAATATAATTATGTATAAGGTACTGGAATTATTATTTTATTATGTAAATAACAAAAAAGAATAAGAATTATAATTTGAAAGGAACTTTGAAAAAGGTGATAAAATAATTACCTCTTCTTCAGGTGCTTCCTTTTGATTTGAACAAAAGGGCTGCTTAGGTTGGATTTATGATAAAAGTAAGGCCTATAGGATTAATTGAGGGTTTTTTATAAGAGATTGGAGTAGTTATTGTCCGAACTAAATGTCTTTGGAGGTGTGAATTTTAGAGAAGGGGAAGTACCCTTTTGTAAGAGAGGCGAGGGGCACTTTAGGAAGAGTTTGAAATATTAATTTATTATAAAACCATTTTCGACTTATAATAGATCCAAATGGATTTATTTAGAGGATAAGGTAGGTATGGGTCCAAATACTCTCAACCAAAAGGTTTTATACAAGTTAGGTCACCATTTTAACCTTATCTTTTATATTTAACTCTTAGTTAAATAGTTTAACTTTTACCATGTCTTCCTGTATTTTTATATTAAATGGTTATTATAGTTACTCTAAAATTCCAAGTGAAACTAAAGTGGTTAATTAATGAAATATATAAAATTATATAATTCCTTTTTAAGAATCATAGATTTTTAGGAATATTATACCATTTAATAATATTATATTTGTTTTAAAAACTCATTTATGTCAATTTTATCACTATTTAGCATTTTGTTTTTGTGAAAGTCATAAAAACATGATTAATTCAAAAAAAATACATTTAATAAAACCTAACATGTAATATTAACCTATAAAATTATTTTATGTAATAAAAAGTTTCAATTTACATTTATTTTAATATTTATAACATCAGTTATTTTAATATTTCATTAATAAGGTAATTACTACATAATCATTGTGTCATAAATAACCTTAATTATTTAATGTATAAAAATTATAAATAAAATTCCATGATTTAGTAATTTTTTTTATATTTTTAATGAATACTTATAGTCTAATTTATATTATGTGTAACCCTATATTAAAAATGGTTTAGTTAGTTAACTTTGAATTTAATACTGTTAACTCTTCTTTAAATAAAATATAATAAATGTCCTAATCTCACCCAAATGGATCAAAAGGATCTTTATTTTGTCATAATATTAATTTGGGTTGAAATAAATTTATCCAATAGAATTAGGAAATGTGTTGGGGTAACTTTAATATTATTTTTACCTTTAATTACCTTATTTACTTTTAACTATGGTAAATAAAATTCCAAAGTTACTTTTCACCAAAAATTATTTTCATCTGATTGAACCACATTCTATTTACTGATTTCAACCGTGTCTCTCAGATTTTTTAAATTCAATTCAGAGAAGTGGTAAAATTTTGTTTTATGAAAATTTTCAAATGTGCTTAGAAGGTGGGTAAATGTGCCTAGAAGGTTGGTAAAAAGATGTTAAAATGGTTTAATAAAATTTTATATATCTAATCTTATTATAAAATGGCTCTAATGAGTTATATTGTACTAATATATGTATTATGTATATATTTGGACTTTAATATAAATTTTTAATTAAAAATAATTATTTAAATGAAAAAGTATGTTTTATGTAATATGTAGTATTTTTCACCATTTATCAAAAATTGAATGTTTTCAGAAAAATACTAAAAATTCACCCTAAGATAATTTTGATATTCCAAATTCAAAAATTAAGTCCATTTTACCAAATTCAAAAATGAAGTCCATTTTACCAAATTCAATTTTTAGGAGTGTATAAAATTAATTTTATTATTGTTCACAAAATGACATAAAAAGTAGTTCTTTTAAGGGAATAGATTTTCTAAATATATAAATATTTTAACAAAAAATATACATTTCATTATAAATATAATTTATTTATGTTAAAAAATTATAAAAAAAATTTAAAATTTATATGTTACTATTCATATTAGAATATTTAATTTATAAATAAATATATCATTTAAATAATTATAATACTAATGTGTTATTTCACAGAAACTCAATCTTGCGTATAACACAAGAGAAGTAGGTGTTTCTTGCAATATAAGATATTAAATTAAATTAATGAGATAACATACTATTAAATATTGGGGTGTTATAGGTTGTATTAAATACACAACATTGTTAGCTGTATTGAAGTTATATAATTTGAAAGCTAGTAGCTGATGGAGTGACATTGACTTTATTAAACTACCTGGTCTTATAAAATATATTCTACCATAATAAAATGAACTAACATGATAGAAATATTATTCTAAACAAATGTTACCTCCAATTACTTTGTTGGAAGAGAAACAACGCTTCTTCTACTAAATTATAGAGGTAATCTTGATGTTTGTATGGTAAAATATGTGTCCATAGAATTAATGAATTGTTTCATATTTGTGTTTAATTTTTTTAGTATTAATTATATATTAATTTCTTATACTGGTGGATTAGTTTTTTCGAGTTAATGTGGTTTGTTTGAAGCTTCTCATGTAGTGTTGGAATTTTCAAATAGAAAGTCAATGGAAATCCTTGCAACATTGATAGTTAGGATTGTTTTGAGACTTTGGGATGTGTAGGAATCAACCACACCTCAATCCAACACATGATGTGACTGGTATGAATCTAATTACTTATTTCTATTTTAAATTGACATTAAATTTAGTAAAAATTCAACCGAATCAATGTGTTAGTTTTGAGTTTAAAATTTACATTTTACTTGAAAAGGTTCAACTAAAAATCGATAAAATGCTCTCTTATTTTCTTGATAATTTAGGGGATCGATTCATAAATCATTTTTTATGTGTAGGAATTGGTCTCATGTCAAAACGATACATGATGTGATCTATATGAGTCAAAGTTCATGTTTCAAGTTTGAAATGACATTCTTGTAAAAAATAAAACTGACTTACTCAAAACCAATAAAACTCATTCAGATAGTTTTGATACTCTAGGAAAACTTTCCATAATTGATTTGGAATGTGTAAAAATCATCTGCACCACAATCCGATGTATGGTGTGACCGATATGACTCCAAGTGCACGTTTTTATTTAAAATTGACATCAATTTTAGTAAAAAGGCTAACTTACCTACTCAAAACTGATAAAACACATTCAAATTATTAAATACTTTTTAAAAAAAATCCATAAGTCATTTGTGATATGTAAGAATCATTTATACATCAATCTGACACACAATGTGGTTGATATTAATCCAAGTGTGTCTTTTTATTTAAAATTAAAATCAATTTTAGTAAAATTAACACTTTATGTTAATTTATTTTTTTATATTATTTAAACATAAGATTTTTTCTTATACATGTGCATTACATTTCTTGAGAAGGGGTGGTTTGTTCAACAATAGCATTGGTTAGGTCAGGATTAAATGGAACATTGATTTTTTTGGATGTATCTAATAATTTTAATTTTTGTAATTGTATGAATCATTATTTAAAATATCTATAATACAATGTTTCTTTCTTGCATTTGTGTTTTTAAATTTCATTTCATTTAAGTTTATTATTGGGACTTTTTTTTATTTATATCTGGTGTGTTTCAGGTGTTGCGGTATGCTGTTATGACACACTATAGTGGTGCTGTAGTGTGTTGTTACAGTAGACTGTAGTATGGCCCTTTTTGGCACTTTTAAAAGTGATGATAAAGACCACATTTATCAGTGATTTTAAATGTTCCGATAAGGGTATACATTATCAGTGCTTATAAAACCCCAGATAAAAGTCTATTTTATCAGCGCTCATAAAAGCGTTGATAAACAACCCTTTATCAACTATTTTATAAGCAATGATACATGCTTCCTTTAGTGGTGCTAAAAAAATGGCTGATAAAGAGCTACTTTATCACCACTTTTAAAAGTTCTGATAAAGGTCCCATTTATTACCACTTTTTTATCACCGATAATGGAATCCTTTATCAGGGCCTTTTTAGTGTTGATAAATGACTAGGGCTTTTAACCTCACTCATATAGTAAGTTCTTTTCTAGCACTGATAAAGGATATTTGTAGCACTGTTAAAGGCTAGTTTTGTAGTAGTGCCTCCAAATCCTCTCATGTATCCCTAGAAAACCCAAGAAAATATGAAATTTATGGGGATAGTTGGATCAGAATCCCTCTAGGTTCTGAAATACAATAGACCTTCATAAAAACCTTATTTCCTTTAAGCAGATGACAAATTAAGTGAGTCCCCTTCCTTAATTAGGGACCTTTGTGATACCCATCCAAGGACACTTTAGGAGACACAAGGAGCATAGGATGAAGCTGTTCCTTTGTTTTATTTCCTAGTTTGACCATTTCCCAAGGCATATGCAGCTTGCACATGCCTATACCTCTACATGAAGTAATTCTAGTTCCTCCCAGGAACAATGTCAGAAACCTATTTATCACCAATCTAGGACCTACATGAGCCCTCCATTGAGCCCTATTACATGAAACCAATGGAAGAGTTCCTCTTACATTGACTCCCTTGTTAGTGAGGGAAGAAATCTAAACCTCCATTGAATCATGTAGACTTGAAAACCATGGAAAGGGGCACACCGATGTGTGTCCAATTTGGGTATACATTCCTTTAGTCATAGGATTCCAACAATTTCTTTATGTGATGGTTTGAGTCTTCGATGTTCTTGTAAATATGTATTACCAGGGTGATAAGGACCCTAATCCTGGGGTCAATGTCAGAGATCTCCTAGTTTTTGACACAAGGGTTTGTGTTTTTCCATTCCCTCATTGCCTCTAAGACTCAGAGCCTCCAGTTCTAGGTAAGGAGTGTGAGTATCACTCTTGCATTTCCATTTTACATGGAATGAGATCATACACCCAGAACTAATTTTTGGGAATCCCTCTCGAATTAAGCCCTGTGACTTTATTTTAGGAGGTTTCACTCTTTCTCATATTTGGATCCTTGGTGATATCCAAATGGGTTGTCTGATGTGACTATCCTAGATACAAAATGAGAAAGGTAATGGACACATCAAATCCCTTTTATCTTCTCCCATATCCCCGAACTCTTCCACTAGCATAAGGGAGGAGTGTCTGGTTTGTAGGATCATTTTATTCATCTTGTTTCTCACATTCAATCATGACTCATTATGACTCATGTGGTATTAGAAGATATCCATGATCAAAACATCTACATAGTCAGATTTATATTTTGGTAGATAATATTCTTATATATATTCCTATCATCTTCCTTCAGAGGGCCTCCATAGGTGCGGGTCCTCAAGGCCGTGTATCAATCCTTAGGGAAAAGTGGATTGTGTGGTTTCCTGAATCTTACATTTCCTATTGTTTCTCACATTGAAAATAACTCACATGGAATTTTCAGTTGATGGTGGTCATGAAATATGGATGATTCCAAACCTTTTTGGATTCATTTCAAGTGTAATCCCTAAACCAATCCATGTGCCTCATACTTGGTATAAAACCCAGCCTTTAATAACAAGGAAACCTTTTCAGGTGAAATCCCCAAACCAAACCCTGAAATATCAATGAGTCACGTCACTTATCATGGCCATAAAATCAACCAGAGAATCCTACATTAGAGTAATCACCAATTTAATCTTCTTAAAGTACTATAATCCCATATGAGACAAACATTAAGAGGGCCTCCATAAGAACATGTTCTCACAACTGATCTACACGGGCTTTGATTCCCATCCAACTGGGATACGTAGAAAGCCTCCTTGAGGATCAAACACATCACCCCAAATCAACCATATTATCTATGGGCCACATTTCTAATATATTCTTATCCAACTAAGGAACTCATACCCTTCCATTTTCCTTGGGCTGCTTCAACCTAAGTCCCATACCAAAATTTGAATAGAAACCATTCAGCTAAATGTCTTAGTTTCATGATGTTAAACTAAATGGTTTGGTCCTTATCACACAACCTTAAAAGGTATTATGTGCCATGTTAATTGGAACTGAACTACATAGGTTCTCATTCCTTTCTCTAGGATACACAAGAAGCACATTTTATGGGTGAAATTGTAGTATTAAAACAACACTCATCTTCCTAGATCCCGATACAATTAAGATCACCTCACTGTGTAGATAAAATCAAACATCATCCTAATAAGGACAAAAGAATATCTAATCCATACATAAAAGAATACCATTGATATATAACCTAATATATATACAAAAGTATCCATTTATGAAGATCCTCAGATACATATAGATGATTCCGAATTCCATACATGATAATAATTGATTGTTAATTCAAGGGTGACCCACATCATACATGGGAAATAATGAAGGATTCATAAGAATATTTAATTACATATGATATTACTGGAGTAGGAAATAATTCCCCTTCAAAAGGTGAGATGAGATCAACCTCCCATCCTTTCATCCAATGTGAGCTCTTAAGTATCATCAGTAAAGTTCCCAAATGAGCGTCTCCCTTTATAAAGGTGGTCTATGAGTTATCAAAGATATAGAACTTTTATGTTCTTATAACTCCACAAACATATGCTATTAGATACCATTTAGATGTAGTAAACTTGATGTGAACAATTGAAAAAAATCAATCCCCTACAATCAACCATTTGGTGAACATAACATTTCTATTAGAAAAATTAACCTACATATTTTTTTGGTGTTTATATGGATGTGTGTGTGAGTCCATACTAGTAGTGAGATTGATCTATTTAATTAAATTGTTAAATATAAAATGAAATTTTAATTTAAATAATATGTTTTTATTAAATGAATTGACTATAATGAGAAAACTTTTCGAAGGGCCATTAATACACTCATGTGCTAGCTGGTTGGATGTCCACTAATGGATTATGCCTTGATGATAAATGTTTTCTTAGTGGCCTCAGTGTAGGATCCCTGTTGTACCCTTGGATAGAGGGGATAGATGTGTGATTTTATCCCATTAGGATGTGACTACTAGGTGGGTAGAGAAGTTATAGACTTTTTGGTAACATTGGGTGTCAGGAATGACCTAGTGGTGATAGAGAGAGTGATATGGGATTAAAGGCCATCACTTTTGAGATTGTAGAATTAATTAGGCCTCAGGTCTTGTGAGGAAATATTTTGACATTGATGACGATGAGGGAATAGATGTCCCTCAATCATTGGGCTTAGGCCTATGAGGCTAGATGTGATTGATGATCTCGAGTGGGATTCCTCTACTAAAGTGGTGACCTAGGGGACCCCTGTGGGTTCCCCTTTTAGGAAATTAACCTGAGTGTATATTCATTGGGAATGTGATGTAGTGATCTTAAGTGTAACCTTAGTGCCAATATTTTTGATTTGATCCTGTTTATGTTGAGACGAGTTTGGTCATACTCTTAAGAGTTTTTCTAGGGTTTCCTAGTGGGTTATCCATACAGAAATCTATGTTTATAATTATTATGTTAATATTTTATAGGCTATTATCCATAGTGTGACTTGTTGATTTGATGGAAACTCACATAAAGGATGATGCTGTAATTCTGAGAGTGTATATGCCCATATTTACACTCCTATAAGGGATGATGGATGTGATGACTATAAGGATTATGACTAAATAAGAATACTACCTTTATGGAGGTATGCGATACTAGATTAAATAGTTGGATATCAGATATGGTTGGTATTCCATGGATTTGAAGGTTGGATTATTAGGTGGACCATCACGTGATAGCCTGGTGAGGGATCAGAGCGTGTGATCTTCTAAGGTCCTACTATCTTCTGAGGTATGGAGGGTCTGGTATACTCTTATGTGTTAGGTTTTTGGTGACTATTATACCCTCCCTTGGGGGGATATTTTTGATTATTATGGAATAATCCCATATGTGAGGATTATGATACTATAGTTTTCATGATTTCATGACATGCTTAGAGTCACTCCATCATTGGGCTGAAGTAGGTAGTATGGAGGTTATTTACTTTTGAAGTTTATTTATTTATCCTTTTTGAGAATGTAACAATCCCATATAACTACATATTTTGAAGAGTACATGACTACATTAGTGGTTCCCTATTGATTTTTTCACTAACACCCTACTTGGTCTACCACTGCACTTAGTTGCTCGAGTAGATGTTTATTTTTTATAGGAATAGGATGGGATGATGCCTTAGATCAGTTTTTTCATGATCAAGAAGGATGGATCAAGTGGTATCTAGATACTAGAATAGGTTAGGCTCAGAGGTGTAGCAATGCATTTGTTTTATTTTTTTATTATAGAATTTATATGTAATTAGCCCAGTGGGTATTCTGATGTATATATGGCATCGATGGTCGAGACTTTATTGGATTTCAGGTATTATTATTATATGTATTATTTATTATATATACTATAATTTTCTACTACTATGGTTGGTTTTTAATCATTATATATTTATTTGACACTATGATTGAGGGGGTATAGTCTCCCCACAACACCACATTATACCCTCACTACTAGTTGGTATCCACTGACGTATGGGGAAGCATGCGTGATGTCACATAGTGAACACTAGTATGAGAACCGTAAAATGGTCAGGGGTGTTTTGATGTTACACTCATGTCAAAGATTAACCATGTAGAGATATTAGGGAGAAATTATATGCCACATGTGTATGATGGGAGTGGAAGTGGCATTCTGGATAATAAGAGGAATCATGATTATAAAAGAAGAGTGAGTAACACTTTCTTTAGGAACCTATCTCAGTATTCAACATCGATATCCCATAGTGGAGAATCTATTATAAGTTAATAGATTGATAGGTCACAGGTTGTGAGTTATTGATAACAAAATTCCCCTAAGGTATTCCATTCTTATGGGAATTTTTTCCATCTATAGATGTTTTTCAAAGTCATCCCTCATCATCAAATTGGTGTGTGATCTTTGGCACCTAATGAATTTGGTACACAAACTGATGCCTCTATGGTGGTATATTCATTATAACCAAGCTGTTAAATGCGGGGGTATGAATAATATTAACTAATTTATAGTATATATATAAATTAACTATTGTATTATAAATTTACAAATAAATTCTTAGTAAATAATCACTATATTTTTAATAAAAACATTTATTCTTTAATATAATATGTTTTTTTTAAAATTGATTTTATTGTTTTTTTCAGAAAATTTTATAATTAATTTTAGGAAATTTTAGAAATGTTATTTTTTTTGAAATTATAATAATTCTTTAAATAATCATATCTATATAACTTAGGGTTAAATTTTTATATATTTTAAAAAATATTGACTTTTTAGTGAATAGTGAAAACACTAATTTTTGGTAAAACTGTCATTTAATTTAATTAAACAAATAATTTTAAAATACAATTATTATATTAGTTTAAGTTTAAATTTAAATATTTATTATTTAGATATATTTATCCATTTAATTACATTCAAGTTATCTTTATGATATATTTTGATATTAGTTTATTTTCAGGCTTTAAAAAACAATTTTCTGAAAAATGTTTTAAAGTGCATAATGTTTCTACATTTTAACTAATTAAAATAACCCGTAATGAGGAGTGATTTAAATTAAATATATATTATATATATTTTAATTTTAATTTAAATTAATTTAATTATTATTACTTGTTATATAGTTATTATAAGATCATATTATGTTTGAAAAATGCATTTCTTGTAAAATCTATTTTTTCGACATGTATGTGGGTTAAATTTTAAATCAAAATATGTCACTTCTTTTAACTAAATTTGATAATATGGATTATATATTTTTTATAATAATAATTAATATTATATGATAAGGTAAACTTAATTTTTTTCATAATGAATATTAAAAATAATAAAAAACCGTTACCACTATTATTGTTAAAACCAATTTACTGTGGGGGGGGGGGGGGGTTAAACGAAAGGTGTATATGGAATAACATGTTTATTTTTAATTATAGAGGTGTAAATAAACCTTAAATGTACTCAAGTACTTATTTTTTTAATATTTTGAGGCACTTTTCATGAGGGTGACTTCCTATTATTGAATAGTTTTGGTATTTACAAGAATGCCACTCATTCTTCCTTATAAAATGGAACCACCTGTCCTCTCCTTTAAAAAATTTAAAAAGTAATTGTTTTGGAAAATAAACACAAAAATACATTACTGAATTCCATATCCTCGTCCTAAAGGGCTTGGTTTGATCAGAAATACTATCTAGGATGTCTTTATTTATAATCCTAAATAGGTAGTCTAATGAAGAGGCAACATTCTTAAATGAGAACCCTTATTTTCAATATTCTTCCACCTCCTTCAAATATTACTCAATAAGGATCATATAATTTAATTAGTATCTAATATATAATATCATTTTATTATGTTAATTAAATTTCCAAAATCCACATCTACTTCAATCAAAAGGGAATCACAACCATCGTTTGTGTGTACGAGAGACTACTGCCTCACGAACTGATTTAATTCATTTTCCACCATCACCTATCATGGATGTTAATGATAATGGATTTAATTTTTATATATTATATTCATGAAACATTTAATATTCTGTAAATTTAATATATCATATAATTTCTTACCTTACCATCAGTTGAAAATGATAACACCGTTCGTGTGTACGATAGACTACCGCCTCGTAAAATGATGTGATCTATTTTTTTATTACGACCTAAAAGGAATGGTATATGTAAGGGGTTTTTATAAAATAATATGATATTTATTATATAATTATAATTATATAAATATAAAATAATACTTACCTTCCTTCCATATTTATTGTTGAAAAATTGATATGTTACTTAAGCTTACGTACTACTACTTTCTCCTTGATTATAACATTTTTTTCGTAGCCATCCTTCATTATTAGTTTTAAAAGTATAATTTATTTATAAAAATTATAATTATTATTCTGGATATGATAAAATATTAATCTCTTTGATCATATTCAACTTTCCAAGGTGATTTTGGATATATGATCCAAATATCATCAAAACGTCTGACTTGAATCTTAATGATTAAGTAATTGAATATAACATGATAATTAATAAAATAAAAGTAATAGTAAAATTAAAAAATATTCTTATGTAAATAAATTATTAATGAAATTTTATTATTTAGTAAGATATATAATTCATATGAAAAATTATGCTCTAGGCAACAGATCTTTCTAACCCACCATTTTCTTTAGGTCGTGACCAATATCTCTCTAACCAACTTTATCTCCTTTTTTAATGTCATGGAATGATTCTAAATTAAGTATATATGGGTCTCACAAATATTAATAGCTTATTTTAACTTATTTTTACGAGTTAATTCAAGA
Organism: Viscum album; assembly: GCA_963277665.1. NCBI lineage: Eukaryota > Viridiplantae > Streptophyta > Magnoliopsida > Santalales > Viscaceae > Viscum > Viscum album. The sequence goes on along the minus strand of OY728131.1, from coordinate 1,507,540,442 downwards.
ATTATGTTTATTTATCAAAAGAATTCATTATGAAATTTATTTTTATGATGATATGAGGCAAGATTCTATAAACCATTTTTTTTACATGGGTAATTATTATGTTATTACTTATGATAGATTCCCATTTTTTGGAATATATTTATCATGAAAATGTTATTGTGGGTGTTCCTAGATAACACTATAACGAATTGGTTGATGTTATAGTCTCATGATATGTCATTTATTGGATTAGGGAGTATACCTAATCCACTATGGGATTTTTTTTCCATGTGATATTGTCTAGGAAGTTACCCTTGACTATTGTTTTTTTCATGTTTTCAATTACTTACATTTTTTTATGTTACCATGATGTTATTATATCATGTTATTTATGTTATGCTTCCATGTGATTCCTCATGAACCTTCTCTTTGATAATATAATGTCATACCTTTGACACACATGTTATGTTTTCTTATCATTTTTATTCCCTTACTAGTTTTTAGCTCACCCATTTCTTTAGATATTAACTAGTTTATCCTAAGAAGTTTTATGAGCTCAAACGAAATTAAGATCTTATTATGGATAATAAATTTAGGATGTAATGTTTTAGTTTCAATTGATGTAATATGAACCAAGTTTTCAAAATACACTAGGAATTTATGATCCTAGTGTTGTATTAATGTATATTTATGTTAAAATTCATGAAATAATATGTGTAAAATTGCATGGGTTGGAATATATATATCATATAAAATGAAAGATAAATATCAAGGAGATGAATTATAACCCAAGAATCCAAATTGAGCTATAAAATACCCATATATTTCAAGGAAGACAACAATCATATCCCTCATCAAGGAAAATCTTAAATAAAAGTGAAATTTTGATTTTTAATAACAATTTATGATATTATAAGTCATGTGGGTAGTAGATACACCATATAAATAAATATTGGTGCATAGTGTTAAATCATTCCTAAAATAAGGGTGATTGAGAAAAGACCCTTATGAATTTAGTAATTTTGAATCAAATTTCATTATAAGCTAGAAAATAATAGGGTTCTATAAATCCCATGCATTAGATCATAGATTATACTAAAATTAATTCATTTAAATCATATTAAACATAGAAATAAGAAGTAGGTTAATATATTTAATATATGTCTCAATGAAGATAAATTGAGATAAAAACCCTTACCTATTTATGAAAGTGAAATGCACTTTCTCTTATATATCATGGTTTTTAAAAGAACACTATATTCGATAGTGTATACAATACGCAACACAAAACTTAAACAAAACCTGAAGTATAATTATTTAAATATTTTCGCTAAAAATTAGCCATTAAATTGGATGGAATGAATAGAATCAACCAAATTATGAAACACACACACACACACACACATATAATATATCTGTGTGTGTGTCTTACCAAATAAAAATGTGTTGATAAATTCTTAGTAAATAATCCCTCAATTTTTTGTAAAGTCATTTTATTCTTCAAAAAAAATTTCTTTAATTTTTTTTATTTATATATCTGAGTGAATATTATAATTAATTTGATAAAATTAACTACATTTTTGTATTATCAACTTAGAAATATCTTAGGGTGAAATATTGCTATTTTTTTTTGAAAAGACTAATTTTTCATTGAATAGTGAAAACACTGTTATTTATAAAATTGTAATTTTTTTCACATTATGCTTTTAATTTTATCTCAAATTAATATAATTATTATTTAATTAGATATAATATAATTAATTATATTTGAATCAATATTATTCATTATTTGGTTATATGTTCATTTTTTGTCTTAGAAAGATATTTTTTTAAAAAATATTTTTCATTGCATTTTAAGAAGTTATAATCAAATTGATTTATAAAAATCATTGGAATTGAATCTTGAAAAATGGATCTCATATTTTTAAATAGTTAGTTTAAATTTGGTAAATATGTCCCATTTATATTTGATCACTATGAATAGTAATCTTAGTAAATAATATCACATAGGTAAGGGTAAATTGGGTAATTAAGGTATAAAATAATATTGAAAGGAATAAAAATTACCATAACACTTAATTATAATATATTATATGAGTATATTTTTACCAACCTCATCTCAGACTAAATTTTATGGAAATTTTATGCCATTTTTTTTAAAATGGTTTATATATTAATTTAAGTAAATGTAAATTCAACGATGTCACTATCTTGCTTTTAGTATCTATAAAATTATCTGAATGGGATAAAAATATTATGTTTAGTTATAAATGTTTTTTATAATATAATGGTTTTATTTTTCATGTTATTTTTTCAAAATTATAATTATGAACTAATTACCTTAAATGCTTATGCAATGGCGGCATAGTTCTTGTAAAAGTAGTTGAAAAATAAAGAAAATGATTTTAAAAACTCCGGAAGTAATTTTTTTTTGGTTTTTTATAGTGTATAATTACTTTTATAAATCAATATAACCAATTAGAAACTTTTAAAGGTTTATATTTTACTTAAATCTCTATATTGGTGACTTTAATATAAAATTAAATAAATAGGGACAAAAAGTACATTCATGATATTTTATTTTAATTAATATTTTATTAAACTATTTAAATATAATAAAAAACTTTAAATATGAATATTATGATTATAAATAGTTAAAAATATCATACCTTGTCCATTTATGATCCAATTTTCACCTTATAATTAAAATCATTACCCATTAATATTGAAAATTAATTACCACAGTTAATGTGAAAATTGGTTAGCTAAGTATGAAACCAAAAAAATAAGGTCTAAAATGATATCTAAAATGTAAAAAATTGATTTGTATATTATATTAATATTATATAATAATTATATTTGAATAAATTTTAGTTTTGAACCATTTTATAGAAGTTAGACACATATTATATTATAAAATTTCATGTATTTCCAAAACATGACATTATTGATATTTTATAATAAAAAATATTTTATTAAATGATTTAAAATTAAAAATAATTATATTCATTCAATAAATGGTATATGGTTGAAAATATAAACCACATTCCATTTATATATGGTTTTTTATTTTATATTAACTTTCTTGATCCCTAAAGAGTAAAAAACATTGATATTGTGGTAATTATTAAAAAATTTAACGGGGGTTAAAACAAAGATATAAGGGTGAAAACATAATATTAAATTTTAAAGATTATATTTAATGATATGATTACACCAAATAATTTTCCTATGTATGAATTATATCATCTTGGATCTATTTTTTCGGGGACAATTAATTTATATTAATTTAATACTTGTAGTAATTCTAAGAGTGCCCCACTTCTCACTTATTTAAGGGAAACTCATCTCATATATTCTTCATACATAAAGAAAAATTCGGTTCATAAAATCCGTAGAAAAATAACATAATAAAATCAATTTTCCATGTTCTATAGGTTTTAGTTTGGGTAGAATACAAACCAATGGCTTAAGGTCTAAAGAAAAGGAGGTAGTCCGAAGAAGGGGTATAAAGTTTAGCCAAATGTTTTAGTTTTATTTATTTTTTACAACTATAAAATATTATTAAAGAATGATTAAATTATAAAAATGTATATTACATACAAAAATATTTTTATGTTAATTTCATAACCTATATCCATCTCCTCTTCCATCAAACGAGAAACAAAATCATCATTCGTGTGTAAGGGGGAGTACGACCACCCAAACCGACGTAAATTGTTTTCTATAACTTCCTATCATGGATGGTTATAATGATATATTTAAGGTATATATATGATATTCAAGACATAATTATCATTATTTAAAAATAACATATCATTTATTTTCTTACCTTTTAATCCATTGAAAAAAGATAACGTCGTTTGTACATACGAGTGGATTACCACATATATGAAGCACTATGATTTGTTTTTCATAACCTCATCACATTACTGCTATATATAAGTGTATATAAATAATTTATATGATATTTTTTTATATAATCATAATTATATAAAGATAAAATAATACTTACCTTATTTTCATCAAGTTCTTTGAAAAATAGAAAAGCTACTCAGAAGTACGTAAAACCTATCATCTCTATGATTATAACGTAGTTAATTTTTGATAACCATATTTCATGGTTGATTTTAAAAAGTATAATTGATGTATTAATATGATAATTATTTCATGATTATTTTTGTTAATATGTTGGAATGATGACCCCATTGACCATAGTGAACCTACCCAATTTTTTTGGAACATATGAGTCGAATATCATCAAAACTTCCGACATAAATATAAGTGATCAAGTAATTGAATATATGAAGAAAATAGAGAAATTAATAGGAATTATAAAATAGAAAAAGGTTAATAAGAAATTAAATAATTAACATAATAATATTATTCATAACTATAAAGAATGTACGTGATGAGTATGACTCATGGTAATGAACAATTTAATTTGAAATGTTATTTTAAATGTTTTGAAGATTTATTTTTGAAATCATTTTATTCCATGTACATATTATTACAATTATTTTATGGATTTATTTAAAATGGAATAAATGAATTATAAATTTAATTTTTTTATCACTTTTTAATTTCATTACAAGGTTTTCAAATGGAATCTTTTTATATATTTTATATAAAATATATCTTCCTTATTTTATAGAAGAAAAAAATGTTTTATTTTAAATTATATGGTTTAAAAAGATTTTCCCACAATTGAAAATATTATTTTATGTATTAATTTCTTTATAATATTCTATGTTATATTTAAACAAAAGAACTTGACCCCCATTTTTTTGGTATTTTAGTTTTTAAAATGAGTTTTTAAATGGAAAGAGTAATTTGATATCCGAAAATATTTTATATAAGGGACCAAATCAGTTTTCAAGGGGTTTAAGATGAAATGTGTAGGATCCTGAAAAAATGGATAGATATGTTTAAAGGTTTGATAGTAATTTTATTTGATTAAAAAGTCATAAGAGATTTTTTGTGAGTTTCTATAGAATATTGGTTGTGTAAAGACTACAAGGAACATTTATGATGTAAATGTCCAATTTATAGTGTAAATATGGCCCTAGGTAAAATACATAAAAATTAGGCCGTGTCTTAAAATCTATTCCCGCCATAAAACACCTTTTACGTCATAAATGTGTCAAAATGGATAAATTCACTTGAGGTGATGTTTTTTTGGCGTGTATTAATTCCTGGGATATTCACATCATAAATCAGAGATTTACAATATAAATCCATGATTCCTTGTGGGTTTTATTCACCACTCACATAACTCTCTCTTCCTTTATTATGAAGCCACATTCCTTGATCCATATATCTATCCCATGTGAGTTTGTGTGTTCCGACCCCTCAAGATTGCTTCATTTAGTGAATTTGATCTTCGAAATGGTTATTTGTATCCCTTTAGGTAAGTGTGGCCTTTCAGCTTCTTCATTACTTATGGAATCCCACCTTTTTATTACACAACTTTTCATTATATTTTAAAAAAATAGGATCTTTTAAAGTTTAGTGTTTTAGAAAAAATCTACATAATACATGAAAACTTAAAACATTATTACATTCCACATGAAAGGTTTCTTCAAGGTTCACCTAAAGTACATTTATTGCATCTCATAACCTAGGGACATCCATCAAAGGAAATGGTGAGATTAAGGCCCAATATGGGATAATAAGGTAAGAAATTTACTTGTTATCTTAAGGAATATGAATAAGTACTTGAGGATTATCATAAGGGCATTATAAAGAGGCATATCATAAATAAAATAACATGAATCATAACTTTTAAATGTGGCTACAAAAATTAATTTAGACATTCATAAGCATATCACCAAGGTGTCATAAAATTATCATGGTTATTTATCAAGGTATCATAAAACTTTTTATCTCTAGAGATTAAATTATTACCCAATTAATTGGATCTCTATCAGGGTTCACCCTTAATATGTCTTTATTTTCATGGGAGTAACATACATCATCATCAAACATTTCATAAATAACCCGTGGACAATAAAAGAAACATGCTTCATATAAAAATCATAGAGTTTAAAAAACATTTCCTAAAAAATATGATCTTTATTTAATTTTACATACAAAGATCATTATTTTCACAAAATAAAATAAAATAATTTCTTGAGAAAAAGATAGAAATTTTGAGAAGAAAATTTTAAAGGATAACAAGAATGAAACATGGATTTATAAAACATTAAAAAGAGAGTGGAAAAGGGTAATCCATTCATAAAAGACTCATAATATAGTATAAGGACAAAATAAAATGGATATGAAAACAAGGAATAGAAATTTAAAAGACATAAAACATAAAAGAAAATTCGAACGGAAAAGGGAATATGAGATTTCCCTTAAAAATTTCAGAATTCGAACGACGTCACTTAAAAATTCATAAAATGTGTTGATAGAAGAAAAAAGGATATCACATCATTTTTATATAATATGGACAGTAAGGGGATGTGTAATAACATATCCCATCTTAATAAAATATAAATAAAAAAGGCATAAGATAAAAGGAGGGATTGAAAAAGAGAATGGTGGTAGATTCCCTTACCTTGAAGAGTGACTACTAAAACTCAATGATCGGGACATTTGGGTGTGAAGACACCTTGGGGGCTCATTTTGAGAAACTAATATCATAGATTAGAGTATAGTGAATTGGGAATGAAATATAATGGAGGAATGGGTATGTATTTATTGAAAAAGTGGGGGAGTTTTTTTATTAATTTCCAAGGACTCCTCAGTAGTGGTATTTGAAAAACCATGGACTTAACCATGTTATTTTTCAATTTTATTGTCCACTTGGGATACATAATATCATATTTTAATTCACAAGAGTCGACTATAATTTTAAATTACATATTAAATCATTAGGATTCCATTGAACACACGGAAAACTCAAAGCTGTTTTGTTTATTCACTGAAATGAAAATTATTTTAAAAAATACTCATAAATTCACTGTAAAATAATATCTAATTTCTAAATTCCAAAATGAAATTTATCTTTATCATAAAAAGTAAATAATACAAATTTAACTTTTACCTATAAAATACATAATTATTGAAAATTATAGCAGATAGAAAAAGCATAGTAAACTGCATTGTAAAAATTTTGACACCTGAAAAAAATAAAATTAGTTTATCATTTGTAATTAAAAAGGAGTGTTTTTATAACACTATTTATTATAATAAAAATTATTAATAAAACCTTATTGTAATATAATAATTTATATCTCTATAAAATGTACAATTTTAACTCGAAATATCAATTTATCAAATTCCATCTCTATTTTTAAGAAAAAATGTTCTTTAACCAAAAATGATGAAATAAGAATTTTATTTAAATAGTGGGATTAAATTTTATGTAACTAGGGCCTTGAAACATAACCCCTTAAAACACCTACATACAACCTAAGGGTAAGGTGTACAATGGTGATGTACTCTTGGGGAGACTTTGATAACATTTCCCAAGTGGTAATCTCCGGTAAATTGAGCTTCTCCCATACGTGATTTCATTCAATCTTAACATGTTGAATCTAGAATTAGGGTTGGTTAAGAGAGAGGCCCAGTGACGCAAAAACCCTCCCATGTTCCAAAAAATGGGATTCATATGGCTCAATTCTACGGAATAAGGCCATCGAATCTTGTTTCTGCATTAATTAACCAATATCATTTCTAATTATAATCAATAATCATAATGTTAGTGGTATAGTTTTCAATGGTCATATAGACCAATGGTCATAATTGACCAACGATCATATAACGGTCAAAACTCGATGGTTAAATTAAAATATACTCACTTCATTATTAACGATATATAGTTCTATTGTGTAAAATTATAACACACATTTTTAGGAAACAATTATCATTCAAATATTTTGTGTCGTTACATTACTATTGGTTGAGACATTGTTGTTTGGCTATTTTTGTTGTATTATTTTATCATATAACGATGCTTGTTAGACCCCTTCAAGACCTGTAGTGTGATCATATTTTTGGGACCAACCCTTTTTTGGGTTCTAGTGTAGAGTTTCAATTCCTTGAGGTATGTTTTGATATATACTCTTCACCAACCATTTTTCTTATGTAATTCAATTATGAGATACAAGAATCTATGCCGGAGCCTCTGTTTGTTGTTTTTTGTTCTTCCTAGGGTGTGTGGATCCCGTTTTAGGTAGTATGTAGCTGGAGTGTGAGGTATGTGGTTCCGACTCAAGCATTAATCAGATATATCATAATTGATATTGTGTTTATAATTTTTTTATTTATAAATTGGAATAATTGATTTGTGTGCATAAATAGGTTTGTTATAAAAGATGGGATTTTCCCCTATTTTGTAAAAAAATGTGTTTTTAAATCATTCGAAAATAGATTAAAAAATGGTATTTCAAATATTTTTTTGATAGAATAAAAGGTTATTTGAAATTATTTGTGAAATTTGAAATTTATTTGATAAATATAGCAAATGGGAAGCCTTGGGTAATTATGTGGAAGGTGTTGTATTGGGTATTTTATATTTTATCATCAGGGGGTTCAGTCTTGGGATGTTTTTATGCTCCCTTGGACTATATTCTAGGAACTTGGTCTTGACATTATCGGGGGGGGGGGGGGAGTGGGTCACTCATGGGGAATTCCTCTGCTTCTTAGGTCTATGTTATAGGACTTGAGTGTTTAGTAGTCACTAATTATCGTATGAGTAATTTTATAGCATGAAATTTTTTGATCCTTAGCCCATTTACTGTTATGATGTTTTTTATACTATTTTTTCTTTGATATAAATGATTTAAGAAATGTGTATTAATGATTTGAAACTATTTCACCTAGCTTGTTATAGAACTCTGAAAAGGGGAAATATTTACTAGGATTTTGATATAGACTACTTTACTTAATATAATTACATGTTTTATTTAAAATGATTATATTAGAATTTTTTTTATAGAAACTTGGTATGGAACACCTTAGTGGGATCCGACTGAGCCTATTTATCTCACACCCCATACACCACTTCAACAGTGTGTAGAACTGGTATTGTCTTCTGATACCAAAAATGTCAAGTCACCACAGTGGGGTGGAGAGGTTTATATTAGTAGGGTACAAGTTGATGGGGTGAGACGGTGGGATATTTCCACATATTATATAGAGAAATGGTTTTTAGTTTAAGTTGAGATTCTAGTTTTCTTATACCTATACCTATGGTTTATTTGAATTTTTGAGTAGTATTCTATCACTGTTTATAGTTGATTATAGAATATATTTATTTTAGTTTGATTTATATGTCTCTTTTCTTTGTATATATTTCATGCATTTTGTTTCAAGTTGGGTGAGATCATATTCTCTAGTTTTTGTTTGATTCTTGAGTGCTAGTTTTCAGCTTGTAGGGATCTAGAAGGCCATTTGAGTATGTAGTAGATCAATTTTGGTGGTAGTTTTTAGGGTAATATGGGTTTTTTCATTATAAATTGGCATCAAAGGTTGTTTTTACTCAAAATTTTGTTGCCTGGGGATATATTGTTTATAGGAGATATGATTTTCAGGACTTGAGAAGTAGGTTGTGATAAGTTCTTCGACAATTATTTCCAGGATGAACCTCAAGTTACTATGATATATTGAAATGTGTGTGTCTCAAATGTTGAGTTTTGACCATGATATCCATTTTTTATTAAGGATATGATATGTCTTACATGGGATCTAAAGGAGGGTTCAGTGTGAGACGATCCTCAAGGGAATAATAATTTGGATCATAATATTATAAAGGATTTCATTAGGGAAGTTCTTTACATGGACCAAAATGAACCATGAGTTTAGAATGAAGCGGCTGAGGTGAATCCAATAGCTGGAGGAGATATAGATAGATCATGAGAGTTTTTATGAGATAATCCCCTATCATTTTATGGAAAGGATGATCCCTAAACAGTCAAGGATTGGATAGAAAATATTGACCAGTTATTCAACTTCCCAAAGAAACCTGAGGTAATTAATGTTAAGGGCATGATGTTCATGCTTGAGGTTCCCAACAAACATTGGTATGATTCTATGGTATATTTATATTGGAACCTGGGATTTTATTGGAAGCATTTAAAGTCCAAATTCTTTTGGTAGTTTTTCAGAGAGTATCTAATGATGGAAAATCATTTGGATTTCCTCTCTTTACACCAATGAGAGAACTAAGTGTTAGTACAAAAATTTCATTATAGAGATGGTTCGTTATGCTCTTGAGGTGGTGAGGAATAATAAACTAAAATATAAAAATTAAGTGAAAGTTCTATGACCAGGTATCCAATCATCGATATTTATGCATAAGGCTTCCACTTATTGAGAAAAAATTATGAAAATATATGATGGAATTGATGAATTTTGTAGGAAATATTGGATTATATAGTTCTTCTCTTCCACCCAACGACAAATTTAGTGTCACACATGGTAAGAAGATTGAGTGTCATGATAATAGTAGGGTTAGAGAATGTGGTTTATAGTAGTGATACTTTTATACACCATCTGCGACATCCAGAAGTGTTCCCTTGAATTTATATTAGTGTGGCTGGATAGGGAACACTTGAAATTATTTTCCAACACTTTTAAATATTTTTAATACTTGTGGCCACTGAGGTCATCTGTAGAGGTTCTTATAGGATAAGTGTATGCCACATTATAATTAGGGAACTTTATCTCCAATTTCCACTCTAGTGTTTCCATGAACTAGCCTAAGAGGGCCCCAATAGTGACTATCCCAAGACTACCTTGAATTGACCATGGGCTAGAAACTGGCACCGCGTAGGTATATTACACACATGGGAGTCCTAATATTAATGTACATGTTCAAAACCACATATATCCAAGACCATATAATTAGGAAATTTTAAAAAACCAATAACCATTCTGGAATACATATAAAATCCCACCATAAGAGTACAAGAAGAAACTACTGGAAAGAAGGGCCCAATAGAATCCCCCTAGAAAACTAAAAATAAGTCCTACCAATGATGTAGGATAAGACTACTATAAATTCAACCACCATAACAAAAATTTGTATGTTTGTCTCACTACGATCTTCCTAGTCCTGGTCCCTCTAGGACTCTGTCAAAAGGTTGGTCATCTTCATAATATATAACACATGTAGGGAAAATCCCCTGCATGTGTGAGTATGACAATACCCTATAGGATACCTTGAAATCACTAAGTATAAAGAATCAAGAATAGCGATCAGCTCATCAGAGGGATATTCCCATATAATACATAAGAAGAAAATATAGATATACTCATAATAGACACACAATATGAAAATAATATTTCAACCATAATGAAATCCTAGCATTCTTCCTTGAAGGTTCCATATAACACTCATTCGGGAGAATACACTCCACTAATCAGATAACACTGATGGAATCCATCCGAGTTGTTATTCTCAATGCGTCTCACCATAATAAGTAAATCATGGATGCATGAAAAGATGAATAAATAGATTGGGATCACACCCAATAGTATGTTTTATACCAAAAAACTAATCTAAATTAACCCACTAAGTAGGGTATTGAAGCCTGAATAATGTTGGTCACAAAAATTATGAGAACCACACCTGGGGAAAATTATGATGATAGAAGATCTCACTCCCAGACTTCTGAAGGGATTCCAACTACTCTATCCAAGACTGATGTTTCTCACAGGGGATAACTATTCTATAAAAATTACATAATTTCATAAAAACCTTTAGGAAAGGATCAAAGGAATGTGCACTAATGAAACTTTTCCCAGATAAAGAGGACAAGGGCTCCAAGCCTACTTTGAGAAGGTATAAAATGTGTAATATGAGTATATAGTGCATCTTCTCAGCACTTGTTTCTACCCATGTATTATGGCCCATTCCCATTTCCATGTTTAATTATAGAGAATGTGGACCGAAACGCACAACATGTGGGGCCACACAATCTCTTAGGCTTGTACCCCCTGTACACATTGTGAAACCTTCCAGGATATACATGACATATGGAATGCCCCACATGGTGTGTAAGACCATCCAATATCCTTGGCATGTATCTCTTTTACACGCAAAATTGGCTAGCTAGGTGTTACATGACATGTGATAGGGACCACACAACATGCGATTCTTAACTCTTAGCTTAAACCCTAGCCACTGCTCTAATGAAAATACATGACTTGTGTTTTAATTTACATGAAATGTATGTTAGATTTTTCTAGAAAACCATATCTCTTATCATAGCTTCACTTGAACCTTAAATTCTCATGGATATACTGAAAATATCACCAAATAACATGAATCTTTGTTAGTGTGAGTCAACCATCACCATCAGATGAATTTTCACCAATTTTTCCATTTGGGAAATGGCCACCACCACATCTCATCACCATCATACACCCCACTAATACCAAGGTGTCAAAATTTGTCCCTAATTGATCATAAATCATATTTGTTACTTGAAAAAATATCCTCGATCACATCCATATCCATGGTATTGATTTTTTCTATCGAATAACCATTGTCAAACAATCACATACTAAGTATTCATTGAACCATGGTCCAAAGGAATTTCCCATGATAAATTTATGAGGAATGAGGGATGAAATTAACAAGTAACACCTATTAGAAATATACCTAAAGAAATTTTCATGTTGGCCTCGATTAATTTAAATTATAATGTAGAATAAAGAGGGATAATATAATCAACAATTGAAATCCTTATCCCTCGATAAATCTAACACATTCCAACAATACAGTCGACCTGGGAATGAATCCATTAGTTGATTGATTCGTGTTTATCATAGGAATAATTAAATGGGAAAAAATCTATATAAAACAACTATTTTACCATAGGATGTATTGATCATTGGTGGAGAATGAATCCACATCATTTTCATTAATAAGATCCTCAAATATTGATGTTGTAATTATCCTCGATCTCAATCAAATCCGATTTTGTCTGCCAATAATTATCTTATCTAATGGACCTTTAGATCTCTAGGGTTATGTGGAAAACCTAGATATATCTTTATAACCATATATTTATAGAGGAAAAATTAGCCACTAATCCACATAATAAAATACACAAATTTATAAATTTATTATATTATTTACACCTACGACGACTTTTAGCCAAATGTCCAATGATGAAAAAGATTATATATCACCTAGGGTAAATCCCATGCTCTAATTTTAGTGGTGATGTAATATTTATAATCTAATACTCCATTTAATATTTATTCCACTATTTTAGAGAAACCATACAGATGTGCATTTAACATATTTAATAGATATCAATCATCGATTTTGGGATCATCAGGTCTCAAAATCACACTTCGTTTGAGTGAATGGTCTCAGAAATATTATTAGATATATTATGAGACTTTACATGGAAGGAAATAGAGATTAAATTTACACCAGATTATGGATTTATGTCTCAGAATGAAAAAAAATACTAAAAAATGAGGTGTGGGTAAAAAGCATGTATATTGGTCTCCTGCTCCAAGACACTCCTATGAATATTCTTATGCTACCACAAGATATGCACTAAAGGGATTTCATTCCCATAGAGGATCTTATCCTCTCCATCCTCAATCTCCACTAGGTAATATGAAAATGTAACTCCATCCTCTATGTTTAGCACACCCAAGTCGATAATATGTAATAGGTTATGCATGTACCTCCTTAGCTGTGACACATGGAAAGACATAGTGTACTCGGTCTAACTATAAGGGTAAAACCATGTGCATTCCATCTTTCCAAATATATGTAGTATCTAGAAAAGGGAAATGAATCTCTTAGATAACTTTTCACCCTAGAAAATCCTCCACAATACACATCAAGGTGTGACCCACATGAACATATGGTCTCCCTCCGTAAACTCCAAAGGTCTCCATTGTCAGTATGCATAAGTCTTTTGCTTGATCTTTGCAGTCCTCATATGGTCCTATAAGATCTAAAACTTATTTTTCAGGGATTGAACCAACTCTAGGCCCCTTAGTGTTGACTCTTCTACATGATTGGAACATGTCTTCCAGGACTTGAATGTCCCAATCAGTATAGATGTTTTTCTGGGGGTGAAAATCCACAGTCAAATAAAACCGAGTCCAAAAATCCTACTATAATCATCTCCATAATAATGGAATGAATTTAGAATCATAGTTTGAAATGATCATTGAGGGATAATCATGGATCCAGACTATCTCCTGAATGTAAAAGTTTCTCAATCTATCTACTGAAATATGCAATCAAATAGCTTAGAAGTGGGATGACTTGATGAGTCAGTCTATGGTAACCCAGATTGAACACGTCCAAAGATACATGGTGACCCCATCCTAAAGTCCATGTATATACCATCCCACATATACTTTGGAACCTTAAGGGGTTTAGCTTAACCTGGTGGAATATGGTTATTACTTTCAATCAATGACAAGTAGGGAATTAGGAGACAAAATTTGAAACACAACTATTTATCCCTGACAATAGAACTACCACCAAAGGTCCTGGTACATCTTCACCACCCATATATCTACTATTAAAAGTTAATTATGAAAATACCTCAGTACCTTCTCTCTTAGTGAAACTGGTACCATCCTATATCCTCTAAAAATAACAACATGATCCCCACATTTATAAAATCCATCAGAAGTATGTTTAGTTGATATCTGAGTACATATGGTCTCATATTTAGTATCCCCAATATTTTCCTACCCGACTAAATATAAAATAATAGGGGTAAAAACCATCAACTATAGATAAGATGATCCATCCCCATTAAAAAGGGCAACTATAATGAGTACTAATGCTATGAAACCTTGCTCAGTAGCTATAAAAAAGATCTTATGCTAAGATCATCACCTACCACATTCCCATTCCCAAGAGTATAGAAAATCTTGAAGTCATAATCCTTGAGGAACTATAACCATCTCCTCTATCTCAAATTAATATCCTTCTAAGAGAAGATATAATTGAGACTCTTATGGTTATAATCGATGATAAATTTCTCACCCATAAGGTAGTTTGAACACATATTTAGTGTGAATATTACCATAGATAGTTCAAGATCATTGGTTGTGTATTTATTCTCAAGTGGTCTCAACTATTGTGAACCATAGGCAATCACCTCCTGCCTATGCATCTGAACATAACCTAGTTGGTTCCCAAATGCATTAGAAAACAATACTTTCTTAATACTATCCTCTAGAAATAGTAAGATGGGAGCACTGATCAATATTCACATCAACTCCTCGAAAAAAATCTATAACATCTCCATTCACATAAAATGATTCACCTTTTAGGTCAATTATTTTAAGGTAGATGATATCCTAGAGAAACCAGGTAAGAATTATTGATATTATCCTACCAAACCAAGGTGGCTTCACACCTTTTTCACTCTCTTGGGTGGATCCACAACTAAAAATACCTATACCTTCATCAAGTTAACTAGTACATAATCTACTGAGATAACTTGTACTTGTAAGTGGACTTCATGAATTTAGAACTAGAATTTTAGGAGATTATCATAATGTTAGTGATCTTGAAGCACATCTAGTACCCTCCTCAAGTGTCCTGCGTGATCTTACCCAGATGTCGAATACATTAGAATATGATCAATTAAGACTACCAAAAAAAATCTAAGAAAGGTTGAAAGATCTAGTTAATGAGTACCATGAACCCTGATGGGGATTTTTTCATTCCAAATGATGTCTCCATGTACTTATAGTGTCTATAATGATATCCAAAATACATATTCTGTATATACCCATCTCATACTCGTAGCGGGTGATAGCCTCATATGAAGTTAATATTCAAGTACCATCGTTTCCCTATCAAATAATTAAAGAGGTCATAAATCCTTAGTATTAGATACTTATTCTTCATGGTCACCATGTTCTGAAGATGGTAATGCACACACAAACTCAAGCCCCCATCCATCTTTTTTGAGAACAACACTAGGGTTTCCATGGATGAAACATTATGCCTGATAAATCACTTCATTTTAAAGTCCTAAAATTGCACCCTCAACACATGAAGCTCTTATAGAGCCATCCAATATGTTCGAAAATATATCAATGATTTCCCAGGGTGTTGATAAATGCATAAGTCTATAATTTTGTGAGGAGGTAAACCAAGAATTTCCTCAGGAATGATGTCCTCATACTTTTCCACCACCGTAGGAAACTTTAACCTCTTAGAATCCATTTCACCAAGAGTCATGATCTCCAACTGGTGAGTAATTGGACACACCGTCCTACACATTATCCCATCAATATGAAAAATCCACATCCTCTTACTGAAACAATC
Organism: Viscum album; assembly: GCA_963277665.1. Lineage (NCBI taxonomy): Eukaryota > Viridiplantae > Streptophyta > Magnoliopsida > Santalales > Viscaceae > Viscum > Viscum album. Next base: position 1,507,524,178 of record OY728131.1, on the reverse strand, counting down.
TATCTAGAAATGAATAGTATATAACTAATCCAAACCAAAAATGATGTCATAAGGCCTCATAACTTCTATAAATAGTTCCTAAAAGAAACTATAACTTCATAGATTCAACTGGAACTATTGTAAGAAGTGTGTGATTTTTGAGTCTCCTCTACTATGTGTCTCCAAGCACAAGGGTTGAGACAAGGGATAATATAGAATGTATAAGTCTTTTAATTTAGTAGTTGTAATAATAGATTGGCTTTAACCCATGGCTATCGATAACGAATCTAAAGTATAGAAGAAAATATTAATACCTTGTATCATCCATGGAGCCTCTGGGTTATAATCCTCTACAGCTTATAACTTTTGTCTCCCTTGAACAGCAGCTCCCCGATCCCAGTAGGGACTACCTTGGGGTGGTAGTGGTAGAAATTCAAAATGTATCCCACCTATAACTTCTATTCAATCTCCTATTCCACATCTTCCTCCCTTTGGACCAGTGTGATACTTCTATTGCTACTAACTAGGTGGACCATCCACCATATCTTTATCAGTCGAACGACATTTTGGGAACTCTCATCAATGATGTACTCAACCATCACAGTAGTAGCATCACCTATCTTTATGATGTCTATATCCATCTTGTTATCACTTAATCAAAAATATTTTATCTTAAGAACACCTCTTGAAATGTAATAGAAATTCAAGTCCATGTGTTTTTCATCAGCTGCCTACTGCTAAAGTCACTACCTCCAAAGTATCTACTCCTGTGTGTCCAATTATGGCACCAACTGTCTATATATGATCATATTGGAAACTATTGACCACTAAATCATGCTCCATCACTCCATCAAAGGTAGGAATAAATATATTTATCCCCCCTATTTTGAATGTCTTTGTGTAGTACTCACATGAAAGTCCAAGATCAAAAGAATCGATCACATACCATATCCATATATTATTGAGAGAGGTTAGTGAAAACTGAAAAATAATTATCCATATAAACAATTAACTATTAAAGATATAGGATCTCTTTGATTCTCACAACCCTCAACGTATCTAGAGAAAAATCCTCTTTTTAATGGTTCTTGAAATCTGACCATGAAAGAATCACCTCATCATATGGATATGTCACTAAGCCCTACTATCATCTTAAATATCCATGGAGAAGGTTCAATTCCATGACCACCATCTAAGTCACAAGTGCCTTGATGAGGTGAAATAATCATTTCATAGGCTCAATCTAGTACTCTACCACCTAGGGGTCTATATCACTATAGATAAAGAGGGTTAACTATGACTGAAACTTATAATATGAACTCAGTGTGCACACCATGTCTATTGGTACTACCAGTACCAAGTTCTCCTTCATAGGTGGTGGTTATAATGGTGCACCACTTAGAGGTAACACCTCATGAACAAGTCCGTGTATCGAAGCGTCATCACTGAGGGGATAATCCTCATTATCCTGATGCTGAATCCCAACTTTCAAACATCATGGAGGAATTATAAAATAGATAATATTTACCATGGTTAATGAGTATATCTTGAGAGATAACTCAATAGGGACATGAAAATCAATAACGATTACTATATTATACATGAACAAATGTTTTTACTAGAAACCAGTGACTACATGTACCAAGTCAACAAGTTGGGAGTCAGAGTCTTGGTGTTTTGATACATTGGTTACCACACTAAAACTGGATTCCCTAGTCAGAGAGCTAAACTCCAAACACTTAACACCATTTCAATAAATCCTAAAATTATCTCATAGACTTTGTTTCTAATGTAGAACCTCCCTATGATAACACTCTATCATTATTCAGTCCAATAGGGACTAATCCAAAAAAATTTCAAGACCACCTGCAATAGGTCAGGGGATAGCGACCCATGCTGAGTAGGAAGATCACACACATGGGAGGATATAGCCAAATTTACCTATACACATGCACACATCTACAAGCCTACACAATGATGAAATGTAAAAAAACCAATAACCATGAATGCATACATCTGAAATACCGCCATCAGAGAATGTATTCAATGTATGGGTAAATAAAGGATAAATATAATCCCAACAAAAGAAACTAAACACAAGTCCAACACAAGAAGTTGGAGAAGACTACTACAAATTCAAATACTAGAACACACCTTGGTCTATCTAGATCACTAAGCTCCACCTATTCTTGGTTCCTCTAGTACTTCATTAAAATTTCAGTCATCTTCATAAGAAAAGAAATATGTGGAAACATCCCATGCATGGGTGAGTATAATAATACCCAATAGGACAGCCTAAAACCACCAATCATAAAGAATCAATAATAGTGGTCAAATCATCACAATGATATGTAAACAACATATATAAAAGAATATCCAGATATATTCACAGTATAAACACAATCTCAAAGTAAGATAATAGCCATAATGTTATCCTAGGATTCATGCTCAAAGGTTCTATATATAACTCATCCACGAGAACACACTCCACGAGTCGAATAACATTGACAGTGTCTATCCAAGATGTTGTGCATGTCAGGTCATTCCATAAGAAGTGAAAACTTGAATTTTTAAGATATTGGTAGACAAATGGAGATCACACCCAATTCCATGGGTTATACCAAAAACCCAATCTAGAATAACCAACTAAGTAGGTGATTGATACCCATGTCATATTGGTCATGATGATTTCTAGAACACCCCCTAAGGAAAATAATAATGATAGAGGATATCAATTTGGTCATCATTAAGGGATTCAAAAAAATATTTTGGAGATTTATGTTCCTTAGAGGGGATAAAGATCCAATTCACATGGTGTGATTCCATAAAAACCCTCAGATAAAAGATTAATGTAGAATACCCTAAATAAACTACTCTATGCTGAATAAGAAAAGGGCTCAAAGCCTTCTTTGACAAGTTACACAGTCTGTACTATGAGTACACAGCGTTTCTCCTTGGCACTGGGTTTTACCCATTTATTAAAACCCATTCCCATTTCCATGTCTGATTACATTACATGTGGACCTCTATACATGGTGTGTGGGGCTATATGATCTCCTAGGTTTCTACCCATGTACACGTTGAGCTACTTGCTATGATGTACATGATTTGTGGAATTCCCCATATAGAATATAACACCACCCATTCTACTGGGTGCGAACCTCTTGTACATTCAAATATCTCCTTCTAGGGGTCACACGACACATGTTAGGGACCACAAAACATATGATACTTATATATCCACATAATCCCTAGCCACTACTTTGATGACTATTCACGGCGTATGTTCTTAAATTACACGCCTTATCTATCATAGTTTTCTAGAAATCTAGATCTATTCATATAAATCTTCATACACCTTTGATTTTTTTTATATTTAATTCCAATCTAATTGGATAATATTAATCTCAATCTATATGAGTCCTTTATCATCGTCAGCTAGATTTCGCCCAATTTTTCCACTCAGGAAACAATCACCAACATGTCTCGTCACCGCTGTAGGACCCACTAGAATTGAGGTCTTCAAATCCATCCATGAATGACCATACACCATATTCATTCCAGAAAAATTTAATAGTTGTCACATTTTTACCCACAATATTAATTTTTTTAACTATTGAATAGTCATAAAACAATTGAATACCAACTATTCGTTGAACCGTGGGCTGAGGGAATTTCTTGTGATGAACATGTGAATAAAAGGGGAAAAATGAACAAGTAATTAATATGATGACTTTACATCATTCAATGTTCATTTTGGACTCCAATATTCTTCATTAGGATGATGAAAAAAATATATAACTTAAATTATAATTGAAATCCCTAGCCTCGGATAAATCTAACCCATAACCACAATATGCTCAATCTGTGTATCAATCCCTTAGTTAAATGATTGAAATTTATCATTGGAAAACTTAAATAGTGATAAATCCATATATAAAAAATTTATTACCATGTGATGGATTAATCGCTGATGAAGAACAAATTTTCATCATTATTGTCTCTGAGATCCTAGAATTTCGATGGCATAATGATCCTTGATCTCGATCCGATCTAATGTCATCCAAAAACAACACCTTACTCAAATGGTCCTCAAGATATTTATGGTTAAGTATTCGAACTTGATATCTCCTCATAACCATATATTTATAGAGGAAAAAATAGTCATTTCATTAACATAATAAAATAAATAAATAAAATAAATATAATATTTACACCTGTGATGACTTTTGAAAAATGTTCGATGCTGACAATGATTATGTCACTCCTAGGGAAAATGCCATTATCCAAGATCAATGGTAGGCAAAGATTTCTATTCCAAGACTCTATTTAAGATTTATTCCAAATTTTCAAGAAAAATTCATACATGTGCATTTAATATATTTAATATATTTCAAAAATTGATTCTGGGATCAGTGGGCCTCAGAATCACACACTATCATAGATCATGGTCTTAAAGATATTACAAGATTTATTAAATGACTTTACATAAAAATATTTATGTTATAGGTATATTTAGAAGCTTCAATGTCCATAGAGATCTAGCCACATGCCTCAGGAGTGAATTACCTTCACGAAGTGGATGAGTTTTTGATGGAGGTTGACAAGGGCCTTGGAATAGTGATATGTACCATTTTTTTGTATCTTATATTGAAACTAATCAATTTGATATAGGTTCCTTGCAATCATTTATAGCTATAGATTTTATTTATGTGATAAAACTTCTATAAAAGCTCACGTCCTTTGTGATGGAGTTGGTAACACCTCATAGAAATATTAAGGAGTATGGGTTTCATTTTCTAGCTTGTTATCTATCGATAGTTGATGCAGAGTTAGTCTTGGATATTTTGTTTCCTGGTATGGATTAGTTTAATCCCATTATCAGGATTGATTTTTTTGTTACTCATTATGATGATATTTTTTTCTCATTAGTGTGTTTGTTTTTTTCTAATCATATAAGATCTCAGGGGTTTCAGGGAGAGTGGTATATGAAGTTTGGTCATGCACGAACTTACCTCCTAGTGCTTAGGAGATTTTTATCTATGGTTGCAGTTGAGTTTCATACCATTTATTCTATTTTATATCATCACTTTGTCGGTAGAGACTTCCCATATGTCTTCCCAAATGAAATATCTAGTATAAATTTAGGGAGAGAGGTAAATTTCATGGTTGATTTGGTGATGGGTATGTAGACAATATCAATACCTTATTTTCACGTGACACCATATGAGATAAAATATATCAAGATCCATTTTTGAGGATCAGACATTGAAATGTTTTTTCTCCATAGCATGTCACTATAGGTATAAAATATTCTTTTTACCAACAAGGTTGATGGTTGAATTTGATTATGAATGGACTATAGAAAGTTTAACCAAGTGATGGTTAAGAACAAGTACACTTTTCACCATGTTTATGACTTGTTTGATCAGTTAAAGGGGGTGAAGTGGTTTTAAAAAAATGATCTTTGGTTGGGTTATCATCAACTTTGGTTTTAGGAGTCTGATATTTCGAAGACCACTTTTAGGAGTAATTATGGACCTTATAAATATCTTCTGATACCTTTTGGATTGACTAAAAATCCGTCAACTTTTATGGCTTTGATGAACTGAATATTTCATTAGTATATAAACACTTTTTTTGTTATGTTCATGGATGATATGTTGTTTTACTAGATATTCGATCATGAGAATACACTCCAATTGAATTTGGTGTTGGGAATCTTGAGGGTCCACTGAATTTATGGAAAGCTTTAAAAATGAAATTTCTGTATCTAAGAAGTGAGGTTCGTGTGGAATGTGACTTCTAAAGATTGATTATTAGTCAATACTATGTAGGTGAAGGTTCTCTTGTCATGGGAGCATCAAAAAAATGTATTTGATATTCTAATTTTGTTAGGTCTTACAAGATATTGTTGGAAATTCATCAAGGATTTATTGAGGTTGAAATCACCTATGTATGATCTTACAAATAAAGGTTTGAAATTAATATGGGATTCTAAACTGTTGACTTTTTTTGAGAAGTTGAAATGAATTATAACATCAAAACCTATTTTGATATTACTTATTCCTGGTAAGGGGTATGTGGTATACTATGTTTTTTTTCTAGTCTCATTTATGTACTTATGTAGTTTGATCATGTGAGGTTCTATGTATCTCATGAGCTTCATATTCATGAGAAAATTTACCCCACTCATGCTTTGAAGATTACTACAGTAATGCATGTACTTAAGTGTTGGTTTAAATATCTTTCTAGGGAGAGGTTCAAAGTCTTTTATGACCATAAATTTCTGATATATAACTTGTCTCAGAAATAATTGAATCTCATATAGATATGATGGGTGAAATACCTTTAGATGTTTTACTTTGATATTTCCTAAACCCTAGGAAAGGGGAATGTCATTGTCAACTATATGAGTGAGAAAATTCAACCAAATGTAGTCTTGGAATCTTAGGAATAGTGGAACCTGATGAGACTCTTCACTTAGTTATATCCCTATTCCCATAAAGATGATTTAGGTATAGTTATGACCAGTGTTGATTTAGTTTCAAATATCCTTGAGTCTACTCTATAAGGCGAGTAACATGTCAATGTGTTTCAATGATTCATGGAAAATTTTCATGGAAGGAAGACTGTTTCTACTTGTTCTCTCCATTTTTGGGGGAATTATCCACTCTGGAAATTATTTTTTTCATCCCAGTATCTATTAGGAATTAAATTTCATTTGATTTTCATTTCTATTCATGGGTTGTTCTGCCTAAAATGAAAAATATGTATTAAGACATGATACATTGATTCTAGTGGTTTGGTATAAAGTATGATGTCACTTATTTTTTGTCCCACTACTACACCTACTAGTAGATAAAGATTGAGTATTTGAAACCTTCTATTCTTCAACATCTTATTTATATTCTTATTTGAAAATAGGATTAGGTGTGAAGAGACTTTTCTGTTAGATTAACATATTATACCCAAGGAAGAATACTATTTGGGTGGTGGTTGATCGGTTGAAGAAATATTCTCATTTAATTCCAATTAGGGATAATTCTACGGTAGAAGTTCTAGGTAAACTGTAAATGTAGGTGATCAGGAGGTTTACTTCAAAGAATGTCCTAGATTAGGTCACCGTTAGATTGGTACATAGGGAAAGATAGATTCGAGATATGTTGGAACATTTGACGTCATTGAGCGGCTTGAGGAAGTTACATATAAATCTTCTTTTTTGACTTATTTTATAGGTATCCATGATTTTTTTCCATATATCCTAACTCAGGAAGTACTATCCCAATCCTTCCCATGTTTTTAATTAGGAAGAGATTCAGTTAGAGCCTAATGTTTCTACTGTAGAGAAACAAGAGGAGATCATTGATACTTAGGGAAAAGTCTTTCATTGTAATTCTATTCACTTAGTTAGAGTGTTATAGTGATATAGATCAGATTTTCAAAAGACATGGGGGAATGAATTGTCAGTGAGGGAGAAGTGTACTCACCTCTTTCAAAATCACCCTTCTTCTGCAAGATTTCCTAGGGATGGAATTTCCTACAGTGGAGAGATTTTAAAAACCAGGAAAAATTTATGCTCTCTTTTAATATTTTAGTGTTCTTTATTTGGGTTTAGAGGGTATAAGAAATGTTTTGAAAGTTTATATAGAACTTTTTTTGGGTTCCACCTATAGGGAATATTTATGCTAGAAATGTCTACTTTAATGTGTAAATATGTCACTAGGAATAATCCATAAAAATTGGTTTGGGGTGTAAAATAAATTCTTGTCATAAAACCCCATCTACATCGTAAATGTATCGCTCATGATAAATTAACATAAGGTGATGTGTTTTTTGGGTGTGTGTGACTTCATGGGAGATTCACATAGTAAAACAAGGATTTATGTCATAAATCCCTCATTCCCTTATGGTTTTATTCACTACACACATAACTACACATTTCCTCATTGTTTCTCCAAATCCATCGAACCCTAGATCTGTCTTAGATGTGATTAGGTGTTTCATCCCATCCAGATCACTTTGTTTAGTGGGTTTGATCTCTAGTGTTTTTTCTCTCTCTTTGGGTAAGTGTATCCTTTCTGCTTCTTCATTACTCTTGGTTAATGTAACACCCCAATCTCCCGCATTTCCCTTTTAATAATACAATATCTTGTGTTGTACGCAACTTTGAGTTCAAACATAGCACAACCAATCAAACTAGACGTTATGAATATTAATACCATTTTTTTAAAATTTGATAAATTTTATCTTTCAAAATAGACTTCATTTTTTGAATTTGGAATATCAAAATTAGCTTAGGGTGAATTTTTGGTATTTTTCTGAAAACTTTCAATTTTGATGAAAAGTGAAAAATGCTGCGCTATTTTTTTAAAACCGACTTTTTAATTAAATATTTAATTATTTTATTTAAATTTATTTTAGGTCCAAATATAAACATAATACCAATATATGATAAATGTAATTAATTGGAATCATTTTATAATAATTTTAGATATATAAAAGTTTATGGAACTTTTTACCGTCTTTTACCCACCTCATAGGAGCATTTCCAAATTTGTATAAAACTTAATTTTAGCAATTCTGTGAGCTGAATTTCAAAAATCCTAGAGACACAGTTGATATCAATAAATAAATTTTGGTTCAATAAGATGAAAATAATTTTTGGTGAATAGTAACTTTTTACTTTTATTTACCAAGGTTAAAATTAAATAGGGTAATTAAGGGTAAAAATGATATCATAATTACTCTAAAAAATTTCATAATTCTATTAGATAAGTGTAATTAGACCAAAAAAATATTAGGAATAAAATATGATCCTTTAGGTCCACTTGGGTTAGATTAGGAAATTTATTATTATTTTATTTAAAGAAGAGTTAAAAGAGTCAAAGTCAAAGTTTAATAACTCATACATTTTTAATATAGATTTATACATAAGATAAATTAGACTGTAAATATTCATTAGAAATATAAATAGATTTCTTACATAATGGTATTTTATTTATAATTTTTAAACTTTAAATAATTAAATTTATTTATGACATAATGATGATGTAGTAGTTACCTTATTAATGAAAGAATAAAATAATTGATATTATAAATATCCAAATAAATATAATTTTATACTCTTAATAAATCACACTAATTTTATAGGTTAGTATGACATGTTAGGGTTGATTAAATGATTTGTTTTTCTAAGTAATAATGTTGTTATGAATTAAAAAAAACAAAATACCAAATAGTGTCAAAATTGACATAAAAGAGTTTTTAAAACAAATATTATATTATTAATTTTTATTCTATTCCTAAAAATATAAGATTCGGCCAAAGGGATTAAATAATATTATATATGTCATTAATGAACCAATTTCGGTTCTATTGGAAGTTTATTGTATGTTTATTAAACATATAATATAAAAATACAAAGAGACATGGTAAATGTAAAACTATTTAAATAAGAGTTAAATATAAAAGATAAGGTTAATATGGTAAAATAAATATGTCTAAAAACTATTGGTTGAGTGGTTTTCGATCCATGCCCACCTTATCCTTGAAATAAATCATTTTTGAGCCATTAGAAACCGAAAATTATTTTATTATAAAATAATATTTCAATCTTTTCCTAAAGCGTCCCTCACCCCTCTTATAAAAGGGAACTTCCCCTTATCTCAAATTCACACCTTCATAGCCATTTGGATTGGCAACCCTTGCCCAAATATCCTCTCAACTGTCCTCCCTTCATCCAAGAGGCCTTACTTTAGTTAGAAATTCAACTTAAGGAGCCCTTTAGATCAAATTAAAAGGAAGAACCTGAAGAAGAGGTAAATTTTTCATCACCTCTTTCAAGTTCTTTTATTCTTCTACTTTCTCTTTATTTGTTGTTTCCATTCTAAAATAATAACTCCAATATCTTCTATATACTATGATTTTATTATAAAAATGGTACAACCATATTCATTATTCTATCCATCCTATAAATGAAAAAATCATCATACGTGCATACATACGGATTACCATCTTCTAGTCGTGGTGTAGTTTGTTTTTCAAACACTTCATCAATTATATACAATTTTAATATCAAAAGAATGATATTGTTGCTCGTGTGTACGTACGGATTACCGAATCCATGAACGCGATGAGATTCATTCCCCATTGTATCTTTTCAAGAATAATTTTCATTTGATGATTGAAAATAATATTTAAATGCTTAATATAATTTTGAATATGAATAAGATACATCTTATCAATAACAAACACTACTTATTTAACAAAGAATATAAAGGAAAATGAATCAGTTAACACCAGAAATGATGATACTACTGAAATATCATTAACAAAGAAATATTAGAAAATCAAATATGATATCATATTTATGTATATAGTTATTTTATAATTTAATAACAATGATTTAACTATTATACAGGAGGTTAACGTACCCTCGACCAAGTAAAATTACAAGGTAAGGGTTAATTTCATAATCTATTTATTATTCGAGGTTGTTTTTATATAAGTAACTAGTGGGAAATCTTTATTATCCACATCTATGTTTTCTTAAAAATATAATTCAAAACACTTTTACTATTTACTATACAATGGGTTAAAGTAATTTATACCCTTATTTGACCTTATATGTTTTGAAAGTAATCTTTCTGTTGTTTTCCAAACAAGGTACTTTATGACCTCTTTAAAAAAATTATGATAAGATTGTATTTTTTAACTTATATGGCTGGTGTGAGTATTTTTCACTATTATATCATTGTTGAAGCTTCCCATATAGGCTTATAAGAATATTTTCACAAATTTTTTTTACTTTTAAATGATTTCAAAATAGAAAGAGATATTTTATAAAAAGGTTTTGATTTCATCTTTGTCAAGATCCTTTGATGGATTTTAATATTGTTTGAAGTTGATTTATTTTGATACAAAACTTCCATATTGTATTAAAGGTTATGTGATATGTTTGATTGTGGATGTGTTATTTTTACACCATTCTTGGTTTATGGATAAAGTATTGGCATTTCGTATGCTAGTTTTAAAAAAAAATTATGCTATGTTTAAACCTTTTCATATGAGGAATGGATTAGACTTAGTATGTGATGGGTGGAGCCCGCTGTAGCTCCTCGATGCATCAGTAGGTCTCATGAGACAGACTAGTGTCTTGTCACAAGGCCTTGAAAAAATCTTGTTTGTAGTCTTGGAACAAGGCCTTGACTATGTGGTTATGAGGTCCAACATTATGCATTCCATCATTATAAAAGTGGCTATTGATGTTGCATGTGATTAGTCGACTAGTCGAATATCCATGTGAATAATTAAATGGAATTATTTTATTTTAACTCTTCCATATTATTCTGAATTTCAAGTTTAAGAGGATTTTGTTTTATTCTTATACATTTCCTTAAATGTTTATGCTTATTTATGAAAGTTTCCGCTATATTGTTATCCCTACTGAGCATCTGAGCTCACCCCTTTCTATGTTTTATTTTTCCTAGGATGCGAAGAAGTATATTATGACTGACCTATAGTGATAGTATAAGGTATATTAGCGTGGTATATGGGGACTATGTTGCTGTAATTTTTCATTTTATAATATAATGTAAAACTTATGAATGTATGTACTATTGCTAGGGCTACTAAACTAATCAGTATTTTGAGACTCAATATTTTGTGATCATGCCAATGTTATTTAATAATTCACCGACTCTGGGTAACTAGGGTTGGGGAGTTATAGTTGGTAATAGAGGAAGTTTAGTATAATCCTTGGAAACTAGATTTAGATAAACTCTGATTAGAGCACATTACCCTAAGATAGACTTTGAGGATTAGTATAGAATAACATCCTAGAATTTTAGTAATGTAGATATTTTGTGTATTTTAAAATCAATACATACCTTTCTGGATACGAGTTGGTAGAGGCCGCTCTGGCACAGATGTACCTAGGGTTAAAACCCAAAAATACCGCTTTGAGCTAGACTTGAACGGAAACTGGTGCACGAAAATTGGCCTTGCTGCACTTTTGGTTACGACACTACTGGGGGATATGCTTAGTATAATTCTAATTTTATTTATAAACCATTATGAAGGGTTTATGAGTATATACTTTCTCAAAGAAAACATTTTTATGATTATGGATTATATCCATAAACTGTTCAATTTATATTAAGTGTTTACAAGTTTAGAATTATGTATTGTAATTCATAAACTAATCTAGTGTATGCCATTGTTTAAAAATGGTGGCTAGTGGAATGAATGGAAACCGTATCAACACACGTAACCCATGCATGGATTTACCTCATACTCAAGATAATTATAGTGGAGCTGGTGATGTAACTGGTTCTGATTAGCTTATCACCATACTGGGACAACTCACTCAGGTTATGAATAATAACCTTACCCATATGTCGCACCCTGATCCACAACACAGAGGATCATTGTTAGACCGCTTCATGTGGAAACAACCACCAAAATTCGATGGGAGTACAATTCCATTAGTAGCTGAGCAATAGATAAATTCCTCAGAGAAAATATTTCATGCTTTGGGGAGTAACGAAAGGGAAAAAGTTGTCATGGCAGTTTATCACCTCATGGGAGATGCAGATCAATAGTGGTCATTGATTCAAAACACAAAGGAATATGATGAAGTATCAAATATGGAATGGAGGTATTTTATAGATATTTTCTTATAAAAATACTTTCCCCAAGACCATCGAGTGGATATGGAAAGACAATTTTTGAGTCTGAGATAAAAGATGGATGAGAATGTCGCAAAGTATGAGGCTAACTTTAAAAGGTTAGAAAGACATGCTGCAGAGTATATACGTAACACAAGAAGTAATATTGATCATTTCTTTGATGGGTTAAAACCATTTCTCTGGAGAGAATTAGTCTCACAATACTTCTTGTCATACGAAGATATTGTCTCATGTGCTATCAAGACAGAAAAGGAATTCTCTAAGTCTTACGACTTTAAAGCAAAGATATAGAAGAAGATATATACTGAATATTCTGGAAATGTAAATAAGGGGAATAAGGGAAAAGTTGAATATCCATCCTATGGTAAATGTGGAAAGAAACACCCCGATACTTTACTAAAGGGAATGAGAGTCTATTACAAGTGTGGTAAAAAATGACACAAAGCTCGTGATTTCAAGGGGAAGAAAGAGGCTATTAATGTTAAATGATATAATTGTAGAGAAAGGGGGCATTATGCCAATGAATGTCCTAAGTGACAAGGAAACTTACCTTAGAAAAGTCCCAGGGATCAAGGCCAAGCTTATTCTATCACTACTGGTGAGGTTGAAGCTCTAAAAGATATGGTGGTAGGTAATTTAATGGTTTCCTCAAGTTTAGAAAATGATTTATTTGATTATGGATCTTCTCATTATTTCATATCTTCCCAGTCTGATAAGAAAGTTAGATATTTTCAATTTGAATTAACAAGGGAGTTGTCAGTCAAAACACATAAGGGAAGTATCATTACAACACAGTTTTGTGGATCAGTTCCCATTAGGGAATATAAATGTTCTTTATCTGTTGATCTCATCATCATAACCATGATTGAATTTTATATAATTCTTGGTATGGATTTGATTTCAGACCATGATGTGAAAATTTATTGTAAGAAGAGGGAGGTTATAATTTTCGATGATGATAAGGAGTACCTTATCTTTAGAGAAAAAATGTCATCATCTGATTCTTATCTAGATCCTCCCCTATTAGCTCAACTAAATTAAATTATTGGGGTGGAAGAGAATGAAATAATTATGGGAGAGGAAAATAATGTCCGAATAGAGGACATACCTATTGTGTAAGAATATATTGATGTATTTCCAAAGGATTTACCTGGACATCCTCCAGAACGAGAAATTGATTTTTCCATTGATTTAATTCCTGGTTCAAGGCCCACATCAAAGACCCCTTATAGAATGGCCACTGTGGAATTAGTGGAACTAAATAAAAAATGAGAGGAATTGAGTAATAAGGGATTTATTCACCCTAGTTTTTCCCAATGGCGAGCCCCTGTTCTTTTTGTTAAGAAGAAAGTTTGATCTATGAGGTTGTGCATTGACTATAGGGAAATCAATGCTATAACAATAAAGAACAAGTATCCCCTACCTCACACTGATGATTTATTCGACCAACTTCCTGAAGCTCAATATTTTTCAAAGATTGACCTTTGATCTGGATATCATCAGTTGTGTGTGAAAAAGGAAGATATTCCAAAAATAGCATTTCAAACTAGGTACGAGCATTACGATTTTACAGTAATTCCCTTGGGGTTGTCTAATGCACCCTCTGTCTTCATGGATCTAATTAATAGAGTTTTCAAAGAATAACTTGATGACTTTTTAGTAGTATTTATTGATGATATATTGGTATACTCCAAAAGATATGAAGATCATGAAAATCACTTGCTCATTATTCTAAAGACTCTTATAAGAAATGAATTATTTGGGAAATTTTGCAAGTGTGAATTCTGGCTTCAGGAGATTTCTCTTCTTGTCCATATCATTTCTAAGGATGGAATATCTATTTATCCTTCAAAGACCAAGGCAATCCAAGAATGTCCAGCACCAACGAGTATATTTGATGTACACAATTTTATTGGTTTAGCAGGTTATTGTCGACATTTCATCCATAATGTTTCCCAGTTGGATAACTCATTAAACAAGATCACACATAAAGGGGTTAAATTTTTTTAGACAAAAGAGGGTGAAGAATGTTTTGAATAACTCAAGAGAATATTAGTCAATTCTCATATCTTGACTCTACCATTAGGGAACAATGGGTTTTTATTTATAGTGATGATTCAAAGAAAGGACTTGGTTGTGTCCTTATGCCAAATGATATAGTTATTTTCTATGCATCATAGAAGCTAATAATTCATGAAAAAAAGTATCCTACTCATGATCTTGAGTTAGCAGCTATAATATTTTCTCTGAAAATATGGAGACACTATCTCTATGGTGAAAAATGTGATATATATACCGATCACAAGATTTTGAAGTATATTTTCTCACAGAAAGAACTCGATATGAGGCAAATGAGATGGCCTGAACTAATCAAGGATTATGATTTCACTATAAACTACCACCTGGGGAAGGAAAATAAGGTGTAAAATTCTTTTAGCAGAAAAGATCATGGATTTTTGAACAAGATGAGAGTTAAAAAGGATCCTATATACACGGATCTAGTAAATATGGATATGAGAATAACCATGGAAGGTGAAACATCAATGGTTTTTCAAATGGTTTCCAAACCATATTTACTAGAAAGGATAAAAAGTTCTCAGAATGATGATGAGGAATTTCAAAAGAGAATTAAAGCTGTGAACAATGGGAGATTTAGTGACTTCATATAAAAAGATGGGATTTCGAAATTTGGGAAGAGACTTTGTGTTCCTGATTTACCTGATCTAAAAAGCGAATTGTTAGATGATGCTCACATCTCCAATTTATCTATACACCATGGTAGCACCAAGATGTATATAGATTTTAAGGAACATTTTTTGTGTGACAACATGAAGCGGGAGATTTCTGATTTTTTGTCAAGATATATGGTTTGTCAACAAGAGAAAGCTGGAAGGAAACATCCTGGAGGAGTCATGAAACCTCTTTCCAAACCTGAGTGGAGATGGGATAATATTATGATGGACTTTGTCATGGGGATACCAAACAAACCTAGAAGGAATGATGTAATATGGGTCATTGTTGATCGTCTTACCAAGCTAGCACATTTTTTTCTATAAGAAAAGATTTACCACTTTAATGTATGATAAGATTATATATTAGTGAAGTTGTCAGAATTCAATGAGTGCCCCTATTATTTCTAATCGTGATCCCCATTTTACATCAAGATTCTAGAAAATTATTAAGAAGGCCATGAATACTGAACTTCATTTGAGCACTGCCTACCACCCTCAAACTGATGGACAACCAGAACATACTATTCAAACCTTAGAAGACATGTTGAGATGTTTCTCACTTAACGTTCAAGGTATGTGGGATCAATATTTACCTATGGTAGAATTTTACTATAACAATAGCTTCCATTCAAGTATTAAGATGAAACTATATGAAGCATTATATGACAAGATATGTCACACACCAACTTTTTGGGATGATGTTGGTAAAAGAAAACTCATAGGCCCATA
This sequence comes from Viscum album, assembly GCA_963277665.1. NCBI lineage: Eukaryota > Viridiplantae > Streptophyta > Magnoliopsida > Santalales > Viscaceae > Viscum > Viscum album. The sequence continues at coordinate 1,507,508,046 of OY728131.1, read as the reverse complement.
ACCTATTGAGGAAACGATGGAAAAAGTGAAGGTTATCCAAACCCACATCAAAGCAGCACAAAGTAGGGAAAAGATCTATGTTGATAACCGAAGGAAGGATTTGGAATTTCATGTAGGAGATCATGTTTTCTTTAAGGTATCCCCATAAAAGGGAGTTATACGATTCAGAAAGAAGGGTAAACTAAGTCCCAGGTAGATTGGACCTTTTGAAACATGCTTCATTTTAAAGGTTTTATATTTTGGAAAAAATGTACAATTAGTAGATGTATCCAATTTTTAATATATGGGTTCAATATGTAAGATTTATGACCTAATTATTTAAAACACTAAACTATAATGATCCCTTAAATGTAAGGAGGTGAATTACAGTATAAAGAAGCAAGATTATATAATGTTTAATTTTGTGTCATTACACAAGAACTTATAAACTAGAACAATTAAATTATGTTCATTATATATATACCCAAGATACTTATTCAAATATATATTTCATATTCCATGGTCCTTTAACTATCATATGTTATTTAATTATAAAATACTTTTCCTACATGTGTCAGTTACTTGGGGGTTTTCGGTAAATTTATTTGTATATCTTTATATTTTTTAACCATTATAGAATTGTTTTAAAATAGTTTCAAAATATCTAGAATATTAATATTTTTATGTATATAATTTTTACATATTATATATTATTTTATGTCCGACTATGATGGGTGGTGATAAAAAATTAAACCCACTGCTCGTGGAGGTCATAGTTCACACATACACCAAATTAATGCTTAAATTTATAAACAAATAAGAAGGAAAGGGATAAAATTATAGTTGGAAATTTAAAAATCGTAATTTTATTATATATATCATATTTATTTATCCATTCCTTTTTATCATTCATTAATGATGATGAAGAAAAATAGAAGACTCCTCTTTGTGGAGGTAGTAGTCTATACAACCTACGAACAACACTTTGTTTTTTCTGGGTAGAAAGAGAGGAATAAATAATGGTTATTTCATTAGTATAATAAAATATAATTATAATAATTATACTAATTTAATCATATTTTTATGAATATATTTTATTTTTAAGAGAATTATTTAATATAAAAAGTTACAAAGAATGTGATACTTATGTTTGAGAGATGATCTTCTCTTAGAGATTTCCAAGGATGTGAAGGTATTAAACTATCTTCTCGAGACCAGGGGATTAATTATGAGAAAAGGGATTATAGGAAAGGTAGTTTAGGAAATGTTTCTTGTAAAATTAAAATGGTAAGTGTTAATATAGAGGGGTGTAAGTGATCCCATTTTATAAGTGAAGAAAAGAAAAATTTTGGGAATACCCTTTACACTTCTATAAGAACATTACTATATTAATTGGTCAATGAATCCAAAATTTTGTAACAATGGAGTGTAGGGTGATCTTGGTTTGATAAATTAGAAGAAAAAACCTTACAAAAATGTTTTAAACATTTTTCTGGAATTTTACGATAGGTTTTTACGTTTTTACATTTTTTAATGTGGTAACTAGTTTTTTTAACAAATTAGTTTATATTTTATTTAATAATATATGGTGTACCCTATTCATTTCATTTGTTTTGAACCAAAATTATATCTCCATTTAACAAAATTCAACTTATAAATATGAAAAAGTAACTTTAAAATTAATAAAAAATAATATAAAAATATAGTTTTTTTTTGTAGAAAGTGACTTTTAACCATTATTTGTTTTTTAATATTATTTAGTATTAATTATCTATTTTATGTTCATTAAAATAGATTTATATTAGTTTAAAAATATTATTAGAGGTATTATATAAATTATATCAATTTTACTAATTAAATAAATATTACATGATTTTAAAAATACAATTCTTAAAAAAATAGTATTACCATTCTCCTGACAATTAACACTAATCATAAAAATATTATATTTATGTATAAAATGAATTTGAACATTTTATATAATATTTAAATTTTTATCCCAAATAAAAAATAAATTTTTATAAATTTAATTTCTAAAGGTGATAAATTCTAATTTTTATTATTAGTGTGTAAAAATAGGTTTTTGTGTGAAATATTACGTGAATTACAAAAATTTTATTCACATGTTTTATAAATTCAAAATAGAATTTTAAATGACTTATATTACATATTAAATATAAATTTTGTATATTTTAATGCATTCCTATCCTTTTAAGTTATTATTCTATTATTTTGGTGATAATATTTTTTAAAATTCAGTATTCTTACTATTAATCTAAAAATAGATTATTTTATAAAAATATAAAAATAAATTCTTCAAAAATACTAATATAATGAATTAAAAAATTAATTTTATTTTATAAATTTAAAATTATAAAATTTAATTTTTTAGATTTAAAATATATAAATAAATTATTAATTTAACTTCTTTTATTGGAAAATAGAGTTTGTAAACATTTTGTGTTCTTAATATTATTTTTTATCAATTTATAATTTATGTTATGTTAATATATTAGTTCATATATAATAATATTTACATTTGTTAATTTTTTTAGGAAAAAATATTCAATACTTAATAAGATAGTTCTTTGAAAATAAATATTACTTTTATACTAAATACGATTTAACAAATGCCATTAATAAATTTGTTATATTCTAAAATGTAATTTTTACTACTCCAGTGATATTGAAATATTTATATGAATTTTAAATATAATAAATATATTATTTTAACAATAATAATACATTTATATAATATTTTAATACCAATTTTTGTTTCATTGGGAGATATATTATTTTAAATGTAGAACTTAAAAATACCTAAATTGATTATACCTATGAAATATATGACCAATGAACTTAATTACAATGACCATATTTGTAATTAATATAATTTCTATGACCATATTGAATTCCTATATATAGTATTTCTAAATCATTCATTCATGGTGAGTAATGATTTCTCTTTTCATGATTCTCTTACACATTATAAGTTTTGTTTATCTATTGGTGATCCACAATGTTGAAGATGATCCAGGAGATTACAAAGTTGTGAATATTTTAGTCTTTTTAATCTATTATCCCCTATTACTTTTTATCTTTTAATTGATGTACTTCATCCATGGTGAGTTATAATACACTGGGTGATATACTTAGTTTTTTGTAAATTTTTGTAATATTCAACTTATGAATGAATAAATTATCTTTTGTTTGGTTTAAATCTTGCATTAAACATTTTATAATCATGTTTTAATCCCATTGAATGAATAGATAAGAATTATTTAAAATTATCATTGTAAAAAATACCTAAATAATAATAATAATTGGTCAAAAAACCTAGGGAATTACATTATTCTATCTTAAATAAATTACATCTTCATAATATTATTTATTACCAACTGAAAAAGTTAGCTATGGGTATATATAAGGTGACTCAATATTTAACCTATAGATTGAAATTGACTATACAACATTGGGAAACATATAATTTTTTCCAGAGTATTATAATCCTTAATATTGAGTTTTCTCCAACCATTTGAGCCAAGAATCCATATTTTTTATGTTTAGAGAATTAAGTTGTAAAATTTTCTAAAACAGGGTGTCCATAATCATACTTACATAGACTATCATAGGTTTATATAAAATGCAATCTCCTTAATACGAATAATTTTCCCCTATATGTAGTGAGAACCAATCCATTTCCAAAATCTTATTAAATTTTGGAATGAAGGATACTAATATTTTCATAAGACACTTTCCTATAAACATAAAATTAGGATACAATAATCATGGAACTAGAAGTTTTTTTAATAATTAAACATCTATCCATAGATGTGATGTTTGGATTTTTTCAGAAAACATTATATGTAAAAAGGAGTTGGTTAAACAAGATAGAAATATAATACTCATAGTTCTTGTTTTGATTATTGGTGTTCCTTACCCCACATAATTTCTATAACTCACTTCCATAGTTGTGATTGCATAAGATTTCTCTTGGTCCCATGGACATGGATGTTATTGATTCATATCAACCTTATTCTCCTTTATATTGGGGCATTGAATCAGATAATTATTAAGTTTTATAAACTTAAGTAATTATATTGTTAGTGGTGCTTTTATATTCATGATTTCCAATACCATCGTGATAAATGACCTCACTATATTTTTATAAATGTTTGATACCTGATGATCCCCTCTCCTATATGAAAATAATTTTCTACCCCCTTTAGGAAATTACCCTTGTGATTCTTCAATCATTATTTATATAAAGGAAATCGAGTCTTCTTTACTTCAAAAAATTCATTACCTAAATTTTTACGAGTCTCCATCCTTCTCTTATTTTGTGCACACTAGTTTTTGAGTATGGTTATATTTTTAATCATATTTTGTTATAGTTGGTTAGTCATAATAACCAAATTTATCAGCCAATCTCCCATTATAATGGGTTGATCATTTAGTTAATCAAGACATTGTACCTTAGAACCAAGGTTAACTCGATTCCTTCTTGTTCTAGATAGCACTAAAACCAAAAGGGTTATCATTAATGATAGACATTTAACATCATCAAATAATTATTTGCATTTAATAAATTCAACCTTAATTTTTTTTTACCCATTTTGACCATCACTTTAGACTATAATTAATATATTTCAACATATATTAATCTTGGTTTATCCTATATTACTTGAATATGGGTTATCTTTTATATGTCAACATAGTTCCTAAAATTAAGTAAAAAATAAATACTTCTAAGTGATTCATAAATGGTATATGAAAAATGAAATTAAATCCCCTGAGAGTGTCTACTCAGGTTTGAAATCTTAATTCCACTCATCAAGACTTTGAGTGAAGATCATGTCAGTGATCAACCAACCACTTTTTAGGTGGTTAACCTTAGGTTAATTTTTAAACAGTTGTATCTAATTTCTAGTATTATAGTAGGGATGTATTTATTATAAAATCATATAAGCTCTACTTTACTAAAATATTTAGATTTTATCTGACTGTTAGTCATATTCATTAGACTTCTCCCTTGGGGTTTGAATAATATTTTTCCACCATAATCTTAAAACATAACTAGACCTATATATGAAACCATCTATAGTGACCCAAGATTTAAACTTAATTTATTTTATGATTTATAAAATTAATTTCCCAAAAATACATGTTAGGGATCTAGATGTCTATTATTCTTGGAAGATTGGATATACAAATATATCATATTAAACATAAAACAAATTCTTTACCTAAAATTTAACATTGTTATCATAACTCCCAAATATATTTTAAAACTGTAGAGTATATCCAAAGTAAAAATGCATCAGGAAAACTGTGAGCTAGAAAGCCCAGTAAGGGAGTAAATGTGGAAATATAGCATAACATGAAGTACAAAAGGTATAACATGATATAATAAAGACGATGATAATATGTTTAGAATCATGAAATAAAAAAATTTCATCATAATATCATGGAATAATAAACATATGGAGGTAATATAAAATATTATACCATAATTAAGTGAGTGGTCACTCCAAAGACCATCATCATAAAGTGGAAAAAGTCCCATGGTGGATTAGGTCAACTCCTTAATCTCTTACATAACATATCATGGGATATAAATTATACCCAGTGTGTTAGAGGGAAATATAATTGATATAAAACTTATAAAATAAGTTAAAATCATACATATTCATTATACATGGTGAAAAATTACCATACATAAATCAAAACCACGACCAAAATCATGAGAAGAAAGTGTATTTAATTATTCCAATTCAAGGAACCTAAGGACAAATAATAATATTTCCCAAGAGAAGAAGAAAATAAATTATTTAATATTTTATAATTGGAAAAGGGACATCAGTCTTGACCATGGATATCAAATATATAAAATTTAGGGGAATGATATAGAGTAAGAAATAATAGAAGAAAACCACATGGATAATGCTTTGTGAAATACCTAAAGAAATTTTTTAAAGAATTAAATAACTTATAGTTTTTTATAAAAATAAAATTGAACAAAAAGGGTTATAAATAAAATAATTTTGGGTTTTAGAATCTATTCATGGTTTAAAAAAACATTTTATTTGGGTGATTCTTGATGTGTGACAAGAAACTGAAAATTTCCCTTAAATAGAGTTTACTTCGAAGGGAACTGAAAACAACTATAAACCCTATAATTAAAATAATATTTAACTAGGTATATATTTAAGGAATATATATACACAAATATAATTGGAATATGGGAAGAACATTGTATAAATGGTAGAAAAAATGAGAACGTGTAACTGGAAAGTCATGAAGGAGGTTTGGAAGAGCTGTTACTATGTTTCAAAACACATTTGTTAAAAATACAACATTTTAAAAAAGGAAATAAAATTTCCTTTTATAAAGAGGATAATGAAAATATAAATTTTAGATGATATTAAAGATAATTTGGTTTCCAATTTTAAAGGAGAACATTAGTGTGAAGGGAAAATATAAGACCTAGAGGTGAAATCAACGTTTAAATGGATTGGAATTATTCATAATGATGTTGCATTTTAAAAATAGATTTGAACACACAAATAGTTATTATATAAATAAAAGTGATATATCAAAGTATAAATATGGTATACCATATTAAATTAAAGATAAAAATTAAGTACGAACATTATAACTGAGGAAATCATATTGACCTATAAAGTACCCTTATATTTTAGGGAAGGCATCAATAATATCCCACAATGTGAAAGATCATGAATAAAAGTTAATTTTTAAAGTTAAATAATAATTTATAATATTATAATCTGTGGTAGAAGTACATACACCATAAAAATTAATATTGGTGCATATTGTTAATTCATTCCTTAATGAAGGGTGATTGAGACAGAACCCTTATGACTTTAGTAATTTTAATCAAAAGGTAATTTTAAGATTGAAAATCATATAGTTCTATAAGTAACAACAATTAAATCATGGATTAATACAAAATAAATTCTTTTTAAATATGTAAACCGTATAAATAAGAAAATGCTGTTTAACTTTAAAACACGTCTCAATGAAGAGAAATTGATACAAAGACACTGGCCTATGTCTGGAAGTGCTCTTTACTTGCAATTATATTCCTGAATAATTAAATTAAATTCATTAGATATATAAACAAGAAAATTATTAATCTATATTTCATATTATAAGTTCTTTAAACAATTATATTTTATTTAGTTATAACATAGTTTTTTTCCATATGTTGGTTACTTTAGGGTTTTTGGGAAATTAATTCATATCTCCTTATATATGTTGACCAAGGTAGAAAGATTTTTAAAATAATTTCATAAAATCCAGAAAATTAAAATTTTAATGGATAACATTTTTTATATATTAGATATAATTTTAAGTCCGACCATGATGGGTGGTGATGAAAAATGGAACTCATTGATCATGGAGGTGATACTTCGCATGTATGCATGATTAATGTTTCCATTTCAAAATTAATGAGTGGGAAATATAATAAATTATATTTTGAAATTTCATAATACTAGGTATAATATAGTTATAAATTTTATTTATCCATTACATCCTTATTATTAGTCTGATTGGCGGTGATGAAAAATCGAAGACGTCTCTTTGTAGAGGCGGTAATATATGTAATGTACTAACAATTTTTTTTTTCTTAATGGATGGATATGAATAAATAAGGGTTATAAAATTAATATAATAACATAAAAGTATAATAATGATACTCATGTAATTATATTTTTATGGATATAAAATATTTTGAAGAGAAATATTAAGGAGAAAAATTTATGAAGAAGGTAATACTTATGTTGGATACACAATCTTCTCTTAGAAATTTCCTTGGAAGTGAAGTCCATAAGATAAATTTCAGAGAATTTAGTATTAATTATGGGAATAGGGATTCTAGAAGAGTTTTTTTGGGTATATTTTCAGTTAAAATTTGAACTGTAAGTGCATCCATGAAGGGTTGGAATGGACCCCCTTTCACAAGTGAAGAAAATGGAACTTTTTAGGAATTCACTATACTCTTCCATGATTACATTATATTATTCATTTGTCAATGACTCAAAAATTTGTTAATATTTTTGTTTTTGGTGATCTTGTTTCTAGAAAGTATCATCCAATTACTTAAACACATTTTTTAAACACGTTTTAATTATTTTACCATAGGATTTTCACATTTTTACATTTTGATTTTTACCTTGGTAGATAGTTTTTAACTAATTAATTTCTATTTTATTTAAAACTATTAGGTAGCCACTATAACAAATTTTTTATGTTTTATACCTAAAATTAATCTCGATTTAATATAATTAATTTTATAAATATGAAAAAATCATTTTTAAATTAAAATATATAATATATATAAATAGTTTTTATAGATCATGAATTTTAACCATTATGTATTATTTAATATTATTTAGTTTTGATTATCAATTTAATGAGTGTTAATATGGTTTTATATAGGTTTAAATATAATATAAGATGCATAATTTAATTTATATAAATTTTATTTATTATATAAAAATGAGACGATTTTAATAAAATAAATCTTTAAAAAAGTTGTTTTTCCACTATAGCAGTAATTAAAAATAATCTTACTAATATTATCTTTTGGGATATAAATATCATTGAAATTTTTATAAAATATTGAAATGTTTAACTAGAATATGAAATATATTTTTTTATATTTAATTTATAAAAGTGATAAATTCTAAAATTTAGTATAAGTGTTTGAAAAAGTTTTATTGTAAAATATTACTTGAGTTTCAAAATGTTAAACATGTATTTTATAAATTAAAAATAACATTTATAAATAATTTATATTAAATTTTAATTTTATATTTTGCATATTAAAATGGTTTATTAATATTTTAAGTCATTCTTTTATTATAAAAGTGATAGTTTTTTGTAAAAGTCAGTATTCTTAATATTCACCTAAAAATATATTTTTCGAGAAAAATATAAAAAATTATTCTAATGATAATATTGATATAATGATTTATGAAATTAAGTTCATTTTATAAAACTATAACTCTAATATATATATATATATATATTTAAAAAGATTTTTTTTTAAATAAAACTTATTTTATTAGAAAATTTCATTTTTAAACATTTATAATTATTTATATTATTTCATATAAATTAATAATTTTGGTTATGTTAATATATTAGTTCATATATAATTATATTTTAATGTGTTAATTTAGTTTATCATGATAAAAATAGTATACATAATAAAAGAGTTCTTTGAAAACAAATATTCCTTTTATACTAAATACTCTAACAAATATCAATAATTAGTTATTTATATTATAAAATTTACTTTTTACTACTCCAATAATATTGAAATATTTATTTTAATTATATATATAAAACATATCATATAATAATAATATTTATATGTAACAAATAAATTACTATATATATATATATAATATTTTAATTTCAAAATGTTATTTCATTTTGAGTTATATTATTTTAAATTTACCACTTAATAATACTCAAATTCAGAATAACTATACGATATATGACCAATGACCATAATTGAAATGACCATATTTTTAATGACCATAATTACAATGACCATATTTCATTCCTATATAGAGTCTTAATAAATCATTATTTAATTTCACTCCCTTCTTGAGGAACAATTGTTATTTCATTATTTTCATAACATTTTATCCTTTCATGGTGCTCCTCCTCATTATTAGTTCTATTTGGCTGTTGGTGATCCTTAAGGTTGAATATGAAAAAGGAGATTTCCTAGGCATGAAGATTTTATAAATTTTTATCTATTATCCTCTCTTTATTTTCCCTCTTTTAATAGACGGTCTTCATCCACAGTGACTAATAATCCATATAGTGAAGTACTTTGTTTTATGTGAATTTTTTGTAATGTACCACTTAGGAATTAATAAAGTGTATTCATATAGTTTCATATCTTGTAGCTCAAATTTTTTAATCAAGTTTCAATCCTTTTGAAATAATAGAGAAACGTTTGTTAAAGTTATATATAGAAACAAATACAATAACAAGAAAAATAATAACAAACAAAAACAACAACAACAAAAACAATGAAAAATTTATTATAATAATAATAGATTTTAAAAACTGAGGAATTATATTCTCCCCATTAAATAATTTTTTTCCTCAAAGTTTTATTTATTATATAATAAATAATTTAGCTAAGGTAATCTTGAAGGTGAATTGAAATTTATTCTTTAGCATGATATTATCCTTAAAATCTTAGGAAACATACCTTTTTACTTAGAATATGATTATCCCTGATATTATGTTTTTTCTAACATTTGAGCCAAGAGCCTATCATTATTTGGCATTTAGACTCACGTTGTAAAATTTTAGCATAACAGACGTTCATACTCATATATATATATATATATATATATATAATTTCAAAGTTTGATATAAAATGATACCTTCTAATTCAAAATAAAATTTTCATCTTAGTAGACAAAACCAATCCATTTCTAGAATCTAATTAAATTTATTATGGAAGTAAAATAATATTTTCATTATAAAATTTTCGATAAACTTAATCTAGGGAAACAATAATCATACCAAAAGAAGTTTTTATTGATAGTTCAATATCTATATATCAAGGTAATATTTTTAAGTTCTTAGAAAACATTATCGGTATAAGGGAGTTGGTTGAAAAATATTGAACTTTAATACTTGCAGTTCTTTAGTGGATGATTCGTGTTCCTTAATTCACATCATTTTTAGAACTCACTTCCATAGTTGCAGTTTCATAGGATTTATCTTGTTCCTATGGCCTTGGAATTTGTTTATTTCTACCATCCTTTCTAACCTTTATATTTGGTAATTGACTCAAATAATACTCTATTTCTTTACACATAAGGTATTAGACTATTAGTGCTTCTTTTGGATGCATACATTCCACTCCCATCATGCTAACCAACCTCTCCATTTTCATATGGATGTTTGAAGCATGATGATCCCCTCTTCGATAAGTAAAGCATTTTCTGGTCCACCTGAGGCAATTTCCTTGGTGATTCTTCACAAATATTTAACATGATGGAAATTTAGACTTTTTTCTACATCATATTCATTTACTAAATTTATATGGGCCTCCATCCTTTTCTTCTTAAGAGAATTCACGTTTTCAAATATGGTTACATTGTTAGTCATGTTTCATGATAGTTGGTTGGGAATAATCACAAAATTTCACAGTGCATCTCTGTTTAAAAATGGTTGATCATTGGGGAAATCAACTCATTATACCTCAAAACCAGGGTTAAATCGGGTTCTTATAGATCTATCCATCACTAAAACCAAATGGGTTATCATGAGTGACAAACATTTAATATCATAAAATAATTAATGACATAAAAGGGATTGAACCTTAAAACCATTTACCCTTTTTCCATCATAATGTTAGCCCATAATTCATTTAGTTCAACCTATATCAGTATTGGTTTATCCAAGTTTTCATAAATTGGGGTTATCTTATACTTATTGATCATGTTTCTCAAGGTAACTAGAGAATCAGTCCTTCATATTAGCTCCTAAATATTATATGTAAAACTAAAACATATCCCCTAATAGTGTCTAGCCAGGTGTATAATCTTAGGACAATACATCACGAATCATTGTGATGATCAATTCAATTCTAAACCATCCTTTTTAGGGTGATTACCCCTAGGATAATCTATTCCACAACTTCGTCCACTCGATAGTATCTTGAGAGGGTTTTATTGCTTGGAAAACTGTTTAAACATTACATACCAAAATATTAAGATTTTATCATAGGATTATTATTATCCCTTAGACTTATCTATAGGTTTTTAATAATATTATACCATAATAATATTTAAAGAAAATAATTATACATTTATTTGATAATAATTACATAGGCCCAATCCTTATATATACTTTATTTCATGATTTATAACATACTTATCAAATAATACATTCCAAGGATCTAAAGGTCTTATGGAATTGGAATATTTGACATATAGTTACATCACATTAAACATAAAAAATTAAATTTATTTAAAACTTCACATAGTACATCAAATTTACAAAGATCTTAAAAAACTATATATGAAATTTTGGAAAAAAATACATAATGAAAAGGGTGAACTAGAAGTCCTAGTACGGAAGTAAACATTGAAATATAACATAACATGAGGGTTAAAAGGAAAAAATGATATTATAATGAGAATGATTATAAGTGTAAAAATATAGAATAAGAAATTTATATCATAATAACATGTAATCATAAAATTGTAGAAAGAATATATGACTAGATATCATAAACATAAGTTAAGGTTCACTATGAAAACTATGATTATAAACTGGAAAAAGTCCCTTAGTGGATTAGGTTCACTCCCGAATTCATTACATAGCATCTCACGAGATATAAATATTTACCCAATTAATTATAGGGATATATAATTCTAGGGACACCTATCACATAAATTAAAATCATTCATATGAATTCGACACAAGTTCATTAAACGATACATAAATTATAAACATGATCAAACCTATGAGAAGGAATAGAGTTTCATAATTATAATTCAAGGAATCACCTTAGAAAAAATCTCAATAATTTCAAATATAAGAATGAAATAAATCATTTCATAATTTATAATTTAAATAGTGACTTAATTATATAACATTGAGATCTTATGTATAAAATTCCTGAGAAGGATCTCAGAGAAGAAATAATAAAAACATTCCACTTGGGTGGTGCTTTGTGAAAATACTAAAGGATATTTTTAAAGAAGAAAAGACGTTATTATTTTACATAATACTAGAACTGAACCAAGAGGTATATAAATAAAATAATTTTGGATTTTAGAAGCTATAAATGGTTTAAAAAACATTTTATGGGTGTGATATGTGATGTGAAATAAGATTTAGGAAAGATTCGTCAAACTGAGTTTATTGAAAATCGGAATTTCAAAGAGAACTGAAAACATGTATAACCCCAACAATGAAAAATATATTTAACTTGGTATGTTTTAGGGTAATTATATACAAAAATATAATAGTTAAATGAGAAAAATAAATCGTAAAAGCGAGAAAAATAAAGAGAATGTGTAACAAGAAAGTCATAAAGGAGCCCTGAAGGTTTATTTGAATGGATGAGAATTTTCCTTAATATAGTTGAATTTTCAAAAAGGATTATTTTTACCAATAAATAATATTTAAATAAATGTGATCTATAAATTTAAATAGGGTATACCATATAAAATGAAAGATGAAAGTCATGGAGAAACATTATAACTCAATAAATAAAATTGAGTAATAAAATACCCTTATATTTTTGGGAATACATCAATCGAATCCCAAAATAAGGAAGAAAATGAATAAAAGTATAGTTTCCAAGTTCAAAAATAATGTTTTATATTATAATTGATGAATGAAGTGATAGTGACTTGGGTTTTTACCTATAACACTTTAAAATATTTCAATGAATATTTTTGATGCTAGGCATTGAGTCGATGTGAAATTTCGGGGCTCAGAGATCCTTGGAGTGGTAATATTAAAAATATTAAAAATATTTTATCATACATGTGAATTTTGTTTTGAAATATGAAATAAATTTCGAGAAGATTCTTGGAACAAAAATCTGAGACCACAGTAGGGTTTAGAATGCATTTTTTTACATTTGGTGTGTCATAGAATTTTTCAGCAATGAGAGTTCGATCATAGATGAGTTTGAGGTGGGGTTTTAAGAGGAATTTAATTGATTTAATAAAATTAAATTAATGAAATTGTCCCATACCCGTTTTTATGCACAATAAAAAGAGGTGGCACAACCCTCCCCTCCCCCTTTGGAGCGATAGATGATTCTTGGAGAAATCGAGGTGACGAGGCACTATTGAATCCGTTTTTGACACTGAATATATTCCTATTGAAGAGAAGCATGATCTGAGCATCATTTTGGAATAGAATATTTTATATTTCACCAAAAGGTATGTAGATCTAATTTTTATTTCCTGGTCCCTTTTGATGACTTGTTTTAAATTTTTTAGATCCCTATTATGACCGCTAGATATCTCTTGAGGGTTGATCTGTAGGTTTTAGGGAAAATCAGGTTGATTCAAGTGGATCATAGGGAAAGTCCCTTAATAATTTATGACCACATTATTAGTATTTTATTTTAACAAACCATATGTTATTCTCATTCATAGAATATTACTTCTTTTGACTATATTCCATGTACTGGGGTTATGTGCTATATAGTGACCCCAGGTCGTGTGGCCTAGGGACATGGCCATGTAATAATGTCCAGGGACATGGCCACATGATAGTAAATTGTGAAAGTACATAAAAAAATGTTCCAAACATATAAATGGAAAAAATTTATGGTCAAAGGTCTATTTATTCAGGGCATGTTGTGTAACTTAGGTATAATCTATTTGGAAGACATGGATGGCCAAGCCATGTGAGAGAAGACACGGTCGGGGGCCTATGTGAGTCAAGAAATGCCATGTACAACCCATACATGCTTTGTAAGTCCACACATCCTACCAAGAAATGCATAATACGACAGAACTAGGTGTTCAGGTGGGGTCACATGCCATATGGACCCCCTTACTTGTCGTGCAATCCTTTTTGAGAGGAACTTCCACCTTTCATATCTCATTCTTCGGTACTCAGATTCTGGGTTGTGATTTAGCTATCTTGAGCAGTTTTACACGTAGAATGAAATGGTATCCTCCATGGTGGATTTGGAGTTATGATTTTTCATTAATTTATCATGATACTATGGTAGTGATTCTAGGATTTGAATAGTGATTAGGGTCATCACTGGTTTGACATCAGGGTCCATACTATTCCCCATAATCTCAGGATGTGGGTCCCGTATAATTTTTATGATGGTTGAGTGGTGTTACCTTACCATAATTGGGAGTGGGTCCCATACTTATGGCTTCCTTTAAACATAAGGTAAGGTGTATTCCACACTCCTTTGAGAGACGTCTGGTGGATGTAAGAGACCATTTTGGTTTATTTGAGATACACTGGGATTGGTAATACCCTAACGTGTTAGGGTGCTGGTTTCACTCACCTCTAAAATTAGTAGAGATGGAACTCCCCCATGGTGGGTGTATGTTCTCTTCCCACAGATTAATCCTCTTGGGGAGGGCACTCCCCTGTTGGACCAGGGTGTGGGTTCCACTATATCATTCGGGTAGTTGGAGACATAGCTCCCCTATTGTACTAGGTTGTGATCCCTCTACACTAATCATGAGGATAAATTTGGTACTATCCTCACATGTTAGGGTGAGAGTACTCTATTTGTGGGTTCGGTACTACCGTAACGATCCAGGGAACAAGCCCTCCGTATCTGATGTATAGACAGAGTGGGTACTCCCTAATCAGGAAAGGGAATGGGTCCTCAATCCATGGAGTCGGTACTACCCTTTCATACCATGGTGTGGGTCCTCTATACACTTTGTTCTAATAGAGTTGGTATTGCCCTGTCGTACCAGGGTACGGGTCCTCCAACCTAGGGTCATTACAACCCTATCATACTGGGGAATGAGTCCCCCAAAGTGATCATACTGGTAGAGTGGTACCCCCTTTCATACTAGGGTGCAGGTACTCTATCCAAAGGTTGATACTCCAATTTCGTTTTAGGGTGTTGGTCCTCTATCTTCTGAGTGGTACTCCCCTATCATAATAGAGTGTAGGTCCTCATATATGAAGTAGTAATCCCTTATATTTGAGTAGTGGGGAGGGGGGGGGGGGAGTGTGTCCTCCAAATTAGTAGAAGACCCACATACATGGAGTGAAGTTATGAGAAGCGGGCCCCTCCACTTGTTAGGTGTGATACATGGATAGGAGTTATTTTTCCCTCAATGTAGTGAGGAGTGGGGATCTCCCTACAGGTACTTCTATGGTTTCAAGGGATGGTTCATAGTTAGTACTCCATCAGTTATGTGGCAGTGGTGAGGCATGGGTCCCATTGCTCTCTCCTTATTGAGGATTCAAATGGTACCTGATTTGGATTAGTGATTCCTCAAATATATTCTATATTGAGGGGTGAGCCTCTCTACATAGGTTTCTATGATCTTGCATCGGGTGTAAGATAGCAGTGTTATAACCTTTAATGTTTGGCACTAGAGTTTGAACTAGTGAGTTGTTACCAATAGATTGTGTTCCCTAAAACATACCATTAGGGATAGTAGAATTGTTCCAGATGGAGTGATTTTATCAAATGAGTGCTATCCAGGATGGATGAGCTTGTGGAGTGTGTTCTCTTGCGTGTGTGTTACCTTTAGAGCCTCAGTTATAATCATGTAGCTGGACGTGATGTCAAAACCTCTTGAGAATTAGAGTCCATGATGAGTATATCTTGGTGATTCAAGGAGTCCTTGTGGTGTTTTCACATGTCTTGGGTAACACCCTCTATAGACTATACCGACTAGTCATATATAGATATAGATTGGTTGATTATGGAGTTTCTCTCTCATTTGGGTTCTATCTAAATGGGTTGAGAGAACTATTTACTTTCAGATTTCCCCTTTTTCTTTTGTGTTTTCGGGTTCCTACTGAGTATTGTTATACTCACCCATGCATGGTCTTTTCCAGCACATGTTGTGTCTTGTGTATACCACATGACTTTCGATGTAGTCCTAGGAGGACTAAAGGAAAGAAAATATTAGTGGAAAAGAATGATTGTGGTGCATCAGAGCATGTCCAAAGATATTTTTTCTAGTATAATTTGACATTGATCCCCTCCTTTTGAGAATGTGGAATTCTTTAAATTGTTTTTGGGAGTGTATTTTTCCATTTTACGATTTCAATACTCTTGTTGTACTCTTCTTGTAGGATAGGTGTACGCATTAATTTATTTTTAAGTTTATATTATCTCTACAAAATTTCATTGAGATATTTTTGGGTGTGTGCAGACAGGTAACTTAGGAAAATGCCTCCAATTTGTGTAATATTCCTTCTTGGTACTAGACGCCAACCCCTAGACTATTGGAGGTAGGATTTGGGTGGTCGTGGCTTAAGACCCATTAGGAAGGGTCATGATAGAGTGGTATCAGAGTGGGTTCCACTTTGGGATTGCAATATCATGAGCTTGGTTTGAGTGTTATAGTGATAGATTCAAAGTTTTCTGAGTTCAGATTTCAGACCATGGACTATATTGTTGGTGTGGCAATCAACGTATTGACTCACTAGGATTATGATAACCTAATTTTTGACTTGGTTTATTAGGGAACTAGTCATAAGGAAAATTTGGTACATGCATCATATAATACTGGGTTTTAGTTTTTCCTATCCTTATTTAGTCATCTCTAATGATATACTCTTTCACTGTGGTGCATCTTGATTATTTTAGGATACCACTGTGAAGAAATCCAGATAGGATTCCATGGTAGGATTATGATGATGATATTACCAAGGATGAGGATTTAGTGCATGTCACTAGTCTTTAGGTAGTACCTTAGGGTGATCTTTCAGTTGTGACAACACCCGTTAAGGAGAAGGTTATTCCAGAAGTAAAGGCTGGAGTTGTGTGCAAGATGATTGCACTACATGAATTCTAGAGACAAGGACCTTTAAGTCATCACGGTGATCCAGAACCCCAGGTAGATGATTATGGGATTACGAAATTCACACATGTTTTCAAACTTGTGAGGAAACCTCCTAATTAGATGGTGATCCTAGATGTGTGACTTATGTAGTCTCCTTGGGCCTTCCCTTATAGGCAAGGGCACTGAAATACGAATTTGTAGTGGAGAGATTCATTGTAGAGGAATTGGTGGATGTGACTGGAAGTGGTGGTCACAAGGCTGAGATGTATATGAGAGCTAGTAGATGGCAGCATGTAGGATCAGGGTGTAAGAGGCATACCCATTCCTAGAATCATGCATGCGAGCATGTAGGGTCGAAGAAACCCATGGGATCTGGTCTGCCGCTAGAGAGATGGTGTTTTTTTTGTGATGGTTGGGGAAATATTTCTAGAGATTGTCTGAACCAACATTATGGTTAGAGGGATATAGTCAATGGACCACCCTAGAAGTGCCAAAATATTGATTAGAGAGTTCCTTAGGATGAAAGATGTGGAGGAGGTGCAAGGATAGCATTAGGAGGTAGCAGATGGTTCAAGGTGTTTCCACTACCACCCCCAGGTATTCTACACCAGGCTCAAGGAGATGGATGATGGGGGAGAGGATAATTACAAGAAACAAAGTCCCCTGACATGGAGGATCTGAGGAGAATTTAGGTGTGATCTGAATACTTTTTACTTTCTGCAGTAATATTATTAGACACTATTTTGAGGTACTATTTTCTTTCTTCTTTTAACATGGTGTCTGTTTGGGGTGATGTAAGGTGTCCGTAGAAACATGTGTGGGTGTTGTTTGACAAAGGTTTGGAATCACAATAAAGAGGAATTATACTCCAATAGAGACACTTTTTTGTGACACAATTGATGTAGTGCAGGAAATTTTGTTCCACTCAAAGAAGATAGTGTCGATATGTGGTGGCAAAGTTCCTTTGACATGTGCATTCAAGGAGGAGTTGTGTGCTGGAGAGTTAGACAAGGCCCGGACATTGATAGTGGATCCTTTTTTCTCGACCTGTATACCAGGAGACCCTGGTTGAGGGAGAGAAAAAAATAGAACCATTTTATAGAAACCAAGTTAGGCCCTACAATGTTTCCTTAGTATATATTTGTTTCTACCATCCATGATCCATTGGTTTTCCACTAGTGGGTGTAGAAGTTGGAGTTTATAGAAACAGAGCCTGGTAATACCCAATATTTGCACTTGGTTAGACTTATGAGGTTCGTTGGAACCCTTTAATATCTAACGTCTTCTTTGTATGTGAGATTATTGAGGGATATGTGATGTAGTTATTCTAGGGGTGGATGATAAATACTAGGTTGCATCTGTATGTATCTCATCTTAGCAATGCGTTGTGCTTCTAGGCCCTATGACTACATATGGACCATGTTGTTTTGTATTTTCCCACCTATCATAGCTAATGAGACATGTTACACAAGTTTCATGGTGTCGACATGGTTTGAATTGGATGTGGGTGTGGTTTTTCCTTTTTGGTTCTCCTGAGTGTGTGTTTATGAGCAGCATAGGAACCCTTGGTAAGATCCCTAGTATGGGAGTCCCATTGGAGAGCTCAATTTCTATCTATTTTGCATATGATTTTTATTTTATAGAACATAAATATTTAATGTGGTTAGAATTTAGTGACTCAATATTTGAACTACAAGACATTAGAATATTTATAATCATATTTCGGAATCGAGGCATAGGAATCTTGGGCCCAAAGAGCCTCAGTTTTGTGATTTTAAAAATATTAAATATATTTTATCTTGCATGTCTAGTTCCTTTGAAAGTTTAGAATAAATTATGGAAGGATTATTGGATCAGAAATCTGAGACTGCAGTTGAGTTTAGAATTTCATGTTTACCTTAAGTGTGACATGGAATTTTTCTACACAGGGATATCGGTTGGAGGCGAGTTGGCTCCGGGTGTTAAGAGAAGGTTAATTGATTTAATAAAATTAAATAAATTAAATCCCTACACTTCCCAATTTGGTGCATATAACACAAGGAGGATGTGAAACCCTCACCTCCCCCTTTGGAGAAATGGATGAATCGAGGCCAAATCAAGGTGATGAGGTGTTGTTGATCCCCTTTTTCAATGCCGATTGTCCTCAAATTAAAGATAAGCATAATCGAAGCATCGTTTTGGAATTGAAGCTTCATAGTTTCTTAATGAGGTATAAATATTTGAGTTTTAAGTCTCAATACCCTTTGAAGCATTTTTTAAGGTGTTAGTGCCCAATTACAACTGCTATAGAACTCTTGAGGGACAATTAATAGGTTTCATAGAAAACCAAGGTGATTCAAGCGGGTCATAAGAAAATTACCATCATAATTTCTGATCAAACAATGTATAGTTAAGTATAACATGTTTTGTGTTTTTATTATCCTAGGAAGTTGACTTTTTGGTACTACAGACTGTGTATCAGGTTACACTTTATGTAGTGACACTAGTTTGTGTGGCCAAGGTACACGTCCAAGTAGCTGTGTCAAGGGACATGGTCATGTGACTATACATGTCCAAAGTACATAGAAACATGATGCTGGACATAGGAATGGGAAAATGAGATGACCAAGTGGCAATTTATCTTGGGACAACCATGTAACTTTGGTACACACCATGTGGGAGACATTCCTAGCCGAGCGATGTGAGGGAATACATGGCTGGGGGAAAGTAAGGAAATACACACAATATATAGCCTATAAATGAGTCATATTCCTACATAACCATCCAAGCTATATAGTGGAGGTCATGGATGATGTTAATGCGGGGTCACACACTATGTGGACCCCATTACAAGCTGTGTAGTTGATTTTGGGTGGAACTTACACTATTAATATATCCTTCTTTGGGGATTGGATTCAAGATTTTGAGTAGCCTATTTTAAGTAGTTTTATACAAAGAAATAAATAGTAGCCTCTGTGGTGGATTTATAGTTATTATGTGGTGTGAATTGACAATGAAACTTCAGTATTTATAGTAGTGTTAGGATTTGGATAGTGATCAGGGTGATTATCAGGTTGATGTTAGGGTCAATACACTTCCACATCATCTCAAGATGTCGGTACCCTAGGATTTTTATGCTGGTAGAGTGGTGCTACCCATTCATAATAGGTCATGATTCACTTACCTGTGGATACATTACGTTGTGAGGCTTGATGTACATGGTGCTCCTTTGAGAGATGATTGTCTGATGTTGGAGATGATTTTGGTATAGTTGAGAGACATTTAGAATGGTACTCCTCAATTGTGTTGGGGTGTGGGTTTCTCTTACCTCTAAAATTAATAGATATAGAACTCACCCATAGTGGGTGTGGGTCCTCTACCTATAGTGTAATCCTACCAGGTTTTTCACTCCTCTTTTTGATAAGAGTGTGGGTTCCCCCACATTGTTCATGATATCGGAGATAAATCTCCCCTATCATGCCACGGTGCAGGCCCTCCATACTCTTAGGGATGATAGAGTAGGTACTCCCATATCATATCGGGGTGTGGGTCCTCTATTCATGGGGTTATTACACCTTGGCCAAGCTAGGGTGTGGGTACTCCATGTGTGACATTTAGATAGAGTGGGTACTCCCCTATCATGGCATGGCACAAGTTCTCTATCCTTGGAGTTGGTACTCCCCTATCGTACCTGGGTTTGGTCCTTTATACACATTGTTATAAAAGAGTTGGTACTCCCCTATTATACTAGGGTTTGGATCCTCTAGCCTGGGGTTGGTACTCTCTTATCATACTAGGGTATAGGTCCCTCATAATGATTATACTGGTAGAGTGATATTCCACTTTCGCACCAGGGTACAAATCCTCTAGTCATAGAGTGGTACTCCCCTTCCATGTTAGGTTACTTGTCCTTTATATTTAGAGTGGTACTACCCTTTCATAATAGGGAGTGGGTCCTCATATATGGATTAATACTCCCCCATAGTCAAGTAGTGGTAGGGAGTGGGTCTTCCACAGGAGTAGGATCTCCCTCAATGGTGTAGCACAATTAAGGGGAGATGACCCCTCCACTTTTTATGTATGATTCATGGTATGGAGTTAGTTATCCCTCAACATGGTGAGGATCCAATCTATCCCAATGGTTACTTCATTGGTTTCATAGGATAGTTAGAAGTTAGTACTCCCTCGGCTATGGGGAAGCAGTGAGGTGTGAGTCCTTCTGCTCTCTCTTTTGAGTGGATGTATGTGGTACATTGTAAAGAATAGTGTTACCTCAACTTTATGAAATAGTGAGGTTAATGAATCTTCACTTGGGTTTTTATGAGCTTGCATTAGGGGAAAGAAAGTGGTGTTAGGACCTCTGGTGATGGGAACTGGAGTTTGAGTTAGTGAGTTATTCCCGATGGATTGAATTCTCTAAAACATACCATCAGAGATGGTAGAGTTGTTTCCAATTGAGTGTATCACTCAGAAGAGTTCCATATATGATGTTTGAGATGGTGAAGTGTGTTATCCTAGGTGCGTGTTACCTTTGGTGCCTCTAGTAGAATCATGTACCTGGTTGTGATGTTGGAGCCTCATGAGACTTGGAGTCTGAGACGAGTATATCTGGATGATTTTGGAAGTCCATGAGGTGTTTTACCATGTATTAGTTGATACCCCTTGTGGGATGAGATGAATAGTCATGTATAGAAAATAATGAATTCAATATTGAGTTTCTCTCTTGTTTGGGTTCCCACTGGTTGGGTCGATCAGAATATTGCCTTTTAGTTTCTTCCTTTTTAGTTTGGGTTTCAGGGAGCCTAATAAGTATTGTTATACACTCCATTGCGTGGGATTGGTGCACATATGTTGTGACTTGTGTATAGAATATGATGTTTTTTTAGAGTTCTAGGAGAACTCGAGGCAAGATGAGATTAGTGGAATAGACTGACTGAGGTGTAACAAAGCTTGGACAAGGTTCTTTCTGACAGATGCATTTAATAGTGATCCCCTCATTCTGATATGGTTAGACGTTTTTACAATTTTTGGTTGGTGTGTATTTTTCTTTTTACTCTTTCTGTACTTCTATTGTACTCTACTTGCATTATTGATGTATTATTGAATTTATTTTCCAATTTATATTATCTCTTCACTATTTATTGGAGATGTTTTTGGGTGCATGCATACAGGTACCTTAGGAAAAGGCCTCCCTTTGGTGTAATATTCCTTCTCTGTGTTAGAGGCTATCCCCAGGCTGATTGAAGGTAGGATTGGGGTGGTTGTGGCTCAATACCCATTAGGTCTTCTAACGATTTAAGTATATACACCATACAAATAATGATTGTTTCATCATATTAAAGCATTCCTTAATGAAGTTGGATTGAAATGGAACCCTTATAGCTTTAGAATTTTTGAATCGAAGGTCATTGGAAGTTGGAAAAAAATTTGGTTTTTTAGATCCCATGATTTAAATCATGGAGTATTCCAAAATGAATTATTTGGTAGTATATAAGCCATAGAAATAAAAAATTGGTACATAACATTAAAACAAGTCTCAATAAATATAAATTGAGATGAAAAGATTTACCTATGTCTAAAATCGATCTTCACTTACACTTAGATTCTTGAATAAATAAATTAAGTTCCTTAGATATATGAAAAATAACATTGTTCCTCTAGATTCCATATTCTATGGTCCTTTAACTATCTTTTTTTGTTTATTTATCCAATATTTTTCTTTATGGGGTAAGTTATTTGAGGTTGTTTGATCAATTTCTTCATATCTCTTCATGTATCTCAACCCTGGTATAAAAGGTTTTAAAATAGTATCATACTATAAATAATATTAATAGTTTTATGTTTATAATTTTTATTTATTAAAAATAATTTTAAGTGAAACCAATATGGGTGGTGATGATAAATGAAACTCATTACCCATGGTGGCGATAGTTTTCACGTATGGATGTATGATATTTCCAATTCTAAAATAATGAGAGTGAAGAAAGGTAAATGATAATTTTGAATTTCATAATAATATTTATTTTATATATATCATATTTTTTCATCCATTACATCCTATTTATCATCCATAAATGGCGGTAATGAAAAATGAAATATTTGGCTTTGTGGAGAAGGGGTTTTACACAACAAACTAACAATTATTTAGTTTTTCTTAATGGAAGGATATAATAAATAATGTTTATTTGATTAATATAATAATATCTCAATATAATAATAATACTAATTTCATTATATTATTGTGTATATAAGATATTTTTTAGATAAGTATTAATGATAAACATATATATTTAAGTTAATAATTACATTGGAGACATGATCTTTTCTTAGAGATTTACTTAGAAGTAAAATCCTTAATATTACATCATGTAACATACCAACCTAGATGCCACTAAATAGTGTTCCGATATAGTTCATTTTGAGACCTCAAGTGTGTCTCCCCATATTCTAGAGGCTTCCAACTAGCATGAAGGGAATAAGGAGTGACAATTGGGAGACTTTGATCTCCTATAATTTCAAGAAAACAAGAGAAATAACTAATTATCATACACAAACATAAATAAATAGAGTGTGGAAGAAATAATTAAACTGAAATAGAACATGTTGAAATAAAAAATTAAATGATTTAAAAAGACTGAATTGTTATGCCATATATACATCACTGGTCACCAACCGGGCTAACCATACAAACATGAGTACATAAAAAACTGAAATAAAAGTATAGGGATCAAATAATAACCCCAATCTAGGCCACATAACCTATCTCTAGAAAACTTTTGAAAATGATCACATCGATCATAAGAATCTGAATTAGCAGATCCACTCGATTACACAACTCTGGGCCTCATCCCAAACCACCATGCATATGTGCTCAACCTAAAAAAAAATATAAGTTCAGTATGCACACCGAGGTGCATGTACATGGGTGAGAAATAATATTAGTAGGAAACCCCAATAATCAACCTATATATCTGATTTCATAAGTTCATGCTTATACTATATGATCTTCCTAGATGAGAGACATATGAAAAGACTAAAAATTCAAATAATAATGGGAATCCATAGTCGATCCCTGGGTCAGTGATCCCGATCAAATGGGAAAGGTGATATCATGTATATCCATATTTATATGTGTACATATGTATATCACCTTATATATACATATATACATAAATATGAATATACATGGGTATGATGAATGAAATTACATTAATAAACATAAATGGAACCATGGGTCTATAATCCCGATTGCCTAGACATATCGTGGAAAGAGAATTGAGTTAGATGCATACCATTCATGAAATGAATCATAAAGTCAATCTATGGGTCCGTAATCCAAATAAAAAAATAAGTGCTTTGGTGAGTGCCAAAAATGTCTTTTACAAAGCTGTGTCACCAAAAGGGGGATACTCCTCCTATCCTTGAGTTCACCCGTACACTCCACCAATCACTACAATAATTAATTATAGGGAGATACATATAGAAATCCTAAAAATGAAATATAGATAGATTCCATGATTTTAATTCCATGTAAATCCTGTACAATGACTGATCCCTGAGTCCCTGTCCATATGTGTTCACAAAATTGTGACTCGGATGAACCCTTAGGGTCTGACCTTTATGTGAACTATAAAGAGATATCCTCAATGAGATTTTATTCCAACCTCTTGTGGTATCTAATCATGGAGATATGAATCTTCCTTATCATTAATGATAGCATAATCATCCATGAGTATCTAATGATGTGAAACATAATTTTCATTACTATGCTCATGAAATTGATTCAGAGAACATAATAATCCTTACACCTCAAGAGATAATTACCATCCATTAGTATAATCAAATTGAGTAGACTGTAATCATCCTTATCATATGTTAGTAAAACAGAGAGTGGAATCAACCTCATCACTTGGGAGACTGTAATCATCAATGAGTATCATTACTAAGGATTATATGACTCTATATCATAATCAAAGGCTTAAAATTCACATTCAAGGAGATAATAATAAAAATACCAATAATATAATGAACAAAAAATATAGGCTCAACAGCTAGATCCCTGGTAGTACCTCTTGGTATGAAATTAAATATAAGAAATAAAATGGTTGATAATCCAGATCCCAGGAAATATGTCTAGGAATCTCCATCAATGAATAAGATAGATCCCAAGAAGAATGTCTAGGTATCCCAAAGAGAAAAGAAAGACGCATCATATTAGGATCGTCAACCACCAACCAAGAACCACCATTGGATATAAGTGAATTTATATAGTAGAGAATGAGGGTGTCCAAATTTATAAACCCACCACTATTTGCATATCCTCACATGATTACAGGTGAAGCACAGTTTGTATGGTGACACCCACTACCATCTCTACTCAAATCTGACAAACTAGATTTGGGTTGATCAAACATAATGGCACCCACTAGGTCCCTCAAGTCATAACACAGGAGATGAATCGTACACAAAATCCTTAGTAGTAAAGTTAAATGGGCGAATCCTACATGGAATCCTCTCAGGGAAATTAAATAGTTCTATTGTACTTGGGATCCTTAGAACAGAGTATTGGAAAGGTGTCCAACAAGGGACTCTCAAATAGCACACAAAGGTAGAGGAATCTTACATGGGATCCTCTGTATAATAATTAGGTAAGGGATCCTAAAATTAATTCCCTAGGTTAGTATGAAACCAAGTAATCCCATGGGGGACCGTCAATAATAGTAACAATATAGATAAATCTTACATGGGATCCTCTAAATCCAAACATTACTAGAGTCATCCAATAATGTCTCCTTAGGAACAACTAATCTCATGACCTCTTAGGCTAAAAGGGAACATATCACAATGTATATAGTCTCAAAATAATATCTATAAAGAATCGATTTATAGATATGGTACATGGATAATTTCATATTAACATCTCACTCTCAGGAGACTGCTGGATTCGTTACTAAGGAAGAAACTCTCCATTTAGAAAAATATTGAAACACCACCTAGGTGTTCTCAAATTAACTAAAGGGTTTCACCATCATGATCTAAACAAATAGATATCGATAATGGACTCCTCTTATGTCCAATTCTGACTCTGGTGGATAAAAAAAGAAAAAAAATCTCAAAGGGTAGTAATGGAGGACTACACGACACGTGTACCCTATTACACAACGTATACCCTCAAGGACACACCTTGGTGTGTACTCCTTCCTGAAATGATATGTAAAAACCCAAGTACAAGGTGTTTCGGGCATATACCTGGCATGTACACTACATGGGGTACTTTCCCATACACCTTATATAGACTAGCCATGTACTTCACCTGGACATGTACCTATATATGGTGTGAAACCCACATTGGGTATGGCCATTTACTCTTCACGACCAAGTGTCACTATATGGAATGTCTGGCCGAGTACTCAACTACTTGATCGAGTCCCACAAAACTGCATGTATACCCCATACATGATGTATAATTCTAAAATATATTCTTACCCAAATAGGAAGAAAACATGACACGTGTTCTATAACTACACTATATGTGATTGGGATTTGTGAATCGAAAATCCCTCAAATCGCCTGAAACACCTGTTTTATCCCAAAAAACAGATCAACTGACAAGGGTCCCTAAGAAATAATAATATGGGTTTAAAAATAGGAAATGGAAAATCTATGAGTGTCTATATAAAACAATAAAAAATAGCCTACATTTGGAAATAAATTGTTCAAACCTTTCCCTTTTTCGCTGTCCACAGCTACCACATGATGATTTAACATGTCCTAAGATCTGTGGTGGTACCCCTCTTCCCTTTTCTCTATTTCTATTTCTCCATTTACCCCATCTCTCTAAGTTACAGTGAATAAGGTCTCATGGTAGTATGAATAAGAATCCATGGAGGAATAAAACAAAAGAGGAAAAGAAAAGAAGAACAAGAAAAGAAAAAGAAAAGAAAAAGAAAAGAAAAAGAAAAGAAAAAGAAAAGAAAAAGAAAAGAAAAAGAAAAAGAAAAAAGGGGTCTTGACCCAAACCTGATGCCCAAGCTAATTTTATACCCACCTAGGTAAATTTTGGATTATAGACTCAACAACGAAGAAAAAATATCTATACGATGTTATGTTCAATAGATATTATTTAATAAAACAATGAAAATAAGATAATATTTAATTAATTTAATACTAAATATTAATTATTTTTCTACAATTGGAATATATTGAAATTATACAAAACTCTTGTCCTAGGGTAATCACCATATTTTAGGACCAACATAGTGATCAAAAAAATTAACTAAGATCATATTAGAGGAGAAAAAAAATATAATTTTACCCATAATAAATATCCAAACCAAAAAGTCAAAATTTATGCTAAAAAACATCTTGTATGGAAAAGAAGATGTCCTTATAATCTCACCACCATAAATATTCTCACCATCGAGAAACATTAGTGTGAAAACTAGTAGTCATTCTCTCAACCTGAGAATCTGTACAACAACAACATCTTGACTATCCAACAACCAGCCTCACAGTGTCAACAACTGTCTCCTACACATGAGACATTCAACTATGATCGATATGGTACCCCCCACAAATGTAATACCTTTATCATCATCTCAAAACCAAATCCAAGATAATTAAATGATGTAAAATGTGGAATTATACTAAAAATGAGATTCACCACTTTTAATAGCCAATGCTGAAATCCCCACCATAGGAATTAGCATATATCTCTATTCGAGTATAACCTCTATAGGTTTCATCATCGACCAGGAAGGAAATTTAAAAAGAAAGAATCTATTTAGAGAGTTGATTCTCTCTCAACACACTAAGGATGATATCAAGATAGAGAATTATATTATTTGACCAGGAGTATGCTATGATTGAATCTAATGGTGTGTATAGATATCTCTAAGACAGAATCAAATTAAACTAGGATACACTTTCCTTTAACCAACACCTAACACCACATTTCCCAAAAATGAGGGTCTAGGTCCATCCACAAGTCAACCATCACACGGTACTCGATTTTCTTATGATGTCTCCTATTCCAATGAGGTACATTCACCATTTATCAAATACACTTGGGCAAACATACCCACATAATGTCTTGAAAAAATAGATCCTAATATATCACATGGATACTAAATGATTTGTGATTAAATATTTAAATACACAACCATTATACACCTTTATTACATGACTCATTCTCCCATGAGTCAACTAACTCAAGGCTATGTTGACTATACAACACAAAATATCTGTTTCATTATTCTAGAACCTACCTTCGAACTCCTCTTCCAAATTGGGAACCTTACCTATGCCATGATCAATTCCCTGACCACTATTCACCCAACATCATTATAATCACAAGAGTCTAACCATGCCCTAAATACATTAGTAATAGTGGAAACACTAGTCAACCAAGCCAAGAACCCCAATAGTCTTACCCATTGAATCCAGTCTTGATACCAAAACACCCTAGGCGCTTTATCAAAAAATAACGGAATCCACATGCCAATATCAAAAAACCTAAGCACTAACCATAAATTGGTCTGAATGAGCATATAACATCACTCACTTTTTAAAATGATATTTATAAACACTGTTCTATCCTCTCACATAAGTTTCCCTTGACTAAAATGAAACATCAACCTATAATAGTCTTAATTTAAACCAAAGACCTCTAGGTTTCCCACCTAGCCCTACTGATCATGTTTCATAATATGGGAGAATTTTTAACCACCTAGAACAAAATACCAAAACTCTCTAAGAGAGGTAAAATTGAAAAATGACCTACGATGTTCAAAACTATAAACACAACCTACAAGGGACTGGATCCTCTCTGAGCATCCTCACAAGGAACAACTCCCTAGATTTCACGATAACAATGTATAAGAGATAATGAGATGACACTCATTGAGCATCTGTATATGGTAATAACCCCCCACCACCTAGTTTATGAAAAACTTCCTAGTAACCATTGGCATCATACATAGTGATCTGACTAGAAAATCACAAATGAGGATGATTATATAGAACGTGATTCTAATATATATAGGAAAAAACTATATATATTTCTACTGACACTTTAAATAATCAGACCTAAAAAAAACACCATAAAAGGGTTATAACATATATACATCAAGTTTCCTATCAACCTACTAGGGTCGCCGCACCTCTCGTGCATGAGGACTAAGTCATCAGCCTCACAATCAAATGTATCAACATAGATCCACATCACCTACCATCAGAAGGAAATGTATATGGAAGTCTATCCAATTGAGAATAATTCCACCAAAAACCTATATAAGAAACACAATTTATCTTTTTATTGACACTTCAAAAAATTGGACCCTTTCTTTAGTAAAATCACACACTAGTAGGCCTATAACATGTGAATCCTACATGCCAAATATGATGCATGAGATGCCTATTTCCTTATTAATCTAAGAGTCAAAATCAATCATTGTCCACTTTCCAATGGTCCAAAATCCATAAATACATAATAATTCCTAACATACCCACAACACCTGCATCGATCAAAGTAAAAATCTTATATATCTATAAAATCACATATTAGAACAAAAATCCCATACCCCTGGAATCATGAATTCTTATCAGAAAAAGTGTTTTCATGAACTGGTCTAATATTCATCACATGTTCTGACACATTCATAATAATCTCGTATACCATATCCGAAATAGTAATAAAATTGGAAATGAACGCCTATGATACCACTTTGTAGTGTCCCAAACTAAATTTCACAAACCGGTGCACCGAGATAGTTTCTTATGAGGCATCAAGCGTGCCTTTGCGTATTTTAGAGGCTTTCAAATAGTATCAAGGGCCTAGGGTGTGATAGTTGGGAGACTATTCTCTCATATTAGAGTAATAAAACTATAGAAATATCTTAGTATCATATAGAAAAAACATACTACAAAATAAATAAATAAATTTAAATATAATATGTTGTAATAATAAATTAAATGCTACAAATATTCCAATTAATAATGTTATACATTCAACATTGGTCACCCATTTGGAAAACCATACACACAAAGGTATGTAAAGAAAATTGAAATAAAAGAACATGGATCCACTACTAACCCCAGGATATACCACATAACTGGTCTCTATGGAACTATCGAACCACATCATCCCGATTATAATAATCCACATGAGCAACACTGCTCGATAATAAAACTATGCACCTAATCCCTAACCACCATCTATCTTTGCTCAACCTTAAAAGAATACATAATTTCTAAATTCACTCCAAGGTGAACATAAATGGGTGAGAAAACATCTCAATGGGACACCCCAATAATGAACCTATAAATATACTATCATAAATGCATGCTCATGAAATATTATCAGCCTAGAGAAGACATAAATGAAATGATAAATATGTCAAATAATAATAGGATGTCACAGTTGATCATGGTTCCATGATCCCAGTCAAATGGGAAAGGTTCTTTCACTTATATCCATATTTATATGCATATATATGTATATTACCGTACATATACATATATAGATAAATAATAACATAGATGCGTAATGTGAATGGAATACCATAAATCAACATCAGTCAATCCCTAGGTCCATAATCTCGATAGCCAGAATATCCTAAGCAAAGGGATTTTATGTGGATGTTGTTCCACTAAAGTTGTGTATAATTAATCCAATATCTTGTTCTTTAATCCCATTTGACAAATATCTTATTCATAATGTTATTCAAATATTTCTAAAAAAGATATGTCACTATAGGGGGATACTCATCCTAACCCTGGGTTTAGTCTTACTCACCTAAAATCACTACAATAATGTATTATAGGGAAATTAATATAGATATACTATTAATTGAAAATATTTGGACACCATTACTAACATTCCATGTAAATCCAATCCAATGTATGAGCCCAAGGTCTTAGTCTATAGTTGGTCATGACAATGAAACTTGGATGAACCCTAAGGGTCTGACCCTTTGGCAAACTATAAGGAGAGATCATTAGTGATTTTTCATGACCACCCCTTGGGGTCTCTAATTAGGGAGAGAAAAATCATACACATCACTTGGGAGATAATAATCATCCATGAGTATCCAGTGAAGTGAAATGTCATGTCCAACACCATGTTCAGGTAATCAATCTGGTAGAACATAATCATACCTATAGCTTGGGAGTGAGTAATCATATATGTGTATAATTGGATCAAAGAGAGTGTAATCATCCTCATCACATGACAATAATAGGGGATTAGAATCATTCTCATTAATCGAGAGAGCTTAATCATCCATGAGTATCATTACTAGGGATGCCATGCTCGTATATCATAATCATTGGATCTAAATCTAGATACCTTGAAACACCTCTAGAAATCTAAAAAATATAATAATGAAAACATATAGTCTCAAAACTAGATCCTAGGTAGTACCTATGGTTATTACAATAAATATAATAAATAACTTGTCTTAGAAGCTATAACCAAGGAAATACATCAGGGAATCACAATAAATGAATAAGATAGATCCCAGGAATAATTTTTGGGCATCCCAAAGAAAAATAAAGTTGCAAAGTGTCTGGCTCACTATCCACCAATCAAGAACCAACTTTTGAAATAATCACTACATCAAAAATAAAATGGTGAATTTATAAAGTATAGAGTGGGGGTATCCAAATGACTAAACTCAATAGTATCAGAATAACCTTACAGGCTTACAAGTTAGAAATTGGTACTAGATTAGGGTCAGTCAAACATCAGGGGACCCATTGGGTCCCTTAAGTCATAACTCAAGTGAGGCATCCTACTTTGGATCCTTAGTAGTGAAAGAAAACTGAGAAATCCTACATGGGATCCTCTCAGATAAAGGGAATAGAGGAATCCTACTCAAGATCCTTGGAATGGTGTATAGAAAATGCATCTAACAAGGGACACTCAAATAGCACATGAAGGTAGAGATATCCTATATAGGATCCTAAAAACAATACTTAGGTAAGGGATCTTACAAGAAATTACTCATGTCATCAGGAAATCATGTAATCCCACAAGGGACCCTCAATAACAATAAAAAGATAGAGGCATACTACAAGGGATCTTCTAGTCCAAAATGTAAGATATGGCATCCTATATGAGATCCTCATGAGAATCTAATACCACAACCACTCTGGCGAGAAGGAAAAATATCACATGGGAAACACCTTCAAAGGAATAGATACAGAGCATAAATATAGCGAGATAGATCACAGATCATATCATATCAAATTCAGACTCTCAAGAAACATCTAGATTCAATTATTGGAGGAAGAAACTCCCCGAATAAAAAAATCCTGAAATACAACCTATGATTTCTCAAATCACCTGAAAAGTTTCACCATCACGATATATGTGGAAAGATACTCATAATAGACTCTTCTTTTATCCAATTCCGACCTCAGGGCATAAAATAGGCAAAAAAATATCAAAGGGTAGCGAGGGGGGGGGGGTACACAACATTTGTACCCTTGTAGACAGTGTGTACCCTCAAGGCCATAGGTTGGCATGTAATCCACCCAGTATTGGTATGTAAAAACCCTAGTACATAGAGTTTCAGTCATGTAAATAACATATACCCTACACGAGGTACCTTCCCATGTACCTCAATTGGTCCATCCATTTACTTCGCATGATCGTGTACCTATACACTGTGTGAAACCCACACAAGGATTGGCCATATACACTCCATGGCTATGTTCCCCAACACGGGCTCTCTATCCATGTTCTCAACTACAAAAAAATTCTCAGAACATAACATGTAAACATT
The DNA here is from genome assembly GCA_963277665.1 of Viscum album. NCBI lineage: Eukaryota > Viridiplantae > Streptophyta > Magnoliopsida > Santalales > Viscaceae > Viscum > Viscum album. Next base: position 1,507,474,754 of record OY728131.1, on the reverse strand, counting down.
TGGGTATCTACAAAAAAAACATTAAAATTTCCAACCTTTGGGAGAAATCCGTTGAATCTTCATTCATCCCTGTAGTCTATGACTACCACACAATGAACTGAAGTGTCCCAAGATCCATGGTAGTACATATCTTCCCCTATATGTATTTATCTTTATCCCTATCCCTCTTCTGTCTTAGTTATGTTGAAATATTTCCCTTGGGTTTTTGTAAAAAAATCCAAGGAGGAAGAAAAGAAAAGAGGCAGAGTAATGAAGAAGAAGAAAAGAAAAATAAAAATGGGGCCCGACCCGACCTTAGTGTCCAAACTGAGTTTATTCCCCACTTAAAAAAATTACTCTTAAGGACTCAAAAAATAAGATAAAATATCAATCTGATGCTCCATTTAAAATATATCACTAAATGATTCTATAGGAATAAATTTACATTTAATTAATTAAATATTAAATATAATTTATTCAGTATAAATTAAAATGGCTTAGAATTCCACCAAACTTCTATCCTAGGGTAAAAAACCTATCCCAGAAAAAATTGAGTGGTCATAAAAATCATCTGAGATCATATTCTATGGGAAAATATCATTTTACCCCTTACAACCAACCAAAAGAAAAAATTCAATTTTTTTCTCAAAATTTTGATTCTGATAAAACACAGGTCCTTACACTTCAAGAGACCAAGGGATTAAGGCTGATAAAATGAATTCTCGTAGGGTCATTTTTAGTGTAGGCTCAATTAAAATTTTAATGTGAAGTGAAACCATGGTTGGGTGGAAGTGATCCCATTTTATAAGTGTTGGAAAGTATTGTTTTGTGAATATCCCTTAAAATTCCATGATAACATTACACTATTTCTTGGTCAATAATTCCACAATTTAATAATAATGGATTTTGGGGAGATATATGGCCTATAAATTCTTTTAAAATAATTTTAAAACAAGTTTTAAACATGTTTCAAGTTTGTTACCATTGGTTTTTACATTTTTAATTTTTTCTTTTTACCTTCCTAATTTGATTTTTTAAGTAGGTAATTTATATTTTATTTAAATATGTAATGTAAACACTATTACCAATTTTTGATGTTTTGAACCTAAATTTAATATTATTTTAATCTAATTCAATTTATAAATATTATAATATGAAATTTTATATTTAATTATATAATAAATAAAAAAGTGTTTTTGTGGAAAATGACTTTTAACCATTATTTATTCTTTAATATTATTTATCATTGATTATAAATTTAATGAGTATTAATATAGTTTTATATAAGTTTAAAAATATTATATTAATAATTTAATTTATATTTATTATATTTATTAAATAAAATTTACATGATTTAAATAAAATAATTCCTTAAAAAACATTTTAACCATTATCACTACAATTAATGCTAATCTTACTAGTATTATATTTATGTAGAAAAATGAAATTGAAACATTTATATAATATTTAAATTATTAACTAAAACAGGAAATATACTTTTTTATATTTAATTTTAAAAAGTTTAAAGTTTATTTTTTATTTTAAGCATGTGAAAACTGTTTTTTTTTGTGAAATATTACTTGAGTTTAAAAAATGTTCAACATATGTATTATAAATTCAATATAGTATTTTTAATTGATTTATATTACCTATTAAATTTATATTTTTATAATTTTTTCTTAATCTTTTATGCCATTCTTGAATTTTAAAAGTAATTGTTTTTAGTAAAAGTCGACATGTTTTATATTAAGTTAGAAATCCATTATTTAAAAAAATATCAAAAAAAAATCATGCTCTAATACTGATATAATTAATTCAAATTTGAAGTTTATTTTAGAAAATTTTATATTTTAAATTTTTATTTTTAGATTATATATATATATATATAGAAATCGTAAATAAAACTTCTTTTATGGGAGAATGGTATTTTTAAACATTATGTGTTTTTAATATTATTTTAGATAAAATTATAATTTTAGTGATGTTAATGTATTAGTTCATATATAATAATATTTTAAGCTATTAATTCAGTTTATTTGGAAAAAATATAAAATACTTAGAAAAATATTTCTTCATAAATAAAAAATACTTGTTTTCTAAATACACTTTAACATATACCATTGATTAATTATTTATATTCTAAATTTTACTTTTTACTACTCCATTGATATTAAAATAAATATTTTAATTTTATATATAGAACATTTTGTATTTGAATAAAAATAATTATATTTATACATGACATATAAATATATATATATACATACATATAAAATTTTAACATTTTATTTTTATTTCATTATGAGTAATATGATTTTAAATTTACCACTTAACAATACCTGACTTCAATATTCCTATAGGATATATGAAGAGTGACCATAATTATGATGACCATATTTGTAATGGACAAGATTTCAATGACTATATATAATTAATATATATAGTCTTACTTAATCATTCATTCATTCAACTTTCAGTTCATGAGGCACAATTGTTTTTTCATATTTTGCATAATGCATTCTCCTTTCATGGTTCACCTCATCATTATATGTTTTGTTTGACTATTGGTGACCCTCAAGGATGAAGATGATCTAGATGACTACCTAAATATGATTTTTTTTATTAATTTTAATTTATTTTTCCCTTTTTTTTCTATTTTAATATATGTAGTTTATTCAGGTCGTTTAATAATCCACAATGTGAATTACTTAGTTTTATGTGATTTTTTGTAATTTTCTATTTATGAATTAATAAAGTGTATTTTGTTTCGTTCTTATCTTACTCAGAATATTTTATGATATTGTTTTAATCTTTTTGAAATAATATATTAATTATCATTGAAATTACTAGAATAAACAATAAAAACACATCAAAAACAAAGAATCAACAACAACAACAACAATAACCACTCTTAAAACCAAGGGCATTACATTCTCCACATTTAAAGGAATTATGTCCTCACAATTTAAATTATTAACTACTAATGAATTTAGCTAATATGATTTTTAATGTGAATCAAGATTTAATTTCAAGAGTGATATAAATCTTACAAACTTAAGAAAAATATATTTTTTTACTTAGAATAGTATTATCTCTAATATTGAGATTTATCTAACCGTTTGAGCCAAGAGTCCCTCGTTATTCATAATCAAGACTCATAATGTAATATTTTTACATGAATGGAATTCATAACAGTACTTTTATATTTTATTATATGTAGATATAAACTGTGATATCCTTATTACAAATACATTTTCCTATTAAGTGGAGATAACTAATCCTTTTCAAAAAGATCATTAAAATTTTTCAAGGAAGTATAATAAGAATTTCATAAGACACTTTCCCATAAATGTTAACTTGGGATATAATAATCATTAAAATAGATATATTTATTAATAATTCAACATATATATGTTGGGGTGATGATTTTATGGTCTTAGAAAAAATTCTAGATTCAATGGAGTTGGTTGAACAAGAAAAAATATAATACGTGTAGTTCAGGAGTGGATGATCTGTGTTCCTTACTCCACATCATTTTCCAAAATCACTTCTGTTGCTATTATTTCATTAGATTTACCTTATTCCCACAACATTGGAAGTTATTCACTTCTGTGGTTTTTTGAATTTTGAAAAGTTTGATTGTATCCTTGGGTCCCGACAACCCCTTTAAACCGGCTTTCTGATAATGAAAAAATATGATTTCCGGACTCCTATAATTCCCATATTTTCCAAACTTATGAAATTGGATAGATAATGTTGTTTTTGTATTCACAATTTTTACTTCCATCATGTTAACAGACCCATAAATATTCCAACCCTAGTTTGAGGCTTGAGGACCCTCTCTTCCCCAAGTAAAGAATCTTTCAATTCCCCTAAGGAAATTTCCCTTGTGCTTCCTCCCACATATTTTAAATTATGGAAATCAAGTCTTTTTTCCTTTATCATATTCATTACCTAATTTTTTATGATCCTCCCTCCTTCTGTTCTTTGGATAACTCAGGTTTTCAGTTATGGTGAAATTATTAATCATGTTTCATGGTAGTTGGTTAAGCACAATAATGAGATTTATCAGTTCATATACTATTCGAATTAGTTAATCATAGAGGTAATGATCACATTTTCCCTCACAAACAAGGTTTACTCCGTTCCTTCTATTTCCATCCATTACTAAAAAAAGGTTTATCATGAGTGAAAAATATTTGACATCATAGGATAATTAATTAAATTAAATGGATTCAACCTTAAAAACTTTTACCCCTTTTAATCATAATGTTATACTATTATTCATTTACTTTAATCTATATCAATATTGGATTACCCTAGATCACTTTATATTCGGTTATCATATATATCTCAACCTAGTCCCTAAAAATAACTTGGAAATCAATCCTATATAGAGGTTTGTATAGAGTGTATGAAAAAAAACATATCCATTACGAGTGTCTATCTAGGTGAGTATTATAAATCCCACTAATCATATATTAGAGTGATGATCGAGTTAAATTTCAGCCAACCCTTTTTGGGGTGATTACTCTTAGGTGAATTAGACCACAACCACATCCACTTTCTAGTATCCAAATGGGTATATATTTCTTGGAAAATCACATAATCTATAATTTACCAAAATTTGATGATTTTATCCAATTCATAATCTAATGACCTTTGACTTCTAGCTAGTGTTTTCACTATAGTTATATCATCATAATTTTTAAAAATAGATTGACCATTCTATGATACCAACATGGGAGACCCATGAATTAAACACATTTTATTTTATTTTTCTTTATAAAATACTTCCTAAAAAATACATTCCATGGTTCTAGAGTTCTAGTGTCCTTGGAAGAAAATTATACATACATAAAATCTCCTTAAATATATAAAAATTAACTCTAATAAAAAATCCACATTAAGCTCCTATATTTTATGTCACGACCCATCCTCGGGGCCCGTGTCGTGACTACCCCAAGCCCGCCTTCCATAGGCTAGGGGCTGGCGACTAGCACCAAGGCGTAAATCCCAGTAAAAAGGGAAGGCGTTGCCTTTGTAAAGTAAACAAACACCACAGAGAAAGCAAGCAGTAGAAGTAAACACTAAGTAAAAACTAAGTACAACAGTAAGTGCGGAAAAGTAAGTGGGCCAGTATACAAACCCAAACTGAAAGTAAAGTACAACTGGAAAGGGAAAAAGAGCAACTGAAAAGTAAAGACGCATCTTCGAGATATCCACTGGAAATCCCACCTGAAGGGTGAGTACAGATGGCCTCCACAACTCCTAGGGTCCAGCCGTCCGCTCTGAGTATGCCCCGCCCAGTGGTCCACCTCCAGGTACTGTCCTGCTCCGCAAGCCTCACCCACGATCAGCGTTGTCCGTCGTCTGCAACCAACACAACATAGTGCAGGCATAGCCCATGAAGGGGTGAGTATAAGATACTCAGTAGGGACCCCGAGACCCCCGAAGGTCTCCTAGAATCCACAAAGGATAATCCAAAAAGGAAATATACAATCATGAAGTAACATCCGACACAACTTAGGTATATGCCCATACATATACCTAAGTCATCAATTCTCGTTCGGATCCAACATCTGAGCCCAAGTACAACCCAGTACACATAGGAAAGCAACGTAAATCCTCACAGGATAGCACAACACAATCCACATAGGAAAGAAAAAAAGGATTCAGCTCACACAGGAATACTTCTTTGTATGACGATAAAGATGATCAGATATTGCCACTGATTAATCTAAGCCGTCGGACCCACAAAGGATCGATAGGTACTAACCCCCGCAATGACCCACAAAGGATATGACCCACACAGGATCGATAGGTAACTAACCGTCGTAATGACCCACAAAGGATCTGACCCACACCGGATCGATAGGTAACTAACCCCCGCAAAGACCCACATAGGATCAGACCCACATAGGATCTATAGGCGCTGGGCCACACAGGACCACTGAGCGCTGACCCACACAGGATCAGACCCACACAGGATTGGTAGCACTGATCCACAAAGGATCGCTGAGTGTTGTAGTCATCGTCGAATCCACTGAGGATCTCTGCACAGTCGTCATCGTCGTCGCAGTCGCAGCCAACACTAGGGTTGCCGCACATAGCAAGCTCATTCGGGAGGGTCTGCTCCACGAGCTGAGAAGCTGATACATCAACTGACACATAGTCCAGATTTGATGTATCCAAAAGTTCCGTATCGTCTACAGGAACTCAACGTTGCAGATAGCGTGTCAATCGGACGCCCAGTCTGAGAGTTATTGGCTTTTTCGTCCTAGGGGCCCGGTTGGTTTTTAAGACAAAACCAACCCGACCGTACTCCAACTGCGTCCAAACCCTGGGCGGAGTAAGCCAAAATATCAGTCTCACTTAGAGGAATCCATCAATGTCGACGACACGTCAATCGGACATCTGGAGCTCAAGTTATGAGCGTTTCTGCTCCGAGGGCCCGGTTGGTTTCGTGCACGAACCAACCCGGACGAACCCAAAGTATTCCAAAACCTTGAGTGTAATATGTTGAAACAAACGTCTCAGTCCAAGGATCACATCGCCGCTGACGGTGCATCGATCGAAGGCCCGTAGCTCAAGATATGGGAAAAAGACCGAAGAGGTCTGAAAACAGGGGGGGTCTGGGCCCGGACCGACCAGGCCCAACCCCCCTGGGTCGGCCCGAACCGGTTCGACCCGACCCGGGTCTGGTTCCAACCCGGATGGCGGGACCCGGCCCGACCGGGGTGGCCCGGCCCAGCCTGGGCGCGACCCAGCCCGGCCGGCGCAGGCGCGGCCCGGCCGCTAGGTGGGTCGGCTCAGCCGGTTACGACCGAGCGGAGCGGGGGGCGTGCTGCCCCCACGTGAGGGAACCGCGGCCCCGCGTGGGGCCTCCCTTGCCAGCGTATGCGGCCGGGCCGCCGCGTCCTGTCCTCCTCCGGTCCCGCGCGGTCGCGGGACCGCGTGCTGCCGCCGCGGCTTCAGCCGCGGCGGTTTCTTCCGGCGGCGCGCCGGGGGCCGCCGCCTCCTGCCGCTGGCTCCGCCGTGCCGGCGAGGCGCGCTGAAGGGCTGCTCCGCGGACCACCGGACGAGTTCCGGTGGTCGGAATTTCACGCCGTCTTCACCAAATGCCCTCCCGGGGTCCGTCCTTCACTGCAAGGACCTCACATCGCCCGTACGGCCTACTTTGTCGACGTCCTCCATTTCGCACACCAAGAACGAAAGGGGCGGTGGGTTCGGACTTGTTCGTTAGTCCGCACCCACCGAGTTAGCAGTTTTAAAAGTCTCACAACAAAAATTTAATCAAACTACGTAGGTATAAATCACAAAGATCTAAATGAATCAACCCCTACCTCAATGTTGTCGTCGAACGTGAGTTCGTCGTGGAATTGACCGTCACGGAAGGAGAGGATCGTCGCATCGTGGAAGCGGCGTCACTATCGTTGCGGTACACGGCGTCACGTCGATGATCTCCGAGGGTTAAAAACACACCGATTTAATTGCACCAATTAAACCCATGTTGAGGATAAAATCCACAAGAAAAAAAGACCTGAAATCCCCTACCTCAACCGGGTGTTGATCAAAGATTGTCGCAGGGAAGGATCGTCACGGAAGAAACGTCGCGGGAGGAGAATCGTCGGCGTCGCGGTACACGACGTCGTGTCATCGATCTCCGAGGGTTCGGCATTCTTCATCAGCGACGATGCATTCTTCACGTTCTTCGCGTTCTTCGCATTCATCACGAAGGAGGATGAAGATAGAGTTTCGCCAAATCCTCTCAACAAGCCACACCCAAGAAAAACATGTATTGGTCTTATTGTATTATTATGCCAACAATTTGAAAAACAAAGTTAAGAAACGAACCATTAATTCGATGAATTAATGGTAACGACTTAACTGCCCAATTAATTGGGGCGTTTAGAAATTAAGAAAACGCACCGGTTGACTTTCATTTAAAAGGGGTTTTCGCGGGTGCGTTACTTAGAGGAAAAGAAACGGTGGGGTTCATGCGGGCCCCACATCACAAATATCCTACCAAGTGGGTAGGATATCGTGGGTCCCACCTTATCCTCTTAACCTGAATTAAGTGGATTTAAGTGGCTTTAAGTGGAATAAAAATAAAGTTGTTACACCACTTTATTTTATTTCTTAACTTAACCCCGAAAATTAAAAACCACACCCGAGAAAACGCAACTCCGGAAAAGGAGTTTCTAAGAAAATACCGGCGCTGCAATTCCATCAGTGCCCTCGGAATTCGATTCCGAGCACCGGTTCAAAAGTTAGAAAAACCCGCTCGTTCGTTCACTGAACGTACCCGAGCCAAACTTCAGAAAATGATTTCGGGCACATCGGGCCTCGGAATCAGGTGCTGTTAGAAACTGCGTTCTTGTAAAATTCCCTAGAAAATTAAGAAAAAAAATTTCCTTGAATTTTACGGGTCTTTACATCACGCCCACCTCCGGGCTTTACGTCCCCGTAAAGATACATCATAAACTAGGGAAACAAAAGTGGGTACTGCGCACGAATCTAAACCTCCCGTTCCCAAGTGCTCTCCTGGAGGTTCCCGTGCTGCCATCTGATGCGCACTAGAGGAATCGATCGCCCACGTAGGACCCTCTTCTTTCGATCCTTGATCTCCACTGGGACCACCACAAAAGTTGCCCCATCATCAACGTCCATCTCCCCATGGTCAATGATATGCGACGGGTCGTGCACGTATCTTCTCAACTGAGATACGTAGAAGACGACGTGCACCCGGTGCAACTGAGGTGGTAGAGCCTGGCGATAAGCCACCTCGCCAATCCTGATGAGGACCTGGAATGGTCCGATGAAGCATGGAGATAAATTTTCGCCTCGGCCAAATCTCCAAAATCCACGTCGAGGTGAGACACGCAAGAAGACGTGGTCGCCATAGTCGAACTCTAGTGGCCTCCGCCTCCTGTCCGCATAAGACTTCTGCCGGCTCTGAGCTGTCCTCATCCGCTCCTAGATTACCTAGAACTTCTCTGTCATGGCCTGAACCATCTTTGGTCCCACAAGTGCTGACTCCCTAGGGTCTGTCCAGCACAAAGGAGATCTGGAAGGTCGGTCGTACAATGCCTCGTATGGTGCCATCCCAATGGTGGAGTGGTAGCTGTTGTTGTACGCAAAATCCACCAAGTGTAGGTGGTCCTCCCAGCTGTGACCAAAGTCAAGGACACATGCGCGGAGCATGTCCTCGAGAGTCTGAATGGTCCTCTCTGTCTGACCATCCGTCTGAGGGTGGAAGGCGGTGCTCAGACGTAGCTGCGTCCCGCACGCCTCCTACAACCCCTTCCAAAGCCGGGAAGTAAAGCAAGCATCTCGATCGGAGATGATAGATGATGGCACACCGTGAAGCCATACAATCTCCTGAACGTAGAGACGTCCCACGCTCTCCACTGAGCCCTGCTCTCTAATGGGTAAGAAGTGAGCCGACTTGGTGAGTCAGTCGACAATCACCCAAATGGAGTCGTGACCTCTGGAAGTGCGTGGAATTCCAGTCAAGAAGTCCATAGATATCCCATCCCACTTCCACTCCGGGACCTCCAAGGGCTGTACCAAGCCTACTGGTACCTGATGCTCTGCCTTCACATGCTGGAAGGTGAGGCCTCGAGAAACGAACTCTGCCACAATCTTCTTCATACCCAGCCATCAATGTTGTCCTCTGAGATCCTGGTACATCTTCGCCACTCCAGGATATACCGCCAAGGGAGAAGTGTGAAACTCTCTCATCACCTCCTCCCGTAAAGCAACTGGTACCAAGGTACGTCCTCTGGAAAGGAAGTCATGCTCCGCTCCAAAGGAGAAACCATCAGGTGCCTGTCCTGAGGATATCTGCGCACGCCGCGTCTCACAGTCACCGTCCCCACGCTGTGCCTCTCTGACCTGCTGTAGTAGTAGAGGGGTGACTGTGAGAGACTGAAGGAAGGATTCCCCATCTCTATCCACGAAGGATATCTGCAAAGAGGCTAGCTTCTCTATCGCCTCCCCAAGTAGCTGAATGCCCGTCCTCCTGCTGAGAGCATCGGCTACTACGTTCCCCTTCCCAGGAGTATAGACTATCTCAAAGTTATAGTCCTGGAGGAACTCGAGCCATTGTCGCTGTATCATGTTCAGGTCCTTCTGAGAGAAGATGTACCTGAGACTCTGATGGTCAGAAAAGACTGTAAAGTGCTCGCCCATCAGGTAGTGCCGCCATGTCTTCAGAGCGAAGACCACTGCTGCTAACTCCAGGTCATGGGTATCATCGTTATGCTCATGCGGCCTCAACTGACATGATCCATAGGTGATCACTTCCCGCTCCTGCATCAGGACACATCCGAGTCTGGTCCCTGATGCTTTGTAGTAGACTACGTACCCTACTCCCTCCTCCGGAAACCTCAAGATAGGGGCGCTGGTCAATCTCTGTCTCAGCTTCTGGAAGCTCTGCTGACATTTGTCTGACCAGACAAAGGGTTTCCCCTTCTTCGTAAGAGCTGAGAGCGGTGCCGCGACTCTGGAGAAGTCTGGCACAAATCTCCGATAGTACCCCGCTAGTCCCAAGAAACTCCGCACCTCCGTCCTGCTCCTGGGTGGCTCCCAAGCTATCTCTGCCTCGATCTTCGCAGGATCCACCACAACTCCCACCTCAGAGATGATGTGCCCCAAGAGGTGGACCTCACATATCCAGAACTGAAACTTTGATAGCTTACCATAAAGCTGGTACTCTCGGAGTGTGTCTAGTACAACCCGCAAGTGGTAGGCGTGCTCCTCCTCAGTCATCGAGTAAATCAAAATGTTGTTGATGAAGTCCACGACAAATCGATCGAGGTATGGCTGAAATATACTGTTCATGAGGCCCATAACACCGCTGGAGCATTGGTTACGCCGAATGGAATAACCAAGAACTCATAGTGGCCATACCGACATCTAAAGGTTGTCTTCTGCACGTCCTCGTTCCGAACTCTGAGCTGATGATAGCCTGACCTGAGGTCTATCTTTGAGAACCACCGTGCTCCCTTGAGCTGATCGAAGAGGTCATCAATCCTCGGTAGAGGATACTTGTTCCTCACTGTCACTTGGTTCAGGCGACGATAGTCGACACAAATTCGCTAGCTCCCATCCGCCTTCTTGGCGAACAATATCGGGGAAGCTCAGGGTGAAACACTGGGTCGGATGAAACCCTTGCCCTGCAAGTCCTCCAACAGTACCCGTAGCTCTCGAAGCTCGGTGAGAGCCATCCGATATGATGGGGTGGATATCAGGGCTGTCCTGAGGTACAGATCAATATAAAAGTCTACCTACCTACGGGGAGGTAGTCCTGGAACATCGTCGGGAAAGACATCCGCATACTGATCCACCACTCCAGGAAAACTAGGACTCTGCACGTCAACTGCTCCTAGGATGAGGCTAGCCAACTGATGAGTGATGGACTGTCCTTTCCTCTGTGAGAGTCCATCCTGTGCTGTGAAGGCTCCCTTCTCGCCGGTGAAGGTGAACCTGCTCCCGTCGGTGCGTACACATCGCACCTTGCTCCTAATACAGTCGATCTGAGCAAGGACTGTAGTTAACCAATCCATGCCCAAGATGACATCATAAGGCCTCGACGCCGCTACAAGAAGATTCCCGTCGAAGCTCTCGCCTCCTAGAGTAAGCTCACACTGCCGGCACCAGTGCGTAATCATCGAGTCTGCTCCCGTAGGAGTCTCTAGACGTAAGGATCGAGCCAACGGCTCTGTCGGAATCTCCGAGCTCCGAACAAGGGCAGCAGATATGAAAGAGTGACTCGGTTCTGTGTCTATAAGAACTGCAGCAAGGGTGGAATAGACACAGATAGTACCTCAAATCATCTCAGGCATGCCGTGATCGTAGGCCTCTACTGCATGGAGCTGTGCCTGTCTCTGCCCGCCAGCTCCCGGTGGTCGGGGTGGACCTCCTGGTGTTGGTGGTGGTAGAGCCTCAAAGCGTCGCCCACCACCTGCTGCTCGGCCTGCTCCTTTGCCTTGTCTGCCTGCTCCCTGTGGACCACCGCGGTCGACCCTCTACCTCTGCCTGGGTGGCCCCTCAGCCGTCTGCTACTCCTCGGCACGGTGGGTCGGGCAGTCACGAGCCAAGTGGTCCTACCCGCCGCATGTGTAGCACTGCCTGCCTCTCGAAAGACTGGCTCCACGCTGTGTGTCCTGCATTGCTGAGCCACTGTCCTGAGATCATCTGCGTGAGGGTCTGGTCTGCCTAGACCCATGAGTCATCCGTCAACTGCCTGCTGCAGAAGACTCTGCTACGTTCCACCCTGCGGTAGGTCTCAGCGCTGACGAAGGCTCAGCATGAAAGCTCTCGATCAAAAGGGCTCGCTCCAGTACTCTTGCCTGGGTTAGAATGCTGAGGGAGATCAGAGATGCCCTGATATCATGCCTCAATCCCTACTGAAAGGTCCGAGCCTGGAAGAATGGGTCCCTTACCATGTCTGTCGAGTAGCGCGAGAGATCGGTAAATCTCGCCAAGTACTGGGCGACCGTCAAGCTGCCCTACCGTAGCTGAAGAAGCTCCTGGATGCGCACCGCACAGAGGGTGGCCGGGACGACTTCTGAGCGGAAGAGGCTCTCAATGTCTGTCCAGAGAAGAGATGTCTCATCATGCACCTGGAGCATCAAGCTCCACCATCTGCCTACGGCCGCGTGCAGTAGGCTCGCTGCGAGGATCACCATGAGGTCTGCTGGTGTCCTCACTAACATGAAAACTCGTACCACTACCTCCAGCCAATCCTCTGCTGCCTGGGGGTCCATCTCCCCCTGGAACATGGGCGGTCTCTAGCGCTGGAACTCATGCAGTGCACTAAGGCGACGTGCATCGTCAGCGACTGGGGCTGGAAGCATCGGTGGCATGACGGGTAGAGGTACCGCCGGTGCCTCAGCTGTCAAAGGGCCCTGTACCGAGGCCTCATCGCTCGGTGGGATGTCTTCACGCTCATCTATTGGAACCCTAGCTGGATGCCATTGTGGGGCCATCCTGAAAAGGAAACAGGTACGCCACAGTCAGAATAGTATACCTGGTGAGCTAACACAAATTAATCACAAAGAAAACTTGAAACACACATGCAATCAATGTTTTCGTGCATTAAGTCGGAAATCAGAAGTCAGGGTCCTGGTGTACGGATACGTCGGCCGCCGCACCAACACTGGACTCCCTGAACTGATAACCACACCCAATACGCTTAACACTATTGCTTCACAGAGAAAAAGATTGGAGTCCCAAGTTCTACGGTAGAACTGAACTCCTCTGATACCAATTTGTCACGACCCGTCCTCGGGGCCCGTGCTGTGACAACCCCAAGCCCGCCTTCCATAGGCCAGGGGATTGAGACAAGCACCAAGGCATAAATCCCGGTAAAAAGGGAAGGAATTGCCTTTTTTAATGTAAAAAAACACCACAAAGCAAGCAAGAAGTAGAAATAAACCCTAAGTAAAAACTGAGTACAATAGTAAGTGCGGAAAAGTAAGTGGGCCAGTATACAAACCCAAACTGAAAGTAAAGTACAACTGGAAAGGGAAAAATAGAAACTAAAAAGTAAAGCCGTATCTTCGATCCGTCCACTGGAAATACAACCTGAAGGGTGAGTACAGATGGCCTCCACATCTCCTAGGGTCCAGCCGTCCACTCCGAGTACGTCCCACCCAGTGGTCCACCTCCAGGTACCGTCCTGCTCCGCAAGCCTCAACCACGATCAGCGCTGTCCGTCATCTGCAACCAACACAACGTAGTGCAGGCATAGCCCGTGCAGGGGTGAGTATAATCTACTCAGTAGGGACTCCGAGACCCCCGAAGGTCTCCCATAATCCACAAAGGATAATCCACAAATGAAATATACAATCACAAAGTAACATCCGACATTGCTTAGGTATATTCCCATACATATACCTAAGTCATCAATTCTCGTTCGGCTCCAACATCCGAGCCCATGTACAACCCAGTCCACACAGGAAAGCAACGTAAATCCACACAGGATAGCACAACACAATCCACATAGGAAAGTAAAACAGGATTCAACTGAGACATGAATACTTCTTTGTATGATGATAAAGATGATCAGATATTGCCACTGATTCATCTAAGCCGTCGGACCCACAAAGGATAAATAGGTACTAAACCCCGCAATGACCCACAAAGGATCTGACCCACACAGGATCGATAGGTAACTAACCGTCGCAATGACCCACAAAGGATCTGACCCACACAGGATCGATAGGTAAATAACCCCCGCAAAGACCCACATAGGATCAGACCCACATAGGATCTGTAGGCGCTGGCCCACATAGGACTGCTGAGCGCTGACCCACATAGGATCATACCCACACAGGATCGGTAGCACTGATCCACAAAGGATCACTGAGTGTTGTAGTCATCATCAAATCCACTGAGGATCTCTGCACAGTCCTCGTCGTCGTTGCAGTCGCAGCCAGCACTAGGGTTCCCGCACACAGCAAGCTCGTTCGGGAGGGTCTGCTCCACGATCCGAGAGGCTGATACATCAACTGACACATAGTCCAGAGTTGATGTATCCAAAAGTTCCGTATCGTCTACAGGAACTCAACGTCGCAGATGGTGCGTCAATCAGATGCCCGGTCTGAGAGTTATTGACTTTTTCCTCCCAGGGGCCCGGTTGGTTTTTAAGACAAAACTAACCCGACCTTACTCCACCTGCATCCAAACCTCGGGCAGAGTAAGCCAAAAGATCCTTCTCACTTAGATTAATCCATTGAAGTCGACGACACGTCAATCAAACATCCGGAGCTCATGTTATGAGCGTTTCTGCTCCGAGGGCCCGGTTGGTTTCGTGCACGAATCAACCCGGCCAAACCCAAAGTATTCTGAAACCTTGAGTGTAATATGTCGAAACAACTGTCTCGGTCCAAGGATCGCATCTCTGCTGACGGTGCATCGATTGGAGGCCCGTAGCTCAAGATATTGGGAAAAAGACCGAAGAGGTCCGAAAACAGGGGGGGTCTGGGCCCGGACCGACCCGGCCCAACCCCCCCTAGGTCGGCCCGAACTGGTTCGACCCGACCCGGCCGGGGTGGCCCGGCCTGGCCTGGGGGTGACCCGGCCTGGCCGGCATGGGCGCGGCCCGGCCGCTAGGCGGGTCGGCTCGGCCGCTTACGACCAAGCGGAGCGGGGGGCGTGCTGCCCCCGCGTGAGGGAACCGCAGCCCCGCGTGGGGCCGCCCTTGCCAACGAACGCGGCTGGGCCACCGCATCCCGTCCTCCTCTGGTCCCACACGGTCGCGGGACCGCGTGCTACCGCCGCGGCTTCAGCCACGGCGGTTTCTTCCGGCGGCGCGCCGGCGGGCTGCTCCGCGGACCACCGGACGAGTTCCGTTGGTCGGAATTTCACGCAGTGTTTGCCAAAGGCCCTCTCGGGGTCCGTCCTTCACTGCGAGGACCTCGCATCGCCCGTGCGGCCTGCTTTGTCGACGTCCGTCATTTCGCACACTAAGAACAAAAGGGGCGGTGGGTTCGGACTTGTTTGTTAGTCAGCACCCACTGCGTTAGCAGTTTTAAAAGCCTCATAACAACAATTTAATCAAATGTCGCAGGTATAAATCACAAAGATTTAAAAGAATAAACCCCAACCTCAACGTTGTCGTCAAATGTGAGTTCGTCTCGGAATTGACCGTTGTGGAGGGATAGGATCGTCGTGTCGTGGAAGGGGCGTCGCTGTCGTTGCGGTACACGGTGTCGCGTCGACGATCTCCGAGGGTTAAAAACACACCGATTTAATTGCACCAATTAAACCCATGTTGAGGATAAAATCCACAAGAAAAAAAAGATTCGAAATCCCCTACCTCAACCGGGTGTTGATCGAAGATTGTCGCGGGGAAGGATCATCGCGGAAGAAACTTCGCGGGAGGAGAATCGTCGGCGTCTCGGTACACGGCGTCGCGTCGTCGATCTCCGAGGGTTTGGTGTTCTTCATCGGTGACGATGCGTTCTTCGCGTTATTCACGTTCTTCGTGAAGGAGTATGAAGATAGAGTTTCTCCAAATCCTCTTAACAAGCCACACCCAAGAAAAACATGCATTGGTCTTATTTTATTCTTATGGAAAAAATTTGAAAAACAAAGTTAAGAAATGAACCATTATTTCGATGAATTAGTGGTAATGACTTAACTGCCCAATTAATTGGGGCGTTTAGAAATTAAGAAAATGCACCGGTTGAATTTCATTTAAAAGGGGTTTTCGCGGGTGCGTTACTTAGAGGAAAATAAATGGCGGGGTTCGTGTGGGCCCGACCTCACAAATATCCTACCAAGTGGGTAGGATATTGTGGGTCCCACCTTATCCTCTTAACCTTGCTTAAGTGGATTTAAGTGGCTTTAAGTGAAATAAAAATAAAGTTGTCACACCAATTTATTTTATTTCTTAACTTAACCCCGAAAATTAAAAACCACACCCGAGCAAACGCTACTCCGGAAAAGGAGTTTCTAAGAAAATACCGGCGCTGCGATTCCATCGGTGCCCTCGGAATTCGATTCCGAGCACCGGTTCAAAAGTTAGAAAAACCCGGTCGTTCGTTCACTGAACGTACCCGAGCCAAATTTCGGAAAATGATTCTGGGCACACCGGGTCTCGAAATCAGGTGCCGTCAGAAACTACGTTCTTGTAAAATTTCCATGAAAATTAAGAAAAAAAAATTTCCTTGAATTTTATGGGTCATTACATTTTAAATATATTCTAAAACTATATAGGATCTATTGAGGGAAAATATATAAGGAAAAGGTTGATCAAGAAATCCCCTTATGGGAGTACACATGGAAATATTTCATAACATGAGGGTCAAATGTTGTAACGTGATATCAGAAAGAGGACAATATTAAGCATATACATATGGAATGAAAAAATGATATCATAATATCGTGGAATTATAAACATGTATAAATATTATAAAACATGATATCATAAATAAAATTAAATGGTTACTCCCAATACCATCACGATGAAGTGGACAAAGTCCCTTGATTGATTAGTTTCACTCCCTATTCTCTTACAGAAAATATCACATGGTATAAATATTTACCCAACACATTAGAGGGATATATAATTCATGTACCACCTATTACATAAATTAAAACCATATATATGTGTTCTTTATTTTGAAATTAATCCATACATAAATCATAAGCACAATAAAACCCATGAGAAAGAAGCGGGTTACATTTGTATGATTCAAGGAATAACCAATGACTGAATTATATGAATTACCAAGATAGGAAGTAAATAATTCATTTAATTTTTAATAATTTTAAAATATATATAATTATTGGACATTGATATCTAATTTATAAAATTTACAAGAAGGATCTAAGAAAATAAATAATAAAAAAATACACTTGGGTGGTTCTTTGTGAAATAAGTAAAGGATATTTTTAAAGAATAAAAGTACATATTATTTTCTATAACACTATAATTGAATCATGAGGGTTATCTATAACAAAATTAGGGTTTTAATAATATATTATTGGTATAAAAATTATTTTATAGGGGTGATTCTTGATGTGGGTAAAGAACATAGAAGTTTCCATAAACCATGTTTACATTAAAGAGGGAATTTTAAAGGGAACTAAATACATATATAACAATAGAATTTAAAAATAAATTTTACTTGGTATATATTAAAGGAAAAAATATTTATAAATATAAGATGATCATTTGAATATAATTTCATAAAAGGGAGAAAAAGAAAGATAATAGGTAACCATAAAGTCATGAAAGATGTTCAGAAGATCTATTACTCTGTTTTAAAACAACGTTTAAAAAAATACCATATCATAAAAAATAGAATAAAATTTTACTTTGAAAATATTATAAGGTTAATATTAATTTCAAATTAGATAAAACACAATTTTTATTCCAATTAAAAAGGAAAACAATGGTGTAAATGTAATGTCATGGATAAAGAGGGAAAATTATCATTTAAATGGACATAAATTATTATTTATATAATTGAATTTTAAAAAAGGATCAGAACTCACCACTAAAGAAGATTTGAGTCCAAGTGATATAAAAAAAATAAAAATATGGTATACCATATGAAATGAAAGATGAATCTTATGGAGAAACATTATAACTCAAGAAGTCAGATTAATCTATAAAATATCCATATATTTTAGGGATTATAGAAATCATATCCCATAAGAAGGAAGAAAATGAATGTGAGTATGATTCCATGTACAATAATAATTTATGATATTATAAGTCATGGGTGTAGTATATACACCATAAAAATTAATATTGGTGTATAATTGTAACGTCCTGGATCAAGGTGCCATTCAACGGGTGCCCCAAACCTGGTTGGTCACATGACCTCAAGCGCATTTCCCCAAATGCTAGAGGCTACCGACTAGTAGAAAGGGCCTAGGTCTGATAGTGGGGAAACATTTCCCTCATTTGTCAAAGTGTAGCGCAACGGAAAGGATAAATAGCATACAACCGAAGAAGCAATAAACCATACACATTTAAAATGAACAAAATGCAGTAAAAGACAACCAACAATTATATAGATAATGATGGTACATGTCTCTAGTTCTAAGAAAACAGCTAGAACATGTTACACAATAGTGAAATACAATACAATAGAAAGTACATGTACAATAGAACAAACCAGAACAGCCGACAGCATCGCGAGCCTAAGCTCGGTCCCATGCTCCCTTACTCCTCAACAACAATCATGTAGATATATAGGGACCCTTTACCTTATCCACACCTACAGAAACATAGTATTTTTGGGCCGAAGACATGACCCAAATAGGGTGTGAGAAAGAAATCCCAGTAGGCACCCACCAAAGGCTCGCGCCCAACTGTGTGAAAAGTATGCAACAAAAGTGTGAAGTAGTAAAATGCAATAAACTAAGCAGTACTCAAAAGTAACTAAACTTACCAGTTATATTTCCATTTTATTATTTATTTTAACCATTTAATTTAATAACATTCTGTGCTCAATAGAACCAAGCCCTCAGGCCAACCAGAATCTTTCCCTCAGGCTAATATAGTAAAACCACACCCTCAGTCTTGCCCTCAGGCAAAATAGAATCTTTCCCTTAGGCCAAACTGAAACGAAACCCTCAGGTAATCAGAATCTTGCCCTTAGGCATTGCCCTCAGGCTAAAAGAACTACGCCCTCGGGCTAATCAACAATACCCTCAGGCTAATATATCACTGCCCTCAGGCTAAACAAGTAACCGGACCATGCCAAACATATAAACATGAAATTTACATACAATTCCTCTCAAGGACAAAGTAATTTATAATATAAACATGGCATACCCTCGGGTATCCTGGCCAAACGACTAAACAAAGGAACACACCCCCCGGGGTGGTCCTGGATCCAAGCAGTGATCCCAGAGAGCAGTTTATTATCACATTTAATTACCTATACAATTCTAGGAATTTAACTAGCCAAGGCCTCAGCCACACGACACTCCAACATGTGTTCATAGCAAAATGGTACACAAAAATGCACAACAGTTTAAATTTAAACACTAACCCACCTACCTTAGACGCCCCTGAACGGTATACGTGAACATCACTTCCAGATATGCCCAAAGACGATGTAGATCTGGGGATAAAGAAAACCCGTTCAAACATAAATAAATTTTCCTCAGGAAAAAATTGGTAAGAACAGCTTAAGGAGAAGGAGAGGCTTACCCGTACGGTCCCAACGAGATTGACAGAGGCGGAAATGGATTCCTGGCGTGCGATCTGGAGCTCCTTGAAGGTTCGACCCTCTCTCCGGACTCCTCTGGTTCTAAGCCTTCCCTATGAACAAGGGAGGCTACTGCCCGATTTAAGACAAAAAAATATACTACACGCCGTGTACTTCTCAAGTACACAGAGTGTACTTTACATTTTTTAACTATTCCTAGGGCAGCTTCTCGCCAGTGTGGCACTGTTCATCTGTTGACATGAGTACACGACGTGTACTGTCGCTCAGCTGGTGACTGCATCCTCCTCCTTACTATTCATCTTCCTACTGACTACACGACATGTAAATACAAACTACATGGCATGTAGTTAGTTTTTACACCTTTTGGCACTGACAGGGATACACACCCTGTGTACTCATCCCACACGGCCAAAGTACACGGCGTGTAGTCCCAAAATTTAGGATTTCTCCCCATTTTCCTTATTTTCTCAAAAACACTTAAGGAACAGAGAAAAGAAGAAACCCGTACCTTACAACTAAGAACCAGGTTCTTACAAACTTCCCCCCTTAAAGCAATTTGTCCCCGAATTTACCTTCCATGGGTGGCGAAGATAAAGCTCAGAGCAACTCTGGCCACTAAGCACGTACATCGGTCTCCCGCTCCTAGGTTTCATCCTGCACTCGGCCATGATGCCATAGCACCCGTACGAGAGGAACTGACCGGACTCAGAGAACCTTCGTGCTCCTATAAATGATACGAATTAGATGATTCTCAAAGGACGCATCTAACTCAAGCTCAACCTCCTTGGGCAGAAAAATGTGAGATGAGTCTGAATGGTAATGGTGCAGCTGAGATACGTGGAAGACGTCATGCATGACCCGATACCTCTGTGGTAGCTGCAACCGATAGGAAACCTGCCCGACTCTCTCCAGAATCTCAAATGGCCCCACATACCTCGGTGAAAGTTTACCCTGTCTATTGATCTGCCTGTGTCCCAACCTCGGCGAAACACGTAAGGGAACTTGATCCCCGACCACAAACTCCAAGGGTCATCTGCGGAAATCAACATAACATTTCTGACGAGACTATGCGATAGCCATCTGCTTCTGTATCAAATGGACCTACTCAATAGTCTCTTGCACGAGACATGGTCCCAGTAAAGCTGCCTCACCCACCTCCATCTAGCATAAAGGTGATCAGCATGGCCTACCATATAAATCCTTGTAAGGTGTCATCTCAATAGCTGCCTGAAAAATATTATTATAGGAAAACTCGACTAAGGGTATATGTTTCTCCCAAGATCCCAAAAAGTCTAGGATGCATGCACGTAGCATGTCCTCAAACACCTGTATCGTACGCTCTGACTGGCCATCTGTCTGAGGGTGGTAAGCTATGATCAGAAGCACCTGTGTACCCAGTGCCCTCTAAAACCTCTTCCAGAAACGAGACGTAAAACGGGTGTCCCTATTAGAAATGATAGAACGAGGAACCCCATGAAGACGTACGATCTCTCAGATATAAAACTTCCAGAGTTCTTCAACACCAAAGGTCTCCTTGATCAGCAAAAATTGAGATATCTTCGTGAGTCTGTCCACAAAAACCCACATGGAATTATTGCCTCGAGGTGACCTCATCAACCCAGTCATGAAGTCCATGGCGACATCATCCCATTTCCACTCCAGGATGGGTAACTTCCGTAACAGTCTGGCTGGCCTCTGATGCTTCGCCTTCACCTTCTGACTGGTGGAACACATCGTAAAAAGACCAGCTATCTCTATCTTCATACCCAGCCACCAATACTGACATCTCAAGTCACGGTACATTTTGGTAACTCCGGGATGAACTGTCCAAGTTGAAGCATGAAAATCTCACATCAACTCCTTGCATATATCCCCTGGAACCCACACTCATCCTTGGAAACCCAATACCTCATCATCACCTATCGTCCAACCAGAAGGAGGGTCCTCACTTGCCACCGACTCCCTTAGAACTGGGACTTCCGAATCAGATAGCTATCTCATCCTCACTCTATCCAGGAAGGTTGAAGTCACAACTAAAGATTAAAGATAGGTCTGCCCCTGACTATCGTGCACCTCCAAATGCACCTCAGAGAACAAAGCCATGAGATGCCACTCACCATTGGCCTCCTGCACCGCCTGTATCTGAGTCATCCTGCTCAATGAATTAGCTACTGCATTACCTTTACCTGGTGTATAGGTAAGCTCAAAATCGAAGTACTAAAGGTATTCGACCCACTTTCTATGTCTCAGATTCAAGTCACACTGAGTAAAGATATACTTGAGAATTTTTTGGTCAGTGAAAACCACAAAATGCTCTCCCAAGAGATAATGTCTCCAACAGCACAATGCATGTACAACTGCAGCCAACTCGAGATCATGAGTTGAGTAATTCTATCATGTGGCCTCAACTACCGAGAACCGTACGCAAAAACTTGATCGCCCTGCGTCAACACAGCTCCCAGCCCAATACCTGATGCATCACAGTAAAATGTATAGCTCTTCCCTTGCTCTAGGAGTATTAGGATTGGTGCTGATGTCAACCTTCCTTTCAAGTCCTAAAAGGCTGTCTCACAAGCTTCTATACAAACGAACTTCACACCCTTCTTAGTCAGACCCTTCAATGATGCTGCTAAGTGGGAGAAGACCTGTATGAAGTGCCTCTAGTAACCAGAAATCCCTAATAAACTCTGTATCTCAAACACATTCTTAGGATGCTCCTAAGAAACTAATGATCTCACCTTCTTTGGGTCCATGACAACTCCTGCCTCTGAGATGATATGACTCATGAAGTGGATCTAGTCCATCCAAAAGTATCACTTTGGGAGCTTAGTATATAGATGATGCTCCCTCAGTGTTCTCAATACGATATCAATATGGGTGGAATGGTTGTGTCAAGTGTGAGAGTAAAATAAGATATCATCCATGAATACTACCACAAAAGAATCTAGATATGGATGGAACACATGATTCATTAGAGCCATGAAAAATGATGGCATGTTCATGAGTCCAAAAGGCATAACCAAGTACTCGTATAGACCATATCTGTTCGAAAATATATGATAGGTATATCAGATGGTCTATCACGCAACTGATGATATCCCGATCTAAAGTAAATCTTTGAGAACACTCGTACTCCACGAAGTTGATAAAAAAGATCATCAATCCTCGGTAAGGGATATCAGTTCTTGACCGTCAACTGGTTCATCTTCCGATAATCCACACAGATTTTGAGGGTACCATCCACCTTCTTTGCAAAAAGGACCTGAGAAACCCAAGGAGAAGTATTGGGTTGGATAAAACCCTTTGACTGTAACTCCTCTAGCTGTCTCTTGAGTTCCTGTAACTCAGGTGTAGCCATCCTATAATGTGGAATGGATACCGGTGCTGCTCCTGGAACAAGATCAATAGAGAAATCCACATCACGCTCCGGGGGTAGACCTGAAAAGTTGTCCGGGAAGACATCCCTGAAATGATCAACCAATGAAGGGAAGTCCTTCTGACAAGTCCCCTGATAATCCTGATATAAACTCACAATCTAGGATGTTACTCCACCTTTCCCATGATGCTCTGGTCCATCTCGAATTGCCTGAACATCCCACTCGCCCTTGTATAGAAACTCTCCACCCTCTGGTGACATGAAACACACCCTGCGACGATATCAGTCTACAAAGGCTCGAAAGGGAACCAACCAGTCCATCCCAAGAATTACATCATAGCTCGTTATCTCCAAGACATAGAGGTCCCAAAGGAAGTGACACCCACTAACCTCAAGGGGGAACTCCCTGCACCGATGCACACCAACCATTCTAGTTCCCAACAGAGTGTCTAGCATCATAACAATATAAAAAGAAGAAACACAGAGCCCAAGGCTCTCCACAACGGCCATGGATATAGAGCTATGTGTATCCCCCATATCAAAAAGTACTGAAGATAAGACAAAATCTACTAGAATAGTAACTCTGACTGTAGAAGGTCAGGGATCCTGCTCCTGCTGGGTCTGTTGCACTACATATGTCTGCCTAGTGCCGCGACCCTGCGACATATCCTAGCTACCCTGAGCTATCCCTTTCTATTTCCTCTGAGATCTTGGTGACTGGCTAACACGGACATAACCACCATCTCTACCTACACGTACGAATGTATTCCAGTTCCCTGACTAGTAAGAAGATACTGGTCCTCCTCCCACATGCAGAGTCTACACAGAACCCCTCTCAATAGTCACTAGTACAAATTCCCTGCAAAAGTGCTGTAGATGACCCATATTTCCATAATCTCGGAACTCCACTAGGTCACGTGGACACTGCGGTCTCTTGTTCCCCTCCTTACCACACTGGTAGCAAAAGACCGGGCCACCTGAAGAAACTACTTAGCTAGTACTGCCACTGTGAGAGAAAATCATCTGTCGCTTCCTCTTCCCGGTAGAAATAGTACCAGAAACTGGTGTCGAACCGCCCTGGCCCACACCACTAGCTTCCCGTAGATTCTGATTGGTGATCAATGCCTAGTTCACAATAGCATGTACAGTAGGAAACCTAAAAACATTCACCAGTGCTCGGATATCATATCAAAGACCATCCTCAAAGAGTCTATCCCTCAACGTCTCATCAGCCACTAGAAAGGGTGCAAACTGCTGAAGCTCGGTGAAACGAGTAGAATAATCCATCACCGACATAGCACCCTACTGTAGATTCATGAACTCTCGAGCTCTATCTGCCCTCAGCGTCTCTGGGAAGAAGAATTCATAGAAATATATTTGGAAATCTTCCCACACCATGTATTTGTGATGCTCTGACTTGGTGGTAACATCCCATCACCTCTTGGCAGAATCACGCAACATATAAGTCGCGAGCTTGACCCACCACTCTAGAGGCGTCTCAAGATGCTCGAAAATAGTCTGCATAGAATCCAGCCAAGACTCTGCAGCCTGTGGTCCACCATCTTCTGAAAATGTAGGCGGATGCTGCAGCTAGAAGATACAAGTCATCTCAGCCATAGATGTGGCAGCTGACCGTGCTCCCTAAAAGGTCTGTATGAACCGCATGAAGCCTTTACAGAACTGCGCATCCGTGCCTCTGTCCGGTATAACGGCTGGTTCCACATCTATCTCTACTGGAGGATATACTGGTAGCCCATGGCCTACCATATTTGGAGTATAATCATTTCCACTCTCTTGTAGAACAACGCGTGGTCATCTCGGCGACATGACTCTACCAGGTCAAACACACACCTTAGATCAAGGATATCAAAGACCGAAAACAAGGAGACAGAGAGGGAAAATTTTCAAAATTTACAAAACTTGACTACATGGCGTGTATAAAACTACATGGTGTGTTCTTTGAAGAATTCATATGGGCGTGTACCCTAGCTTAAACAGGCCGTGTAACACCCCAAACACACGACATGCCTTCTAAATACACGGTGTGTGCTTGAATCCTCCTTCCCTGCCCGAGTCCTTCTACATGGCTAAGCCGCACGACTACTGTTGAATAAGACTACACGGCATGTATATCATCTACACGATGTGTATGATTTAATTTCCAATTTCCCGTGTCATTCGTGACACGGTCGACTACTCGGCTAAGACTACACAACATGTTACACCCGCACACGGCGTGTACACCACCCCATTTCCCCAGCCACACAGCTATGTCCACACGGTCTCCCACCGGTAAGGACTACATGGCCTATCCCTCAGGTACACAGTGTGTTCAAGTAGAGGTAACACTGACCCGTGTTTGTTAGCTACACGGACGGGTCCCCAGGTTACACTAAACGGCGTGTTCATCGTTGAAACGACGTGTACAAGAAAGATTTCACTGACCCGTGTTTTTAGTTACACGGCCGGACTCCTGGTCAACACTACACGACATGTACATTCGGTACATGATGTGTTTTTCCCTAAGCATTTCCCTTCCTCGTGTCCCATCCCACACGATCCTTGACACGGGAGGAGAGTACACGACGTGTACCTAAAATTTTTTCTTTTATTTCCGAATAGAAGAACACACGAGATGTGTCCAGGAAACTACCCGGCATGTATACTAGTTTTTCTGGACAGTAGGCCTCTAAAACTATTCCGGAACCCAGAAAATACTGAAAAAAACACATAAGTGCCAAATTTCAGCCCGTGAGGGCCCATACTCCCCACAAATCAAAGTTTGGCATATTATACATGTTATAACCAGATAAACAAGTCAATGATCCACCAAATTCCAGTTATTGAGGGCCCATACTCCCCAAAAACCAAAGTTCGGTGTCTTTTATATCAATAGGTTCACACAAAAATACCCTATCACATAACAGGTATTTATTAATGTAGTTATCACAACAGTATGATTTTCTATGACAACAACAATCACAACGACATGCAATTTCTAACACGCCTACATGGCATGAAACTATACATGGAATGTGATTTCTAGCATGTTCCTAAATGATACATGAGATGGCATAACCTCTTCTCATAGGGTTGCATCTAAATAGGACCCATGGATAACATATAAACAGCACAATCACAGGTGCGTCACCCAACTATGAAATCAGATCAACTGTAAATTACAAAATCAATAAAATTGAAACACAAGGTAAATTGGATTTTCCCTGTACACAGGTTAACTATTCCCGGGCACAGATTATTACCAACTATTATTACCGTCCTATCCCTGACTAAGGATCCAAATAGTAAGTCAAAGAAAAGAACCCCTCTGATACCACTTTGTAACGTCCCAGATCCGGGTGCCATTCAACGGGTGTCCTAAACCCGGGTAGTCACATGACCTCAAGCGCATTTAACCAAACACTAGAGGCTTATGACTAGCAGTGAGGGCCCAGGTCTGATACTAGGGAAAATATGCTGTCATTTGTCAAAGTGTAGCACAACATAAAGGATAAATATCATACAAAAATAGAAGCAATAAACCATACACATTTAAAATGAACAAAATACAGTAAAAGATTACCAATAGTTATGTATATAATGATGCAATATGTCTCTAGTTCTACGAAAACATCCAGAACATGTTACACAATAGTACAATACAATACAATAGAAAGTAAAGGTATAATAGAACAAAACAGAACAACTGACAACATTGCAAGCCTAAGCTCAGTCCCATGCTCCCCTACTCCTCCACAATAATCATGTACCTGTATAGGGACCCTTTCCCTTATCCCCACCTGAAACAACATAGTCTGTTTGGGCTGAAGACATGACCCAAACATAGTGTGAGAAATAAATCCCTATAGGCACCCACCAAAGGCCCGTGCCCAACTGTGTGAAAAGTATGCAACAAAAGTGTGCAGTAGTGAACTACAATAAACTAAGCAGTACAAAAAAGTAACTAACCTTACCAGTTATATTTCCATTTTATTATTCATTTTAACCATTTAATTTAATAACATTCTGTACTCAATAAAACCAAGCCCTCAGGCTAACCAGAATCTTTCCATCATGCTAATATAGTAAAACGACACCCTCAGGCTTGCCCTCAAGTGAAATAGAATCTTTCCCTCAGTCCAAACTGAAACGAAACCCTATGGTAATCAGAATCTTACCCTCAGGCATTTCCCTCAGGCTAATAAAACTACACCCTCATGCTAATCAACAATTCCCTCAGGCTAATATATCACTTCCCTCAGGTTAAACAAGTAACTGGGCCATGCCCAACATATAAACATGCAATTTACATACAATTCCTTTCAAGGAAAAAGTAATGTATAATATACACCTGGCATACCCTCGGGTATCCTGGCCAAATGGCTAAATAGAGAAACACACCCCAGGGGTGGTTTTGGATCGAATAAGCGATCCCAAAAAATTGTTTATTATCACATTTAATTTCTTATACAATTCTAGGTATTTGAATAGCCAAGGCCTCAGCCACACGACACCCCAACATGGGTTCGTAGCAAAATGGTACACAAAAACGCACAACAGTTTGAATTTAAACACTAATCCACCTACCTTAAATGCCCCTGAATGGTATACATGAACTTCGCTTCCAGATATGCCCAAAGACGACGTAGATCTGGGGTAGAAAAAACATGTTCAAACATAAATAACTTTCCCTCGAAAAAGAATTGGTAAGAATGGATTAAGGAGAAGGAGAGGCTTACCCGTACGGTCTCAACTAGATCAACAAAGGCAGAAACAGATTCCCAGCGTGCGATATGGAGCTTCTTGAAGGTTCGGCCCTCTCTCCCGACTCCTCCTCCAGTTGTAAGCCTTCCCTGTGAACAGGGGAGGCTACTGCCCGATTTAAGCCCAGAAAACAGACTACACTACGTGTACTTCTCAAGTACACGGTGTGTACGTTCCATTTTTTAGCTGTTCCTTTGGAGGCTTATCGCCAGCGTGGCACTATTCATCTGTCGACATGAGTACACAACGTGTTTTTCCTGATTACACGGTGTGTACTGTCCCCTAGATGGCGGCTTCCTCCACCGCCTTACTATTCATCTGCTGACTGACTACACGGAATGTAAATACAAACTACACGACGTCTTGTCAGTTTTTACATCTTTTGTTGCTAACAGGGCTAGACACCCTGTGTACTCATCCCACACGGCCAAAATACACGACGTGTGGAGAAGTACACGACGTGTAGTCCCAAAATTTAGGATTTCTCCCCATTTTCCTTATTTTCTCAAAAACACTTAAGGAAAAGGGAAAATAAGAAACCCGTACCTCACAACTAAGAACCGGGTTCTTACAATAATATTAAATCATTCTTTAATAAAGGGCGATTGAGAAAGAACCCTTACAACATTACTAATTTTGAATAAAAGGCCATTAGAATCTTGAAAATCATATGGTTATGTAAATACCATGAATTAAATCATTGAGAATACCAAAATACATTCTTGGGAAGTATATACACCATATAAATAATAAATTTGTGCATAAATTTAAAGAATCACTCAATGAAGAGAAATTGAGATGAAAATACTCACTTTTGTCTGAAATTTCTTTACAAATGCACTTCACTTTTTTTCATAATTAAAATAAATTCATTAGATATATAAACAATAAACCTATTCATCTATCTTTCACATGTCAAGGTACTTTAATATAAATACCCTAGAGTTTTCATACATAAATTCATCTTATTATAAGAATATTCATTACATATTAATATGATCCACACAAGAACTATAATGCTTCAGTTTGATCAAAAACTTGGATAGATAAAAAATGGTACATAAAATATCTATATTATTTCTCATTTGTTTCCTTATAACTATCACCCTAATTAGACATATCGTACTTAAAAACTTTCTTCATAACCCTAGTAAGGTAAACAAAAGAAAAGGTGAACTCAGATTCCCTATAAGGGTAAACAGAAGATATATCAGTCAAAGATCATATGTGAGAATTAGGTAAGTATAAGGGTTTGAGAACATCATGAAGACTTACAATAATCATACCCAATAAAAAAATATCTTTAAAAATTAATCATGGAATTTTTTTCAATCAAAATAAATAGGACATAAGAGTGAAGGATCATTAATAATCAATCACAATCCATGAGACCATATTATTTTCATAAGACAAAAGTTTTTGAATTGAAATATGAATATAAAATCACGTACCTAATAAAGGTTCTCTCCCAAAACTATCATTATGTAAAAATTACCAAAATGGATAAAAATAATTGGTTATTTCTAATATTCCCTTAGAAGTTACATATATCTATTTTACACCATAATCTCTTAAGATTTTATTTACAACATACTATCTTATGATCTTATCAACTCTGTAATCATTACCCGATGCATTTTAGGGAAATAACAGACCCATTTTATTTTTATTTTTTTGGAATAACCACCTAGGTATGGTTTATAATGGAACAACCAATCATATAATCATAATCTATTCATATGTATTCCACAACATCATGAAAACATTTATCATTACATCAAATCCAAAATAATAGGAAGAAAATAAATTTCATAAAACATTTATCATCATAAATATAAAAAACCCATAAAAGAAATAAATATAGTAACATTGGATACTATACCCAACAATGAAAAAGAAACATTAATGGATTTTTTATAGATTAAAAATAATCTTAAAGGATTACTGAAACATTGTTTTAATGAAAATAGACTTTTCATTTCAAAATCAGCTATTTAAAATATAAATATTTCCAAAATATTATGGGAAATAGTTTCCTTGAAAATAAATAAGGAAACTTATATTGGAATATTCGAGGAAAATATCCATTATAGAATTAGTGTAAAATGATCATATGATGTACATTAAAACAAAAATTCTTTTCACTTTTTTGGTAAAAATTAAAAGCTAACCCATTCAGAAAATGACAAGAAGATTCCTTTAGAATTTTTTTATGAAAACTAAAACATTGGTTTAATTAATTTAACAAATATTTTTATAATATAAAAAACATTATATAAAACATTTAAAAATAGTATGTATGTGGTATAAAATACTATTGACTGAAGAGAGAAATGAAGTTATTTTTATTTAAAAACATTCTTTTATTATATTGAGTACACAAAGAGAGAAAAATTAAGGGAAAACATGCGGTCTATAGGAATAACCATAGTATATGAAAATAAGTAATATTTGAGATATATAGATCATATTATTTAATCATTATAAAATTTTATCATAAACAATGTTATTAAAAAATGATATTTAATCATAAAACCATTAATGCTTTGGTCAGTTTTGTTTCATAAATGAAATGAAATAAATAACATCATATGAAATTTTAAATACCTTGAACATAAGGATATTAATGATAAAAAATTTAAATGGGTAGTGTTTACACCTCATAAATTTAAATAGAAGTATAGCAAGAAACTTGTGTCAATAAAAAAAATGGATACTAAGAACCATTTATAAACAAAAGAAAATTGAGACAAAGAACCCTTACAAATTTGTAATTTTTTGAATAAAAATTAATTAGAAGATTATAAATCATATGTTTTTTTAATACCTTGAATTTAATCATTCATTATACCAAGATACATTCTTGATCTGAATTTACACCATGAAAAGAAATTGGGGTGTAACCTTATAACATGTCACAATCATGATAAATTGAGTTGAAAAATAAAACATTAGAATATTTAAAAAATGGGAAATAGAAAGAAATAAAATTATATAGATATTAAAACCCCATTTAATTTCATAAATATTTATAATACATTAATATTTCTAGTAATCACACTACGTAAAAGAAATAATAGAGTACAATATCAAACTTGTCTTATGAATTTGAAAATGTGACAAAAAAACCATTAATTCATATACGAATTGATTGGTAAGAACTCTACTAACCTATATAAAAAATTAAGATTTAATAAAACTATATAACATAGTAGTATTCATACTTATAATATAATATATTATCCACTTATATCATTTCAACACCCATTTACTAATAAATCTCTATTAAAGCATTATTTCCGGTGTAAAGTACATCATTTTCATGTATGTTTTAGTTTGAAATTTATGGTCCTTGTACTATGACCGTGATTACCCACATATTGTAAATTTTAATAATGATATAAAAAAAATATATTAATTATATTCATATTTATATGCATTCATATTAAGTGGTAATGAAAAATTAATTACATCACTTCATAGAGATGGTAATCCGTATGCACAGAAGTGTGATGTTTCCGCTTTTTGATAGATAGGAAGAAGGAAATTAAAATGATAATTCACATTTATTTTTTTATTATATTATAAATTTTATATATTTTCATTAAATATGTCCATTTTTACCTTCCAATTAATTTGAATATGATAAATAAATCACACCATTTAATAGAGGTGGTGGTCCACATGTACGCACGAGAAACATTTTCATTTACCATTGGATCAAACTGTAGGAAGGTAGATAAGATCATATAAATATAGAAGCATAATTATTTTATAAATATAATATATTAAAATTAAAAACATCATTATAAACACCCAATAAAAATAGTTATGTAAAATGAATCATATTATGATGTGGATGTGGTTGTCCACACATACGCACGATCGATACTTTTATCTACAATTTGATATAGAAGATAGGGTAAATGGTTATTACATAATCATAATTATATATCCGTATGTTTTTATACTATATAAATCATGTTTTTATGGATTCAATTGGTTTATAGGAAGTTAAATAAGAAATAAAATTGAAAACGATGGTTTAAGATTCATATATCTTCTATGAGTGACTTGCTTTGGATTACAAATTCAGATTTGAAAGATTGGACTTATTAAAATACCAACACATATATAATTAATCTAATTAATATAATATGTTTTTATATAATGTATGGTAAAATTTATAAGGCTTAAATTTTTTGAATAAGGGTGGATAAGAGTTTTCCGTTTAAAAGTGAGGGGAGGGACACACATGGAACTTCTTAAAATATTTTTATGATAGAAGGTCATTTTCATAGAAAATTGGATAAAAATTAGAAATTATAAAAAGTTTGGATAATATAAAGTAAAAATATCTTCAAAAAATATGAATTATACATATGTGGGTGACAAAAATTCCCTAATCACTTGGTTTAATCCTTGACAAACCTATTTTAACCTTATCCGTGGTAGTAAATGTATACATATTTTATTATTCACATTGAAAAAAAATTAAGTTGAACATATTATATTATATTAATTGTTATGATTCAAAATTTGAAAAATATTTTACAAGATTAAATTTATATAAGTGGTGGAATTTAATTTTAAATAATCATGAATACCATAACAAAATCCTATTTTAGAGAAATTCATTTCTAAGTTTAAAACATAATTTACCTTAACCCATTTCTTCATTAAAACCATAAAATTAATTTTAGAATTAATGATTTAATGTAAAATATTTTTTTTGTTAAAAATATTAATCAATAGGGAATAATTTAATTTATTAACATAAAAATACATTCTGGGCATAACAACATTTGTTAGAAAAATGTGTTTTAAGAAAAAAAAACTAACATATAACAAAAAAAAATGATTATAACTATGTAATTTTTTAAATTATTTGAAATTAGATGAGTATTATATTAATTTAAGAGAAAATTAATAACATAAGGGCTATTTTACTTGAAAATAAATGTTAATATTTATGAAAATTAGTATTTTCAATATTCTTTGAGGAATAAATCTTTCTTGATAAATCCTAAATATACACCCTAAGATAATAATTTAATTTTTGTTTAAAAAATAATATTAATTATAGAAAATAAAATTTCTATAAAATTTTATAAATTAGTAATGATTTTCATGTGAAAAAATGAAATCAACACCATTTTTTAGGGAAAAATAATTCTTGAAGCATAAAATGACAGTTGAAAATAAATTACTTATTTATTATGAATAAATAATTAAATTAGACTAATCTAAAAACGTTTGTAATTTTTTTTAATAAAATGTTTATTAATATTCATACTATAAAATTTAATGACTAGATTATAACAATTTCATATATCATTGTTCATATAGACTGAGGGTTTTATGAAAGGTAAGATATCAAACACTTACAAATTTTCTAAAGAAAAAATATATTCTAAAATAATGGGGTTCTACATTCTCCCACATTAAATAAATCATGTCCATGTAATTTTTATATGGAAAAAACTATTCTATATTGAAAAATACCTTTGTTGAAAACCCATACCGTCGAATAGAATAATTATAATTCCTTTGAAAGGGTAAGTGATAAACATAAAGTTTACATTAAATAAATTTTAATTTGGTTCCTAGATAAGGAGTTAATTTGTAGGAAGTCACAATATGGAAACGGAGGATAAATATAATGTGAAAATAATAATAGAGAGTCTTAGAGAACATGGTCATGATAATGTTAATGACCAAAAAACTATAAATCTATGAGGGGTGTAAATTAACATCAATTAATAAAATGAAATAATTAAAAGAAAAAAATAATTTTCAATATCTTGTTTCCTAGAGTTGAGGAATTATTATTCCATGGAATAAAATAAAATTTAGTCCCTTGATTTCTATAAATCTATAAATATAATTTTTTTCCTTTGGTTATGTGTTTCAATTAGATTCCACCAATTTTCATCCATATTCCAATGATGAATAAATAATATGATTTTTTCATGATTTAAGCTCTAAAATTACATTTTAATATATTGTTATATCCATAATATAGTGAAATTTCAATCCTTTTGTGTCTATATATTTACGAAAACCAAAGTTATAACGAACCAAAATTTTATAAATAGAAGTTACGTTATTATAATTATGTTATAGATTAAAAAACACATACATCACATAGATAACCCAATAAAAACATTATTATCATAAATGAAGAATGAAATAAGTTGTATTTATAAAAATTATGGAACCTATAATATTTAAATAGTAACAATACTATTGGAATAGTAATATGATCATTATGAATAGTAATCTAGCCAATAGGATAGTAATCTTACCAATGAATGTATAAAAAAAATTTAGGCATGTTATAAATGAAAATAGGATATAATTATATTATAGTACAATGAAATAAATATATTAAAAATGATAAATTAAGTGTTGATATTTTTTTAAAACATTAATAACAATTTTATAATTAATATATTGATTAAAAATATATTTTTTTCAAATATATTATTAAATTAGTATTTTTTTATTATAATTATAAGGCAATGAGTACTTAATTAATTTTTCCAAGTGCCTAAAAATCTATTCAGATATTAAAATTGGTATTTTTCAAATGAATGAATATTTTATTGAAAAAATAAATTTCTCATATTTAGAATATTATTTTCATAAAATGGAGTCCATTTTTTAAATTTACACTTCAAAAAATTACTAGGTTGAATGTTTATGGTTAAACTAAAATGGTTGAATAATTAGTGAATAGTGAATTATAGTAATTTATGATATTAATGTTATAAGTTTAATATATGAATATTTGAGTCATGGATGGTGTAGGATCCCATTGGTTTGAAATATCATGAACCATTAACTATATTTATTCATGGTAATCAACACTATTTCGAGTCATGATCCAAAATAATAAACTGATGAATATAATAATAAAAAACACCCCTCTTCTCCCTTAAAAATACCACCCCTCCCAACCTCTTCTCCTCACACATTATAAGCCTTGTTGCTTGTGTAAATTATTTCTAATTACCTTACCATGAATCTTTACCAGGTCCAATAGCTATTGGTCTCAATAAAAGATCAAACCCATGTTCCTTAAAGAGGTTCTCAATGAGATGATATTGAAGAGGGAAAATCCTCCTTCTTTCTCGTTTAATTTCATTTCTTTTATTATCATTTCCAAAACTTCCCTATCTAAATAACCATGAAATATAAAAAATATTATAAATAATAGAATGTTATTGTGTTAATGGAATACCCATAATAAAATCTCTTCTCTTATCCTTTTATTCTAAAAATGAAAACTTCATCTTGATGTGTTAATGAACCACCTTTATAGATGATGGGATTTCATTTTCCAAGAAAGCCTTAAAGGCTGATCATAAAATGATTAATATGGTTAAATTTGATTTTAATATACATATTATAACTTGTATCATGTTCTATAACCAATAATTAAATATATTATTAAATAAAATGATACTAGTTTATGATGGCCATAAAACCACCTAAATAAATTAGACATTTTCATTAACGTTTTATCTAATGAATCATCCTTATATCATAAAAAATTATATATGATACCATTTAAAATTATATATTTATATTAATATCATTTCATTCAACTTCTTTAATTTTTCTTCCATTTTAAAAGAATTCCCATATATATACTCAAGGGAACCAACCATAAAACATGAAATGAACACTTTCAGAATGATGAAATTGAACTCTATAACTCATCAAAATAGCCATAAATGAACCAAATAAAACTATAATAAATAATACGTGGTTCTGGATTTAGTAAATAACGAATCTAATTTTATTATTTATGATATTAAGTTCAAGTTCATAACGCATCCAGACATAAGGTATGGGGATACCCAAACCCAACTCCCTTTCTTTGGGTTATTCCTCTTTCATACCAAAATCTCAGGGTGAATATTATTTTAATGATCCTTAAGTATAATTTAATTTTTATTACCTCTTATTTCATGGGATATATTGGTTTATAATCTATTTTAATGACAAATAAATACATTCTCTAAAATAACTCTTCTTTATAATGTATCTCTTTACTTTTCTTGAGTTATTTCTTATTCACTAAAAATGATAATTCATCTATCAAATTTGTTCATTTCTATTTTCCATTTGAGAGCCCCAATGTTTATTTATGGATGTATGCTTTGTGAAATTATTATTATACCCACACCTTTCTATTGATTTTTATATGACTATGATTGTTATACGTTCTATGATGCATTCATAATTATGTAAATGTTATGATATGACAGGTGGACCTGAATTTATATACCATTCTAATGAATTGGGTAATGTGATGTATCTCATGAGATTATATTTATTATTTATAAACATGATTATACATTTTTTCACGATTAATATGTGATGATTGTTCACATTTGTTCGGTATGGACATGATAATATCTTTGTTCACAACTATATATTATATTTGTCAACTAGGACTTGATGTTTAATTTTTATAAATTTCCACATTAAATTACTTTATATAATGATTACTATAATTATTATAAAGTTTATAATATTCTGTCATTATGATGAATATGATTATGATCAACCATGTTATATTATTTCATGTCCTTATTTATTCTCTTACTGGGCTATTACCTCTCCCCTTTCATTGATGTATATCCTTAGATGACTATATGTAAAATAGATATTGTGAAATTTATAAGGATAAATAAGAATATTTTAAATAAATGTTTATGTTTTTATAATGCATAAGTGATGTATGAGCATAATTTTTCCAAGACACTAAAACTTTGGATCCTGGTTTTTTAACACTGTTACATTTTTTATCTTAAAAATCATGTCATAGTTATTTAACAAAAAGTATGGTCACTATAGTTGGTATTAGTGCAAGGTTTAGTAAATTTGGGAATTAGGATTAGATAACATTAGTAACAACCATAAGTATGAGACTAAATATATGTAAGCATCCAAGAAGCTTCATTTTAGAAAAATTCTAAACACAAAGATCCCATAAGATATTCCTTTTGAGCTAATTACATAAAATAATATATTATTTATTCATGACTTGTTGAATTTTGTATTTTTCAAACCTTTTTATATTGGAAAGTAGTGGGAACCATGAGAAAATTGGACAACAACCCATGTGAAGGAAAATTAAAATATTTTCCAAATTAAATCGCCAATTCTATGGGATGCAGAATTTATAACAATATTGAAAGAATTACCCTACTATCTTAGGATGAGAACAACAACTTGAACCACATAGAATTTATACCTTCACCTAAAAAGAAGCAGCTAGATATTAAGTCCTTTATATGGAAATGACCACTGATATTTATTGAATCTTCCGATACACTCATTGTATAAAAATGGGTTAACTCAACATTGAAGATATTTTTTATGATCTACTATTCTGAGAAGGAGAATGTAACTTTAGGTGTCTATCGTTTAAATGGAGAAGCTGATCAATGGTGGAAATTGATAATGAATACCCAAACGATAGATGAAATTAAAAAGGAAGAGTGAGAAGACTTTAAGAAAATATTTCTTAATAAGTATTTCCCTCAAACTCTTCATACAAATATGGAAAGAGAGTTCATATATCTAAAGAAAAAGGAAGGTGAATCTATAAGGCCCCAGCCTTAAACCTTACTTAATCTTGAGTTATTACAAGATTACACATTGAGGATCTTTTCAGGTTTAGAGTTTTAGAGAATTAGATCATGAAACTTGCATTACATTCCACATTTAAACAAAGTGGTTACATAAAAGACAATATTCATTCTTCCCATCAAAGGAAACCTATTTAAAATAAAACACGGATTCTTTCTTGACACATCCTTGACACTATCATCACATCATGTACCTTTCCCTTGACCTGTGAAAAACATTTCAAAAACTTGGGATGAGCATAAAAATCTCAGTAAGGGTTATAAAAATATGGAAAGGAAACATGAGTTCATAAATACATAAGAATGAAATCATACTTTACCCATAAAACATAGGCATATCAAATCATGAATAAATCATAGAAAACATAAGACATAAAGGTAAGTTGAGGCATTCATAACATTCTTACGTAGGGAGTAACCCTCTTGGTTACGTTTGGAATACCCATCACAGTATATTCCCTAAATCTCTTCGGAGAAACCTTAACGTTTCACTCCTTCGCGTTACCCAATGCATTGGAGAGCTATATCGGGCTCACCCGCCCTTAGTTTATCACGGAACCACCCGTTTTCATAAAAATGCCCAGGAACCATAACATAAATGTATCACATAAAACATGAATAAAGGAAACATAACATTTCCACATTTCAATCACAATATAACATTTCAGTATATTGAAATAATGAATCCATTCAAAAAGAAACCATTTCCAAAACCATTTAAAACATTTAATAAAGAGATTTTTGAATCAAAGTGTCCCATACCACCTTGAGGCTTTTAACATTTTAAACCATTAATATCCATATAAATAAATCCTTAAAACCATTTTGAAAACATGGATATTAATAATAACAAATAATTAAAACATTTAAAACGATATTTTGGTTGAAGGGGTTTTACCAAAATTAGAGACACTTGAATACAATAATCGAGGAATAACATTTAGTCAGAATTTTATAATATCATGAGAATAAAAGGATTCATGATATAATACTCCAAAGGACAGTATATACACCATATAAGAGTGAATTGGTGCATAACAACAATGATCCCTCAATAGAAATGTCAAATGTGATGAAATCCCTTATAAAGAAGGTATCCTTAAATTAAGGACAAATAAATCTCAAAAAAATATGTGTGACAAATATATATACACCCAATATAAGTGGATATTAAGTGTAAAACAATAAAAGTTCATTCACACATATTCAATGGATGACATATTCAATGACTACAAGTTGAACCCAAAGAAATCGAAATTGGGTTAAAAAGTTCCCTTGACAGCCTAACAGCATCACATCAAAATGAGTTGATGAGAGATAAAAAGTGTATCTCATAACTTGGACATAAAATTTACATCAATAAGGATGTATGAGAACATATCCCAACATAAAAATATGTAAATTAAAAGACCCAATAAAAGAAGTCTTCTAAAAAAGAGGAGGGTGAAAGGTTCCCTTACCGACTTGGGTATCTTTCAAAACATACACCCCATGAAAGAAAGACAATAGGTCATTGATGTAAATACTCATAAACGAAAGTATATTACACAAAGAGTAGAATAATGGGAAGTACACACACCAATCAATGGAATTTGTGGCAAATGTAGCATAAATCTCACGGGAATAAAAGTGAGATGAAAAATCCCTTACGAAAACTCGGCAGCCTAACAGCGCCACATAAAACTTCTGAATATGGATTGATGAGATAAAATAGGGTATCTCATCACATTACAATAAAATGTACATAAAGAGGAATATAAAATAACATCCCCCAACATTACAAAGAGGAGATTAAAAGAAGTGACATAAAGGAGAGTACTTAAAAAGAAAGAGAGAGGTTAGATCTCTTACGAAAGTTCGGCAGCCTAACGACGCCACTCAAAACTTCCAAAATGGATTGATGAGAGTGAATAGGGTCCCTCATCACATGAACATAAAAATTACAGTAAGTGTAATATAAAATATCATCCCAATAACAATAAAGATGATCTTTAAAAGGAATGACATAAAAGTGTGTACTAAAAAAGAAAGAGAGGAGTAGGATCCCTTACCTCGGGTCCGACTTGACTCGATCGTTCTTTAATGTCCTGAATAATAAACTTGAGTTAATTTCCACTTTATTAAGAACCTTTTTCTAGTTCATTATTCCTATTAGATCACTTATTTACATGTTATAAACATTATGTAAACATTTAAGTTAATAATGTTTGTTTTGTCGATATTTGGTTCTTAAGTCGAAAGTGGACTTCTTACCATTACATGTTGTTCGTGTGGTCAAATGTTTATTATATCCAGAATAATATTCATGATTTGGATATCATATATGTCATATATATCCAGTACATGCATGAATTTATAACATTACATAATCATTTAGAGGTAAGAAATGAAATGCACCGTTCATGGAGACGGTAAGCCGTACGTACGCATGAACGCTACTTTCATTTCTATTTCATATTTTATAGAATGGAATAATAATGATATAAAGGTATATTATAATTACAGTATAATATCATATATAATATCATAGTTCCATCCTTTATACGTCCCATATATGGTATTTAACAAATCAAATCACTTTGAGGGGGCGGTAGTCCGCACTTCCTTAAATGAAGATATCGCGTATACCCATAATGGAAGCCATAAAGGTAAGACAAAAATGAAAAATACAGAAGCGTAAATAAAACATAAACATATTATATATCATATATAAAAATAGTGACATCATAATGTCCACCTTTGAAGGTGTTAAATGAGTATTGAACAGTCATCGTTTCGGGAGGCAGAATTTCACCATCCACGGAAACCGTATGTTCTTTAACCATTTGATGTAGTTGTGTGAGAGTGTAGCTCGAATAAATCTTATAACAACATCCTAGTATATTGAAGATACTGGTGTTGTTACAAAAGAAGTAAATAAAAAGAGTTTAGGGGGTTGTAGAAGCAAAATAAAACAAATGAACATGAGAGAGTGAATTACCTTTAAAAGTGTAACTCCTTTTGATTTAAGCCTAAAGGCTTCCTTTGAAAGGATTCTGCCCAAAGGGAATCCTCTAGGATGAGGAGAGGGATGTGGAGAGATTAAATGGGCAGGGGTTGGCCGAGCCAAAGGCTTGAGGAGTGTGTTAAATGAGGTATAGGTGGGGGCCTTTTATAAGAGGAGAGGAGGGGCACTTTTTGAAAGTAAAGAAATATTACTTTATTTGAAAATGTGTTTCGGTTTCAAAAGGTCCCACATTGATATAATTCGTGGATAAGGTGATAAGGCTTCCAAATACACTCATACAATAAGTTTTGGACATGTGTAGTTCATAGATTTTACATTATCTTTCCATTTTATTTAAATCTCAAATAATGATGTCATCGCTGCATCATTATTATGTCATAAATAATTTAATTTATTTAATGTCTAAAAATTATAAAAAAATACTGTGATGTAGGAAATATTTTTAGATTTCCAATTAATATTTATAATCAAAAAGATGACTTGTATAACCCCACTTAAAAATTGTTTTAGTAAAACATATCTGTTTGTGTCAATTTTACTTTTACATTAAATAAAATGTTATTTATGTCATTTCCCAAACAAA
Organism: Viscum album; assembly: GCA_963277665.1. Lineage (NCBI taxonomy): Eukaryota > Viridiplantae > Streptophyta > Magnoliopsida > Santalales > Viscaceae > Viscum > Viscum album. The sequence goes on along the minus strand of OY728131.1, from coordinate 1,507,433,668 downwards.
GTGGATCCATGGGGTCCCCAAGTTGACCCATGGCTTGTATTGGTCGGCCATGATAAAACCAATGAGGGTAAGACATGTGTCAAGCTCATCTCATTTTATTAAAGCATTATTTTTACCTTAAACTACACTAATTACCACTAATCGCGATTAAAAACTTAATAAGTTACTATTCACCAAAAAATTATTTTAATCTCATTGAACCACATTTTACTTCTTAATGAAAACCATTTATGTCGGATTTTTGAAAATCAAAACACAATGATGGCAAAATTTCATTTAAACGGAAAAATCAGTTTTTATAAGTACCACTTAGTGGTTTCACTATTCATCAAAAATTGAAGTTTTTCAGAAAAATCCCAAAAATTCACCCTAAGCTATATTTGATATTCTGAATTCAAAAATGAAGTCCGTTTTAAAAAATTCAAAACATATAAGTCACATTAATTAATTTAATAATTAATTCCCGCTGTCATGACAAATAGCGTGTTTTATGAAACAATAAGTATCAAAAGATTGACACTAGTTTAAGTCTGATTTCAAAGTGAAATTGATTCCAACGACCACTATTGGATTTAATTGTAAAAATATTTTCTAATTTCACTTTAAAACCAATTAAAAATATAATCTAATCATATAAATAAATTATATTAAAAAGTGGTTTTGAATTAAAATACAACATTTTACACTATTCATTAAAAAATGAACTTTATCGGAAAGATACCAAAAATTTACACAAAGTAAATTTTGATGTCCCGATTCTTAATAAGAGTTTTATTTGGTCCAAAAGAATGTTTAAGAGTGAACAAAACTATATTTAATGACGGTTCTCCATCAAAAGGTGATAAGTGAACCTTTAGTGAAAACTAGGGCATATATGCCTAAAATTAAATTCTTTCCGTATTTTAAGCCTTTATATTTTATTGTATAAATGTAAAAATATTTAAGAACATATATAATCATATTTTAGTTATTTCTATCCATTCCCGCCATTACAACGGCTACATGTTAACTACCATTTAGAATAATATTATTTTATTATTAGAGTGCAACGTAAGATTCCCAAGAAACTCGTTGTTGCGTGTTGGGTACGCCATCGAGCATAGCGTCCCCTTTAAAGTCATATTAATATTTTATTCACAAATATGGATAAATATGAAAATTCATATTCCTTATTTACCTGGGGTGTTACATCCTTCCCCCCTTTTGGGAATTGCGTCCTCGCAATTTTAAAATTGCGCTTGGAAACATCCTTGAACGTCCCATATCGGAGAAGAGTCGGTAAAAAAAATCACTTTAAAATAAAGAAAGATAAGTACAAAGGTCACCCGAGTTAACCCATACTAGGATTCCAAGTATGAAAATATGGACATGGAGGAAAAAACAAAGGGTCATGTTCTGATGGAGAGTGATAGAAAACATGTTTAGGAGAAAGTTAACCACGAGAAAATCACAAACTTGTGATGGGTTAAACGGTATTCGATTCCCCAGTAGGAAAGGTTAACAGACAACATTTTTGTTTTAAGTTACTTTTTATTGAGGAATTTATTCATAAGGAAGCATAATCACTTATCATGTTGACTTTCAACTTTTACTAGATTCCTTAGTCAAACTCATATTTTTTCCAAAAGACGAGTATCTAGGGAGACTTGTTCGCATTAAGAGTACTATAATCAACTTCTAGAGAATCACCTAATCCCCAAAAGAGAACTATATACATCCCATGTTTTTAGGCTTTAACCAAAACCAAAACGAAAAAGGTTAGTACAAGATCAGATAATCCAGAAAAGGATAACCCCTTATAAAAAGAAAATCTATTCTTAATCTCCAAAATTTGTCCAACAAAACCCAAAGTTCAACGAGGACCATACGATAAACAATTTGTCCATAAAATTCTTCAAAGTAAACCAATATAAGATTGAAACCCAAATATTTGAAGGATTTAGTCACATAGTCTTCCAAGTTAAATCGTAACATTTATCTCCAAACAACATCAGTTGCTCCTAAAGTCTCACATTGAAAAGTAATTATCCTAATAACATATCCTCCAAAATCAACTTACTCTTAATTCATAAAATCATATAACTAAAAAGAATCAGTCAAACTAACCAGGGGCTTCACGTAGTCCAGTGGTAGGCGATAAATACCAGTCACACTTTGGTTGTGGGTTCGATTCCCGCAGCATTGTCCGACGCGACGGGTTGTCACACGGTCTGCGTGTTGTCCTTTTTCCAAAACTATATAATTCTCTAATCATTACCCAAAAAGGGATAAAATCATCAAAATAACCATAACATAATTTCACCTCAATTTTATCTCATGCCTTTCACTTCAATCATAACATATGGTAACCCATAATTACCTCAAAAGTAAGGATCATATAAACCCAAATGGTTCTTTATAACTATGTCCACAAAAGAAAAGATAACTATTACTTGAATAAAATTTGCCTATATTAAACATCAGGGTTACACATAATATAAAAAGTCTTCTAATGTAACCCCATCATCAAAAGAGACTTAATACTCTTAATAATTTCACCCTAACTCTTGAAGCCCTCATATGCTGACATCTTACTCATTCAACATTCTTCATGATCCATTATCCATTCCTTTCCAACTTATTCCGAAATAACTCTTTCCTACAAACAAAATCATGAATCATATCCTAAGATTCCAAAATAAGAAAACAATAGTCATGAAATAGTACATACCTTTGATTGGTCATTGTCAGTTTTTTCATCCTCAATCCGAATGGCATTAGGTATTGGTAAACGAATATTGGTACGCTCTTGGTGACCCCATTCACGAAACTTCTTCATAGGACATGTGTTTGCATAATGACCATGCACACCACATTTAAAACATTCAATTGAACCCTCAGAAAGAACTTCTTTCCCTTTCCTCGAGTCAACTGGATGCTTCCTTTTTCCATGGCAGGTTCTTGCTTTATGACCTTCATTTCCACATCTATAGCATATTTCTGTCCCTTTGAAACATTTTCCTAGGTGTTTCTTTCCACATCTTTGACACATAGGTTTTTGAACACACTTACCTTTATGATTATTACCTGTACTTCCGTAGGGATTTGTTTCTTGCATATATGATGCCTTAGAGAAATCTCCAAGGTTTAGGTGGTCAATCATGACTCCAAATAGTTGGTTGAGGATAATCAAAAGAGTTCTCATTGCAACTCCCATATCATTCAATTTCTTGCTCAAAGAACTGTCACAGTTTCCTTCACATCCACTGTTACTTTGGTGCCTGCTAGATCCAGCCATTTACTAAAACCAAAAAGGTCAGTGTGAGTATATCAACAAAACCATCATGTACTAATGAGTAAGATAGACAATAAGATATACTTACTCATTCACTTTATCTAAAACTAAGACTCTTTCTGAAATCCTAACCATTATGGTAATTGTCAATTATGCTTAAAGAATACCCTAACCTCTAAAGTTATCTAAACCGACCTTTGATACCAACTATAAGGCCCCAGCCTTAAACCTTACTTAATCTTGAGTTATTACAAGATTACACATTGAGGATCTTTTTAGGTTTAGAGTTTTAGAGAATTAGATCATGAATCTTGCATTACATTCCACATTTAAACAAAGTGGTTACATAAAAGACAATATTCATTCTTCCCATCAACGGAAACCTATTTAAAATAAAACACAGATTCTTTCTTGACACATCCTTGACACTATCATCACATCATGTACCTTTCCCTTGACTTGTGAAAAACATTTCAAAAACTTGGGATGAGCATAAAAAGCTCAGTAAGGGTTATAAAAATATGGAAAGGAAACATGAGTTCATAAATACATAAGAATGAAATCATACTTTACCCATAAAACATAGGCATATCAAATCATGAATAAATCATAGAAAACATAAGACATAAAGGTAACTTGAGGCATTCATAACATTCTTACGTAGGGAGTAACCCTCTTGGTTACGTTTGGAATACCCATCACAGTATATTCCCTAAATCTCTTCGGAGAAACCTTAACGTTTCACTCCTTCGCGTTACCCAATGCATTGGAGAGATATATCAGGCTCACCCGCCCTTAGTTTATCACGGAACCACCCGTTTTCATAAAAATGCCCAGGAACCATAACATAAATGTATCACATAAAACATGCATAAAGGAAACATAACTTTTCCACATTTCAATCACAATATAACATTTTAGTATATTGAAATAATTAATCCATTCAAAAAGAAACCATTTCCAAAACCATTTAAAACATTTAATAAAGAGATTTTTGAATCAAAGTGTCCAATACCACCTTGAAGCTTTTAACATTTTAAACCATTAATATCCATATAAATAAATCCTTAAAACCATTTTGAAAACATGGATATTAATAAGAACAAATAATTAAAACATTTAAAACGATATTTTGGTTAAAGGGGTTTTACCAAAATTAGAGACACTTGAATACAATAATCGAGGAATAACATTTAGTCAGAATTTTATAATATCATGAGAATAAAAGGATTCATGATATAATACTCCAAAGTACAGTATATACACCATATAAGAGTGAATTGGTGCATAACAACAATGATCCCTCAATAGAAATGTCAAATGTGATGAAATCCCTTATAAAGAAGGTATCCTTAAATTAAGGACAAATAAATCTCAAAAAAATATGTGTGACAAATATATATACACCCAATATAAGTGGATATTAAGTGTAAAACAATAAAAGGTCACTCACACATATTCAATGGATGACATATTCAATGACTACAAGTTGAACCCAAATAAATCGAAATTGGGTTAAAAAAGTTCCCTTGACAGCCTAACGACATCACATCAAAATGAGTTGATGAGAGATAAAAAGTGTATCTCATCACTTGGACATAAAATTTACATCAATAAGGATGTATGAGAACATATCCCAACATAAAAATATGTAAATTAAAATACCCAATAAAAGAAGTCTTTTAAAAAAGAGGAGGGTGAAAGGTTCCCTTACCGACTTGGGTATCTTTCAAAACATACACCCCATGAAAGAAAGACAATAGGTCATTGATGTAAATACTCATAAACAAAAGTATATTACACAAAGAGTATAATAATTGTCAGTACATACACCACTCAATGGAATTTGTGGCAAATGTAGCATAAATCTCACGGGAATAAAAGTGAGATGAAAAATCCCTTACGAAAACTCGGCAGCCTAACAACGCCACATAAAACTCCCGAATATGGATTGATGAGATCAAATAGGGTATCTCATCACATTAAAATAAAATGTACAGAAAGAGGAATATAAAATAACATCCCCCAACATTACAAAGAGGAGCTTAAAAGAAGTGACATATAGGAGAGTACTTAAAAAGAAAGAGAGAGGTTAGATCTCTTACGAAAGTTCGGCAGCCTAACGGCGCCACTCAAAACTTCCAAAATGGATTGATGAGAGAGAATAGGGTCTCTCATCACATGAACATAAAAATTACAGTAAGTGTAATATAAAATATCATCCCAATAACAATAAAGATGAGCTTTAAAAGGAATGACATAAAAGTGTGTACTTAAAAAGAAAGAGAGGAGTAGGATCCCTTTCCTCGGGTCCGACTTGACTCGATCGTTCTTTAACGTCCTGAATAATAAACTTGAGTTAATTTCCACTTTATTAAGAACCTTTTTCTAGTTCATTATTACTATTAGATCACTTATTTCCATGTTATAAACATTATGTAAACATTTAAGTTAATAATGTTTGTTTTTTCGATATTTGGTTCTTAAGTCGAAAGTGGACTTCTTACCATTACATGTTGTTCGTGTGGTCAAATGTTTATTATATCCAGAATAATATTCATGATTTGGATATCATATATGTCATATATATCCAGTACATGCATGCATTTATAACATTACATAATCATTTAGAGGTAATAAATGAAATGCACCGTTCATGGAGACGGTAAGCCATACGTACGCATGAATGCTACTTTCATTTCTATTTCATATTTTATAGAATGGAATAATAATGATATAAAGGTATATTATAATTACAGTATAATATCATATATAATATCATAGTTCCATCCTTTATACGTCCCACATATGGTATTTAACGAATCAAATCACTTTGAGGGGGCGGTAGTCCGCACTTCCTTAAATGAAGATATCGCGTATACCCATAATGGAAGCCATAAAGGTAAGAAAAAAATGAAAAATACAGAAGCGTAAATAAAACAGAAACATATTATATATCATATATAAAAATAGTGACATCATAATGGCCACCTTTGAAGGTGTTAAATGAGTATTGAACAGTCATCGTTTCGGGAGGCAGAATTTCCCCATCCACGGAAACCGTATGTTCTTTAACCATTTGATGTAGTTGTGTGAGAGTGTAGCTCGAATAAATCTTATAACAACATCCTAGTATATTGAAGATACTGGTGTTGTTACAAAAGAAGTAAATAAAAAGAGTTTAGGGGGTTGGAGAAGCAAAATAAAACAAATGAACATGAGAGAGTGAATTACCTTTAAAAGTGTAACTCCTTTTGATTTGAGCCTAAAGGCTTCCTTTGAAAGGATTATGCCCAAAGGGAATCCTATAGGATGAGTAGAGGGATGTGGAGAGATTAAATGGGCAGGGGTTGGCTGAGCCAAAGGCTTGAGAAGTGTGTTAAATGAGGTAGAGGTGGGGGCCTTTTATAAGAGGAGAGGAGGGGCACTTTTGGAAAGTAAAGAAATATTACTTTATTTGAAAATGTGTTTCGGTTTCAAAAGGTCCCACATTGATATAATTCGTGGATAAGGTGATACGGCTTCGAAATCCACTCATTCAATAAGTTTTGGACATGTGTAGTTCATAGATTTTACATTATCTTTCCATTTTATTTAAATCGTCAAATAATGATGTCATCGCTGCATCATTATTATGTCATAAATAATTTAATTTATTTAATGTCTAAAAATTATAAAAAAATACTATGATGTAGGAAATAGTTTTATCTTTCCAATGAATATTTATAATAAAAAAGATGACTTTTATAACCCCACTTAAAAATTGTTTTAGTAAAACATATCATGTTTGTGTCAATTTTACTTTTACATTAAATAAAATGTTATTTATGTCATTTCCCAACCAATGTGGATCCATGGGGTCCCCAAGTTGACCCATGGCTTTTCTTGGTCGGACATGATACAACCAATGAGGGTAAGACATGTGTCAAGCTCATCTCATTTTATTAAAGCATTATTTTTACCTTAAACTACACTAATTACCACTAATCGCGATTAAAAACTTAATAAGTTACTATTCACCAAAAAATAATTTTAATCTCATTGAACCACATTTTACTTCTTAATGACAACCATGTATGTTGGATTTTTGAAAATCAAAACACAATGATGGCAAAATTTCATTTAAACGGAAAAATCAGTTTTTATAAGTACCACTTAGTGGTTTCACTATTCATCAAAATTGAAGTTTTTCAGAAAAATCCCAAAAATTCACCCTAAGCTATATTTGATATTCTGAATTCAAAAATGAAGTCCGTTTTACAAAATTCAAAACATATAAGTCACATTAATTAATTTAATAATTAATTCCCGCTGTCATGACAAATAGCGTGTTTTATGAAACAATAAGTATCAAAAGATTGACACTAGTTTAAGTCTGATTTCAAAGTGAAATTGATTCCAACGACCACTATTGGATTTAATGGTAAAAATATTTTCTAATTTCACTTTAAAACCAATTCAAAATATAATCTAATCATATAAATAAATTAGATTAAAAAGTGGTTTTGAATTAAAATACAACATTTTACACTATTCATTAAAAAAATGAACTTTATCGGAAAGATACCAAAAATTTACACAAAGTAAATTTTGATGTCCCGATTCTTAATAAGAGTTTTATTTGGTCCAAAAGAATGTTTAAGAGTGAACAAAACTATATTTAATGACGGTTCTCCATCAAAAGGTGATAAGTGAACCTTTAGTGAAAACTAGGGCATATATGCCTAAAATTGAATTCTTTCCGTATTTTAAGCCTTTATCTTTTATTGTATAAATGTAAAAATATTAAAGAACATATATAAACATATTTTAGTTATTTCTATCCATTCCCGCCATTACGATGGCTACATGTTAACTACCATTTAGAATAATATTATTTTATTATTAGAGTGCAACGTAAGATTCCCAAGAAACTCGTTGTTGCGTGTTGGGTACGCCATCGAGCATAGCGTCCCCTTTAAAGTCATATTAATATTTTATTCACAAATATGGATAAATATGAAAATGTCATATTCCTTATTTACCTGGGGTGTTACAGAATCTATCATAACTTATAAAGAAAACTTCACAAGTATTTAAAATTATGCATCTGGTTTTTTTATTAATAGTGACAGTAAGATAGATAAATTATTAAGTGGTTTAAAACCACACCTTTGAAAGACTCTACTTATCCATGAATTTGGCAGTTATGAAGAAGTGGTCTCATGTGATATCAATGTATAGGTGGAGTTTTGAGATTGGTTCCATTATTATAAAGACAAGAATAAAACAATGGTGTTTCATTCTTGTGGGTCAAATAAAAAAGGAGGAAAGAGGATCCAACCACCCATGTGTTAAAAATATGTGAGGAACCATGATGGGAATTTCTTCAAGGGGATGGAAAAATTTTTCACATGCAGGAGAGAAGTCCATCAAGCTCATGAATGTTCAAGAGACAAAAAGAGGATGGAAAACATGATGGGGGGAATTGGGGAACCTCCTATTATAACACCTATGGTTCAATCCTCCAACTATAAGAAAAAAGAGAACTATACAAACTAGTTCACTAAAACTTGATCTATTAACAGTAATTAGTGTCACCAGGCACAAAATCCAAAGGATCAAGGGAAAGATTATTCCATCACTACTGCTGAAGCGGATAATGAAAAAGAAGTCATACAAGGTACACTTCCTATTCCATAAATAATAAAAAAAGTATTATTTGATTCTAGTTCTATTAATTCCTTTATATTATGAATGTTTTTTTGAAATATTAAATTCAAGACCTGATACCTTGAAGTATAGATATACTTAAAAACACCTAGTGGTGCGATCAATGAAACCCAAGTGTTGGACTCTTCTCTTATTGGCACATATGGGATTATTCTTCCATTGAATCTCGTAATACTCCCCACCATGGAATTTGAAATTATACAAGACTTGGATTAGATCTCATTATATATAGAATAAATATACTTTTAGGAAAAGTAAATATCTTTTCATATTCTGAACAGTCCCATACACTTATACAAATGCTTGTAAGATCATGAATCTCAATTAGAATATCCATCAATTGTATAGGTGTTGATACTATGTGCATTAAAATATTTGTCCAAAATGGTTGACTTGAAGAAAAAAATTAAACTTGAGGAAATTCCTATTATGATGGAATAAACTAATTTATTTTTGGATGAGTTTCCTAGACTTACCCTAGATCATGAGTTAGAGTTATCAATAGAACTTAGAGTTGTGTCACTTTTATCTCAAAATGTCCCCACAGGATGGCCAAAATCAGACTAGAAGAGTAAAAGATGCATCTCTAAGGGAATTTGGATAAGGGCTCTTACACCCTAGTGAATCTCCTTTGGATGCGCCTATTCTTTTCTTAGAGAAAAGGGGTGGATCAATATAGATCTGTATCAATTATCAGGATCTCAATAAGAACACTATAAAGAACAAGTATTATCTTTCTAGGAATGATTACTTGTTCGATCATGTATGAGTAGCTCAATACTTCTCAAAGGTAGTTCTTAATTCTAGATATCATCAAATAAATGTGAATAATAAAGATATTCATAATGATACATTTTGTACCATGTATGGGAACTATGATTTTATTGTGATTCCCTTTAGCATTAAAAATTCCATTATAATCTTCATAGATTATATGAAAAGATTCTTTAGGCTTTACCTTGAAATATATATTGTAGTGTGTATCACTGATTTTCTTATCTACTGATAGACTAACGAAAAACATGAAGAATATCTATGGATTGTGATGTCAACATTATGGAAGGAGAAATTGTATGCCAAGTTCATCAATGTGACTTTTGGATACTGCAAGTCACATTCATGGGACATGTGATATGAAATGTCAATACATTAACCATAAACCATGAATGGTATACAAATAGAACATCCACAGTCAAACATATCATAACTCATTCAATACAATATAGAATATTTTATTATAAAAAATCAAACTCAATCCAAAATAATATCCCGTAAAGGATGCTGACATAGTTGAAAATGATGATTAAACCTTTTTGAGGGAAATATCCTTTTTGTAAAATCATTTAAAAGTAAAACATTTATAAAGGAAGTAATTTAAAAGGGATTTTCGAATCAAAGTGTCCCATACCACTTTGAAACTTTTGAAAAGAATTATCATTTCAAAACATTCATGTCCATATAAATAAATCCTTAAAATCAATTTAAAAACATGGACATTAATTAAAAACATTTAGAAAGATAAATCTTTAAAACATTTAAAATTATGATATTGATAAAGAGAACCTTTCAAAAATCCTTAAAATAGTCATTTTGAAATCATTTATATGAAAAATGGACATGGATGATAAAAATGTCCCAGTAAATACTTACACATAAACAATCTCAGATAATAATGAGATTGAGTAATTAACCATTACCAATTTTGTAACTTACGAAACATACACCCCATGGAAGTGGTATTATACAATGAATATATAAATACACATAAATTAAAGTTTATTACACAAAGAATACAATTATGGGTAGTACATACACCACACAAAAGGAAATGGTGGCAATATGACATAAATCTCACGAGAATAAGGCGTGAGATGAAAACTCCTTACCTTGGACTTTCCTTTAGTAGAGGGTACATTTAACCTTCTATATGAAGACTATATTATGTTATTAAATTATACCAAAACCATATTAATATTTATGATATCATACATTATTCATTAATGACTTTATACTACCCATTTAATAACAATTTCCATGTTATATTAATATTTCGGGTAATAATCGCTTTATTTATCATACCTGTTTTAACTTGTTACTCTTGATTATACCACTTAGATCATGATTTAAATACTTAAAAAATATAAAACATGATTTAAATATCATATATATTTAGAATATAAATATTTATAATAGACTTATATATGAAATAGAAAACACCGTTTATGGTGATGGCAGTCCGTACGTACGCATAAACGTTGTTTCCATTTTAATATAGAATTGAATGGAAGTAAGTGAATAAAATATATGTAAGTACATAAATACTTATATATATAAATATATATTTCTATAGGAGAATTATTATGTCATATAATACATACTTATTAGTAATATATATTTTTATAATCATCGATGAATGGTGAACTTGGAAATGAATCTCATCGCATCGTGGAGACAATAATCCGTACGTACACACGAGCGAAAATATCATTCTTTTGATATTAAAATAATATATAATTTGATGGTATATCATATATACAGAATACTTATCATGTTATATTTATTATTTACATCAAATTCACATCAATATTATACCCATCCAAATAATAATGTATTGAATAACAATTACACCACGATGTGGAGACGGTAAGCCGTACGTACACACATATGGTGACATGTCATTAAAAGGATGGATATAATACTAAATATGGTAGGTGATAAATCCCAATCACACTATGGTTGTGGGTCCAATTCCCGCAGCTTTGTCTAACGCGACGGGTTGTCACACAGCCTGCGTGTAGTCCTTTTTATAAAAATCCAAAAATAACCTTAACAATAGTATCCAATTTGAAACTTAATCCATACCAACCATTAGAATTATCCAAAATACTTTTATCCAAACTCATAGTACAAAATTTATAAGGAAGGTAAACACAATGCATATACTTTTTTTCATGTAATAACATGTGAATACCTTCATCATGTATTCTTTTAAAACACTACAACTTCCTGAATTACTATAAAACATTATTTATTACATTCATGCTCCCTTATTACTTATAGAATACTGGATATACTCCTTCTATCCAAATATGTTTTAAACTCCAACAATGATGGAATATAAAAATCATTAATCTGTTTCAAGGTAGTCAATAATATCCAATATAATTTATCCAAATCAACCATCTCTTATTCCAAAATCACTACCTCATTATCCGGACCATATTAAGGATTACATTTCCTTCAACCATTTATTTTTCCAAAAAGTGTAGCTTACTATTATGTCACTTTTTTTAGAATTATATAATCTCAAATCCTCAATAAAATAGTACTGTAGTACAATCTTTATTTATCATCATAATTCATATAACCAGTATGCTGTAGATACAACACTCAAATGAAATAATTCTATAATAACAACATAAGAAAACTAGTCATTCATCTTCATCTAAGGAAGTATCATAGCCAGATTATTATCCAATGACATCATTTACAGTATACTCTTATTACTGGGACATTGATTCACGTAGTGTCTCAACACCTTATAGATGAAACATTTTACATTTGAAAACTTTTTATTACCCTTGCAATCACGTACTTGGTGTCCTTTTTCTCCACACTTATAACAAACTCCCATTTCCTTCAAGCATTTACCAAGGTTATTATTTCACATTTATCACATATGGGAAAATCCTCCTTTCCCCTATTCCCTTTATCCATCTTTATATCTACTGTCATTTTCTTCTCTTTCTTCCCTTCAAAGCCATAGGACTCAGAAAATTCTTTACTTATCTTACTAACACATGATATTATTTCTTGATATGTTGAGAATACATGGGAGAATATTTCCCTTCTAAATGTTGGATTAATACCATGAATGATATAAACCTTATTACTCTTTGGATCATACGTATTTCTGGAGTTATCATTACTTCTACTGGACGCCATTTATAAACAATGGCATACACTAGGTCAGTCTATGAATCACAATTCATAATTCCAAACATGTAAAATACCTAACGTAAATTGAAAAGTTTATAGATATAATTCATAATCACAAAAATGTTTTCTTTAAGGAGGTATATACTCATAAACCCTTCATAGTGGTTTGTAAAGAAAATGAGAATTATCCTAATCATATCCCCCGGGAGTGTCGTAACCAAGAGTGCCGCAAGGCCCGTTGTCGTGCACCAGTTCCCGTTCGAGTCTAGCTCAAAGCGGTGTTTTCAAGTTTTACCCCTAGGTACATCTGTGCCACGGCCACCTCTACCTGCTCGTACCCAGACATGGATGTATTTTCTTGGAAAACTTACAAAACCTTTATATTACCAAAATTCTTGGAAGTTATTTTATAATAATATTCAAAGTCTATCTTAGGGCTATGTTCTCTAATAAAAGTTTATCTAAATCTATTTCCCAAGGTTATTTCTATACTTCCTCTGATACCAACTGTAACACCCTGACCCCAGTTACCCAGAGTCGGTGCATTATTTTAATACATTGGCATGGTTACAAGGAATTAAGTCCTAAAGGACTGATCAGTTTAGTAGTCTTGGAAAATAGATTACATACATGAATTTTACATTACAACTTATAAAATACAACAGAAAATAAATAATCCTTTATTAATTCCATTATTCCTTTAGCTTAACCCTGCATATCAATCACAATACACTTCTTGGAATCCTGGGAATAATAAAACATAGAAAGGGGTGAGCTTAAACGCTCAGTAAGGGTAAGAAATATAATGGAAGATTACATAAATATTAAGCATGGTGAATAATTGAAACCACATGCCTTTACCAATAAAAAACATGAATACTTTTATGGAAGGAATAAGAGCTGAGTAAATAATTCCATATTAAAACATAATCATGGGTATTGTACTAGTAGAATGACCACATGAACCGTCAATATTATTTTCATAATGAGGGAATGTATAATGCCGGACATTCTAAAAAATTTTGTCAAGACCTCGGCCAAGATGTCTAAAAATGATTAAGTCCTCATCCAAAACCATATCTCAAATTGGGAATGCTCTCGACCAATTCCACGTCTAGTTTTCTCATGATACCTACCGATTCATCGAGGATCTATAGCGGGCTCCACCCGTCACTTACTAAGTCCAATACATTCCTCATATGAAAAGTTTGAAATATAACATAAACATTCGTATTAAAACTAGAATAGGAAATGTCAATACATTAATCATAAACCATGAATGGTATAGAAATAGAACATCCATAGTCAAACATTTCATAACTCATTCAATGTAATATGTAATACTGTATTATAATAAATCAACCACAATCCAAAATAATATCCCGTAAACGATGCTAACATATTTGAAAATGATGAGTAAAACTTTTTGAGGGAAATATCCTTTTTGTAAAATCATTTAAAAGTCAAACATTCATAAAGGAAGTAATTTAAAAGGGATTTTCAAATCAAAGCATCCCATACCACTTTGAAACTTTTTAAAAGAATTATCATTTCAAAACATTCATGTCTACATAAATAAATCCTTAAAATCATTTTAAAAACATGGACATTAATTAAAAACATTTAGAAAGATAAATATTTAAAACATTTAAAATTATGATCTTGATAATGAGTACCTTTCAAAAATCCTTAAAATATTCATTTTGAAATCATTTATATGAAAAATGGACATGGATGATAAAAATTTCCTAGTAAATACTTACACATAAACAATCTCGCATAATAATGAGATTGAGGAATTAACCCTTACCAATTTGGTAACTTACAAAACATACACCCCATGAATGAGGTATCATACAATGAATATGTAAATACAGATAAATTAAAGTATATTACACAAAGAATACTATTATGGGTAGTAAATACACCACAAAAAAGGTAATGGTGTCAATATGGCATAAATCTCACGGGAATAAGGAGTGAGATGAAAACCCCTTACCTTGCACTTTCCGTTAGTCAAGGGTACATTTAACCTCCTATATGAAACCTATAATATGTTATTAAATTATAAAAGAACCATATTAGTATTTTGATATCATATATTATTCATTTAGGACTTTATACTACCCATTTAATAATAATTTCCATGTTATATTAATATTTCGTGTAATAATCGTTTTCTTCATCGTACGTGTTTTAACTTGTTACTCTTGATTATATCGCTTAGATAATGATTTAAATACTTCCATAATATAAAACATGATTTATATATCATATATATTTAGAATATAAATATGTATAATAGACATATATATGAAATGGAAAACACCGTTTATGGAGACGGTAGTCCGTACGTACGCATAAACGCTGTTTCCATTTTCACATAGTATTGAATGGAAGTAAGTGGATAAGATATATATAAGTATATAAATACTTATATATATAAATATATATATCTCTAGTAGAATTATTATGTCATATATTACATTATTATTAGTAATATATATTCTTATAATCATCGATTAATGGTGAACTTGTAAATGAATCTCATCACGTCGTGGAGACGGTAATCCGTCCGTACGCACGAGCAAAAATATCATTCTTTTGATATTAAAATAATATATAATTTGATGGTATATCATATATACAGAATACTTATCATGTTATATTTATTATTTAAATCAAATACACATCATTATTATACCCATCCAAATAATAATGTATTGAATAACAATTACACCATGACGTGGAGACGGTAAGGCGTGCGTACACACGTATGGTGACATGTCATTCAAAGGATGGATAGAATACTGAATATGGTTATAACATATTTATAATAACATAATATTTAATAGAAGATACTGGAGTTATTATTTTAGAATGGAAATTACAATAAATGAAGAAGTGGAAGAAGAAATGAACTTGAAAGAGGGTGGTGAAATCATTACCTCTTCTTCGGGTTCTTCCTTTTGATTTGATCAACAGGGCTTCTTAGGTTGGATTTCAGATCAAACTAAGGCCTCTAGGTTTAATTAAGAGAAGTTGGAAGGATATTTGGGTAGAGTTTAGCCGATCCAAATGGCTTTGGGGGTGTGAATTTTAGAGAAGGGAAATTTTCCTTTTATAAGAGGGGTGTGGGGCACCTTTGAAAAAACGTAAAATATTATTTTATAATAAATTCATATTCAGTTTATAATGGATCCAAAGTGACTTATTTTAAGGATCGGGTGTGTATGGGTCTAAATAATCTCAACCAATATGTTTTAGACAGGTTTAGGTTACCATTTTAACCTTATCATAAAGATTTAACTCTAAGTTAAATAATTTAACTTTTACCATGTCTTCTTGTATTCTTACACTATATGGTTAATAAAAATACTATTTACTGCCAATAGAACCCCAATTGGTTCATTAATGTAATATATTTCATTATATAAGTCTTTTGGATGAAACTTAGATTTTTAGGACCATTATATCAATTAATAATATAATATTTTTTTTAAAAACTATTTTATGTCAATTTTGACACTATTTGGTATTTGTTTTTTTTGTTAAAATAATAACAGCATGATTATTTCAAAAAAAAAAAAATTGAATCAATCCTAACATGTCATATTCACCTAGAAAATTAGTGGATGTCATAAAAACTTTGAAATTATATTTATTTTAATATTTATAATACCATTTATTTGATTTTTTTATTAATAAGTAAATTACTACATCACCATTGTGTCACAAATAAATTAAATTATTTAATGTCTAAAAATTATAAATAAAATACCATTGTGTATGAAATATTTTCATATTTCTAATTAATATTTATAATTGAATTTATCTTATGTATATCCCTATATTATAAATGTTTTAGTTATTAAACTTTGATTTTAACTCTTTTAATTCTTCTTTGAATTAAATAATAATAAATGTTCTAATATAATCCAAGTGGACCTAAATGATAATATTTTACTTATAATGTTGTTTTTGGTCGAGATAAACTTGTACAATAGAATTAGTACATGTGTTAGGATACTATTATTATCATTTTTACTCTTAATTACCCTAGTTACTTTTAACCGCGGTAAATAAAAGTAAAAAGTTACTATTCACCAAAAATTATTTTTATCTTATTGAACCAAATTTTAATCTTTGATATCAACTGCGTCTCTAGGATTTTTGAAATTGTACTCACAGAAGTGGTAAAATTATGTTTTATGTGAATTCATAAATTTTCCTATGAGGTGGGTAAAAGACGGTGAAAAGTTCAATAAAATTTTTATATATCAAAAATTATTCTAAACTAACTCCAATGAATTACGCTGCAATTATATAGGTATTATGTATCTATTTTGACCTTAATTAAATTTAAATAAAATAAATAATTATTTAAATAAAAATTCAGTTTTAAACTAAAACACAGTGTTTTTTCACTATTCATCAAAAATTGAATGTTTTCAGAAAAATACCAAAAATTCACCCTAAGCTAATTTCGATATTCTAAATCCAAAAATTAAGTCCATTTTACCAAATTAAAAACATAGAAGCTGAATTTATTAATTTAAAATTAATTCTCGTTGTCAAAACCAAAAGGCGTATTTTTAAGAAATATTATCTATCAAAATATTGACACTTGTTTATGTCGAATCTCAAAGTGAAATTACTTAAAATGACCAGAATTGGATTAAATGGTAAAAATATAATCTATTTATACTTTCAAACCAATAAAATTTATAATTTAACACTATAAATTATTTTGATTAAAAAAGCTGTTTTCAGTTAAAATATAGTATTTTTCACTATTCACCCAAATATGAAAGTTATCAGAAAAACAACAAAAATTTATTGAAACCAAATTATCGTGTCTCGATTCTAAAGAAGATGTTTATTATGTCAAATGGAATATATAAAAGTTTCAAATATTTGATTTTAAAAAGGGTTCACCATTAAAAGGCGGTAAAAGTTCATTTTTTGAAAAATACTTCTTTTATCAGAAAAAAATAAATTAGTTCTTACATTATGTATAGGAAACTCATAATATGGATTCTAAAATTATAAGGATTATATATAGTTCAAAATTCAGTTAATACTATTCATAACCGCTTTTGGATGGCTAGTTTGGAAAGTTATGGTGCGCTTGAACTCAGTGTTACCTGTAGTGTAAGTTATTCAATTACTTTGAAGAAATAATGTACTATGAAGTCTTGGGGGGTTACACTTTGGTACATAAAATAAATGGGAAACCATTTTTAAGAAAATTTTACCTTATTTATTCTTTTCAGGTTAAGAATATTTCTTCTCAATTTCTATGTTCTTGAAATTGTTTTATAGAAATTATATCTATACATAAATGTTTGAGAGAGGTTATTTTCACTACATTTTAATTTCTTTAAAAATGATTAAAAAATATTTTTTTCAAGTGTTTTATGAATGAATGAATTTTTAATTTTAGAAAAATTAATAAAATATCATTATCTTTTAAATCATATGCCATGGATGAATATTCCCACCATTATTACCATTATTTTATTTAACAATTCCTTTACTAGTTTTCATTTTTATTTTCAATGAATTTTTTTTCATTAATATTATAGTAATTTACAATTTTTAAGAATAGCAAAATAAAACGATATTTTCTTTATTTATAGGAAAATGTTAAAATACACTTTTAAATGTATTTTTCATCTATATCGACATCTTCCAAGGATTATTACGCTTCATTAGGGATATGGACATTACTTGAGAAAGTAATACCCAATCATTCAATGATATTTAATCATGAATCATGGAATGGGGTTTTTTCATAAAATAAATAATACATAAGAGTGGGGAATCATTAATAATAAATCATGATCTATGAGAACATATCATAAGAATATGAAATAAGTTTTTAGCATACACATAAGCAGATAAAAATAATTTCCTTAGTTAATGACCGTTTGAAAAACTTGTAGAGTGGTTTGTGTTCACTCCCCATTGGATCATTTCTATAATAAATTTTAACTCCCAATACCATCATAGTGGACATAGTCCATTAATTTATTAGGTTCACTCCCCATTACAGTCCTAATTATCTCCTAAGATATCATTCTTTACCCAATTTTTTGGAGGGATATAATAAAACCACCCATATATTGTTTATAATTTAATCACCCATCCTTGGTTTAAAATAAAATGACCCATCCTTGTTTTATAATGTAACCCCCATAATTTTTTTAGAACATAACCATACTTGACATAATGAAAACATTACATATGTGTTCCATAAGATCATAAAACCCTCACTATACCATCATTCCATAACCCATGTAAAATAAATGGGTTTCATAAAAAATTAATCATCATAATCATAAACCATCACAAGAAAGAATAATTTTGTTATATTTGAATAATATCCCCATAAAATAATATGTAATATCAAAATATATTATCAGAGTTGAAAAATGCCTGTAATATATTATTGTTTTTTTGTTTAAGTAAAATAACATTTCAATTTTGAAGTCACTTATTTACATTTTAGAAACATTAAAAATATCAGTGAAAATATTTCATTTTAAAATAATCCTAAAAATTATAAAGGAATCTTAAAATCAAATAATGAAAACGTAAAGTGGAAAATCCATTTAACCTATATTTGTCAAAAGAGAATATTTTTCTCAAAATTTTGTAAAAAGTTAAAAAAAACTTGTTTATAAAACATATCCTTGAAAATATACCTTATAAAAACATGTAAATAGATTAAAGGGTAACAAACATAAAAAATTTAAAACATTTCATGTATATGTAAAAACTTATATAAACCAATTTTGATTAAAGTGTGCATAGATGGAAGAGTACATTTACCCAAGAGGAAATAAGGTTAGCAATTCATTAAAAACATTTATCAATAATTCTAATTAATAAAGAGTTTAAAATGGTAATAATAAATAAAAATTACTTGAATGATAAGAGTATAATACAATTCATGGGTTTTAAATGATATTATCTACATAATTCACCTTAGTGTGAATTTTATATATATAATACCAAAAACAAATTAGATAATAACATAAACCCTTACCAATTTTGTAATCTTCATATCAAAATATCATGTAACAGAGAACCTTAGGTATATTTTTAAATACCCATATTTTTCATTATAATTCATAAAATAAATGGATGGTCATTATTTTAGAAAACAAAAGAAACAATTTTTGAATATTTAATATGTCTCACAAAAGTAAAATTGAGACATGAAACCCTTACGTCAAGTACTCCCTTACGTCATATATGTAAAAAAGTAGGTATAATAAGTATATATATTTTTAAAAATATATTATTAAATCATATTAATACATATATTTTCATATATTTTTTACTTATAACATATTTTTACACATTTATTAACAATTCGTTTTTTAAAATCACAATTTCAACTGATAATTGAATCATTTTTCCTACACATTTTAGTTCAACGGTTCTTATTAATTTATTTTGATTGTGGTTAAATAATATATATAATTTTAATCATTTCATTATTATCATATGTAATGATTGTATACACTTTTATAAGGATTAGAATAAATCTATGATGAAAAATGAATCACATAACTTTGTTGGGTTGATAATTTGTACATACATAAGAGTGATATTTCTACTTTTTGATGGATATAATAAAATAAAGGTGAATAATAATTAACCTTCACTGAATCATTATTATATCATAAATATAATTTATATTAACTAAATATATACTTATTTACATCCATGTTGTGTGG
This sequence comes from Viscum album, assembly GCA_963277665.1. NCBI lineage: Eukaryota > Viridiplantae > Streptophyta > Magnoliopsida > Santalales > Viscaceae > Viscum > Viscum album. Next base: position 1,507,412,992 of record OY728131.1, on the reverse strand, counting down.
AAATGAAACACAAATCGTATTGTATTGTAGAGGTGGTTGCCCAAATGTAATAATGAGAGATTTTTTAATTTACAATTTGATTGAAAATATGTAAAAAATGGGGTTGAAATAAAAATAATAACATATATGTATATTTATGAATATTTATTAATTTTTTTAATATAGATACAATATATTTATAGGATTTAGAAGATTAAATAAACTTCAAATAAGTCGGGTTTGATGATTATGTATTAATTGAGAGTGGTTCTTTAGATTATAGATTAATGCTTCATAATATGGTCTTATGGAAGAAAAGAATCTATAGGACGAAGTTAAATATTCTAGGACGGTATTAGTATTGGAATTGGATGACATGGAGTTCTCAATTTTATTGAATAAATAATAATAGAGGCGCCCTTTTATAAGTGATGGAAATGATACACTTGGAATTAATAAAAATATTTAAACATAATATATATCATAATCATGTAGAGTGGAAAAAATAGACATACATTTGAAGGAAATAAATGATATGGTATAAATAACAAAAAATAAATAAAAATTTTATGGGTTTATGTTAAATTTAAAACCTTATATTTTGGTCTATCCCCCTCATTAACACATTTTAACCTTAACAATGGTAATGTATTTTAATTTTAGTCCATGGGTATGAAATTTAATTTTAAGGAGAAAAGTGGAACATAAATCATCTATGTATGAAATTTTATACCATTTTCATCCCACTTCTCCTATTCAATTTCTTTTATTTTAAAATCATTTAATAAAATTTTATTTGTCATAAAATATCATAAATGTCATATTTTGGGACTTTTTATTTTATTTGAATTCAAATACATTAATAAAAAATTTTAATTTTAATATAAAACCTTTAACTGCATTTATAAATTATAATTACATATTAAATTTTCAAAATACCATAGTTCAACTAAAACATATTAATTTTATTGTTTTTAAAATCATTTATCTTTATTTTTCTATGTCTTGCATAATCACAATATTAGTGTTGTGTAAGCATTTATGGTAATTATAATATCAGTAAAAATTAAAAAATTACTATCATAACATTAATCTAATTATTTTAAAAATTATATTTTATATTATTTGATATGTTTTTTTATATTTAGAACAACATGTAAGGGAAATTGAAATCATGAAAGTGATATTTTGTATTTATCATTTTATTAAATTTTACAATCAAAGTAGAGTGGAAATAAATTGATATATTTTAAAATATAAGATGTATTTATTGGGAAAAACTCATAAAATTGAATACATTAATGTTTTAGAGAGAATTTTTAGGACTTATCGAGTATTTTTAACCTTCATTGACATGTTTTACAAGTTTTCCCTTACTTAGGTGACAAGTATTTTCCACAATTACTATTAATAATGCCTAAAAATAAATGATAAATATTCACAAATTTTGAACCTAATGAATTTAATTATGGAATGTATTTTTTAGGATTGAATTTATATAATTGTAATAAATCATATTTAATATAACTATGTAAAATGCAGTGGAAAATTGTTTTTAAAAAATTGTGCTTTAAAGAATAAAAATAAACTTTTAGAAAACTAAAATATAATGTTGATTCACAAGAAATTATTTGGATTATATTTAATAAAATTTATATCATGTTACTTAATCTAAATACAAAACAAAATGGTATATTTAATATAATCAATTTAAGGAAAAGAACTGATAGTATTACAAAATTGGTATTTTTCACTATTCTTGAAATAATGAATCCTTCTATAAAAAATATCAAAAATTTATCCTAGGATAATATTTAAATTATTATTTATAAAATTTTATCATTCCCTCAAATAAAATTTCTAAACATCATATAAATCAATTACAATGTTCACAAAAAAAATGAAAAAAACCATTTTTAGGAAAACATATTTTTGAAGCATAAGATGACTTTACTGAAATTCCAGCAAATATTTATTTCAAATTAATAAATATATATTAATTATATAAAAACACTATAATTATTTTTTGTATTGTTTGTATTCCTATTCATACCACAAATTTAACGACTTGGTTAGAGTGGTCACTGTTAAATAATAATATTGTATGTTATATCGTAGTTCTCTTAAATCTCAGTGGTGCATATTAGGAAAGTTATCAAGAATATTATTATTTTAAACTAAATTTTAGTGGATATACATTTCCCCACTTCTATAAAATTCTTCCTCACAATTTTTATATTAGTAATCAATGGTTCAGTGTTAGAAAATAACTTCGTTGAAAACCCACATCGAAAAAAGGGATAATAAAATGACTTTAGAAAAGTGCGAGTGGAAAACATTAAGGTTGTATTAAATAGCATATAATTAGGTTCCTAGATAAAGATAAGATTCAGGAGAAGTGAAAATATGGAAATGGTTGAGAAAAATAATGTTTCGGGAATAATATAGAGTGATAAAAAACATGATCATGATTAATTTAGTGACAAAAAAACATTAACAAACAATAGATAAAGATTAACATTAAATCAATAGAAATGAAGTTAAAAGGGTAAAATTATTATTTCAAAATCCAATTTCCATATTTTAGGGACTATTTTTCAATCAATATAGAGAACAAAAGATAATATGCTAACTTAATTTCTTTCCTTTGCATAAGCACAATTTATTTATTTTATTGGGATTCCATAACCTTACACTTATATCCTATATCTTAATATAAGAAATTAAAATTCAATATAACTATTTCATCCCCAAATAACAAAAATTAAATTTTAATAGATTATAAGATTCCTTAAGGAATGAAAAGTTATTCACTCTATTTAAAAATATTTACTAAAACCAAAATGTTCAACACCATATTTCTAATGTGTATAAATATTTATATGATGAAATAATACATTAATACATAAAACCTCAGTAATAACATTAAAATTTCAACTTAGACCATTCCATGAATATTTTACCATATTTATCCTCCAAAATATTTCTATCAAATTTTAAAACCAACTTTTTTAAATATTTGATCCCATATTTTTTTCCATGATAAACATTAAAATTTATATTGAAACAAATAAATCTAACTCATAATATCACATTACAAACATGTAAATTCCATGATCATATATTACCTTAAAAAATTATAATAATTTACCAAAATTACTTGAATCACTTTAAAACCACAATAAAATTATACTTTCTTCCACAAATTAACTCAATCTTCATTCCTCAAATTATGTTTACCTGAATCATATAATTTCCCCAATATAATATATTTATTAAAAAGTAAAAATAACCACATAGTCAAAAAATAAATTTTTAATAACATTTTTATATTTATAATAAAACACTTGTTCCCAAAATATAGTCACCCTTTTATCCCAATCAACTATATTAACATATATGATCATTTTAAACCAAATGGTTATAAATAACTTTAAAATTATGTCCAAAAAATATAAAATTATTCAACATAAAATTTAATTTTTCCTAAAACATATACTAAACCAAAAGTTTTATTCCCATAAATGTCTCCCAAATATACTTAATCAAATTAAAAATTCATCCCATAAAACCTCAAAGGGGTATCTAATCCTTTAAACTTATGATCAACAATAGACTTATAAACCAATAACACTTTATGTTTATACCATGTTAGGATTTAATATAATAGGTTTCCATAGTTTCTATCCTTTAAATCATCATAATGGTTTAAAAAGAAAATATGAATTTACCAAAGAATACCCCTTGAGAGTCTCTATCCAGGTGTACAATCTTAGGACCACTCATTATAAACCAGTGATGATTAAGTTAATACCAAATCTTCCCCTTTCATATTTTTTACCCTTAGGTGCATCTATTCCACAACCACATTCATTTTTTAGTGTACATATAGGGATTTATTTACTTAGAAAACAAAAAAATATTTAATTTAACAAATATTCCTGATATTACCCAATATATAGACATGTCAATTGAATGTATTATGTTGTTATACTCTCTAATATACATCTTCCTAAATCTAGTTCCCATGGTTCCTACTAAAATAACTCTAATACAAACTATAAAACCCTAAATATAGTAACCTTGAGCCAATATTTATCTTACTATAATGAAACACAATATAGGAGATCAAATCTGAAATGATGGAATCATATAGTATTCTTGGGAGACTAGGTACCTATGTGATTCTCAAATTACATTTTAAAACATGAAAAACTTCAAATTCTAGTGATAAATTTATTATTTGTTGTAGTATATACATTGAATAATTCATAGATCACTAATAGGTATCATGGTTAAAAGATTGAATAATAATGGACGAGTACTACTTTTTAGTAAGGTTAAACATAGGAGATATGAGTCAATGATCATAAGTGAGAATAAACATAAAGATATGAGAACTTGATCATAACATGATAAATTTCAACCAAAATGAAAAAGATCCTTAATTATGAATGATAAATTTAGGTTTTTTTTTGTAAAATAAATAAGATATAAATGAGTGGAATCATTAACAATCATTCATGGACCATGAGAAAATATTTCTAAGAATACTCCATAAATTTATGGCATACACATAAGAATATAAAATCATTTCCACATTCAAGGATCACTTAGATAAGGTTCTCTTAAGAGACTATCATAGTGGACATGGTCCCTCACTAAACTCGATTCATTCCCCATTCTAGTCTTAATTAACTTATGAGATATCATTATTTATGCAATGAATTGGAGGAAGATAATGGAACAACCCACATATGGTTTATAGTGTAACCATCCATCCTTGAATTAGTATAGATCCACTAATATTTTATTTTTAACATAACCAACCATAATTGGATTACAACATAACCACATCTCATATAATGAAAACCATAATTTTTTTTCCACAAGACCATAAAACCTTTAATATATCATCATAAAATAACTCATGGAAAATAGTTGGGTTTTGTAAAAATATTATCATAATAATAAACCATCAAGATAAGTAATTAAGATGTTATTTGTGGATCATATCTACAGTAAATAATAATTAATATAAAATGATGACATAATATGTTAAAAATACCTTTAAAATATCCTGGAAATATTTATCAATGAAAATACCATTTTAATTTTGAAACCACTTATTTGAAATATAAAAATTTATAAAATATTAGGGTTGAAATTATCTTTTTTAAGAACCATGGAAAATTTTAAAGTAATATTTAAATAAAAGAACATACATGATGGTGTGAAATTCCATTTATGCCATATATATTAAAATATAACATTTTTTACACTTTTTTTAAAATTTTAAAAATGAAGACTTTGGAAAACATTTGTTTAAAAAGATTATTCTTATTTTTTTAAAATAAAGTATCAGGAAATAAAAATGAACATTTTAAAACTTTTAAAATATAGGTATTAAATTCCACAAAATAATTTTGAATAGAATGGGAATAGAAGAAATTATTTATCGATCAATGGGTAAACAAGGTCAACTATTATTTTAAAAACATTTTCTCAATCAATTTAAGTAACAGTGAGGGGAAAATGGAATTAATACATAAAAATTGATGAAGATTAATTAAACAGACTTATCCCTATCCTTGTGGATCAAAATAAGATAAAGCATATCCAGGCCTCTAGAAACTTAAATGTTCCCACCAATCTCTTATATGCATACAAGATCATTCTGTTCTTACAAGGTGATAAAAGCAATATCCAAAACCTTAAAAATTCCCTATCTCACTATGAGGAAATCTATGGTCAGCCTATCAGCTGGAACAAATCCTTTGTTTTCTTTGGGAAGAATTTTTCTTCTAATAGAAAAATCTACATCATCAATTATTTAGGTATCAAGGAAGTTTCCTTCCCCTGCAATTATTTTGGGGTTGCTATCTTTTGGGGAAGGCCTAAATCCAATTACTTCTATAACATTGTTGATAATATTACCGATCAAATCTCTTCTTGGAAAGGTAAATCTCTCTCTATGGATGGCATGATTTTCCTTGTGAAATCTACAATTGTCTCCAAAATGGTTTACTCAATCATTGTTTACAAGTGGCCTACTGGTCTTCTTAAGAAACTCAATTTTTACATAAAAAATTTTGTCTGGACCGACAGTACAATTGAACAGAATCTTGTCACCATTCCTTGGATCATTTGTTTCAAACCCTTGGACAAAGGTGGTCTTGGAATAAAAAATATTAATATTTTTAATGACTCTCTTTAAGAGACGATGACTTGGTGGTTGATTAATAACAACTATGATTCCATATATTTTCTTAATAAAGATTCATTCCTAAAATTACGAATGGAAATTTGAGCAACATCAACTCTTCCATCTGGACATCCATTAGAAAATCCTTCACAAACATTTTGAAAAATTCTCGACGGATGGTCAGTACTAATTCCTCTATGAAATTTTGGATTGATAACTGGGCTGGTGAGCCTTTAATCTCCATGCTCCCCTCCACTACTCCTCCTGACAACATAAGCTACACTATTAGGGATGTCTTAAACTCCCATAGCACCGTTATCCCTAATTACATCAGTCAGGTTATCGATAATTATCCCTTTTCCAACTATGAGTACTTCCTTATTTGGGAACCTGCTTGCAATGGTGTTTTAGATTGTAAAAGTTTTTACCTCAAAAATTTCATTAATTCTGACTCTGATATATGTTGGTTAAAAGACTTTAATAAACCTTGGATCAAACACTCTAAATTTACTCTTTTTTGGAATATTTATTATAATAGGATCCCTACTAAATCTTTCCAACAATATTTTGGGATTTCACTTTGCTCTAAATGAAATATGTGCAACCAACATAAGGAGTATGCTAATCATTTTTTTCTATCTTGTGATATAGCTACAACCCTTTGAAATTACATCATTGACGTTTTTGGTTGTGGATGGTTACTTCTTGATTCTATCAGTTCTCAATTGTAGCATTGTGTTGATTATAATTCTTCTCAACAAATCTAGAATCTCTTCCTAACTGCGGTGGATGAAATCCTACACGTGATCTGGTATGATAGAAATAATATTTTTTTCAATAAATGCTCATATAGGCTTAATGTAGGTAAGTCATGGATCTTTATTACCAAACGAGATGCTGCCTCAATTCAGAAAGCTTTCTGTGGAAACACTATTGGTGATTTTGAGATACTTTTCCTTCTTCAGATTGCTAGTTCCTACAGGAAACCATGATTCACTTTTGAATTATTTTGGCAATCTCCGCTTCCAGGATGAATAAAAGTGAATGTTTATGGTGCTTCGAAAGGAAACCTAGGACCTGTTGGATGTGGAGAAATTTTTAGATATTATCTTGGTAGGTTTCATGGTTGCTTCTTTGCAAGTTTTGGTACGACATCATTACTAGAAACATAAATTTTAGGGGTTATACATGCCGTAGACTTGGCCAAACAAAAAGGTTGAAATGACCTTTGGATTGAAAGTGATTCAACTACAATATTCCATACTATTTGGAAGGGGGTGACACATCTTGCCTGGACGCTTACTTCCTGTTTGATGAATTGCCTTGCTTTGCTCTCGGATATAAACTACATTTCCATACATGGTTTTCATGAAGTGAACATGGTTTCTGATGGTCTCGAAAACATGGGGGTCAACCAGGACATTACATTGTAGGATGAATTCCCTAGTGTTTTTTTCCATTTTTATGATAATGATTATAAGAAATTTATATATTTCAGACTTTTGTAACATGTTTTCTCTATTTTCAATAAATTGTGCCTCAGTATTTGACAAAGGCACCACCTTTAAAAAAATTAATTAATTTTTAATTAAAATAAATAAATTATTTTATTAAAACACATTTCTTATAAGGTTTTATTTAAATTATTAATTTAAAAATTTTAAAATTATAATATGATAAAAGTAATACCATTTTTAATCATCCTATTAAAATTTAATTTCGGTGAAATTTTGATATTTTTTGGAAAATATTGTTTTTTCAGTAAAGATTGAAAATTACAGATTTTTGTTGAAAAGAAATTTCTTTTAATAGATTAAGTAATTTGAAAGTTTTAGCTTATTTTAGTATTTTTTCAGTTTACATAATTATTATTTATTTATATTTAATCCACTAAATTAAAATTTTAATTTAATTTATTTTTGTTTTTTAAATAAGTTTGGTTTCGGTTTTGAAAACAAGGTTTTCTAAAAACTGTTTTATAATTCATAATGTTTCCTTATTTAATTAATTAAAATAATACATAGTAGAGAAATTTTTAAATTAAATTTATATTTATATATATAATAAAATATTAATTTTTTTCATACAATGATTATTATTAGTCATCGTGTTAATATAGAATCATCTTTTTCTAAAAAATTCTCTTATAAAAAACCCTCTATCTTTTCACCTCTATAGGATTAATATTAAATTATAATTTTCAAATTTTTTGAATTGAATTTGGAAAAATAGACTCCATATTTTGAATAAAAATAATTTTTAATGTCTAATAATGTGAAATCAATATTTGACCAAAGTTATTAATGGAAATAATTAAAATTAATTACATTGATTAGGGTCAAAATAATTTTACTTAGCCGTTAAACATTAAACATAAGTATCCAAATGACCTATAAAATTTTAAAAAACAAATTTTATGGAAATATTATTTTAGTGTAAATTCAAGGATCTTTTTTTTGGTGCATTATGGGATCCATTTGGAAAGAAAAAAACATGGTAAAATTTCACTCCTTAAAAAATGTACAAGTTTTCCATTTACCCCACTTATAAAATATGACCCCCTATCATCCTCTCTTCACACCTCTAAATAATTTTTTTTGCAAAAACACATGACCAAATAAATTATCCAATTTCATTAACCTATATTAGAATTTTTACAATGGGAATAAATCCATCCATGGAAGACCTTTGGGGAAAACCAAAAGGAGTTACATGAAGAAGAGGAAATGTTCATCAACGAATGTTTTAGTTTAAATATGTCCTCAAGCACCTTTATTTATTTTTATATAATTATTATATAAAAACCTCATTATCCTAAATATATGGATATTTTTGTTACACTATTACCTATACCCATATACAATTCAATCAAATGGTTTATGAAATCATCATTCATGTGTATGGTGGACTACAGCCTCGCGAAACAATTTTGTTCTTTTTTTTTCATTACCACCTTCCATGGCTAGGTATAATGGTGAACATAATGTTTATATACTATATTTATGATATTTATAACATAATTCTAATTTTAGATTCATTATATCATATACCATTTTTTTACATTTCATACCGTAGGGGTTACAATAACGTCACTTGTGTGCCCAAAAGACTACTACCTAAAGAATTTTTCACTAACATGTTATATGGAAGATAATAAAGGTAACTATAATGAATATATATTATATAAATTAAATAATTATTATATTCAAGACATAATTATATTTATATAAATATAATATATCATTTTCTTCTTCCCAATTTTCACAGTGAGAGAGTTATAACATCATTCATGGACATGTGGACTATCACCTCCTCAAGGGGATGTGGTTCTCATTTTTTTAATAACTAAATCCTAAGAATGTCATTTATAAGTATATATAATATAAATAATATGTTATTTAGGATATAATTATCATTTCTTAATTATAAAATATTACTTAACTTCTTTCAATAACGATCATTGAAAAATGGAATCATTACACATACATATGTATGACTTATAATCTCTATGATCATATCATTTCTCCATTTTTAATAACCATATTACATGATTTGTTTTCAAAAAAAATTATTTATGTATAAATATGGTAATTATTCCATGATTATTATTTTGGAGATATATAAATAACATCCTCTTTTGACAAAAATTGATCTACCAAAGTTGTTTTTGACACATATACCAAATATATTAAAAACATATAGCTTAAAATTATTTGATTGATTAATTATATATAAATTGTGAATAAGAAAAATCCAATTTATAATAAACTTGAAAGAGGTTCTCAATCAAGTAAATACTTAACATAAGTTTATTATTCAAGAAGATAAATAAACACGTGTCGAATCAGACTCAAGGTAAGATACTTCATCTAAATCTTCTTTCATTGAGACTTATCCTGATTTTATACACCTATATTATTTTTTAAGGTATATATACAATTAATTTGTCATTCTATATCACAAATTTATTTATTATAATATTATTTAATATTTTTATAATTTTATTATTTTGTGGGTTTATTAATGAAATATTTCCAAAGAGATAAGGTACTTTTCTTCTAAAAATCATCTTCTAATATTTTTCTTCAAACCATCATTATATTACTTATTCGTATTTTTAAAATTATTTTTGATAATATTTTATATAGATGTAAGGGATTTATAATGTACATTTTATATATGTTTTAGTTAATTTGAAATTTTATTAAAATGAATATTTTTTACATGTTTGAAACTTAATGTTTTAAAAAATGACAAATGAAATGAACTATTTTTAAAGTATAATGATAATTAAATTTTGTGTCATTAATAATTTTATTTTATTTATAGCTTCCTTAGGAAACTTTTGGGTATTCTGGTATTGAAAATATTTTTTAAAAGAAATGTGTATTGAAAATTTTATTTTTGAAAGAAAATGGTATTTTGATATCTAAAAATTATCCACATATGAGTTTAAAATTGTTTTCAAAATGATAAAATTTATTTTTAATGTTATGGATCTAGGAAATTATATACGCTAGGTTTATCCAGTTAGTATCATGTAAGCCTGTTATATCTTAAATGATGGGTGTGACAAAATAGGGATACACTGAATTGGTTATTGATTATGTTTTCCCAAGAATTATATTGGGGGTTGTTAAAATGGTAATACAAATTTGTAAGGGTTCTATAATGGTTCCATGATATGGTGTTCCAAGGTACCAACATGAATTTTCTATTCTTTATAATGAGTTTTCATGGAAATAATTTATTTAAAAAGGTAAAATAAATTTTATTTTAATGGAATGATATTTAACATTTTGGACAAAATTTTATATTTTCAAAAAAGAATTTTTCATGGGTATTAATATTTTCCACTGGGCTAATAGTTTCCTTCTGTTTGTATCCCTTATATATATTTTTTTATCATATCATCTTTTAAAATGTTTGTCACTATATTCATGGCTGGGATATGAATTGTAAGAGGTCATGTTGAATGCCTTGAAGAGTATTCAAGAAGATAAGTCATTAATTGTTTTAAAAGTTTTTATATGGATAGAAAATGGATAAAGATTAGCAGTGTCCAATTTTTATTATATGGTTTTTTTATGTATGAGTTATGAACTAATTATCTAAAACTATAAAAATGAAAATACCCTCAAAGTGAAAAAAATTAAATTCTTAGATAAAACTCTATGTTATGTAATGTTTTATGCTAGGTCTTGATATATTGTATCATATGATTATTTAGATAACTTTAGATGCTAGGATAATGTTAATTACATTCCCTTGAAATATTTTGACTTAGGTTTAAGCTAAAATGATATATAATATAAATATTACCATGTTTCATTGACTTAATTATTTTTCTTATGAATGGTTTTATGCAGAGGAAATAGGGAAGAGATAGTAAGATATAACCTAGAGAAAAATATCATTCTAAATAAACATCCAAATTTGGTTATAATGAAAAAAATAGTTTTTTATAATGATGGATTATTTTAATCATGCTACAAATCGTGGTGGTATCCATGTGATAAAGGAACCTTATTTACTAAGAAGAAACATAAGTTTTGTAGGGAATTTCATGAGGTAAAACCCCCTATATTTCATGGATCATCTGATCCTATTATAGCTATATGTTAGATCAATGTTCTAGAGAAGATATTTTTTTCCATGGGATATTTATAACATCAATAGATAACTATTTTTGTTTAACATTTTGAAGGGGAATCTGATAAATGGCTGTCTTAAGTTAGGAATACCATAGAGAAAGGTGATCTTGATTCGTTGTAATGAGAAATAATTAATGATATTTTTCCTGAGAAATATTTCTCTAAATTTGTTTGAATGAAAATGGAAAACAATTCTTATAATTAAGGAAATAAGTTGAAGATTCCATAACTTCATATGAAGAAAACTTTACAAGATTGTCTAGGTATGTTTCAGATTTCATTTGAGAAAATATTAGTAAAATTATTAGGCTCTAATCATGATTTAGACCATGTATACAAGTAACATTGGATATATGAGATTTTAGAAGATATAATAAAGTTTTTAGTTTTGTTGAAAATGTGAGATAGAGTTTTCTGACTCTTATGTTCCTCATGGTGATGAAAGTAATATACGGTCAGTATGTAAGGATATGTGGAAAAATACATCAAATAAATCTGGATGTAACAAATAAATTTTATCTTATTGTGGTAAATATGGAAAAAATCACCCTTGAGAATGTATTATAAAGTCAAAGAAGTGATACTAATGTGAAAAGTTTGTCCATACGGTCTATAAATGTGGGGAAAAGAATCTCGAAGAATCAAATAATAGGTAACTAGTATTCATCTGGTGGTAAGATGTTTTAGTTGAATAGTTGGGTCACTATGCTGATGTTTTTCTACATCCAGTTTCATAGGATAGAAATACTCACTATTGGAAACAAAATAGTATAGTGAGGTTATTTTATAATACTGTAGATGATACCGATCCATCAAATGAAGTGGAAACTTATATGTTACTTGTATTGTCAAATTATTTGAATACTTTATTTGACTCTAGATCTTCACATTCATGCATTTCTGATATATTTTTATGTAAATTTGAAATATCAACTCATGGAAGTAAGATATAATTTTCAGGGAAAAATCTGGGTGGAAGTATTAAAACAACCAAAATTTATAAAAATATTCCCATTATTTTCAATAGGATGGTATTTCTTAAAAATATTTTTGAACTAGTAATAATAGAGTATGATATCATTCTTGGTATGAATGGGATTTCAGTTTATCATGATAAAATTGATTTCAATGATAATAAAATTTTATTCAATGATTTTATGCCATTGATAACATAGCAAGAATGTGAGAAATTTATTATAGATGGAAATTAATGTTACCTAGAAATATCCAGGGATCACAATATTTTTGTAAGGTTGTGCTGAGGTTGGGATAGCAATAGCTAAAATTGAAGGAAGCATACATTCTGAAGACTTTTTTTGGACTAGATATGGGAACAATGAATTTTTAGTTATTCCGGTTGGGTTTTCTAATAAACATGCTATATTTATAGACCATATGAATTGAATTTTTCATGAGTTCTTAGATATGTTTGTGGTTGTGTTTATTGATGATATTTTTGAATATTCTAAAATCCAAAAGAAGAATAAAAGACACCAAATGGTTGTTTTGAAAACCATAAAAGAAAATAAAATGTATAGAAAATTTAAGATGTTTTAATTTTGGTTGCAAAATATTTCATTCTTTGGTCATATTATTCTTAAAGATGGAATAACTATTAAAATTTCTAAAAAACATTATCGAAGAATGTCGAATACCCATAATAATTGTAGAGATTCATAGTTTTCTTATATTAGAGGGTTACTACTAGTAGTTTGTTGATTATTTTTCAGTTTTCTATCCTACTTACTAAGTTTAATCGAAAAAGAGTTACCTTCATCTAGAATAAATAATGAGATGATTGTTTTCATGAATTATATATAATATTGTAAAATTATTCAGTTTTATCCCTGACTTCTAGAAATTTGAGTTTTTCTTCTATAATTATGATTTATTGAAAGGACTTGGTTGTGTCACAATTTAGAATTATCAGGTTACTTTTTATGCTTGAATTTAGTTGAAACCACATGATTTATCTCTCCCTACATATGGTTTAAAATTTTATGTTGATTTTTTTCTTCAAAAATTTAAAGGCATCATTTTTATAAATAAAATAGTGAATTATATACTAATCCCAAAATTTTGGAGTAAATACTCACTAAGAAAAAATGGAAGTGATACAAATAAAATTCATGAAACCAATCAAGGATTATGATTGCATGGTTCATTAGCATCCAGAAAAAGAAATCAAAGTTTCTGATGATTTAATTTGAAAATGTAATGATACAATAACCATGTTAGATTTGGAACATGACCCTTTTTTTAATTATTTAAATAATTTTCCATAAATTTTTTTGATTCAGGTACATACTATGTTTTGTTTCAAATTTTACACATTCGACTCTGTCAGAAATAATTAAGAGAGCTCAGAAGGATAATCAATATTTTCTGGAAAAGGTAGAATTTGTATAGATGGTTAATTTAGCTGATTTTAATTTTGATAAAGAAGGTGTTATATGATTTGGAAAAAGATTATGTGTTCATTATGATTCATTATTATAGAATGAGATATTGACTAAAACTCATTGTTCTTCATTTTCCATTCATCCATGAATCACTATGATATTTGGAGAACTTGAGTAGTTTTACTAGTGTGATGAAATAAAAGTGGATATTTCTAAATTTACCATTATGTTCTTGAATTATCTATGTCATAAATCATGATAATAGTTACTGAATATTATTCTTCAACCTATTATAGTGTTTGAGTGGAAATGGGATAATAAATCAATGTATTTCGTGGTAAGATTTCTAAATACATCTCAAGGTAACAATGTGATTTAGGTTACTGTTGGTCAATTAACTAAATCTACAAATTTCATTCCCATTAAAGATAAACTGTATTTAGATTTGATTTATTAATTGTCCATAAAATATATATTTAGGTTACATAGAGTGCATATCTCCATTGTATCGTATAGTGATATCATGTTCCTATTTGATTTTTGGAAAGGATTTCAGAAGACATTGGTTACTAAATTAAATTTCAGTACAACTTTTCATCCTCGATATGATAGAAAGTTTGAGTTATTGACTCAGGCCATGGAAGATATGATTATTAATTGTTCAATGGGTTAACAAGGATGTTGGGATAAATATATGTTTTTTGTTGAGTTTTCTTATAATAATAATTCTCATTCTAGTATACAAATGACACCATTTGATGAAATATTTGGAATGTGTGGTTGGAAAACATCATTTTGGGATGATGTAGGATAAAGGATGTCTATGATACCAATGTTAGGAGAGTAAAGAATAGATAATGTTTATTTTATTTAGCGGTATATGAAGAAATATCAGAGTAAAGACAATTGTTATACAGTTAACTGGAGGAAACATATTTCTTTTGAGGTAGGTTATCATGTCTCTCTAAATGTTTATCAATGGAAAAGTGCATTGAATTTTGGTAAAAAGTTTAAGATGAGTACATGGTTCACTATACCATATGAAATCTTAGAGAAATTTAGATCACTTTCCTTATGGGTGGATCCCCCCAAGTTTATCTTAGGGACACAACATTTTTCATGTTTCAATTTTAAGGAAATATTTTCCAGATTCATATCATGTTTCATTCAATGATGTAATTTAGTTGTAAGAGAATATTTATTATAAGGAATATAAATTTTATTTTCTTGACTATAGAGAGAAAATGTTGCGTAATTAGGTGATTAACTCGATTAATATTTTATTGAATCACCATATTGTTGAAGCAACCACATGGGAATTTGAAAATTCTTTGAAGGAAAGATATACCCACATATTTAATAATGGAATAAAATTTTGAGGACAAAATTTATAAAATGGGGGAAGGATGTTACCAAGTAGTTAATGATAGATTTTTTTTCTTCAAATTAACTCATATGAATTATATATTTTTATTATTTAAGAAAATATTATGTAATTTTTAAATTTAAAAAATGAAATTGTTTTACTTAAACAACTTTCTTATGAGGTTTTATTTAAAAGATTAATTTAAAAATTTTAGAATTTGATTTAGATAAAATTAATATTATTTTTTAAATAGTCATATAAAATTTACTTTTTGTGAAATTTTGTGATTTTTTGAAAAATATAGATTTTTTAGTAATTAGTAAATTTTTTTTTTGTAAAAAAGTAATTGATTTTACTAAAATATTTAATTTAATAGTATTGATATGTTTTGAATATTTTTTCATACAGCATAAGTATTTATAAGTCATATTTAATCCACTTGATTTCTTTTGAATCAAATTTATATTGGTTTTTAATATAAGTTCTTTTTTTGGGTTTAAAAACGTTTTTTTGCTAAAAACTGTTTTGTAATGAATAATTTTTCTCATTTTTAATAAATTAAAATAAAATTGAATTGAAAATGTTTGTAACTAATTTATAGAATATTTATAATTAAATATTAATTTATTTTCAATCAATTATCATTAATATTCATAGAGTTAATATAGAATCATTTTTTTAAAAAACATACTCTTATTAAAAACTTGTCTCGTCGCATTTGTCAGATTACTATTAACTTAAAATTTTCCAATTATAAGAATTTAATTTGAAAAAATGGATTCCATATTTGGAATAAGTATTATTTAAATTTTCTAATTATTCCAACTTTATTTTTTACCAAAGTTATTAGTGGAAACAATTTTAATTATTTACATTGGATATGGTAAAAACGATTTTACTTAGTGGTTAAAATTTTAAATTAAGAAACCAAATGACCTAGAAAATTGTCAAGAACCCATTTTTTATCCATATCTAGACCTTAAACTTCTATAATCTTTTTTTTTGTGCATTATTTGATCCAATTTAACAGAAAATATGTGTGTGGATTTCAGTCATTCGTAAATTTACATTTTTTTACTCACTCCAATTATAAAAGGCCACCCCCTATCCTCATCTAATCACACCTATAAATACCTTTATATTATCCCATAAATTAAAAAATAAATTCTACACTTTTTTACCCTCATCACAGAATACTTAATTTGGTCATAAATCCATCCAAGTAAGGTCTTTGGTGTAAACCAAAAAGAGTTACTTGAAGAAGAGGTAACAATTATCAATGAATGTTTTTGTTTTACTTCTTCCTGCTCACTTCACACTGATAAAGACCTTTTTATCATAAGATAATGTACCAAATAACATGTTCACTTCCCTATGGTCATCCTAGAATCCTTAATTTCAGTATAAATTTATTAAGGAGTTTCTCGTAGAAGAGGTAACATTCATAAATAAAGGTTTTTTTACTTCTCCCTCAATCCAATTTATTTATTTTTATATAATTATTATTTGATAAAATTAGTATCATAATTACACATAGAAATTTCTATGTAAAGGATACTACCAACAAAAACACACACATCTATATAATGGGTTATGAAATTATCATTCGTGTGTACAACAGACTACCGCCTTGCAAAATGATGTAGTTCGTTTATCAATTTCCACCTATCATTGTTTGTATAATTATAAAAATTATTTTTTATATGATTTTTATTATATCTATAACATAATTAATCCTCTTTATTCGTTATATCATATACCCACTTTTTTATATTTCATACCACAATGGATATGATAACATCGCTCATGTGTATAGTTGACTACCACCTCATGAAGCGATATAAAGCATTTTTAAAATAAAAATTAAAGGAATGTAATAAGGGAAAAATATAATAAATATATAAGATATAAATGAAATAATTATTATATATATAGATTAATTTAACTTCTATAAATGTAATATATCATTTTCTTCTTACCATTTCACAAACCTAAGAAGTGAAAACCCTGTTTATGGACATGAGGAATACTGCCTCCTCGAAGTGATGTGATTATTATTTATTCATAACAAAAGAAAAAAATGATATATATTAGTATATATAATAAAATAATATGGTATTTAGGATATAATTATCAATTTTTAAAGATAATATATTAAATACATTTTTCTGATATTGACAATTGAAAACTGGGAATGTTACTCGTGCATACGTATGACCTAGAGTATCTATACTCACAACATTATTTAAATTTTCCAAACAATATTCCATGATTGGATTTAAAATAATAATTGATGTATAAATTCCATAATTTTTCATTATTATTTTTGATGATATTTCTAAATAATGACCCTTTGACCAAAGTGGACCTACCAATGTTTATTTTGACACATAATCCGAATATGGTTAAAACATCTGACTTAAACATAATTTATTATGAAATAATATATAACTTGTTAATAAGAAAAACAAAATTAATAATAAATTTTTAAGTGGTTATCTGTCTGGTATATAATTAACCAATGTTTATTATTCTAGAATATAAAAACACGCATTAATAATTAGACTCAAGGTAAGGGACTTCATCTCAATCTCTTTTAGTTGAGGCATATCTTGATTTTATACACCTATATTCATTTATGTGGTGTATATACCGCCCTTTGAAATTATATACCATGAATTTATAAATTATAATGTTATTTAATGTTTTTTATAATTTTATTATTTTATGGGGCATATGACTTAAATATTTCAAAAGTTATATGTGATTTTTCTTCTAAATAAATCATCTTTTAATGTTTTCCATAAAACTATATTTCTTTTCATGTACATGTTTTTAAAATTATTTTTGAGATGATTTTTATGGAATTAAATGATTTATAATATAAATTTTACATCTCTTTTTATTTTATTTCAAGGGATTTTATAAGGAATATTTTTATATGGTTTAAAAGGAACATTTTTAGA
The DNA here is from genome assembly GCA_963277665.1 of Viscum album. Classification (NCBI taxonomy): domain Eukaryota; kingdom Viridiplantae; phylum Streptophyta; class Magnoliopsida; order Santalales; family Viscaceae; genus Viscum; species Viscum album. The sequence continues at coordinate 1,507,394,420 of OY728131.1, read as the reverse complement.
AACAATAGATGAAATGTTTTATTTCTAAAGTATGTTGAAAATGGATTTTCATGTATTTATGAATTTTTCGTTATTTATTATTTCCCCTTAAGGATTTCATGTTCTCTTAAATGAAAGAACTTCTTTCCCTTTCTTTTGGTTATTTGATATTGATTTTGTTTAAATGAAAATTGTATAGAAAATGGTTTCTTTGAAAGAAAATTGTATTTTGATATCTGAATGTGATTTACATACGAGTGTAAAATATTTTTTCAAATTATGAAATGATTTATTAATGTTGTGGTTCTTGGAATTTATATATTAATGGTGAACCCATATAACATTGGGTGAGATTGGTAAAGGTTAAACAATGGGTACACCTAGATAACACTTCAATTCATTAGTAAAGTAAATGATCTTTTTGATGGAATTATATTTCCTTTTATAGGTAAACTGTTATCTTCTCAGGAAAGTTTTTTACTTGGGTTTTAATTTTTTTTAATAGACTAACAATTTCCTTATTTTCATGTCTCTTAATTTGTTTTTTTGTGATTATCCCATAATTTCAAATGTTATTCACAGGATTTAAGGGTGGGCATGGAATTGGATGGGTTAAATTGGAAAGTTGTGAAGAGATTCGAGAAAGGAAATAATGTTCTGTTTTAAAAGATTTTATATGGTTGGAAAAAGGATAATTATAGGAAGTTTCCACTTTATATTATATGGTTTTGTTATGTATGAGTTATGATATAATTCCCTAACACTCTAAACCTAAAAAGATCCTTAAAGTGAAAGAAATTAAATCCATGAAAAAAACTCAAGATAATTTAATATTCAAGAATAAGGCCTTATATAAACATTAGATGAAAAATATATGGGTTTTGAAGGATAGGATCCATATAATTTATCTCAAAGAAAATTTGTGATAGACAATATTGAAAAAATGATATTTTATTATAAATCATTACTATTTTTTTAATCTATAAATCAAAACCTCATGAATGTGATGAAATTATGTAGATTTTTAAATTCCAATAATTTTCAGGAGAATCGTTGTAAAATAAATTCATGGTAAATATATACATCAACTAAAATAATCAAGTAGTGAATATAGCATATATCTGACAGACACAAAAGTGATATGGGAAACCCTTACCTCAAGTCTCATCTAACCTGGTATGGGTTGAATCATCCCATATAATTAATATTGATCTATTATGAATCTATTCCAAACCCACATTCACACATATCATACCCTATATCTTTTACTTATAGCATATTATCTCCTATTTATTAACATTTGTTTATTTAAGTCACTATTCCGAGGGATAAAGGTTTCATTTGTCAACCATGTTTTGGTGTAGTAGTTAGAGTCCTTATAATTTCATCATTGTAAAATTATATCCAATATAACTCCTCGACACCAGAAGCCCGGAGCCGGTGCATTATTTTAATACTTTTTCATGATTACAAGGAATCATGAGTCGAAATCCCGATCAATTTAGCAGTGTTGGAAAATAGATTACATACATGAACATTACATTACACATTCGAACATAAAACACACAAAAAATATAATCTGTTGAGAATTCTATTATTACCCAAGAATAACCCTATATATAAAAAACAATACACTTTTTAGAGTCCTGAAAAAACAAATTAAAGGGGTGAGCTCAGATGCTCAGTAATGGTAAATAATTTAACGGAAGCTATACACTTTTAAGGAAAGATGTGTAATAAAAAAATCATTTTAAACATAATATTGAACATAATATGGAGAAAGTAAATCAAAATTTACCATGTAAACATGCACAAGGATATTCTAATAGTAATAATCACATGTAATAACTAATTTCATAATGAGAGAATTCCTAACTTCGTACATCATTACCACATAGTCAAGGCCTCGTGACAAGACTACAAATAAAATTTTTGTCAAGGCCTTGTGAAAATACACTAATATGTCTCATGAGACCTACCGATTCATCAAGGAGCTATAGCGATCTCCACCCCTCAATTACTAATTCTACTACATTCCTCAAATTAAATTGTTGAAATATAACATAAACATTCGTATTAAAATTTCCATACGAAATGTCAATACATTTTTGATAAAAAATTAGTGGTATCAAAATAGCACATACACAATAAAAAATATCATAACTATTTCAATACAAAATAGAATATTGTATTATAATAAATCAACCTCAATACAGAATAATATCCAGCAAAGGATGATGATATAGTTAAAAATAATTAGTAAAACTCTTTGAGTGAAATGCCCATTTTTGATGAGATCATTTAAAAGCCTCCTAATTTATAAAGGAATTAATTTAAAAGATATTTTTGAATCAAAGTTTCCCATAACACTTTGAAACTTTTTAAAGGAATTAACATTTTAAAACAATTATGGTCATATGAATAAATCCTTAAAATCATTTGGAAAACAAGGAATTTAATAAAATAGATTTTGAAAAATAAATCTTTAAAATATTTAAAATGATGATATAGTTAAAGTGTCCATCCATAAAACCTTAAAATATTTTTTTGAAAACATTATTATAAAATAGAGACATGGATGATAAATATGTCCTTATAAATACATACATATAAACAATCTTAGATAATAATGGGATTGAGGAATTAACACTTACCTTGAACTTTCCTTTGGCCGAGGGTACATTTAAGCTCATGTATAATGACCGTAGTATGTTATTAAATTATAACATAACCATATTCATATTTATTATATCATATATGATTCATTTATGACTTTATACTACCCATTTAATAATTATTTCCATGTTAAATTAACATTGAGGGTAATAATCACTTTCTTTATCGTACCTATTTTAACTTGATATTTTTGATCATATAATTTGGATAATGATTTAAATAATTCCAAAATATAAAACATTATTTATATATAATATATATTTAGAATATAAATATGTATAAAAGATAGATATATGAAATGGAAAACACCGTTTATGGAGAAGGTAGGCTATACGTACGCATAAACGCCTTTTCCGTTTTCATATAGTATTGAAAATAAGTAAGTGAATAAGATATATGTAAGTAAAAACACACAAAAACACACATATATCTCCAGTAGAATTATTATGTAAAATATTTAATAATTATTAATAATATATATTTTTATAATCATCGTTGAATAGTGAACCTGGAAATGAATCTCATCACGTCATGAAGATAGTAAGTCATACGTACTAATGATCAACAATGTCATTTACTTAATGATTAAAAGGTGTGGAATTGGATGGTATATTAATTTTATAGAGAATTATCATGTTATTTTCATTATTTAAAAACATATTACCCATCATTATATCCATCCAAATAACATAGTGTTGAATAACAAATTACCACAGGACGTGGAGACGGTAAGTTGTACGTATGCACGTAGGTTGACATTATCATTCATAGGATGGATATAATAATGAGTATGTTTGTACCATATTTATAATAATATCACATTATTTAGTTTTTACTAGAGTTATATTTGGTATAGAAAAAACCAAGAAAGAGAAAGTGGAAGAAGAAAAGAACTTTGAAAGAGGTGATAAAATAATTATATATTCATTGGGGGTTTCCTTTTGATTAGAACAAAAGGGATCCTTAAGATGGATTTATGCTCAAGGGAAGGCATATAGGTTGATGTGGGGGAAGTTGGGAGGATATTCATGCAGGGGTTGGCTGAGACAAATGGCTTTGGAGGTGTGATTTTGACAGAAGGGGAAGTACCCTTTTATAAGAGTGGTGAGGGTCACTTTAGGAAAAGTTTGAAATATTATTTTATTATAAAGTCATTTTAGGTTTATAATGGATAAAAATTGATTTATTTATAACCTATGGTGGGTATGGGTAAAAATCCTATCAACCAATAGGTTTTAGATAAGTTTAGGTCACTATATTATCCTTATCTTTTAGATTTAACTCTTAGTTAAGTAGTTTAACTTTTACCATGTCCTCTTGTATTATTAAAATAAATGGTCAATAAACTTACTATAAAAATCCAAGATAACCCAAAGTGGTTTTTTATTGACATATCTAATCTTATCTATGTATTTTGGAAGAACCTTATATTTTTATAAATATTATATCAATTAATAATATAGTTTTTATTTTAAAAACTCATTTATGTCAATCTTGACACTATTTGGTATTTTGTTTTTCTTAATGTCATAAAAAAATTATAATTTCAAAAAAAATATATTTAATCAACCCCAACATGTCAAATGAAATTATAAAATTCGTTTATGGAATTAAAATTCTCAATTTTAATTTATTTGTATATTTATAATGTCAATTATTTTAATCATTCATTGATAAAATAATTTATGCATCCTCATTGTGTCGTAAATAAATTTAATTATTTAATATATAAAAATTATAAATAAAATATTGTTATGTAGGAAATATATTTTTTATCTTTTTAATGAGTTATTATAGTCAAATTTATCTTATTTATTACCCTATATTAAAAATGGTTTAGTTATTGAACATTAAATTTATTACTTTTAACTATTCTTTAAGTTAAATAATAATAATTGTCCTAATATAATCCAAGTTGACAAAAAGGATAATATTTTAATCCAAAGGTTTATTTTGGTTGAAATAAACTTTTTCCAATAGAATTAGAACATGTGTTTCATTGATTTTAATATTATTTTTACCTTTAATTATCCTTTTTACTTTTAACTGTGGTAAATAAAATTCAAAAGTTACTACTAACCAAAAATTATTTTCATCTTATTGAACTACATTTTTATTACTAATGTAAATTGTTTCTCTTAAAGTTTTTAAATTAATGTCACAGAAGCGGTAAAATTACCTTTTATGAAAATTGGCCAATGTGCCTAGAAGGTGGGTAAAAGACGTTAAAAAGATAAATAAAAATTTATACATCTAATTTTATTATAAAATGACTCCAATTAATTACATTGAACTTATATAGGTATTATATATCTATTTCTACTTAAACAAATTTAAAAAAAATAAATAATTATTTAAATAAAAAGTTTGTTTTAAACAATAACACAATGTTTTTCATAATTCATCAAAAATTAAAATTTTTCATAAAAATACCAAAAATTCACCATAAGATAATTATGATATTACTAATTCAAAAATAAATACTATTTTAGGAAATTATAAACATAGAAGTTGCATTAATAAATTTAAAATAGATTCCCATTTTCAAAACCAAAAAATTGGGTTTTAAAAAGTAAAAACTTCAAAGGATTGACATGTATTTTTGTCAAATTTAAATGTGAAATTACTTATAATGACCTAAATTGTATTAAACTAGTACTCCTCCCATGAAAATGCTTGGGACTATAGAATTTTCTTTAAAATATTATGGTTTTGTGTCATTCAAAAATAATTGTAATGTCGTTGTACTCAATATGATTTTTAGAATAAAATGATGATAATGAAGTGAATGGGGTGCCCATGACATGAGGAAATAAAGTGAAGACTAATTGTGATAGTGATAGAACATGATGGAATGGAAGAGTTAGAGATAAGAGACATAGATGAAATAGAATATGGAGGTGAATGGGAAGTTGGTGGAAAGAGGCAAGATTGTGATAAATGGTGGAAGACATCTTAGAGAGAGTTTAAAGTTTTATAGATTTTGAAAAGAGTTGATGGGCTTGAGAATATGTTGGAGTGAGGATTAGTAGGAATCATGATTTCGTTCGGTGTGGTTTCTTTGAAAGCTAATATAGCTGGGAGTTCATATTTTTAACCTATCATAATCATAAATAAATTTCACATTATGATGAAAATATTATAACGCCCCTTTGATTTAAATGCATACAATCTATTTCTTATAAATATGAATCAAAATTCATAAAATATGAAATAGATTTCTATAATCAAGAAATTTAATCCAAAAACTATAAATGATAATTTTTAAAATAAATCCAATTGAGAATAAGAAACTGTAATAGAAAAAACCAATTTCAAGGATAAATCCTTATACTGCATAATATTTTTATGATCGATGTATATAAAAACATTTGAAATAAACTCTCGGTGAACTTATTTTTGTTGTGGATGTGAAATACATATGGAAAACTAAAAAACTATTAAAATATATTTAAATAAAAGATAGCTAAACTCAAATGTATGTTTATGTGAATAATAAAAAAATCTCCATTACTTCCAATCCAATAAAATGATTCCTCAATTTAAAAAAATAAATTACCTTGACATATAAATTAAAACATATGAAACAAATAACATGGTGATTTAGCCACATTAAAAATCATGCATTCAGTGAATGAATCTTCTTAATAGCTCCCATATGTAGCCCTTAAGTATGTCTTCATGATATCTCTTGAGATTCTCCCTCGGATCCCTAAGAAGGTCATTTGATCTATTCTGGAATGCCAAGTCTTTAGAAGGCCTTAAAGGCATAGAACCTCAAAATTCAGGGCACCTATCAACAAATGGAAGCGGGATGTAATAAAATGCATACATTCTACTCTGATTATGTTTCTAAAATCCATGTATTATAACTTCTATAATTTTTATAGATATTAATAAAAAAATAAACTCACTATTCAAATGCATATATTCTATTTCCTATATATATGAATCAAAATTCAAAAAATATGAAATAGATTCCTATAATCAAGAAATTTAATCCAAAAACTATAAATGATAACTTTTAAAATAAATCTAATTGAGAATATGAAACTGTAATATAAAAAACCAATTTCAAGGATAAAACCTTACACTGCATAATATTTAATAATCTATATACATAAAAAATTTTGAAATAAAATCTGGCTGAACTTATTTTTGTTGTTGATGTGAAATACATATGGAAAACTAAAAAATATTAAAATCCATTGAAATAAAATATCAGTAAACTCAAATGTTTGATTATGTGAATAATCAAAAAAACTCTATTTCTTATAATCAAATAAAATGATTCCTCGATTTAAAAAATGAAATTTCCTTGAAATATAAATTTCAAACATTTGAGAATGATTCTACTTGCATACTGGTTTGGTCAACTGAAGATTGTCTATACTTGAGTCTCTTAGTGAGAGAATATTGTGTAATTATTTTATAGTATTCTAGTATGTTGATGTCACCACCCCTACCTCTCCCTCTCCTCCCCCCTCAAAGTAAAACTTTATTTATAAGCTTGAGATGGGATAATGATAAACACTTCATTTATGAGCTTGAGTTGGGCTAATTAAAGAAACATTATTTATAAGATTGAGTTGGGATATTGAGAGATGGAGTAGAGGCAAAGTTGAAATTAACCATAGAAATGGATAAAACCTACTAAAACTACTGAAATTTTAGGTTTTATCCTTAAGTGGGATTGATATTGTGATAGGATAATCTTTGAAATGACATTTAATGATACATAATATTGAAAATGTTTTTGATTGCATCTATTTTTAGCAGCAATTTCAAATTGGCTGCCACAAAATAAACATAGTGGAATACAAGAAACATTTCTCCATTTCATTTCTATTTAAAAATTTATTAAAAACCAAAAATTAAAAGAAATGAACTAATAAAACACTTCTAAAAAACATATGTGATTATTAAGTTGGAGGTTCTTCGTAAAGCATACAAGAAAATTGACATTATAGAGGAATGTATCAAAGGTGTCTTTATGTGCCTCCGCATATTTAAATTAAAAAATAAGGTGATAGGTTTCAAGCCACATATATATAAATCTATATTAATAGACTCTCCATGGTTGTTTGATTGTCTCAGGTCAAGTGGTCTCCCCTTGACTAAATAATCTGAAGAAACTATCCAACCCACAATTCAATTCAATATACATTTTTAAAATTACAATATAATGTACCTGGAGCATACGCAATGGGAAGACTTGCTAAGGCTCGTAAACTGGGGAATTAACAAAAGAATAACTAACTTGAAACCATGTAATTCTAGATGAATCAACCATCTCCATCATCATATTCACCTTCATTCCGGCCACCCAATACACATATAATGAAGAATCCACTACCTCAACACCAACCACGAAATCTTTAACCGAGCACATACATTTATCAAGATCACTTATTTGGAAAATTACTTCAATCAAAATGATTTAGCTATAAACATCATGGGTTATTCAATATCTTATCATTTCTTTGAAAACAAAAAATATATCAGATAGTTCACCACTGAGTCAGAGACCATAAATAATATCATTATAACAATAATAGTTGACCTGAAGCCCTCTATACCTCAAATCCATAATAAGATCCAAAGAAAATTCAGTATGTCAAACACTATAAAGACCATATATATCTATATTATATATTAGGATAGTAGGTTTCATCCCACTAATTTCCAATAGTTTTAAAATATCATTATCTTGTGCTAGATTAATTTGACAGTGCCCTCAATGAAGCTTACAATAAAAGTTCATCATAATACTGTTGGTGTAAACATTTGGTGATGGTCTATACATATTTAATTCATGGAAAAAATATTTTATGAATAAATATAATAATAAATATTCTATATAACAAAGAAGAAATTTAATCCTATATATTTATGTTCAATTTTGTAGTTTGTTACTAAATATGAAGCAGTGTGAAAAAATATGAATAAATTTGAAGCTATTTTATGAAAACATAAACCTGTGTGATCAAGTTTGTCTAAACATAACAGAAAGGGGATAAAAAATAAGAAAAAATTGGAAACATAAAAACCTGTATATTTAATTGGAATAAATTATTTAAAAAAGCACTCTGAAAAATTTTAAAAACAGTTAAATATAAGAACAAAAAAATACGAACATGTATGAAAAAAATAAGACCTGATTGAAAAAAATGAACAAATGAGAAAAAAATGAACCTAATAATTTTTTTGAATATATATAAAAACAAACTCACCATTTGAGAAAAAATTAAACACCTCTACCATGGGATACACCACAGGTGTTTTGAAGCCCAGACAGACAACACCTACAGCCAACAACATATACAAATTCATTATATTTTTAGAAAACGTAATCTTAAATTGCATATATTCATTCCCAAATGTATTCTCACCAAGGTATGACATAAAGAGGAAACTATATATATCTTTTTTTCCACAAAAACCTACAAAAATTTCCATCAATGAGATTATATACATCGATCATTAAATAGAAATCTTAGAATTGAGGCTCAAAGAATCTCTTGAAATATTTCCACAGCATAACTATGGTGCAACCAAAACCATATTCATCTACATATAATCTATAAAAAATGCTCAAAAAAATTAATTAATGAACATGAAGAAACATATTTCTGCCAACATTAAATGTAAAACCCCATGAATTTTGGAGAAACAATGTCAAAAAAACTATCAAAACAGAATCTGATCAGCAGAATATATAATGATTTATTATAGAGAGTATAAAAAAATAAATGCAGAATATTAAAAAAATAAAAACAGAATCTAATCTGAACACATTAGTTCAAAACAGAATTACGAAATCAATGTAGGGGTATACAACTATACCAACAGACAACAATATAATAAAAACAGAATATGATGAGCAAAATATATCAAATCTAGTTAGATAGAGAGTATAAGAAGAGAATAGTTTCACTGTATTACTATTTGATAATAATCAAAATTATAGAAAAATAAGGTAGAGAAATGGAAATTGAAAAATCACATATTTTTTACTAAAATATGTAATGATTTTTTGAAACTGGATTTGAATATAATTGAACCGAAAAAAGTATAATATGCAAAAGATGTACTAATCTAGGAAATTCATTAAAACTTTGTAACTGTTTAATGAGACATTACATTAAATATATTCAAAATTGAATGAAAATTTATATAAAAACATTAATCTATTTTCCCACAAAAGTGATGCACATTACATTAACTCCTTTACCTAAGACGCGCCTTCCACTCCACATTCTGTGAACTTCCTGACATAACAGCAAGTGGTTCTCTTAAAATTACTTAATCGTATAACCTATTGTCAAGAGAGGGAAATAATGTGAGGATTTATAAAATATATTCTTCATATATAGTGGATTCAATATTTAAAACAAATCACCAACAGTTAATGGAAACATGTATGCAGTTAAAATACATATATAGCTGGAAGCACATATGTAATAGAAACACAACATATTAAGAATGAAAAAACTAACCGATTATAAGGCGTCCACCAATGATCCAAAAATACCAAAAAATACCATAAACTATTTGTTATAAAATGAAAACTGTAAAATAATGAAAATAATAAAAAACATGAAATTTACAAAGTAAACTATTTTAATTAAAAAATTATCTTACATAACAAATTGATAATCCAGATAAAACATTAAAAAAAATCAATTGATTATAATTTACAGAATACCTATACTATGCTGTGACAGTGGTGAATAAAGAAGGATAATGTTAAGAGTTGGGTGATCAGACATAATAGATTGGATTATGATTTAGAAAAATAATACAATAAATATATATTTTTATGAAATTAATGTAAGAAAACTGAATATGATGTTACTTATGTCATCATAAATTACAATGAAACATCAAGGTTATTCATTCTTAGTGGGAAATATCATAATACATTAGCTAAATAAACAGAAATAAACTTCAAATGGTGGTACATTTTACCCATTTTCATGGCCTCTCAAATTCCTCCAATGTTAACGGTTGCAACCTTATATGCACTCAAATTTCCCAATCAACATGCTGGATTGAGAAAATAAAAAAATAAAAAATTAAAATTGGGAAACCATACTGAAAAATAAATAAATTTTTGGATGTAGATTCCATGAAAAGGTAGGTTCAAACATAGTTTCTCTAAATTAGAATCCATATAACATGTATTTATATACATATAACATGTATTCATAATGACATGATTATAAATATGAAAAAATACCAAAATGCCGAAATTATAAAATGAATAATCACCTTAAAATGAAACATGAATTATTAAATTTGTTTATGCATGTATAATATGAAATAATATATTTATAACTAAATCTGTAAAATGAAAAAGATAATGAAAAAATTAATAACTTCATTTAAATAATCATAAGTTTAATGGAATCGTCACTATTAAAATGAAAAGGAAAACAAATTAGAACTAACCTTAAAGTTGTAAAACACTTTTACCCATTTACATGGACTCTCAAATTCCTCCAACTTTAATGGTTTCAACCTTACAAGCACTTGAATTACCACACAAACATGCTAAATTCAGAAAATAACCAAAATTAATTATATTAGTCAAATTGGGAAACCATAGTTAAAAATAAATAAATCCATAGGAGATTCCAAGAAAAGGTAATTTCAAACATAAGTGTTCTTAATGATAATTCATATTACATGTATTTAGATATAGAAAAAATTTATTTAGAATGACAAGATTAGAAATACGGAAGAATACCAAAATAATGCTCTAGAAATCATTTTGGAGTTCTTCTTGAGTCTCGATGGAAATATGAATAACTATATTTGTGTATGCATGCGTGATATGAAACAATTTATTTTTAAATATATCTGTAAAATTAGAAAGAGTAATGTTAAAATTAATAACTGCATTTAAATAATCATAATTTGAATGGAATCAACTTTATTATAATGAAAATGAAAATAAATCTGAAGTAACCTTCAAATGGTGGTACACTCCACCCATTCTAATGGCCTATTTGAATAATGAATCTCTCATTGCAATAGAAATGCAAGTTAATATATATCAAATAAAAAAAATTAAATAGTCTAACAGTGTACAATAATAATAATAACAATTTTAGGACATTCTCTTATTAGGTTATCATAAATTCAAATTTATGTGCTGTGAGCAGTTAAAAAGGAAGCATTCATATTCATGTCACACAAGATGAGTTCAAGTGCATACAGTAAACCACATGTTTATGGAGAAAATTTCTTTCATAATGTAGTTCAACCAAACCAATGCATATAATATATATGTGCATTCATAAAAAATATTCATAGGTATGAATGTGATCAAATAGAAAAATCTATGGAAAGCAGTACTTCATAAACCAAGGTGATTGGTAAATTGTAAATCAATTAAAAATGGTGGTACAACAATAATAATAACAATTTGAGGACATTATCTTGTTAGGTTATCATAAATTCAAATTTATGTGTTATGAGCAGTTAAAATGGAAGCATTCAAATCCATGTCACACAAGATGAGTTCAAGTGCATACAGTATACCACATGTTGATGGAGCAGATTTTTTTTTTCAGAATTCAGTTCAACCAAAACGATGCATATAATATATATGTGCATTCATAAAAAATATTCCTAGGTATGATTGTGATCAAATAGAAAAATCTATGGAAATCATTCCTTTATAAAGCAAGGTTATTGGTGAATTGTAAATCAATTACAAATTTAAACATAAATACAATCTTCTAGACAACCACGATCATTTCTTGAACACATTTGAACTCATATTATGTGATTATGTTTGTAATATTTCTTTGGATCACACACAGAAGCCCAACTACAAGGATAAATAGATATGCAATAAACCCTTATTTTAGATTTAAACATACACCTTACAGCTTCTCATGTCTAATTCATGTATGTGATTTCAACTCTTCACCAGATTTTCTATTCGGAGATCTATCACCCTAAATTAGAATTTAGATTCAGAGACCCATCAACCACAACAAATAATAAAAATTAATAATCTAATAAAAACACCATACAAATCAAATACATTGAGACATGAAGATTTTTGACACTAATTTTTACATTTGAAACTAGTTTATACATGTGGTTACTCGCTGTGTGCTCGGGGGCACAAGAACCCTAGGTGGAGCAGGGGACCCGAAGGTGGGAGTGATAAAGGGGGAGTCACCGGTTGTGGAGAAGGCATAGTCGGAGGAGCCAAAGTCTAAGGAGAGGAAGTCAGAGGAGCAAAAGTCGGAGTATAGGAAGTCGGAGGAGCAAAAGTTAGAGGAGGGGAAGTCGGAGGAGCTGAAGTTGGAGGAGTCGAAGTTGGAGGAGATGAAGTCAGAGAATCCGAAGTAGGAGGAGCTAAAGTCAGAGGAGTAGAATTCTAAGGAGCCGAAGTTGGAGGAGCTGATTTCGGAGGATTTGAAGTTGGAGGAGCTGATGTCGGAGGAGCCGAAGTCTGATCACGCGCATGTGGAGTCCCAGATAGATAGATGATTCGGGGAGAGGAGCAGAGAAGAAGAGTGGATTTGGGGAGGGGGAATTGAGGAAGCGTGCATGAACCCTAGAGAAGGGAGAAGGGAATCAAGGAGTTGAATCTGTGAGGGCATCAAACAATAATGGGAAATCCTAATCGGGTTCGGGGTCGCAAGAGGTATTTTCGAGTTTGGGGGGTTTTTTGTGGAGACATGCATGTGTGGCTAGGTGACACGTAGTCAGAAAAAAGCCTACTTTAGTATATATATAGATGATAAAAACATAATATAATTATACTTCCAAACCATTTAAATTGATAGTTTAACACTATAAATTATTTCGATTAAAAAGGATGTTTTTAAATTTTTTTAGTATTTTTCACTATTCATTATAATATTAATGTTATCAGAAAAGTATCAAAATTTTATCAAGACTACATTTTTATGTACTGTTTCTAAAGAAAAATGTACTATAATTAAAATTAATATATAAAAGTTTCAAATATTGGTTTTAAAAAGGGTTCTTCATTAAATGACTGTAAGATTGCATATTTTAAAATATAATTCTTTTATCTAAAAAAATGAATTAGTTCTTATATTATGTCTAAGAAACACATAATATGGATTCTAAAATAATATGGAGTATATAAAAATTCAAAATTTAGTTAATACTATTCATAACTTCTTTTGGAACGGTAAGCCGTGGTGAGCTCGAACACGGTGTTGTGTGTAGCGCAAGTTATTGAATTACTTTGAAGAGATAACGTACTATGACATCTTGAGGTGTTACATTCTCCCCCTATTTAATAATATGTGTCCTCTCAATTTGAAATTGTTTTTTGAAAATAAAAGGTTAAAAATAGAAAAATACCTTTGTGGAAAACCCGCTTTGGAAATTGGGTTAATAAAATTTATTGTTAATAAGATGAAAAGGTAAATGAAAAAGTCACTGCCAAATTATGATCTCGATTAGGAGAACATTGGTGGAAATTAGAGACACATAATTGGAGGAAAAATTCAAATATTTTTAGGGAGTGATTGAGGTCATCAATCACAAACAAGTGTAAAATTATCAGCCTCAAAGCCATTTGTCTATGATGATTTAAAATATCATCGGTTCAATAAGGTATTAGGATAACACATATTTGGTTTCATGATCCTCTATATAAAGTTAGAGAATTAATTTATTCATATAATAAGAGGAAAAAAATATACTTGGATCGTAGAGTTTCATTGTTCAACTAATTTCTACCACAAACTCATCTTTCACTCTAAAATATAATATAATTCAAAAATATTCTATTTATCCTAATCGTATAGTGTTCCAAAAACAGTGAATATATAATTCATTTTTCAGAATATTTCAAAAAAACTACAATATAAAAACCATGAAAACATGTAGGACAGTGGTAGGTGATGCACCCTTATCACCCTTTGGTTGGGGGTTCAAGTCTCACACCCTTGCCGGGCGAGACGGGTTGTCACCAGACCTCCGGGTTGTCCTTTTTTATAACAATCCAAAAATAATCTTAAGAAATGATTTAACCTTAAAAATAGTATCCAATTTCAAACCTAATCTATTATAAAAATTAGACTTATCGAAAATACTTCTGTCCAAACTCAGAGTCCAAAATTTATATTGAAGGAAAACATAATGAAGATCCTTTTTTTCCACGTAATAACATGTGAATAACATCATCATGCATTCTTTCAAAACACGATAACACCCCAAATTACCCTAAAACCTTATTGATTACATTCAATATCCCTTATTCCATATATAAAACTGGATATACTCATTATATCCAAAAATATTGTAAACTCCAACAATGATGGAATAAGAAAACAATTAATTAGTTTCAAAGTAGTCAAGAACATCGAATATAATTTATCCAAATCAATCATATCTTATCCAAAAATCACCACCTCAGAACCATATTATGATTTATCATTCCTTAAACCTTGTATTTTCTAAAATGTTTAAATTTCTATTGAGTCACTTTTCTTAGAACCATATTATCTCAAATCCCCAATGAAATAGTACTATAGTACAATCCTTTTTTATTTACATAATTCATATTACAAGTATATGATTGATAAAACACTCAAATGAAATAATTCTTTAACAACAACATAATACCACTAGTCAATCCTCTTCATCTGTGGTAGTATCATAACATTATTATTATCCAATAGAATCATTTGGGGCATACTCTGATGATTCGGACATTAATTTGCGTAGTGTCGCAACTCTTTAGAGATAAAGCATTGTACATTTGAAACCTTTTTCTTGCCCTTTCAATCATGTAATTGGTGTCCTTTTTCTCGAAATTTATAAAATATTCCAACTCTCTTCAAGAATTT
The DNA here is from genome assembly GCA_963277665.1 of Viscum album. Taxonomy (NCBI): domain Eukaryota; kingdom Viridiplantae; phylum Streptophyta; class Magnoliopsida; order Santalales; family Viscaceae; genus Viscum; species Viscum album. The sequence goes on along the minus strand of OY728131.1, from coordinate 1,507,378,908 downwards.
ACCAAGGTGATTCTTTCCATATTTATCACATATAAAAAAAATCCTCCTTTCCCCTCTTCCTTTTATCGATATTTCTCTCTACTATCCTTTTCTTCTCATGCTTCCATTCAAAGCCATATGACTCAAAGAATTATTTACTTATCTTATTAACACATGATACTATTTCTTCATTTGATAAGAATACGTGGGTGACTATTTCTATTCTAAATGATGGCATAAGAGTTTTAAATTTATGATGATTCTTATTTTTTGGATCAGGCGTATTGCTAGAGTTATCATTCCTTCTGCTGGGTTTCATTTCTAAACAATGGCATATACTAGGTTAGTTTATGAATCATAATGAATAATCCTAAAACTTGTGAAATACCTTACGTAAATAGAAAAGATTATGTATATAATATTTGATCATAAAAAATGTTTTCTTTGAGGAAGTATTTACTCTTAAATCCTTCATAATGGATTGTAAAGAAAAAGTGAATTATCCTTAGAATATCCCCTGGGAGTGTCGTAACCAATAGTGAATCAAGGCCAATTTTCATGTACCAGGATACCCTAGGTCCTTCCCAAAACTCCATGTTGGAGTTTTTACTCCTAGGTACATCAGTTCCAGAGCCGCCTCTACCTGCTCATATGCAAACAAGGATGTATTGCTTGGAAAATACCCAAAATATATTCATTTAAAAAATTCTAGGAAGTTCTTCTATACTAATCCTCAAAGTCTATCTTAGGGTAATGTTCTATAAATAGAGTTTTTCTAAATCTAGTTTCCAAGGTTTGTAATAAAACCTCACTCTGATACTGACTCCAATGCCCCGAACCTAGAAGCCCTGAGCTAGGGAATTATTTTAATAAATTGGCATGATTACAAGGAATCGAGTCCCGAAATACCGATCAGTTTAGTAGTATTGGAAAATAGATTACATAAATGAACATTATGTTACACATTCATACATAAAACAAAACTTAAATAATCCATTGAGAACACCATTATTACACTTGTTTAACACTTTATATAAAACATAAAACATTTCTTGGAATCCTAGGAAAACAAAACATAATAAAGGGGTGAGCTCAGATACTCAAAAAGGGTAAATAATTTAGCGGAATCTATAAACATTTAAGGAAAGATGTGTAATAAAAATAAAATGATTTTAAAAATAAACTTGAATATAATATGGGGTAAATAAATCAAGAATTACCATGTAGAAATTCCCCTAGATATTCTAATAGATGAATAATCACATGTAAAAATTAATTTCATAATAAGGGAATGCCTAATGTGGGATATCAATACCACATAGTCAAAGCCTCATGCCAAGAATACAAATATTTTTTCGTCAAGTCCTCGTTCCAAGATATTAATTTGTCTTAAGAGACCTACTGATGCATCGAGGAGCTATATCGGGCTCCACATGTCACTTACTAAGTCCACTACATTCCTCATATGAAATTGTTGAAACATAACATAAACATTTGTATTAAAACTAGCAAACAAAATGTCAATATTTTATCCATAACCCATGAATGGTATAAAAATAACACATCCACAACCAAGCATATCATATCTCATTCAATAAAACATAGAATATTGTATTATAATAAATCAACCTCAATCAATAATAATATACAGTATGGGATGATCATAGAGTTGAAAATAATCAGTAAAAATCTTTGAGTGAAATATGCCTTTTTTCATGAAAGTCTCATAATTTATAAAGGAAGTCATTTAATAAATATTTTTGAATCAAAGTGTTACATATCAATTTGAAACTTTTGAATGGAATTAACATTTAAAACAATTATGTCTATATGAATAAAACATTAAAATCATTTTGAAAACATGTACATTAGTTAAATAGATTTTAAAAAATAAATCTTTAAAACATTTAACATGATGATATAGTTAAATATTCCCTTCCATAAAACCTTAAAATATTTATTTATAAAACATTTTTTATGAAACATGGACATGGATGATAAATATGTCCCAGTAAATACATATATATAAACAATCTGGGAAAATAATTAGATTGAGGAAATAACCCTTACCTTGCACTTACCTTCAGTCAAGGGGACATTTAACCTCATATATAATGACAATAGTATGTTATTAAATTATACCATAACCATATTAATATTTATTATATCATAAATGATTAATTTATGACTTTATACTACCTATTTAATAATGATTTCCATGTTAAATTATCATTTCGGGTAATAATCACTTTCTTTATTGTACATGTTTTAACTTGTTATTCTTGATCGTATCATTTGGATCATGACTTAAATACTTCCAGAATATAAAACATGATTTATGTATAATATATTTTTATAATATAAATATATATAAAATATATATATATCAAATGGAAAACACTGTTTATGGAAACGATAGGGTGTATATACGCATAAACGCTGTTTTCGTTTTCATATAGTATTGAACGAAAGTAAATGAATATGATATATGTAAGTACACACACAAACACACAGTTATATATATATATATATAGATATATATATCCGGTAGCATTATTATGCCACATATTACATACTTATTAATAATATATATATTTATAGTCATCGTTGAATGGTGAACCTGGAAATGAATCTCATCTCGTCGTGGAGACGGTAAGCCGTACGTACACATGAGCGATGATATCATTTCCTTAATGAATAAAAGGGGTGGAATTGGATGGTAAATTAATTTTAAATGGAAATTATAATTTTATTTTCATTATTTATATGCATATTACTCTTCATTATATCTATCCAAATAACATAGTGTTGAATAACAAATTACACCACAACGTGGAGACGGTAAGCTGTACGTATGCACGTATGGTGAAATTATCATTAATAAGATGGATATAATAATGTGTATAGTTGTACCATATTTATAATAACATAACAGTATGTAGAAGGTACTCGAGTTATTTTTTTATGGACATAACAAATAAAGAAAAAGTGGAAGAAGTAAAGAACTTTGAAAGAGGTGATAAGATAATTACCACTTCTTTGGGTGTTTTCTTTTGATTTTAACAAAAGGGCTCCTTGGGTTGTCTTTCTGCACAAGGGAATGCCTCTAGGATGAAGTGAGAGAAGTTGGGAGAAGATTTTTTCAATGTTTGGCTGATCCAAATGGCATTGGAGGTGTAATTTTCATGAAAGGGGAAGTACTCTTTTATAAGAGAGGTGAGGGTCAGTTTTGAAAAAGTTAGAAATATTATTTTATTATAAAATCATTTTCAATTTCCAATGGCTCAAAATTGATTTATTTCTAATATAAGGTGGGGATGGGTTGAAATCCTCTCAACCAATAAGTTTCAGACAAGTTTAGGTCACCATAACAACAATATCGTTTTGATTTAACTCTTAGTTAAATAGTTTAATTTTTACCAAGTCCTCTTTTATTATTATAATTAATGGTTAGAAAACTTACTATAAATATAAAAGAGAACCCCAACTAGTTAATTATTGAAATATCTAATATTATCTAAGTTATTTTGTATAAGCATATATTTTTAGAAATATCATATCAATTAATGTCGTAACAACATTATCACTTAAAAAAATATATTTAATCAACCCCAAAATGTAATAGTAACCTATAAAATTTGTGGATAGTATCAAAATTCTCAATTTACATTTAATTTAATATTTATAATATCAATTATTTTATTATTTCATTGATAAAGTTATTACTACATCATCATTCTGTCATAAAAAAATTTAATTATTTAATCTCTGAAAATTATAAATAAAATACCATTATGTAATAAATATTTTTTTTTCTAACGAATATTTATAATCTAATTTATCTTATGTATAACCCTATATTAAAAATGGTTTAGTTATTAAACATTGGATATAACAGTTTTTACGCTTCTTTAAGTAAAACAATAATGAATCCCCTAATCTAATACAAGTGAACCAAAAGGATAATATTTTATTCATAAGGTTTATTTTTGTCGAAATACACTTATCCAATAGAATTAGAACATGTGTTGTAGTAATTTTAATGTTATTTTGACCTTTAATTACCCTAATTACTTCTAACTACGTTAAATTAAATTCAAAAGCTACTATTAAAAAAAACTATTTTCATCTTATTGAACCACATTTTACATACTGATGTCAACCATGCCTCTTGGATTTTGGAAATTCAATTCACAGAAGCGGTAAAATTAAGTTTTACGTAAATTTACAAATGTGCCTAGAAGGTGGGTAAAATACGTTAAAAATTTCAATAAAATTTTATACATCTAAATTTATTATAAAATGACTCCAATGAATTATATTGAACTTATATAGATATTATATATCTATTTTGACTTTAAATAAATTTAAATAAAATAAATAATTATTTAACTAAAAAGTCATTTTTAAATAATAACGTAGTGTTTTTCAATATTCCTAAAAAATCGAATGTTTTTAGAAAAATATAAAAATTCACCCTAAGATAATTTTGATATTCACAATTAAAAAATGAATTATATTTTTAAAAATTCAAAACATATAAGTTTCATTAATTAATTTAAAATTAATTCTCATTGTCAAAACCAAAAAGCGGTTTTTAAAAAAGTAAAAACTATCAAAAAATTGACATTTGTTTATGTCAAATTTAAATGTGAAATTACTTATAATTACCTATATTTTATAAAATGATAAAAATATAATATAATTATACTTAAAAACCATTAAAATTCATAATTTAATAGTATAAATTATTTCTATTAACACATTTGTTTTAAATTAATAATTTAGTACTTTTCACTATTCATCAAAATATGAAAGTTATCTGAAAGATACCAAAATTCTATACAAAATTAATTTTTATGTACCAATTATAAATAATAATTTAATTTCATTAAATTGAATATATAAAAGTGTCAAATATTGGGTTTTAATAGGTTTTTCCATTAAAAGGCAGTAAAATTGCATATTTTGAAAAATAATTCTTTTATCTGAAAAAAAGGAATTTGTTCTTATATTATGTATAAGAATAAAATAATATGGATTCTAAAGTTTTATGGAGAATATTAAATTAAAAATTTAGTTTATATTATTCATAACCTATTTTTTAATAGTAATTCGTGGTGAACTCGAACTCATTGCTGTGTGTTGCACTAGTTATTGAATTATTTTGAAGATATAACTTACTAAGAAATATTGGGGTGTTACATCCAAAAATAATATTAATTTCATAATTATTATATTTTATAAATATATACACTTTTATAACTATTTATATAAAGTGGTGATGGAAAATAAATTTCATCACTTCATAGAGATGGCAATCCATAATTACACACGAGCATGGTTTCCATGATTTTATAGATGAATTGAAAGAAAAGTAAATTACAATTTACCTTTTTAGAATAGTTATTATATCATAACTACCATATATATTCATTTAATATTTCCTTATTACCATCCACAGAGAGAGGAAATGAGAAACAAATCTCATCGATTCATGAAATTAGCAGTTCACATGTACGCACAAGGGATATTTTTATTTCCCATTTGATGGAAAAGTAGTGAAAAATAGTGGTACCGTAATTATTATAATATATAAGTGTATTGATGGTACTATATTAATAATTTTGGGATAGAAACAATAAATTTATAGGAAAAAGAAGAAGAAAAACTTTGGAATAGTTAGGTAAGGCAATTACCACTTCATTGAAATACATGATTTTAAATAAAATTTAAGACTTAATTAGATGGTATTAGGCGGAGACAAGAATATTTAGGATTAAATTAATGAATATAGGAAGGTATTAGAATAGTTATTGGAAGATTTAGAGTGTTATTTGTTTAAATATGATGGGTCCAGGGTTTCATTTATTATCAATGATGTTTCAATATGTTTTCGGTGAGTTTGGATGAAGTGGTGATGCCTAGAGAGTTGATATAGATTCAGTTAATGGCACTGAATGTCATTTTTGAAAATTATAGGTGGAAAATTGTGATTATTATTTTTGGTACTCGTTATTTTTAAAATACATGTGAGATGGATGTTTCAATTTTTATACAACATGTGAAGACCATGAAAAAATTTATTTTCATTTGAATTGAAGATTCCATTTATAACTATTGAAGTCCATGAAATATTATTTTAAGAAAATAATATCTAATAATAAATGTTTTATAATGGTGAATTTATATAGTCCATTCAAATATATAAATATATGTTTTCCATGATGAAAAATGAAAATAGGTGGTTTTCATTTAATTTGGTATAACTCGTTATTTCATTTGATAATTAGATCATTTTTATGTATTTATTGTGACTTGTATTAAAAATAAGGGTCAACAAAGGTCATGTTAATGCTATAATGAGCATGGGATCATGTGGGACCCCGAGATTGACCACACCCAAGGGAACCATCCTAGGCAAGCCTGTAAGAGGATATGACATGTATAAGCTCATGGAGGGCCTATGTATAAGGCCCATGAGAGCATACCTAACATGGAGTGAGACCATAGGGTTCCATTGTACATGTAGGTGAGGGAAAATTGTGAGGTGTGTGTGGTGTATGAATGATGATAATCCTCTAAATCTATCATTGGGATGTTATGGCACCGCTTGAGAAATAAACCAGGGGAAATTCACTAGGGGGAATCAATGATGGACTGAGACATGTAGGGTGCTATTCTTACATCATTAAAATGATATATATAACATTGATTATTAAATCTCTTATATATAAGATATCCAATGATTTTTTTCCATCACCATCATTCTATAACTACTTCAAAAGGTTTTTGGTCACAAGTGTTCTGGTTGAATCAAAAAAATTTTATTCTAAGAATATTTGAAGATCATAAAAAAGGGATAAGGTATTCAGTATCAAACCAAATTAAGGAAAGAAATATAAATTCTTTAATGAAAGAAAATAGATCATGGAATGGGCTTCAAGATACGTCAGATGAGGTTACAGAAAAAATTATTATAATGGATGAGTTCAAGACTTTACAAAAATGAGAATCATGCATTACTGAACACATTAATGTGAGGATATCACCATAATTGAGATGAGTGATGGAGCGATTATTTTCAACATATACTTGAAAATACATAAAATATTCTTTAATTTAAATAATTATTCGATATGAAATAATAATTTTAGATATAATACAACATAAAAATTGGATATAAGGTGATTCAAGGCACTATAATAATTCTCTTTAAAAGGATAAGATCCTTGACCATGTGGGTTTTGATATTCATCATTTGTGATAGATTGTGAAACGTAGTCTCTATTCACAATTCCACTACGTGAATGGTAGAGAGGATTCATGAAGAATTTAGCTTGTAAAAACTAGGAAACTTCAAGCATAAAACTTGTGAATTGAACACTCATTATTCTTTTCAAATATCCAATTTCTATGAAGCATTTAAGATAGTGTAGAAATTATCATACATATTTTTCCTAGTTTTCATGAATCACGAATAATATGTGCCTTTTGATCTTTCACGTAGAAGGCTGAGACACCGATAAGGTGAAAACTTACACTAATTATTGTGAAGAATATCTTTCATTCATAAATGCATCTTACACCAATTCAGGTTTTTACATAAGAAGATGAAGAAAAATTCATGCATACCATAAAATTGGTATACTTGAATAAGTTATTATTGGATTCACCTAGTGCATTCATAGGGAATTAAGAAGTGTAAAGTGTGTTATAAACATCCTTACGTTAATTATTTTTATGGTATATGATACAAATGGATATGATAACATTCATGCTTGAGATATAAGTAAGGCATGTGAATATTGGAAGAAGAAGGCTAACATGGTGCTTTCATTCTTACATACACACATACATAACTTATGATACCTGAAATAAGACATTCTAATTCCATGAAATACATGCATGAATGTAATTGAATTGAGATGTCTAGAAGAACTTGAATTGATTTGTGAAATTAATTATTACATACAATATGAACAAATATTTTTGTGTAAAACATTAACACATAATTTTAGGATAATACTTTAATTAGAGTAAGGTGTGCAAGCCGAAGTATTTGTTGCATTGAGAAAAATGGTCATTATAGGTGATCAAAATTGATTGAGAAAAGACAAAAGACTTATTAGAGGATGTTAAGGATACTTTAATAGTACACATGTACGTCAGATCCTACAATCTCTTGTATGGGGATTATATAATCATCTAATAGTGTATCATACCATTTAATAGAGGTTAAGTCCTCCGGTTGGTTATGAGAGTAGGTGTATTCTTATGGTTTGAGAATGAAGAAAATAAAGTGTCTTAGTTGGAGATGGAGAAAGATTTCTTTTGGTTGGATCCAAACTCAAATGATGTCTCTTGTTTGGAGTTTCAACATTTTTATTCACTTGTTTGATAGTAAACAATCGATAATTGGTGGGAATAATTGGTTGCATCAAGGATTAGTCTTTCTTCCAAACCATATAATTCCTATTTTCTGCTATCTATTGATTATTAAAACTATAAATGAGGTGACATTGAGAGTATATCAAGAACCATAATAGGTTAAAGAGGTTGAATTGAAAATAAAATTCTTTTTTAAAAGGAGACAAAAAATTCACCCCCTACTTTGAGGTCAATCTTGTGTGGGGAATTACAAGTGGTATTTGAGGATTAAGTTCCCTCTAAAAATCCAAGAATATATATGGAGAATGGATATTATTAATTATATAATTATCCATGTTTTTCCAACATTTTATGGTTATAATTTTCATAGTTATAAAAATATGATACTACCCTATCTCTTACACCTGTCCTTGAAGTGAGAGATACTATAATAGTCAGTTTTCCACAAATTTTTAATGATGCTTCTAGGAAACAAGATGATAAGAGAAATATAGTTTTAGATGGAAAGGATCAAAATTCATTGTTTTTGTTTATAACAAAAACGGTCTACATATTATTCTAGGGTCTCCAGACTACCAAGAAGATATGGTATAAACTTAAAAGCATCAATGAATGAAATTTGAATGCTAGGGAAGCCAAAATAAAATTTTTGAGGAGTAAGTATTAAGAAATTATAATTAATGATAAATAAATTATTAACTACTATTTGATAGGATTAAATGATATAGTTATAAAATTTCTAGTATTTAATAAGAAGATTAATGATTCTATTATTATCAAAACATTGATAAGGAATTTTCCGGGTCATTTTGATTCAAAAATTTCATCCCTAGAAGAAAGAGATGAATCATATATTGATAAACTATACAATATTATCATAGTTTATGAGATGAGGAAAATACTAGATTTCAAGAACAAAGAAAAATTAAAACATCATTTGAATCCAATAGAAAGGGAAATGTTATAGAAGTTGAAGATGAAGAATTATAGGATTAACATAGTTATGAGGATGACTATTAATTCAATCAAATTTTTACCCCTATATCATAGTGGTTGATAAATGAAAAATTAAAGAGACATAATAATAAACACTTAAAAGATTCAACTTGGGTAGCTCTGGTCATTTTTGAAGAAGTTTCTAAAGAAGAAGCTTGAAAAATGAGAATCAAAATCAAAATCTGATAATGAGATATCCCATAATCACAAACTTGATAAAAAGAAGAAGAAACACTATGGGAGAAAAAAACTAAATCTTATTATAAATAATATAAAGATTCATCATTATTTTTTTCTTCATAAAATTAAATTGGGTTATTTTTCCATCCCTGAAGAATAACTGATTCATCATGTAGTAGTGATGAAGAAGAGTAAAGAAAGAAAATTCCATGGAAGATGAAACAAGAATTAGAAATATTTATGGAATAGATCAAATATACAAAAAAGAAATGAAGAATCTTGAGAAATAAAATAATAAATTAACTATAGGAAAGAATAAGGAAGAAATAGTTTACATCATTGAAGAAAATGAGTCATTGATCAGGAAAGATGTATCAATTTTTAGTGAAAGTGATATGAAAAAATTGAAATTTTCCAGAAAATATAAGATGCTATATTATTTTGAATAAACGTTTACAGATAGAGAAGATGATTAATTTGAGACACAATCCAAATGGGTCACAATATAACATGAGTTGAATAAATCCCGATAATATTTCAATAAATATATAGAAATGAAGGGGGAAACTTTTTATGCTAGAGAGAAGAAAGGTAAAAATTTACTTAATCATTATGATAGATATATTGCTTCTAATAGCCCATGTGGTAAATATAAACTAAAGAAAAAATGGACAAGAATAAAAAGAGGAAATATTACATATATGAGGAAGTTGAAAATTTTATAGGAAAGACACAACCTCCCAAGAAATGATAGGATAATTTTGAAACTGGACAACAAAAACGTATAAATAGATTAATTTCGAACAAATTTGGGAGAATAAATTCTCAAATATTTTATTGGTGTTGTGGTATGAATTATCAGAAATCCTATTCTTGTTGGATCAAAAATTCTTTACGATGATTGAGGAATGAATCAATGGGTTGTATCAATGAGAATATGTGGAAAAATTCTCATAGAAAACGATATCTTAACTGTTCTACCCCACAACTATCTGCCCAAATGTTTTTCAAATTATAGAAGAATTTTGTGGAAGATGTAGTTTGGAAGGTCAAAAAGCTAAGGTATGCATGATATTATTGGAAAAATAATTTACATTTGCTATGGAAGGGGGTATCTCAAAATATAAATCCAATGAAAATCCATGTAAATATTTTGTAAATACTATGAATGTTAAGAAATACGGCCTAGTTGTTTTGCAACATCTTATGAAACTGGATAGAAAATTAGAGTATGTTGAGAAACATAAGAAATATAAAAGAAATAAACTTGTCTCAGATAACTATGTAGAAGTTGATAATATGTTATACATAGGTGTAAAATTGAGGATCCATAAGACTGAGGTTGAAACAATTATTCAACAAAATAAATAATGGGATGAGGAAGATAATTAAATTAGTGAGTCTGAAATTAAAAAGAACTTTTAAATGGAATCTTTCCATATTGATATCAATAGAAAAAAACAGACCTGATTAAGAAGAATCTTTTAGTATGAATATTACTTCTGAGAAACAAATTGTTCACTTATTATCCCCCATTATTTATGTTTTAAACAAAAAATGAGGGGAATTAAAGGGGATGTTTGATGATATCACTTTTGGATGTCCAGATGAGATTGTACTTCATTAAGTCTTCTGACTTTCACTAAATAGAAAAAAGTTTTCGTCCTTTAAGGGGGGAAAAACCTTGATAATGAATATGAAAACTTTGAAACATATTCAAAATTAAAGCCAATGTATACCAACCACAATTTTATCCCTTATTCTTAATTATATTATCTTATAAATTAATGGGGAGTTATTGGTTAATGAAAAAAATAAGACAACTGAGTAGATTTATCTTTTTCACCTGAACATTCTAATGTGTCTATTGAAGTATGTGTATGATTTAGTTGTTAATTAATAAATATGATTATTTTCAATCCCTGTTATGATAATTGAGACATTATGGGTATGATTTCAAATACATGGTATGTTATGTACAATATAGACATACCTAGTTTTCTCTGTCTAGTTTTACATACTGGGTTAGACCACATAGGCCTAGATTTGATTAACCAAAGGCTCTTATCTAAGAGAACCACATGAAATAATTCCTTTCATTGATGTTATCTAGAAATTTTCATATTAATTAGATGATATTTTTCATAAAAGTTACAAACGTTGAGAGTACCCCACTTATCCTTTGAATTTGATTGTCAAAGGAGAATAATGTTTTGATCAAAAAAAATTTACTTTTGAATATGTAAAAATGATATTGAGAACAAAATAAAATAGGGTAGATTGTTGGTCCAAGTGTTGAATTTGTTTTCAATGATGTTTCAATATGTGTTCGGTTAGTTTGGATGAAGTTCCGATCCCTGGATAACTGTTATTGATTCATAAAATGGCATTGGATTTCCTGTTTGGACAGTCTCGATGGATGATTGTGAAGATTGTTTATTCTAATCTTTAAATGTCAGGGACTTGTCTGAGGGTGTTTTCACTATGTATGAAATAATGTAAGTCCATGAAAATATTTAATTTCATGAATAATTGATGATTCTAGGCATAATTGTTTAATTACATTAAATATTATTTTAATAAAATAAAATAGAATAATAAAAGCATGAGGAAGATGAATTTAGGAAGGCCATGAAAAAATATAAATATATATTTTTCATAATTAAAAATGAAAAGAGTTTTCGGAATGTTAATTAGGGATGTATATGTATTAAATTTAATAAATAGATTGTTTTTATATATTGAATAGGCAATATATTAAAAATCATGGCAACTAAGGGCCTACCAAGGTAAGCTTGACTTCAGGTTCTTGTGGGACCTAAATTTCAAATAGGCCTCAGGGAACCATTCTTGGAAAGACTGTAGGAATATGAACCATGTAAAATCCCATTGTGGGGCCATGTATAAAGATCATAAGTGTGGATGGGTGCATGAAGTGCACCCAAAGGGTTCCACTGTACACACAACTGAGGCATGTCCAGGAGTAGTGTGTGTTGTGTGATTGGTGACCTTTCCCAAAAGGAAACATGGGGATGTTGTTGCACCACTTGAGTAATAAATCATTGGAAATTCCCTATGGAGAACTGATGTGGGACTGATGTAATGACCCAAAATTTTATTAATTAAAATTCCACATGATCTAATGAAATGTCTTATTATGTAAAATATATATATAAAACATATTCACTTTCATTGTTTGATATTTCTGGATTTTAAATTATTTTTAATAATTGTTACTGTAGCTAATATATCCGTTGAACAATGATCAAATGATTAGTATAAATGTAGGGTTTTAATAAATCCAATTTACTCAGAAAAAGGAAGTAATGGACTCATCTAGTAGAATTTCTCTATATGAAGCCCATTTGTACGAGCTTGAAAAGGAGGTAGCACAACTGGGAATCGCTCTTGACCAAGCCAAACCTGAGCTTCAACACATTAAGGTTGAACAGAACTGCATATGGGGGAAGTGGAAGAAAAAAGAGATTACTACTCAAGCGTTGTTACCCGAGCTTCCCCAAGAGTTTTTCACCATCTCACACCTTACCCTTTGGTTTTTGGTCAGTATTATAAGGGGTTATGTAACAAGACCCTAGCACTATGATTATGTTCACTATTCTTGTATAAAGAATATATATTCATTTTATAATTGTTACTTCATAGGTGGTTTTTTTTAAAAATTGCATTTTTAGTTAATATTTAATTAAGAAATATATTTAGATAAATCAATTTATTTTTTAATTAATTTTTTTAATAAAATATTATTAATAATTTTTTTTAAATATACATTATTCTATTAATTTTATGTATACAATGGTAATTTTTATTATTGTTTGAAAGATGTTTTTTTTAAAACCCATGAATTTTTGATAAATGTGAGTTTTTATTTTAAAAGTAAAAATTCATATTTTTATAATTTTTTTTAGATTAAATGCATATCATTTTTGTATTTATTATGTCGAAATTATCTAACAATTAATTTTTCGTAATTTCCTAAGACAGTCGAATTCTTGGGTAAAAATTAAATACTATTTGAATATATAATTTGTTTTATGACATCATAATGACCCAATAGTGATGTAATAAAATACTATAAAAGGTATATTCTAATGATATATTTTTTACCTTTAAAATAATTTTATATTAGATTTGTTTAATTAATTTAACGGTGTCTTAGTGGAACCTCCAAGACTTATAAAATATTTTAACTTTCTAAAATGATTTCTTTGAGAGTGTGACTCACCTCTAGGTAAGGAATCCTAATATTGTAATATGTTTGGAAATTGATCTTATAAAATAATTTTTTATACTCCACTTTGGATAAAACCCTAGGAAAAAACCATGGTATGGTTTGTGGTTTTGTTTAGTTAATGTGTAGTGTCCAAAACCTAAATAATTAATAATTCCCCCTCATTTCCTATATATACCCACTCAATCTGCCATTCCTATTCACTCAAAACCCTTGGAGCATGTACCTAATCTACCCTAATCTCTCTATAATCCTACCAAGGTGCCCCAATCTCCCAAAAATCCCCTCCTCAAGCTCTTAAAGTCACACACATTCGTGTTATGGATCCTCACTTTCCTTCCTTATTCATTTCTATGTTTCCTTATGTTTTTATGCCATTTAATTTTTCATTTATTAATGTTGGGGTATTATATTTTACCTCCCCTATACATCCCTCCTTATTTTTTAATGACGAGAGACCCCTTTCTCTCTCATAATTTTTTCATATGTACACCTGTTTCCATGCAGAAATTCTATAAGGGATATATCTCTCTCCTCATTGACTTTCAAGAAATTATTTAATATTATGCATCTAAATTCCATTACATATGTTGGGATATTATGTTCTATGACCCTATTACTATCTATTTCATGTATTAATGATGAGATACCCCTTTCTATCTCATCAACCCTCTTTAAAATTTTATTTGACATCGTTATACTGCCAAAGTAACACCAAAATTTCCCATTCCAAAATCGTCATGTATGTGAATACGATACCCATTTATCGATCAAGGGTATTCACCTTTATTCATATGTACTTGTTGATTTAGGAATTAAATTTATGTATTCCACATTTATTATTTTTTGAATAAATTATGATGTTTAAAGAATCCATGTTGTGTGATCTTTGTGGAACACTTATACATGAAATGATATGGTAATAAGGGTGTTCCCTGATAGCATTCCAATGCATGGGGTAAAGAATAATATCCAGATATTCCATGTGAAATGAGGGTTTACTCAAGATAATTCAAGTGAAATGGGGGTTTATTCATGATAATTCAAGTGAAATGATAGTTTACTCATGCTCCATGTGCAATTAGCCTTGGCACATGCTAATGTCATGTTAAATGTTGTTTCCACATCTCCACATTATGATAATCATGCTATATCATGCCATTATGGTCGTGTTTCTCCTATGATCCATTTATATTCCTATTTCCTAACATGTATTGTATTAATTATGTAAATCCTTTTTATTCCCTTACTGGGCTTTATAGATCACACTTTTCTTATATATGTCCTTATGTTATCCCATGAAAGTATGAAGGAATGTTGTGGTCATGTAAAAGAAGTGTTCAATAAAGATTTTGTATTTTATGTCTTAAGTTTCCATGTAATGTTCCTAATTTCCAAAGAAACTAGACCTATAAATCCTCAGAGTTTTATTAAGTTTATGTTTCTGTAATAAATCATGTTTAAGTTTATAACAATGAGAAGGGTTGTTATAGTTGGTATCAAAGGACATGTTTTGTTATTTTTGGGATTAGGATTATAAATACATAGTGAAAGCCTTAAAGAGAATATTAAGTATAAGAAAAACATACCTAAATTTTGGTGAGTATAGATTAAGTGGTTTATCAAGGAAATATATCCCTATCTAGATACAAACAAGTAGAGGTTTCTCTGGCACAAATGTATATAGGGGTAAAACATGAAACACCGCTTCAAGATGGAATGGAATAAGAACTTGTGCACGACAATGATCCTTGATGAACTCTTGGTTTGACACTCATAGGGGATATGGTTTGGTTAATTAATGATATTAGTATGAACCATTATTAAGGGAATAATAAAATTCCCCTAAGAATATAAGTTTGAAAGTAGATCATGGATTACATAGATTGAGGCTTATAAATTCATATGTTAAAGAAATTAATTTAATTTATATGTTTTCCCTTTTTCCATTGCAATCCCCTTTATGTGTTACTCCTAACTTTTCTTTTATTCCAAGAAATGGCTAGTAATAGGAGGACTCAAGCAAACAACTGATGCGAAGATCAATGTGATGACATTTCAAATGAGATTCCTAATATGATCGGAGAGGGAATAACAAACATCATCATGATACTCTCTCAGTTAACTAAAGTTTTTAATAGAAACATGGGTCAAGAGGATCATACCCCCCAAGAAAGAACAAGATACAATTGAGAGCATCACGAGAAAATTGCCTCCTACTTTAAATTAATCATCTGATACCTTAATCGCCGAACAATGGATCAACTCCATTGAGAAGATATTCTCCATCATTCAATGTTTCGAACAAGATAGGGTTCTTCTATATTCTTATTGTATGGAGGGTGAAACTGATCAATGGTTTTCATTGATTAAAAATATAAATCATGAGGAAGATATTGAGGCATTATAATTGAAGTATTTCTTGAACATAGTTTTCGATAAATATTTTCTTCATACCCTCAGACTTAAGATGCAAAGATAAATCCTTTAACTTAATAAAAAAGATGACGAATCCGTCGGGGAATACGTGGAAAACTTCAGAAGGCCTGCATGATACACCATTTATTTTTTCATTACCCCGAAATGAATGGTTGACTATTTCTTTGGTGGGATAAAACCATGCCTACAAAAATCCTTAGCGATCTATGACTTTGATAAATATGATGAAGTTGTCCGATATGTCCTCAAAGTCGAAATGCTGATTGGAGAATCTTAGGGGTGTCATGAAGATAAGAAGAGGAAAGTGTACTTAAATTTAGGTGTTCTGATGGATAAATCCAATAGTGCTAAGAAGTTACAGCACCCCACCTTCCAAATGAGTTAGAAGAAGCACCCTTGAAATGGCATGAAGGGGGCAAGGAAATTATTTAGGTATGGAAGAGAATGGAACTGGACCATTAACTTCTGACAAGAAATACCCGCTACTACGGTAGAGAAGTAGAACGCTCTGTTTGAACCTCAATGCATGGTTCATTTCTTCAACTTCAATGAACCGTGGCACTTTTTAAACCAGTGCCCTAATCCAAGAGTTTTTAGAGGCAACCAACAACCTTCAAGGTAGAAAGGGGGATCTTTTTTCATCACTACCACTAAATAATATCCCGAAAATGAACTGGTGATATTTACGCTCGTTATTCATTCAAGAATAAAAAATATACAATTTTATTCTAGGTCTACACATTTTTTTATTCTGAAAGTTTAGTTTAACAATACCTACAACACTAGACATCATGGATGTAGAGATATCAGTGAGAATGGAAAATGGGAAAATCATTGCTTCTCATGAATATAACTCCTCCCCTATCACAATTTGGGGACTAAAATTCCTAGAAAATCTCTTCATACTCCCTCTAGTGAAATTTGATTCAATTCTTGGAACGTATTGGCTTTCCCTATATAGATCCAACATAATTTTTCATGGGAGGGAAATCACTTTCTATATGGATAATCGACCCTTGAATATGTTCAAGTGCAAGGAGGAGGATGGATCTTATTTAGTACCATAATATCAATCTTAGATTTTACTATCCTATGATCACACACATCTTTCTCATATGATTTATTCTAAGGAAGCAACCATCCTTGAAGAGAAGCCTATTGTGAGGGAATTCGCTGAACTATTTCATGAGGAATTGGATGGTTCTCCTACTGGAAGAGATGTTTAATTCTCAATTGATCTTATACTTGGGGCTTTGCCAATATCCATGACTCTATGTAGAATGGTTGTTGTAGATCTTGAGGAGCCAAAGAATTAGATTCTAGAGAATTTTCGTAAAGGGATTTTACACCCAAGTGCTTCACCTTGGGGTGAACCAGTCCTCTTCATCAAGAAGAATGATGGGTCAATGTACTTTTTCATTGATTATCATAATCTCTAAAAAATCATGATAAAGAACTAGTATCATATACCACGAATTGATGACTTGTTTGATGAACTACGCAGATCACAATACTTATCCAAGGTGGATCTGTGGTCGGGATGTTACCAAGTAAGGGATATGATGGAGGATATCCTCAAGACTATATTTCATACAAGGTACACACACTATGAATTCATAGTAATTCCTTTCAGACTCACTGATGCTCCATTAATTTTTATGGGCTTGGTGAATAGAGTATTTATATATTACATAGAATTTTTTTGTAATCTTTTTATATGATATTATAATATACACCAAAACCAAGGATAAATATTTGGAGCATTTAATCATTATTATAGATACCTTGTAAAAGGAGAAGCTCAATGAAAAGTACAGTAAGTGTGACTTTTCGTTGAAGGAAGTCTCATTTTTGGCTCATATCATCACAAGAAATGGGATATTCATGGAGTGTTTCAATAAAAATGTAATTAAGGGACGGTTGAGGCCAACATTTGTGATTGATATTCGCAGCTTACTTGGGTTAGCTGGATATTATAACCGATTTCAGAGAAATTTTTCACGATTGTCAACGCCCTCTTACTAAGATAACTCAGAAGGGAGTCATGTTTTTTTGGAGTGATAGATGCAAAGAGAGCTTCAAGGAGTTAAAAAAAATTCTTATCTCTATTCCAGTGATCACAATATCCACAAGTGGAGAAATTTTTATGGTGTTCAGTGATGGATAGAAGATGGGCTTGGGATGTGTGTTGGTGAAAAACGAAAAATTCATTGCCTATACTTCAAGGCAATCAAAAGTTCTAGAGTATAACTATCAAACACATGAACATGAGTTGGTTTCAATAATATTTACATTGAAAATTTGGTGACATTACCTCTTTGGGGAGAGGAGTGAAATATATACGGATCACAAAATCCTCATGTATATATTCACATAGAAGGATATAAATATGCACCAACAAATGTGGTTGGTTCTGATCAAAGACTATAACTACTCTATTCACTACCATCCGGGGAAAGCGAACAAGGTGGGAAATGATCTAAGTAAGAAGGATCCAAAAACTCTTTCATTGATGATTATTGAAAAGTATCCAATCATATTATATTTGAAGAAGATGGATATGAGAATCATAAATAAGGGAAAATTATCAATACTTTCACAAAATATTTCCCAAATATTTTTTTTGGAAAGGTTAAAGGATTCTAAAAAAGATGATGTGGGAATTCAGAAGAAATTAGAAACTATAGAAAATGAAAATCCTTGGAGTTAAATGATAATAAAGAAGGAATTGTGATATTTGTGTCAGGACTATGTGTTCCATTAAATCTAGAGTTAAATATTGAACTTTTGGATAATGCACATAGTTCAAATTTATCTATTCACCCAAAAAACCCAAAGATGTATTGGGATATCTGAGAGCATTATTGGCAGGATAAAATAAAGTAGGAGATCACTGAGTATACATCAATGTTCCTTGTATGTAACCAACTCAAGTATGAGAGGCAGAAGTCTAAGGGGATGATGAAACCATTACCCATACCAATATGGAAATGGGATGACATCACCATGGAATTTGTTACTGGACTTCAAAAGCATCCAATGGAAATAATTCTATTTGGGTTTTTGTAAATTTTATTACAAATACTGGACACTTCATCGAAATTTGAGAGGATTTATTATTAGATCCACTGACACAGATAAACATCAGAGAAGTGGTAAGGCTGTATGGAGTTCCATTATTGATTATATCTGATCGAGATACAAGATTCACCTTTATGTTTTCGAAGAGTCTCCAACATTCTATGAATACTAAGTTGAACTACAATATGTCTTATCATCCTCTAACTGATGGAAAATATGAGCGGAATATCCAAACACTTGAGGACATGTTGAGAGGATGATCAATGGACATCCTAGGAGGATGAGATCAAGATCTTTCTCTGGTTATGTTCTCTTACAATAATAGTTTCCACTAAAGCATCCAAATGGATCCTTATATTGACCTTTATGGGAAGAGGTACAGAACACATGCATGTTGGGATGAAGTTGGGGAGCGAAAACTCCTAGGTCTAGAAATGGATGAAGAAATGGTGGAGAAGATTATGACCATCCAGAAGCACATTAAAGGTGGTCAGAGTTGAAAAAAGAGTTATGCTGATAATTGTTGAGGAGTCCTAGAGTTTGATGTTGGAGACATGGTATTCCTATTAATATAATCATGGAAGCGAGTTATGATATTTGGGAAGAAGGAAAAAATTTGTCTAAGGTATATCGGCCCTTTTGAGATCCTTGATCACATTGGAGTAGTGGAATATCGACTAGTACACCCACCAAACCAATATCAAGTACATGATGAATTTCATGAATCACTCTTGAGGAAGTATATACCTGACCTGTCACATGTACTCAATATAGAGGTGGTACCAATAGATAATGACCTCTCATATGAATAGAAGATTGCGAATATCTTATATCATAGGGAAAAAGTGCTATGAAATAACACAATTCCCCTTGTCAATGTGTTGGGGAAAAACCACAAGATTGAAGAAGCAACATTGGAATCAACAAAAGTGATAAAGTAGAGTTACCCTCATTTATTTTAGTGTGAGAAAAGAAAATTTCAGGGGAACAATTTCTTAAGGGGGAAGATTTTAATAACCCAAATATTTATTAATGAAAATTAAACTTGATCTAAATAAATGTCTTATTATGTAAAATGGATATATAAATCATATGAAAATTATTGGTATTATGTTTATGGATTTTAAATTACCGTTAATAATTGGTACCGTTTCTGATATAGTCATTGAACAATCATCACATGATTAGTATAAATATAGGGCTTTAGCAAATCCAGTTTAATCAGATAAAGGAAACAATTGCCACATCCATTATAATTTCTCTATATGAAGCTGATTTGTTGGAGTCGAAATGGAGGTATCATCACTGTGCTTTGCTCTTGACCAATCTTATGTTGAGTTTCAACATGTTAATATTGAACGAAACCACCAATAGGAGAAGTGGAAGTTAATAGATATTACTACTCAAGCGATGATATCCGAGCCACCCGAAGAGTCTATCACCATCGCACACATTACCCTTAGGTCTTATGTGGGTGTTATAAGGGGTTATGTAACAAGACCCTATCACTATGATTATGTGCATTATTTTTTATAATGAATATACACTAATTATATCATTGTTACTTTGTAAATGGTTTTTAAGTAAAAAATAGTGTTTCTAGTTAATATTCAATTAAGAAATAAATTTTTATGAATTAATGGATTTTTAAATTAAATAATACATTAATAAAATATTATTACTGAATTTTTATTATTATATATAAATGGTTGTATTATTTTTATGAATACAATGGTAATTTTTATTAAGGTTTGAAAGCTGTTTTTGTTAAAACCGAGGATTTTTTTTATTAATGTTGGTTTTTACTTTAATATTAAAAATTTACATATCTAGATAATTATTTTGATAAAATTAATTTTATTTTTGGATTCAGGATGTCGAAATTATGTAACAGTGAATTTTTTCATAATTTTCTAAGATAGTCAAATTTTTGGGTAAAAATTAAATACCATTTAAATGTATAATGTGTTTATGACATCATAATGACCCAATAGTGATGTAATAAAATACAATAAAAGGTATATTCGGGCAATATGTGTTTTAAATTTAAAATAATGTGATTTTTTATTTGTTTTATTAATTTTTTGGAGCATTAGTGGTCCCTCCAAAACTTATAAAATATTTTATCTTTTTAAAATGATTTCCTTGAGTGTGTGACTCACCTCCACATAATAAAGCCAAATATTTTAATAATTTTGTATGTTAGCCTTAAAAAATAAAATTTTCCACTCAAATTTGAAAAAACCATCGGCAAAAACCATGAAATAGGTTGTGGTTTTGATTAGTTTAATATATAGTGTCCAAAACCTAAATAATAAATAATTCCCACTCCTTTCCTATATAAACCCACTAAATCTCCCATTCCTCTTTACTCAAAACCCTTGGATCATGTCCCTATCCTACCCTTATCTCTCTAGAATCCTCCCATGGCACCTCATATTGTCAAAAATCCCCTCCTCAAGCTCTTTAAGTCACACACCTCCAAGTAAGGGATCCTCTCATTACTGTTATCCTTATTTTTGTCTAAGTATCCTTATATTGTTATAACCTTTTATTTTTCAATTAAAAATGTTGGAATATTATTTTTCACCACCTATACTTTCTTAATTATGTTTTATTATGATATACCCCTTTCTCTCTCATTAATGTCTCCTATGTACACCCATTTCCATGCTGAAATTTCATAATGAAATTATCTCTCTCCTCATTTACTTTCAAGAAACTATTTTATATTATGAATCTAAATTACATTAAATATGTTGAGATATTATGTTCAATGAACCCTAACTATACATTTCATGGATAATTATTAGATACCCTTTTCTATCTCGTCAATCCTTTTTATGATTTCTATTTGACATCGTATGCCGTCGAAGTTACACCAAAATTTTCCATTCCAAAATCATCATGTATGTGAATACCATACCCATTTATATATCAAAGACATTCACCTTTATACACACATACGTTTTGATCTGGGACTTACATTTATGTATTCCACATCCCTTATTCATGGAATAAATTATAATTCTTAATGAATCCATGTTGTATGATCTATACAGCAAACTTACGCATGAAATGAATTGATTAAGAAGGGTGAACCCTAATAGTGCTCTAATGCAATGGGTAAAGAATAGTATCATGATAATCCATGTTCAATGAGAGATTAATAATGATAATTCAAGTGAAATGAGGGTTTACATATTCTAATTCTGGTGAAATGAGTGTTTACTCATGCTCCATGTGCAGTGAGCCTTAGCTTATGCTAATATAATGTTTAATGTTTTTGGCACATCTACCTATTATGATAATCACGCTATATCATGACTTTATGTTCATGTTTCTTCTATGCTTCATTGATATACCGATTTACTGACATGTATTGTATTCTTCATTTTGTGCCTTGTTTACTCCCTTACTGGGCATTATAGCTAACCCTTTTCTTATGTATGTCCCCAGGTTATCCCATGAAATTTTAAGTACGAAGGAATGGTGTGGTCATGAAAAAGAAGTCTTCAATATAGATATTGTATTTTATGTCTTAGGTTTTCATGTAATGATCCTATTTTTCAAATACACTAGACCAATCGATCCTCAAAGTTGTCTTATGTTTAATTTTATGTAATAAATCATGTTTAAGTGTGTAATAAAGAGAAGGGTTGTTATAAATGATATAAGTGGGGCACTTTTCATACATAAAAAAAATGGTGGTTAAACATTTTCCATTCTATGTTGTGGATCAGAGCCATCCGATAATTTTAATCTACCATCTTCATCCTCCAATGAAGTCGGATGGTTTTTACTCACCTATGTTTAGGATAAACCACCATTAATCGATTA
This sequence comes from Viscum album, assembly GCA_963277665.1. NCBI lineage: Eukaryota > Viridiplantae > Streptophyta > Magnoliopsida > Santalales > Viscaceae > Viscum > Viscum album. Next base: position 1,507,355,753 of record OY728131.1, on the reverse strand, counting down.
TGGCCATCATTGAATATCATTCTAGTGGGATGAGGTATTCATGATCAAACTGAATTCATGTTTCCAGTCTAACATCTTATATACATATTAGTAGATCATCGAATGAGCTACGTCTGAATGTAAATAAAGTTGCAAACAACATTCAAGAAATGGATGAGTTTTAACTTTCACGAAAATAAGAAGCATGCGATCCTCATCTCTTGCATGTGAGGATATCTCTATAATGGAAATACACAAAAGAGTAGTAGAACTCATTGTATACTTGCGTAAACCACAACATATTTATTATTTTAATAAGTCTTTGATACGACATGCCAATCAATGATATGATGTGGCATAAAAACCATATATAAGGAAGTGATGGTCACCATGATACTTTCCTACAAATGGAAACGATCCTCGGCCGATAGGGAAGATGTCATTTGTCTTTTTTGAGAGCTCATGGAATAGAATATCTTCACATAATTTCACTATGTGAGGGGTATAGAAGATCCAAGATGAACTTATCAAGAATGAAGGAGGAAGCCATGGAAATATGACTTGTGTATTGGACACTTTTTTTTCTTCATGGAGAAATGTGTTCCAAAAGAAATTTAGGGAATATTGATAAGCCTCACATATATTTATACCAGTTTTCATGATGCACCAAGATCTCATGCCTATCTATCTTGCTCAAAGAAGGTTGAGTCACCAAGACAATGTACACATACCCCATGTCTTATAAAGAAAAAATTGTTCACATAAATATAGATAACACCTATTTGGATTAGTGTGGTATAATAAGAGGAACTGTGAAAGATTATCATTTAGTTGGTATGATTAAATAAGTTCTTGTGCAATAGATCCAACACATTCATTGAGAATCAAGAAGTGGATGGTCTGCCACATATATTATTATGTTATGGATTTTCCTGGTACATGATACACATGAATTTTATTATATTCATGAATGGGATATAAGTGAGGTGTATGAATATTTAAGTATGAAGATGAACATTGTACATGCATTCTTACAATCATATGTATATAACTTGAGATACCTGAAACAAGACATTTAGATTCACTGTAATATATGTATGAAGTGTAATTAAATTAAGATCTCTAGAAGAACATGTATTGATTTGTGAATTATATTCTTTCATAAAATACCTGTGATTTTATTTGTATAAATAAAAAACATAAGATGGGGCCATAAACTCATCTAAAAGGATGAGTTCAAGCCCATGAATTTTTGTACAAAGGTAATTGGTCATTATAGGTGAACATAATTGGATGAGAAAGATCGAGAGACTTGTCAGAGGATATTAAATACAATTGAAGAGTTTTTGAGTAATTCAAATACAAAAATATATTAAAATAATACTAGATAATCATAATATTGTTGATAATTCCTTTGAATATAGTTGAATTATTCTTGTTGGTGGTGAGAGTAGTTTAAGTATTTTGGTTGGATCTAGGAGAGAATCAAGTCTCTCTATCGGGGCAAGAGTAAGAAGTCTTTTGGTAGGATCCAAAAGAAAACAGAGTCTCTCAGTAAGATCTAGAGTAATTGTATTCAATTGTTTCCTAATGGAGAATATATAATCAGGGGGGATAACCAGTTTCATCTTGGAGTTGGATTTTCACAGAACCTTATAAATATGTGTGCTGGTCTCTCTTTATTATTACAACAACAGAAGAGGTTATATTGATAGATTATATTGAATGGATAGAGAACCATAAAAATATATAGAGGTTTAATTGAAAAGAAACGAAAATTGTAAAAATAAATCACCAATTAACCCCTACCCTATCAATGATCAATCCAACCAGAGGCGCTACAGAATAGAGTAGAAGAGGAGGTTCTCTTTTATAAGTGAGAGAAAAGTAAGACATGAAATTATTTAAAATATTTATATATTTTATATATAATAATTTTGTAAAATTACATAAAATGGATATAATTTCTATTTTATAATATTATAAGTTCAAAATAACTACAAATAAGAAAATTTATAAATGTTTATGTCACATTTAAAACCTTATTTTTCTGTTTAACCCTTGTTAACCCATTTTAACTATAACAATTAAAACACATTTTTTGTCCCTTATGGCTCAGAAATTTAATTACAAGGATACAAGTAACCCAACAATTATACATTGATGATGTATTAGATCATTTAACATCAAACTTTTACTCTTTATATATTTTCTTGATCTCTGAAAAATTTAATAAATATTTTTTTTCATAAAATTCATTAATGTATGTTTTGAAAAAATCCATTTAAATTGACTTCATAGTCATCAAGACAGAAACATAAATTTAATGTAAAAAAAATTAACATAATTTATAATTTATAATTTCCTATGAAATTCATTTCATTCCACGATTCATCCAAAAAAATATATGTTCCATTGCTTAAAAAATCTTTTACAATTATTTTTCTACTGCTTTCAGAAGCACAATATTGATATTTCATACGCGTTTATGGTTATTATAAAATCACTAAAAATAAAAAGAACTAATAGAACTAAAATAATATATGTAGGATCCAAATAATTGTTTATATTCATTCATAACTTCTCTTTATCTTTATTACAACATATAAGATAAATTAAAATCAATAAAGTGTGATTTTGTATTTGTCCTTTTATTAAAATATTTTAAATGTTATAATGAAGTTAAATTGGAAATAATTTTATACATTTTATTATCAAAGATACATTTTTTATAAAAAACTCATACAATAGGTTAAATGAAGGCTTTAGTGATATTTTTAGGACTTATCTCATAGTTTAAACCCCGTTTCACCCATACTGAGTTGAAAAATATTCACCATTATTACTATTCATAATAACAAAAAATAAAAGCGTATATTTTAGGAAAATTTAACATAATAATTTGAAATATGGAATATATATTTTATGATTTAGTTTCTAGAATTTTTAGAAATAAATTTTAATTTAAATGAGAAAAACATAATGAAAAATTGTTTTATGAGGATTGTGTTTCAAGAATAAAAATGAATTTTAAAAAAAAATATAATTATGATTCCTTTAGAATTATTAATATTATTTTTGAGAAATTTGATCTTATTATAATTTAAAACCAAATACAAAATTAAATGGTACTTTTAAATTAATTCATTTAATTAAAATAAATGATACAATTACAAAAATCAGTATTTATTTTACTATTCAGTAAAAAATAAATAATTTTAGAAGAAGTCCCAAAAATTTACCCTACAATAATATTGACATAATGATTTCAAAAATGATATTCATTTAATAAAATATAATTAAAAAAAATAAATTAAATTAATTATAAATTCTATGAATAAAAAACTTTAGATATCATTTTTAATGAAAATATATTTTAAAAGCATAAAATAAATTTACTAAAAACTGAGTGCTTATTTATTATAATTAATAAATAAATTTTCATTATATAAAAAATTTATAGATATTTTTTATAGTGTGGGATTTTAACAGGTAGGGGGAACCCCCCTTTATTTATTAAAACAAAGACACCCCTATTATTAGTTTTTTTTCAAAAGGATCCCATTACAAAGACTTTGTAGGACAAGTGGGTATTAATCCCCAAAAAATTATTCTAATAGGTCAAAAACCAGAGAACTAACTTGGCCCGAAGACCCACTATGGCCAGCTGTAACATAACACCCGTCCGCACCCATGCATTATTTTCTTTTCTATCTTCCACTATCCTACTGAACCTACACTTATGATGATCAATCCATCTACATCATCACCTCTTGCAAGACAACCCCCACTCCACCCTTCTGATTAATAGTCACCAACACTTGATTGGTCGATTCTTGTCATCATCTGTTTTCCATCATCCCACCTTTTTGTTGTGAGTTTATCTTACCCCGAAATTTTATCCATCTAGTATACCAGTCATGCTTCACTATAGGGGTTATCACCTCCCTTGGAAATACATCTAAACCATAACAACCATGAGTAAAATTACCCACTAAACACCAACCAGAATCATCTTCCTACTAGCCACTCCCAACATAAATTTAACCACCAGCTGTTAAATGACTCAAATATAATGAATTTTATATAATAAACCTGATACATATGCTGGATTATGATACATTATTACATTTTTATATGGCTCCCAATGCACAAAAAAGTGTAGGTTATGATCCAAATAGAAGTGCCACACAGTCAGCTAAGACCCTCTTTCCCTGTCCAGATAATGCCTTGAATCTCCCTTTATCTTAATATTTTTATTGGGTATCATTGTTCAACTACAACCTAGTGTTTCTTGTTAAGCATGTTATCGAGTATAATATTCTTTTAAAAGAAATTATTTGGTTTCTATATTCATTATTGTTGTTACAACACTCAATATGAAGATAAAACCAATAAGGGGATTGTCGGGCATTTTCACATTGAGTTTTAATATATATATATATATATATATATAGAGGAGTTCATCTACCCTCTCCCACCTTAGAAAAAATGACAGGGATAGTTTGGGAATCAGATAGATCTTCATGGTATAATATATTTAATGGATATAATTACACCTGTTATATGGGTACATATATTAAAATAATCACAATTGAGTCCTTAAATTGAATCGAGTCACACCACCCCAATAGCTTCCCACCTTGACATGGGGGGGGGGGGTTCCACTAAATTTTGTTATAAAGGAAGGCATGTTGTATTAATTAATTCCATGGAAAAAAATTTAAAAATAATAGATTTTCTATTAATATAATTTAAATATTCATTATTAAAAGATGGAGTGATGGGGAAAATTATTCCATACCTGAATAATTAGTTTCTCATGTTTTAAATTATTAAATTCACCTTTATTCTCTGAGAATGTTTTAGGTTGAAGGAGTTCTGAATTTTATTAATTATTACTATTTTATGATTGAAAATTGTATTTTGAATCAATAAATATTATTATGGAGTAATTTAAATTAAAATTACCCTATTAAATCATAGGAATTAAGTATTTAAATTCAATAATAATTTGGGAATTTATGTAAAAAATCATTACCCTTATAAAACAGGGGATGATTTGTGAAATTGTAACACAATTTACCTTTATACGTGAGGTTACTACCTTCACAGAGGGTAGAAATGATGGGATACATTAACATTAGTGGGTATGCATATGGGTCATAATGTTATCATATTATAGTTCTCATGGTGTACAATTACACAGTGATGCTCTACCAATTGAAATATACATGGTATGGGGGTCACATGTAAGGTTGGTCCTTCTTCTAACCTAACACAACATAGGAGAAAGTGACTATGTAAGGGTATTTTTATTTTATTCTTATATAGAATTGGTTAAATAAACTACATAAGGTATTTTCATTTATCCTTTCTGCAGTGTTGGATAATTGAACCTACATAACTGCACATAAAAATTTCACGCACATAGTGTAGGAGGGGGGGTATCACACAAAGGTAAGGAAAAAATAAGAATTAATAAATTTAAAATAAAAAAAATATAATTAAAAGTAAATAAATAATTGTATTGAAAATGTAAAAAAATCATAACAAAATTCCCCCAACCGATTAATATAGAAGAAAACATCCCTCAAATTACTAGGCACCTATGATGTGATAAAGTGAAGGGTTATAAATACTACAATACCCTATTAGTAATTTTTTTCAATATGTCCACCCATGACCAATCTTATTTTTACTAATTAACACTCATTCACTTAAGATACAAAAATGTTAATATTAAAATGACTCTGCAATTCCATGTAACTTGTATATATCTTACCATTAGCCCAAATAAATTTAATATTTTTATTAATGTTGAAATTCATGTTCTGGTCTACCATATAAACTTGTGAAAAAATAGGTAGACTTGTGCCACCACATTTTCCAACTTTAGGTGTACTCCCATATCAAGAAGAAAAGTACTGTCTAGTTTTATTTAAAATTTTTCTACGATTTAATTAAGAAAAAAATTAATATGTGATAACAAAAATTAGTCTATACCCAAGAAAATTCAAATTTCTAACACTATTAAACAATAACTTGATTTAAAGCATTAATAAAAAAATAATAAAAGATAATTGAAAATGTAATAAAAAATTACAACTATTATGAATATTTTGTTATTTTAAAGAATAGTTTTCCTATATCCCAACATGAAAATAATTTTATGTAACATGAATTGATTCTATATATTTATCATTGTTATCCTTAATTATTCTTGTTATATATGGATGGATATCATATAATTCTATAAAATCCTCAAAATTATCATCCAATTTTTATTATTTTTCTTTGAAGAATGACATGGAACCTGTCAGGTGATGTCTCAAAAAACTAAAAGCATGTATATTTTTATGTGTTCATGATAAATTGGTTATCCCTATACTCTAATATTTTTAAGTCTACTTGTGTAAATATGAATTCATCATGATTAATAATACTTTTTCATTGAACTAATAAAATCTCAAATCCCCCACATAACATTTATTATAATAAACCTCCCATATATCAATAATATCTATATACTGTTAAATTTATGGAATGATTATGTTTTTATATTTTTCATAAAATATATATACATTTATGTTTTTCAACCACATTTATTTCCCACAAGTATCGGTGCAACCACACTAAGAGGAGGTGGATTAGTGTGGGATGATTTCTCCAAAATAATCATTTAATCCTTTTACCTCTACACTTTTAAAGTGAGCATATCTCACAATCTTATCTCACACTCGTAATATATGCATATAATAAAAAATAAAATTCCCAAAAACACAACATAAATATATTTACATGGTTTAACAAATTTTAGAGTTGGTCCCATAGAATGACCTTACTTATTACTTGATTAAGTGTTTTTCATTATTAAATTTAGTTTTCTAAATACATTATTTTCATTTCTAAACATGTCATTACAATGAGATAATAACTAGTGAAGAAATAATTTATAATGTTGGTTTTTCTTTTTTACATCGGTTATACAACACTATTATCGAAAGATACATTGTAAATACATATTTAATGTTGCCTATAAAATTGATGTTGTAAATAAATCATCAAATTATTTTTTTACCTAAACTATTTTCTAACTGATGTAACAAACCATTTTGAAGGGGGGTTTTCATGTTTTTTATTTATTAAGAAATATACAAAATGGAATTTCACATCCATTATTAAATAACTGATAAGAAAAATTGAATTTATAAAGGCTTTATCACATGAGTTATTTAATAAATGACATGAAATATAGTTTTCCATGTGGGTTATTAAATAAACAATATGGAAAATGGTATATATATGGTTTTTTACATCAGTCATAAAACGACTAACATGAAAAATATATATATTTTTTAAAATATTTTTTTAACCTTCCTCTCCACCGTTGACCAAAAAAGTAAACAAGAAGAAGCAACAACATAACAACTAAAATTACATTTACAATTATGAAATTAAAAATTAAAATATTTAGTAAAGACAATCTAAAATATAACTAAACCGGTAAAATGGGTTTCTCATTACACTAGTATATTTGGGAGCTCGTGTGCACTATAAGAGAGAGAGATTCATAAAAAAGATACAAATTAAAATGATGGAATTTAACACTTATTATGAATAAAACTAATGAAATATTATAGAAAAGTTTATAATAAAATATATCATGATTGAAATTTATAACTGTGCTAGTTGAAATTATTTCATAGATAAATCTTTACACATAATACCCACATTATTGGATTCCATATTTTTTTATGACAATGCTATTTAAATGAGTTTTTTAAATCAAAATAACATTTTAATGTAATATATCCAAAATTTATTTATTATAAATGAAAATTCACCTTTTATTTTATATATTTGATCTTTGAACTCTTTTTCTTAATGGTCTATTGAATGAAATTTCAAACCCTATTAGAAAATATTAACAATGAAATAAATTTTAAAATCATTATAATATAAAAAACTAGTAATAAATACAAACTCAAATTTCCAATACATCATTGAAACTTTGTCTCACTTCTCCATGGATAGAGAATAAGCAATAAAGTTCCTTCTCCATTGAAAAAAACACCTAACATCCAACAGAAACTAATATAAAGGAAAATTTAATGTTAGTGTTTTTTATGATAAAAAATATATAAAACCTCTTGAGATTAAGGTTTCTTACTCTTGAATATATTGAAAAATCCAACACTGAATAATTAAATGATTTTGGAATATTTCTGTACTATAAAATTTTATTTACACATGAGTTATTTTACTCACTACAGGTGAAATGAACCATGGGTCCATAAATCCATTAAAAAATTTCATATCATTCTCCTTATACATCGTATAAAGATACCTAATACAAAAAAACATAAGTATAAACTTTAAATAAATTAAATATGGAAAAAATTTATGTTAATAATTGTAGGAAATTTTTTTTATTGTGTTAATTCCCAACATATCTCTAGTTACAAGCCCCATGATACAGTTTTTTAAAATCCCCAAAGTCATTGCATTCCCACAAACATCCACTTTTACTGGAATATCATAAACACCCATCAACAAATTTGAATATCTTGGCAATCTATCAAGACTACTAGAATCTGTATATGTAGTCATTACTCTTTTCATTTTTTGTTGACGGTAAAATAGATCTTTTCCTTTTATGTATTATTATAAGAAAATTTATAAATATAGAGTCTTTAAAATGTTAAAAAAAATTAATATAAAAATGAAAAAATATAAAATATAAAAATAAATCTACGACAATATTTCACAGAAGTCTAGATTACCAAACTAAAAAGCAGAAGATACTTTTTACATCCTTAGTTACCTTTTCTATAGGTATTGGTACCGTAGTTGATATATCTATAATATCCGGTATGGTAACTCTATGATGAACTATCTCTATCTGCTAATGATGAATGATATATCCAATATAATGTATCATCCCATATGATAAAATACGATTTTAAGGATCATAAACATAAAAAATCCTAGTAACTGAGAAGATGTGGAAGAGGGGGTGTATGAGTTGGGTAAGGAGTGGTGTCTACAGGTGGAGGTGGAAGAGAGGGAGATAATAGTGGATGTGGAGGAGTGGGTGTTGCAGTTTGAAATTATCATTTTATATATGCAAACATGGATTATATCGATGTTATAATCTTATCCTCCATCATTACGTTAATATTTTGAACTTGAGATTCCAAGGATTGTATTTTTACATAAAAAACCTCCATTGTAGAAGCTAAATAAGGTGGAAACACTTTTCTCAGAGATACACCCACAAGGTATCCTCATACAGGACCCAGGTGCTTAAGCTTCCCCAATATTGTAGATAAAATATCCTACATAACCTCAGATATAAAGACCCCATGTGTTCTCTGATCCTCAAGAAACTATTGTATGGATTATTTTACTTTTTAATGATTCAAAATATATAAAAAATTTAATTAACTTAAATAAATAAATAACATAAACATATTAAATCCTATCATCTACAACCCTTGAAACATTTGTAAGATATTTTTTTCTTTTTGATCATCTGAGACCTCTTCTATTTTCATGACTAGACAGGGTGGATTATGGGGATACATCTCGAGAGTTTGAAGATTCAACTCTTAGTTTTTGAAAATTTTCATCCATCATTTGTTCTTCCAATAATGTATATCCTCCCAAAGATAAAGTCCAAGGGTAAACATTTTAACAGTAGATATCCTGATGACATATCCTCAATTATTTTAAATGAAGAATAAGAATTTATTAAAATAAAAAAACTTATACAAGTTTACATTACACATACCAATTTTTTTTCTATTCTACTCTAAAAAAATATCTTCCCTGAGTATTCAACTAAAAAATAAAATATATCCAATGAATATTGATGTTTCCTATTCCCATAAATGAAATCATATGTGAAGTATGATTTGAAATCCCTATATCTTCTAGAATCCAATGATATAAATTTTCTCATGACTTCCATAGAATTAGGGATATCAAATATCATCTGATAAGATGGGGGAAAATATACATTACTATAAATATTTAAGGATTAGTAAAACAATAACAAATGAGCTTACCAAAACGGTCTCCCAATACTGAGATAGTGCAACTTTTTCAACACTTATCTGATCATCAATCAAAATATTGACTTTTAATTTTGCCTAAACTGACATAAAACTCTATAATTGTTTTGAATGTTGGAACCATTGGAATATAATTATCATAAAATCCCAGTAGTATCATATATTCCTTGCTATTATCAACTAATACTTTTGGTAAAAGAGTTCTGCCACATTTACCAACACTTGAATGCTTCTCTGGCTATGTGAGAGTTTATGACTATTGTAAAGAAGGATGGGGACCACCAAGAAGAGAATGTGCATGTTCCTCTGAAGTGGTATGATTATCATCATCTCTAAAAGTATGTGGTTGATTAATAGATTGATCTATAATTATTCTATATATCAAATCAACAAAAACTTATTACAAAATATAAATAATTCAACTATTATAATATTAATGTCAATAAAAAATTACAAAATATTAAACAAAACTGTGAAATAAATTAAATGGAACACATTATTATTCAATTTTTGTAGTTAACTAAAATGATAATAAAAGTAATGATATATGAAATGGGAAGTAAATCAATGAAAAAAAATCCAAAAATGGTGTATGAATATTAAAAATGGTCTAACATAATAAATTATTTTACATAAAAAATTATATTTTTTCCCACATAATCTTATAATATTTTTTATTATCGAACAAATTGTGTTTAATATAATTTTGTTTCAATAAAATCAGTAAATTGATATGTTTTTAAGGGTAAACATGTTAAAATAAAAAAACTAATATAATATATTTTTTTAACTTATTAGTTTCAATAAATGTTTTAATAATGAAAATAAAATTAATATATCTATTATTTTATGAAATTTATAAAAGTAAATGAAAAATAAAGATATGGTTTCTTTATTATTAAAAATGTACTAGTGTGTTGTTTTCCCAAATTCATTCATCATGATTATTCATTACAGTGTAAACCATGTCTATGATGTTCTTATCATTATTTTCTATTAATATTTCAATGGATGTAGGGATCTCACATAAATGAACATATTCTTCTATTTTATCATAAAAAAAATATCGTTTTTCCTTGTAAAATTGTAGACCATTGAATACCAGATTGATCAAGAACATATATTTTTTTCATGTGTTTTTTTAGAAGGATCAATTATGTATTAAAATTAATTAATATTAACAAGTTACTTTCCAAATTAATTATGTCTGATACTCTTGTTACTAGTAAACCATTTGAAGTTAAACAATGGAACTTAAAATTTTATTGAAATAAATCTACCATATTTCTTCAATGAATCTGTAATATCTACTTAATGTGTAAATTGGGTTTTTGCCTTTGGAACTCAAAAAATGCATTGCTTCTGCGAACACCAATACCCCACTATTTTGAACTGCATTTCTATTTTCCTGATCTTTCATCTCAAATGTATATCAATTAATATCATACCCATACAATCTTATAAAATCTAAACTTGGACCACCAACTAACCATTTTAATGTCTCTGTTGCATCTGATCTACCAATCATGGTCTCTTTAAACCATGGCAAAAAGTTTTTGTATGCTCATTCAGAATTCACATATATTTCTTATTTGGATAACATTGTTTCAACACATTAATATGAAAATTTATATATAGTTGAGCATCATATATATTATTCAAGATGTATACATGTACCTTATTTATATATTCACCTGAAAGTTTTTTACTCTCATGTGATGGATCCCCTTTCCCTATAATTAACTCGTTCATGGAGGGATTGAGGAAAACCATTGTTCTCCACTTCAGAAAAGTAGCTTGTAAAAAATATGAAACATCCTCAGAAATATAATTGTCAATAATGTATGTTTTAGGTTTATAGGGATTCCTAATATTATCCTTCAATATCTTCATAAACCTTGCAAAAGGATACATTCAATGTAGATATATAGGTCCATAAATCTTAATTTCTCAAACAAAATAAACCATTAAATTCACCATTATATAAAAAAATTTTATAGGAAAATACATTTCTAATTTACAAAGTTTTTGGATTGCTTCATTTTGAAAAATTTTCAAAGCATTCAAATCAATCAACTTATTAGAAATTGAATTGAAAAGATAACACAACTTAATGAAAACATTTCTAACACGGATGGGAAATATTCTATGCAATGAAACCAGTAAAATTTGTTGCATCATTATGTGACAATCATGAGATTTCATACCTATCAAATTCAAATCCTTTAAAGACACTTTTATTTTTATATTCAAAGAATAACCCTACATCCCTTTGATATCAGGAAGACACTGAAAAAAGATAATTTTCTCCTTCTTGGAAAATCTATAACAAGCCAGGGGAAGAAATGTTTTCCTTATATCCATATTGAGAGCCAACTCCAAATGTATTCCCAGTGATAGTAATTCAAATCATGCATTTATCCCATATTTTGTCTCAACATTAATATTTAACAATGTTCCCATCAAGCTATCACATATATTATTATCCATGTGAATGACATCAATGTTTTGTTTCACCTCATGATATCTACAATATGGTTGATTAAAAAATATTTATTTTTTCATCCTGTTATTTTTATCATTACCATATTTATTTGTATTTCCAAATGTCACATCATGTTTTTTCACCATATCAAAATATGCATCAGTGGATTATGTTTTTGGAGAATTATCAAATTCCTATGATCTATTGAATGCATTTTTTGATATTCTATAAGAGTGATCCATAGAAAAAAATAATCGATGAAAATTGTATACTATTTTTCAAAAATGATCTATTTTATAATGAGAAATCCATTGTTCATAAAATGTGAATGCTTTATGCCCCTTAACACTGTATCAAGATAAATTTTCATACGCTGGGTAGTAATTTATGGTGAACATAATCATTACATGCATTTGAAAATATTCCATTATATAAGAATAATACACCTCAATAACATCCTTCCATAAGGGTTTTAAATAATCAATTAACGGTGATAATAAAACATCAATATCATTTTCAGTTTGTTTTGGTCCATAGATCATTAAACTCAACTTGAAATATTTATGCTTCATACAAAATTCAAAAGATAAGTTGTAAATTTTCAATATAAAATGAAATGAACTATTTGTGATACTTAGTATTTGATATGGATTCATTCCATATATGAATAGTTCAAGTATGATATTTCTAACTTCATTTCTGAATATAAGAAATTACTGATCAATTTTCTTCCAATATGGACAATCATATGGGTACCATAATTTTTCTTCATATATACACTCATCTACATTCCATATTTACATTTTTTCATCATTTGAATTTTCAAACAAACTTTTCAAATTTGAAATTATAGGAATAAACCAAAATTTCTTGTAAGGGGTTTGTGTAACTGCAAAATTTTCATGTATTTTTTATTTCAAATTATAACATGACATCCCACATTTTGGAAACATTGATATAAATCCATATTTTCCCATTTATCACACATTCAGTCAGGCATGCATGCATTTTTTACCATAATACCATCAAGCATAGTATTTTATTTACTATATAATTTAAATTAGGAATAACATTTTCTTTAGGAATAATATCCTTCAACAATTGTAGAAAATTAGTAAAACTTTTGTCCCTAAAACCATGTTTCTTCTTTAAGATAATCAATCTAAACATCGATGATAAAAACAAAAATTACATACAACCGAGATACAATGGTTTTTTCATCATAAACATATAGATTCTCATTTTTTGATTTTTTCTCAGTTTTCTCTAATTTAATGGCACAAATATTTTATTCAAATTTATTAGAGTTATGATCTTACAAAGCATCATCATAAATTGATCTAAAATCATTCCCAGTTTCACAATTCCAAATCGATGGGATGTAACATGGATTAAAACTGTGAAAAATTAAATGATATTTTCTCTCTCTACTTGTCAAATTCTTCATATTTAAACATTTCATGCATTTAATGAAAAAAATGTCATTTTTTGGAACATTTAATTTAATAAATTATAAGAAATAATGAACACCTTCTTCATATTCATCACTCATTCGAAGTGATGTAATCCAACTTCAAATCATTATTACCAATAAAAATATTAAAAATAAAAATCTTGCCAAGATAAGACAATTTTAAATTTATATAAAATATATCATAATTTGAATGTGACACAATTTTGAAATATAAAACAAATATATGCGTCTCTCAGAAATATAATTATAAATTCTATTAAATAATGGAAGATAATTTTAAATATAAATAGTAAATAATAAAAAGATAATCATTAAAGTAATTTACAAAACAAAACATAGTTAGACAATAAATTTTGGCATCTAATATACACACTCATTAAGATATTATATATTTACATTCATAAAGGTTGTAAGTTGTTTTGTCAAAATAGATTTAGTTAGGGAACTGTATGGAATGAAAATGAAACCGGTGGGTGGATCGAAAATATATTATAATTCTCATACATTTAATGATATTTCTCTAATAAACTAATTATTTATATGTAGGATCTATAATAAGAACCCATGATTTTGTTGTTGTTGATCAATTCATACCTGCCCAAATGGTTTTTGATCATGGCCATAATAATTTCGAATGACTAATAACCCATAACCAGGCCATCACAATATTGATTTGAATGATATATAAATAGAATATTTTAAATACTGATAAGTGGAAGACTAATACATTTGCTAATTTACATCTATGATTCCCTATTAAATTTCCCAACATATACTATAACACGTGATTTTTATACTAGTATAAGATACATGATGATATGAATTTCTCATTAGGTTTCTAGATTGACTAAATAGTTGATCTGAATGGTTATATTCCAACAACAATCACTTAATAGACCCTCATATGTTGTTAGAAAATAAAAACATGTAATCGCATAGGTCTTGCGAGATAGGCAGATTTGGGGAATCACCATCTACTGATCTTTCCAATTAAATATGATGACTAAATCAATTCATGTATAAAAGGTGACTTCAATTCATGGGTTCATTTCTTTACCAAATGCATTACTTTGCGAAAAATGTATTTCTTTGGTGATTAGAGTAGTTCCCTTTGTATTATCCCTTATAGAAGATATGGTAATCGCCAATCATAAATATAAAAAATGGTCTTCGATTATAATATCCCCATCTTTGAGGCTTAATCCTACCTATCAATTCACTAAAAGGAATGTATTATTGTTAGATATCCATCTACTGATCTAGTGTAGAATAATATAATTATTCTAATGAGATATATACTTAATGACATAGATGACCTCATATACACATACTATATTATTCTCATCATCTAAAATTGTGTGGTTTTTTCTCACCTAGAATGTCCATCCACAATCTATATAATAGGCCCCTCCAAAGAAAATATATCAACTCAACACCCATCCTAGCCAATAGTCATCAATATATTTATTCATGATGGACCCATAATTGTGAACCCATGTCTTTGGTATGTATCATACTTATCTTGATGTTAACATAGTAAATCCTTAGATGTAACCCCATGAGAAAAAAACAACCATTTTTAAATGGGATGAAATATTAGCAGTACAAGAATTTATAAATGTAAAGAGAATATTTGAGATAACGAGATTAAACAAGATGGTAGTGAGAGATTTTTGTAAATAAAATTGAAAAATGGAGAGTTAGAGAATCCATGAAATTTAATGAAAGAAATTGGGGAGTGTAAGGCTTACATGAGAGTTGATAGAGGATAAGATCGAATGCTCAAACAAAAATGAGGATGTATGAATCTGAAAAATTAGTTTAGGGGCCACTAGATAGAATTATTGAGGTTAGATTTTCTGTTTGAGAGAGAACCAAGTCTGCCTTTGCTAAATCAAAAACACCAAAATTACTCAAAATGGGAGTTCATAAAATTCTAAATGATTTATCACATCAGATATATAATAACCTAAACTATAAAGAATTTTTTATTTTATTTTTCACTTAATTTATGAAGAAAGTGATGTGATTAATTGAATTATTATGTCATTTACTTTCTAACCGACATTATAAATAAATGATATTTTTTTATAAAATCAGTTACACTATAAAAAATGTAAAAATATTTCTCCATCTCATTGTTTATTCTATTACTGACATGATAATTTAGGATACTCCATTTATCAAATATGTTATCAGATAACCAAAATGATAAATAAATATAGATGGCTATGAACGTCAGTTTAAATAACCGATGTGAAAATGATGATGTTACAAATACATTTTGTGCTTGGGAATGTATTGAGAATATATTCCATGATGGAAGGTCATAGAAGTTCCCTGTTATGATGAGAACCTAGAGGCACCAAAACAATATTCTTGAACCATATTTTATAAACCAAAGTATATTATCTCACCACACACATAAAAAATTGGCTATCAGGGGTGGGAGTCTCATAATACATTGAGACACCTTCTCATGGCCATCATCCTTGGAAATATCCATTATTAAAGGTAATGAGAAGATTATACTTTATAAGAAATCCACATTTCCATGTGTCAATTTATGTTTCTTTCTTCGAATTCTTGTATTGATAAATATACATTAAGATTATCCTTAATAGATATCATGACTCATGTACTTTTATGTATTGATGGAAAATATGATGAAATAAGTTTTTAGTGAATAAGGATATGTTGGGTGTAACATGCATGGTATTAGATTAATGAATATTTTGAGTAATTATTAATCCCTCAAATCCCTTGATGAAGGTTGATGCCTCAGGACCTATGATGGGAAAGGAATGCCTAACATAAATACTAGGCCATGGTGTTCATTAGATGAGATCATTTTCATAATGTAAAAGAAAGATACATCCAGAATATAGGTTGATGGAACTAACATGAAACATTCTTATTAGAGATATCATGACAATGGTAATATATTACACAATAATAATTTTTATGACGGTGGACATTGTTTCTTCATTAACTTCCATCACTATGGGTACCTTTGGTTTTTGTTATACGCTAACTTAGGAATTTAGGTGGTTATGTCTAATTCTACTAATAAAGAGGCATATATGGTCACACACTAAGTGTAACCCCAATCGTATTACAATTATAGTATTTAATTTAATAGGTTATAATAAATAATATTTATTTGGGTTTGGTTGATCGCCATAATTTAATCACAATTTATTCTAAAGAATAAGTGTGTTAAATAATAATTATAAATATCAATTTGCATGTTTGTGGAAATATAATATTTATTATATTTATTATTGAGTAATGGTGTGTAATTTATATATTAAATAGTCATTATTGGAGGACATGTATATGGAAACAAGGGAAAGGGACCCAAACTTAATTGTCAGATTGAAAATGGTATAAATGATATTTTTTATATTTTTTATATGTTATAGATGTCAAGTGTTTAATAATAATATTTACATTATTATTATTGTACATGGGGTAAACGAAGAATTATAGAATCTGGAAAGGGTTTGTGTAAGATATTACAACCCTAAACCAACCATAATAAGTATCTAATTATTTCACATTCCTAACATAGTTTTAGGGGTGCGCAACAAATAGATTGATATTCTCACCATCCCTAAAGAGTGATGAAGAGATCTGAAGTTATCTATTTCCCTCCTCTATCAAGCATATTAGAGATCATCAAGTGTCATTCCTTTGTCAAGAAGAATCTATTGTGATCAACCACAAACATAATTGGTATGGATCATCTGTGCTAACACCTGAAAATTCTACAAAAATGGTTCTAGATTGTGGTGAAAATGTGGATCACCATTGGAGGGATTATGCAGTTGGATCCCATATTGAAATGATTATGTTTGGAGATTCATTCCATCAAATAATTACTGAAGGGAAAATATTGTGTTGAGGTAATTTGATATATCTATATAAATTTATTATAAATTATATGTGGTTATCATTCACTTCTGGTTATGGTGTTTTAATTTCTCAGGGACCCTAAATTTTATCTTTGGAATTTCCCATATTATAATTGTGTTATATATTATAAATCCCATACATAACATATAAAACCCAATAAAAACATCATTATAATAAATAATTAAGGAAATAGGTGGTATTTATAGAAATTATGGAACCATTACCGATAGAATAGTAAAATGGCCATTAGAATATTAATATTACCATTAGAAATAGATAATCATAAAAATAAAATAGTAACCTCACCTATTAAAGTATAAATAAAATTTAGGAATTTTATAAATAAAAATATGTTATAATTTAACGTTTTATATAAAAAAAAGTTTTTAAAATGATAAATTTAGTTTTATTATTTTTTAATATAGAAATGTTTATAAACTATAATTTATATAATTATTTAAAATAAAATTTATTTTCCTAAAATATATTCATAAATTAAATTTTTGTTTTATTATAATAATATGGTAGTTTTAGGAGACCTTAATCAATTTTTTGAAGTGTCATAAAATTCGTTATAATATTAAAATAGATTTTTTTCCGAATAAATAATGATTTTAAATAAAAATTAAATTTATCATATTAAGAAAAATATTTTAATAAAATTGAGTTTATATTTGACATCTACACATCAATAAATGGTAAGGGTAAATTTTTGGATTTGTCTAAAATAGATGATTTTTTTGTGAATTGTGAAATATGATATTTTTTGGTGTCTAACATTTTATGCCAAAAAGCATGAATTGGTGATTCATGGATGATATAAGAACCATTATCTTGAAATATGATTCTTAAATTACTATATTTAGTATTTGTAATCAACACTATTTATAGTCTTGATCCAAAATAATAAACAAATGTATAAAATAATCAATAAACACCACTCTCCTACCCTATAAATACCACCGTCACAACCTCTTCTCCTCACAACTTCCAACCCTTATACCTTGTCTTAATTCTACATAGTTCACTTCCAAAGACTCTTCCACAATTCTAAGAGATTTTGGTCTTAACAAATGTCCAATCCCAAGTGCCTTAATGAGGGTTAAAAGGAGAAGATATTCAGTAGGTAAAATCTTCATTTTTCCCTTTTATTTTATTTTCTTTTATTATACTATAATAAAAAGACATACCCAAAGTGGCATGAGAAATAAAATATTAAAAATATATTGAAAAATTATTATGTTAATGGAATATCCATAATTAATTCTCTTATGTTATCCTTTTATTCTAAATATGAAAACATCATCTATGAGATACCGATTCACCACCTTCATGGATGATGATTTTTTGTTTTCCATTACCTCATTGAAGGGTGGTGAAAAGACCATTATTATAGAGAAAATAGAATTTATTATGTATATTATAACATTTTTAATATTTTGGAACTATTTTACAGATATAATATTAAATAAAAAGAAGCTAGTTCCTGATGGCCTTAAAACCTGAAAAAATTAATTAAATAATTCTCATTAATGTTTTATGTAATGCATCAATCTCATAGATAAAAAAATTCAGTATAAAAGTATAGAATTATATTAATACCATTTCATTCCAATTATATATTTTCAATTCCATTGGATAATAACTCCCATAATTTTACTCAAGGGAACCTACTATTAAACCATAAAACAAACACTATCGAGACAACAAAACATAACATTTTAACTCATCGAAATGGTAAAAAATGATCTTAATAAAATTTTAATAAATAAATATGTATAGAGAAGGTTATGAATTTAGTAATTAATGAATCAAATATAACTATACATGATATTAATTAAAAGTGAATAATTAATTCAAACATAAGGTAAGGGGATTCTCGAAGCCAAATCAGAACTGAAACTGAATTATTTGTGATAGGCCATTTGTGACGGAACCCCATTCCAAGTATTCATTTGTGATGGTATCCGGTAACTGATGTCCCCTTGCTAAAAATGATATAGATAAAATTGTTTTTTGAGTTTTACCATCGTAAAAAATACTTTTTGTGATTGGTAGGTATCCTGTCGCAAATAACATTTACGATATATATAAAATAATTATTTACGGTGGAGAACTTCCCCCATCACATATAATTATTTGTGATGGGTCATCCTTATCATTGTAAAATATTAAAAAAATAAAAAAATAAAAAATTAATTAAATAAAACATAAAAAATAAAAAAAATTAAAATAAGAAAATAAAAAAATAAAAAATATCATGTAACAATATTTAAACCTCACTGTATAAAAATGAAAATAAATGAATTAATAAAAAATTAAATATTTTTTTTACATTCAAATTTTTACCAAAATAAATGTTATAAAAAAAATACATAAATCACATAGGGGGAGGGTTATATGGATGAGGCTATGAAGTCCACTCTATACCGAAACCCTGAGTCAGCCATCACATGAACTCCATCATCTTATGGTGCTACTGCTCTTTTTATCAACACATCTCATCATGTTTCTACTACTGTGGTTGAATGAGATATTCCTAATCCCAATGTAAGGTCTCTATAATCTCACTATGAGATCACAAATCCACCTCATACTATGATTCAGATGAATATGACCCTTTACGATATACCTTCGAGCTAGATGACAACATCACAATGGTACTAGAATAACATCGAGTCATCAATCGAGAGTTGAAACAAAAAACTATTCCTTTGTCGAAGGCATAATGAGTTGCCGCCATCCGTGTTGTGTCATCAAATCTTGCTACACTAGTGCTCTAATCCTAATCTCATCCTGACTCTCATCCTATGTATGAGAC
Source organism: Viscum album (assembly GCA_963277665.1). Lineage (NCBI taxonomy): Eukaryota > Viridiplantae > Streptophyta > Magnoliopsida > Santalales > Viscaceae > Viscum > Viscum album. The sequence continues at coordinate 1,507,334,997 of OY728131.1, read as the reverse complement.
TTCATGGACTCATATGAATCTTTCAGTTGAAATTTAAAATTAAAATAGTTAAAATATTATTTGTAGTTAATTTTAAATTTTGAAAAAATATACTAATGATAATATGACATTTGTAACCACTTGTAAACTATCTAGTGACAGGATAACTATAAATAATATTATAATCATCAATTTTTATAACATAATTATATTGTATTGTATATATTAATATAAAATAAATGGTTCATATGTAAAGTTACATAATTTATTTAATAAAGTACCTCTATATGTCCTCTATGCATACTGAATTTACGACTACCAGCTTGATGTGTCACCTCCTATCTCCTCAGTTCTTCCAAACTAATGAGTCCCTCAAATAAAAACTATATCTCAATAATTATGAATAAAATCCATCCTAAACCCAAGATGATATGTAATATGGTTAGTAGTCACAATAAGAATGATCAAAATCTATGACTTCTGCATTCCACATGGTTGTAGTCATCGTATTTTGCAAAAACTTATAAAATAACTCTTACGTAAAGACCTCCTAGGAATTTTAGATAGTGGTATGATTACTTTAATTTAAAGGATACAATAAAACCATCAAATAATTAATAATATCAAGTTAAAAATTTAATAAATTTTAAAAATAACTATTTTTTATTTACACACCATCCAATGATTGAACATACAGTGGTAAACCTCTATGAGAATCCAATCTCATGTCACCGATTTTCTAGAAAAATAAATCATCAATATAGAACTCCCCTATCCAATATCTATATGTGAAAATTAGTGAAAAAACTGAGCAAATAATCAAATAATTAGTATATAAATATATTACGAAAAATTAATGGAAACTAACTAAAATACACAACTAAACATACCTCTATATGAGTATATTGAACTCAAGATATAGATGTCAGCTAAGGATAGGGTTAAGAATCATCAATATCATAAGACCACGGCCCCTTCAAGTTGGATCTATAATGCCAATTACCCTGAGGGTCAGATAATGAAGCATTAGGCTCATCACCTGGTAGTGTAGCCACATACCATTCTTAAAACATATCATATAAATGGTTATCTTTCATAATAAATATGAAACTATCATTTTCATAAAATAATTGAAAACGTGTATTGTATATTGATATATATTATATATGATTATAACCATTATTTATTAGTTTTAATATTCATCTTTATTCTCATCTACATATATAATGGTGTCAATATCTTTATATTCCTCTTTAGTGTCATCACTTTCTATTGGATGTTCAGCTTTATCATATCTTTACATTTCAAATTCTTTTGTCACATCAACAAAATCATCATCACCATCAACACTTAACTTTGGTGGTGTCATCATTGATATTCATGTCTCTTCAAGGAAAAGATGGATTCTAAGTTGTCTCTAAAATAATTTAAATTTGTTGCACTTCAAAAAAACCCCATTCAATTTGGATAAAATTGTTTTAATGACATTTATATATTATTATGATTTACCTATCACTTAAATCTCTTAAATAAACAAAATAATTTTCATAATAAATTTTATTTTCCTGATGAGCCAATAAAAATGTTTCATTACTGCAAGAAGTCTTTTATATTTTATATAAATGATTCCATGGTATAGATAAACACACAAGACTCTATTAGTATCCAACCAATAACATTTAAACATCATTACACTATTCAATCTTAGATAAAACATTTCAATTATTTCTTTTATCATTCCATAAAAGCCAACTTCACTTTTTCTTTGATGAGATCCTCCCAAGAAAAAACCATTATTAATTGTTTTTTGATCTCTTATAGGTACGTGTATGAAATCAAAATCCAATAACCATATGTGAATTATAATTTTTAATGATTTTGAATGTGGGGGTTACTCAATAAACATAATCAATGATCAATTTTTTTAGCATGTTGAGAAACTTAAAAATTTTAAAAAAATTATCAATATAAAAATTAAAAAACTAATTTTACATGTTAAATCATAAAAACTTATATGAAAAATTATTTTCATGGTATTATTTAATTTCATCTACAATAATTTATGGAAAACATTTCCTGATATGATTTTTATATAATCTAAACATAAAATAAAATTAATTTCTTTAAAAAAACTATAGAATATGTTTTAGTAGAACTTTTTAGAAAAATGGCGTCATTTAATCACAGTTTAGAAGAACATATTTATTAACCCCATAATGTTCATCATATGAAAGACATCATTCGTGAAGTCCACAAAATCCACGTTTGGGATGAATAAAAATTGATAATTGATTAATAATTTTATTTTCTACATTTCCCTCATTAAGACCCATTCAGTTATGTTTTTTGGGATATTCATATTGAAAATAATGATTGAAGAAGAAGACATTTCTTCATTCAAATATGATTCTGAAATTGATCCTACAACTGATTCTTTAATACATACATTTTTCTTCAATTTATTCATGCATCTATTGTATAGAAACATCCATCAAAACTATACCGGACCTCCAAATTTTTATTCCTGTGGAAAATGTAATATCAAATGATCCATTAATTCAAAGAAATATGGTATATATTTTTTTTAAATTAAAAGAAAATTAAAAAAAACAATATTTCAGTATACTTTGTGGATAATATTATTTTTCACAAAAAAATGTCTCAGAAAAATATGACATTTCTATTAAATAATATCAAATCTTAGAATTCAAAAAATCTCAAAATCTAATCAGAAAACATATTTCCAATATAATATGAAATTAATGAATTTTTAATCTCATAATATGGCCATTTATGACACATAAAAAAATGGAAACCTAACCATTAAGAAGACACACATTTTCAATACACTAAACAATTTATAGGTTATTTTCTTTTGAAACTCATGAATCCCCTTTTGGATTTATTAACTTTTTTGATCTATCATTTTCAAACAGTTCAAGTTTCGGTCACCTGTAGATTCGTTCAAGATCTAATCACAACTATAAATTCATTTTGGTCTTAACGTGTGTGTCCAAAACTGTTTGAAATATATCATGAAATTTTTTCCTCTTAATATGCATGACATCAAACATGTGATAGACCAAAAAATAAGATTAATATGAATGAAACCAAAAAATTTTCTATTTTTTCCAATTTTGATCCTTCCTAATGATATCTATTTTTTTTGGTTTATATTTTTTTCATAGGAAATATTAGGTAATGAAGATACAAAATATTTTAACTCAATACGTGAGATCATTGTTGGATAAACATCTCTTTCAGTTGTTCCTTTTTTTGAAATGATATATTTTCCTTGAAAAAATGATAAATGATAGGAATAAATATTTGATGAAAGTATAAAAAAGAATTTTTTATTACATTGAAAAGAATAAAATATTTTTTGTCACTATATATTACATATATGATTTTGGAATATGTGTACTACAGCTAGATAATAAGCCTTATGTTTGGAAGTTACTTATTGTCTATATTAATTCCAATTTCATTAAAAAAAATTTCCACTAAAAAATCATATGTACTGAAACCATTACTCCATAATAAATTTAACTCATCAATAAATGGATTCAAATTGATGGTGACATTCCTTTTTTATGTCCTGGAATTAATAATGTCAAAAAAATATGTCTCATGTATCAAAATAATAGGATTTGAATTTTATAGAGTTATAACGACGGGAAAAGACAATATTGACTACCGTAAGATCCAAAGGGAAAAACCACAATAGAAAGACCCAATCAAATATTTTAGGCTTCTAAAGTAAAATATATAATTACATGGTCACAATGTTTCCATGAATTATTATCATAAGGATGATCTAAAATTTTTATGGATTAAATATTGGATTTTGGGCCCTGAAATAAACAACCCTGTATTCTGTGATGCAAATAAATGCTTTAATATGGGTGTAAGAGGGAGACACTTTAACTATTTTATATGAATCAATCCATAATTCTATAATTTATCCTCTTTATACTTCAAGTTTCCATATATATGACTAAAAACTAAGACCTGATTTTCACCATAATATATTATGAAATCATTTGAACATGCTTGAATCTTTCAACAACCAAGAACAAAATTATGAACATTCCTCTTAAACTAAAATGAACCTATATGAAACACATTTTCTTCATGTAACAGTGCTTTAACCGAAGAGAGAAACTGACTAATATAGCATTGTTACATTCCATTATATGATTTAATTGCAATGAATTTTGTAACCACTACAAAATTTCTTATCTTGTAATCTGGATATATGGCATCGTCACCAGACTTCAACGAATCATAAAATTGAGATGGATCCAATATTGGGGTTATATCAAAGTCAACTTAAGATTTAGTTTCTTGAAAAGATGGACCATCCACGACATGTACTAAATTTTGAGACCCAGATTGATCTAGAACCATATTATAAGTATCTTCTCTGGAACTGCATTAACCGGGTTGATACAAATAAATATAATCTTTTTATAAAACAAAACATAATAGACGACCCCCAACATTGTCAAATGTTTCAAACATCCTTAGATCTCATTTCTTATTTGGAAACATAATTATATCTTTTGAAATGATGCAAATGATAAAAAATATACAACACCCTCAATATATACAAGATTTATATCAAAACTGTTTGAATTCCTCTGATGATTTATCCAAACATGGTCATGTAATAAATATTTTTAACAACTTTCTTGTTCAATATTTCTCTAAAATATATAAAATAAATAAATGTTTTTTAATTAATTTGATATAAGAAAAATGTGATCTAAAAATTTGTATAAAATTTAAAAATTATAATTTACTTGTAAAAAATGTATTTTTTCTATATAAAAATAGTTATTACTAATTAGTGCAAATATTATTAAGGTATTTTTTCATTATTTATAATTTTTTACAGTTTTTGAATATATTAATTTAAATTTACAATTAATTAGTGTATATTAACAAATTTTTTATAAATTAACAAAAATTAGTATAAATTACTATAGGTAATAAAATATATTATAATTTAGTGAAAATTTGTAAATCTTAGAATTTATAATCTTTAAGTCATGATAAATGATTAATTTGTGTCAACCATACATCTATAAATTTTGTTATTACTCTTGACCTAAAAATTGGTGACCTATCTCATTTTCACTTTTCTAGTAATTTTTAAAAATTTATATTATTTCATAGTAATTTATAGCATCTTTTATAAAATATTTATACATTTATACTAATTTTTATTTGTTTATAACGATTTATTTTAAATTATATCAATTTATATTCTTATATAGTTTATTATAATTTTTTGTACTCGAAGATAACTTTTTGATAATTTATACTAATCTATTCTAATTCATAAGAATTTAAACTATTTTTTGTATAAATTTAGGAAAATTTATTATAATTTAAGTTAAATATTAAATTTGTTGTAATTTTTATTATTATTTACTAGTTTTTGTTAATTTATACTAATTTATAACAAATAAATTAAGTTTTATTAATTTATAATAATTCAATCCATTTTCTCTAAATTTATATGTGTTTTGATTAAATTAAAATGATTTTATTAAATTTTTTAGATTTTTTTAAATTTTAAATATTTTACACAATATATATAATTTTATATTAATTTTTACTCAGTGATTATCATTTTTTTATATATTTTGTTATTATTAATAATTATTACTTAGCACCACTAATTAAAATAAATTATTTCTAATTACTACTAAATTAGTACTATTCATTGTAAATTATTACTATTTACCACTAATGTTTTCTGAAAATGAGGGCTAATTTTTTTAATTTACTCTATTTTTTAGTAATTATCAATATTTTTTAGCATAATTTTATATAATTTAATAAAATATATTAAAAATTACTAAAATTGTGTAAATCATAGAATTTCAATATTTTGGTTTTAAAAATTGGCCAATTTGTGTCAACCATGTCTAAATTTGTCATTGATCCAGACCTAAAATTGGAAATCCTTTTTCATTTTCACTAATCTAGTTATTTTTAAAAATTTATATTAATTCATAGTAATTTATAATAAATTATACTAATTTAAAATATTTTTGTTAATTTATACGAATTATATATGCTTAATTTTTGTTATAAATTTATAATTTTTGTTAATTTATAATGATTTTATTAATTTAAACTATTATATATATATTTATTATAATTTATATCAATTTACTAATTTTTATAATTTTATAACAATTTATTAACGTTTTTTACTAAACACCGCTACCTAATACTAATTACCACTACTTATTACTAATTTTCTCGACATGTTACTAATTACCACAACTTATTTTTAATTTCTACTACTAATTACTAATTACTTCTACTTATTACTAATTACCCCTACTCATTACAAATTTCCACTACTTATTAATAATTACCAATAATTATTATTAATTACCACCACTTATTTCTGATTACTGCTAATTATTACAAATTATCGCTAATTATTACTAATTATTGATAATTATTATGAATTACCACTAATTATTACTAATTACCATTAATTATTACTAATTACCTCAAATTATTTCTAATTTCCACTTGTTTTTAATAATCATAGTGATTTACCATTATTTTTTATTAATTAATTTTAATTTTAAATTAATTATTGGTATTTAACACCAATTTTTACTAATTTTGAATAATTGATGCTATTTTTTAATAATTATAGTGATTTATCACTAATTTTTTTTCTAATTACAATTTTTTTAACTATTTATCACTAATTTCTTACTTATTATTGTAATTTAATTTTCATTTTTATTAATCTTTTCTAGTTACAACTAATTATTAGTAATGTTTACTAATTACCACTAGAATTTGTTAATTATTGTGATTTACAAGGAATTTTCACTAATATATGACAATTTTTACTAATTACTAATAAATTTGATTAATTATAATGACTTAGCCCCATTGTTTTGTAACATTTACTAATATCCACTAATTTATAAAAAAATAGTGATTTATTGTTATTTTTTACTAACTAGCACTAATTTTCACTAATTACAAATAATGTTTTTTAATTATAGCATTTTAATGTTCATTATTACTAATTGAGACTAATTAATGCTAATTTTTAATATTTATGTCTAATTAAAAATAATTTATAACAATTATAGTGATTTACCATTAATTTTTAGTAATAAATGATAATTTTTACCAGTTATAGTGATTTAACGTCATTTGTTATTATTTAATGCTACTTCATTGGTATTTTTTATTAATTATAGTTATTTACTATTAATTTTTACTAATTGCTGTTATTTTTTACTAATTATATTGGTTTACTTCTAACTTTTAATGTTGTTTTAGTCATTTTTGCTAATTTTTACTATTTTTAGTCATTTCCACAAACTTTTACAAATTTTTACTAATCACTATTAATTTGTAGTTATTTTATGTCATTACCACTGCTTTTTACTAATTAAATTGATTTACTGATAATGTTTACTAATTACCATTAATTGTTACTAATTATAGCGATATGATGTTCATTTTTACTACCCTTTACTAATTATCTCTATTTTTACTAATTTTCACTAATAATGCTAATTTTAAAAAATTATAGTGATTTATCATTAATTTTTACTAATTACTATTAATTTTTACTAATTATAATGGGTTGAAATTTATTTTTTACCAATTGCAGTTATTTATTAAAAATTCCAGAAAATTATTGTTACTTACTACTAAGATCTATAAATTATTTCATTGTTCTATTAATCAATACTATTCATTTTACAATTATATGTAATTAATAATAATTACATCCACTTACAGATAATTAAAACTAATTACTGCAAATTAAAACTATTTACTTTTAATTCAAAACATTACTCTTAATTAAAAGCAAATATTTTTAATTTAAAATAACTATTCAAAATTATAAATAATTACTTCTACATAGAAATAATTACTTTTAATTAACACTTGTTTGTACTAAATAATAATATTAAATTCTAACATAGTAGAAAATAAATAAAATTAAAATTAAAAGATTAACATAAATACCAAAAAATGAATCTATTCTTTGATTCGATACTTTTTCCGTGTAAAAATATAAACATAAACCTAAAAACTCAAAGGTAATAAGAGGAAATTTGAAGAGGGGAGAGGCCAAATGAAGAATTATTCAAAAAAATGAAGGGGGTGGGGTGGTGGTATATATTGGTCATATTAGAAGCGATGAGATTATTTGTGATGTTATTCCAATCGCAAATAGTACCCACCATAAATGCATGGGGAAATAGTTAAGAAGTTATTTATGAAGGTAGAGTTGAAAATAATTATCTAGAAACATATCATTGGAAATGGTTATTACTGAACCGACATAAATAACTTTAAAAAATGAAAGTTATTTGTGAGGAGAATGTTCTCCTGTAGTAAATAACTATAAATGATGAATGGTATTTGCGACGGGAACCTACTCCAATCGCAAATATCATTTCCCGAATTATGGTTAGAAGTCATGAAAAATGTATTTGTGATGGTAACCATTTACCTCCCAAATTATAGTTTATCTAATATTATTTGTGATGGGACTCTAATCTCATCACAAATAGTGTTCCAGTATGGACTATTTATGATGGGCAACCAACCAGTCTCAAATATCACATCCCCACAAATGATTTTTCCCATAGTTAATTTCTTTATTTAGGTTATAAATCCTTCATGCCAAATTTCAGTGTGGATTTTCTCTTAATATTCTTCAAATAAAAATTCGTCATTCTTCCCTTTTCTTTTCAAGGATATACATGTTTCCAATTCAATTTTATGACAAATAAACATATTTTCCAAAAGAACTCTTCTTTTCAAAAAAAATTATGGCAATTCTCAATGTGTTTCTTCTTCATTCATGAATAATGAATCTTATATCATATGTTGGACCCTCTATGCTATAGTAGTTTTCATAATCACAAATAATATCAATCTAAAGATTCTACTATTTTAAACAGAATAATATTTTTTAATAAGCCAATAACCTATATTTATGAATCAATATGTTTACAAGTGTATTTTTACATGTATTTTTAGATGACACCTTATCTAGTAATGTCATGTGTAAGACAGATACTTCATAAGTTTCTCAATGTTCCTGGCACCGATAGTATATTCGACACACCAATATTCGACACACCAATGTTTGATACACCGATGTTTGACACAACGATGTTCGACACACCGATGTTCGTCACACCGATGTTCGACACACCAATGTTCGATACACCAATGCTGACACAACGATGATGACACACTGATGCAAACCGACTGATGATGACAGACCAATGAAAACCCGATGCTGACAGACCGATGATGACACACTGATGCTAACCTACTGATGATGATAGACCGATGACAAACTGATGATGACACACTGATTGTGAAAAACCAATAGTGACAGACCGATGACGACAGATTGATACTTATGACTTACCGATAGTCATAAATAATTGTTTCAAATTTATTAATTCAAATTTATTTATAACGGTCATATTTAGAAAAATTAATGTTTCTAACATTATTGAATGTGGTCTCTAGGACTATCCATAGACAGTATGAGGTACATGCATGCGGGGAGATCTTCATGCCTACTGAACTTTGAAGTATAAAAGGATTACAAGCTCAACCTTAAAATAAAAATTCTGGAAACCCACTAGAAAAACAAAAATGTTGGCTGTGAAAATATGCATGATATTTCAAATAGAAGAACTCAAAGATTGAGTATAAAAGGAGTTTAATATTAGAAGCATCAATGTATTAGAGCTTGCTGAACATCCTCACATAGAATAGATGAACCTTTTCACAGTTGGAAGATATATTATAGAGACTAAGGAAGTCTATTTTGGAGCCAAATTCTTGAAGAGGGATCGAATATCATTTTATTTATATCCATTGAGTTTAAATTTTTACTGTACAACACACAAAGATTTCTAAACTCTTTTCTTCTTTTATAACTCTATTGTGATCTTGCATTTACTTTTTGAGAAGCGTGTTTATATATTTGTGTCACACACATTTTCTTGTGAGCATAACTATAGGATACTAAAATATCCACATACTCAATTCCATTTTCACTCTTATATCCCACGTAGAATTGTGGAAGAGATATTGTGTGATCTTTTTGTTAGTTTTTCCCACGAAATTACTATGGTAGAGGTCAAGTGAGACATGGATAACACTGTGTGCTATTTTGAATCCTGATCCAAGGTGTGGATAAAATTTTTATTAATATAAACTACTTGGTGGCAGGTGATCACCAAGTGGTGAGGACTAAGTCTCTGCTTGAGACTGAACCTCTTGTTTTTATCCGCTGTGTAGTTTGTCTTGTCTTTTAATCTGATATGTGTTTAATTTAGTTCACATTAAGATAAAATGAACTTTGATAGTTAGTTTAGAAAGTGTTTATATCTATTTTGAATTATTACATTAGTCTCAAAAGTTTGAATAATCTTTAGATTGGTTAAGATGAGAAATATTCAATATTCTGAGAAATTCATTGAACATTAAAGAATTTTGTAAATTCACTACAAACTGACTTCAATTACATTAATTAGGGGTATTATTTTAAATAACCAATTTAATAGAAATTTGTATAGATACTCAATTCACCCCCTCTTGAGTGATCTAATCTGACCAACATTTGGTATCCGAGGGACATAATTGAAAGTTAATGTCAATTTTTCAAATTTTTTCAACTGTGATTATAGTTGTTTTTCCAAGATCTCAAAATTTCTTTTATATCTTAATTTTTATCTCATTGCAATTATTTTTCAATCTATATCATTAAAAATAGATTAAAAGGGGTGGATACCATTAACCCAACTTTATTTAATGGAACAAATTATGCTCAGTGGAAGATTAATATGAAAATACATCTAGAAAGCATGAGATTTGAAATCTGGACTACAACTGAAAGTAAATATAAAATTATTGAAACTGATAGAAACACATGTGATGAACCTACCAAGACTGCCTTTGATAATAATTGTAAAGTAATGAATTCCCTGTACTATGCACTAGGAGATAAAGAGTTTATCCCTATCTCTACTTTTAAAACAACACATGAGATTTGGGACACTCAATCTTTTTCTCATGAGAGAACATCTAATTTTAAAGAGATGAGATTAAATAACTATAATATTAAATCTAAAAACTTTAGAATGAATCCTGATGAGTCTATTTCTGATATGTATCTCATTTTCAATGAAATTGTGAATACCATAATTTATTTAGGAAGAGAAGTAACAACCAAAGAATAGATTATGCGGATTCTGCAATTCCTACCCGAAAGATGGCCGGAAACATCTTTGTCTATTAGAGAATTGTGTGATATTGATAAAATTATAGTGAATGAATTGATTGGAAAATTAATGATGCATGAAGAGTAATTGAAGGTAAATAAATAAGAGGATTAACCCAAACAAAATTCCTTATCTTTCAAGAAAATTGTATCTAAAAGTAAAGACATGAATAAAGTTTAAGCTGCTATTGAAAACTCCAGCAGTGAAGATGTAGCTTCATACAGTGATGAAAAAATTTCTCATTTGGCTAGAAGATTCAAAAAATTTTACATGAAACAAAAGTTTATTAGAAATACCAATTACAAAGGAAATTTTGATAACAAGGGAAATTGGAAAAATTATTAGAAGAGAAATGATAAGTCAGAAGAGCTAATCTACTATGAATATAAAAGAAAAGGGAATTTCTAGGCTTACTGTCCAAATATGAAATACAAGAAAAAGTATGAAAATAAGGATAGATGGTATAAGAAAGAAATTAAGTCCACCTGGAGTGCCTCCAAGGAAAGTTCAAGTGAATATTCATCTTCACAAATTGAGAAGGATGATATGGCTAATATGTGTTCTATGAAAAACAAAATTGAGGTAACCTTAGACTCCCCTGTACATAGTTCTTATTATTCTGAAAGTGATTCAGAGAATATGATAAATGAAGAACTATTGGGATATTGAAACATGATAGAAGAAACATGTAATGAGTTGAAAGATAGATATAAATCATTGAAGAAACAAATTGCTCTTACTATGACTATTAACTCAAAGCATACAACTGAAAACGAGAAAAATGCTCTACTTATCAAGGAGAACAATGAGTTAAAAATGTCTAATGAGAAATTGGAGAAAGACTTGGAAAATATTACCAATAGGAAAAATACTCTTACTCAAATTCTTTGTAACCATAAAGCTTATAAGTATACTTTTGGGAAAAATATCAACCAGGACAAATTTTTTTATCCAAATCACATTTTTTAACCAAATCTGTAAAATCTTCTTCTGTAAAATCTGCTACCTCTTTCAAAAACCAGAATTTTACAGCAAGTTCCAGTTCCAAGAATTCATTTAATCCATCCAAATTTTCAGGACCAAATAGAGTTTATTTTTCAATCACTCTTTATTCTGCATATAGGAACCCTATAAGACAATTGTAGGTTCCTAAAGATTATATAACTAATGTATGTGGACCGAGACAAATATGGGTACCAAAGTCTTTTCTTGGATGAACTATTCTGTTGGTAGACTACCTAAAGAGATCCTGTAAAAAGATGTGGTACTTGGATAGTGGTTGTTAAATACATATGATAGGGAATTATTCAAGCATTAAAAGTATTATCAAGATTAATGGAGTACATGTCACATTTGGTGACAATGGTAAAGTAAAAATCATCGACCTAGGATAGATCGGTAACCCTAACTCTATTTCAATTTCTAATGTATTGTACGTTGATGGATTGAAGTATAACATGCTCAACATATCTCAATTGTGTGATGATGGATTTAATGTTAAATTCAAAAATGATTCATTCCATTTTCTTGATTCAAAGAATAACTTAATATTTATTTCCTTTAGAAATGAAAATGTATATGCCATAAATCTAGACACACTAGCCACACATAATGTATCTTGTCTAAATTCCTTTCCCAAAGAGTCTTGGGTCTCACATAGAAGACTAGGAAATTGCAATATACACACTCTTAGGAAGTTAACTAGAAAAGGTTTAGTTAATGACTTACCCAAATTAGAGTTTCCAAAAAATAAAGTGTGTAATCCTTATCAAAAAGGTAAGCAACATAAAATCTATTTGAAACCAAAGAAATAAGAAACTACTTCTCAACCTCTAGAGTTGGTTCACAAGGACTTGTTTGGACAATCTTGAGTTTCGAGTCTTAATGGGAAGCACGATGTTTATGTTTTTGTAGATGATTTCTCTAGGTACACCTAGACATTTTTCCTAGATCACAATTGTGAAGCTTGTTCATACATTACCAAGTATACTATAACTGTAGAAAATTTTAGAGGACTTAAGATTAAATCCTTAAGAAGTGATCATGGTCAAGAGTTTGAGAATCAAGATTTTGAAGCTATTTTCTCACAAAATGGCTACAATCATAATTTCTCTTCTCATTGGACTCCTCAATAGAATGGTATTGCAGAAAGAAGAAATAGAACCCTATAGGAAATTGCTCTAACTATGCTTAATTAGTATGACCTACCCATTTACTTCTAGTCTAAAGCTATTAATACAACTTATTTCATAATAAAAAAAGTTTTAATCAGACCCATCACTAAGAAACCTCTTTATGAGTTGTGGAATAATAGGAAACCCAAAGTAAGTTATTTTGAAGTGTTTGGATGTAATATTTATATTCTGAACGCTAAAGATAATTTAGATAAATATTCCTCTAAAAGTGGTGAAGGAATATTTATTAGATATTCTACATCAAGCAAAGCCAATAAAGTCTTTCATAAGAAAACTAAATGTCTAGAGGAATTTATAAATATCAAGTTTGATGAAGCATATCCACATGATCCCAAGACCTCATGAGAAAGTATTAAAGAGGATATGTCCAATGTAGACATTAATAATAAAACCTAAAATCATCATGTGAAGGAATATGTGAAAACTTCAAGTTCTGTAAATTCTCCAGATCCTAACTGTAATGAACTAGATCAACCTAGACAACCTAAAATATTATATACTACCATATCTAGACCAACTAAGACCCTTAAGAATCATCCCCTAGATTCTATTGTTGGATATTTATATAGTGGAACACAAAAAAGATCTTCATTGAGAAACCAGGTTGAACATCAAGCTTTCTTGTCACAGATTGAACAAAAAAAAAACAATGATGCGATCAATGATGAGTTTTGGGTAATAACCATGCAAGAAGAACTTAATCAATTTGAAAGAAATAAAGTTTGGAAACATGTAGAAAGATCAAAGGATACTTTGACCGTAAGAACCAAATGTGTATTTATAAATAAAGTATATAAAGCTGGAAATATAGTTAGAAACAAAGCTAGAGTAGTTGCACAAGGATATAATAAAGAAGAGGGAATTGATTATGAAGAGAACTTTGCACCAGTAGCTAGACATAAAAAAATTAGGATTTTACATGCCTACCCACCACACTTGGATTTTAAACATTAGCAAATGGACGTCAAAATTTCATTCATAAATTCTTATGTAATCGATCATGTTTTTGTTGAAGAACACCTTGGTTTTACAAATCCATACTTTTCAAATAATGTGTTTAGATTATCTAAATCTTTATACAGTTTGAAACATGCTCCAAGAGCTTGGTATGAAATGTTGAGTAATTTTCTTATTTCTAAAGGCTTTACAAAATGACATGCATATACAACCTTATTTGTAAATATAATTTCAAAAGAAGTTTTAATCACCCAAATATATGTAGATGATATTATTTTTGGATCTTTTAAATATAATTTATGTAATAATTTTTCAAAAATAATGCAAAGAGAATTTGAAATGAGTTTAATGGGTGAACTTAAATATTTTCTTGGATTTCAAATATTTCAAAATAAAGAAGGTATTGTTTTAAATAAAATTAAGCACACTATAGATCTTTTGAAAAGATATGGCTTTGATAACTTTAAGAGTAGTGAAACCCATACAAGTTCTATATGTAAGTTATATCTTGATGAAAATTGAAAATCAGATGATCGAACTGCTTACAGAGGAATGATTGAGAGTTTTCTGTACATAACTTCTAGTAGGCTAGATATTATATTTATTATGTGTATGTGTGCAAGATTTCAATCAAACCCAAAAGAGTCACATTTAAATGCTGTTAAAATAACTTTTGAATACCACGAGTATACAACAAATTAAGACTATTCTATCCAAAAGGACAACATTTTGATTTAGTTAGCTATTTAGATTCTAAATTTTGTGTATGTATGTTAGATATAAAGAGTACCTATGGAACATGTCCCATTTTGGGAATGTCTCTTATATCATGGTATAGTAAAAAGAAAAATTCAGTTTCATTATCAATTGTTGAAGCGGAATACAGTGCTGCTGGTAGTTGTTGTGCAAAAATTTTGTGGATGAAACACACATTATTAGAATATGGATTTAAAATTTGGCATATCCCCATAAACAGTGACAATACAAGGGCTATTAAAATTTTTAAGAATCCAACTTCTCATTCTAGAAAAAATCATAGTAATGTAAGACATCACTTTTTGAGAGATCATTATCAAAAATGTGATATAACTCTTAAGTTTTTTGGGACTGAGCATTAGCTTGCAGATATATTCACTAAACCCTTAAAATCTGAGAGATTTAACTACATCAAACATGATATATGAGTGATAAATCTATGAGATCTTGTGAAACTGATCCTTAAAAATTATCTTGTGAAATTGATCCCTAAAACCAATCTTTGGAAACAAATCCTTGAAACCGATCTTGTGAAACCGATCATGTTAAACCGAACCTTAAAAACAATTTTGTAAAACCCATCCTTGAAACAGATCTTGTGAAACTGATTCTTGAAACCAATCTTGTGAAAACTCTCCTTGAAACTGGTCTTGTGAAACCATCCCTTGAAACAGATCATGTGAAACTGATCCTTGAAACTGGTCTTGTGAAACTGATTCTTGAAACTAATCTTTGGAAACTAATCCTTGAAATCGATCTTGGGAAATTGATCCTTGAATCTGATATTGTGAAACTGATCCTTGAAACTAATCATGTAACACCGATTCAATGACACCGATGTATTTATGGATTCATTTGTAATTATGTCTATTTTAAATAAAAATAAGTTGTTTTGTATTCTTTTCTCCGCATTTAAATTTTATGATTTATGATTTATAATCCCTAAATGATATATTAATTTCGATCCATCCCAAACTTTCACCTTCCCACTGACGTAAAACCTTCTACCTTTTGTCACTATATCTCTCGAATCTCGACCTCTCAACTCTTTTGAAATCTGAAACCACAAAAATGGAAAGGACCAAACACGTTATGGAAGAGACGAGAAAATATCCATCTACTAAACATCAGAAGGGTGAGCCCAGTAGGACTACAAAACCATGTTTCGAAATCCAAGTGGTTATAACTGAGAAGAAAGTGTCTACAGAGTGGCTTCTATCAAGCATGTTATTTTTTTTAAGAGTGCTGTAATATCAAGGGTGGTTAAGCTGGTTATTTAATATTGAAAGGCCTTATTATCCCCAGCTAGTACATGAGTTTTATCGACATTGGAAGATATCCTTGGATGAATATGAAGAATCAAAGATGATGTCAGGGGTAAAGGGAAAGGAAATAACATTTTCGACTAAGGAATGGGCTGCGTGCTTGGAGATGCCTCATGAAGGTGTCTATGATGATTATCATGGAAATATTCCTCCTTCCTCTGATTTGTTCTCTTATGAAGATGCTCTGAAAGAGAGGAATGGTAATAGAGAATCTAGGAGAACTATTGCAAGTGAATTTTATAGAGAGGAAAGTTTACTTTTTAAGTTTATACAAAATCAAATCTGCCCAAGGAAGGCAGATTTTTTAGATGTAAAGTATCAGGATGTTTTCCAGATCTATCTGTTGAAAAATGGGAAAAAATTAAACCTGTGTTGATATCTACTGGTTCATGTTTCTGACATGATAATGCCATATAAGAAGGAAACATGTTTTCACTATCCCAAGATGAACTCTTCGATGCCAAAAGGCTGGGTTGTGTGGAATATGGAGATGAAGTGATAAGTTCATGTAGTGGTTTTTGCCTTCAAAAAGATATATTTAAAAGGATGAAGATCTTCTAGAACACATGGAAGAAATACTGGGTACGAGATGAGGAAGGGATGCATGAGGAATTCAATCCAATTGACCATACTACTAGACCAAAGGATCAAGTTGATACAGTTATCAAACCAGGAGAGACACCTATTTATTCTGATGAGGAAGCTGAAAACGATGTTCCAAGGGAATAAGGATCTCATTTTAATGACATGAGTGATCCTGATATTGCTGAAATCTCCAAAGATATGTCTTATGGATCATCTAGTCCCCCTTTTGAATTACCCTCAAGATAACCTTTTCTTGGTGATGAGGATAAGGAAGTGACCATGGTTACCAGAGATGAAGGCTATGTAAGTAAATCAAATGAGGAATCTGATGATGATGATGATGATGGAAGAAATAATGATCATTTGAGCGATTCTTTAAAAGGGGGACAAAACTTTTTAGAAAAATCTAATGAGGAATCTATACCTGGAGATGGTGATGGTGCTGATCATGTTGAACAAGAGGATGTTGATCTTATAGATGTAGGTCATGAGGACAGATCACCACATCCTAATTCTGAACATCTAGAAATCATTCAGGAATCGAATGAACTTATAGCTGGGGGCCATGAGGAAGAAGCTGAGGATCAGGTTCCTCCAAATGATGAAGTTCTTGGAAAAGTTGAAGTGGCTGGAGCACATGCAGAACCTCAAGCTCAGTTGATTCGAGTACCTATAAATGTTAAAATGGCTAGATGATAGTATGAAGAAGTTGATGAAGATGAAGTTGTTCCTGAGCCTTAGTGAAGAAGGATCAGGATTGACACTGTTGAGACAAGAGACATGACCTATACTCAGGAATGGAATAATGATCCAGGATACATTATTTTTGGGTTCGAATATGAATCAGATGACAAGACAGTGCCTCCTCCTCATGATCCACAAGCCCAAGCGGAAGTAGAACCTGTTCCACCTCTTTCACAAGTTTCACCTCCAGTAGTAGAGCCAACAACACAGACCGTGCTTAGTGAAAATGTCATGAAGGCTAATTTGGTGAAATTAAAAAATGATATTTGTGAGTATGTGAAATACTCTATTGGATACATAAGTGAAGACTCCACTTCAATAGGTATTTCATATTCTTATGCAGCCATGATTTCAAGAATGGCGATCCAGGAGATTCAACCAAATCTCATTACTACAGCAGAAACCATAATTAGACATAATCACTTGTTGTGAGAAGAAGTAATGAAGATGATAAATGTGTTAAATTCACAAAAATCTGATTTCAAGACCTCCTTTAGTGATGTAATTGATGTTCTTAAGAACTTGGTGAGTCATATACTAGGTGTAGATCTGAATAATTTGAAAGAGGAGATTGAAAAATGATTACCAGCCCATCAGTTCTAGGAATGGGAATGGTGAAGTTGTGATTTGGAATCTCTCAAGGCAGTGATGATAGAGGGACTCCAAAATATTTAGAGTGTTTCATACAAATAAAATATTGAATATGTACATAGAAATATAGACCTTGTGTACAATAGGTTAAGTCCGTGCACAAATGAAGCCTCTGCTGCTCAGAAAGATATTAGAGAGAAAGTGGATAAGTACTTTAGTAAGATTTATTCCAATAATGATCTCATCAATAGATTCTTGTTTTTAGAAGATAATCTTAGAATTAATCCAGTCACAGAAGCTTTCAAGTAGCAAGTTATTAAATTGAAGGAGTTTACCCCTCTTCTGAATAAATTCATGGAGAATAAGGATGACTTCGAGAAAGCTATGTAATATGGTGGTGAAATCATCAATGATTTCATCAACCTCTTTAAGACATATCTACAAGTCCAAGATGAAGATATTGTGGTTCCTCCTACTTCTTGTATTGGTACTCCCTCTTGGAATCCTGCTCCAATGACTGTTTCTTAGGATCTTTCTTAGATTCATCTGGTCATTACAGAGCAATCTCCCAGTAACTTTTAGTCAGAGGGAAGGCCTAGCCTTGTAGCAAATGTTCCTACGTGTTTTGCTTTGCCTAGTATTATATTTAGAACACCTCTTCCATGTACCACTCCCAAACCATCTCATCCTACTCTAGATCCTTCAGATAATGGCAAATCCCCTCAGAAGCCAAACCCTTAGTGATGGATTGTGTCATTGATAGGGTTTTGTCCTTTGTTTTTGACTGTACTCTTTTTCTTCTTAATGAAACTCCTTTTTGTCTTCTCTTTGTCTATTTTTTATATTTATCTTCTAAATTTTTTTTTCTAATCCCAAATGGGGGAGAATAATATGCATACATGGGCATACATTATTAATTTCAGGCAGAGAAATTCTGGCATAGGACACATGGCTTTTACTCAACATAATACATTTATTGAGAGGGAGCTTTGTCTTAAAAACTCAAACAAGTGGAGGCATTGGTTATATTGTCTAATCACATTCAGTGAAGTATTTGATAAGTATAGTTATTATTATTCCTTATATTTACATATATGCCATAATTGGTGATTATCAAAAAGGGAGAGATTTTTGGACCCTCTATGCTATATTAGTTTTTATAATCACAAATAATGTCAATCAACAAATTCCACTATTTTATATAGAATAATATTTTTTAATAAGTCAATAAACTATATTTATGAATTAATATGTTTACAAGTGTATCTTTAAATGAATATTTGGATGAAAAATAATCTAGTAATGATATGTGTAAGATAGATACCTCAAATGTTTCTCTAAGTTCCTGGCACCGATTGTATGTTCGAAACACTGATGTTCGACACACAGATGTTCGACGCACCGATGCTTGACACATCGATATTCAACACACTGATTTTGGAAACACTGATGTTTGACACACCAATGTTCGAGACACTAATGTTGGAGACACCGATGTTTGACACACCAATGTTAGACACACCTATGTTCGACACACCAATGTTTGACACACCGATGCTGAGACAACGACGATGACATACCGATGCTAACAGACCGATGATGACAGACCGATGAGAAACCGATGCAAACAGACCAATGATGACACACAGGTGATGAAAAACTGATGGTGATATACCAATGATTATAGAACAATACTTACGACTCACTGATAGTGATAAATAAGTGTTTCAAATTTCTTAATTCAAATTTTTTTCTAATGGTCATATATAGACAAATTAATGTATTTGACATTATTTAATATTATCTTTAAGACTACCCATAGACAGAATGAGGTACATGCACATGGAGATATCTTCATGCCTACTGGACCTTTAAGTATAACAGGATTACAAGCACAACATTAAAATACACATATTGGGAACCTGCTCGAAAAAATATTGGCTTTGTGAATATGCAAGATTTTGAAAATAAAAGAACTAAAAACATGAGTACACATGGCATTTAATATTACAAGAAGAAATCTTCTAAATCTTTCTAAAAATCCTCAAATAGAAGAGATGAACCTTTTCATACCAAGAAGGTAGATTACAGAGACTAATATACTCTATTTTGGACCCAACTTCCAGAAGAGGGCTCAAATGTCATTTTATATACATCCATTGAGTCCAGATCTTTACTGCACAACACACAGAGATTAATAAACTATATTCTTCTTTGATAGATCTGTTTTGATCTTGAGTTTACTTTTTTGAGTAGTGTCTGTATTTTTTTTGTGTCACACACACTTTCTCCTGAGTATAACTAGAGGATACTAAAATATCCTCACACTCAATCCCGTTTTCACTCTTGTATCCCATGTAGAATTGTGGAAGAGATCCTGTGTGATCTGTTAGATAGTTTTCCCATGAATAGATATGGAAGAGGTCAAGTGTGACCAGGATTTCCCTGTGTGTTGTTGTGAATCCATATACAGGTTGTGGATCAAATGTTTATTAATATAAATTTCTTGGTGAAAGGTGATTACCAAGTGGAGAGGACTTAGTCTCAGCTTGAGACTGAACCTATTTTTTATCTCATGTGTTGTTTGTCTCATGTTTTAATCTCATATGTGTTTAATTAATTTCACATTAAGAAAAATTGAAATTTTATAGTTAGTTTAGCAAGTGTTTATATCTGTTTTGAATTAGAAAATTAGTTTCAAAAGTTTGACTAATCTTTAGATTGGTAAAGCAGAGAACTAATCAATCTTATGGGAAATTAATTAAACATTCATGAGTTTTTTAAATTCACTACAATTGGACTTCAATTACATTGATCAGAGGTATTCTTTTAAAGAACCAATTTTAATTGAAATTTTGATAGATACTCAATTAACCCCCATCTTGAGTGATCTACTTCGACCAACACCATATATGTTTTCCCATTCTCATTAAGGAACCCCAATTCTATTCATAATTGTTGAATTCCTTATGAAACCCATTCTTGTACATGGACTACTTCATTACTTTGTCTGATATATATTCTATGTGGCATGCATGATTATGTAAATGTAATGTTGTGATGGGTGGGCCCATAGCTATATAGCACTCTAATGCATTGAGTGATGTTATGTATATCATGAGATAATGTGTATTATGTTTGAACATTATTATAGATTTGTTCACAATGATGATTTTATGATTACACACATATGTTATGGGGGAAATGATGATCGATTTGTTCAAAACTATGTATGGTATTTTACTATTAAGACATAATGTTTTATTTTAATGCATTTACACATTTCATACCATTATCTAATGTTCCCTATAATGATTATGATGATGATAATATCTTTATGTTATGATTATTATGGTTATGGTCACCCATGATTTATTGATTAATGTATTTATTCATCCTCTTATTGAGCTCTTAGATCACCCCTTACTTGATGTATATCCTTGGGTGACAACATGTACAAATTATAATGTGAGGATAGAAACATAAAGAAGATTATTTAAAATAATTTTATATATATTATTATTCTTCAGTGATCCATGGTACTAATTTTCCCAACATACTAAACCCTTGGATCCTGTATTGTAACACTTTTATATTGTTTTTCTTAAATTTATATAAAATTCATGTTAGAAAAGAGGGGTCACTATAGTTGGTATCTAAGAATGGTTTAGAAAATTTTGGAATTTAGATTAAAAAAAATGGACTAAAAACCATAAGTATAAGTCTATATATAGGAAAAAAATAATAGAACAATATTTTTGGAATTGCATAAACTAATTAATCCCATAAGATATGACTTTATAGATAATTGTGAAAGAGAATAAATTATTTATTAATGATTTGTTGACATGATTTTTGTTTGAAACATTTATATTTTAGAAAATGGTGGGAACTAAGAGAAACCATTCCAACAATGTAATGCCTTGATCCTAGAATCATGGAGACGATGTATTATTTTATTATATTAGAATGATTATAAGGAATCAAATCTTGAAGGACCGACCTGTTTATTAGTCTTCGAGAACAGGACACATAAATGGTTCCCTTAACACATTGGTAAGACTTAAAAAAAATAAAGGAAAATTATTTGCACCGTTGAACTCATTCAGAAATTTCATCTTCAAAAATTGGGAAAAATAAAAAAAATAAAAGAGTGATCTCAAATGATCAGTAAGGGTAATTAAAGCTAAAAGAATAAGGAATTAATGAGAATAAATCAATATCAAATGGTAAATAACTATGAATACATTCTATTTAAATAACTATATACGAAATAATAACTATGGAAATGGAAAAAATGAAAACACATTCCATTCAACCAATAAGATGAGAATGAAATGAATCCAAAAATTTTAACATATAAAAATATCATAGATAATAAAAATAATAACTAAAATATATATGAGGGAAATTATTAATTATTGGACGTTATGTCTGAAGCACATGAAAATGTAAACCTTCAAGACCTTTCAAAAGATGGTTTAAAACTATAGGTAGAAATCTATCTAATTTTTATAACTAAATTTAATTATGAAAACCTGTCGATTCATTGATGGTATATTTAATGTTCATTCCCCACCCATCATTGCCAATCCAAATATTTCCTTATATCGAGAAATAAATTTAATTAATAATTAATATTCCTTATTACATATTCATATTTAATTAAGAATAATGAAATATCAAATAGATCCCTTGTGAAGGACAAGAAAAAAATATTTTTTTGAGGTTGATTAAGGGAAACACTATAAAATTATCACTAAATACAATCTCAAAGAAAGTAGTCTTTAAAAATTTGAAAGTGTCCCACACCACCTAGAAATATTTGAATCATAATTCCCATAATGTAATACAATTAAATGAATCATATAATATCATAAAAATATGAAATTTCATGATATAACTTGTCAAAAGGTATTTATATACACCATATAAAAGAAACAAGGTGCACACCATTACCATATGGTGTAGTGAAATAAAATTGAGATGAAATCTCTTACCACATGTTTATCATTTATTTAAAAGGACCCACATTTATAAAAGAAAATATTTTCTTTGAAGATAACCATGCAAACATATAAAGGAATCATAAAAATAATAGGGATTTATTATTTCGTGAAATTTTATTAATGCTGTAGATGTTAAAAAAAATTCCTTTTAATTTTGTATGAAAAGTCATAAAGTACCTTATTTTGGAAACCTGTAGGAATTTTCCTTTCATGAAATTTGTAAAAATTTAAAAAGGAGTAAAAATGAATTTAAAAAATCATTGGATAATTGTAAACATATTTTTAGAAAATACAATAATGGGAGATAAATATTCCCTAGTAGGGACATAAACACAAACAATCCCAAATAACGATGAAATTATAAAATAAATAATTATCACTTTATAATTAGTAGAATCGTATGGACATGAAAGAAAGAAAATTATATGGATATGAAAATACCATGATATTTAGAATAATACTCATAAAATACATTCTGGTATGACATATACACCACACAAAAGAAATAAGTAGTGTATAAGGCATGTGTCCCATAGAAATAAAAGTGACACAAAGATTCCTTAACTTATGGTTCCTTCAGTTGAATATGGTTTGAAGACTTTTATAATGGTTGAAATATTGTTATTTAACTTATATAATAAAATTTCCATATTTATGATATAATATATTATCTTGTTATATAATTTTATCACCCATTTTTGATTATATTTCATTATTACCCTTCTTTCGGGTTATAACTCTTTCATTTTACTATGCACAATTTGTTATGAATGTCTCAATTGTTTAAAATATGGTATATATCCAACATATAAATAATTATAATAATTTCATGAATATTATATTTAATCATTAAATAAAATTTTATAATCACTATTTAATAGGTAACATGTAAAATGAATCACACAACGTCATGGTGACCGTATATCGTACGTACACGCGAACAATGATATCATTACATCAATGGGGAAAGGGTAAGAAATTAGACGATATATCATTGTTTACAGAATCAATATACAATTATTATTATTATATATATCCATTAATTCTTTCATTATACCGATCTATATAATGCAGTGATGGAAAATATTTACAGCAGGGCATGAAGTCAATAAGCCATACGTAAGCAAGTGCAATGTTTTTTCGTTTCATAGTATGGTTAAAAGGTGTAATATAGTTGTTACAAAATCAAAATAACATCCCAAAATATAGATTATACTATATTTTTAACTTTAAAATGGAAATAATAATTTATGAAGAAGTATAAGAAGAAATAAACTTGAATGAGTTAGTAAAAATGATTTCCTCATATTCGCTAGACATCCGTCAGATTTCTTCCTAATCGATCTATGGTAGGTCTTCTGGGAGACCCAAAACCACCAAAACATATATAGTGATGTTTTGAGTATAAATTTTCAGGACTTATCCAATCAATAAGGCTCAATGTGGTGTGATTAATTGATGGTGGATGTGTAGTTTTATGATTGAGGTCAGAGGAACATTCGAAAATTCTCAAAATATTAAAATATAATAAAGTTATTCTAGAGTAAAAGACTTCCAAATAGACATTAAATGAATAATTTAAGAAAATTTAGACCATATATTCTCACATTTGTGATTATTTAATATTTTTGTGATTCTTAAATAATTTAATAAGATACTAATTCTATAAAATTTTATAAGATTCACGTTAGATAATATTCTTTTAATTTGATTTCAAATACATAAATATAAATTGATAATTTAAATATAATGCTTTGAAACATATCTAATATATAATATAGATATATAAAATTAGTTATACAAATTATATCATTCCAAATATATGAAAATTAATACTTTTAAAATCAAATATCTTATTTTTGTTAAATAAATAAATATTGTTTTATCCTTGAATATGAATTTAGGATAATTATATATTTTATAAAAATTAAAATTAAAACTCTATAATTAAAATTGTTTCACTAAGATCCAAATAGACATTTATTTTCATTAATATCACAAATTTTACCTATGTGAACACATAATTGATATTAAATACAAAGAGAGTGGAATTTTGTAACTATCATTGATTTAAACAATATATATGTTTTTTCACTGTAAAGTGGAAATTAAACAAATAAAATTATATGTTAAGGTGATAATGGTTGAATAAAATTTATCTAATATATTTTTGACATGTTTAGGTGAGGGTTGTTATAAGGCCCTAGCCTTAAACATTACATAATCTTGAATTAAGTTAATAATTCACATTGCAGATCTTTTTAGGTTTAGAGTGTTAGAGAATTATGCCATAACTATTACATTAAATCTCAAATATTACATAGTAAACACTTCTACTCAGTATCCATTTTTTTGTAAAATAAATATTCTAAAAAGAAAACAAGAATTATCTTCTTGATATAAATATTCTTGAATTCTTCCTTTATTTTAACGTACCTTATACCATGTCAAAAACATTTCAAAAACCTGGGATGAGTATAAAAAGCTCAGTAAAGATTATAAAATAAAGAAAGAAAACATTAGATCATCAATACATACTAAATAGAATCTCTTTAACATACCTTATGAAATTATAAAATTTATGAATAACACATAGTAATCACAAATCATAAAGGTAACTTGTGGCATCAATATCAAACTTACATTGTAGCTTTCATAGCTATGTAGGGAGTTATGTTTAGAATACCCATCAAAGTTATTCCCTAAATTTCTTAGGAGAAACATTAATGTTTAACTTTATCATGTTACCCAATGCATTGGAGAGCTATATCTGGCTCACCCGCCCTAGGTTTATCAAGAAACCACCCGTATACATAAAAAATTCCTAAGAACAATAACATAATCTAAACACATAACACAAGAATAATGTAAGGATAACATTTCCACATTACAACCACAATATACCATTTCAATATATTGATATAATCAATCCATTATCAAAACCATTTCCAATACCAAAATACATAAAAGTGTATATGGTATTTATTTTCCTTAAAAAATTACTATGGCTTGTTAAGGAATCCAAAGATCAAATAATACTCGCGGCGGGGGAAAGGTCATTGTCACCGTGTACATTAAAAAAAATAATTAATTTTTTTATTCAGTAAAAATATTTGTATAAAAATATTCCCGTTGAGTGAAATGAAAATTCAAAGGTGTTTGTACACCATATAATAGAAAGTTGTGTATAAATAAAAATATGGCTTAGTGAAATGAGATTAAGACAAAGTTCCATACCTCATGTCAGACATGACTCGTTTGATCTTTAATAAGATGAATAATAAACTAAAGTTAATTTATACTTGCTTCAGATCCTTTTCAAGTTTATTATTCCTTTTATATCACTTATTTCCATGTTATAAACATTACATAATCATTTAAGTTAATAATGGTCGTTTTGTCGATATTTGGTACTTGAGTCAAAATAAACTTCTTATAATTACAAGTTGTGCATGTGGTCAAAATTACATTATATATAGAATTATATTCATGATTTAGATATCATGTTTATCATATATATCCAGTATATATATGTATTTATAATAGTATATAACATTTGGATATAACAAATGAAATGCACCATTTATGGAGACAGTAAGTCGTACGTATGTATGAATGATAATTTAAATTCTATTTCTTATTTAATGGAATGAAAAATTATTTTCAAATAGGTATGTTATAATTATAATACAATTTCATATATAATTTCATTAACTCTATCATTTATACATTCCACTTATGGTATGAATGAGTTGTATCACATTGAGGTGGCGGTAGTATGCACTTCCTCAAATTAAATTATCATATTTACCCACTATGGAAACCATGATGGTATGATATAAATGAATAAAAAAGAAGTGAAAAAACAATATAAATAAAATATATATCACATATATATACAGTTCCATCATAATGTCCACTATGAGAGGTGGTAGGAGATGATTGAACAATCATCATTTCGTGAGGTTGTAGTCCACCGTCCATATAAACTGTATGTTCTTTACCAACTAGGTGGAGGTGTGTGTAAGTGTAGTTCGAATAATTATCATAACAAAAAACTCTTATATTGAGGATACTGGTGTTGTTATGTAAACAAATAATAAGTAGATAATAGAGAGTGAATAAGTAAAATTAAAGAAGAAAACTTGAGGGAAGACGTCACCTTTAAATCAGGTAATTTTCTTTGGTTTGAACCAAAAGGCTTTATTGAAGTGAATTATGACTAAGGTAAGGCTTCTAGGAGGAACAAAGAGATTTTGGGATCTTATTTACTCAAATTTCTGATGATCCAAGGGGCTTGATATGTGTGAGTAATGGGTTACAAGTGGTGGCCATTTATAAGAGAGAGGATGGGCTCTTTAGGAATGTTGGAAAGTATTATTTTATTATAAAATGTTATTCAGTTTCAAAAGATCCAAACTAATAAAATTAGAATATAAGATGAATATAAGTCTAAATAAAATCATTCAGTGAGAATTGGATAGGTTTTGGATAATTTTTAATCCTCACCTTTTTTATTTAACCCTTTCTTAATTTATTTAACTTTTACCGTGTCTTGTTGCATATTAATACTATATTGTTAATATTTTTACTATAAAATACCAAGAGACCCCTAATGGATCCTTAATGACATTTTTAACATCATATATGTAATTTTTCCTAATATTAGTTATTTAGGACTATTTTATCATTTAATAAAATATTAATTTATTTAAAAACTCATTTATGTCAATTTTTATACTATTCATATCATATCTTTTTAAAAAATCCAAACCAACTTGATTATTTAGAAAAACCTTAATTAATTTAAAGATTAAAATTCACAATCTCTATAAAATTAGGGTATGGTATGAAATGTTACGGAATAAATTTCTTTTAATATTTATAATCTAATTTATTTAAAACATTCATTAATAAGGTAAGAGTTACGTCCTCATTGTGTCATAAATAAATTTATTTATATGATGTCTAAAAATTATAAAAAATATACCATTATGTAGGAAATATTTCTATCTTTATAATAACTATTTTTATTAAAACATATCAATTATGTAACCCAAAATTTATTTGTTTTATCAAAACAAATCATGTTTATGATATTTTTTTTCTTTAAATAAAACATCATTTATGTCATTATCTTACCAAAATGGATTTAAAAGACCAAAATTATCACCCAAGGATTTAATTGGTGGTTCATGACTCATCCAATAAGGTTGGGAAACGTTTTAAGGAAATTTTATATTATTATAATATTATTTTTACCTTGAATTACCCTATTTACCTTCAACCGCGGTAAATAAAAATAAAAAATTTATATTCACCAAAAATTATTTGCATCCTATTGAACCAAATTTTACATACTTATAAAAACCATGTTTGTAGTATTTTTCAAACCTAATTCACATAAGTGGTAAAATTTCATTTAAATGAAAAATTCGGTTTTTAACTACTATATAGTGGTTTCACTATTCATCAAAAAATTAAACATTTTCAGAAAAATAAAAAAAATCACCAAAGGGTAATTTTTATATTCCATTTCAAAAAATGATTTATATTTTACCAAATAAAAAACATATATGTTTCATTAATAAATTTAAAATTAATTTCCATTGTCAAACTCGAAAGCGTGTTTTTAAGAAGTAAAAACTACCAAAAGATTCACATGCGTTTATGTCCAATTTAAAAGTGAAATTACATCCAATGACCAAAATTGGATTAAATTGTAAAAACATAATCCAATTAAACTTGAAAACCATTTAAAAATATAATCTATCCATTTAAATAAATCAGATGAAAATAGAGTTTTGACTTAAAATGCAGTATTTTAACTATTCATACAAAATTGAACATTATAAAAAAAATACCAAAATTTCATCCTAAGAAAAATTTGGATGTATCGATTATTAAAAAGAAGTATATTTTTTTCAAATGGTATATATAAAAGGGACAAAAACTAGATTTAAAAGGGGGTTTCTATCAAAAGGCGCTAAAACTACGTTTTAAAAATAGTAGAGTATTAATGCTTAAAATTGGATTCATTCACATTTTAAGCTTCTAAATTTTATTGGATAAATGTAAGTACATCTAAAAACATGTATAATAATAATATGGTTTGTTATCTACATTACTTCCAATAGAACAACTAGCCATTAACTACCATTAAATTTAATAATATCATCTTTTTTCAATATAA
Source organism: Viscum album (assembly GCA_963277665.1). Classification (NCBI taxonomy): domain Eukaryota; kingdom Viridiplantae; phylum Streptophyta; class Magnoliopsida; order Santalales; family Viscaceae; genus Viscum; species Viscum album. The sequence goes on along the minus strand of OY728131.1, from coordinate 1,507,305,339 downwards.
CTCTCGATTGTGTGCCACAGAAGACTTTGAGGAAACCCATTGTTTCGTGTCGGGTACGCCACCAAATATATAATCCCTTTTAAAGTAATATTAATATTTAATTCACAAATATTAATAAATATGGAAATTTCTTATTATTTATTTACCTCGGATGTTACCATTATACCCTTTTATTATGGTTTTAACCCTTAGTTAAACCTTTTAAGTATTATTGTGAAAAATTGGTTTTTTATTATTTATGGGTTAATATAGTTACTATAAAAAATTAAGAAAACCAATAAATGAGTAATTCGTGAAACTTTATGACTTATCCCAAAAAGTTGGTAGAAATATAATTTTTTTAGAAATTTTATATCATTTAATATAATATTATTTATTTTAAAATATCCATATTGTCAATTTTGATACAATTCATTATTTTAGTTTCTAAAAATACCATAATAAAGAGATGAATTCAAAAAAAATACTTTTAAAACATCCCAAATATTTTAAAGTCTAAAAGAAATTCTTTATTGACATAAAAAATATCGAATTATATTTGTTTATGAAATTTTAATATCATTTATTTGATATTTTCTTTTATTAAACAATTACTATATCATTTTATAAAAGCATTTATTTAAATTATTTCTTCTCTAAAAATAAAATAATAAATTATCATGATGAATATTTTGTTTGTCTTCCATTTTCTTTTTATATTATACGATATCGTCTTAATTAAAATATATAAAAAATGTAATTCTTTTTAAAAACAAGAGTGTGGAATATTAAAATTACCCTTTAATAAAGTACTATAAAGCCTTAAAGTCATCCACATGGCTCTAATAAGCCATAAAATAGGCCCAAGGATTTTTTTGGTTTAAAAAATCACTTCTAATTAAAATTTGAATTGTTTTAGAGAAATTTTTTAACCTTTATAATAATTTTTATAGATAATTACCTAATTTACCCTTAATTATGGTAATTAAAATAATAATAAATATTACTATTCATATTCCAAAAAATAAAATAAACATATTTACATAATTTAAACCCATTTACTCTAAATTTGGAGTCAATTTTTCTAAATTTTGGACACAAAAGCTTCAATAATTAAATTAAATCTATCCCCGTTGACAGAACGAGAAATCGAGTTCTTAAAGTGAATCATTCAAAATATTGAATTGTTTTTGTATCAAATTTCAATGTAAAATTGAGTCCAATTACCTTAATTGGATTAAATTATAAAAATAATATTATAATTATTCTTTAAAACCAAGTAAAAAATTATTTAAAACTATAAATTATTTAGTTGAAAAGCTGTTTTTAAATAAAATGTAATATTTTGTCACTATTCATAAAATCATGAAACTTATCTGAAAAATAAAAAAATATAAAAAAAAGTAAATTTATAAATCATTATTTAAAATAACTAATTTATTTTTTAAAATAGAATTTATAAGAGTGTCAAAAACTAAATTTAAAACAATTTCTCCCTCAAAATGAAATAAAAATTCCTTTAGAAAAATATAGACTTTTAATACATAAAATATCATTTATTCTTATCTGGTTCTTATTAGATCATTTTTAGTAGTGTAAAAGCATTTGGAGAAATATATAATATATATATATATAATTATTTTGTTAATAATATTTATTCTCCCAAATGTAACAACTAGGTTATAAAAGTCATGTTAAAATAATGATATTTATTTGTATATCATTATTCATTTAAACTTTATGTTGTTTGAAATATAAGATATCAAAGAGATTAAATTTAAAAGGAGAAGTACTATAAAATTGTGGGGTGTAACATTCTCCCCTCCTTCAATTAATTGTGTTCATACAATTTGAAATTGAACTTAAAAATTCAAAGGTTGATACATGGAAATTATTTTATAAGAAACCCACATCAAAAAAGGGTTAATAAAATATATTTCTAATAAAACAGAAAGAGAAATGAGAAGATCACTAAAAAATTATGCTTCTGTATATGATACATTATTTGGAAATGGAAAAATGGACATGGAAGAGAAATTTAACCATCATGTTCGGGTAGAGTGTGATGGAGAACATGGTAATTAGAATGCTAACATTCACAGAACCATAAATATGTGATGGGCTAAAGAGGAAACTAATTTATCAGTAAAAAAATTTAAAGAATAAAATTTTCTTCCCAAAATCCTTTTCCTAGAGTTGAGGTATTAATTTAATTACTATAATAAGAACATAAAAAAACATACATACTTGAAAAGTTGCGTTTCATCCTTTTATCAATTTCTACACCAAACTCATCTTTTTCTATAATTAGTGAGTATTTAAGATGAGATTTTTTATGATTGAGGAAACCGAATCAATTTATATGGATAATAAAATATTCAAAATTATAACAATATTTTCCTCTTGTGTTTATACCCAAACCAAAACCAAAACGGTCAGGAAAAGATAAGACAATTTCCAAAAAATAATTAACCTTTATATGATAAAAAACACCAATCTCCAAAAATTAAATTGTAATACACACTGTTAAACATATATTTTTCCTAAAATAACTATCCTTTCTAAAAACTATTCTAGACAAATATTGAAACACAAAATCATAAATATTTTATCATTTATTCTTCCAAATAACAATAATCGTGCAAAATGTCTTATACTAAAAATTTAATTTCCTAAATCACCTAATCTCTAAGATATGATAAACATTACCATAAATAAACTGAATCACCATAATACCATAATCAAATAATATTTGACTAAAAAACACAATTTAACTATTATAACTCTAGATATTATGGTTATCTTAATCTTATAGGATTCTCAAAATAGTGAACGTCTTCCGAAATAAAATTTATCACTTAATCACTAAATAATTTTCCACTCCCTAATTTACCAATTTTATAAAAATATTGTCCCTAAAAGGTAAATAAACTTTATTATTACATATTTTAACTAATGAAAGTTCTTGCTAAACAGAACTTCATGTAAGAAAGTTGTAATGACCCATAAATTCTTATTGGCTTGAGAGTACAACGAGTCATTACTAGGCCATAAGAGACATCCATAAGACACCAAAGGCTAGAAATAAATGCTGAAGGGTTTAAAATACACATGGGGGATGATTTACCATTAAAGAAATAATATAATTAACCTACCAACCATAACCCAACATTCAATATATAATGAATGAACAAATGGAAGACAAATCAACAACTTCATGTATCCCAAAATCACATCAAAGTAAGAAACGACATATGAATAATCAAGTATCAAATTACACAGCAGATAGACCACACAAGACACTCCAAAGACCTCAAGACATGATTATACACAAGCTCCAAGATCTAAATTCAATGAATAGCCCAAACATCTGTAGGTAGTGCTAAACACGTGTGAAACATTACCTTTTCCCTTGTCCTAGAAGACATCATCTGCAAAAGCACCAGAGTGCTAAAGATGGGGTGAGTATAAAAATCAGTAGCTTTTCCCCAATAAATTTCTTACTCATGCCACTAAGATAGAAGAGTTAGAAACAATTATAAAAAAAATGTTTATATACTTTTTCTCTCTCAAAAATAGTTTATAACTAAATATAAACAAGTTTCCAAAACCATTCATTAAAAAAATCATACAAGTGCAATTGAAACAAATTTTCCCCGAAAGATATTTTTATAGAAAAATAACTAAACCATATTTATAACCATTTAACAATATCCCTTTATCAGCATACCCAACCATTCCTTAAACACATGCAACCAACCATGCATGCTACGTTATTAATGTTCTATACTCATGAGTGGTTTCACACCAATCCATGAAGTAGTCACATGGTAATTGTTTCCCATGTGCCATTAACACTTTGGCGCCAATCAAAAGGTCATATTTTAACCAATCCCTATATATGAAATATTAAATTTATATCCCGTGATCCATTTAACCTTTTTTATTGAGCACAAGGTCTTTTTTCAACAAAGCCCCAAAAATTCAATATGAACTCACACACTAATATGAAAAAGAATCCCACCAACACAAATTTTCAATAAAAACAACCATTTATTGATAACAAAATTTTCCTAAAACCATTTAAAAATTCCCAAAAATCAATAATTTTAAATCATAATTTTAAATATAAGGGGATAAATCACATTGCACAAAAATTCAACAAGATTTCATAATTTCACTAAAACCTTAAATCATCACCGAAGAAGATTTATTACATGATTTTGACAATAAATACCATTCCAATAAACCAATTTGTAACTATGAACATCAATTATATCCATATGATATGAGAGTGAAGCCACCTACCTTGATGGTTTTGACGAAACATTGACAACAAATGAAGAACACACAAAAGAGATGGTTGATTCACCTAGAATGGCCATAGTTCTCTTATCCTAGAAAGATCATGACTCAACATTGAATTATTTTGAATACAAAAATGTAGATCTAACCGCTATGGGTTTAGATCTGAGAAATAGTGGAGATCAAAGAAGTTGATATAATAAAATATGGAAAATCCTGAAAGACTGGTGACATACCTTAAGAATCAGACTAGAAATCACCACGGGAAGGCTCTGGGTTGTCTCCAACACATGTGGGGAGGGATCTCTAGCATTATAGGGAGATTAATCTCGAAATAGGGGCATTTTGAAGCCCAAAAGAAATATATTGAGCAAAAATGAGTAGTATCCTAGAAAATAGGATCTAGATTTGTCCTCAAAACATGGATTAACCACATGGTTTGGGCCAACTGTGAATAGATCATGTGACCTTACTTTTGGGCCCAACACACCTTATAAAACACCCAAACTCTCCAATCCTTCACCTTTACCCTTTTTATAAATACAATATTTTTTATGGAAACATCCTCCTCTATAGAAACAACCCACTTTATGGAAACACCCCACTTTATGGAAACACCCCACTTTATGGAAACACCACACTTTATGGAAACAACCCACTATATGGAAACACCCCATTTTATATAAAAAATACATTTTATGGAAACAACCCACTTTATGGAAACAACCAATATTATGGAAACACCCAACTTTATGGAAAATCTCAATATTATGGAAACTCTCTATTTTATGGAAACTCTCTATTTATGGAAATGCTCTATTTTTTTGAAACTCTCTATTTTATGGAAACTCTCTATTTTATGGAATCTCTCAATTTTATGGAAACTCTCTATTTTATGAAAAATATCTATTTTAAGGAAACCAAATCAAAGTAGAACTATTTAAAAAACACGAGGAAAGGGTTATGTACCAAAACCGGGGGTTCTACAATCTCCCCACCATTGGTCTTTCCGTCCTTAGAAAATAGAAAACCCTTGCTGGACAAAAAAGAGTTTTGGCCACTGCTCTTTCATTTCCTTCTCACTTTCCCATGTCTCTTCCTAAATCTTACCATGTTTCCATAAAACCAACACGAGGATGATGCTTTTCCCATGAAAGACTTTCTCTTGAATATCAATGATCCACACTGGGATATATTCCAATGACGCATCCAATTCTAGGTCAAAGTAATCCCATATAATAACATGGTCAGGATCAGGGTGATCCTTTTTCAACTGGGATACATGGAACACATTATGCACCAAGCTAAAATGTGGTAGTAATTCCAACCGATATGACACCTCTACAACCTGTTTCAGTAACTCCAAATGGCCAATGTATCTAATAGATATGTTTCCGTTCAACCTAAAACAATGATGACCAAGCCTTAGAGAGATCCTCAAGAAGACATGATCATACAAAGCGAATGACAACGGTCTTCAAAGGTGATCTGCATAATATTTCTGATGACTTTAAGCTGTCTCCATCCTCTTTCTAATAAAATGAATTTTATTTGTTGTTTCTTGGACAAGGATTGGCCCGACTAGTGAAGTTCCACTTGTTTCCACCTAGCATAGTGGAGGCAAATAAGGACGCTGATACAATGCTTCAAAAAAAGCCTTGTGTATCGAGGCATGATAGCTTTTATTTTATGAGAACTATACCAAGGGTATATTCTCATCCCCTGAGCCACCACAATCCCTTACACAAGCCCGCAACATGCATTTCAACATTTGTATCATCCCCTTGGATTTTCCTTCCGTCTATGGATGATACTCCATGCTCATAGTCAATTGAGTCTCAAGGGCTTGCTGTAAGGATTTACAGAAACGAGAGGTGAACCTCAGATCTCTATCTGAGACTATTGACATGGGTACACCATTCCTCATTATCACTTCTTGGATATAGATTTTTGAAAGATCCTCCATCGTATAAGTTTCATGAATAGGAATTAAATGAGATGACTTGGTTTGATGATCCACTATCACACAAATGGAATCATGTTTCTAGACCATTCTTGGAATAACTGTAACAAAATATAATGATATCTGATCCCATTTCCACACTAGGATGGGAAAATGTTGTAACTTCCACCTAGTCTCTGATGCTTTTCTTTAACTTTCTAACATGTTAAACACCACAAGACGAACTCAGACACCTTCTTTTTCATTCTGCTCCACCAAAACCACATCATCAATACCTTATAAATCTTCTGTGTACCTGGATGTATAGACCATCTCGAATGGTGGTAAGCATGAAGGATTTATTCTTGAAAAACCATAAGTACAACCATCCGATCATTGAAACACAAAACTGAACCCCCATCATGTTTCTAGCCCTCAATGGTCTCCCCACCATTGAGTTTTGAACTTACAACCAGACATTCTGCATCAGATGTTTGTGCCTCTTGGATCATTTTTATAAATTAGGAATAAGTGTAGCTGAAAAGAAAACTACAACATCACCTCAGTCTTCACATTCCACAGGAATTTTTGCTAAGACCGACATCAACTTCCATTCATCTGAATCTTCTTCCTCCAACTGATCATATGAATTTATACTCAATGAATCTGCTAAGACCGACAATACACTACATACCCGTGTCCTGATTCTAACAAGATCAAGATAGGTGTCAATGTAAGATGAACTTTTAGTTCCTAGAAACACTTCCGACATTCCTCTGTCCATTGGAATGGATAATTATTCTTTGTTAGAGCTATCATTAGTGAAGTTAGTAATGATAAATCATGAACAAAGAGTTATTAGTTACCAGTTAGTCCAAGAAAATATCTTGTCTCGAAAACATTCTTCAGTGGTTTCCAAGAGATAACAACATATCTTTTTTCAGGATCAATAGAAACACATTTATCAGAAATGGAATTACCAAGAAAACGTACTCCCTGTATCCAAAAATCACACTTTGATAATTTTTCATACAAATGATGATCTCTCAAGATTTGTAAAACTATTTCCAATTTCACCTCATGGTCAAACCTAGTATTTGAATAGCCCAAAATTTCATCCAAAAACACCACAACAAAATAGTGCTGATATTTTTTGAAATATCCAATTCATTAATTCCTGGAAAACAACTTGTGCATTTATTAGATCGAAAGACATGAATACTTATTCATAGGGGACATATCTAATTATGAAGTATTTCATCAGAATATACTCCTTCCGAACTCTTAATTGGTGATATCCTGATCGCAAATTATTCTTGGAGAACTTCTGAGATCCCCTTAATTTATCGACCAGATCTTTAATGTGTGGAAGTGGATATCTGTTCTTTATCATAGGTTGGTTAAGCTTATGATAATCAACACACAACAGAAGAGTTACATCTACCTTCTTCATGAACAAAACTGGTGCTGCCCATGGAGGCGTACATGGTTGAATGAAAACCTTACTTTCCATCTCCTCAAACTGCAATTTCAATTCCCATATCTCTATTGGTGCCATCCTATAAGACAGAAGGGAAATAAGACTTGTTCTTGTAAGGAGATCAATCGTAAACATCACATCCCTTAGAGGTGGTAACCCTGAGAAGTTCTTGGGAAAGAAATTTGAAAATTGATCCACAATAGCTAGAAAACTATTTTCCTCGATCTATTCCATTAATAAAAAAGTCCACACTACCAATTGGTGAGAGATCATTCCCACCATTGGTTCCAACAAGATCTTTTCACCCTTCTTTACAGTCCTCTATCCTCTAAATAGATGCTCGATTCCTTCCTCTATCATGGAACTAACTGTTCCCCTATAACAGTGGATTTGAGCCTTGAACATTGTCAGCCAATCCATACCTAGGATTACATCATAGAAATCCATCTCCAACATTGAGAAGTCCCATTTCAGCTCAAATCCATCAATAGTTATAGAACATGCTCTACACACAAAGGCTCGACATTCCCTTTCACCGATAGGAGTTCTCATTCATAGAACGAATCATTTTCAGTTTTAGACATAGCTAATAGGTTCCCCACATCCTCTTTATCTTAGTTCTATAGTTCTCATCCCCTCTAGTAAAGTCAACTATACATCCTCTACAAGTATTTTTTAGCAGTGACATATATCGTTAATGGAGTATTTGGATACATTCCCAACTCAACAGTTTGAAAAGTCCAAGTGATGCTTGGGAGAAACTATTGGTTCACCTATGGCTCGTGTGCAACCAAATACTCAACAACCTCTAATGACTAGTTCTTATGAAGCTTATCAGGTGAAATTTTCAAAAACAACAAAAAACAATATAAGTCTCTCTGTCTATAAACTAATGGTTTAGCGTATCAAATTCTATCACAACAACTATCAAAATATTGTTTTCCAAAACTACCTTTTTCCCATGTTCAACTATTTTTGAAAACACATCACATGCTTTTAAAAATTAAACCATATAAAAAATATGATAAGCCTTTGCTTTTTCAAAATATTTTATTTTAAAAAAAATTCCATTCTTTTTCAAAAATTAACACTTTTTTTCACAACATGAATCATTCCTCAAAATGATGTATGAACTAAAGTAATTACTTTACAATGCATTTCATGCTCATCTCATTGGATAAAACCATGACAATGAGATTTTAAAATTCTATAATTTTCTTCAAACAAATATTTACCAAACTCTCAAGTAACATGAAGTTCAACATAAAATGGTTAGCTATGTCGTTTTATGCTATACATTTCAAGCTCTGACAATCCTACTCTTTTATAAGATTCCCACCCAAGGAATAGAAAAGAAGGGATTTCATCTCCAAAACTAGAAACATCGATGAATTTTTTTATGCAAGGACCAAACAAGCTGATACCATTTGTAATGACCCACCAATTCTCATTGGCATGATAGTAGAACGAGTCAATACTTGTCCTTAAGCGACATCCACAAGACGCCAAAGGATGGAAATAAATGCCAAAGCGTTTCAAATACACGTGGGGGATGATTTACCCTGCAATAAATAAGCCAATAAACCTACCAACCATAACCAAACATCCACTATATGATGCATGAAAAAATGGAAGAACACTCAAAAACTTCATGTATCTCAAAATCACATCAATGTAAGAAATATCAGAAGAATAACCAAGTATCAAAGTGCACAGTGAATAGATTACACAAGACTCTCCAAAGAACTCAAGACTCCATGCCCCACAAGCTCCAAGCTCCAAAATCTATGAACAATCAAAATATCACGAGGAAGTGCTAAACATGTGTGAAACTTTACCTTTCCCCTTGTCCCAGAAGATAACATCTGCAAAAGCACCAAAGTTACAAAGCAGGGGAGAGTAGAAAACTCAGTATGTTTTCCCCAATGAAATCCCTATTCAATCCACTAGGATAGAAGAGTTAGAAACAATTATAAAAAAAGTTTACATAAAACAATTTATCAAAAATAGTTTATAACTAAATATAAACAAGTTTCAAAAACCATTTATTACCAAAAGCATACAGGTGCAATTGAAACCAATTTTCCTAGAATGTTATTTTTACATAAAAATAATTAAAAATTATTTACAAACATTTCACAATATCCCTATACCAGCATACCCAAACATTCCTCAAACCCATGAAACCAACCACACATGCTACATTATTACTGTACCATACTCATGAGAAGTTTCTCATTGATCTACCAAGTCTTACCAAGGTGATTGTTTCCCATGTGCCATTAAACCTTTGGCACAGATCCCGAAGTCATATTTCAACCAAGCCTTATATATGAAATATGAAATTTATATCTCTTGTGCCATTTAACCTTTGGCACTGAGCACAAGGTTATATTTCAAACAAGCCCTAGAAAAGCAATATGACTTCACACACCAATATGCCCAAAAATATTTCCAAAACACATTTCCAATAATTTGTTTTATTGATAAACAAATTTTAATCGAACGATATATAAAGTCTCACAAATCAATAATTCAAAATCATCATTTTAAATTCATGGGGCTAAATCACGTTCCACAATAATTCACCAAGATTTCACAATTTCACTAAAACCATAAATCATCACTGTAGAAGAATTATTACAGGATTTACACAAAAAATCTCATTTGTAGAAAAAAATTTAAAACTAAGCCCATCAATTAAAGAACGAGGAAATGAGAGTGAATCCACCTTCCTCAAAGTTTTTGACTAATGTTTGACAACAGATAAAGAACGCACAAGAAAGATCATCGATTATCCAAAAACTGCCTTAATACTCTTAGCCTAGAAGATCACGACTCAAAATGCATTTATTTGGCATCCAAAAATGAAGATCTACCCACTATAGGTTCAGATATGAGAAATAATGGAGATCAACGAAGTATATCTAAGAAGATCTATGAAAAGATGACAAATCCAGAAAATATGGTGACATAACTCAACAATCATACTCCAAATCACTAAGGGAATGATATGGGTTGGCTCAAACTCGAATGAGGAGGGTTCTCCAGCCTTTTAGGTAGAGTAATCTTGAAATAGGGGTGTGTTTAAGAAAAAAAATATATAGAGAAAAAATGAGTAAGCTCTTAGAAAATATGATCTAGATTTTATCTCTGCATAAGATTTGACCACACCGTTTGGGCCAACCATGTGTAGATAGTGAGACCTTGATTTTAGCCCCAACAAACCCTATAAACCCCCCAAACTCTCCCATCCTTCACCTTTACCCTTTTTGTGAAAACACATTTTTTATGGAAACATCTTCTTCTATGGAAACACCCCACATTTTGGAAACACCCCACATTATGGAAAGACCCCACTTTATGGAAACAACCCACTTTAGGAAAACACCCCAATTTATGGAAACAATCTTTTTTTTGGAAACAAACCACTTTATGGAGAAAAAAAATTATGGAAAAAACCAACTTTATGGAAACTCTCAATATTATGGAAACTCTCTATTTTATGTAAACTCTCTATTTTATGGAAACTATATATTTTATGGAAACTGTTTATTTTATGGAAAATACCTATTTTATGGAAACTCTCTATTCTATGGAAACTCTTTATTTGATGGAAAATCTCTATTTTATGGAAACTCCATATATTTTGGAAACCCATTAAATGACACACTATTTAAAAAAACATGAGGAAAGTGTTATGTACTTGAAACCAGGGGTACTACACAAGTGTTAGGGGTTGTAACCTTCCCACCCATAAGATGTATGTTCAAACATCATGATCTTGTAATACATTATGGGATTTCACACATCCTGTGGGTTGTCCCATATTTCTAAATTTATATTAATATTATCCTATAATATGACAAGCACCCAAAAACATAACATTAATATATTCAACATTAAATAAATGTTTTAACCATAAATGAGACCTCACAAATGACATTTTGAATTAAGAATAACATAAATACCTATAACTACCTTAAATTTAAAGATCATATAAACCCTTATATTTATCCTTACCATTAAAAATATGTCCATAAAATGAAAAGGCGTTATTCCTAAAATAACTTTTTTCACACATACTTGTCCAATGAGTTGTGTTACTTAACAAAGTTTTTCTTAAATCTGGTTCCCAATGATTTTAATAATATTCCTTTGATATTAACTATAATGTCGTGACCCTAGAATTCCAGTGCCAGTGCATTATTTTATTGTATTGGTATAATTACTCAGAATACAATCCATAAGGACTGATCAATTTATTAATCTTTATGAACCGAATAAATAAATCTTTTCCTTATTACATTGGTAAAAAAAATAAAACATAATGAAGTAAAATAATTTTCATCCTTGAACTCATTCATAAATTTCATCTTCATAACCTAGGGAAAATAGATAAAATAAATGGGTGAGCTCGAAGGCTCAATAAGAGTATGTAATGTGGAATCAATGATTAATTAATGAGAATCAATTAACAAGAAAAGCTAAATAAAAATGAACACATGACTTTTAAATAAATGTATACGACATAATCAATATTTAAAAACAAATAACTAAAATAAATTCCATTTAAAAAATTAACTGAGAATTAAATGATTCCATAGATTTTGTTATATGAAAATTTCAGGGATAACGATAATAATAACTGAAATAGATACGAAGTAAATTATTAGTTATTTTATCTTATGTCTGAGGAACATGAAAACCTCTACCATCCAGTTATTTCAAAAAACACTTTAAAACCACAGGTAGAAAAATTTTTAATTTGTGCTACTATTTTATTTCATAAGAACCTGTTGATTCATCGAGGGGATTTATATATTTTGGTCCCTACTGATCATTGTCAGTACAATGAATTCCTCAAATTGAGCAATAGATTTAATTAATAATCAATACACCTTATCAAATGTCCTTACTAAATTAATAAGATTTAATTATCAAATACACCCCCAGTGTAGATAAGTAAAAACAAGGTTTGTGGATATTGATGAATGGGAATAAAATTAAAAGATCAATGATAATATTCTCATTGAAAATAATCTTTAAGCATTCCAAAGTTCCCCAGATAACTTTCAAACATTTGAATCCTAATTATAATGAACAAATAAATTAAATGAATCTTATAATATCCCGAAATTGTAGAAATTCATGATATATCATTTCAAAAGGGTAGTATATGAACCATATAAAAGAAACTAGGTGTACAACATTACAACATACCTTAATGAAATGAAATTTATACAAAATCTATTACAGATTAGGAATCATTTATTTGAAATGACAAACATTTATAGAAGGAATTTGTTTCTATAAAAATAAATTTTAAACATGTAAATGAAGCATCAAAATAATAGATATTCATGGTGGTGGGAAATTCATTCATTTATTATATGTTAAAAAAACATTCCTTTTACTTTTTTAATAAAATTCATAAAGTACAATGTTTTGGAAAATTATAAGAATATTCAATTTGATGAATTTTTAAACAGTAAAAAGGGGATAAAAATTTATTTAAACAATAATGTGATAATAATAAAAGAAATTGAAACATTTTTAGAAAATACTATTACAGAAGAGAAATATTCCTCAGTGGAGTCTTAAAAACAAGCAAACCTAGATAACGATGAGATTGTAAAATAAATAGTTATCACTTATTAATCAGCAGAATCATATTACAGTGAAATAAATAAAATTATATGGATATGAAAATACTAGGACATTCAGAATAATACTCATTAAAGACATTCATGTATAGTGTATACACCACACATAATAAAAATGTAGTGTATAAGGCATGTATCCCACATAAATAAAGGCGAGACAAAGATCCCTTACCTTATTCTTACTTTAGTTATACATGATTTAACCTCCGATAAAATTTATTAAATCATATTATTGACTTATACCAAAATAATATCCATATTTATGATAACATATATGATCATTTTATATTATTTTAGCACCTGTTTGTTGATAATATTTTGTTATTACCCTTATTTTATGTGTTAAAAACATCATTTTACTTTGCATATTTTGTTATGAATGTCTAGGTTATTTTTCATTGGTTTTATATATCCAAATTATACATAATGATATTAATGTCATATATATAATATTTAATAATTAAATAAAATTTTATAATCATTATTTAGTTGTTAACATTGAAAATTAGTCACATCCCATCATCAACATGGTATGCGGTACGTATTCATAAGAGACAACATCATTACTTTTATGGTGAAACATTAAGGAAGTGAATGGTATATTAATATTTTCAAAATTAATATACTTTCATAATTATCATTTATATCCATTATTTGTGTCAATATACCCATCCATGTAAAGTGGTGATGAAAAACAGCTTACACCACAATGTGGAGTGGGTAAGCCGTACACACACACACGATGATTTTTCTTTTCATAGGATGGATATGATGTGAAGTTTGGTAGTTCCAAAATCATAATAACAACTAAGTATATATATAATAAACAATTTTTTTCTTTATAATGGAAATAATATTTGAATAGTAGGTGATATAAGAAATGAACTAGAATGAGTTAGTAAAAATGATTACATCATCTTCAATGGACATCCTTTATATCTCTTCTTAATGGATCTATGGTAGGTATTTTTGGAGAAACAAAACAACAAGAACATGTATAAGGATTTTTTGAGGAGAAATGGGAAGGAATTAGTCCAACTATAAGGCTCACTGTCATGTGAGGAGGTTCCCTTTTATAATTTAGGTGAGTGGAACTTTGAGAAATCCCAAAAACATAAAAATATAATAAGGACATTCTACAGGAAAAGACATAAAAATGGATTATAAAAGATTATTTTAAGATATTTTCGACCACATATTATCCAAGTTTTTATTATTCCACATTTTTTTCATTTTTAAATAATTTAATAATATATTAATATAATAAAATATCATTATTGTCGAATTTGGAAATATTCATTTAATTTGACTTCAAATACATATAGAAAAAGTGAGAATTAAAATATTATGCTTTAAAATAAATCTAATATATCTAATAGATATATAAAATTCATTTTTGAAATAAAATAATCCAAAATATATCAAAATTAATACTTTTAAAATCAAGTATTCTATTTTTCATTAATTAAGTAACTACTAATTTATCCTTGAAAAGAAATTTAATGTAATTATATAATTTATTAAAATTAAAAATAAAATTCTATAATGAAAATATCTTCATTAATATAAACATCGACATTTATTTTCATTCCTATCATGATTTTTTCCATATGTGAACACATAATATATATTAAATATTAAGAGAGTGAGATTTTGTATATATCATTGATTTAAAAAATATATTAATTTATTTTCTATGTAAAAGTGTGAATTAAATAAAAAAAATTTATATTAAGGTTATAAGGGTCTAATAAAATTTATCCAATAAATTTTGGACAAGTTTAGGTGAGAGTTATACTCTTATATTTTGGTTTTAACCCTTAGTTAAACCACTTAAGTGTTATTGTGACTACTTTCATTTTTATTATATAAGGGTTAATACAATTTCTATAAAATGTCAAACAACCAATAAATGAGTCACTTATGTTATTTTTATAAATACTACAATTAGGTTTCCAAAATTTAGAATTTTTATAATTTTTATATTATTTAATATAGAATTATTTATTTTAATATATCAATATTTTCTATTTTACACTATTCAATATTTTAATTTTAAAAATATTACAACATCAATATAAATTAAAAAAATGCTTCTAAAACATCAATAACATACCAAACCCATCTAAATTTTTTTAATGACATAGATAATCTATAGTTATAATTAGTTTATGTATTTTAATATCATTTATTTGATATTTCCTTTAATTAAACAATTACTCCATCATCATTATGAAATCCTTTAGTTAACTAGTTTATTCTCTAAAAATTAAAAATAAATTACCATGATGAAGATAATCATTTTTTATTTCTAATTAATATTTATATCAGAATATATATTACTAATAACCATATTAAAATGTAATAATTTTTAAAAATAGGATTATGACATATTAGACTTCTATTAGAATTAAATACTATAAAATCCTTAAAGGAAACCAAGTGGCACCAAAAAAACTTTAAATTATCCGAAGGGTTATTGTTTTTGAAACACAATCAACCAATTAAATTAGGAAAACTATTAGTGTCATTTTATTTCATTTATAATATTTTTTACATATAATTACATAATTTACCCATAATTGTGGTAATTAAAATATTACTAAATTTTAGTATTCATATGGAAAAAATAAAAGAAATATATTCACATAATTTAGAACCAATGGTTCCAAATATTTTTTATTTTTTTCTTGTTCATAATAAAAAATTTGAGTTAATTTATTTAAAATTAATCCCCTCTGTAGAATGAGAAAATAAGTGTTTAACGGGAAACATCCAAAAGGTTTAAATGTTTTTATATCCCATTTCAATGGAATATTTTTTAAAATTAAATAAATTGGATTAAATTATAAAAATATAATAAAATTGTACTTAAAAAATTAAAATAATAATTTAACACTATAAAATATCAAGATGAAAAAGTTAGTTTCAATTAAAATGCATATTTTATCGCTATTCATCAAAACATGAAAGTTATCATGAAATACAAAAAACATAAAAAAATTAAATTTTTATATTCTGATTTAAAATAAGAAGTATATTTTTTCAAATATAAATTCTAAAAGTTTCAAAAAATAAATTTATACCAAGTGCACCATCCAAAGGAGGTAAAACTACATTAAGAAAAATATTTCCTTTTAATACGTAAAATCAAATTTATTCTTGTCTTATCTTTATAAAATAATTTGTTTAAATGTAAAAAATATAATTAAACATATAAAATATATTTTTCTTATTTTTTTAATAGTAGTCATTCTCTCCAATGTAATAGCTATGTTATAACGACCGTGTTAAAATAATGATATTTAATTTTATATTATTGTTTGTATAAACTTGGTGTTGTGTTAAAGTTATGCTATAGAATATATTAAATTTAAAATGAGACATACTATAAATTCATAGGGTGTTACAAGAAACCTATATGAGGGAAAATTCAATGATTTTTTCAACAGACAACCCTGAATCCATTGGATGTGTAGTTCAAAACATCATGGCGATGCTTACCATGCTATCTCAAAATATGAATAATTACCTGAATCTGGTAGAACATTTGACTTCATCTAAGAGTGATGAAGTTCATATCGAATACATTATATGTAAATGAAGAGAAACATTTAGTGTATCTTTCAATCCACTTATTGAGTAGTGGGTTAACTCAATAGAGAATATCTTTTCTGTGCTCCACTACACTCAGAAGGAGAAGGTGAGTCTGGCTGTCTATGGTTAAGATGGAGAAGATGATAAATGGTGGGAATTGATGAATGAAACCAATATGAATTGCGAAATATAAGATACGGATTGGTAATACATAAATAGAATATTTCTAAACAAGTATTTTAATCAAAATCTTCATACAAAGATGGAGAGAAAATTCATATAGATGAAGTAAAAGGAAGGGGAATCTGACACAAATTACTAAAAATATTTCTTAGGCATGAACAATACTTCTAGATTTTTGTTATATAAAATGATAGAAAAATGGATAGATTATTTATTGTTTTACACCCACCACTTAATCGTATCTAGCTATTGAGACTTTGGGTGTTATGAAGAAGTTTTTTGATGTGATCTTAATGTCGAGATGGTTTTTGGAGAATTGCCTCAAGGATATAGAGATAAGAAAAGAAATATTTATTTTCAAGATATAGGATCTAATGAAAAAGGTGGAAAGAAAGATCAACCAATAAAGGGTATAAAATTTGGAAATATGCATCATGATAATTTCCTCAAAGTGATACGGAAAGGCTGCAAGTTTGGGAGATAAGGCTAGAAATCTCTTCAATGTCATAGAGACATGAAGAAGTTGACCAACATGATGGAAGAAAAGAGAGAACTACTAATGGTTCAATTATTCAAATATATACATAAAGGGAACTATAAAAGCTAGTGCACTAAACCACAACTACTTGAGGGTAATGAGAATAAATATCCACCAAAGTCAATAGTGTAAGGGGAAACTTATTCCATCACTACTACTAAAGTAGAGTAATAAAAAAATTGCATGAGGCATAATTTTTATTCAATAAATAATGGAAAATTATTATATCATTATATATCTTAAAATTATTTTATAACTAACAAGTTTTCTAGAACCATTGAATAGAATCCTCAATAATTTGAAGTTGAGATTTTCATAAAATTATCTAGTGGTGTGATAATTATGACCCTAGTGTTGGACTCTTATCATATTAGAGTGTGTGGTAAGATTCTTCTATAGAATCTTGTTTCACTTTCCTTGGTGGGATTTTATGCTATACTGGTCATAGAATGTCACTCGACATATAGAGAACACATTAACTGTTGGGAAAAAGAAATATTATTTTATATTTCGAACCATTTTATGATCTTCTAAAAATGATTGGTAAAAAATGAATCTTGTTTGGAAAATCCATTAATGGGTTGGGTGTTGATTCCCTATAGAGAATCTTACCTCACTCAAATTATTGAGTCAAAGGAAGGTATCAACCAAGAATAAATTACCATTTAACTAGAATACATAGATGTATATCCCAAAGAGATACCCAGACTTCCCCTAGATTGTGAGGTAGATTTATTTATAGAACTTATAACCAAAGCCAATCCTATCTCAAATTCTCCCAACATTATGGCCCCTATGGAACGTGAGGAGTTATAAAAGCATCTGAAAGAGAATTTGGACTAATGGTTCATACACCCTAGTGCATCTCATTGGGGTTTTCCTTTTCTATTTGTAATGTAAATGGATAGATATGTGTGGATTTGTATTTATTTTCAGGATCTAAATATGAACACAATAAATAACTAGTATCCTATTCCAAGTATTGGTGACTTTTTCGATAAACTATGATGAGATTAGTACTTCACAAATGTGGATCTTCATTCTGGACATCATCAATTTAATGTGAAGAATGAAGATATTCAGAAAACTGATTTCCATTTAATATTAGGGAACTATGAGTCTCAAGTGACTCTCTTTGGACTTACTAATTCCCATGTAATATTTATATATTTGATGAATATAATCTTTAGAAACTACCATGAAAAATTTCTGGCAGTGTTTATCGATGATATTCTCTTTTAATCCAAGAGAAAGAAGGAACATGAAAAGTATATAAGGATTTTTATGGAGACATTATGGGAGGAAGAATTTTATGCCATGTTCAGAAAGTATGAATTTTGGATAGAGAAGGTCAAATTTTTGGGACACATGATCACATGTATGGGAATAAATGTGGACCCTTAAAATATAAAAGCAATACAGGAATGGAACAAACCCACTGAATATAATTTTTGTTGAATAGAATCACTACCCGTGGCTTGAATTATAATCAACGCCAAGTCGAGGTTGTATTAAATGAAATAATTAAATTAGATTTTGGTATATGAAACACTAGGTTTGGTTT
This sequence comes from Viscum album, assembly GCA_963277665.1. Lineage (NCBI taxonomy): Eukaryota > Viridiplantae > Streptophyta > Magnoliopsida > Santalales > Viscaceae > Viscum > Viscum album. The sequence continues at coordinate 1,507,286,085 of OY728131.1, read as the reverse complement.
CTATACAAAACAATATAAAGTACCTTAGATAGATTACATTACACACATGACTGAGTTTTACTGAAATATAATATACTATTAATATTTTTATTAAAATATAATTATAGTTACCACATAGCATTTGGAATCAAAGTTACAGATAAGATTAAATAAACTATGAAAATATGATTTTCACATGTATATAAAATTAACCCTTTGGTTATATATTACTATAAGTGAATGTAAAAACTATTTGAATATAAATAAATTAATTTTCTAAGAAAACTATTTTTCTATATACAAACTCAATTCCATCTCATTATATTAAACAAACAACATTTGATTTAATTTTTTGATAAAATTTATATATTATATATTCAATCAATATTGTTTATATGCAACCAATATATTTTAATGATATAAGAGAAGAATAAATATAACTATATTAATAAAAATAAGTATTATTCTAAAAGGAAATGTTACCACCTTTTAATGGTGGATCCATTTTTAATATGATTTTATCACTTTTATGATTTTTATTTGAAAAATTCAACTATATTTTTGAAAGTAGAACATCAAAATTAGGTTAGGGTGATATATTTTTTTTCTATGAAGTTTCATTTTTTATGAGTAATGAATAATACTTAATTTCAATTAAAATTTTATTCTTTATTTAATTTATTTATAGGGTTAAATTACATTTTTCTGGTTTTATATTTTAATTAGGTCAATTATATATCAATTAATCAAATTTAGGTCACTATAATTAACTTTACATTGAAATTGGATATTAAAACATACCAATATTTTGAATATTTTTTACATTAAAAATACCTGTGGAATTCAATTTTAAAAAATATGTGTGGAATTCCCTTTTAAAAAATTTACAAGAATGCCAGTCCTCCTCCACTATTAAAAGGCACTCGCCCTCCCACTTATTCAGACATTTTAAGACCTTTGGATCACCAAAAATATTATTAAATAATCTCCCAACATACCTACCTTCAGTTTATCATTGGACATATTTCCATTCAAGGATTCCCTTTTTTGGAAACCAAAAGGAGTTATCCAAAGAATAGGTTACATCCTTTATTAGGATCGTTTACTTTTTTTCATTATCCACCCCTAAAATATTCATATTCCATGATTATATAGTAACTTCATTATAATAAATATACTAATATTATTTCATTATATGGGTTATACATATAATTAAACATGCATCCATATAATGGGTACCAAACTTACCATTTGTGTGTACGACGAACTACCACCTCATGAAACAATGTTGTTTGTTTTTTTACTTTACCACCAATAATGGATTTCCATTTTGATATAAAATCTGTTTTTATATTATATATATGATATATATATTATATATTAATACTTTTTTAATTATTAAATAACACACCCCTTTATCCTTTCAATTTTTTGTGAATGCGATAATTTCGTTTGGGGAAGTATAGACTACCACCTTCCAATAGTGATGTGTTTCCTTCATACTCTACATGGAATGTTTTAAAGATACATTGAGTAAAATTATATGATATATATGAAATAATAATTTCAAATCAAGGATATTATACATATATGTAAACATATATTTCATTTACCTACTTTCATTCAATGAGTCAGCAAAAGGGAAATAACATTCATGCGTTTGTACAATTTACTGTCTCCCGGAATGGTGTATTCCATTTCATATTTCTATATTAAATTGATTATTATAAATAAATATATTATAAATATATATAATATTTATATTAATATTTAAATTTTCTAAATAATTAAATCCAGATCTATGGAAGAGGATCAAGAATAACAAGCCAAAACATATATAGAAAAAAGCAGATATTACCCAAAACGTAAAACTAACAAATATTTTTTAATAAATGGGTAATATAACGTAAAAAAATAATATAATATATTATATATAATAATAATATTCAATGGTATATATATAATAAACAATTTTTTTTACACATGAGGTTTTAACGTGTATAATGAAATTAAAGACTCAAGGTAAGGGAATTTTATCTGACTTTTTATTTCTGTGAGATAATGCCATATTCACCATCTAAGTTATATTTTTTGATGCATATCATGAACTATAAAATTGTATATAATAATTTTCATTTTTTTAATGATATAATAATTTTATAATAATTTTATTATTTTATGGGGATCATAATTCAAAAGTTACTCATGTAGTAAGGGTTTTCTCATCTCACTTTTATATTCTATGAGATAAAATCCATGATCACCACATATTTCTTATATGTGGTGTGTATATTAACCATTTATGTAATATATGATTCTTATACATAAATTTATGATTATTTACATACCCATTTTATGTTATTTCTTTTAAAGTATTTTGGTTTCCAAAGATACAAAATTAGTAATGTAATTTTGTCTCAATTTTATTTCTTGGAGACACTTGCACTATTATGCTCATATATCGTTCTATGAGGTGTATACACTAGAATTTGATATGTTAAATCACACACCAAATCATTTAAATTATATTATAATATTCATTTAATTTCATTTTCTTACACGGGGAGTATGATTTAATGTCATTAAGTGGTTATAGTTTATTGCAACAATCATATCATTTATCTTGATTGTTTATGATTATACTTTAATTAATAAAACATTATTATCAATATTTCCAGAACACTAATGAATCTTCTTTTAATATCATTAGACATTATAAATTCTTGTTTTAGTGCAACTTTTCTACAATTTAGTATTATAGATAATTGAGAAAATTGTTTTTATAAAAATATGACTTTATCTCTGTCTTTTATTTAAAATATGTGTTCCTACAAAAGTAAATTTTCTAAAAGTGTTTTTGAAAATGTTTTACTATAATAATATGATATTTAAAATAAATATTTATCCATTTTTTAACTTTCAAACAAAAGAGTTTAAAAATTTAATATTCTGGTTTTTTTTATTGAGACACTTTTCTAGACTTTTTACAAAAAAAGTAATGTTTTATATATGTGTATTTATCCTCCGCCATGACCATCCTTCATTTGAGGAATCATTTGAATGTTTAAGAGATTTATTTTTAAGAAAAATATTTTCTTAATATTCTAAATATTCATTGTTTTTAATCGTATTTTCATAGATAAATGATTCTAATTTTTTTTTTCAAAGTAGTTTAAGAGAAAAATGTTTTAAGAAATGTTTTTAATCTTCCTTTTTAGGGAAATTGTTCTCAAAAATGTTTTCAAGCATCCTTTATAAATTTTCAATGAAATGGGTTTCAAAATGTTTTTGATTCTTAGGAATTTAAGGAAAAATGATTTCAGAATATTGTCAAGTTATTTTTATATGTTTACAAGGAAAATGGTTTTGAAGTTTCCTTTATAAGAAATCAAGTTTAGTTTCAAATAAAAAGGATTTCAATAGTTTATATGTTTTAAAATTTATTTTTCCTCAAAGAAGATAGAAAATTTTCCTCATAAAATGTTTTTAAAAGACATTTCAAAATTGTATTACTTGTAATGTGACCACCAAATATTTCACATTTTATTATATTTTTAAAGAAATTCAATATTTTACATTTCAAACAAAACTGACATGGCTTGCGTTATATGAAAGATTGAGTTTCGGTGAAACAATAATTTATTATTATTATTATTTACACATCATATTTATAACTTATTCATTAAATATAATAATATGAATATGGATAAATAATATTTAAATGTTATTTTTAATTTTTTCTGATAAATAAAATATATTTATAATGAAATGTATAAGTTTGGGTAAAATGGTTATATGATTAGAAATACTATTTTTTTTAAAGGAACTTATTATTATGTCTTTTTGTGAGAAAAAATAAAACTAATTTTAGACAATATTAAAAATTTAATTTGGTAATATAGAACTCATTTTTTAATTCAAAATATCAAAATTTTCTTATGGTGAATTTTTTGTACTTTTTGGAAATATTTCAATTTTTTGATGAATAGTGAAGACAGTAAATTGTGGTTAAAAGCCCAAATTTTTCATTTAAATAATTATTTTACTTTAAATTGATTTTAAAGTCACAATAGATAAATAATACCTATATTAACCAAATAGAGGTCATTGGAATAATTTTTATAAATAAATTATATAGAAAAATTCCTTGAACTTTTTAACATCCTTTTACCCCCTTTTTGCCACATTTGCAGATTAGCGTTAAACATAATTTAACCACTTCTATAATTGAATTTTAAAAATTAGACATACATTGTTGTAATAATTATGAAAAATTTGGTTCAATAGGATTAAAATAATTTTTGGTAAATAATGACTCTTGAATTTTATTTACCATGGTTAAAGGTAAATAAGGTAATTAATGTTAAAAATAATGTTATAATAATAATCCACGTCTTTGTGTTGAGGTGGATGCTTCAAATACACCAATAAATTAGATCTGGATTAATATTGGTGAGGAGTTTAGATGGAGTCAAGCTGTTGTTTTTGAAGATTGGGTTGACTACTACTAGATATGCTGCCACCTGGGTCATAGGGCTGGTCATTGTCTTTGTGGAGCAAGGAGCAAAAGGTTGGATACTGTGATGAAGATGCCTGGTAGGATTTCTCATCAGGAGCCGATATGCACAGATGCTGAAAAGCATGTCATTGCTGATGAGATGGGTGCTTCATATTTGGAAAAATAGGTGAGGGAATCCAATAACTAGTCTGTGACTGTGGTATTTGATAGGTTGAAGCAAGATCTTCTCCTGAGTGATGGTGTGACTAGTCCTGGTCCTAGTAATGGATTTGGAGGCAGTTTGGGAGTGATTAATTCCTCAGGGGTTGCAATGCATCGTTGTAGTCGACTTAGTCAGGATGCTGTAGGCGAAGACAGTGGGCTGTTAAATTATGGTGATGCTAAGCCGAAGGAGGGAGAGTTGCCATTGAGCTCAGCCGGTGATGGTCCAGTGTATGATGGAATTCCTCTCTGTCTGGATATTCAAGAGAATGTGCAGTTGAAATATGATGGTGGTTTGCAGATCAAAATTGATACGTGTAACCATTTATAGGAATTGTATCAGGATGAAGTGGAGGGGAGCTATCCAATGAAGAACCACAACAAACAAGTTTCCATGGAGGATGGATTGAGGAAGGAGGTGGATGTTGGTCATGCTTTTGTGGAGCCCCCATAGTGTTTGGAAATGATTGACCGTAATGGATATTTTGAAAAGGTCCAAGATTCTTTCCAAGATTTACTTTTCACTGGAAAATGGAGGGACATCTCAGAGAGTGAAAAAAGAAAAACATAGTTGTTTCGTCAAGCCCTCTTATTGTGACGCTGTCAAGGATGGGAAGATGAAATATGGAAAGAAGGAACCTCTTCTAGTTAAAAGAATTCCAGGGAAGGATTATTATGATCTTCCAAAGCCAGTATTAACTGGGTCATCTATCAATAAATCCTCTCGGGAAATGTTATATTTGGAGGAACTGAATCTCAGAAGGAAGTACGCGAATATCCTGAAGCTTTACGATAGCTCAGAATGGGAATCAGCCACTGCGGCAGATTTTCTTGGGTGCGAAGACGGGTATGAATTTTATGAAATGTAATTGGTACCTCTTGTTTGTTTTCCTGTTCATTGGGCTTTTCCTTTCTTAATAAATGGTCTGAGGCTTTGCCTATGACTGGGCTTTTCTGGTAAAGAAGACACGATAAAAGTTAAACTGTTTAACTAAGGGAAAACCCAAAATATTAAGTTAATATTATGAGATGAACATGTATAAAATTTATTGGTTTAAAGGATTTCTAACTATCCTAATATTATCCTATAAATAAACCACTTTTTAGATATTTGAAACCAAGAATACATTTATAATAAATTAATATTTTTTGGATTTTCCAAAAGTTCCCCTCAACACTTTTATAAAAGGGAACTATTACATAAATTTTATTCACAATTATAAATTTCTTGGGTTTAGCCAAGACAAGCCCTTTTCCTATTCCAACTTCCATTACTACATTTTAGAGTTTATACTTTTTGTAGAAATCCATCATAAAGAGTCCTTTTAGAAAAATCAAAAGAAGACACTCGAAGAAGAGGTAATTGTTTTATTAACCTTTTCAAAGTTATTTTCTTCTTCTAATTCTACTTCTTATGTTGTTTCCATACTAAAAGAATAACTATAGAATATATTATATGATGATATGGTTTTATGATTATGGTATAACCATATTCCTCATTTTACCTATCCTATGAAAAATAACATCACAATGAATGCATAGGTATGGCTTACCGTCTCTACATCATGGTGTAAACTGCTTTTCATATATACAATATTTTGATAGGTATAAAAATGAATATAAAGGAATTAAATAACAAATATAAAATGATATTATTTTTGTAAAATTAACATTCCATCAATTTCCATACCATTTAACCATAAATGAAATGATACAGTTGCTCATGCGTACGTACGACTTAACATCTCCACGAAGAAATGAGATTCATCCTCCACATTAACCATTTAAGAATGATTATTAAAATATATATTGTAATTAAGTATGAAGTATATGGCACAATTATTCTACTATAATTATATATATATATAGACATATATTCTATTTACCTGCTTCAATTCAACATGATAAAAAACAAAAACAATGTTAACACTTACGTACGACCTACTATCTCCATGAACAATGTATTAAATTTTATATTTATATCTATTATATATATATATTTATATTAAGAATATTTATGATATAAAAATAATGTTTTAAATTCTTTATTTAAGCAAATCATGATCTAAATAACATGATCAAGAATAACAAGCCAAAACACGTATGATAAACAAAACAATTATTACCCAGAATGTTTCTTTAACTAAGAAATTATTAATAAATGTGCTATATAAAGTTAGAAATGAATCTTAAATTTTATACAAAAAATTATTTTTATTTTTTAGAAGTTAATAATATGTTTAAAACCATTATACATTAGTTTTAGATATGTACTAATTGTATTCGACCTATGGTAAGGAAAATTCCAACTCACATTTAATTTTCAAGAGATATAATTTATGTTCACCACATATTTCTTATGTGAGGTGTATGTAATTCCCCTATTTTATTTTATATCAGGAATAAATTTATCTTAATGTTATTTAATGATTCATTTTAAGATAATGTTCTTGTTATGTAAATGTTGAAAGTGTTATGAGATGCTTTGATGTTTAAATAATTAATCCTTTATTGATTTCAATATTATTGATATAATCATACATATCTATTTATATGTATATAAAGGATTATAAAAAATATTTTATTTATGTTTTTAATTTCATTCAAATAACTTCAAATGGAATATTTTTAATGTTTAATGTAAGAGACTCTTTAACTAAAATAATTTTTTAATGTTTTAAACATTTATCCTTCTAAATTATTCTCATTAATGTCCATGTATTCAAAATGGTTTTAAGGATTTATTTAAATATACATGAATGTTTTAAAATATTAGTTTATTTTAAAAGTAACAAAGTGTTGTTGAACACTTTGATTTCAAATTCTATTTTTAAATTTCTTCTTTTATAAGTGCGCTTCTTTTGAAAAAAATATTTAAAAGAAAAAGGTGTATTTGTATAAATACATTTTTAATGATTTTAATAAATTATTTTCAGATATGTAAACATACTTTGTCAGATCTTATTCTTAGTTTAGGTTTATCTATTATGAAATAATTTTCTATATTTTATTGAATGGTTTATGGTCAGTTTGATAATAAATGTGCTATTTAGATACAATTCTTGGTTTATGGTTAAAGTATTCTAATTTCATATACTAGTTTTTAATATGAATGATTATGCTATTTATGTTTCACCATTTTCATATGAGGAATGTATTGGACATAGTAAGTGGTGAGAAAGGACCTCTATATCTCCTAGATGAATCCGTAAGTATTATGAAAAAAACTAGATATGTATTGGGCTAAGGCCTTACCCATTTATTTTCAGACGAAAATTTGGCCCGGGGCTTGACCATTTTTTAGATGTATTGGATGAGGCCTCAATGATATGTTTCAGATTTGACATTATGAATTACGTCATTATGAGATGATTTATTGATATTATATGTGATTATTTGTATAGTATAATTCCCCTGTGAATATTTAATTGTAATTATTTGATTTACTCTTTCCATATTATGTTGAAGATTATGTTTAAAATGCTTGGGATTCATATTTATATCTTTCCTTAAATGTTAATGTTTATTTATAAAAGATTATACGATATTTTTTACCCTTTTGGAGTATCTAAGTTCAACCCATTCTTTTGATTTATTTTACGAGGATTTCAAGAAGTGTATTATGACTGATATATAGAGTCAATATTAGGTAATAATGACATTTTAAAATAATCACGTATGTTGTATTTTATGTTTTGAATTTTATTATAAAGTTCATGTTTGTAATATATTTTCCAAGACTGCTAAACTGATAGGTCCTTCAATATTTTATTCCTTGTAGTAATGATTTTTTTTTAAAATAATGCACTAACTCTATGATTCTTGTGGTGGGGATTTAGCGTATTTATCATAGGAAGTTTAGAATCAAACTTAAAAATTAAATTTAGAAGTCATAGATTGGAAAACATAACCCGATGAATTAATTTGAGGATATGTCTAAGTATATGATATCATCCATTAGATTTGGTAATAGATAAACTAGGTTAATCCTATGGAAAAATTGATTGAGAAGAAGATTACACCCTTTATAGATCCTATAAATGATTTTTCACAACTACAACACTATGATTAATGTTTCTCACATTGTGGTTTGAGTTTTTATTAATGGTTTGAATCAGCAAGGTTATACATGCAATGGTTATACTTAAAATAATGAAGAGTCTACAAAAGAAAAAGGAGATAAAGGAGGTATTATGAAATACAATTGTAACACCCCGCCCCTACCTCATTGGCTTGAGGAGGCAGTGAGGGATACTTGGACTTAAGCGATGTTCCCCAGGCACCAAAGGCTGGAAATAAATGCCAAGGGCTTCAAGATGAAGTTGGGGAAAGACTTTTCCTTAAGACAAAACCAACAAAACCATCCACCAACAGCCACTATATGATGAACATCAATTCCATTACCCAACCATGCATTCCCAAAAGACAACCAAGTTGTTCCACAACATAACTCAAAAATAATACAATGAGACAAGTCCACACAACATCAGAGTACACTGTAGAAACTAAACAACCAAACACCACAGGCCATGACACCACCACAGCTCCACACCAAGCTCCAAGTTCCAAGCTCCACCAAGCGATCACAATGCTCCACTATAGGAGGGAGATGCCATACCTTTTCCCACATCACGGTACACAACATCTGCAAAGACACCATAGTTCCAAAGTAGGGGTGAGTACTAAAACTCAGTAGGATTTCCCCAAATGAATTCCCTACACACGCCACTAGGATAAAACCGTTATCACATTTATTTAAAATAGTTTATATAAAATAATCACAAGTGAAACCCTTACCATAAGCCAACCACGATCTTACCAAGCCAACACACCCAAACCAATCAACCAAGGGAAATACAACCAAAAAATCCACAATCATCCCAACATTTACACATTAGAACAACAATTCCATCATTCAAAGCAATGCACAACAAGTAACCAAAACGGTGGGACTTCCGCCCAACCCGTTCACCCATTCACAACTAGCGGTACTTCCCGACCACTACTCATATAGTGGTTCTTCTGACAACTATCCATCCCCTTTTTATAGTGAGACTTCCCACCCACTTCCATACAATATTTCAATCAAAACAAAACAAGAAAAAACCAACCAAGGTTACAACAACATGCAATCAACCAATTCCATTGAAAATCAATCCACATCAATAAATATCCCATTTATTGAAAACCAATTTCCATGCCAAACAACATTTCAATAAAACAAACCCTTTTATTGAAAACCCTTTGTATCAACCATTTTCACAAATCAACCATATCATCCCATTTTAAAACTTACACTTTAAAATCCCCAAGAATAGCATTTCCCCATAAAACAACATTTTTCCCAAAAATCCCCAAAACATCACCCAAGGTATTTCCAACAAATTTCTTAAAAAAATTCACAATTGATTTTCAGCACAATAATTAATTGTTACAACTAACCACATGTTCTAACCAAATGGATTCAAGAGAGAAGTCAACTACCTTTAGGGTTCCTGAGAAATTGATCCACAAACAACCGCGCCTCAAATCCGGCGAACGCACCACTAAAAACTCTCTAGATCACTTCCCCTAACATCCACAAGCCTTAACATTAACATGCAAGGAAACCAAAACCCTATATTTACGCACAACAAGTGTAGATCTAGAAAAAAAAGAAAGAGAGGGATTTATATCTAGAAGAAAACACAAGGAAACCAAGAGAAGAGACTTACTCGGGAGGAACCACCTTGAAACCCCTTCGAATCGCTTCCAAAACATGTGGGAGAGCCCCTCCAACCCTTGAAAACCTAAAATCCCGAGTGGGGCTCGAGTGAGAGAAAATTTGGAGAGTAATGAGGCAATCCCAAGTGAGCCCTAGTTTTAAAACCCTATTTTAAGTGGCCGCACGGTTGGCTCGCACAGTTTGGAAAACCGTGTGGAGGCCGTGCGAAGCCTACTCTCTCCCCTGCACGGTTTCCTCGAGAACTCACACGATTTCCACTAACTATTCTCAAACCGTGTACCCCTTTAAAATCATACAAACTCATCCAAAACTATTCCAAATCTCCCACACTTTTTCCAAGTCATCCCATGCACTTTAAACACATAAAAATGCATAAAAAAGGCAACATACCTCAAACTGGGGGTGCTACATTCTTCCCACCATTAGACATTCCATCCTCGAAAAGTAATGAACCCGCCCTTTGCTGAAAGAGCTCGGGCCACTGCTCGACCATCTCTTTCTCCCGCTCCCATGTCTCCTCTTGAATCTAACCATGTTTCCACGAAACACGAACTAAAGTGATGCATTTACCACACACGCCTTTCTCTTGCCTATCCACAACCCGCACTGGCATGTGCACCAATGAAGCATCTGACTCTAGATCAACATGATCCCATCAAATCACATGGTCACAATCCGACTGCTACATTTTCAACTACGATACATGAAACACATTGTGCACCGCACTGAACCTAGGTGGAAAATCCAAATGATAAGCCACCTCCACAACCCGCTCAAAAATCTCAAAAGGCCCAATATACCTCGGAGATAACTTTCCCTGTATCCCAAACCAATGATGTCCTAACCTAGGAGAGATCCTCAAGAACACATGATCACTCACCTTGAATGACAACGTCCGTCGACGATGATCAGCATATGATTTCTGACGACTTTGAGCCATCTCCATTGTCTTCCTGATCAACTTGATCTTCTTTGTCTTCTCCTCCAACCATTGTGGACTCACCCATTTCCACCCAACATAGTGGAGAACGGCATGGTCGCCCATCAAATTCTTCAAACAGATCCATCTGTATGGATGCATAATAATTATTATTGCATGAGAACTCAACCAATGAAAAGTGATCCTCCCACGAGCCACCAAAATCCATGACAAAAGCCCGCAACATATCCTCCAGAGGTTGTATCATCCCCTCAGATTGACCATCTGTCTGAGGATGATACGCCATAGTCATCGTCAACTGCGTTATAAGGGCTTACTGTAAGGATTTACAGAAACGAGATGTAATCCTCAGATCTCTATCTGATACTATCGAAACTGGAACACCATGCCTCTTTACCACCTCCCAGATATAGATTTTGGACAGATCCTCCACTGTATGAGATTCACAAATCGGGATGAAATGGGCCAACTTCGTTAGCCGATCCACTATCAACCAGATGGTATCGTGCTTTCTGACCGTTCTTGGGAGACCTATGACAAAATCGTTCGCTATCTGCTCCCACTTCCAAATAGGGATTGGTAAATACTGCAACATTCCTGGTGGCCTCTAATGCTCTGCCTTGACCTGCTGACAAGTCAAGCATCTCGAAACAAATTCTGCCACTCTTCTTTTTATACCACCCCACCAGAACTGCGCTTTCAACACTTTATAAATTTTTTAAATTCCAAGATGAACAGCCCACCTAGAATGATGATACGCCCAGAGAAGATCCTCCTGAAAAGCAACTGGTACAACCATCTGATTCCGAAAACACAAAACTGAATCTCCATTTAGTTTCTAACTCTCAATGGTCTCCCCACCATTGCGTTTCGACCCCATGGTCACACACTCAGAATCAGATATCGGTTCCTCTTTAACTAGGCCAACCAAGTCAGGAATCAACAAAATCATAAAGAAGAACGCTCTATCGCCATGGTCCTCACATTCCAACCTCATATCAGCTATAACCGACATCAACGGGCAGTGGTCTGATGCCTGCTTCACCCCCAGAACATATGATTTCGTACTTAATGCATCCACCGCCGAATTTCCCTTACCTGGTGTGTATATCAAGTCAAAATCAAACATATGTAGATATTCCATCCACCTCCTTTGCCTCAAGTTCAAATCCCTTTGTGATAAAATGTGCTTCAAGCTTTTGTGATCTATATATACTATGAATTTCTCAACGAAGAGATAATGACGCCAGACTTTCAAAGCATGGACCACTGCTGTCAGCTCCAAATCATGATTTGGGTAGTTTTTCTCATGCACCCTCAACTGTCGTGAGCCATAAACAACCACATGATTCCCTTGAATGAGAATGCACCCCAACCCTGATCCCGATGCATCACAATACACCACGTACCATTTTTCTGATTCTGGAAAAACCAAGATTGGTGCTGATGTAAGACGACCCTTTAGCTTTTCGAAACATTACTGACACTATTCATTCCACTGGAAAGGAACATTCTTTCTTGTCAAAGATGTCATCGGCGAAGCCAAACATGAAAAATCACAAAAAAAAAACGCCGATAATACCCAGCTAGACCAAGAAAACTCCGTATCTCAAACATTATTTGGCGGTTGCCACGAGAAAAAAGCTCTATATTTTCTGGATCCACTGAAACACACATTTTAGAAATTACATGGCCAAGAAAATGAACTTCCTATATCCAAAATTCACACTTTGAAAATTTGGCATACAACCGACGATCCCTCAAGATCCCCATCACTATCGCCAAGTTCTTCTCATGCTCCTCCCTTGTATTTGAATACACCGGAATATAGTCTACAAACACCACAAAAAATGAATCCATATATCTATGAAATATCTGATTCATCAATTCCATAAACACCGTTGGCACATTCGTTAGACCAAAGGGAATAACCACATATTCATAATGACCATATCTACTTCTGAAAGCTGTTTTAGGAATATCCTCTTTCCACACCCGCAATTGATGATATCCCGACATCAGGTCAATTTCAGAGAACCACTGGGATCCCCTCAACTGGTCAAACAAATCATCAATTCATGGAAGTGGATATATATTCTTTATTGTAACTTGGTTAAGTCTACAATAATCAACACATAGCCTCAAAGTTCTATATGCCTTTTTAACAAACAATACCGGAACTGCCCACAGAGAAGTTCTAGCCCGGATAAACCCTTTGCTTTCTAACTCTTCCAATTGGATTTTCAATTACTGCAATTTAGCCAGTGCCATCTGGTAAGACGGAATTGAGATAGGACTGGTCCCCAGAAGGAGATCAATCGTAAAATACACTTATCTTATGGGAGGTAACCTAGAGAATTATTCATAAAAAACATCCATGAATTGATCCACCACTGTAGGAGGAACACTCTACTCCACACCCTCTACCGATTCCAACGACAAAACTGCCAGCTAATATGATAACGTACCCACTGCCAGTGCCAAAAAACCCGTCGCACCATGCCTTTCATGCTTCTCTTCTCTAAAGATATGTCTAACACCATCATGTGTCGTAAATGCCATTGTTCGCGCATCACATTCGATATGGGCCTTAAAATCCACCAGCCAATCCATTCCCTGGATTACATCATACCCATCCATCTCAAGCATTGAGAAATTCCACTCTGTCTCAAATTCACCCAAAATGATACAACATTCTCTACACAAGAAGGCACGACACTCTCTTCGACCCAGAGGAGTTTGAAGTTTCAAAACCGAGGGCATCATTTCTACCCTTAAACCCAACAAATCAACCACACATGCAGCACTACAAGAGTGTGAAGCACCCATATCGAACAACACTTGAATCGAGGTAGAATTTAAAACAATAGCACCTCAAACAGTGGATGGTCTCGAATGATCATCCACCACAACCTGCTCAGCTCCGAACACATGTTTTCTTACCACACTCTTCTCTTTATTGCTCTTCTGAGGCGTCATGGTATTCTGAGAATCACCATGACCCACTTTACTCTGCTGATGAGGGGTGTGCTACTGTCCCCATCCCGTCGAAGCATACAACGTCTGCGATCCCTGAGGAGTGTCACACGCACCCGACCTTGGAGTATTCCGACAATAACTTTGCAGATGCCCCATCTACTTACCAATTATGACATGCTCGAGGTCGTGCCATACGATCCCGGTTGATGTGGCTCTTAGAACCACACTAATAACATCCCTACTTACTCTGGGGATTCAGAGGAATATTTACCGATCCTGCTATCAGATTATATGCCATATTCCCACCCTGGGAATAAGTGTCCCTCTTCCACTTGAACCCAGTGTTAGACTTCCCACTATTCCCCATGGGTACCACCATGCTTCCTCCGCCCGGAGCACCCAAAAAATCCCACTCATCCACCGAGGCTCTATTCACCACCTCTGTGTAATCATCTATACACAACATCGCTATCTTTGAATGGATTTCTTGCCTTAACCACGCTTCAAAGATCCTTGCCTTCAACGATGTGCTACCCGCCACTTCGGGTGTAAACCGCACTAAGTTCATAGAATTAGATGCATACTCTGTCACAGTCATAAGCACTTGCTTCAAACTGAATAAATCAGTCGTACAATGAATTCTGAACGTATGTGGGTAGAATTGTTTGTTATACAATTCCTCAAAGCCTTCTCACATCATTCACGGGTCCATCCCCGCTTGGACTACCAAATACCACCACTAATGGGAAAGATCTTCCAACATATACGTGGCCAACTTCACTTTTAGCTCTACCACTGTTCCCAAGAACTCAAAGATCTTGTTCATTCTATTCAACCATGATTCTTCCCTCTCCTGCTCTAAATCACCCCTGAAGATGGGTGTATTCTGCTTTTGAAACTAAACCGCATGATCCATATGCATTAGTTCATCCACTCTATTTCCACTTTCCACAGCTTAGAAATCTTGCACTATGCTTTGCACTAGCTACTATTTCACTTGAGGCTCAGGTGCTACCACATTCTCATCAGCCTCCTCCGGTAGGTCTCTACGACGCCTACCCGGTGCCATCTCTATAAACAGAAAACAAACAACCATTATTCTCACTTCTGTAGACATCAATAAGTCCCATTTCAAATCACATTACACAACACTATCACAACAAGGCTTCCAACCCTTTTCCACATGTTCCATGTTTCAACAATTTGAAAACCAAACCATTTTAAAAATACCAATTTATTCACAATGCAATTTCACACATTCATATCACATCATAAATCATTATAACCCAATGAAATATTCATCCTTGTGGGAAGTCATTTCCACCATGCATGCCATGCTCATCTCATTGGATACACCAACGACAATGAGATATCCAATTTCTATAAGTGTCTCCAAAACACTTACGTAACCAACTCCCTGGTAACTTTAATTTCAGTACAAAATGGTTAGCTACATCCTTTTATGCTGTAAATTCCAATTTTCGACATTCTTACACCTTGATACTATCCCGACTCAAGGAATGTAACCCAAATAATGTCAACACCAAATCCGAGAATCAACTCCAAAGGACCGAACAAACTGATACCACTTGTAACACCCCACCACTACCTCATTGTCTTGAGGAGGCGATGTGGGATACTTGGCCTTAAGCGATATTCCCCAGGTGCCAAACGCTGGAAATAAATGCCCAGGGATTCAAGATCAAGTTGGGGAATGATTTTGCCTTAAGACAAAACCAACCAAACCAACCACTAATAACCACTATATGATGCACATCAATTCCATTACCCAACCATGCATTCCCAGAAGACAACCAAGTTGTTCCACAACAAAACTGAAAACCAATACAAGGAGACATTTCTATACAACATTAGAGTACACTGTGGAAACTAAACAGCCAAACACCACAAGCCATGACACCACCATAGCTCTACACCAATCTCCAAGCTACAAGTTCCACCAAGGGATCACAAAGCTTCACTAAAGGAGGGAGATACCTTACCTTTTCCCACGTCACGGTACACAACATCTGCAAAGATACCATAGTGCCAAAGCAGGGGGTGAGTACTAAAACTCAGTAGGATATACCCAAATGACTTCCCTACACATGCCACTAGGATAAAACCATTAGCACATTTATTTAAAATAGTTTATATAATATAATCACAAGTGCAACCCTTACCATAAGCCAACCATGCTCTTACCAAGACAACACACTCAAACCAAGCAACCAAGGGAAAGCCAACCAAACAAGCCACAATCATCCCAATATTTACACATTAGCACAGCAATTCCATCTGGCAAAATAATGCACAACAAGAAACCAAAATAGTGGGACTTCCGCCCAACCCGTTCACCCATTCACACAAAAACAATCAAAATGGTGGGACTTCCACCCAACCCGTTCACCCATTCACAACTAGCGGTACTTCCCGACCAATACTCATATGGTGGTTCTTCCGAACACTATTCTTCCCCTTTTTATAGTACGACTTCCCTCCCAATTCCATACAACATTTCAATCAAACCAAACCAAGCATAACCCCACCAAGGTCACAACAACATGAAATCAAAGAATTTCATTGCAAATCAATCCACTGCAATAAATCACCCATTTATTGAAAACCATTTTCCATGCCAAACAACATTTCAATAAAACAAACCCTTTTATTGAAAACCCTCTCTATCAAACATTTTCACAAATCAACTATATCATCCCATTTTAAAATATTCATTTTAAAATCCTCAAGAATATCATTTCACTATAAAACACCCTTTTTCCCAAAAATCCCCAAAAACATCACCCAAGGGATTTCCAACCAATTTCGAATAACAAATCACAATTAATTTTCAGCACAACAATTAATTGTTACAAGGAACCACAAGTTCTAACCACGTGGACTCGAGAGAGAAGCCACATACATTTAGGGATCCCGAGAAATCGACCCTCGAACAACCGCGCCTCAAATCCAGCAAACACACCACCGAAACCTCTCTAGATCACTTCCCCTAACATCTACAAGCCTTAATATTAACATCCAAGGCAACCAAAACCCTATATCTACACAAAAAAAGTGTAGATCTAGAAAACCAAGAAAGAGAGGGATGTAGATCTAGAAGAAAAAACAAGGAAACCAAGATGAGAGACTTACCCAATAGGAACCACCTTGAAACCCCTTCGAATCGCTTCCAAAACGTGTGGGAGAGCCCCTACAACCCTTGAGAACCGAAAATCCTAAGTGAGGCTCGAGTGGGAGTAAATTTGGAGAGGAATGAGGCAATCCCGAGTGAGCCCGGGTTTTAAAACCCTATTTTAAGGGGCCACAGGGTTAGCCCACACGGTTTGGAAAACCGTGCGCTAACCGTGCACATTCTACTGCCTTGGGAGCAAGGGTCTGCACGGTTGACTCGCACGATTTGGCAAACCGTGCGCAGGCCATGGGAAGCCTACTGTCTCCCTTTCACAATTTCCTGGAGAACCAGCATGGTTTCCACTAACCGTGATCAAATCATGCACACCTTTAAAAGCCTCCAAACTCATCCAAAACTATTCCAAACTCTCCCACCCTCTTTCCAACTCATCCCATGCTCTTTAAACAAATAAAAATGCATAAAAAGGCCACATATCTCAAACCGGGGGTGCTACACCGATGTTGAAGCATATCTAATGGTTTCAATATGAAGTGGAATGATTAAGGTTATTTTGTATTTCATTTCAAGAATTATTACATCAATGTTTATATGTTTATAAGGTTCATAAAATATATATGGATTGTACTGCAGTACATCTTCATCAAATATTTGGAAGCTTAATTTTTTTTATTAATGTTTCTGAGGTTATAAAGATATTTATCAATAACATATACATTATGTTGTTTCAGGAATCTAATGTAACGATTTATTTTAGAAATTTAGAGACCTTTTAGGACTGTTAATTTAGAAAAATGTATTTTGGAAAATTATTAAGGATGAAATTGAGTAATTTGAACATCAAATATTATAGTTTGAGGTAATATAATTATCTATTGGATACTTTGGGATAAAATTATTAGTTTCATTAAAAATTTATAGGATGAAGAAAATACTTCTAGGAATTATGATTTATCAAAATTGTTTTATGTGTGAAAAATTCATTTTGATCTTTCATTTCAAGAAGTATGGGATAATATGGAAATTGATCAAAGAACAACAAAGGATGAGATTACGATTATAACCTAGAAATAAATCTATTAATTACTTATATGAATAGTAAAATAATTCATCAACTCTAGGGAAAGGATCTTAAACAAACAATACTATCTTATTATCTTTTCTAATGAATCAAATGGTCCATTAGATAATCATATATTTATATCTTTGTGATTGTTATCTTTCTCATAATAATATTCTCTATCACTCTCCATGAGAACATAATGGTTATGTTTTTCTTTCATGTACATGTATTCAAATATGGAACCCTTGTATGACTTATTTCAGGTAACTTTCATACTTAATATTCTTTATTTTAATTTATACTTTTTATTAACCCTATTATTTATGGGGGTTGTCCACAAAGGTATTTTCTAGTATCAAAACCATTTATTATCAATGTTCAATTTTAAATTGTGAGGATGAAATTTATTAAAGGAGGGGAGAATGTAACACTCCATGATTTCCTAGTATTTTATATTTTTAGGGAAATTAAATATATTACCTTTCACAAAACACTGAATTACCTTGCATTACATGCATGATTGTGTTTCTGTGAAAAACCTTTTTAGTAATATAATTATTTAAATGTTATATTTATAACTTATCCATTAAATATAATAATATGAAAAGTAATAAATTATTTTTAAATTATATTTATATTTTTTTCAAATAAATAAGAAATATTTACAATGAAATGTATATGTTTCGGTAAAATAGATATATGTTTAGAAATAATATTTTCTTAATGGAACTGCTTTTTAATGTCATTTTTTGACCAATAATAAAATTAGTTTTTGGCACCCTTTGAAAATTAATTTGGTAAAATAGAATTAATTTATAAATTTTTTAAATCAAAATTATATTAGGGTGAATTTTTTATATTTTTCTGAAAACTTTCATTTCTTATGAATAGTGAAAACACTCAACTGTTATTAAAAAATCAACTTTTCATTTAAGTAATTATTTTACATTAAATTTATTTTTATGTCATAATAATATATATATATATATATTTACCAAATTTAAGTGATAAAAATCATTTTTATAATATAATTAGATATAAAAATTCATTGAACTTTTTAATGCCTTTTTACTTAGATTCTAGCCAGAGTTCTATATTTGAATTAAACGTAATTTCAACACTTTTGTGAATTTAATTTTGAAAAATATATATACATGTTTATAATCAGTATAAAATAGGTTGTTCAATAACATTAAAACAATTTTTTGGTGAATAATAACTTTTTAATTTTATTTACCACAATTAAAGGTAAATTAGGAAATTAATTGTAAAAATAATATTATTATAATGTATAATTACCCTAAAACTTGACCTAATTTCCTTAAATAAGTATATTTCAACCAAAATATACCTTATATTAAAAATATGATTCTTTTGATTCCACTTTCGTGAGATTAATACATTTATTAATTTTTAATTAAAGAAGATCTAAAAATGTCATATTCAAATTTTAAAAAATATTTTATTTTTAATATGATATTATATATTTGATATGGTTGACTATAAGAAGTTTTTAGAAATAAAATAAACTTAACTATATCATGATAATTTATTTATAATTTTTAGACATAAAATAATTAAATTAAAAGGTGACATAATGATGATACATTAGTTTATTAATTAATTAAGATATCAAATAAATGATGCTAAAAATATTAAAATAAATATAATTTTACTTAATTAATGATATACAATTATTATATATATAACCTAGAAAATATAGTGACGTATTTGAGTTATTTTCACAAAGTTATCATGTTGATTTGATATTTTCAAAAATGAAGATATTGAATAATATTAAAATTAACATAAATGTTTTTTTGAAATAAATACCATTTTTTAAAATGTTATAAAATTCATAAAAATAATTTATTCTAATAAATAACTTCTATAATGTCTAATATTTCATAAATTATTCAATTGGGGTCCATTTGGAATTTTATAGTAACAATATTAACCCAATAGTGTAAAAATACCAGAAGAGAAGGTAAGAGTTAAACTGTTAAACTAAGGGTTAAATCCAAATGATAAGGTTAATGTTATGACCTAAATATTTTTGAAATTCATTTTCTGGGTGGATTTAAATGTATACAGATATTATAATCTAAATAAATTAATTTTTAGTTATTTAAAACTGAAAATAAATTTATAATAAATTAATAATTTATGATTTTTCAAAAGTTCCCCTCCCCTCTCTTTTAAAAGGGAAGTTCTCGTTCACTTTTATTAACACCTATAAATCTATTTGGTTCAAGAAAAGACTACCTATTTCCTCTACCAACATCCCTGACTACATTCTGGATGCCATAATTTGGGCATAAATCCATCATATGGAGTCCTTTTGAGCAAATCAAAAGGAGACACTCGTAGAAGAGGTACTCGTTTTATTAACTATTTCAAAGTTATTTTCTTATTATAATTACATTTCCAATGTTGTTTCCATAAAAAATTAATAAATAAACATATAATATATACTGATATTTTTTTATTGTTTTTGGAAAACCATATCCCTCCTTTTAACAATCCAAAAAAATAATATCATGATGTGTGCCTATGTATGACTTAACATCTTGATACCATGGTGCAAACTGTTTTTTATCTATAATTTATTTTGATGGGTATAATGATGAATATAAAGGGTGTAAATAATAAATATGACAATATATTGTTTCATTAATATTAATATTCCATCCAATTCTATAACATTTAACCATTAAAGAAATGATATCGTCGCTTGTGCGAATGTACAGCTTACCGTCACCACAATGCGATGAGATTTATCCTCCACATTAACCATTTAAGAATGAATAAAAATATATATATTATGAATAATTATTAAATATATAAAATAATAACGATACTAAAAAAAATATATTTATATATATACATGTATTCTATTTACTTTCTTTCATTCAATATGATAAAAAATGGAGACAGCGTTCATGTGCACGTACATCCTACCATCCAAATGAATAGTATATTACATTATATTTATATATATGTATTCATCTATTATATATATTTATATTCAGAATATTTATGATATTAAAATAATTTTTTACATTCTAGAACTAATTAAATCACGATCTATGTAATTTTACTAAGAATAAAACGTCAAAATACGTAGCATAAACATAATGATTATTATCCTGAATATTTACTTAACTTGAAAATTATTATTAAATGAGTAATATGAAGTCATAAATTAATTTTAAATTATATAATAAAATTTATTATAATTATGTTATAATTTAATAATATCTTTTAAAAAATTATTCAAGATATTCCGACATGTATAGAGAGTATCAGATCTATTCTTAGGGAAATTTAGTCTCACTTTTTATTTTTAGGAGATTTTATCTATGTTCACTACCTATTTCATGTGTGTGGTGTATGTATATAACCTATTATGTTTTATATCATGAATAAATTTTTCATTAGGGTATTTAAATATTCATTTGAAGATATCGGTCTTGTTATTTTACTCTTAAAAGTTGTTTGTGATGCTTTGAATGTTTAAAGAATTAATCCTTTCTCCATTTTAATATTTTTGATATTATCATAAATATTAATTTATATGTATAAAAAGTCTAATAAAGAAAATTTATACCTATTTTTAATTTCATTCAATTGTTTTTAAAAGGAATATTTTTAACATATTTTATAAGTGAAAATTAAACTAAAACAACATTTTCAATTTTTTATAGATTTATTCTTCTAATTCATTCTCATTAATGTCCATGTTTTCAAAATGGTTTTTAGGATTTATTTATATGGTCATGAATGTTTTAAAATGTTAATTATTTTCAAAAGTATCAATGTGGTATGGGACACTTTGATTCAATAATCTAATTTTACATATTTCTTTTATAAGTGTGTCAATTTTGAATAAATTATTTCAAATATAAAGGGGAATTTGTCTCAATATATTCTTAAATATTTTAATATATTATGTTCATCAATCTCAACATCCTCTGTTAGATATTATTCTTAATTGAGTTTTATTTATTATGATATCATTTTCCATATTTTATTGAATGGTTTATGATTAGTTTGATTGTGTATGTGCTATTTAGACACCATTCTTTGTTTATGGTTAAAG
Organism: Viscum album; assembly: GCA_963277665.1. NCBI lineage: Eukaryota > Viridiplantae > Streptophyta > Magnoliopsida > Santalales > Viscaceae > Viscum > Viscum album. The sequence continues at coordinate 1,507,263,426 of OY728131.1, read as the reverse complement.
TATTCATATTTAATATACCAATTCTTAATATGAATGATTATGTTGTTTATGTTTCACCATTTTCATATGAGTAATGTATTGGACTTAGTAAATGACCTGTGGGGCCCGCTATATCCCCTTGTCGTATCGTTTGGTTTCATGAGACGAACTAGATATGGACTTAGATGAGTTCTTCCACATTTATTTCTTATTATGGATTTGGATGAGACATTAACCATTTATTTTTAGATGTATTGGATGAGGCCTTGGGAGTATGTTTTAAATATCTGCCACTATGCAATACCTCAATATTGTGATTAGTTATTGATATTACATATGACTATTTTACAAATAGAATATACATGTGAATGTTTAAATCACATTATCTGATTTGTTCATTCCATATTATGCTGAATATTATGTTCAAAAGGATTGTGTTTCAGTTTATACCTTTCCTTAAATGTTAAGTATTATTTATGAAAGCTTCTGTTAAACTGTTTAACCATATTGAGAATCTGATATCACCCCTTTATTTTGTTTTATTTTCCTAGGATTCCGTAAATTATATTATGATTGATATATAGAGTTAAGATTGGGAAATAATGGGGCTATCAAAAAATTATCTGTGTTGTATTTTATGTTTTTAATTGTATTGTGATGTCTATGTTTGTAATCTATTTTACAAGACTGCTAAACTAATCGGTCCTTCTGGATTTTATTCCTTATAATCATGAAAATGTATTAAAATAATGCTTTAGATTTGGGCTTTTGGGGTTGGTGAATTACTTCTATGATTTTATCCATTAGTGTTAATCAATCCTCTATAGGGAACTGATCCAGAGGTTCCATTCATATTTTTTCTCTAAATGGATTGTGTTTTGATGACATGATGTTTAGAAACCCATTTCTCATTCATGGATTATATGTATGTGAAACTCGTTTCTCTTTCATGGGCTATAATCTTATGAAACAAGACTCTTTTCATGGGTTATGAATTTATGAAATTATTAAAAAAGATATATTTTTTTTCATATGTTAAGATATTATTAAAATTTCATGAAATTAATTTCATTTCATGGGTTATGATATAATTGTTTATGATTTTAGAAAACATTTATGTATTTTCTCCCTAATAAATGGGTGGGAAATATGTCCCTATACAATACATTTGGTAAATATTTATATATAATTATATAATTATGGGATTAATGTCGATGGGCTTGATCAACTAAGGAAGCTAGGGAAACCCAATCCACTATGGGAAGGTGGGGAAACCCGATCCCCAATGGGAAGAGGGGGAAACCCAATCTAGTATGGAAATATGGGGAAACCCAATACCTTTAAGTAAAGGACTATGAATGGGGATGATTGTGTATCCCTCCTAGTAGGTGTAGTCATAATGATGTCTGTTGAAAAGTTTTTGTGTATTATCCTTGATTTAAAGTGACGTATGATACATGTTTATATATCTGTAACAAATTTTATGTATTGTGTTTTTGATATGAACACATGGTTCATGTTCTTGATCAGATTTTCATTCATGTCTTATTATCTTGAAATATTTATTCCATGTATCATTATAATGATATTTTTATGAAGGATATGATCTTAAAATGTTACGATCATGTTCTTATATCCTTACATCCTTGTTTTTCTTATGTACTTTCATTATTTACCCTTAATGTGCATTTGAGCTCGCCCATTCTTATATTTCTTTCCCAGGTTATAAATAATGGTTATACGTATGGGTAATAAAGAAGAAGACCAATAAGGGATACAATGAATATCATTCGCCAAACTAGTATAATATTTTTCATGTTTCTATATACACCAATCTATTATGGTCCTTGAGCATATTTTTTTTAATGTGTCGAATGAGTATAAAAAAATAATGTAACATCCATATATTTTAAGCTTGAGTCTCTATAGTTTGTAGCAAATAATGTTTTTGTAAACCTCTGGAAACATGGATTATAAAACTATTGTGAGATACCTTGAAATATTTCTATGTATATGTTTTGGGATGTCTCTAAAGATAAGTCTAAGGATGAGTTAATGTGTTAGAAAATTTACTGGAAATTTTGTAATGGATTGAGAGAGTGGTTTCAAAAAAATTACATCCCTGTTAGGATACTATAAGTGAATTTGGATCTAGAATAGATGTAAAAATGGGGAAAACCCCAAAACATTTTATTAATCTATACTCGTTCAAGATCTTGTGCACGATAAAGAGTTTTGAAGCACACCTCATTTGACACTACTGAGGGATATTATTTGGAAATTAAAAAACACTTCATGAACTATCATTAATGATTTATATAAAATATAACTCTGAATAACCTATGATAATCCAAAGGATTCATTGTTTAAATAAAGTGTCATGATTTGGACGTCCTATAAGTAAATTTTCATGATATGTTGTTTTCACCATGGTATGTTTTTTTCACACTTTTTTTCCTCATTTTAGTGAATGGAAGGGAATAGAAGGAATTGTGTTAACATTTGATGTTTTAGATCTGGAAAGTATAAGAATTATAGAAATTTGTTTCTTAATATCCCATGAAGATAATAATAAAGGTGGTATGAGTATTAGTGATACTTTTGAGGATAAAGAGACTGAGAATGACATGTGAAAGGTATACATTGTTCAAAATGTATTTTTTATATTAAATGTAAGAATCATGATTATATTATGGTTAAGGAACCTGGGGAAATGATTCATATTTCATATTCTAGGACAAGGGGTATTAAAGAATAATATGATTAAGCCCAAGTAATATTTTTAGAATAATGGCCGATGATTGAAATGTATATGTTTTGGAAAGAAAGTATTATGTTATATGAATCATGAACTACATAAGTATTTTTATTATAATTTTTTCTGTAATGATTAAAAAGGACATGTTAAATGGTTATGAAGACTTAGAAAAGTGATTTAACAGAAATCTGATATTTTAAAATTAAGGATGGAAAACCGAAATGTGGTCATGATGTTGAGAAAATTGAGTTTCGCTTGGATATAGAGATGATTGATATAGATAGTGTAAATTTGAGTTTACTGATTAACCTGGATTTAATTATTCATTTGTTGAAAAGTGGCATATTTCATTAGGGATAGAGTTTAAAACTTCTTGAATTTAAGGAATATATCACGTATTATTTGGAATAAAAAATCATCCATGTTTTCTAAAAGGATTTATGGAAATTCTAGTTATTACCATTTTTCAAAAGAATATACAATAATGGTATTTACATGTTTATATTGAGAAAATAAATTGAAACAGATGGGATGAGTTATCTTGGGTCTCATTAGTCATTAGTGCTTCATGAAAGAATAATATATTCAAATTTAGTAAAAAGGTGTTGAAATAAAATGTAGTCATATTACCATTACTTTTGATGATATCAATGGCCTCTTTTCTTTTTCTTCTCTTTATGGATTTGTGATTGTCAACTTTATCTGAATCAGCCAATTTATTGTGATTAATAATCTTTATAAATCTCTATGATTATTTAATATTTTCTTCCAAGTCCAATCTTCCCTTCCCACCCATATTCTTTTACGTGGAAACCTAGTTATGTGATACTTTGGGTAATCATTATGTTTTCAACATTCCCTTTTTAAATGATGTATTAGTATTCATTTTTATGATGTGGGTTTCTATGATAGGAAAATTGAAGTATCAATCTTTTAATAAAAAGATTAATTTCATTGGTCAAATTCTTTTTATGTGGGGTAGAATGTAACAACCTAATATTTTGTGAATTATTTTTTTCAAATTAATTTAACCTTTTGTTATTTTTCATTTTACACAACACGAAATATAGATTTTTTTAGGAATGGACTATGTTTTGATTTCATTATACTCAACACCAAGTCAATATTTCACTACACGGAACACATAGATTAGTTTTTGGTACATGAAAAACTATGTTTGGTCTGTGTTACTCAAAATTCCGATTCTCTTGGATAGCTTGTGTTATACACAAGGTTGAGTTTTACCGAACTAGAATATAATATTAATAATATTATTAAAATATTATTACAGTGACCACCTAACCATGGGAATGGATATTAGGAATAAGATTAAATAAATTGTTAAAATATTATTTACACTTTTATATAAATTGAATCCTTTTGTAATCAATTATAAGAAGTGAATTCATAAACTATTTGAAAATAATGAAAATAATTTTCTAAGAAAACTATTTTTCTATGTACAAACAAATATTATCTCAATAATTTAAAAAAACCAAAATTGATAAATTTTTTCAATAAATGTTATATATTATATATTCAATAAATATTTTTATACTAATCCAATAGATTTGAAAGGCATAAGATAAGAATAAATCCAATTTAATGAATAAAAAGAACGATTCATCTAAAATGTATATTTCCCAACATTTAATGGATAAACCATTTTTAAAATTATATTTTGAAAATTTATTAATATATTTTTGACAAGATAAACTTTATTTTTGAAATTGTAAAATAAAAATTAGTTTAGGTTGTATTGTTAGTATTTTTCTGCGATATTTTAGTTTTTGATGAACAGTGAATAGTAATGAATTTTAATTAAAAAATACATTTTAATATAATTTATTTTGAATGATAAATTATTCTTTATATTGGTTTTAATGTTTAATTAGATCAATCATAAATCTATTATTCAAATTTAGGACATCGGAATCAATTTATCTTTTGTTATTAGATATAAAAACTTACCAAACATTGGATCATTTTTACTTTAAAAACATTCATTGTCTTCCCCTCTAAGGGATTAGATTTAAATTAATTTCTCCCACTTACATGATTAGAATTTGTAAAAATGGTTTATATATTTTGAATAAGAATAATATATAATTTCAAATATTTTCATATTAGTTTTATAAAAAAAATATTACAAAAATTAATTAAAATTTATTATAATGATTAAGTGGAAAACGTGTTTTACAATGGAATAAAACTTGCAGTTAAGGAGAAAAAGAACTAGAATCTTATACAAAAGCCATTTTATGGAAATATTAATCCGAATAATTCCTTTAATTAATATGTTTCATAATTGGATACACATTTCAAAGAAAAAATAGGGGTGGAATTCACTTTTAAAAAATTTACAAGATTTCCAATCCTTCTCCACTATAAAAGGCTACTCCCCTTCCACCTATTCACACATTTCAAGACCTTTTTATCACCCAAAATATACTTAAAAAAGCTTTTAAAATCATTCCCTTTATACTAAAATCTCTTCTTTTAGTAATAATCTATCTAAGGAAACAATTTAGAGCAAAACAAAAGTATTTAAACAAAGAAGAGGTAACATCCCCCGTCAAGATATTTTGTTTTATTTTCATTATACACCCCATAATATCTTCACTTTCCATTATTATATAGTAAACTAAAAATAATCAATATTTATTATTTTTCACACAAATTTATATTCTTACAATTGCACACACATACATCTAATAGGTAACAGACTAACCATTATTATGTATTGTGAACTACCACCTCACGGAACAACGTTGTTTGTTTTTTCATTCACCTCTTTTTATGGTTGGGAATTATAATAGAAACACTATTTTTATATTATAAATATATATGAAATATATGATATATATAATATATTTATAATTCTGTAATTATTATATAACACATAGCTTAAGGATTTCCATTTTGTGTAAATATGATATTTTTTTTAGGGAAGTATGGATTAACGCCTCCCCAAAGTGATGTGATTGGTTCTAAATCTACATGTAATGTATAAAAGATGATTTTAGTGAAATTATATGATATATATGAAATACTAATTAAACAAGAATGATATTATATATAAATATACTTATATTTATTTTACTTTTATTTTTTAATATGATTGTAAAATGGAAACAACATTCATGTGTACATAGAGCCCACTGTCTCCATAAATAGTGTAATTCATTTCATATTTTTATATTCAATTTATTATTATAAATACATATATAATGAATATATATGATATCTATATCATTATTTTATGTTTTTAAATAAGTAAATAATGATCTAATTAATATAATCAAGAATAAAAATCAAAAACATATACACAAAAAACCAGATATTACCAAAAACTAAACTTTAACATGGAGTTATTAATAAATTTGTTATATAAAATAATAAGTAAAACATATATGGTATTATTTATACTAATATGGTTTGTTAATATATTTATTATAAACTTATATTTATTATAAAGTATGTTTGAACATTTACAAAAAATTCAAGACATAAGGTACGCGAATTTCATCTTACTTTTTATTTCCCTGAGATACATGCTATATTCACAACTTTATTCTATTCTGTGGTGTATACACTACCATATGACATGTTATATGATTGATTTAATTTTTTATTTATCTTATATGGTTTAATTGGTGTTATTATTTACTGTGTATCATGATTAAAAAGTTACTCAAGTAGTAAGGGTTTTCCTGTCTCGCATTTATTTTCCGCGGGACACAATCCACGATCACGTCCTATTTCTTATAATGGTGTGTATAATACCCATGAATTTATTATGTGATTATTATACTAAAATTTCTTGGCATTTACATATCCATTGAATGATATTTCATTTATGGAGTTCATGTTTAAAAAGTTAAAAAATCGGTAAAGTAATTTTTTTCTCAATTTTCCTTCTTCGAGATAGATGCCATGTTATAAACCTACATTATTCTAGGAGGTGTATTCAATAAAATTTGATATGTTATATCATAGATATAATTATTTCAATGATATTTTAATCTTAATTTATTGTTATTTTATTACATGGGGAGTATGATTTAAGGTTACCACATGGAAAGAGTTTATTATAACAATCACATCATTTATAAGGATATTTTATGATGATGATTTAATTAATGAAACCTTATTATAAATATTTAGAGAAAACAAATGAATTTTGTTGTAATTTATTTATTTCTGAAAATTTATGTTTTAGTACAAATTTTCTACTCTTTGGTACTAAAGAAAATAGAAAAGGTGTTTTTAGGAAAATTGGACTTTTTCTCCCTCATCGGTTGGAAATCTGGGATCCTCCAAAATAATGTTCTCTAAAAATGTTTTTGAAAATTTTTTAATATTATAATATGATTTTTTTTAAAATTACTCATCTTTTCTTTAAGACAAATGGTTTTAAAAAAATCCTTATTTTTTTCTGATCGAGACACTTTTATAAAATTTTTACAGTGCAAAAAGAATATTCAACATGTATGGATTTACCTTCCTTCATGAACGTCCTACCCTTAAATCTTCATTTGAATGTTTTTGATATTCATTTTTATGAAAAACGTTTTTCTAATATTTTGGAAAATAATTTTTATAAATTTATTTTCTATGAAAAATGTTTTAAAAAATGTTTTAATGTCTAAAAAGCATTTTATTTTATTTTTAAATGAACCTTTATCTGTTTTTAAAAGGTTTTTTTGAATAAAATAATATAAATTATTTCAAATATTAATTTATAATTTCTATATTTATTTTCAATCAAAATGTCTTGAAAATTATCTTGATGATTTCTTTTCAACGAAATGGTTTTGAATAATGGTTTCAAGAATCCTTTATATGTTTTCAAAGAAATGGTTTTTAAAAATCATTCAAGATTATTATTTCATAGTAAAATGTCTTAAAAAAAATTTGATGTTCCTTTTATATGTTTTCAAGGAAATTTTTTTCCTAGATTACTTTATAATTATTAATGTTTATTTTCAAATAAAATTGGTTTCAAAAAGATATATGTTTTAGAAATAATTGTTTTCTAATAAAAATTATATTTTTCTCAATTTTTTTTCAAAAGACATTTAGAAATTATTTTCCTTCTAAGATGAAATTATTTTGTGTTAATCATGTGTTTCTAGGAAAATGATCTAGGGGTTCTATTTATATTCTTTCTCTAAAGGATTTTTTTGATGACCTGATGTTTAAGAAACCCATTTCTGTTTCACAGGTCGTATGGTTTTGAAAACTGTTTCTCTTTAGTGGGTTATATTATTATGAAACCCACTTCTTATCATGATTTATGGTATGTTTAAATGATTATAAAACCTATCATTTCCATATGTTATGACATGATTACATTTTTATAACACTGATTTTATTTGATGGGATATGATATAATTGTTTATGATTTATTTGATCTTTTATTTAAGATTTCATTATGAGATGTTTGGGAAATATATATATCTTAAATTCATGTGGAAAAGATTTATATCTCATGAGATAATGATGAGATTAAAGTCGATAGGCATGATCCAATATGGAGGATGGGGAAACTAGATGAACTATGAGATGATGGGGAAACCCGATCAGCAATAGAATATGGGGAAACCCAATCCCCTTTGTTAATATGGGGAAACTAGATCCCTTATAGAGAATGACCTTATATTGGGGATGGTGTTTTTTCCGGCCTAATAGGTGTAGTCCCCATGAGGTCCCTTGACTTGTTTTGGGCAAAGAAACATGACTTATAGGGAATTATGTTATATGTTTATGTATCTACCACAAATTTTATTTCTTATTCCATTTATTGGATCACATGGTTCATGATATTGATTATCTTACAATTAATGTATTATAAACTACAAATATTAATTCCTTTTATTATTATTGTGATATTTTTATGTAGGGTATGATCTTTAGATGTTATACTCATGTTCTCAAACCCTTATGTTCATATTCTGATTACATATTTCCTTTATTTACACATACTAAGCATTTATGATCACCCATTTATTTTGTTTCCTTTCCCATGTTATGAATAATGGTTTAGAGTAGGATTACTCACGGGGAAGATATTTAAGGGAGATATTGAATATATTTCACCAAACTAGATGAATGTGTTCCATGTTTCTGAATAAACTAAATAATTATGGTTCAAAAGTTTTGTTTTTGTAATTTGAGGAATATTTATCTAAAATGATGTAATATCCATGTATGTCAATTCTAGATTGCTATACTGCCAAATTTTTGTGATAAATTTATTTTGATTGTCTATCCCACTATCTAAGTTGTAAAGAAAAGGGGTAAAGTATGTATGAATGGGATAATGGGCAAACATCTTCTAGAAGATCAAGAAGAGGATAATCACTATTCTTGTACACAGACTATCAATAATTATAGAATGTTTTGTGATATAAAATTAATATTTAAAGAATGTATTGGGTTGTTTAATCATAAAAAATTATAATATGATAGCCTAAACCCTAAAAAAATTTAAGATCAATGAGTAGAACTACCCAACACATGATATGGAGCTAGAGGATATTATTTTTTCCTTGAAAATATAGTGGTGATACCTCTATGATGAGAAGTGTGACATATATACCAACCATAAGATTCTAAAGTATATATTCACATAGAAAGTTCTCAACATGTGTTGAATAAGATAGTTACAGAAAATCAATGACTATGATAACTCTATTCAATACCATATGGGAAAGGTGAAAAATGTAGTTGGACTTATTAGTAAAATAGATTGTGTAACCTTATCACTGATGTATATTGAGAAAGACCACAACTTCATGGATATGTAAAGGATGGATTTAGAAATCATAACAGAAGGGAATACATTCTACCCTACCCAAATTATTTCTCAACCATTTATATAAGAGAAGATCAAGGAGGCATAAAAGAATTATCTAAAGATACAAATGAAGGATAAAGTGGTAATGTAAGGGAAGCTACAAGAGATCCATAACAATTATTATGGTGTGATTCAGTTTGGAATAATGATTTATGCAGTTGCATCACCTTACATTATGATAGAACTATTGTATAGTCCACATAGCTCATATTTCTCCATCTAACATGGATGTACCTTGATATATTGTGATATTTAGGAAAAAAATTTGGTGGTAATACATTAAGAAGAATATTTTTGAGTATATCCCAATGTGTTTGGTATGCCATCAATTAATTGTAGAGCAACAAAAATCCAAAGTGTTGATGCAACTATTTCCTATACCCATGTGGCAATGAGATAATGTCACTATGTAATTCATCACTAGTATATCAAATAAATTAAAATGAAATAATGTGATTTATTTTTTGGTAGATTTACTCACCAAGACTGCCCACATTACAGATATTCAGGAAGATATCTCACTTGAACAACATGCAAAGATATATGTGAAGAAAGCGGTGAGGATGCATGGGGTTCCACTTTCGGTCATCTCTAATCATGATCCAAGGTTCAAATATAAATTTTCGATAAGTCTTCAAAATTATTTGAGAACTAAACTTAATTCTAGCATTTCCTATCACCCCCAAATTGATAGACAATCTGAATGGACTATTTAAATAGTTGAGGAAATACTGAGAGCCTTCTAAATAGAATTACAAGGTTGATGAGATCAACATCTCCCATTCGTTGAGTTCTCATATAACAAATGATTCCACTCAAGTATTTAGATGGATCTATATGAATCTCAGTATGGGAAGTGATGTAGAACTACATATTGTTGAGATGAAGTTGGTGAATGAAATCTACTTGGACATTCTCTTGTTCAGAAGATGACATAGAATGTTCTACACAAACAATAACATTTCAAAGCTAATTTGAGTCAGAAAAAGAGGTATGGTTAAAATCGTTAACTGAATTAGAGTTCGATTTTATAGACAATGTATTCCTTTTAATATCATTATGAAAAAGAGACATGAAATATTGAAATAAAGAGAATATTATACCTAGGTACATTGGCCACTTTGATATACATGATCACATATGAGAAGTTTCTTATCGGCTTTGAATTACCCCAAACATGGCTCATGTTCATTACATGTTTCATGTATCCCTTCTGAGGAATTACACAACTTACCCCTCACATGCACTAAAACGGGAGAGGGTAGAACTGAGAAAGACCTCTCGTATAAATAGAAACCGATGAAGATATTGTGCCATTGAGAGGAATTTCTACATTAAAGATGACTCACTTTGTCAAAGTGGTGTGTAGGAACCAAGTATATGGAGAGGAAATATGGGAACTAGAGGAAGTAATGAGGGATAAATACCCTCACATGTTTTAACCTTAGTATGTAAAATGATATTTCAAGGATTAAATTTCAAAAGGGGAGATAATGTAAAGACCCAAAAATTTTTCTACAGAATTTCCATTCTTATAAAAATGTTATGCAGTAAAAAACACATACATCACATATAAAACCTAATAAAATAATCATTCTAATAAATGAATAATGAAATAAGTGGTATTTATAGAAATGAAGAAACATATATCGATGGCATAATAACCATAATATTGGAATAAAAATATGAACTCTGAGAATAGGTAATCCAAACAATAGAATAATAGCCTCACATAAGAAATTATAAATAAAATTTAGGAATGTTATAAATGAAAATATGATATATTTATATAATAGCGTATGTAAATAATTTTTCTAAAAATGATTAATTATGTGTTGATAATTTTGTAAAACGTAATTAATTTTTTAAAATAATTAAAATAATTATTTAAAAGAAAATTTATTTTAATAAAATTGATTCATAAATTTAAATTTTGTTTTATTATAATTATATTTTTATTTTATTAGACCTTAATTAATTTTTCAATGTGTAATACAATCATTTATAATATTAAAATTGATATTTTTTGAATAAATGATGATTTTAATTAAAAAAATAATATTTTTATATTTTGATATTTATTTTCATAAAATGGAGACTATTTAGGAAATATACATGCCAAAAAATGGTTACGATGATTTTTTTGTGGTATTTCTAAAATAGTAAAAAATTTGCAGAATAGTGAAATAGAATAATTTACTGTATCAACTATTTTTGGAAAAATACATGAATTTTTGAGACATAGATGATGAAATCACCATTATATAGAACTCTTATTAGATGGATACTATATTTAGTCATGATAATCAACAATATTGATAAACTTGAGCGAAAATAATAAACAAATGAATAAAATAATAAAAAACTACCCCTCACCTCCTCTACAAATACCACCCCTTACCTTATCTAATACTCACACATTATAATCCTTGTGCTTGTATAAATTCATCCCAATTCCATTCCCAAACATCTTCCCCATATCCAATTTCTTCATGTATCAAAAAAAGGTGAATTCTTTGTTCCTTAAGGAGGTTCTTAAGGAAAAGAGATCCAAGCGGCATAATCGTCCTTCTCTCCCTTTATCTCTCTATCTTCATTTTATTATTAATATTTTATTTTCCTCTTCTTACCTCCTCTATAAAAAGTGGAATAATAACTATATTATTTTTTATATAATTTAATTTTATTATATTAATTGAATATTCATCCTCAAATCTCATCTCTTCCCATTTTATTTTGAAAATAAAAACATAGTCCATGTGATGCCGATTCACCGTCTTCGTGGTTGATTTTTTTTATTTTATGTTACCACGTTCCAGGATAGACCTAAAACCATAATTATAGTTAAAAAAATATGTTGATATATATATTATAACTTTTTTAATATTCTGTATCTAATTCATAGACATAATATTAAATAAAATGAAACAAGATCATGATGGATGTAAAATATGTCAAAATAAATTAAACATTTTTCATTATAGTTTTATCTAATGAATCACTCTAATATCTTGAAAAAAATGATTTATACAATTTTGGTAGTATATTAATACTATTTAACTGAACTTCTAGAGTTTCACTTCCATTTGACAAGAGATCCCATAATTATACTTGAGGGAACCAACTTGAAACCACAAAACAAATGCTCTTGGGGAAATTAAACCTACCATTATAACTTATTGAAATGGAAAAATGAATTTAATAAAATTATAATAAATAATATATATTCTGATAAGGTTTTTAATTTATTAATTAATTAATAAAATTTTATTATATAGGATATGTAATACAATTGAATAATTCATTCATAAATAAGGTAAGGTTATTCTTGAACCCAACTCCATTTCTTTGGGTTATTATCTTTCATGTAAAATTTTAATGCAGTTGTTATTTTAATATTCCTCAAATATAATTTCATTTTTGTTAGATTTTATTTTTGGGTATATAAATCTTTATAATATGATTTTATAAAAAATAAAATGATTTTCCCAAAGAAATCTTCTTTTCAAAACATATTTTGACTCTTATTGAGTTATTTCTTCTTCTCTAAACAATGTTGAATCATATACAATTTTTTTTCACATTTTAATTTATGAACCCCAATTTTATTGATTATTGATGAACTACTTATGAAACCTATTCCTTTACATGCGTTACTTCATGAATTTATTTGCTATATGCTCTATGCGGCATGTATGATTATGTAAAAGTTATGATGTGATGGGTGGGATTAGAATTACATATCCCACTAATACATTGGTTAATATGATGTATATAATGAGATAATATATATTATGAGTCAAAATTATTTTTTATTTTTTTTTCAAAATGATGATGTTATGATTATAAACATAGAATATGAGTGAACATGATGCCAATTTTGTTCACAACTATATGTGGTAACTGACCACTAAGACACGAAGCTTCATTTTTATGAATTTTTACATTTCATGACTTTATCTAAGGTTTCCTCCCATGATTATAATAATGATCATATTATTATGTTATGATGATGATGTTTATGACCACCCGTTCATTAATTATTAATGTTTATATTCATCCTCTTACTAATATTTTAGATCTCCCCTTTAATTGATAAATATCCACTAGTGACAACACGTAATAAAAATAACGTGAGATTATAAGGATAAATAAAAAGATTTTAAATAATTTTTTTGTTTAATTATGCTTAAGTGATGTACGGTTGTAATTTAAGAAAGATACCAAACCCTTTAATATAGGATTTAATGATTTTATGTTGTTTTTCCTAAACTCATTTAAAATTCATATAAGAAAACTATGGTCTCTATAAATTTAGTTCGGTAATCTACTATTTTCATGAGACATGATGTTTTGGTCATGTGATGTAACAATTACACACGATTTTTAACTAAAGGTCAAGATGGTATTACCATCTAAGGATTCTTCTATTGTGCCCAAAACCTTCAAGTGGTATCAGTAATATCACAAGTTAAATTTATTGTTGTTAATTATTCATTGATTGATTTAATTTTTTTCCATTTTCTTAACTTAAAATGATTATTTTTTTCTATCTAAACATCATCATATTTTCTTTTATTTATTATTTAGAATAAATCATATATTTTGTTAATTATTAAAAATGGAGATGCATTTAATTCTCACTATGTGATTGTGAAAATGGGTTTTCGTGGAGAAAACTAGTGTACATGGTTTTCACTTATTGAATTCACACCATGAAGATTTTTTATGTCTCTATCACAAAAACGGTTTGGTGCATCTAATCTAATCAGATCTAAGATCGGAAAAAAGAGGATATATTGGTATATTGGAATAGTTTGGAACACAACATGTTGAACTACATGCCTTTTAAGTACCTTACATGTCGTTTAGTCCCTATCTTCTCATGTCCAAGAACATACGATGTCCCATTGATTCATGTATTAGAAACATGACATGGGGACATACATGGAATAAAAGGATGACATTAAAAACTATGTTTTTTGGACTATAAGTCATTTATCTAATGGTTTTCTATGATATAGAACACACCCGGTCCCATGGAATGTGATACAGACATGGGTAGAATATAATACACAATTTGTACTTTTGTACATGCTCTCTTGTCTATATCTATAAGTGTTACTGAGTTTTTATGTGAAAAAGTATTGTATATATAATTAAACCTATTCAGTTTTTGTTCTATGTGTCATTATTTCAATAGTTCACACCATGTTATAAAATTAAAAATTATATATTAGATTAATATTTGTGAAAACATTTTGACGTATACATGAGCCTGCCTCCAATTACAATTGTGTACTACTATAATTTTAAATGAATTTAATTTTGTTTAAATTTATAAATGATTGCGAGCTAAGGATGGTTGGATTGAATTATGATAAATGGAATTAATTGGATTGATTCATGGAACATTATCATAATTAAATAATTAATCATGTTAATTGATGACCATTTCATCGATAATTTATTATTTTTATAAAATAATTAAATTTATGTGAGTCATGCACTCCTCCATATTATATAATGGTATGCTTGCTTGTGATTTTTTTATACAATTCCCTTTTATCTAGTACATTGGATCGAATGAAAATTATGTGACTAAAATAATATGTAAAGATGAAACTCCCAAGTTAGAGGTGGAAATCTAATTTCAGGATCCGAGGAAAAACCAATAAAGGGGATACATTAGAGAAAATGTAGAAAGATATAATAAAAACCAATCTACGGTTCAATGCATGCTTTCCCCTAGGGTTGAGGGTTATTTTATATATTTATTGAAAAAATAATCATTATATAATCTAATAATAATTCCACTTATATTTTAGTTTTTGTTATTTCATTGGTTAATTTTGTTTGTTTGTGAATGGTATATGATCACCTAATAATTGAATTAATAATTATGTAAGATGAACTAAAATATAAACAGATATTACATTAATGTTTTTATAAAACATGGGTAATCAATTTAGTAAAATCCACTTTATATTAATAAGGCATGTGAAAAGGATAAATTGTTCTTTATGCATAAGGATAAAAATAATTAAACTAAAAAACTATTCTTTTATATCCTTCCAATAATTTAGTTAGATATGAAATCATAGTTCACAGTTCTTGACTAGCCAAATATGGTGTTCTTTCAATTATCATGGAAGTTTTAGATTTTTGTTTTGGGGTGAATTAACATCATTCACATTATAGTTTTACTACCAAAAGAGGACTAGATGTATCTAAGAGGAAATATTAAAAACAAGATTTTTGGATTGGGGAGTCTAATAAAAAAAATCAAGGAACTGCATGTTAATTTAGTTGAGAAATTACACCAATCTAAAACCCTTCGAATAGGTTGTTTGGATTTTTTCAAGGCTATAAAAAGGGAAATATGGATCCTTCACACTAGAATATTCTAGAATCAAGATATTCTAAAACTGATGGTCAGAGCTATTTGGATTCCAAAAAATAGTACGATATTAATGGGATTTAATTAAATTTAAATTTATAAATCTATTTTTTACAATAAAAACAAATACAAATTGCATTCCCTTAATTTTTATAAATTGAAAATAAACCAACATTGACAATATCAATCTAATACATAATAGATAATTATATACTTTTTAACAGTTTTAATTTTCTGGAGTTTTATAAATTCTTACATTATATAGTATGACATGAAAAAAATTAAATGGTCGAGAGCCCACATCACTATTTCACATAAAAATAGGCTAACGAGGAAGATTTTTATCTCAACATGACACATGTTAATGATTCAGCATATGTCCAATGTTTCATGATATCCTCCATGTACAATAATATTTTAAATTAATATGAGGATATGTATGTATATAACAAAATTTATCTCTTTAAGTATCTATATAAAGAGAATATAAGAATAGAGAGATATAATATCTCCAATTAACCATTCAATTGAATGATTTGAGAATCTGGGCTAGTTTAGACACATATAGAATTGATGGTTGACTACATTGAGCACTAGAATATTTTTGGTCTTAATATCACTGATGAGATTTGTATAGATCTCATTCTTTCCTCACTACAAAAAATACTCACTAGTTTTAGTTTGAATTTTATATGAGAAATAATGAGAATAGATTATCAGAATTTTTTGAACTTTTTTGGAATCTTGACAACGAAATTGTGTGTGACAAACTAGATGTGTTTGTTGTATATAAGAATAGAACGAATAAGGTAAAGGATCTGAAGACTCATTTTGATTCCAAGGATTTAAGGCATCAAAATTTTAAAAAATAATAACGATATATTGAATAAAGAAAAGTGACATTATTTAGTTTGTTTTTCTTTTAAAAAGGAGGTAAATTGGATGATAATTTTTACACAGTCAAAGAATAAATGAGATTCTTCAGTTTCATTCATTTTTTAGTGTAATCCTTCAATATCAACAAGTTGGGTATTAGATAAGGGATGTGATTCTAACATTTGAATCCAAATATATAATGTATGTAGAATTCCTAAGGTTATTAGAGGAAAGGTTGATATTTGAGTTTCTAATAGAGCGAGGTCAGCTATTGTAGCTGTTAGAGACTACGATCTCACATTTTCAACATGATTGATTTTTGTTTCAAAGAGCTATTATTATGTTCTAAATGTTACAAAGAACATTATTTCATTTATTTATTAGATTTTAATGGATATATTTTGAGATCTTGAGATAAAGGTGTCTACTTTTATAAATAAATAGTATGTTATGTTATGGAAAAACTAAATACTAGCTTTATGTATAAAAAATGAAAACCAAATATTGTAAATTTATAAAAAAACTAATATGAGTGAATCTTATGTCACCTACTTGCGCCATCACTATATTGGTTATGTAAATGATAATCCTTTGACAATGATCTATCAAGATGGTTATTTAGACTCTTTTTATATAAATCCACTTGAATAATATATGTATTTTTATAAGGAAAGATGACTGAAACATGATTTATTGGATAGGGTGAAGTAACCATATATCTTTCATAGTTGGTACACACTATTGTGTGTGGAACTTTTCAAATATAACCTAGAGGTGTATTCTCATACTTTATTACTTTTACTGACTTATTGAGTAGTTATGGTTATATCTGCATAGTGAGGTATAAGTATGAATCCTTTAATAAGTTCAAGGATTTCAAGAATGAGTCTAGGCATCAGCTTTTAAGAAGATAAATAAACTTTAATCAGACCAACATAGTTAATACCATAATTAATTCTTTATCTAATTTTTACTAGAGTATGGAATTTTAAATCAACTAAGTATACCCTATAAACCATAGTGGAATGGTGTTAGTGGAAGGAGGAACCATAACTTAATGGAAATGGTAAGGTTGATGATGTGTCATGTCATGCCATTATAAACTAAGAGATATGTTTTAGACATATTATTAAAATTACTAAATATTGTACCAATCAAAGTTGTAGATAATATTCCCTTTAATTTATAGATTAGGGAGAATCCCATTTTTTCTGAAGTTCATGCATGGGGTTGTGATGGATTTGTTAAGGTAACCTTAAGAAACAAACAAAAACCACTTGAAATGATGTGTGTCTTTATAGGGTATCCTATGAAAACTAGAAGATACTACCTATAAAAAATTTTAGATAAAAAAGTTACTACTGGAAGATTTGACATCTTACTTGAGAGGAAGCACATCCTAATGAAGTATAGTGGGAGAAAAATTGACTTAGATGATGTTGATTATCAATATACATATGAATTTTTATTGGAATTTATTCCAGTGGTCCTCATGGATGAATTTAATAAATCATATATTCTTACTAAGAGTGATATAGAGGTTGGAGAACTAATGAGATATGGTATTCTATTAAATAATTTATAGTGACTCATTATTAGTTGAAAATGATGATTCCCTCTCCTATAAATAGGTAGTAGAGATCTCAGAATCCAAAATATGAAAATAATCCCTGAATTCTGATATGGATTCAATGTATCAAAACCAAGTATGGTTTCTGATCGATTAACCTATTGATGTAGAACTTGTTTTATTTAAATGAATATTCAAGAGATTTATAAATATATATGGTGATTTAAATAAATATGAATAACTCATAGTGGCCAAAGAGTCTAAAAATTTCATGGATTTTACAAAAATTAAAACTTTTTCTATATTTTCCATTTCTAAATCAAACAGAATATTTCTTTCTATAGAAGATTTCCATGACTATGAAATTTATAAAATGGATTTCAAAACTGCATTCCTTAATGGGGACATTCAATAGGAAGATCATATGACATAAAAATATGGGTTTGTGACTCCAGAAAATTCCAAAAAAGGTATAAAAATTATGAATAACCTTTTACAGATTAAAGAAAGCATCCAGTTCATTGGACAATGACTTTTATAAAGCCATGTTTTTTGTTTAATTATGAATGAATATGATCCATCTGATTACAAGTTTTTTAGTGGGAGTAAGGTTGTTTTCATATTTTCATATGTCGATGAAATATTAAGAATTGGAATATATATACTACCCTATTAATATGTTATATAATTATTGAGATAGTGTTTCTCTATGAAGAAATTAGGCGAACCAACTAGCTTTACAGGGGTAAGAAAAAGAGTGATAGAACCAAGATTCTTCTTGGGATAATTCAAGGTACCTAAATTGACCAAATTATATAGAGTTATAGTATGGAACAATTCAAGAATTTATTGGTTCCAGTGCCACATGGTATACATTATTCCAATAAAACATGTCCTTAAACACAATATGATAGTGATAGCATGAGTAGTATACCATACTCTTCCAAAATAATATATTTCACGTATGCCATGTAATGTATGAAACTTGTTGTTTCCCTTGATTTTATCACGGTAAAAAGATATCAAAAAAATTTTAGTGAATAAAAATTGATATGTGTTAAGGATATCTTTAATTATCTGAGACTTTTTAAGGATATTTTCCATGTTTATGGATAAGATGAGGAAAATATTTAGTAGGCATTATTCATATTCTTGTTTTCAGATAAATAAGAATAATATTAAGTTGTATTCTTGATATGTCTTTTGTCTCAATGGTGGAATTGTGAGATGATAGAGTTATAAGAGTCATTTTTTTACTAATTATGTACTGGGTTCAAGTATATTATGGATTATGATACAACCACATAAGTAGTATGGATTTAAGACTTTTTCTAAGGGCTTTTTGTGGTGATAATAAGTAAATACCCTTTAATAGTTTACAGAGATAACACGACAGTGGTGGTTATCTCTAAATATCAAAGGTCACACTAAAATTAAAAGCATATAATTTAGATATTTTATCTATTGATGATATTTTTTCAACAAGTTAAAGTTGTGGTGATCATAGTTTCCATAGAGGAAAGTGTGGAAGACCCTTTGATGAAGGTTTTGTCATAGTAGAGGCATGAGTATCTTGGGAGAGCTGGTAGACCAAAAGTTGTTGTTAGATGGCTCTAGTGTAAGTGGGATTCTATTGGAGTCAATTCCCTAAAGATGAGTTACTTAGTAATTAAATATGAGTTTATCATTTTTAAATCAAGTTTTTTTATTAAATTATTATTTTCAAATATATAAAATTTGTATGTGATACCGCCTTAAGAATATATGATGTGAATAAAAGTCATAGATGTTCCCTGCTATGATGGGAAACTTTAGGTGAAAAGGAATTATTATAGAACAATTTTCTATGTCCTGATGATGTTGTATGATGGGACATTGAGAATAAATGATATTATGGGAAGGTATCTTATAATATATTGATACACCTTCTCATTTTGTTCTCCAATCATAATATCCAATATAGGAGGTTAGAAGAAGATGCTCGTTTATAGGGAATCTATATTTTCACATGTCATTGGATGTTCTTATCTTAGGATGTTTGAATTGATTATTAGAATTTAAAATTATCATTAATGGATATCATGACTCATGTACCTTTATGTATTTTAGAAAACGATGATGACATATGTTCATAATGATGTTAGATATGTTGTGTTCATCATGAGCGGTATTAAATTAATGGATGATGTAAGAATGTATTTATCCCATCGGTCCTATAACATAAGTTGATATCTTAAGACCCTTAATAGAATGTAACTACCTATATTAATCTATAAACATATTTTTTTGTGGGTGAATTCATTTATGGAAATTCAAATAAAGATAATTCAAGCATAAATGTTGAAGAAACTAGTTTGAATGCTTCTTGATTAGAAATTTCATGATAAAGGGATTATATTACATGGTAAGAATTTGTAGGAGGTTGGATGTTTTTGTGAATTTAAATTATTTTTCTATGGGAGACAAGAAAATTTCTAGAAGTTATCCTTGGACATTAAGTGGGTATGCCAAATTCCATTGAAAAAGTGGCCTAGAGGTTCGAACACTAAGTGTATCCAAAATATCAGTTAAATTGTAGTAATGAATTTTATAGGATAGAATAAATAATATTTATTCGGTTTTGGTTGATCGCCATAATTAAAAAAATTTATTTTAAAGAATAAATGATATAAATAATAAAAATTAATACTTATTTGTATGTTCAGCGAATATAATATTTATTATATTCATCATATAATAATAAAGTGAAATTAATTTATTAAATATTCATTATTTGACGATATGTATATTTAAATGTGGGAAAGTAGACTGAGCTTCATGGTCTGATTGGAGATGGTATAAATGATATTCATTTATATTCTTTATGTATTTCACATTTCAATAATTTAATACTAATTATTATTATATTTTTATAATTGTCCATGTGGTAATCTAAGAGTTATGGAATTGGGAAAGGGCATGGGTATGATTTACCAACCATAAAACTATCCAAATAAATATCCAATTATATCACTTCTTAAAAATAGTTTTATTTTCCCAATAGATAAAATGAGTATCTATCATGCACAGAAGTGGGATTAATAGATTTAGAGTACTCTCCCCCTCCCTCATTGATTAAATTAATGATCATAGTGTGTCTTTCCTCTCTCAAGGATAATTATTCTATGATCAACCTTGACCAATTTAAGTGGTCAAGATCGACCGTGATATAACTCGGTTATTCTATAATGATGTTTCAAGATGTTGGTGCATTTGTCAATCAAATTCAGATAGAATCCCAAATTTGATCCTATAGTGTAATAATGGTACAATGAAATATACTCCATAAAATAATCAACAAATAAATAATTATAAGATAAGGTAGTTTTATATCTACTTATAAATAAAGTATAAATTATATGTGAAGATCCTTTTCCTCAGGTTAATGATTTTGATCTAGTCAAGTAATAAAATATTTTTTGGACATTAAGTTTTGGTCTTATAAAGAAAAAAATATTCATCATTTTTACTAAAATATGATATGTTAATAGTATCCAAGATGCTTCAAATATGCCCAGAACCTTCACTGACAATATGCGAACTATTCCATAGACTACGGTAGTGGTTATCCTACATAGAAATGGTTTATCTCTTATTATCGAGAACTAAAAAAGATAAATTGGATGACCATGAAAACGTATACATCATATCAGATGGATCGTAATTAAAGGAATAAATTGAGTTTAGTAAGAATCTACGTGTAGTTATTCATAGATACTGGCACCCACTAGGACCTTGATCCATATCTATATTTTTCTAGATCATCTTTGAAGTATGATCAATAACATAAACACCTGTTATCAATAAATATGATATTATTCCATAGATAAAGAAATATTCTATGGTTTCCTTTATCTTTTACTTGAATAATAATATCTCCTTGGTTTTATCACTAACTATTATTGAATAATTTTGAAACATAGGATATTAAACAATAGAAGTGAAAATATGCCTTTCCCTCTCCATTTTCCTAGAGAGAGTGTGATATTCAGAATCAAAACATCATAAATATATTTAACTCTATTATTTTTTAACTAATATTCTTATTTATAACTCATTATACTAATAATGATAATATATCACTACTAAAATATAGATACTTACTTTAATATAGTATCTGGATCTTTATATTCTAAGTACCCATATTTGTTATCATTAATTCTATTGAGATATCATCAAACTTTTACTCTCAAAGAGAGAAACAAATACAATTATTCAAAGATTTTAAAATATCATTCAAAGTATTCCTAAATAAATTCTTCCATGAATCACTACTCAAAAAGAAGGTTATACCAACGGTTAAAAACCGTTGGTATACGCTGGAAAACCGTTGGTATACCCTATACCAACGGTTTTCCAAACCGTTGTCTAGTAAGCCGTGAGGAAAGCCTTATACCAACAGTTTGATCCAAACCGTTGGTATATGGGTTATATAAATTTAATCCATTGTATACCAACGGTTTATAACCGTTGGTAATGAATTTGAGGAAGTCTTATACCAACGGTTTAGAAGTGTTGGTAATGTGATTTTTAGGAAAACCTATACCATCGGTTTAGAACCATTGGTATTGGTTTTCCAGCAACACCTATACCAACGGTTATAAACCATTGGTATTAGATTTCCAAAAATCCAGACACTTATACCAACGGTTTAAAACCGTTGGTATTGGATTTCCAAAAATCCAGACACCTATACCAACGGTTTAAAACCATTGGTATAGTGTTTTTCCAAAATCCGAGCACCCTTATACCAATGGTTTATAACCATTGGTATAGAGTTTTTCCAGAACTGCACATAGCAGCCCCCCTCCCTCTAGTAGCCCCTCCACTGTACACCTACATACAGACTTGAAACAGAACTGAAAATGGATTTTTCATCTCATGTAAATGAAAAATCCATTTTCATGAAAACCCATTACAAAACCATCTCATGTTATGCAATTAAATGAATGGAAACTAATTTTAAAACCAAAATGAACATTTTTGTATTATCAATGCAAACTAATTTTAAAACCCCACTCACTAAACTAAATGAAAATGTAGAAACACACAACATCCAATATCTTATCACCTCAATAATACTCCTTGGCATGAAATATTATATAAAATAATTTTAATGTAATATTCACAAGTAATGATATATTGAATGTGAACAACTAATTGATACAAGAAATAAAAGTTGGAACAAATAATTTACACATTATTAAATATATTAACCTTCAGTTGAGGTGTAATGAGAAAATCTATAATAAAATGCATTATGAAGCTGAATAAAACCTGAATGTGCGAATATTATAATGCGAGACTGAATAAAACATGATAAAAAATCATTAGTTAGAGATTCCAAGCCAAATAATGACCAAAAAGAGAGAAATAAACAAATTTGGCTTGCTTCAGATCTTTCATTGATCCGTTACATGGGGCCGATGAAACATAAGGATTTATTAAGATCGTAATGTGATATTAGACCACTAGATTGAAGAAACCAATGATTTTGGTGCTTGGTTGAGATAGAAACAAGATCTATGGTGTGATAATCAAACTGTAAGAACCCAATTCCCCATTTCCATGCATGGATTTTGTATTCGGGTTGCTTTGAGGAAAATGTAACATTGATGCCCTTTCCAGACCACGTACAGGTCGTGTCTCAGCCATGTACCAAGTCATGTTGTGTCGTGGTCGTGCCTCTTAAGGTGAGGCCCAGTAAAAGCTTATACATAGTGTGTATTATTAAAGGAAATGTCATGTATTTTATTTTTCATTTAATATAAGGGAGAGGGGTCATGTCTCATTTACAGAATTAACTTATTTTGACCTTGGTTCATCTAAGTTCAGCCAGGCGCGACAATTATTCTCTGAGCCACTGATTCTCTTATCAATGTCCAATCAGAACTCTGGAAGGTGCATTGGGATCCCACCAATGAGTTCTCCCTTCACCATAATCCTATCCTCCTGATTCCTCTCCTCATTTTATAGATATAGATTTGATAATTTATGAATCTTTTTTGTATTTTCAATGATCTAGGATGAATCAAGATCCGATATTCAACAATATTGTTCTCACGACTACGAGGTAGGTGGGTTGTGCCTATATGTTGTTTTATCAAGAATTATATGTGCCTAAAACTCATATACCCATGTTTTTGGTATACATGACTTGGAATTACACCGTGATTATCATATGATATTGGTTTATTAGGTTATTAAGGTTATTTCTTTGAGATAGGGAAACATAGGGTTGTGTTTCCCTTGATTAATTTGTTAGAGCTATTGGCCCATGACGCCTTAGATGCATACTGCTTTCCATGACTTTTTTTGTTTAGGATGGATTATTGATTATTTAAAAGCGATGTGATAGTAGGATTACATGAGGCGATTTGATTATTATTATGCCATGTAATAGTTAGATTAGATGAGGTGTGTTGATAATAGTCTACGATGTATTAATTTAAATTAAATGAGGTACTTATTTTTACCTGTTAATAGATTAATTACATATGATACATGTGGGTGAGATTGTGATATGTCTGTGGGAGAGACTGTGATGCCTGAGGGAGAGGATGTGTTTTTTCCTGAGGTCAAGACAGTGACATGCGTATAGGCAAGATATTGATGTCTCCAAGGAAAGTTTTAGCTATTCTTTACTTCAATATTTAATGGTTGTTGATTTCTTTATACTATATTTACCTTTGTACTTTGTTTTTATACATGTATATTCACTAAAATTTGGGCACAAATCTTGTGGTGGATGCCTACTGGTATTATGTCTCACAACCTGTTTGGTTCATGCTTTGGGACCAAGTAGATTACACTGAAAAATCCATTTTCATTTTCATGTAAATGAAAAATCCATTTTCATTTGTGACTCTTGCACGTCACAAATGACCCATGGATCGTTTCCTAAAGTTTCAACAGAATCCGAATGCGTTTGGTCGGTTTTCCGTATGCCGGTAGTTGTTTTCACTTAAAATCATGTCCATTTCAAATAAAAGTGAGACCGTTTGAGTGGTACCGGCCACAACGTGCCTCAGATTGAGGCGGGGTTGACTCTTACATGACACAAAGGACCCATGGATACTTTTCCTAAAGTATCAACAGAATCTGAATGCGTTTGGTCCGTTTCCCGTATGTCAGTTGTTGTTTTTACTTAAATTGTTGTCAATTTCAAAGAAAAGTGAGAAACTTTGAGTGATGTCGGCCACACCGCGCGTCGGATTGAGGCGGGGTTGACTCTTACATGTCAAAAATGACCCATGGATCGTTTTCATAAATTATCAACACAATCCGAATGCGTTTGGTTGGTTTTCCGTATGTCGTTTATTTTAATTAAAAGCGCATTCATTTTAAACAAAAGAAAGACACTTTTAGTGGTACTGGCCACACCGACCCTCAGATTGAGGCGGGGTTGAATTGTACACGTCAAAAATGACCCATGGATCATTTTCCTAAAGTTTTAACAGAATCCGAATGTGTTTAGTCAGTTTTCCGTATGCTGGTAGTTGTTTTCACTTAAAATCCTGTCCATTTCAAATAAAAGTGAGACAGTTTGAGTGGTACCGGCCACACCGTGCCTCAGATTGAGGCGGGGTTGACTCATACACGACAAAAATTACCCATGGATACTTTTCCTAAAGTATCAATAGAATCCGAATGCGTTTGGTCCGTTTCCTGTATGTCAGTTGTTGTTTTTACTTAAACTGTTGTCCATTTCAAAGAAAAGTGAGACACTTTGAGTGGTGTCGGCCACACCGGCCCTCGGATTGAGGCGGGGTTGACTCGTACAAGTCAAAAATGACCCATGGATCGTTTTCCTAAAGTTTCAACAGAATCCAAATGCGTTTGGTCAGTTTTACGTATGTCGTTTATTTTTATTAAAAGCGCATCCATTTTAGACAAAAGAAAGACATTTTTAGTGGTATTGGCCACACCGGACCTTGGATTGAGGCGGGGTTGACTCTTACACGTCTCAAATGACCCATGGATCGTTTTCCTAAAGTTTCAATAGAATCCGAATGCGTTTGGTCGGTTTTCCGTATACCGGTAGTTGTTTTCACTTAAAATCATGTCCATTTCAAATTAAAGTGACACTGTTTGAGTGGTACTGGCCACACCGTGCCTCAGATTGAGGCGGGGTTGACTCATACACGACAAAAATGACCCATGGATACTTTTCCTAAAGTATCAACAGAATCCGAATGTGTTTGGTCTGTTTCCCGTATGTCAGTTGTTGTTTTTACTTAAACTGTTGTCCATTTCAAAGAAAAGTGAGACACTTTGAGTTGTGCCGGCCGCACCACGCCTTAGATTGAGGCGGGGTTGACTCGTACACGTCACAAATGACCCATGGATCGTTTTCCTAAGGTTTCAACAGAATCCGAATGCGTTTGGTTGGTTTTCTGTATGCCGGTAGTTGTTTTCACTTAAAATCCTGTCCATTTCAAATAAAAGTGAGACAATTTTAGTGGTACCGGCCACACCGTACCTCAGATTTAGGAGGGGTTGACTCGTACACGACACAAATTACCCATGGATTCTTTTCCTAAGTATCAAAAAAATCCGAATGCGTTTGGTCCGTTTCCCATATGTTAGTTGTTGTTTTTACTTAAACTGTTGTCCATTTCAAAGAAAAGTGAGACACTTCGAGTGGTGTCGGCCACACCGGCCCTCAGATTGAGGTGGGGTTGACTCGTACCCGTCACAAATGACCCATGGATCGTTTTCCTAAAGTTTCAACAGAATCCGAATGCGTGTGGTCGGTTTTCCATATGTCATTTATTTTAATTAAAAGCGCATCCATTTTAAACAAAAGAAAGACACTTTTAGTGGTACCGGCCACACCGACCCTCAGATTGAGGCGGGGTTGACTCGTACATGTCACAAATGACAATATAAAAATTTCTCAATATTAATCAATTTAGTACATATACATATTATAAGTAATTGGATATTTTTTGTTTGTAAATTATATTCCTAATCAATGAAAATATATAAAATAGAGAATAAAAATGTTAAAAATAAAATTTTTAACCAAAGAAATTAACCAATATTTCATTATCATTAAAATCCATTTATCAAAATAAAAAAGACACCCACTTATTTATATTTTTTAACCAAGGGAATTCATCACCTAATAAATAATTTTCCACCTCAAAAACCCTCATTTTTTTATTTTTAAAATGAACCCCCAATACTACCCATGGATCTAAAACACATAATTTTTCATGTCAAGTCCTTAGGCCCTAAATATTACTTATGGATGACCATATGTCCTTAGGCCCTAGAACACCCATGACCCGAACCGACCCGACCCGACCCATGGACACCCCTAATTTTGAGTGATTGTTTTTGAATATTAAGATGTCCATATTAACTTATCAAACCAGATATCATACAGGGAATCACAGTACCAAGGAATACTAAAGGTCTAGGTAGTAGACTAATCATACAATTAGAATCAAGTGCAAAAAAGAGATATGATAACAACATCCCTATGAAGTATAGGAAGACCCCGAAGTGGAAAACCAGGTTCAAAAATAAAGAGTTATATAGAATTAAAAAATGAAATGGATGAATCTGCCCCTGATCAGCATCATCATCACCACTATCATCATCTGCCTCATCCTCGCCACCATATCTGTCCTCATCATCATCCTCGTCATCATCCCCTTGCTCATCGTCGACCTCATCCTCATCCTCAGCCCCATCCTCACCCTCGGCCCCATCCTCACCCTCGTCCTCATCCTCATCCTCGCCCTCGTCCTCTTCAGCATCCTTGTCATCACCAGTAATGTCATGATCTCGATCGCCACCAGATCTGTCGCCTGGTGCATTGGATAATGCACCCATCGACGACATAAATGTCTGACAAGCCGCGCTAGCCTCTGGTGGAAGTGATGAAGATAAAGCTTTCATTAGTTTCATAAATTCTTTGTCCCTCGTTTGAATTTGTACTTCCAACTCTGTGACCCTTTTATCAGATTGTATTGCTCTCTCTTTGATCTGTTCCAACTCATTCATACTAGAATGGATACCTGGAGAGGACCAATACCTCGTCGGGACTATATTCTTACCAGGTCGGCAGCGTACTCGACCAGAGTGCTCCTCTCCCAAAACCTGATATAAATGATCGTGTGGCCCAAAATTGTCAGGCTTCTGGGCATCAAGAGCCTCTAAAGCATCCTGTTAAAAATATTAATAGATCAATAAATTTCAAAATAGATATTAAACTTTGAAATAAACAAATTAAAACTTACAATATTTTCTTGGGTTGATTCATTTACCGCAGTTCCATATTTTTTTCTTCTACTCGAGCAAAACAATTTTGCTCAAGGGATACGTCCTTAAATATTCAATTTGTGCTTCTGTAATGAAATTGAAACAATATAAAGTGCAGGTATAATCATATATTCAATATTCAATAAATCACATAATTTATGTAGGAAATAATAAAAAGGGAAAGTCCGAAAGAAAAATTATAAACAACCATATCATACCAGTTGTCTCTCATGATCTGACATAGTTGTGCGGCCCAAAGTGTGGAGGTATTGCTTTGAATCAATGTTTTTTTGTTTTTCATAGAAGATTCGTAAATAATGTTTAATAATAAATAAGATTATATTAATGCAAAATACAAAAACTCTAATTTAAATACCTCAAATGAGATTAATACCTTAAATTTGGCAGTCGCCCAATGGGTAATCATTTGGCGATATTGCTCTATCGGGTAGTCATCCATGATAGGTAAAGTCTCTAAATCCGTGCCCACCCTCTCACACCAGCCAACATACAGGTCATGCTTATAAGCTCTCCAAACCTCTCCCAGCTCTTTTAAACGCGCTGGTCGTGCACCTTCGCCATCAGGGAAGTTAAACCTAAGCTGAAACCCAATAGATTAGTTCATATAAATACAGAAAAATACTACATTAAATCCAATTGATTTTTTACCCATATTTGTGCCCACGCATTATCTTTGACTTCGTGTGGCAGTTGTCTCCAAGAGAGAGGGATGCCCGGAATGATATCGGAGTATTTGGCTAGCGTCGCCAAAAAACCCCGACATTCCTGCCCAAATTTCTCAATCATTTGTCCATCAGCATTATATTCAACCATCAAATGTGTCTGGCAGTTCCATACCGCACGCAAGCGAGTACACCCCCTCCCCCACCTCTTATCTGTAGATGAATATGTTATTAAAGAAAATTAATATCAGTACAAGTTATAAAAAAATAAATTTTTGTATAAAAATTTGATAGAGTCAGATAAATATACCTGTGGTAGTCGGATCAATGGGCATCACTGGATGTGCAGAAGCTGAAGGAATATCCTGTACAGGTAGAGTGTCCCTCAGTGTACACTCCTCAACCGCATATTGTGTCGCATCAGGAGTCGAAGAAGGTGGAATATAATAGCTCGTGGATAATGAACCAGAAGCAAAAGATGATGGCATAGATGTCTGGCCAACTGGTAGTGTAAACATCAGAGGTCTAAATATCCCGTGTGTCCTTGGAGACACACCAGGATCAAAATGGGGTGAAGAAGATACGTCTGTGGCGGTGGTTCTTCTAACTCTCGCCCCATGAGCTCTCGTACCACCGACCTCAATACCGGGCCCACTAGATGATCATCTATCTCTGACACCACCCCTCCTCCTACCACCAGCCACTCTATTGGGAGCAATATCAGGCTCCTCGTCAGATATCTCTCGTCTAGGGGGTCGATCCTAAAAAAAAGTTTAACACATAAGTAAACACATGATATTATAAGTTATTGAAATATTTATATTTTAAATAAAATACTCACAACAGGGATGAGTGGAGGAACACCCATCTGTATCATGCGATGATTATTATCTATCATCTTTTTCCGTCGCCTCTCTTCAATGGGTGTCATTTCCTGCAATGAAAACAAATATGGAATTAATTGAAAACGGATAACTAATGTGTAACCTAAAAAAATATAGAAAAACCATTCTGATAATAAACATAATGTAAAAGAAGATTTATGGTGGTTTGAAGGTAAGCACAAGGATACACACTCTGAATGATGTAGGTGAAACATGTTGGTGAGAACACAACTGTATGATTCTATATATTTCCCACCACAAATTCAGGTTCACAATCAACTCTGACAATTGAGTTATTGGCTTCATCATTTGTAATAAATGGATTGCTTCCAATTTCAGTTGGGATAGTGTCAACTTCATCATCACCATCATCAAAAACATGTCTGGGATTTACCTCAATAATTACACCGAATTTTGGATGACGATGATCTTTGACATAAAAAACTTGTTTCACCATTGATGCCAATACATATGGTTCATCGGTGGCAAGAGTGCGAGTCATGTCAATAACTGGAAATCCACAATCATCAATAAAGGTGCCTTGCCTCGTCATTGAATCAAACCATTGACATTTCATCATCGTGACTCGACCATGTGAGTAATAATCCAAAATTATTATTTTCTCCATGACTCCATAATAAGCAACATTTTCAGAATGAGGTCTAGTATCCGATTAACTGGCCTAACAGTCTATTGTGGCAGTTACCATAACACCATTATGTTGTGTTCTCATGTTTCTTGCTCGTTCAGTGATAATAAATTTGTATCCCTTGATCACAAGTGATTTACAAGCACGAACCATGGTATTAGGACCAAAAGACAAAGCTCTTGTTTCCTCAGAAACAGAGTCAGTAGGAAAACTCGATACCTGAAATATAAACAAATAGTAAACTTAATTAAATATTATTTTTATTTAGTTATTACAGAAATATTTTTACCTTCAATTTCAACCAAGCAGAAAACCCTTTGCTATGCAAAGTCTGTTTCCTTATCAAAGATAAAGAAAGATGCTTTCTATATATCAATTCTTTATGTTCTCTGTAGATAAAAATAATAATAGTTTAACAAATATTTAAAATTACAAGAGATAAGATAAGAGATAAATGTACAATTTACTTACTTGATATACTCATCGAACAAATCACAATTGAACAACCCTGTGCGATGTGCCATCTCTCGCTCTTCAAGGCTTAATGTCGTCAATGTATATGATCCCGGAATTCCTCCTGTCTGAGGAAGTGATGGAAAATAGGGTTCAATTATCCCATACTATTCTTCTTCATTTCTCATTGGTCTGTTTACTCTCGTAGTAAGATCAGACAAATACATTGCGCAGAAATCCATACATTCTTGAGCCAAGTAACCGTTCACAATTGAACCTTCGGGATAATTCCTGTTCCGAACATGTGATTTCAATGTGCACATGTTTCTTTCAGTTGGATACATCCAATGGAAAGCAACAGGTCCTCAAATAAGTATTTCTGTCGGAAGATGGACAGTCAGATGCAACATGCATGTAAAAAATGATGGAGGGAATATTTTCTCTAACTTGCACAAAATTAATGGTGTCTCTGCCAACAGTTTTGGAAAGAAGGATTTGGATAGCCTCTTAGAACAAAGATCTCTAAACAAATAGCACAACCGAATAACTAATACTCTAACATTATTGGACAAGAGATGACAGATTGATATTGGAATCAACTCATGCAAAAGGACGTGATAATCATGAGTCTTCAAAGATTTCAGCTTCAACTCTTTTCTGTTGACCCGTTTTGATATATTGCTTGAATAGCCATCAAGAACTTTAATAGTCTCTAGCACTTCAAGAAATTGATTTTTTTCAGCAGGTGTCATCACATAAGAAGCACATGGAACTTGCCATTTATTTTCACTGATACAGACAGGATGCAATTCTGGTCTGATCCCCCAATTACCAAGTCACACCAAGATCGTAAATCATCTTTTGTCTTACCCTTGACATTTAGAAGAATCGAAAGAAACATTTCACATATATTCTTTTCAATGTGCATTACGTCTAAGCAATGACGTAACAAGTTGGTTGACCAATATGACAACTCAAAGAATATACTTTTCTTCTTCCAATTATAACAAGTATCATTGGAAACATGTTTCCTCTTTCTAGATTTCATTACACCCTTCCCAAATGAATAACTGAAATATTTCAATTCATTAAGCACATCAGTTCCAGACATATGCTGAGGTGGAGCGTCATTCTCTATAGTATTGACAAATCGTCGACGATTGTTTCTATA
Source organism: Viscum album (assembly GCA_963277665.1). Taxonomy (NCBI): domain Eukaryota; kingdom Viridiplantae; phylum Streptophyta; class Magnoliopsida; order Santalales; family Viscaceae; genus Viscum; species Viscum album. The sequence continues at coordinate 1,507,230,827 of OY728131.1, read as the reverse complement.
TGGATGGTTCATTGGAAAGAATCATCGATTTCCCATAAAACTAAAACTACGACGATATTTCAGTCTTCTCGATCGAGTATTCTTCATACAAATAGGACATGACAATTTTCCTTTAGTGTTCCATCCAGACATCATTGCATAAGTAGGAAAATCATTGATCGTCCACATAAGCGCAACACGCATCTGAAATATGTCTTTCGAACATGCATCGTATGTGGGCACACCCACATCCCAATAAAGTTTCAACTCTTTTATTAAAGGTTGCATGTATACATCTATATCATTGCTCGGATCAGAAGGGCCAGATATCAGTATACTCAGGAAAGTGTAAGGATTTTTCATACACAACCAAGGAGGAAGGTTATAAATGTGAATGAAAACCGACCATGTGTTGTTCGAAGTACGCATCTGCCCAAATGGATTAAAACCGTCACATGAAAGACCCAGTCTCACATTATGCACGTCGGCTAAAAATTCAGGATATCGAGCATCAAATCTCTGCCATGAAAATCCATCTGCAGGGTGAACCAACTCTTCATTATTCTTTTTTCTCTCGGTGTCATGCCATCACATTTTTTCGGATATTTCATCAGACATGAAAAGGTTCTGTAATCTGGGTATCAATGGAAAGTGCCACATTACTTTTTGTGGCACACGAGATGGTGATCCATCATCTTTTGGCTTCCATCAGGAGGTTCCACATTTGATACAATCATTTCTTTCAGCAGTTTCCTCCCAAAATAAGCTGCAATCATTCGAGCAAGCATGAATTTTTTTTGAGAATCCAAGTTCATCAACTAACTTTCATGCCATATAGTGGTTTGAGGGAATATCTGCATCATCTGGAAGTAAGTCCTTCAAGAAGGTAAGAATGTAATCAATTGCAGTATTTGAAATCCATACATAGTTTTCCCATGAAACAATCCGATTAAAAATTCCAACTTTTTCATTTTACAACATTGTCGATATACTGGAGTCGTCGCAACATCATTCAATTTTTTTACCCTATCAACATCATCATTTTCATTGGACGCATCATGTGTGCTTGTATCGAAATCTTGTTGGCTGGACATCCTTTCCTTCTCATGATACTGAATAAATGGAAACTGATCATATATCAAACTCTCCAATTCAGTCTTATCATTTGGATCATCAACATTTTGAGATTCCATTTTCTCTCCACTGTGATACCACACATAATAGTTTGTTTGGAAACCATATTTGGTTATATGATAGCTAACTGCGTCACAACTCAACCAAGGTCTTCCGACACAATTAAAACATGGGCAGTGTATGCGAACACTATCTGAAGCCTTTTCAAATGAAAAATCTAGAAAGCTGTTCAAATTATTTTGAAAATTGGTTGAAATCCGATCAGTTTCGTACATCCATCTTCTGTCCATTTTGTAAAAAAACTGCAATAATTCATTTCAAAGCAATTCAATAATATTGAAGTATAATCAAAAAAATATTTAGGTAAACGAAAATTGTTTACTTTATATAAAAGAATAACTGACACATTACTCTATATGAGAATCATATTAAGAAATACAACAAAATACAAGGTATATAAGAAAATAAGATACATAATTTCTAATGACTATATTCAAGGATTTCCCAATAAGGGGTGTGGGGTGTATGGGGGGGGGGGGGGGGTCGTCCGGGGGGTCGGAGGTGTCTAGGGGGTCGGGGGGTGTCTAGGGGGGTCGGGGTGTCCAGGTGGGTGGGCTGTCCGCGGGGGTGGTCAGTCTGTCCAATGGGGTAGGGGGAGTCCAGGGGGGTGGGTGGGCTGTCCAAGGAGGTGAGCGGGGTGTCCTGGGGTTGGGTGGGGCTGTTTGGGGGGGGGGGGTACAGGGTGTCCAGGGGGTGGGCTTTCCAAGGAGGTGAGCGGGCTGTCCGGGGGGTGGGGGTACAGGGTGTCCAAGGGGGTGCGGGGTGTCCAGGGGGTGGGCGGGCTATCCAAGGAGGTGAGCGGGGTGTCCAAGGGGTGGGTGGGGCTGTCCAAGGAGGTGAGAGGGGTGTCCAGGGGGTGGGCTGTCCAAGGAGGTGAGTGGGCTGTCCGGGGGGGGGGGGGGGGGGGGGCTGTCCACGGAGGTGAGAGGGCTGTCCGGGAGGGTACATGGTGTCCAAGGGGGATGCGTTGTGTCTAGGGGGGGGGGGGGGTGGGAGGGATGTCCATGGAGGGTGCGGGGTGTCTAGGGGGTGGGTGGGCTGTCCAAGGAGGTGAGCGGGGTGTCCAGGGGGTGGGTGGGGCTGTCCGGGGGGGTACAGGGTGTCCAGGGGGTGGGCTGTCCAAGGAGGTGAGCAGGCTATCTGGGGGTGGGCGGGCTGTCCAAAGAGGTGAGCGGGTTGTCCGGGGGCGGTACAAGGTGACCAAGGGGGGTGAGGGGTGTCCAGGGGGTGCGGGGTGTCTAGGGGTGGTGGGGCCGTCCGGGGGGGTTGGAGGTGTCCAGTGGGGCGGGGTGTGTCTAGGGGGGTCGAGGTGTCCAGGTGGGCGGGCTGTCCGCTGGGGTGGTCAGGCTGTCCAATGGGGCAAGGGGAGTCCAGGGGGGTGGGTGGGGTGTCCAAGGAGGTGAGCGGTGTGTCCAGGGGGTGGGGTCCCATTTAAATATAAATTTAGTGAAATATTAGTAGAAACATTTAAAATTAATTGTGGAATAGGATTTAAAGTGTATAAGTTAAAATGAAATATCAAATAAAAAAAATTGAATTTGAATATTGAATGTTTAAATTAAGTCTCGACCCAGATTAATTGTTTTACTGGGAAAAAAGAAGTGTCACTAGTTGTTTTTATGATTATATTCCATTACATCTCTAGTTTTAGGAGAAGTTTGTGTTTAATGACCAGGTTTAAAGTGTGAATGAAATGTCCTATAATTTTGAGTTACGAACTATGATATTTTTCACCAACGCACATTTTTGATGAGATATTGTGAGAGATACACTTTAAGGGAAGTCATTGAAATGTTGTATGATCGATGGATGACATGTTAATATTTACCTATAATACTGAAATTATGAAGCAAACACTATTTATATATTAGAAGCTGAGGGAGGTCATGGGAGAATAGGATAGAATTCTAGACTATTGAACTAGTATACCGACATCATGTGGTAGGATTTTTTTGGGGATTCCTATGAGATGAGTAACAGTCATGATTGAAGTACTGGTTTCTCGGGTTTCCTACAACAGTGTGGAAGAGGGGTCATTAAGAACATTTCATGTGATCATGACCCAATAGAGACTCAACCATGTGGAAGGATAGTCAACATGAAGTGTTTCTACTGGACCATTCCTCTAGCAGTGACTTGTGATAGACATATTCAAAAAAAAGTTTTGGAATTGTTTTAATAGATCAATATCATAAATGCAGATATATAAGTGATGTTTGATCATGTTGGTGATGTGGTGGTTGTGGTTGTGTCATCCATGCCATAATTACACTGAGAAATCAGTGTGTTCCTATTCCAAACAATGAGGTTTTATTACATGTCCATGGTTCATGAAATATCTATTATGTAAGACCTACCCACATGGAGAAGGGTGGAATACGATCTAGAGTGAGAGGTAAGATCAAAGTTGCCTCTACTAGTAAATCCTCTCATTTTTATACGGATGCATCACATGGATTCATATCCTCACATGTGGTGAAAATCCTATGTCTCATTATATTGTCTTCAATGAGTGTAATGATTCTAAAAATCTAAAAACGGAAATATTAGATAAAGAAGAAGAGGAACCTGATGGAGGTCGAAGATCCAAACTGGTCTGGTAGAAGAATCTCCAATACCGCCTAAATTGGATGCTGCTGCTCCCGTTTAGGGTTCTGTATCCGAATGGGGGAGAGGACGCGCGACTGGCAATTTGGGGGAAACTTGTGCCAACGGTTTTTAAAAACCGTTGGTATATGACTCCCCAACCACACCTATACCAACGGTTTAATAAACCGTTGGTAAAAACCTCCCCAACCACATTTTTTCCAACGGTTCTCATTGAACCGTTGGTAAAAATCACCTTAAACATATCATTACCAACGGTTCACTATAACCATTGGTAAAACCTTCTGTAAACCATCCTTTACCAATGGTTCTATGAAACCATTGGTATGTAAGTGTGGGGAAAAACCCACATTCCAGTTGTGAATGTTATATACTTATTTAAATCATGCTTCCAAAAAACCTGTAACATCTTTTCCACAAATTCATGCTCACATTAACTAATAAATTCAAGATAAAAATCATCATCTCACTAGGAAAATTACTTCTTAAAATATTTTCATTAATATCAGCTTAATCCATTAAAGATTGTGATATTTATCCATTGAATAAAAATAAAAAATTAATCTAAATAAAATTAAAATTCACCTCAGAACATATATTAATAGTACGTGACAATCGAAAGAAACTTACTTAACCTTCGAATAACTGATGTTACTATTATGTAGCATAAATGTTATTCTCACATGTGAGTTGTTTAATCTTACATTGCCTTTGAATCCCTAGAATTATTCTTATGATGACTCAAAATATTATTACATATTATGAAATTAACATTGCATAATACTATTTTAATAATGTACACCCTTTTCAGTTTATGAGGTTCTCTTACACAACTGTGAAAATTTGGAGTAAAAATTTTGTAGCACTGAGTTATTTTCACACAACACCAGTTTATTTTTCCACAGATCTGATATATTATAACAAACCAAAACATTATTCATATTTTAGAATATTTTACTCATATGTGTCTAAAACTCATCATCCATTCCTTGGTTGATGATATCTTAACCTGCAACATAGCATATAAACTCCACCCAATATATTCTCACGATGAAATGTAACCTCTATTATCCCATCTAATACATTTTGAGATCCCAACGCATGATAATTTTCAACCACATTCATGGTTATTTATAAGTTATTATTATGATCAAAATTAAGAAATAGATGTTACTATTATATACCTATAAGTTATTCTTACATATAACACACTTTTCCAAATCATCCTCATATGAAATTTTAATCTTATGTATGGTCTTATAAACTCATATCTGGCTACTTAAAACTATTAAAAACATAATATTAATCTTAAAGAAGAAACAAATAATTATTTATTTCTAATAATTATAGGCATATCATGGGATATATCAATAATCTTTCTCTATGGAACTCAATACACAATATTCAACTTAATTATCCTATTAATCTGATTTTGATGAACCTCCTAACAGTAACAACATTAAATATAATTTTTTTCCCAATATACAATTAATGAATTATCATAATAAAATATTATCATTTGGAGCATCTAATATTCAAATAAAAATTTCTCTTTAATGTAAGTCTAACGTCAATAATATATATAATAAATTACTTCTCAGAGTTTCTTGTCAATAATCTCAATACATTTTTTCCTCCAATCATCCCATCCATTAATATATTTTATTCATCATTTATCTTTACTCAAAACGTAGTGAAATTCTATCTTGGGTAGTTAAATGTTGTTATAACTCGCTCATCTCTTCACATGTTAACATTAGTACTTTTTAAAAACAAACATGAGACCTTATTATCCTGGGGTGAAACAATAAATGCCATAGGTTTTTTAATAAACATAAAGAAAATATATTTCAATATGTTCTCAAAAAATTTCTACTTATTCTCCCCCTTATTGATAACAAATAGAATGACGAAATCATATGTGGGTTATTAATAAATTAACTCTACATGCACTTAAGCAATAATAGGTGCAGAAAAAAGGAATGACTAATTAAATACTCAAAAATGTTCCTCACATCAATATATATATATTACTAATCATTATTATTTTAAATTAATTATATAATTACCCTATTAACTTTATAATTTATTGTTATAGTACAATTATATGATACATACCTAAACAATGTCACCCTCTAGAACTTTATATAATTTTCATATTCTTATAAATTAATAATTTTATATATATTTCTTAATTTATTTTCCTTTAAATGGGTAAATTATATCTTATCTTAATCAAGGATGTTATATTTAGTAAATTAAACCAAATATTCCTTTTTAAAAGCGTTAAAAAATTATGAAACTCAAGATTAGTTACCCACTCTTTTGTAAAATAATAACAGAAATCTGCATTCCATCTATCTTCCTACACGAATCACTTTTAATTCCCAACACACAAAGAAAAGAAATGAAATAAACACTGGAATAAGGTGGGTTCTCCAATGATCACAAATAAGGGACACTAGGTTTACTGTTACTTTTAAAAAAGGAAACTCTTTATGATTTACTCCTTAGTTATTAAAATAGTAGTCTCTATGAGAAGCATGGTTGTATTATATTTTAAGATTTCTTCTTGAGTAGGTTTATCTTTTTCATATAGTCTATGATAACACTTTAATTAATTTTTTCTTTATTCATTTGATTCTTCATAGCCTAATGTGTTTATGCTATTGCCATTCAAAATTTTAAACTATGTACATATTTATTGAACCTTCCACACAACTTATCCGGATTCTTAAAACCACCAAATATTTGAATCTTATCATTTTATTAGTATCCTTATTCATTCTAAGATATATATTCCACCAATCCAATACTCTTATTTATTTCATGAATTGGTTCTCTTTTTTGTAATTTTAGTTTACCTAGATTAACACCAATACTCTTGGAATTCTTATAATGGTTCATGGTGTGTCCCATATTACAACCTCAAATGTATCTTTTTTTCTTTGGTGTAGAATACATCTTGGACTTCTTGGGAATATCTTATCAAATATGCTTATTCAGCATATTACCCAAGGTAATATCCAATACTTTTCCCTCTTCAACCATTCATGTATTTTTTATTCTTTATTCTTTAATGTAATACGAATCATGATTGGTAGATATAAACAATCATTAATTATCATACTGATCACCTTTTTATCAATATCCATATAGATTTTTAAATATTTGAAATCAATTTGATATTAAAAAAATCATTTATATACTTTTTCTATACACTTTTTTGATGCATATTTACCCCACATGATCTAAGACTTATTTATCTTTCAAGAATTGAATTTTTATTCAAAAAATATAAATCCGATTGACTAAACCTTTCATAATACCAATAATATCCAATGAACCATGATTTATAACATTATAACACAATATTACTAATTTTTAATTATTTTTATTTGTGAAAACAATTTTCACATGGGAATATTTTTGGGAAAAATATTTCTTATTAATACACTATTCCCTTGATGTAATAGAGAGTTTATCTCACATTTTATTAACAAATATTTTCTTAAATTTTTCTTAGTAAGGTAAAATATTACTGTAAACAATATTATTATATATAAATTTTGCTTGTACAAGGGTATATTTTTTCTTTGAGAATTATATAAGTATTTCTCAAGATAACTTTATTGTCATCTATATAGTAGATTTTTTACTTTTAACACAAAGACCATCCTAAAAAATATGCATAAAAATAATCACTATCTCAGAATATTTTAAATAATATGCTTGCATCAATATCATATTTTTCAATTCTACTTCCATCCCAATACACTTTAGGATTAGATAATTCTCACGATCTTTAACAGACTCTGGAATTTCCTCAAAATCTTTTATAATAATATTCTCATACTTGTCACGATCAGAACATATCATGATGTTTCATTATAAAGAGTTACCATTATCCTTTATAATTATATTTTTGAAATTTAATTTATAATTATTGAAACAAGTGAAAACTATTTATTTTTCATCTAATGCAAAAAAATTATATTCATGTCCTTACTTGGATTTTTCCTCCTAGATTTCATTAAGTAAATCCTTCTCATCTCTAGAGAACCTTTTATCAGCCTTTATAGAATTTTAACATTTGACCTAAATCTATTTGGTGATATTTAGCACATCAATAAATTTTGTGGAAATTATCCATCTAATTTTCATATCATACTTCAATTTAGGTGTTTCCCCCTAAAATTATTTAAAATATCCAAAAAAAGAGGTAAATTATTCAAGAAAATATTGTATGGTTATTTTCAAAACCATATATGAATCATCATATATTTTATTTGTTGCATGATATTCCCCACTTGTAGTTGGTTTATCTAGATGAAAATCATGGTAAGAAAATTCTATTATCTCATCTACATGTAAAAAATACAAATATTTTGAGGTAGAATTATTTTTCTTCATCTCCCTCATAGATTTATTCACTAAAATTTCACCAATTATGTAAAATATTATTTCTATATGATTATAGAATTTGGATGTAATGTTTTCTTCTTATTTTCATGTGAGGCATTTATTATAATAAATAAATTATTTAACTATAAATATATAATTAAAATTTAACATTTTTAACCTTCAAATAATGGTTTATACACTTCTTATTTTCTCTTTAACGAAGCATTCGTAATTTATTATACTTCTATCTTAACAAAATTCTTCGAATATTTGATATATATTTGCATTATATTTTTTTGATAGGGAATTCATAAAATTCTTAAAATTAATACTTCATAAGTCATTTAGGAGAGATACTCAAAAAACAAATCAAAACTTTAATTTTATGAGAACCTATTAGAATCTAAAACATGAGGCTCTAATACCAAATGTGGTACCTTCTAAGATTGGTGTATCCATATTGAGTGTATAAGTGAATCAATTTAGATATATTATAAAAAATAAATCTTTTCACCATTTACCTACGCACTACTTAAATTGAAATAATCTCATACTATCATTTTTCACTCATCATACATTTATATAATAATAGAAGAAACACCAAACACACAGTATATTAATATTTATGAGGTTCATTAATTATGTGCGAGACAATCCTTGATATATGGTGTCTTTTACCCTATACATTGATTAATAGAGCCTTATAATCAGGAAAAAGTGAAGGGAAATGGAATAGTTTTGAATCCTTATACATAGAACCAGCAAGACTATAATATAAAAAACTAACCAGTTTTAGAAAATACTGGCATAAAATTCATTAGGGGTATTAGAATGAATCCAATCTGTTCTCCTCAACCAGATTTTTCTATATCCTCCATGACATATAATCAACTTTACAAGAAAATTTCATTAATAAATTTTATATTAGTTCTCACTTGTTGCAAAATTCTATATCTACCTTTATTTATTACTTGTAGAAAAATGTCTTCAGGACCATCAATTTTCTTATTATTTAAGAACTTAAAAAACTAATATTTTAAATAGAAATAATGTTATTTAATTTTTCACACACTCATTTATCTTAACCATTATAATACTCAGAATTATCACTTCGTCGGTCTCTCCAAATAAATTATATTATAAATTACCATCGTATTTATAAATTTAGAATAATCATGTGGTTAATATTTCCCCATTTGAGTATAATAAATTCATTATATCTAATTTCAAGTTATTTATATTCAAACTCCATATATTATTAATCAATAATTATCCTAAGTAATCATCATATATTTTTTATCCATTCATGTACGAAAATATTTTTATTTAAACCTCCTCCAATTTAATTTAAATATTTCCCTATTAAATTATTAAGTGGATATAAAATTCATCATTCCTTCAAGATTATATGTAACCCATAATATATTTTCCATGTTTGTTTTCTCACATGTAATGATAATATTGTAGTTAAAATATTTATCTCACAATATAAATTCAATCTCTAAATATTAATATCATTCTCAACTTGAATAATAGATTAATAAGTTGAGAACAACGATGTTAATTTATTAATGGAATATAAATAATTGCATGATTTATTCTTATGATTCACTTGAAAACATATTTTGATCCTACCTGACACTAATATGTACCTTGCGTAGACATTTAAAAATTCATGTTTCTCGTGTCAAACAACAAAATTATTCTTAAATGGGAACAATCTACTCGTATGTAGTGTTTAGAACCTCGATATTATTATTATATTGACTCAACATAATCTTAAAATGTGAAAAGTTAATCCTTATCATGATTTGTTTAATCTTATGAAACCTTTGGAAATTTTGATTTACTCTTATGTAGATGTGAAATTTTCAATTAATCATCCATAGATCTGAGTTATTTTGATCTAGAGTTAGTTAAATATTTTATAAATATATGTCATTAAATCAAACCTACATGTTAATACTACATGAGTAAAGTTTAATAATATATATTAATAATGTAACATGCGTGTAAAGACCCGTAAAATTCAAGGGAATTTTTTTCTAAATTTTCTTTAAAATTTTACAAGAACGCAGTTTCTAACGGAACCTGATTCCGAGGCCCGGTGTGCCCGGAATCATTTTCCGAAGTTTGGCTCGGGTACGTTCAGTGAACGAACAAGCGGGAATTTCTATCTTTTGAACCGGTGCTCGGAATCAAAATTCTGAGGGCACCGATGGAACCGTAGCGCCGGTAATTTCTTAGGAACACTTGTTCCGCAGTTTCATTTTATCGAGTTTGGAAGTTAGTTTTCGGGGGTTTTTTAATTAAACTAAATAAAAATATGTGTTTTCTATATTTTTATTTGAAGTGGTAGTTAGAACCTCCAAGGGGAGGTTAGTGGAGGGTCCCACCCGCACATAACCCCCCTTGGGTGGATGTTATAAGGTGGGGACCACATGAGTATCAAACCCCCTTAACCCTCTTAACTCTTGAACTCTCCATTTATGTGGATGAAACTCTCTCTTATTAAATGAGTCTCTCCACCTCCCTCTCATTAAATTTGACAAATTGAGATATTTAATGATGTTAGTTAATTTAAATTTCAAACTCTTGAAATTCATAAGCTTTTTTGTGTTAATAAAACAAGTTAAGAAATTATTTTATTTGGGTTGTAGTTTAGTTGATTGGGAGCCTTGGAGAAAAAGCTTAAGAAGTCTTGAGTTTCTTCTTTCTCTACGACGAAGAACACGAAGAACGTCTCTTCCGCCACTAAAGTACGACGACGTCACCGTTGAACGCTAGTCCACCAATGACGAGTACCCTTCTTCCTTTCCGACGCATGAGCATGAGAATTGGGAGTGTGTGACGAACACGATAATCGAGGAATCGATATCTGCCCTTTTTCCGAGATCGTCAACGAATGACAATTACGAGGTAGGGGTTTTATTTATTTATTTTGTTCGTGAATACCAACTTGACGATATTCATGGATTAAAACCAATTGTTATCGAATAACGCGAGGGGGCCGGACCGCACAAACAAGACCGACCCTCCTCCTTATTTCATGATTGATTCCTTTGTGGTTTGGTACGGGAAGGCGTGGTGCCATCGCACCACGTGAAATCAAGCGAGAGGAAAATGTGCGGTGCCGTCGCGCCGCGCCGCGAATTAGACCAAGGACGCGACGCCGTCGCACCGCGCCGCGAATTAATCCAAGGACGCGATGCCATCGCGCCGCGTCAGAGACACCCGAAAATACCGCGGCCGGTTCCGGGGCCGCGGCGGAGGGGCGCGGCGTCGTCGCACCATGCCGGACGAAAAGGGCCGCGACCAGTTCCGGGCCACGGCGGAGCAAGGTGACCAGCGGCCGGAACGGGCCGCCGGCGTCAGAGCTGGAAGGGGACCGACCATCGCCGGTCCCGTTGAGCAGGAACTGGCCGGCCAGGTTGGGCCGGCCGGATAGGGAGGAGCCGGGGGAATTAATTCCCCCGACCGGACTTCAAACGGCCCCCATAAATGGGGGGGGGGGGTTGTAGTTACACCAGGGGGTAGGCGCCCCCCTCCCCATTGCCAACGGCTCGGCCTTCGGCCGAGCTGGCAGTGCGTTGGGCGCGCTGTGCCTAGCCGGGCCGCCCGCCTTGCTGGTCCGGGCCGACCTGGACCGGGGCGGGTCGACCCGGTTCGGGCCGACCGGGGGGGTCATGGGCCGGGTCGATCCGGGCCCGAAACCCCCGTTTTCGGACCACTTTCAGTCAAATGACCATATCTTGGGCTATGTACCTCTGATAGACACACCATCAGTTGCGTAGCGATCCTTGGAACGAGTCGGTCTTTTTGGTATATCGCACTCAAGGTTTGAGAATACTTTGGGTTCGTCCGGGTTGGTTCGGATACGAAACCAACCGGGCCCTCAGAGCGGAAACACTTATATCTTGAGCTCCGGACGTCCGATTGACGTTCCATCGACTTTGTTGGATTCCTCTAAGTGAGACGGAACTTTTGGAATACTTCTCCTGAGTTTTGGATGCAGTTGGATAGTGGCCGGGTTGGTTTTTAGCCGAAATCCAACCGGGCCCCTAGAACAGAAAAACTGATATCTTTCAGATCGAACGTCCGTTTGACGAACCGTCAGCGGCGTTGGTGATCACGTTGAGAAACAGACCTTATGAGTATACCCTATGAGAGTTCGAGGTACAGTTGAGATACGGCTGGAATGGTTCGCATACGAAACCAACCGGTCCCCTGGGATGAAAAGGCTAATAACTCACAGACCGGACGTCCGATTGACGGACCATCTATTGCATAGAGACCTCTATGATGAGGCAGTCCTTTGAGATACTTCTTCGCGGGACTTTGAGATACTTGGAGTATCGACCTGTAGCTCATGGAGAGGACCCTCCAAGAGACGAGCGTGCAGAGTACAGAGACCGTGTAGCCGACTGAGACCTGACGACTGCTTGACCGACTCAAATTGGAGTGAGTCGACTAGCCCAGTGGACGGAGCACTACATTGTGAGGTACAGACCCATGGCGGACAGAGCACTACCTGTGTGATAGTGCAGACCTGCGGTACTCATCCGGAGAGTACCTCAGCAGGCTACTAGGGGGTGTGCACTACTGTGTTTGGGTGACATACCTCGGCGGGAAGCACTACTGTGTTTGGGTGGCTGACCCGCGGTACTCGACAGGAGGAGTACCTCAGCAGTCTTAGGTTAGTGAGCAGTACCTCAGAGTCATGACAGGACCACTGTACACTCCAGAGACGGGGCTTTTCAGCAGTTACGGTTTCGATAATGGAAATCCTTGTTTGAGCTGAGACTTTTGACCTTTGTTTTTACCTCATGATTGAGATGGATCACTTGATAACTTAGGTATATGTATGGTCATATACATGGGTAGTGGTTATCCGTGGATTTCATGATCTTTGTGTTTTCTCGTGATTGAGATGGGTTACTTGATAACTTAGATATATGTATTGGCATATACCAAAGTAGAGGTTATCTGTTGAGATCTTCTTTGTGGTTATCCTTGTTGGTTTTAGTGAGACCTTGAGGGTCTTGGGGTCCCTACTGAGTATCAATATACTCACCCCTGCACGGGCTATGCCCGCACCTCGTTGTGTTGGTTGTAGACGACGGGCAGTGCTGACTGAGGCCGAGTGTTCGAGGACTAGACGGTACCCGGAGGTGGACTACAAGACGAGTCAGTACCCGGAGGTGGACTACACAAAAATTCAGTATCTGGAGGTAGACTTCACGGCGAGATGACACACGGAGGAGGTTGACGGGCGAGAGCGTTGTGGAGGCTATCTGTACCTACCCTTCAGGTAGGATCCGAGGAGGATGACCCAGGAGCTGCTTCCTTTCCCTCCAGCTGTTTTTTTTCTGTTGTACTTTGTTCAGTTGTAGTTGTACTTTCTTTTGGGTTTGTATTCTGGCCCATTTACCTTTCAGCAATTCTCTTTGTACTTAGTGTTTTACTTCCTCTTGTACTCTGTGGTGTTTTGTTTACTTTTATAAATGCAATGCCTTCCCAGTTATCGGGATTTACGCCTTTGGTGCTAGTCGCCAGCCCCTAGCCTATGGAAGGCGGGCTTGGGGTATTCATGGCACGGGCCCCGAGGACGGGTCGTGACAAATTGGTATCAGAGGAGTCAGTTCTACCGCAGAACTTATAACTATGATGTTTTCTTTCTGTGAAGAAATAGTGTTAAGAGTACCGAGTGTGGTTTTCAGTTCATGGAGTCCAGTGCTGGTGCGGGCGGCCGACGTATCCATACACCAGGACCCTGACAACTGACTTCATACTTTGTGCACGAAAACACTGATTGCATGTGTGTTTTCAAAGGTTTTCCCATTAAATATCATCTCAAACTAGGTCACCTCACCAGGTATAATCGTTTGACTGTGTCACGTTGTTTCTTTCAAGATGCCTTTTCTCGGACGACCAGCTAGAGCCCAGAGAGATGTGTGTGCTGACAGCCTATCGAGCGACGAGGCTTCGGTACAGGGCCCTTTTGCAGTTGAGGCACCAGCGGAGGCACCAGCGGTACTACCAGATGTTGAGCCACCGATGCCACCAGCCCCAGCAGTAGGCGATGCACGCCACTTGAGTGCGCTGCACGAGTTCCATCACCAGAGGCCACCCAGGTTCCGGGGAGAGACGGACCCGCAGGCGGCTGAGGTTTGGCTGGAGGCTGTGGTGAGAGTCTTCAAGCTAGTGGGGACGCCTGCAGACTTCATGGTGATCTTTGCTGCTAGCCTTCTTCAGGCAGCAGCAGGCAGGTGGTGGAGCCACTTGTTCCAGTTTTGCGACGGGATGACCTTCTCATGGGAAGACTTCGAGACCTTCTTCAGGGTGGAGTTTTTGCCAGTAGCTCTACACCCCGAGCATTTACAGGAGCTTCTGCCTTTGCCGCGTGTTTTTTGATCAGTAGTTGAGTCATCTGTGGGCAGTAGACAGATGATGCAGAGGTCCAGGAGGACCAGACTAGCAGTTGGGCGATCTCGGGTTTTTTGATCGGTGGTGCGGGGCACCCGGGGTGGGGTCAGAGCCAGGCGTGCCAGAAATGGATAGTGTTACTCATGCGGAAGAAAGGGTCACCTGGCACGTGACTATCCGACTCCTCATACAGTTGATCCGCAGTCTTTGGAGGAGCCACTGAGACAGAAGCAGCGGCTGGTTCTTGAGCAACAGCCGAGCATTGGACAAGGCAGTAGAGCTCCGGGAGCAGGTAGACAGGAGCAGAACTAGTGGATACGTCCCTTGTACTTCTAGTTCCATGTTGCTATTGTTTTCGTGTCTTTGTACTATGAGCTGCAATAATAAAAAGTCACTTATCTTTGTTTTCTATCCTATCCTTTTGTTTGGTTGATACTGAGTGGTCCCGGTTAAACTGTTGACTTGACCCTCACTTTCGAGATTTCTACTGGAGGAGACCCAGTGACCTCACACTGATGCCGACAGTGTGACTCGACCCTTGGAGGCGAGAGTGACAGTTGGATCTCTTAGTAGTTACGTTGAGGCCTTACGATGTCATCCATTGCATGAATGCATCATTCATGTCAGGATTGACTGCATTAGGCAATGGGCGTGGTTCATCTAGGCGATGCGACCGAGTTTCTCTTTTCGGAAAAGGAGAAATTTTAGAAGCTATTTTAGATCTTATGCAAAGGAGGAACAGATCATCCAGGAGAAGATGAAGACTGAACAGTGCAGTAAAAAAAAGGAAACCGGCTCCAGTCTTAGAGACTCGAGCGTGTTAAATGTTAAAGAAGAGGAAGCTTAAAGGAGAGATGAGTCTGCGAAGTAGCAGACGTGGAGGCAGAGCTAGGAGGGTAGGATGAGGTGGTGTACATCTTAACATGCTACAACCACCCACCTTAGTTATCCCCGCCAGGCTCAGGGAGCTGGAGAGCGGAGGAAGAGTGTGGATGCATGAGGTCAACGAGTGTGACCCAATGGCTCTAAAAAAATGATTCAAGGGACATTCTGTGTCCACTACTAGCTGCTGTAGTAATAGATGTCGATATGAATCATTCCTCGCTTTCACAAATCTTGTCCCAGACCTAGAGTTTCTGGTAAGCCGTGGACTTGACCCTCACGTTTGAAGATACCTTGGGAGGATACTCGATAATCACACTTACGCCGACGGTGTGGTCAGACCCTCGAGGCAAGAGTTTCGGTTCGAATCTCTTGGTGGCAGCGTCGAGGCCTTACGACATTAGTTTGAGTATGAAATGGGCTATAACTGTTCATACTCAAATTGACAGTTTTAGGAAAATGTAGGGAAGGGGTTTCCTTGGTTGGAGAAAAGGAAACCCCAGGCAGCACAGAATAAACTCTTTCACAGGAGGGTGCGACCGATCACTCTTCAGTCAGTCAACCTTACCCTCGTGGCAGCAGTCGTTTTGAGTTCTAGTTCTAACAGGAATTGGAGACCTCTAGAGTTCGATGATGATGATCACGTCCTTATACGGGTCTCACCTCGATGAGGTTTACGGAGATGTGGCCAAGGTGGCAAGTTATCTCCAAGGTTCAATGGACCTTTCTAGGTCCACAGATGGGTATGCGAGGTGGTTTACCGCATGACCCATCCACCTCAGTTGCACCAGGTGCACGATGACTTCCACGTATCTCAACTGAAGAGATATATGCTCGATCCTTCGCATATCATCGACCATGATGAGCTGGTCAATGGAGATGAGGTGTTTTTCATGGAGGTTCCAGTGGGGATCGAGGATTGACAGGAGCGGATCCTACGAGGACGATCGATTCCTCGGGTGCGCTTTCTCTGGCAGTACGGGAACCTCCGGGTGAGCACATGGGAGCGGAAGGCTCAGATGCGTGCTCAGTACCGCTTTGTGACCCTAGTTTGTGTTGAAGCTTTACGGGGACGTAAAACCCGGTGGTGGGAGTACTATAAAGACCCGTAAAATTCAAGGTAAATTTTTTCTATTTTTTTTTTGGAATTTTACAAGAACGCAGTTTCTGACGGCACCTGATTCCGAGGCCCGGTGTGCCCGGAATCATTTTCCGATGTTTGGCTCGGGTACGTTCAGTGAACGAAAGAGCGGGAATTTCTATCCTTTGAACCAGTGCTCGGAATCAAATTCTGAGGGAACCGATGGAACCATAGCGCCGGTAATTTCTTAGGAACACTTGTTCCGCAGTTGCGTTTTATCGAGATTGGAAGTTAGTTTTCGAGGGTTTTTAATTAAACTGAATAAAAATATGTGTTTGCAATATTTTTATTTCAAGTGGTAGTTAGAACCTCCAAGGGGAGGTTAGTGGAGGGGCCCACCCGCACATAACCTCCCTTAGGTGGATTTTATAAGTTGGGGCCCACATGAGTATCAAACCCCATTAACCCCCTTAACTCTTGAACTCTCCATTTATGTGGATGAAACTCTCTCTCATTAAATGAGTCTCTCCACCTCCCTCTCATTAAATTTGAAAACTTGAGATATTTAATTAAATGAGTTAATTTAAATTTCAAACTCTTGAAATTCATAAACTTTGTTGTGTTAATAAAACAATTTAAGAACTTATTTTATTTGGGTTGGAGTTTAGTTGATTGGGAGCCTTTGGAGAAAAATCTTAGGAAGTCTTGAGTTTCTTCTTTCTCTACGATGAAGAACACGAAGAACATCTCTTTCGCCACTGAAGTACGACGACGTCACCTCCGAACGCTCGTCCACCAACGACTAGTACCCTTCTTCCTTTCCGATGCATGGGCATGAGAATTGGGGGTGTGTGACGAACACGACAATCGAGGAATCGATATCCGCCCTTTTTCCGAGATCGTCAACGAACGACAATTACGAGGTAGGGGTTTTATATCTTTATTATGTTCGTGAATACCAACTTGACGATCTTCGTGGATTAAAACCAATTGTTATCGAATAACACGAGGGGGCCGAACCGTACAAACACGGCCGACCCTCCTCCTTATTTCATGATTGATTCCTTTGTGGTTTGGTACGGGAAGGCATGGTGCCGTCGCACCATGTGAAATCAAGCGAAAGGAAAATGCGCGGCGCCGTCGCGCCGCGCCGCGAATTAGACCAAGGACGCGATGCCGTCCCGCCGCGCCGCGCCGCGAATTAGACCAAGGACGCGATGCCATCCCGCCATGCCATGAATTAATCGAAGGACGCGATGCCATCACGCCACGTCGGAGACACCCGAAAATACCGCGGCTGGTTCCGGGGCCGCGGCGGAGGGGCGCGGCGTCGTCGCGCCCGGTTCCGGGCCGCGGCTGAGCAAGGTGACCGGCGGCCGGACCGGGCCGCCGGCGTCGGAGCTGGAAGGGGACCGGCCATCGCCGGTCCCATTGAGCAGGAACCGGCCAGCCAGTTCGGGCCGGCCGGACAGGGAGGAGCCAGGGGAATTAATTCCCCCGACCGGACATCAAACGGCCCCCATAAATGGGGGGCCGCAGTTACACAAGGGGGGCAGGCGCCCCGCCACCTTTTCCAATGGCTCGGCCTTCGGCCGAGATGGCAGCAAGCTGGGCGCGCTGTGCCCAGCCGGGCCGGGCTGACCCGGAGCGGGGCGGGTCGAACTGGTTCGGGCCGACTGGGGGGGGGGTCTCGGGCCGGGTCGGTCCGGGCCCGAAACCCCCATTTTCGGACCACTTTCAGTCAAATGCCCATATCATGGGCTACAGACCTCCGATCGACGCACCGTCAATTGCGTAGCGATCCTTGGAGCGAGACGGTTGTTTCAGTATATCACACTCAAGGTTTTGGAATACTTTGGGTATGGTCGGGTTGGTTCGGATACGAAACCAACCGTGCCCTCGGTGAGGAAACGCTTATATCTTGAGCTCCGGACGTCCGATTGACGTGCCGTTGACTTTGTTGGATTCATCTAATTGAGATGGAACTTTTGGAATACTTCGCCTAAGTTTTGGATGCAGTTGGATAGTGGCCGGGTTGGATTGTACCCGAAATCCAACCGGGCCCCTGGAACAGAAAAACTGATATCTTTCAGACCGGACGTCCGTTTGACGAACCATCAGCAGCATTGGTGATCACATTGAGAAACGGACCCTATGAGTATACCCTATGAGAGTTAGGGGTATAGTTGAGATACAGATGGATTGGTTCGCACACGAAACCAACTGGTCCCCTGGGACGAAAAGGCTCATAACTCACAGACCGGACGTCCGATTGACGGACCGTCTGTTGCGTAGAGACCCCTATGATGAGGCGGTCCTTTGAGATAATTCTTAGTGGGACTTTGATATATTTGGAGTATCGACCTGTAGCTCATGGAGCGGACCCTCCCAGAGACGAGCGTGCGGAGTATGGAGACCGTGTAGCCAACTGAGACCTGACGACTGCCTGACCGACTCGACTTGGAGTGAGTAGACTAGCCCAGTGGACGGAGAACTACTTTTTGAGGTGCAGAACCATGGCGGATGGAGCACTACCTGTGTGACAGTGCAGACCCGCGGTACTCGTCCGGAGAGTACCTCAGTAGGCTACTAGGTGTTGTGCACTACTGTGTTTGGGTGACATACCTCGGCGGGAAGCACTATTGTGTTTGGGTGGCTGACCCACGGTACTCGACAGGAGGAGTACCTCAGCAGTTTTAGGTTAGTGAGCAGTACGTCGGAGTCGTGACAGGACCACTGTACACTCCAGAGACGGGGCTCTTCAGCAGTTACGGTTTCGATAATGAAAATCCTAGTTTGAGCTGAGACTTTTGACCTTTGTGTTTACCTCATGATTGAGATGGGTCACTTGATAACTTAGGTATATGTATGGGCATATACTTGGGTAGTGGTTATCCGTTGATTTCATGATCTTTGTGTTTCCTCATGATTGAGATATGTTACTTGATAACTTAGATATATGTGTGGGCATATACCTAAGTAGAGGTTATCTGTTGAGATCTTCTTTGTGGTTATCCTTGTTGGTTTTAGTGAGACCTTGAGGGTCTCGGGGTCCCTACTGAGTATCGTTATACTCACCCCTGCACGGGCTATGCCCGCACCTCATTGTGTTGGTTGCAGACGACGGACAATGCTGACCGAGGCCGAGTGTTCGAGGACTGGACGGTACCCGGAGGTGGACTACACGACGAGTCAGTACCCGGAGGTGGACTACACAAAAAGTCAGTATCTGGAGGTGGACTTCACAGTGAGACGACACACAGAGGAGGTTGATGGGCGAGAGGGTTGTGGAGGCTATCTGTACCTACCCTTCAGGTAGGATCCGAGGAGGACGACCCATGAGCTGCTTCCTTTCCCTCCAGCTGTTGTTTTTTTCTATTGTACTTTTTTTAGTTGTAGTTGTACTTTCTTTTGGGTTTGTATTCTGGCCCATTTATCTTTCAGCGCTTCTCTTTGTACTTAGTGTTTTACTTCCCCTTGTACTCTATGGTGTTTTGTTTACTTTTATAAAGTCAATGCCTTCCCAGTTATCGGGATTTACGCCTTTGGTGCTAGTCGCTAGCCCCTGGCCTATGGAAGGAGGGCTTGGGGTAGTTAGGGCACGAGCCCTGAGGACAGGTCGTGACAATGCATTTCTTAGGTGATGACATATAAAGATACAACATTACGTATTAACTTGATTCAACATTGTTTTCTAATGTAATGCATCCTCTGCTAACCCATTTGATACATTATGAGATCCAAATAGAAATTATGTTTCCTTAAAACATAGTCTCAATCCCTTATCATTATAATCTACTAGTTTAACTTATATAACTACTTATGAACTCAATTTTACTCTTAATTATCTTCAAGTTATTCTGATATAACACTTTTTTTCTAAATCATAAATATATTTAATTCAAAACCTAACTCTTTATTTACTTAGTAGTTGGGGTATGGCTTAGTGGTAAGCACCCCATAATCCTACATTAAAAATGGGGGTTCGAAACCCATTGGGCGCAGATACTGTAGCAGTAATGTAGTAGTGGCGGAACTGTAGATCAGCGGGTACTGTAGTGGTGGCATGGCACTGTAGCAGCGATGGTACTGTGCGGGTAATGTAGCAGCCGGGTTACTATTCACAAAATGGCAATTGGGCCAAAAAATTGGGGCTACGGGCTATGTAATGGGTTACAAGCCCATTGGGCCTTCGGGCTATGTAATGGGTCTCCCTATACCCAGTTAAAAGAGGTCTTTGATTTTCTTTAATAATAAAACGAGGCTTCGACACCAACCTAAAAAAAATTCAAAACCTAATTCTAGACTTCTTTATTAATCTTAAAATTCCTATAACTACTAAATATATTTTTTATATTAGATATTAAGTAAAATAATATTATTATCCTTTTCCAATATTTATAAAGATATCATTACATCTATAATATTTATTATTCACTGAACTCTTCATTTCCTACTTAGCTTAATTGGATTATTACCCAAATTTACCACATGAACCTACAAACATAAAAAAATTTAATTTCAACTAGCTTTTCCATTCAATAATAGATAGATAGTATTCATGAAATATAATAATTTAAAACATCTCATATACATGTATCATTATTAAGTTAAATTTTATTTTTAATGATATACTACCTTCATGAAGATATATAAATAATAAAATCATCTAGATGCATCTCAATAATCCCAATTAATTACTTCCTCCAATATTTCCATACATGGAGAAATTTTTCTTTATAATTCAACTTCAATGAATATATATTTATATTCTTTATTGGATACTTTAATCCTATTTCAAAAATCTCATCACAATACATATTAAAATAATTAATTATGGAAAAAATACAACACCTAATTATTTAAAGGACTAACATCAATACTACATTATTTTACATGACATATTTTATTCTATTTTTGGGTATAAAATTTATAACTGTTAATTTCTTACATTATTATAAAAATCCAAGTATATTTTATATATTTTTTATTGATAAATAATGATGAATCTCCCAAAAACATGTTATATTTTTATTTAAAATAAATCTTATAAAGTTTTGTGTATTTTAGAGGAAGTGAAAAGTATTTTTATTTGGGAAATAATTACCATTTATTGGTTAATAATTTGACATCATTTTTTATTTCGTGGGTTAGAAAATATCTGAAACATATGTATTCATTCTCATATATGATTAAGATGAGATTAATTTCTACCATTAATAAAGAAAATTTTGGAGCTTTATCCAATTTTTATTCTATGAGGTTGAAAAATTGGAAGTCTTTGTGAATTCACCCATTTTATAAAGATGCTTTTACGAAGGAAAGAAAATTACATTATTCTTTCACATGTAGAGAAAATTATGAATTTGGGAAAATTTTGATATTGAATGAATCCAAAATCATTAATTTCTACACAGAGAAAAACAAAATCCTGGTTCTAAACATGGTTTATGTAAAAATAATGAGGATCACATTATTTCTAGAATGAAAATGTATTTTTTTATTGAAGGAGTTTTTGAGAATATCCTTAAAAAATATCAAGGTATAATTAAGACAATGTTGTTGTCTATAAAAGATATGAAATTATAAATCCTAAAATGACCCAATTTTAATGTTTTTGATTTTTTTTGGAAACCATGGTATTGAGAGTGAATTCATTGTTTAAAATAGCACATTGTTGTATAGAAGTACACATTCTGGTATGATAGATTTATTTACATTTTTTAGATTTCAAGATCTCTTCACATATAAATATATATGATTTTTTATGATATTAAATAAAATATTAAAAGTATTTATAGATGTTTTAAACCAATATTAATAGTAGGATTGAATATTTGAATTTTGTAATGAAATGATATATGTCTTTAATTAGGGAAACAAGTTTGAGGGTTAAGAGAAAGTTTGAAAAATATGAGTGGATATTACAAAGAGATATATTACATAAAATAGAGGAAAATTCACTCTCATTGACACATAAAGGAAAAGGGGAAGGCGGAATAAATCTATATGATGAAGAAAAATCTTATTGCTATACCAACAATGGTATTATACTCATATACGTTTTTCTAATAGGGGTTAAAGTGTTCACTTTCTTTGATAGTGATTTAAACTTTTTAATGTAAGAAATGATTTTTAAAAAGTATAAGGAGATTCAATCCTTGATGGATAGTGAGTTAAGTCTATATATATATAACCATTTTGTTAAATTTTTTTGTAACATGAACTCCTCATCATTGTACTCTCATTTTATATTACTATGTTTGGGAAACCATGTAAAATTAGTTATGTCATTCAATTTTCTACTTTGACACTCGGTGGGGAATTGATATGTTCAATTAATAACTATGGAATGATATAATTAAAGGTATTTATTTTAAATTATATTGACCTAATTCATCCCTTCCTCCTCTCGTGGTATTATTTCAGGCATGAAAAATGATTAGTATTAAGGAAAAGGTTCATTTACCCAAGAGTATTCTCTCTTCAATGTATATAATACTGGTTTTCAGTCACATGGGAATTATAATAAAATTTATATATTAATATAAATTATGTAAGAATAATATGAAGAAATATTGTATATCACTTTTAATGAACATATATATGGATTTTATGTATGTAATTTCAATAAATAAGGATAGTGGTGTGCTTACATACAAATATCCTAAAGAATAGTATATTGTATGCAAAATATTAAATGTTTGTGGGATAATTTTTTACAATATGATTTATATGAATGTGATATCCTAAAACACTTCAATGTTTATATTGTAATTGTTAAAAAAAGTATACTAATGTTACTTGAATGTAAGATAAGTAAAACTATAAACTTTTTAATATGTAGTAGAATTATAGAATTATTCTAAATAATTTTTATGATACATCATTTTAATATTTAAATATAATTATAGAGGGAATTAACGGGCTCAGTTAGATTCTTGAGTATGTTAATATTATAAATAATTTTTTGAGAGGGTTTTCACCTCACATAAATCTAAATGATTCAATGATTGTGGAGAAGGATACCAAGGTGGAATCACTATAAACATGAAAATAATCCTTATATTATATAAGATGATGACAATTTAAAATGATCATGTAAAAAAACATTCCGAAGTCTAAGCTATATTAAAGGTTCTAAAAAAAGAATAATATAGATGATAGTATAGAAGAAAAATAAGATAATGTGGTGATTCTATTCCATTTCCTCATACCTAAATAGAACAGAATGAATATTTAAAGGAAATATTATTCATATTATTTTAATTTTTATAGGCCATGAACCATTATATGAATCACCATAATAATTTTCAAGATGATAAATCAAATTATCCACAAATAAAAATATTGATGGTGTCCCTTAAGTGTGTGAAATAAAAAGGAAGAATAATGAATTATTAACATAAGAGGAAAATATTGTTCTCCTAATAATGTAATGAATCTGGGAAAATTAATGTTGGGGGTGAATAAGGAATAAAAATACCATAGTCATTAAGTTCTTTTGGATACAATTGACAAACAACAATTTATGGATGAAAGTGAATGTGAAAAAGATGATGTTGAGGGAATTTTTTACCTCAAAATAAAATTGGATAATAAAGTAGAGGAGGCTGATTCTTTAAGAGATAGAAGGAATACATATAATGTGGTGGTGTGCAACTATGAAATATATATACAACATCAACTAGAGGAGAAATATGAGAAAAAGGACAAGATAAAAAAGATTAAAGTTGGTAAATCAAAGGACTTAGAGAAAGTGGTCGACCTCATCCTCAAGTGATAATAATTTTAAATTTTTTATTTTAAAAAGAAAATAAATAATAGGTTTGAATAGATTAAAGATATTTAATGATAAATTATTTACATGAAGTGTAATATTTATGATCAATAAATATCTTTGAGTCCCTTGATGACTTCGTAGAGTTGGATTATATTGGTAGTTGATAATGTTAAGGAGAGACATGGATTTACCTCAAAGGAGGTTATGTATTGTATTGAACAATATCAAATCACTCATAAAAGGGTATATATAGAATGTGGTTAAATTTTTTTTTGAAAAGATAAAATTTTTATAAATAAAATAATCCACTTAAATAAGGTGGAGTATTTATTTGGTTGGGACATAAAAAATAACAATAGAAACAATGACGTTACAAAATAATACCCCAAAAAGTAGGTATAATTTTTATTGAATGATGTGGTATGAAATAATTTCTATTTTATAGCAACGAGTTACATGAAAAACAAAAGAAATGGATACATGTGAGTATAATTGAATACTCTCAGTTTATCTCTCATTTATAATTTTTTTGGTTTTATTTTTATGAGTATAAATTCATGTATTTTCTATCATGAGTGAAAATTTGTATGCCATGGGATATGAAGAGTATTGAAAAACATTTCTCAAAGATCCATTAAATAGGCTAAAAAGAAAAAATATGTATGTATCTTTATAGAATGAGGAAAATACTTAATATTTGAGATATTATCATGACTACTAACCATATAAATAATTAAGAAAACATGTTTGTATAAAAAATTGGTCAATATGGTTTAATTGTAAAAAGCATTTATTTAAAGAAATAAATTAATCTACAATTTTAATTTTCATTAATAGGTGTACTAACTATATAGTAGGAAGAAGGAATATTTTATAATAAATAAAATAGAAAAAGGAGGCATAAAGTTTTGACCAATAAAGTCCTAATGAGAGTTAGATATAGTAAGAGAAATATTAAAAGTATTGATATGAGTAAGATGAATGTCTTGGATTTTTAATGTATTGTTCACAATATCTTATTTGTAAACCAATATTGTGGATAACAACATGATGTTGATTTCACATAGAATACACGTTCTATTAATAGAAAAAATGAGTAAATCCTGAAAAAATGCAATTAGTTGAAATAAAGTATATATCTTTTTAGAGGACAAAATTACTCATGTTTTCATTATTATGAGGATAAAAATAAGTTACGACATAAATAACTTACAAATTAAAACCCAAAATATTTAGAAGAATTGATTATATATGGAGGTGAATGATATATTCACAAAATAACAAAAGATCACACTCATATATGTGAATTTTTATAAAAGTTAAATATCATTTTAAAGTGATATAAGTTAAAAGATAAAAATTCCGGAAGTTTGATTGAATTGGTTTATGTGGATGTTTGTGGAATGATTATAACACTGTGAAAATTTAGAATATATTTCTTCTCAATAAATTCTATGTGTTATATAGCTTGTGATGAACACAACACCAAGAATAAGTGAATTGTGATTTATTATAATAGAAAATATGATATATTAAAATTAAATTAAATGATACATTATTTTTAAAATAAACGAATTAATAATAATAAGTGAAACTTCAATCATATTTTTCTTAACATAGACGTATTTTTTACAATATTTGTAGTATTATATATTATTTATTAAAAAGTGAATTTTGTTTTATTTATATCATTAAATGTATGGGAAATTATTTTTTATCTATATAAATATGAATAATATTTTATTAATTTATTAAAAAATGGTTTGATATAAAGAAAAATATTTTATGGAAAAACAATATATATTTTTAAAAACTTATATTTTTTATAAGAAAAAAGTTTTTTTATTTGCATAAATTAAGTTATATAATTTTGATGAATGGTTTTAATGATATGTGTAGCTAATATATTCAATGAGATGAATTAATATTTACTTATACATTCCAACTATACAGGGTGTGAGAATAAAATCATTTTTATGCTTAAGGATACATTTTTATTCCTAAAATGGGTTTTATGCATTTTTTGGGTTGATATTAGAATTAATTTTATAAACTTTTTTCAATTTAATATTTTAAAATGTAATTTATATTTGGACTAACCATAATAAATATTGTTTATTATAGTGAACTAAAATTTTATCCATAATTAAGAATTACCATGGTAAATATATTGTCCTCATAGTAATGGTTAAAAGGGTTAATGATTGGGATAAAATATAATATAATACTTAAAATATCACAAAAACATGTATAAATATTTTTTTGACAGATTTTATACCTTAACATACCCTATATTCAAAATTGGAAAAAAAATTAGAGTTAACCTTCATAATAAATACATTAATTATATTTCAAAGTCCTGAATATTTACAAGGGTGACACTCACTTCCCTTATTAAATATCACCTCCTCTTATCAATTCTCCACAAAACCAAAGAACTTTAGATCAAAGAATTTTAACCAAATACCTTAATAGATTTCATCAAACATCAGAGAGTTTATGTAATTCACAAAATACCCATCCAAAATCAATAATTCATTTCCTAAATTAGATAATCAAAGGAATATGAATATATTCTTACCGACCATTTTCATGTTTATTGATTCTAAATCCTCATCCAGTTCATATGTAACCATATTAAAATAAATTAATAAGTATATTTATTGTATTAAAATATTTTTATGTAAATGTTACAATTATTTTCTACCTTTTTCCAATTAATGAAAAATTTAAACTTTTCTCCTATATATATGTGGAGCACTGCCTTCATGGAGTGATATTTATCATTTTTCAAGACTATAACAAATTTCTTGTTATATAGATGGATTTAATGAGTAAATATGATATTTATTGTATAATTATTACCATATAAAGGTAATTTTTTTATTATCTTTATTTGTATCCATCCATTGAAAAATGGAAATCCCAGTCGTGCGTACGTGATGAATACCATCTTGATGAAGTGATGTAATTCATTTCTCAACGCCATATTATATTAATTGTTTGAATGTTTTTATAAAGAATAATATTTTATTTATGAAATTATTAATATTATGGATAATGTTAAATAATGACCAAAGTTAAATTATTTAAATCATAAAAAAACATGTAAAACAAAATCACTCTCACCTGAATATTAATTTTAATGAATAATTTCTAATAAATCTGTAATTATAAATTATAAGGTGATATAATTTTTTAATATTAATATGTATATGGTTTTTTATATAATTATAATAAATCTAAATTTATTATATAATAGGTTACAGTGCATATGGGGATTTTCTAGACTTGAACTATGTGTTTTTACTGTGATCCCACTTTTTATTGGTGATCTTTATGTTTCATTTTACATTGTAGTAAATTATGTGTTATATATTTTGAAATAACCATATAATTTATTATTATTTATTTATTCATGTCATTTTCAATTATTCATTCCATTTTCCCTCTCTTTAGCACTCAGAAACAATAACGGAATGTTTTTAGGAAAACCTAAACATATTTATCCTTCTTGGAAATTAACCTTTTAATTTTACATGAGAGTTCATTAAAATGTTTCAAAAATATTATTTTATGTAATCCAGTGATTTTTTAAATCATTTCAAACTATATTTTACCTTTTTCTCAAAGTATTATAAATTTATTTTTTCATTTTTTTCCTTTTTACATACTTTTCAATTTTTATAAAATTGTGAATAAAATGTTTTCATTAAATATATACAAAAAGAATATATTTCTACACCATCATGTCATTAATTTATCATTTAAATTATTTAATTTTGTAATGGTTTTATAAAGATAATAATATTCCATTTTTTTATATTTTTTATTTATAAAAAATTACTAAATTTAAAAGATTATCTATTTTTTTGCAAGCATGTTTTCTATGATTTTTTATAAGTATTTTTCATCTATGTGAATATCAATTGAATATTTAAATTCTTCACAGGGGATATATATTTTTAATATTAATCACTTTATTTCATTGCATGTCTTAAGATTATTACTTTTAAATTATGAATCATGAAACTTGTTTCTCTCTCACAAGTTAATTGAACTATGAAGGAGTGGTAAATTACCTTATATTATTAAGAAATATGTATAAATAGTTTATTATATGATAGTTGGGTTATTTAAATCCCTCTAATTAATTGAGTAATGGTTTATATCTCATGATCCAAAATGGTATATTTGAGGGTGACCCATGCCAAAGAGGGTACACGAGTGATTAACCATATCCTAAAAGGGTGCATGGGTAGTTAGATAAATCCAATTTTGTGATGAATGTAATGGTGAGTATCCTTGAAATATTATTAATATGTTAATGGGAATGGGGAGTGAACCTAATACACTATGGGACTCTATCCCCAACTATAGTATTGGAAATTATCCATTTCTAAAGAAATTATTTTCTATACTTACATGTATCCCATAAGATTATGTATTATTATTACGATACACAATCATGGATGATTATTGATTAGGGATAATTGCACAGTCTTATGAAAAATTTAACTTATTATGACAAATCTATATTCCCTGACTCATGTTTTATTGTTTGTGACCTATTGGGTAATATATTATAATGTGTGCTCATGTTATCATACCCTTAATTTTATCTAATTCCCACTTATGATAATTGTTTTGTTTACCCCATGTTTACCCTGGCGTAGCATAAAATATCACAGTTTATTATGTTTATATTTCCCGAGGGTATGAAGAAAAGGGTTATGTATGAAATATATAGCAAGGGAATTATGTGATAAGAACATTTTGGGAGATGATAAAGATCCTTAATGAAATATATTGATTACATTTCAAGTCTCCAAATTCACTAAACATTTATAGTTATCAAATATGTAATATTACGATATGTATTTAATATTATTATAAAATGATGTAATAATTATATAATTTCTGCTCATTAAATTTAATTTGATATAAAAACATGGTTTAGAAATTTTTAAAGATTTGGTTATGAGAAACAAGGGGATAGAACCTAGGAAAACTTATGAAAAAACAAATTTTTATAGGATAAATCTAAAGTTTAAAAGGTTGTCAAAATGTGTCATTATCTAGCTCATCTTAGGAATGATTTTTATTATCATATTATTTCTTAATATAATTATTTTTTTTATATTTACACTTAGATTTTGGTTTTAGTTAATTTCTATAATAGGTGGAATTATGTTAACAATTAATTTTATGTCCAATGAAATAAACAAAATCTTGAAAATAAAAATAGAATGTGAAATGGGATAAAATATAATGTGGATAAGCTCACCAAACTCCCTCAATAAATGAAAAAAAAGATGAAAAATGTTGAACTTTAGAATTTTCAAAGAAAATAAACAAAAAACCAAAGTGTTTTTTTATGTGTGGTAATGTTGAACTCCTTTTACTCAGTCATATGATACACATATTTTTGATTAATGGATCAATTTAGTAGATAATATATTCTTTGTTCTAGAGTTCTTGGACCATGAGATGTTTGTTTTGGATATATATCATTTGTAACACAAATATGATCAATGGTGGACTCCCAAAAATAATACAAGGAATAAGTAATAGATTTATTCGATGACCTATGAAGAGTTTAAAAAGTTTTTTTTCAATAATAATTTTCATCAATTTTTTTTAACTAAAATAGATAGAGGATTTTAAGAACTAATGTAGAAGGATGATGAATCCAATGGTACCTATGAGAATTTTTTTAGACGTTTATGGAATGATTTTGGTTTCAATATTAGAAAATAAAGAATAATGGATTGATTCTTTAGTGGCCTAAAACCAAGTCCCTAAAAGGAATTGTCTATTAGATACATTTATGGTTTTGAAGAATTCATATGATGTGCATTCAAGGTAGAAATGGAGAGTGTAATCTCTTATTGTTCGCATGGGTTTTGGAAAAATAATATAAAAATTAATTTTCATAGAGATCAGCTATTAAAACCCATAGAGTAAAGAAAAATAAGATTATTTTATTCCAAAAATTCAAAATAAGAATATGAGAAATTTTATCAAAAGGATGGGTAAATTTTTCATTTTTAGAAGAGATGGTCATCGAAAACATGAATGTATAAGTGATTTAAAGATGATGTCTAATGAAATGAAGGTATTTAAGGTTTAATACAATGTCTCACCAACACACCAATGATATAATTGTAAGGAATAAGGACATTATTCTAACCAATATATTAATCCAAGTACTAATGATTGTAATAGTTGTTAATATCCTCCTAATCCAAGAAAAAAAGTGAAGGATTATGAAATAACATTTATTGAAGAGGGTCATAAGAATAATGTGTTGAATATGATGTGATTTTGGGCTTGGATTGGCTCTCTCTCTATATAGATCCCATATCAATTGTTGAGGAAGGGAAGTCACATATGATATTATGAGTCAACAATGATTGTCTAGTAATGATAAGATACATATGAATTTCCTATTAAATTTACATCTATTATATGAGTTTACTTCATATTATTGAGGGGTATTTATATAAAATTTGTTGTTAGAAACTCAACATTGAATATATAAATATTATTGTTGGTAATATGTTTTTGTTTTTCAGAAAGAACTTCTTGTCTACTTTGAAATCATGAAATTGATATTTAAATAGAACTTATACACGATGCTAAACCTATTTTAGAGAATCTTTATAGTATATAACCCATTTAGTTTTATGAGTAAATGAAGGAACTCCATGATCATTTAGAAATGCGATTCATACGGCCTACTATGTTACGATGGGGTAAAACTATTCTTTCGGTTAAGGAGAATAGTGGACATGTTCATCTTTTCATAGATTATGAGGAACTTAACAAGATCTATATCTATATAAAGTATCTTATCACCCATATTTATGACTTTCTTGATCAAATGGGAGGAGATTAATACTTTATCTAGATTTATTTTCGATTTAAATAACCCTAATTAAGTAAAGAATACTGGATATACCCCAAACTACCTTCTGTATGGGGTATAAGAATTTTGATTTTAAAATTATTAAATTTTTACTTACCAATTCCCCTATATGTTTGTGGATATTAGGAACTAATAATTTATATATTACAATGATATTTTTGTGGTAGTATTTATATATGACATTCATATATTTTCCATGATCCTATAAAAGTATGAATATTATTGAAGGATTTTCTTGAAGAACATGATAAAGAAGAATTTTTTTTCCATATTTAGTAACTCAGAATCCTAGATACTAAATGTATAAATACTATGTTACTTAATTATAAGTCTGGTTATACCATTTGATTATTTAAAGATGATATTTTTTAAGAAATGGGTAATACTATTTAATATGACAAATATCTATAGTTTTCTTATATTGGGTGGATACTATCGATGCTTTGTGGAAATTTATAATAATTATAAAATACACCGACCAAAGAAACATGAAATAGAGAAATATTCATTTAGATAGATTAATGTGCATAAAATTTTAAGGAGCCAAAGGAAGTCTAGTTAGTACACTTGTACATATAGTAACCTATATAAAGAATATTTTTTAATATATTATTATATATCAGATAATGGAATGTAATTTTTTCTCATATAGAATAAAATGACAGTAGGATATTACTCATGAAAATTGATAGTTCATTTGAAATATTACAAAGATAATTATTTGGTTATTGTATTCATAATGTTTTCATTAATAATATAAAGTCATTATTTTTATGGTAAAAATTGTTATATATATACTGATAATAAAATATTGAAGTATATATTCACTTAGAAAGAGTTTAATATGAACCAAATAAGAAAGTTATATTTCATTAATTATTATGATTTCTTAATACATTACCACATTGGAAAGGTGAACAAGGTTAATGATGATATGATTTTTAAGGACCATGCTAGTTTTTTTATGTTTAGGATATAAAAAGATCTAATAGATATGGATTTGTAAAGAATAGAACTCGAAATCTTGTGACAAGGGATGTAATCTTTTCTTCCTCAAATAAATGTTCTACCATCATTTCATGTGATGATAAAAGAGAAACTTAATAAAGATTTTCATCTATAAAATATTGTAAATAATTTTTTATATTTTAACCTTGATCATGATGGGATGATATGATTGAGTAACAAGGTATGAATCTTCTTAATTATATAATTAATGTGGGAGCTATTGGATTAAGAAAATATCTCATCATTATTAATCTATCATAGAAGAAAATATATGTATACAGATGATAATAAAAAATTTGGTAGGAAACATGGAAATGGATATTGTGGAGTATGTATCTCAATTCTTGGTAAATTAATATGTTAATGTTATACAACTAATGTCTATTGGTATGATGCCACCATTACCCATACCTATACAGAAATGGAAAAATATCCTAAAATATTTAGTCATTGGACTCAAGAAGATATATATTGTATATAAAACTAGTTGGGTTGTAGTGGATCCCCTTAAAAATGCATTACATTTTATTTCTATATTGAATATTTCATGGAAAATAATTTTCTAGTATATAAATTAAGGTAGTGTCTAGGATGAATGAAGATTCACTCCTAATTGTATCTAATTGATATATTAGGTTTACCTAAATCTTCATGATTCGTAGGATAATGAATTATAGATATATAAATAAAACTTTTAGCATATTGAAAATCATATAAATATGAATATATTTTATCCATTTCCATTAAGCTTAAACATCCTTCTTGGATGTGCACCCCTCTAGAATAAGACACTAAAAGAAGAGGTAAAATTTTTTGGGTTGCATACTCGATCAAATGAGTTATATTTATTCATTAATAATTGAATATTGAGTCAAAAATTATCATTTTCCACCACTATCTTACAGATGGTCAATCTGAGATGGCTGTTAATAAATTTAAAGATATTATTGGATATTTCTCTTTGGATTTTAATTTTTTTGGATCTAAAACCCCCTTTAGTTGAATTTTTTTACATCGATAAATTTATGCCAAGAATTTAGATGCATCTTTATTATTAACATTTTTTAAATAAGTGAAGAAATCAAACATACAAATCTAATTTTAGAGAAGGAAAATAAAAAGGGACCAAGCTAGTTTATGAAATGGTAGATAATTTAAGAACAATTTGTTAACACATAATATCATATTAGTTTTGAGTGAATGGTATGATAATAATCGAAGGAGATATCTAACATTTTAATTTGGTGACATGGTATTATTATGAACATCTACTTGGAATAATGTTACGATGTTTTTAAAGGGGAAACTGAGTCCAAGATATAGTAGTCCTTATTAAATTATTAATCTTATTATAATGATATTTTATTGCTTGTAACTTCAACCAAACATTTTACATTTTCACAATGAGTTATATTCATATCTTTGAGGTTATTATATACCTAATATTTCACATGTAATATACTTAGATTTTGTAGAATTTGAGCATGTTATTTCTTATAAAGAACAACTTATGGAGATTTTGGATCGATGAAAGTGTTGCAAAACATGAATAGTCACCTGGTCCATATTTTTTAGCAAATCCATATAATTGAAGAAGATATGTGAAAACCAAAATATTTAATGATTAAGAATTATCATCATTTTTTTATTTAGGATAATGGAATTTTGGGGGATAAATTCTTATAAGGAGGGTATAATTTAATACCCCAGGATTTTATATTATATTTCACTTTAAAAAATTCCATGTTCAAAGTAGCTAATTATGGACAAAATACTGAAATTAAGTTAATAAATACATATTAAATCATATGTGAAATTTATTAGAATCATATTAAATGAAAAATAATTATTATATTTAATAAATTCACAATAAAAATTATTACGTGAATAGTTTTTAGTTAAGTAGAAACATATTTTTAAGAAATATTATTTTATTATATATGTTTCATTTAAAAGTAAATTGATCCGAGTGTTAAAAAAATAGAAAAATATTATTTTTATATATAAAAAAATGAATAATAATTTATACATTGATTCTCAATTGTTAGTATATGAAGATAAACTAATTTAAAGTCAAAGAGATAGATTTTTCTTAAAAATTTTTTTTATGCATTCAATATTTTTTTATCGTAAATTATTAAGTCAATAATTGTTTATTAATGTTTTTAAGAAAATTTAAAAATAATATTTTCATTAAAAGAAAATATAATTCATAAACTTTTTATTGGGTAAATAATGGGAATAAAATTATTTTTAGGATTAAAGATACACTTTTTTCTAAAAATTGTTTTAACACATTTTTTGCGAAAATATTTGAATTAATTTATAACACCTTAAGAAATTGAATAATGCTAAAGGGATTATATATTTTTATTCATAATAATAAATATTGGTTAATAATTTCAACTGAATTTTTATTTATAAATAAAAATTTTCAATCTTAAAAATATTGGCACCACGATAAGTGTTAAAAGGGTTACCAAGGGGGTTAAAATAAGAGATAAGGCATTAAATATTACTAAAAAATTTCCCAAATTGATTAGTAGTGTTTATCTAGAACCTAAATTATCTTATATTCTCAATTGGACAAAAATAGAGAAAATTTCCATGAGAAATAAATTTATTATGTTTTATTGTTCATAATATTAACAAGGGAAACACTCCCCTCACTTGTAAAAGGTCAAACAATCCTTTCACTTCACCATAAAAATTGAACACATTATCTCAAAAAATAGGTACCTAAATACATTAATAAATTTACACTATATTACCTTTAGGTTGTATCATTTTCAAAATACCCAACCAAGATTCCTTAAGGTGTTTTCCAAAGAAGATTAACCAAGAAGAGGAATATTTTTTTACAGACATTTTTCATGTATCATTCTTATTAAACCACTTAAAAATATTCTATAAAAATGTTAACATATTTAAATAAGTATATTAAAATTTTTTAAACGTTTCTATGTTAGCGGTATAACATGTTTATAACTCTATTATATCAAATGGAAAATGTAAACTTCGCACTGGAGTATATGCGGACTACCACATCCATGAAGAGATATTTTTAATTTTTCAATAGTATCTCACATAGATAGATATATAGATATATTTCAAGAATATAAATGATACATTTCATATTATTATTATTATAAAAAGATAAATTATTATATATATTTATTTTATTATATCCATTCAAAAATGGAAACATCACTTGTGTGTACATACAGACTACTGTCCCCATGAAGTGTTGTAATTTATTTTTTATCACCTTCTTACAAAGATTGTATTTAAGATATATATACTTAATAAATAAAATATTAATTAAATAATTAATATTTATGGAATGATAAAATAGTATCCAAGTGTTAAAGATTATAATCCCCTCACTAAAATATTCACAGAAAATAGAACTGTTGAAAACAAAATATTTATTTCAACAATGAATTGTTAATAAATTTGAATTTTAAATTATAAAGAAATTATATATAGTAATATAAGTATAAATATGGATTAGATAAATATTTATAATATGTTTAAATTTATTATACATAATTTTAGAGTTCATACCAGGAAATTTTGGACTTTATGTAGGGTGTTTCTGTTGCAATATGAATTTTATCTAGATTGTTTACATTTCAATTTCCATTTATGTAATTTTATATTTTATATCTCATTTAAAACCCATATATGATACCTTATTATGGTTATTCATGCGGTTTTCAATAAATAATAATTTTTTTACCTCTCTTGTTTTATCAAAAACACTAAAACGACATTTTTTAATAAAACTTGACTTTATTTATCTTTTTTTGGCCAAGAATAATTTTTTTAAATGAAATATCTTTAAAATTATTAAATAATTTTAGTTTCTACACTCAAATAATTTTATATAATTATTTTAAGTTATATTTTAATTTATATATTTTTTCAAAAAGTAATATTTTTGGATGGTTTTTGTATGACCCAATTTTTATTTTTTACAAAAGTATAAAAAATGTATTTCTTAAATATATAAAACATGAATGTATTTTACCACTATAATATCCTTTCATAAAAATATAATTTTCATTACATGTTTCATTTTTTTTCAAAAATATTATTCCCATTTATCTAGTAATTTTTTTTGAAGTTATCAAAAGAAAAGGATGTTTCCTCAATTTTTTCCAATCATATTTCAAATGATTTTATAAAAATATTCATAATCTATGTAAATATAATTTATTGATTTTTATGCTTCAATTGGTGTATAATATTATGATACCATGTAATTTATTTCAATTTATGGATATAATGATTATTTTTAGGATGTTTTGAGAAACATAGTTGAGTTGTGTTGACATATTATTACTATGTTTATGGGAATGGGTTATGAAGTCAATAAATTATGGGATTCTATCCACTATTATTATATTGGTAGTGAGATTTGATCGAGGGAAATTTTTTATACACTATGTATCCCAAAAACAAATATATTATTATTATAATATGCTCTCATAGATCATGATTAACTATCATTGAATTTTGAATCTTATGATTTTTTTTATTTTTTATGAAATAGACTTATTTCATTAATAATGTTTTATGGTTTTTAACTTGTTAAGTGTGATCCCAAAATTAATTATCATGTTCTTGTACCCATAAGATTATCTTAATCTCAATTATGATCATAAATTGATGTCTACCTCTTCTAAACTTACTGTGAATTAGAGAAAACCCTTAGTTATATTTCACTTTCCTTAAATTTTCTATAAATTGTTTAATTAGTAAATTTATATGAAGGGTACATTATGAGATGAAATTTTTAGAATATTTTGAAGATATGTAATGAAATATGTTAATTATGTATCTAGTATCCAATGACACTAAACCATTATAGTTATCAAACATCTATTGTTATGATATGTATCAAATATTCATATAAAATGATTCAATATTTATGTAAATAATGCGATGGTTTTTCAATTATCACACTGATTACTATATATTAAACATAAAAATTTAAACATAATTTCATTTTTTTAATTTAATTTATTTTTCTTGACCAAATTTTAATGGCACCACTTTATTTTTTAGTAAAAAACTTTTAAAATATAATTTTCCCAAAATAAAATATTTGACATATTTATATATTTAATAAATAATGATTTTATTGAGGGGAATTTTTTTTCATGTGTAAACGAGTAGTATAGTTAGGCCATTATCAGAGATCAATTCAGTCACCACAAGATAATCTATCCAATAATCACCACAAAAAAATGAGTCTGGGTAAGGAGAAGTGTCAGAGGTTATTTAATGGGTTAAAAATAGTATGGTGCATGTGTGAAGAGAGTACAACCCAATGGGAGAAAGAACTTGTTAGGGGATTCCAGTAGAGGGTGGCACCAGGATGCTATTTTTTAATATAAATTCCTCCCTCACATTTTTTATCTGGATCCACCCCAAGAGAATGTCCAATTTGGCACATATACATTTGATAAAAGTATATTATATTGTAAATGTGGAGATTGCATGCTATATCATGTCTCTTCTTCCTCATACAAGTGCTTATTCTTTCCATTATTCCAAATAAATTTAGTATTTTCTATAGATATGCTATGACTGAGATGGTAAGCTTGATGGACTCACTTCCATTGTGGATATTAACACATTTAAAACTGTAGTTTTCATCATATTATTTTGATTTGATGACACAATTTTTGTGAAGATACCATATTTATTTTCATTTCATTGTATACCACAGTGAAAATTGGAGAAAGTTTTAAACAAATTGCAACAAATCCTATTACTATATCATGAAGTTCCTCGATATGGATGAGATGAGGGGTAAGTGTCTTGAGGATATATGGAACATATAAAATTTCTTAGTCTACAGAATCAGATAAGGTTTAAAATGATGGAAATGGATACGACCTTAAGGTTCTACTATTTCATGGATATATTCTAGTGTAAAGGCTTTGGTCTATGTGTAATGGTCTTAGTGGTGTTATAAAGTTTATGTTCTAGGTATAATGGATCTTTTAAAAGATATGTAATTGTGATTTAGAATATTAGTAATATGCATAATGTTGAATAAATGGTTATGTAAACAACCTTAACATGATTTATAAGGGAACATGTATATTCATGAGTAAGTGATAACCAGTCACCAAAAGTTACTATCCATTCCACATAATCTATTTTAAAATGATTTTAAAGTCCAACTATTTTAACCCATGCAAATTTACGAAGATGAAACTTGGGAGATTAAAATCCATGTACCACGGGGGTTGTAATGTATTTTTTAGGATTTTAATATAGATCAATATTATAATAGATAAGAAAAAATATTTCATATCAAGATAAAAGATTTATATATATAAATAAAATATATAACGATGAAGAGATAAGATATACTTTGATAATACCTAGAATATAAATAATATAATATATTCACAATTTAAGGAGATCAAAACATACATGAATTTAGAGTTAAAACATTATAATAAATATTGGATGGAGAAGGTCTACATAAATCACTGGTGGATATGAAGTTTATATTTTTTGCATCCAATTTTCCATTAGTTGTTAAATTTTGAATTCTTTTATTGGTTGTCCCAAAAAATTTAAGAAGTTGTTCCTTTTTTACTCAATAATTTAATTATTGTTCATTAATTTTTATTCCCTCTTTAATGTTGTGTAATTAATCTATGGTTGATAAATAGTGAATCTATAGTGGATAAGTGGTACATTGGAGGATGGAGTTGATGGGGATGATCAATTTGCAATATTTGATTCTTATTATCTCGAGAGAGTGTCATATAAATTAGTATTTAATTCAATTAGTTCAAATCATACCCCCTAGTTATTTGATGGTAGTCATGAAAATTGGATAATGAACCTCAATGTGATAGTGGGGATTAATGATAAAGAGATAACATATCTCCACCTAATTTTTTATATATATATCATAATTTGTCTTGGTTTATTAGTTTAACTCAACAAAATAGACATATGGTATTTGGTATTTTTTCCTAAAAGGAAAAGATAGATTTCACAAGAGGACTTTCAGCTAAAAATTTTGGTTAGTCTCATAAGTGAAGGTGAAAATTAATATATAAATGGAAACTATCATTAGAATCAATTTCCCTCTCTTCATACTCTAATTTTCTATCTAATTAAATCCAGAAAACATTTTATTTTTGTTAGTTGTTTTTGTTTTCATAATTTTCTAACAATGTTGTTGAATTTATATCATTGGGGTTAGATGTTGTAACTAGTTAATTATTATCCATTGGATTGACCTAGTACTTCCACCACACTATTCTATTAGGGTTAGTATTCATTTGGAAAAAATATAAATTATATGATTTGGTGTACTTTTTGAAGTAACGATGCTCTTGGATCCTATACCATTTTGGAGTTTGTGTTTAGGATAGGAAATTAAGTTAAATTTTATTTTTAGGACTAGAATCTTTCATTTAACTTTCCTATTTGTAGACATTAGATTAGGTTTTATTTTTATTATATTTTATGAGATTTTTATTTTTGTGGATTTAATTGTAGCTAAAATGAATGATGGGGGCCCAGATCCATATATAAATTCAATTATCAAAACTATTACAATATATCAATGGAAGAAAAATAAAGATAAAAATTCATGTATGGGAGGAAGAACTTTATAAATGGGTTTTAAAACCAATATATAGTGTAAATTAGTTGGCCCTATAAGAGAATAAAGAATTATTTTTAAGGGATTGTGACTCTTAGAGTCAATGGGATAGATGTATAAAGATTATATAGAGGTAACCAAGGGGGACTAAAACTTCTTATCTACACCTATGGATAAATATTAAAGAAAAGTTTATCTCAAGGATAAATTTTAAGTAAACTCCCATGATAATGTTGAATCCAATAAATATGAATAAGTAAACCTCACTTCTGATGAAGAACATGAAATAATTGGAGAATATGAAGGGGTGAGAATTTATAAAATTCGGATAGGTATAATAAATCATATTGATGAGGAGTACAACACTGAAGATAATACAAAGATTAAGAAACAACTAAAGGGGAGGAGGATAAATAAGATGTATTTGATGTTAAAATTGAGAAGATCATTGAATATCTGAGAAAGTATCACAAATAGGAAAAAAAATTTATTACTAACAAATCTAGATATCCCAAGAAATAATTTACCTATCCTCTTGTCTATCCAAATTATGGATATAATACTGTAACCCAAATTACAAGGTCAGAGTTGAGGGAGAATCACATGAACACATTCTCACCACCCTGCACATAGGAGGCTTCCAACTAGTGGTGAGGGATTTAATGCGAACATGGGGTGACTATTCTCTATGTGAAATATAACCAAACTAGATTACAGAACAATAGAAGTATTAATCGGGGTAAATAGTGGAAATAAATGTGGAAGAAAGAATAATAATATCAACCCATTTATAATAGATTCCAAAAATACATAATCCAAAGGATATCCCCATTATGTAATAGTTATATTATTAAAATAAATGAAAAACGAATATGAATCTCAATACAGATCCCATGCTCTATCCTAGCATCGCCTCAACTAGCCTCTCCCACTACAAAAATTCCTTAAACAAGGTCTCTTCTCTCATCTGAATTATTGGCCAACAAAGGCTACATGCACGATGAGATTTATATACAAGGTGTGAGTATGTTCCTAGTAAGATACCGTTAATGTATCTTAATAAAAAATTCAATATTTTATATAAAAATATATCGGTTGAAGGAAAATAAATACACAAATAATCATACAGATCATTGTGTAATTGTGTGCAACCCAGGGTGTTATGAACCCCCAACTCTACCTACATTGGCTCATTTTTAAAATTAATGGTTGGTCTAAAACCCATAAGAACAAGTATTCCATGACTGATACCAAATAGCAGGTCACAAATTTAAAAAGCGCCCCAAAACACTACCGAATACTTTACTAAGGTTATTCACACACACCAACCAATCCTTTTATTTGTAATGAAATACAATAAACCACATTGATCCATCCTAAGGGTTCGTCAAATGGCCAATCATCACACCAGCCCTTCCTGATGGTTCTAGGGAGGACAAACATAGATACTGTCCCTTACCAAGGATTTTTGGGAGGTTAAAATTTCACACTATCCCATCCTTTCATGATCAGGGGATTCCACACACATGGAAAAGAAAGGGGAAACACAATATCATGACTCCCACTTAATTTCTCTTTTAAGAGGGCCATCATCACAAATAGGGTGAACCAAATCTCTTATGGTCATCCTCATTTAAAAATTAGTGTAAGGGAAAAACTCACTAAAACCCTTAAATCATTTACCCAAGTAATTATATCACAACCTAAGACCAAATAACACTTTTCTAAAAAAACTACCTAAGCATACGAACCAACTATTATAACAAGGGATATATCTCTTAATAACTGGTTCAAGGAACCCAACCAAAGGAATTTAATACCTAAACCCCTATGATAAATATCCATGTTTTTATATCCATTTATAAACCAAAATGAAACTTTATAGTTCCATTTATAAATCACATATCCCTTCCATTATCATTGATAGACTTCCCCATCCATTATTTACAATGTGCATGATCAAGGGGATTCACAACCAAAACCCCTACCACATATATCTCAACTTCTATGCTCCGATCCATGTCTCTTTACATTCCCCACATCCTATATAGATAGAATTGAATATATTCTTGGTATAAGGATCATTTTCACCATTTTCTGGGAACACAACATGCGATCCCCCTCAAAGGAACCACTTACATTGATTTAGACCTCACTCGATATTGATAACATGAAAAACTGAGGTATCATTGGTCATTTCACACACCATCATGAAAATCAAGGAATATAATTTTCAAAAAAGTCCGTAAAATGGTAAGGAAATATAATACAAAGATCAATGAAGGTTAACCACAAATAATAATAACTTGAATCAAGTTCGTTTCACTATTTCCATGAAAAAAATAAATTCATCATATTAGGGCTCTATTAAGAAGAATTAAAAAAAATAGATCCTAGGGAAAATTTGTTCTTAAAATTATTGAGAGGGTCCAATCACATAATACCACACATGAAACATGAAAGATATATTATTGGTGGATCTAAAATATCCTTAGAAGGAGAACATATCATTTCCTAGTTTGAGTTAGGCTGCATGAGAAGAGGAGAGAGGAAATAAGCGGGTCCTCTCGTGAAAGGATGAGGATACACCTAATTTAAATCCCACAAGTTTCGCACAATCTTTCCACTAGTACCCATAGGCTAGCTAATGGGTGTACGCCCTAAAAGTAGGTTTCAAAGAAAACCATAGAATGGATAATGGTCTTACAGTAGATCATGCTACAATTTAGACCCCCTTCACATTATAATGAACATCCAATGAGATAATATACACCCAAAACATCCAAAAAAATATGGCAAAAAAATTATTTGGTAATGAATTATATCCTCATTGAAAACTCAAAATTTTAGGGGTGTTA
The DNA here is from genome assembly GCA_963277665.1 of Viscum album. Taxonomy (NCBI): domain Eukaryota; kingdom Viridiplantae; phylum Streptophyta; class Magnoliopsida; order Santalales; family Viscaceae; genus Viscum; species Viscum album. Next base: position 1,507,188,026 of record OY728131.1, on the reverse strand, counting down.
TAATGGTTTCCTAAAAAACTAAAAATCCAATTTTAATGAAAAAGAGGATAAGAGTTACTCTGTTTGAGCATTAATATTAGTCATATATCAATCCAAATGGGGTAAATTTGTATCACATTCCTATTATGTGGTCTAAAATATGTTTGGTTGATCGAAATTACCTTAAAAAGAGTTCTTTGGTTGGGGGGGCATGAATTTTATTTTATTTATTTCTTATGAATTACTCTCTAGGAATCCAGTTCAGGAATTTGGTCTTGGAATTATTTTTAATCCACTCATCTTTTTTACATAAATAGAATATAACATGCACATTCAAGACTTATTTTCTGAATCTTATGATGATAATGGTATAAATGATAGGAACAAGAAAAGTTTTTCCTAGGGATGGGGGTGTATATCATTCAATGATTTATTTATTTATATGTCATTAATTTTAATTTATATTTTTCATTTTTAAAAAACAAAATCATTCCATCCAAACATATACCTTTAATATATTCTTATCTATGATATAAAAGTATCTTAGGAATCCCTTCATGATCTGATTTAAATTTTATAGTCAATGAGATCAAATGTTTGTTGTAGGGAGATGAGTGAATAAAGAAAATTAGAGGGGTATGGATTTGATTATTTATGAATTTGTAAGGATAGTTAATTTATGTAGTTAAAAATTCCCTTTCTCTTTTTTCACGATTTGAATTTATTACGTTAATGGTGATTATTTAGCTACTGTTATTAATTTTATTAGTGATTAAATTTTATCAAATGTTCCCATTCTTAATGAAACTCTAGACCTAATTATTGTATCATTTTTATCATATTTCTTTAAGGGAAATGAGACATCTCCTCCTTCTTGAAGATTCATCAGTATCTTGTCAATTATATGATTATAAAAACTACATTTAAAATAATTGAAGTATTTTTAATTTTATCCCATTATACTTAAGTTCTACCATGACAAGTTATATTTCTTTAAGATCATAGAATCTAGGAAATAATGTGTTAGGTAAGATACACATTAAAAAACTATCATATCTTTCTTACCCATAATCTATGCGTTTTACAAGATCATTAATGGTTTATGTGTGGATGATAGGTTATATTTTGGGTAAAGAGATGTGTTTCATTGAGAATAATTTGTGTGAGCTTCTATCTCGATATGTGATAAAGGTTCATTGATTTATAAATTATTGTACTTAATTTTTATCCCTATTAAATAGATGAAAAAATTGAAAAATAAAAATTGGAAAATGATAAAAAGGTAAAAATTGGGTTGTTTCTCATCTAGTTAAAAAATATTCCTTATCTCAACCAATGATGTTTTTATAACTATTATAATTAGTATCATGAGAATATAAAAAGTGGATTTTGTGGGGAATGTAATATTTTCCCAAGTGTATCTTTTGGGGGAGAAAATTTTAAAATAATTGAAAAATTATGAGCATACATGATTTCATTTTTATTTTATAGATTTCAGAACATTTACATTTAGTTTGGGAAAGTGGTGATCACATAAATGAATGAGTCTTTCATTGATCTTGACTTTTGTGTACGACGCATATTATTTTTTAGTAAACCATCATTTTGAGCCTTAATTAGTTCACGTCAATTCCTACCTACCTGAATTGTTAAATTAGTATGATTCTTATTTAAATACATCATGATTAATTCAAATATCTATCTTTACAATGAGGAGATTTGGGATCATATTCAAGCCTATGGTATAGTGCATGTACTAAAGTATAAACATAAGTCAATTTAATTTTTACCTAGAGTAATAATTTAAAATATTCCAAGTGAGTTATATTAAATTGTTACATAATAGTTCAATAAGATTTATGAATAGAAGTTCGGGGAAGCTTCATAAATTTCTGTGGGAAAAAGTAAAATAAGTGATTGACTTTGTCTTCTTCAAGAGTTAGGATTTGAAGAGATATTTTTATATGATTGTTAAAATTTTTACCTCTCTATTGATAAATATTCTATTTTGTTAAGTATATAATTTAAATATTTATTTCATGAGTTTGCTTTGTGATTCATTTGAATAATTCACGCTTCAAGACATTCATGGATTATGTGTGGGTTTATTTGATGATTATATTTTATGCATAGAATTTGAAATATAATTTCATTAATTTTTAATTAAATAGAATTTTATTTTCAAATAATTCATAGTTTTAGTATATTATAGGTAAAAAAAATTAAAAATTTATTTTGGATAAAGAAAATCAACTAGATATTTATTTATAAATTATAATAAGATTTTAATAAGAAGAAAAATTGTTTTTGTAGGTGTAAAAATGTAGGCCAACCTAGTCCTTACATGATATAAAATGTTCCACCACATGAGTAGCTACATAATGATAATAAATTCTGAAAATTATATAGTCATGGAGTAGTGTTTCCAGGATATTGTGGGTTTGATCTTGGTAAGTGTAGGTATGAAGAGAGGAGTGAATGGTGAGGGGAGGTACTAGGTAAGAGATTCCAGTGCATAGTGACATTGGGGTTTTTATTGTAAAATCCACATTCCACCCCCATATATTTTAAGTAGACAATTCTTTGTTGGATATCTAATGTTGGATGTTCCTTAATTATAATTATTCACCATATCAAGAATTGCATTTTTTTTTGAGTTTTCTCATGTATCATCGTCCCTAGAAAATTTCTTTCATATGTTGTTGCATGAAATTTATTTAGATAATATTATAAATCATCCATGGATGAGGAGGGGAAGTCTATGGAAGAACTTCCAATGTGGATATGAACATGTCATAAGGTTTGGTTTACATTGTAATAACTTTATAGGTTGATTTGAAGCCGATGACTGTGTCATAGTCATATGTATTGCATCATGGAAAACAGCGATCATTGGTGGGAACTTGAGTCAGTTACACTATTTCCTCTTTCTATAAAATTGAGGCCTTAAAAATGAAATAGATGAGGGATATATGGCTCTAAAATATTTTCTATATAACAATATTATTTCACTCTAGAATTATAGAAGGAATCAAATAATGAAAAAGGCTACAACCTGAAGGTTTATCCAAAACTCTACTACATGCTTGTGTAAAGGTCACATTGGATGTGTAACGGAAAATTAGGCCATTTAAATGTGATATAAAAATATACATTTGGAAAATTTTGGAAATAAATAAGCTTCGTAAAGGTGATAGGAAGTCTATATACAAGTCCTTGACTAACTGAGGCTATATACAGATCCATGAGTAAGTGATATCATGCATCAGAAGCTATTATCCATGGAATATATTCTATATATATATATATTTAAAAGGTTAAATATTTCATCCATTTCAAATATATAAATATATTACTTGAGAGACTTGAATCCAAGTATTACGTTGGTTCTAATTAATTATTCATGAGGTTAAGATGGATCCCAATATAAATTTATATGACTATAATACTTGGAATTATGATAAATTTGTTAGATATATAAGTACAAGATATAAAATGGGAGAGATAATATATATTGGGAGAATTTATAGTCTATACATATGATGAGATATGTACACTTGAATGGGATAAAAAATTGTGGAGAGGTCAGGGTTCAAATTTGATAACAAACAATAGAAGAGGGGGTCTACATGAACCACTGATGGCTATATAGTATAAGGTTTTTCTGATTTATTCTAGTTCTATAATATTGAATTCATTATTTGGTGTTAAAAATAGTTTAAGTAACAATTACATTTTTTATTAATGCGTTAATTTTATCTTGAAAATTTTTATTCCCTCTTGTATTATTCGTAGTCCATCAATAGATGAAAAATAATTAATATTGATTGGTTAAGTGTAAAAAATGTGAGAGGAATGGATGAATATGATTCACACGTAAGGTTTGATTTTTTAGCTTGTGGGAGTATCACATTAATTATTATTTTATTTAATTAATTAAAATGAAATCCCATATATTCTTAGTAAGAGTGATGGTTCTTATTGGATGAACCTTTATATGACAGAGATTAGTGGGGATTGAAAGCCAAAATAATTCCACCTTTCTATTTTAATATAGAAATTAATGTGTCTTGGTTTGTTAGATTACCTCAACAAAAAGAACCCATGGGATTGGGTATTTTATTTTTTGTCAAGATAGAACGTTAGATATCATAAGAGTTCTCATGGATAATAATTTAGTTTTCTACTAATGTAGAGCTGTGTTTTCTCTGATAATGAGAAACCATAATCAGATCCAATTTCCCCCTCTTTGTACTCTCATTTGTTTTATGTTTAATTCATTCAAAAGATTATTTTAATTAGTTGATTTAGTTTCAATTTTTTTAGAAAAGTTATCAAAGTCTTGAAACATTGTTTAGAGGTTCCGACTAGTTCATTTTTCTTCATGGGATCGACACCACACTTCTACTACACTTAGATTTTAGGGTTATTTTTGGTTTACGAAAAATAAAAATTCTAATCATTTTTATTTTTTTTTGATGCAATATAACTAAAATATATTATCATACAATAATATCAACTAAAAAAAATGTACAATGTACTCTTTATCGATGACTATAGAGAGATTACATAACTAATGGCATACAATCATATTCTCGAGTTGTTCAATTCTATAATAGGTAATCAAAGGATAAATGATAAATTTTTAGAAAATAATCTTGAAATTATAAACCAATAAATGTATTTTGTTTATTGATATTAATATAGGAAAAAAATCAACAAACATCTGAGAAGGAACCAACTTTTAGAAGTGAGAACTACGTAAAAAAATATATTAATCAAGAGAATAATTGGATAACCAATAATATTTCTCAAATTATGATATTCTAATAGGAACTATGAAAAAAAATTCATAGAAATTTCTCTTAACATTTATCTATATAACAAATAGAGTTTTTATGTCCAATTAAAAAGAAGGCACTAAATGAGATGTCTCTTGGGAAGAAACCAATGATTATTTTTTCTGAATCATCAGATGTAAATATTTCATTATCAAGAATGACATAATATTATAAAAATTTGAACTTTGATGGTATGAACGAATTTTTATAAGATATTATTCAAATAAGAAGGCCCATTAACATTAGAGAAAAATGGTTACAGATAATCTTGAAGGTAAATTTTTTTTATAGAAAATGCATTAAATTTTCATTAAGAGATAATGGTGATGATGTGAGACGATTAGTGAGTAAAAAATAGATTTATGATGAATTATATACAGTAATATATAACATATATAGAGTATTAGTTTTAAAAATATCATGAAATCCAAAGAGTGGAGTTTAATCTGATGAAGAAAACATTTTTAATGAAAAAACTCCAATACAAACAAGAAGAGGTGACTATAGTAGAAAAAATATTTCTTGAGTAGTGATAAACAATTCAATGAAGACTCTAATGAACAATTTTTAATTGAGGATATGAATGTGGATATTGATTTGAATGAAAAAAGTAAATGAATGGAATTATTTCAATGTTGGGAGACAAGATATCTATACAAGAAACTAGATATTCTAAAATAAAAAAATAAAAAGTAATAGTGTTTTTAAACTAAGTATAATTATTGTGTAAGGGATACTATCAAATTAAATGCATGAACACTAATGAAACACATGCTCCCATGGTTAAGTTGGAAACAACTTAATTTTTTTCATCACTGTTTAATGGAAATTCAAAAAGTACCAAGTATATTCCATATCATATTTTCCTATTATAATTTATAAAGAAGAACTAAATATTATTTGGTTGGATGAATTTATCATTCATAGAGATGAGAACAAATTGGGTCAGTTGAGGAAGTTACTTTATGTTTTTAATTAAACACTAAGAGATTAATATTCAGTACTTGACCAAATTTTTTATAAAAGGTAAAATTTTCTTGAGGGGGAGGCAGTCACAATCACTATGTCAAGAAAAAATTTCATTAATTTATAATTGTTCTTATATAGAGGGAAACCACAATATTTGGTGACTTTAATGTAGTTTACTGCAAGTAATATACTAAATTAATAAATTACGAGTTTGAAACTTCCATGGTCGTAAAAGTTAATTATTTCCCTTGGTTTATAGGTTTTATAAATAAATAATGAAAATTTAATTTCACAATAAATATATGAAACAGAAGTACTATATTTATGGAGGTTAGAAAATATGTGACAACAAGAGTTGTTATCAAGATGAAATTTTCAATGGTTAATAATGAAAAGGTATTCAAATAATATAGTATAGGTAAAAAATTGGATACCTATTGTACCTGAAAATACCATGGCCTATTTTTTTCTACATATGAGTTGGGACAATATTATTCTAATCTAAAAGAAATCCACAATCTAGTTTTTTAAATTATGCTTTGACATATTGAAGCTGTATTACGTTTCATATTTTTCTATAATGTAAAAAATCATGAAGAGTTATTATGAGAATAATATATTAAATCTCCAGGTTTAATAGATGATAAAAATTTAACTTTAGGTGGTGCATTCAATCATGGTGATTTTTTATTTTGTTCATAAATAAGAAAAATGATTTTATATCCTTGATCGCTATAGAAGTTGAGAATATTACCATCACTTATGTTTTTTACATTATTCATATAGATGAGGAAAAAACATTAAGATATTGGTATTTTTGGTTGTTGTCATATTTTAGTTTTTATTGATAATTTAAGTGTTATTAATCATATAAAAACCAACATATCACTTGAAAATAGAGAACACTGAAGTAATTTATTTATTCATTATTGATATAGTGGTGGCATGTTGAAATTAGAGTATGTACCAACACAAAATAATTTTGTGTATATCATGATAAATTTTATATCCAATGAGAGTTTTGATAATCATTATTTCCTCTTTGTGCTCAAAAATATTTTAAACCTGATTTCTTGGAAAAGTCCCCAACTAACCAGATATTTTCACTAATATAGAATAAACAAATATCCATAGAAAAAATTCGTAATATGTCCCATGATTTTATATATAAATATTACATCATTTTAGATGAAAATTAAAAATAGATCATAATAATATGCACCCCAAAATCTTAATGTTTTGTTGCTTCTTAAAGATAGATACATAATACCCATCAGAGTTATACCCTACTTAAAACCTTTCTTTGTAACTTTCAGAAACAAAAATATAAGAATTGGTGAGCTGAAATAATTAGTTATGGAAAACCTAATATATGTCTATTAATGATCAAATGTGATCATAATATAATCTTTAAGGTTTGACAACATGATAATAATTTATGAAAGTCATACATAATAAGTCAATGTTCATTAATCATTAGTAATTTAATAAGGGATTTTCATAAACAATTAAAAATTTATTGTAGAGTTAAATCACAAATAATCAATCATGATCCATTATAAAATTTAAAAATAAAAATTAATAAATATATTCCATACAAATAAGTATAAAAAATGATTTCCTTTCACAAGGATCACAACCATGACTATAATTGTAGAAATAGTCCCATTGTGGACTGGGTATACTCCCCATTCATCCATTTCCTTAGTAATGGTTTACTCCCATGACTATCATTGTGAATTCAGTTCCTTTCTAAACTGGCTTCACTCCCCCTTATAGTCCATATTATTTCAGGAGATACAAATATTTACCAAATCCATTGGAGTGATATATCATTTTGTAAAGAACATCATATAATGAATACTATACAATTGTGTTCTATATGATCATATACCCATTAAATCATAATCGACCTCAAATGATTTTATATAGATGAAAAACACAATTGAAAAAATAAAATTCAAAAAATTCTTTGAAAAGGTGAGATAAATATCCTTTTTATTTGATAAAAGTGTAAATAAAAATTACTATAATATTGAAAAAATATTTCCTTTGAAAATTACCATGTAAATTGTTAATGTAGTATTCAATGAATGTAATTATCATGATGTTGGGAAAAGTCATTCTTGTTGTATACATTAAAATATAAAATTATTTTCATAATTTTATAATAATATAAAAGTGGGTACAATAGATTACATTTGAGATGATTCAGTTTAACAATTTTTTTAAAAATTTAATTTTATTTAAAATAATGTTTCTAAAAAAAAATTATACATGAAAACTTCTATAAAACATTTTTAAGGACATGGACTTCGAAGAAATTGTTCGCCGACCAAAGAGGACATAAATTTTCATATTAATAAAAACAATTCCCAAAACTTTTAAGTACCAAATTGTGGTAAAAGGTAATAATAATTTAAAATCATATAAAAAAATTAATAAAAAAATATACAATGATTTAATTATATGGATCATATAATTTTCTTCCATGAAAATCTAACAATGACAATACAAACAAGAAATGCGCTTGTAACATAAACCCTTAACTCAAGCATCACAATGATTCATATCGGTTAAAACCTACTATATAATAAATATTTATTTAAAAAAAATAAATTACATATCCATATTATTATAAATATTACTATATTTCATTCAATTATAATTTCCAATTACCGTTTTATTAAAAATTCTTCCATGAAATCATTATTCTGGTGAAAAATGATACGTTTTCTAAGGGATTTATGGTTCGACGGTTACAATACTTACACCGTGGTCCTGGTTTAATAATATGTATATATTTAATAATTTAATAATTATGATATTTATTAATAATATACACTTTTATTACCATTCATATAAATCTGGGACAAAAAAACAATTGAATAACTTAGAGGAGATGATAGTATGTATATACGCACATGTGATGTTTTCACTTTTCGATCGTTATATTGAAAAAAATGTACATAGTAATTCAAAACTAAAATATGATAATTATATCAAAAAGTCCATATATATATATATATTTATTTTATATATCCTTATTACCAACTACGTATGGAGAAAATAAAAAAAATCTCGTCAGTTCATGGAGGTGACACTCCTCATGTATGCACAAGTGACCGTATCATTTTACAATAGACGAGAAAGTGGTATAAAATTGATTTAAGATTAACATAATGGAATAAAAATGTTTAAAATATATTAATACCTTAATGTAACACCTTAACCCATATGCTACTTTAAGCAGTGCTTTGGTCCTGTTTACAGTTGGGCTTTAAGCGTAGATGCATGAACCTCAAAGGTTCCTTACCATCCATACCATTAAAAAGGCATGACTTGAACACTAGGGTCCATCTCATAAGTTCAGTCCTTTACCTAATCAAAAATTTATAAATTTACATGTGTCTCGATGTTCCTATGTTGGGTGTGAGAATAAATCTCAGTATCCCACTATTTTTTTTCTTTTATTACATCCATAATTATTCAAGTCTACAAAATATGAATTAAAATAATGTCACATGCACATTTGATATAATTACACCATCTATTGCACTAAAAAATGACAAGGAAACGATCACCCACTTTATCCTATTTTGGAACACCATGTTCTACGAATTATATATTTGGCATAAAATAATTTCAACATATGTATAATAATAGTAGAGAGTATATTTAGAAAAACCTCAAGGAATCCATTGGATAGTTAGGAGTTTGAGAGCCCTTTGTAACCTCATTTAAACGTATCACTAGAGCCTCATGCACAACAACACCTTATTTCACCAATCATTCCATTAAAATCCAAAATTGGTACACACAAAAAATGGCTCTTCAGACATCATCTTTCAAAATCACCGTCCACAAAAAGATCGATGTCCTAAGGAACAATGATATTTGTCCTCTAAATAAGAATAATGGTTGACTTAATCAATTATTCCCTAATGAATGACATTATCCATTCAAGCAAAATCAAAACACAATGGCCTCAGATAATATGATGAGGCTCAGTCTCCATCCAATGGTATCATCACTATCAAATAATGGTTTATCTCTATCCACATGTCTTTCTATAGAAATCACCAGAAAAATCACTGATGGTCAACAAGATCCAAACCCCATAACTTAATGTGGGCCTCTAACCACATGATTGTTCAAAAACAACTTATTAATTGAGTTTTATCTCTATGAAAACTACTCTAAAAACACACCATCTAATTATTTTGAGATACGATCACCCAAAAAATGTTTCTATGCCACATCATCCCCACACCTCATTCCCCTGTATATATGTCCCCCACCATGATTATAAAAGCCATATCTCATAGCATTCATTCCAATACCGAAATGATGAACCATTTTTCCTCAGTCTAGGTTGTCTAAACATACTAAATCTTCATGCTATACCTATCAAATTCCCAAAAACAAATTAATTCAATGTGAGAAATTAATTTTGTCAAAAAGAACCCACCCGACCTAGCCTTCTCATATAGTTTCAAGCCCCCTCACAATGATTTAAAAATGAAAATAGTTATGGGAATACAAAATGACATACCACAACATCATTTCATCAATTTATTAGAAACAAGTTAATTATTAGGGGTCTCTCTCAGTTTACCCACCTAGCACATATGTGGTGTACACCCAAAACACATTCAAAATATGAATCAAGATAATCACCAACAACCTCGTAATCTTAGGCATATTCTTGATTGATATTGGCCTCTAACACAAGATGAAATGAGACAAATCATTATTTTAGTATAATTTTCTAAAAATAGGGTAAAATTACTCACATGGATATAACACACTATATAGTGAGATAAAATAATAAAAGAGGATAAAAAATTAATAGTCTTACCAATATGATTATAATGAGAACAATGAAGATCTGATGAAAGAGTTGGATCTAATACTAGGTTGGAGAAAAATGCTTAAGAACCTCTTATTGTTTCTAAGAAATGGAGGTGGAAGAAATGATAAAGAAAAAAGTTGAAGGGGTTTAAATGTAGTTTCTACCAAATTAATGATCCACAAGGTTTTGCTAACCGTGTTCCAACTGTGTAGTTCCCACTGCCTAAAAACAACTATATGCAGAGTTAGGCGCATGATCTGCTCAATAATGCACAATCTATACGTATTTCATCTACTAAAAACAATAGACCTCCAACATTGTTGTGTTCCCCCTTCTACATGGATTGGATAACCAGGTCCCCTTTCATTGGAGTGTCATAATATTATTCTGGGTAGGCCACACATTTTTTCATAAATATACGCGATGGTCTATACATTTCCCAACACTGGGTTTTTGGGGCCTCATGATCCAAAAACCCTACGAAATCCTGAGATTGTTGATGAGAATTAAAAACATATATAAAAAAGAAAATAGGTCATGGACACGTAGTGAATTGGGTTTTGGTGACAAATAAAATATTTTTCCTCATAACCAAACACAAAATTCAAACAGGTTGGGGAAATTCTAAACCACTCAAAAAAATTGGATATTACAATCTCCCCACATTAATATAGCTCATTCGTGAGTTATAAATCCTTACATGGTGATGATACTAAGCCTAACCATCCATTTAAAACAACAGATTATTTGTCGATCATTAAGACAAATGTAAACTTCCCTAAAGGTGCTCAACACCATAGGAATTAACTACCTAGCTGCATCCGAACACAAAAAATAAATTCTGATGGTCCAATGACCATCCTAGGACACAAATTCCTCCCATGATGTATCATCATTCCTGCACCTCATGAGACACTCAAATCATTCCAATTTTAAATCTGACACCAATTTTATTTCGCATTTCATGATATTTCCACCTTGTGCTCATGTCACACATGACTTCTATGAGATTTTGTATCTTATTAGGCGATAATAAGATGTCCCAGTACTATGTATCTCATTCATAACCTACATCTCATTGATTAATTTCAAAATCATAGTCCGACAAACCTCACACACACATGCACACGCAAACACATATATATCATAGTTCCAGGATGATACCAACATACCAAACAGAACATAGTTATTCCAAAAACAATAAAATTTCACCTCATATATCGAATCTGAAAAAATAACATAAAATGAAAAACCACTGTCATGCTCATCACCATGGAAGACCTACAACAATTTTGGGATCCTTGTCCTGCTCTATACTTGGAAGCTCAACTGCTTTTACTTGGCTTGATGGTAGAATATCTGAGGCCTATCCTCCATATAGAGCTACACCACTAACCATCCAGTACCCACATTGATGGGTCCCACTGCCTCTTCCACATCCTTTGTATTGAGCTAACTCCTTGTTAACAGCTCCAAGTAGCTCCCGTTGTCTGACCTTAGATGCTAGAGTCTATCATGGTTCATAGATCTCAAATATCCATAATTGATTCTTATAGAACCTCTTGATATGACCCATCATTCCACACACCCAAAAATCCTTTAGAGGCTTCTCACATTGAGAGTATACATGTCCTGGCTGCAATCACTAAAAAACAAGGTTGAAGACCCACTCCCCAGTGGTATTTCTAAATCTATAGCATGGAGGACATGCAGAGATTCCACTCAGCCCCACTTCATTCTACATTAATCATTGCTACAAAAATTACATAACGTTATCACTCGACTAGAATTTGAACGGTCCATCAGATTCCCCTCATCTATCAATTCCAAGTTGACTACCTCTAAAAAAGACATTAACTTGAAGATGTTGGCCTATAAATTTATGGAATGCCTCATTACATCATAGAAATAGTTCCCCTTGAAATGTATTATCCAACTATCATAGGTGAAAAACAAAACATTTCATTGAAATTAGAAGAATAATATGTGATAAAACTATTCTCTTATTAGAGATTCATTGAATCCTAGGTTCGATCAACCCTCAACATCGCAAAAACTAAGTGATCAGTGAATCTAGCCTTAGAATCCATCCAGGATAGTCCCTCAGGTATTCCCACCTGTACCTATATGTCCAACTGAAATTTAACTAGTTCTCAAAGTATATACGTAGTCAAATTCATTCTCCCACCTGGGTGATCCTCAAGCTAGTAAAAGATGTAATTGACCAACTAAATCCAACTATCAGTCACCCATGCTCCACCATCACCATGAAATTGTCTTGGATGTTGTAATTATAACTGTTGTGTCAGCTATTCCATTGACAAATCATCTCATTGAGATTTTGTTTCAATTCCCTGGATAACCCAAACCAGTCTTTGTCTAGAATACTTTTCAATATGTCCCAAAAGCTACCATATCCCATGGATATCCCAAATGTACCTTAACTTGAACATATTATTGTACCTATGGATCATGATCATACAGACCCTTTTGGACATCATGCCTACCCTTAGGGTCCTAATCCCATACGATCTCTTGGGACATCACATCACCATCCTCTCGACGCTCCACAAGAATCCATCTAAGAGGAATCAAGATAAAGACCAATATCATGCCCAAACACCATTGGTAGTACAAATATAAATATCAATGATATGGAAAGCTATAAATGAAAATGCCTCTCAAAACACTCACACTCCCTTACCACACCTTTCCTCATAAAATATGGCCTCAAGGCCCCTTACCAACTCATTTTAGGGTTATGTATTAAATATATATTGGCCTCATGGACCCCTTACTACCCCCATTGGATCCATACATCACATATAATCTATGTTAGGTAAGTATAATTCCACCAAAGAAACTATACATGAAAACATTATTTAGATTCTTTTTTGTCACTCTAACCAACTTCCCCTGTCATCATCCCTACCTACCCTTATCAGATTCTAGACAATATATGTATCCCAACACATATAATCACACACAAATTTCATTGGAACCGAATACCTAGGACATCTGTGTAAAATCATAGAAAATAGAGGCTAAGAAATAAAACACTGTTTGGATTCCTTTTTTGAAAAATTAAACAACCCACCCCCTCTAATTACAATCCACATTCCCAATGAAAATAAATCACATGAACATATACATATTAAAACACACTATGTTTCCACCAAAATGAAAAATAAAACCCCTTTCCATACCAGGCCAGGGGTCAAAATCCATATAATAAATAAACATCACGCCCTTGTGAGCCAATCTATGTGTAAATAAATCAACTATAAAAATTAAAAATCAAACCAAAAATCTCACACCCCTATTAACATGGTCCATCCTCCGTGAATGGGGCTATAAGATCCAAATAAAGATCTCTAAACCTAGTTCTAACATTATACAAATCTAGAATAAAGATTATCCTAAATAGTGTGACCAACAAAAAGAAAATACATTGATACCATTAGTATCTAGACAAGAACTTACACTAAATCCCAGACAAGTAGACTCCTCTGATACCATTTGCAGTGCATAGACCTAGATGCCACATTAAATAGGTCTCTGGGCAAGGTGATTATTGTGGCTTAGTCTCACCTACCAATATGCTAAAGGTTGTTGACCAGTAGTGTAATGGGGTGATATTCAGGAATCTGTAACATAAAATAGAAATAATAATAATGGTATATGTATATATAGATGCGGAAGAAATACCAAAACATAGAATAATAAATATAAAGAAATATCAGATGCATAACCATACAGTAAGAGTAATAATTGATAATTCAAAACATAACAATTGTAACTACTAAACAAAACCTGATACCATTTGTATAAGAATTCATAAAATTCAAGTCATACAATAGAGTATGTAGGGATGGTTCCCATTTATGACATTAGTACATCAATATAAGCATGTTGGTGTAAGAGGAAATAAAAAACAAAACTCTCACTAATTAAAGAACCTCTAATGTTTCATACCATTCATCCTGTAAAAAATGTATGTCTTCACCACTAGGGTCTAGCTATTGAGATTGGTCCACATCATGATCACAAATATATAAATTCTACATGCATCCCAATGGGCCCATTTGGGGTGGGAGAATAAATATTAGTAGCTCCCCTCCAATGTGTTCCTATATTGCATCCATAATTATGCAGGTATAGTATATATAACTAAAGTATGTTACACAAACATGTTTATTATAATACTTTCTACCCTTGTTCTTAATCGCTACAAGGAAATGATCACCTACTTCAGAAAATTCAGATATAATATATTCCCCAATCATTATTAGGGAATATAAAAGTTTCAACATATGTATAACTGTAGTGGAGAGGATCCTTATCATAAGGCCGAAGGCATCAGTTGGCGAGTTATAAGTAGGACATTCTTAAATAAAATCTTATAAAAGTATCATAGAAACGTCATTCCAACCAATTCCTTGCTTCACCAATCATGTCACTAATATCCAAAAAATGGAATTCCAAACAAGTACACTATCTCGTGAACCTTATCTCTAAAAATAACAATCAACTAAAATCATGATATATCAAGTAAAAGTGATGTATGTCCTCAAAATAATAATAATCATCAACTCAAACGCCGATGCTATGAGGTGCGGCAATATTTGTTATCCCAATATCCTAACCCAATGACCTCAAATAATATAGTGCGCCTTTGCCCCCAACCGATGGTCTCATCCTCATTAACTGATGGTCTATCACTATACATTTGGCTTTCTACATAATGATCCTCCATCCTTACTAATGATCAACACAATCCTATGATGAAAACTAATCATGGCCTCTACCTAGTTGATCGGTCAAATCAACATCATAATAAAAGTCAAATCTATATTTCAACAACTCCAATAGTGCACTGGCCAAGCCTGGTGAGTAAAAATCAACCAAAATTGTACCTAAGACCTGTCATCCAAGCACCTCATGTCTTTGAAACCATTTCTCTCATCCTGATGATCAACACCATCTACCAAAGCATAATGTCCACGCATAGCCTAAAGAACCACATCACCCCAGTCTAGTTGGTTGATGAAACCTTAACCCTACGACCAATACCATTATGTTCCGATGGAGCAGAGAAATTCAATATGATCAGTTAATTTGAAATGAAACCCACCTAGACTACGCTTCCGAAGTAGTCTCAATCCATAAACACTTGGCTTAATAATTATAAACAGATTAGGAAATACCAAACTACATCCCTCAACCTCAATTCATAAATTTTGAAACAACCATTTAATAATTTTTTGTCTCACTCTGTCTACCCACATAATGTAAATGGATATGACCCCTAAAACATTTAAAACATCAATGATAAAGATAAGAACCACATTCCAAATACTCATAGGTGTACGCTAGTGTGATATAAACGTCTAACATGACCCAAAACGAGAGTAATAAACATTTTAGATGAATTCTCCAAAAATAGGATAAAATGAGTCACATGGATTTAGCAAACTATATGAATATAGTAGACAAGAAAGAATTAAATTTGATTAATTGTCTTACCAATGCAGTTACAATTAGACAAATGAATCTTAGATCAGAGCTCACATGATGAAGTTAGCTCTAAATATAGGTAGTAGAAAAATGTGGAAGAACATTAATGTGCCATTGAAATGGAGGAGGGATATAGAAGAAATAATAAAAATGGGGGTAGGGGTAGGAAAGTAATTTATCCACAATTAATGAACTGCGTGGTTTGGCCACATGGATTACAAAACTGTGCACCAATTATGTGTTTCCCACTACCTAAAAACCACATTGAGCATAGCCAAGAACACTATTTTCCAATATATGTGTAGCCCATACAGATTCCTTTTGCTAAAAATTTCAAAGGTACCACACAACTGTGCACCCCATCCAACATAGTTTGGCTAACAATGTCCTGAGTCACTAGAGGGTCACATTGTCACTCTTGGGAGGCCATAAGTTATTTTTGACACCATGCACCCCAATTTGCGCATTTAATAAATTTGGGTATTATGGCCCAACTCTCTTGAAACCCATTTAAAACCCTGAGTAACCTTCCAAGACATAAATCTAGTTTAGAAAGAAGGTATTGGTTTATGGAAACTGATAGAAGTGGGTTTTGAGGAATCATAAAAGATTTGGCCGACTCACCAAATAAATAATTCAATGATTTTGGATAAAATTATACAGAATAAAAACACTAGGATGATAATATTAATGAAAATATGACTACAGAATATTTGGATGAGGTTTATTTATAAAGAAACATGAGAATGATTGAAAATAACATATACATATATTTTCAGGTATCCTCCTTTTAGAAGCACCTTATGAATTATTAGACGTGTATTTTTGGATGAAAAGGACCAAAATTTCATGTATATGGGCATTGGTAGAGTATTTTGTTAGATCATATTCAAATTAAATGGCTCAAGTGGTTTAGATAAGAGAGGATAAGTGTCTTCTATATATATGTGAGGATTGTGGACCCTTGTAAATACATAAAAACATAAAATATAATGATGCAATAATCAATTGATTGTAGTGGGAAGGAATCAAAAATTAAAAGAAAATATACGTGTGGCTATAAATTAATTTAAAAAATAGGATATAGACAGGTTCAAGGTTATTAAAATAATTCTCTATTTATTTTACCTCCCATTACCATTTTAAAAATTACTATATTAGTGAATCTTTACCTTAATTACAAATCCTAATGAAAAAATGAAATTCAACACATTGATAATTTTTTATTTTTTATTATAAATATATAATTTTGTTTTATATTCAATTTTTAAATTTTTTATAAATTTATTTTAAGAAAATCTCGCAAAACAAAATGAAAACCATTTTGTGAAAAAATTTATTTTAAACATATAACTAAATTTATTCTTAATCCATTCATAATAAAAATGATTATATTAATGTGAAAATAATTTAATGAATATATTTTATAAAAATTTAATTAAATTAATTCTTCAATTATGATGAAATGAATTTATTTGGGTAAAAAAAATTATGCGCATATAAGTAGTTTTTTCAGAAAAAATATATATTTAACATTAATTGTTATTTTTCATTTATAACTAAATGAAAACCAATGAATTTTTCTTCAAAATGTGAAAAAATGTTTTCTTTATAATTTAGTAATTCGTATTCATATCCACCAACCCATTTATTAGTAAATAACTATTATATTAATAATAATATTTCAATAGTATATCATAATTCATTTAATCTGGGTGTCGCGTGTAAAGAAATATATCTAATAGTTTTTTTATTTAAAGTGAAATATATCTTAAAATATTGTGGTTTTACATTATATATTCTTATAATTATTTCATCATCAAAATTAAAACACTATAAAATAAACAACTAAGGAAACATATACCTGACCACATCCTTGGGTTCTCACATAGCTTCCCGAAATTTATAGTGTTTTCATAAATCATTGGCCATGTGATCTTTTTTGTTTCGAAATTAATTCTACCTTTGATATAAAATCTCCATAATTTGTTCTCAATAATAGATATCATGATATATTGGTACAAAATATATGTTTAGTACATGTGAATAATCATATATGTACTTCCTCAAAATTCATACACGAAACAAATCATGAAGTCGAGAGAGGTTTAGTGGAATATCCAAGGTTTGACATACCTTCCCAATATAATTTATAATCTAAAAGGGATAAATATATATATGGATAACTCGTCCATTATTTCCAAATATCATAATATTATTCTTAGTAGATATTTTTTGGAATATCTTATCACCGACTCCAAAATCTTGATCTCATAAATGATTGCTGACATGACTTCAATTTCAACTCTATGATACCCTAATGTGCTATTGAATGGATCTTATTAACTCTTCCAGTTCCATTGTTTTTATAGGTACCAATTTCCTTCATTCTAAAAATTTACCAATGAAAAATTTATTTTTATGTTTCCTACCATAGTGATCTCCGTAGGGATCCATGTGAATGCTCGAGTGAAAGATATTGCTGTAAGAAAAATCGAACATAGAATGGTGTTGATCCGAACCATCTATAAAATTCATATAAAAAGGTCAAAGAATATATTTTAGGTTTTTAATTGTCCCATAAATTTTACTATATATCTGAGTATGGTATATAATGGTAATTTTATTTAATATATTCAAATATTGCTAAATAGTTTTCTCGAACTTCTATGAAAGCCTCAGATCATGATCAGATACAACATAGCATAGAAATCCATACAACCATAAAACTTCCTCAATGTACATCTATAAAATATAATAATGTGTGAAATTTTCTCTGATTAAAATGAAATTTGATGAATTTGTAAGGTGATCGACCATAATGAAATAACATTACGACCTTTATATTTTTTGGGGAGTTCAGTGATAAAATCCATGGCTATGTTTTCCCATTTCCATTATATTATGGGTAATTATTATACAATACCCTTAGAATTCTATTTGTTAGCCTTAACTTGTTGATATACTAGACATTACAATTTATACTCTGTAATAATTCTTTTCCTATTGTCTCCCCAGAGTAATATTTTATATATCTATACATCTCAATACTTTTAGGATAAGTAGATAATTATAAAACATGGACCTATACAATATATCCTCCTTCAAATATGTTATTTAAAAGAAACATAATTTGTTCTAGAACCATATCATTCTATAGAAATCATGGTTGAACTCATGAATATTCTTTATATTATTATGTAGTACTGTATATTCATTATATATATCTTTAATTATCACATGGAGAGACAGTTGAACTTTAATTTTAGAAAGATATGATCTATCCCATTTCCTCATTATTTAAAGACACATCATCTTCAAATCATTATGTATTTTATCTCCATAATCCTCCTTATTGAAAAAAATTATTCGTCCTTCTGAATTAAAGCATCAACAACCTGTTTTAGCTTCTTTGAGTAAAAATATATTGAGCAGTCATAATCCTTAATGAGACCTAACCATCTTCTTTTTTCATATATTACACTCCTTCTATGTGAACATATACTCCAATATTTTATTATTATTATATATATAATACCTTTAATTGTAGATATAATTACCCTTATCTTTATTAAATAAATACCATTGCTATCTCAAAATTATGAATTAGGAAATTTTCATCATGAATTTTCAATTAGAATGAGGTATAAAATATCACCATATAATTCTAAATGAGGACTCGTCCCAATCACCTCTGATATTAAAAATTATAGAGCACACTTCCTTATCCACTAGAGGGTAGTGTGTGCATGATTGTATTGACGATCCTTCTTTTTAGATCATTGATTTTTTTTCAAACTTCCATATTTCTGATGAAACATGGCCCTCTTTTAAATCAACATGATTATTATGTTATATATCCATGATAAATATCTCACACATCACCAATATTATCTATCTAACCCAATTAAAATATGTATCTCTTTCATTGTGGTTGGTTAACACCATTATTCTACTACTTCCATATTTGATGGATCTACTCATATTCCATCTCTTGAAGTTATTTGACCCATGAATGAAACATTATATAACCAAAGTTAACACTTTCAAAATTTGACATACAATCACTATTTCCACAAGGTCTTCAAGAAGATACTCAAATAATCTTCACGTTCATTCTTGCTCTTGCAATATATAATAATATCATCTATAAAGACTACCAAAACTGACTAAGGTAATATCTGAATACTCTATTCATTAAACACTTGAGCGGGGAAAGGAAATTGTATGTACATATATAATCAATATACAATCATTATGACCACACCTCACACATAAGTCTGTCTTAGGTATATCCAAATTCTTGACCCTTAGCTGATGATATCCAGATTGAAGATAATCAATAAAATATATAGATGCCATCATAATTAATAAAAGACATCATAGACATGGTTTATGAGGTACATGTTATTAATAGTGATTCGATTGAGTTCCTCATAATCAATAAAAATATGCATTGAACCATCTTTCTTCTTCACAGAAAAAATAGGTTCACTCTACCGTGATGATATCGAGCTCATGAATCCCATATCTATATTCTCTTGAAGTTTCTTATAAAATTTATACAAATAATTTAGGATCATTATATATATATATATATATATATATTCTTTGAAATAATTATAACAATAGATATGCATTCTATTGAAAACTCAATTTCACGATTCATGGAAATAATAGGGAAGGCTTCTCGAAATACAACAAAATATTTCCAAAATAGGAATATATGAAAAATTGATTTTATCCTTAACCATTTTAGATAAGAAACCCTCATTAATAGGTACTAAGACATATAATTAAAGTATTTCCCATTAGAAGTTTACAATCATTCATGTACCTATAGAAATCATTATTTGGATCTGGATATAAAATTTGATTCACTTAATCTATAAAATTTTAATGGATCTATGTGGATAGGGCCAATCAATGCCCAAAATTGCATCAAATTTCACTAATGGAAAAAATAAAATTTCCATAATGCACATTATTAAAATATTTTATGGGAAGTCCATAACAATAGGGTAGAGAATAATTGGGACTTAACCATTTTGATCCACTTCGGGGATTAATATAGCATATTCCCTTTATTGGTCTCAGAGACAACTCATGGATTAGGGAATTAACATGAATATTTCCTAATATATCCACTTGTAATTCATTGAACTATTAGTGTTACTTTGAAATGAAATTCCATTCCCTCCATGAAAATCCTAATTTTTTACTTCAAAATTTGTTCCCCTATTCCCTTATTTTCCACATATAATACATTTTCCTATTCCATTGAGATATTTTCTATGATTTTAATCCATTACTCTTGACATGTAGAAATATGAATCTTCTTCCCTCTATGATTTTATCACCTAGACTTTATTAAAATTCCATTTTTATCTTATTCAGTTCACTAGGAAATTCACCTATAATTAGTATTTTATTCACAATTTTAGATAGATGAATAGTAATAATCATAATGTTTCACATTTTATCTCCCATTTCATTTAGTTACTCATGATAATAGTCATTTAATTAACCACCACATACATTTTACACATGATTACTCCTAATTTGATCCATTTAATAAAGAATCAAATATTAGTGTGAGTATAAAAATCAATAATTAGAGTAAGTACTAATAATATTTTGAAGATTATTCTTTTGTTATCCAAAATTATGAAACCATTTTCGAGCCATGACACATTATGTTCATCCCATATAACTTAGGATTATCATAGGTTGTCATAGATTCTATCATTTAATTAATTATATTAGTTAACAAAGGGAACTTTAATTAACAGAATAATGTCCCATAGGAGAGTCAAACCAGGTGTATAGTTAGGCCTATTTTTCATTCCCCATGTAAATATAAAGTTAATATAAAATTAAAATTTGTTGGGAAATATTTCTTAGGCGCATCTGTATCAGAGAATTAAATAAATTTTTTGCATGCAAATGTGTATTTAATTTATAGAAAACTAAGAAATGAGGTTTACTAAAACATGATGACTTTATCTCATACATAACTAATCCAAGTCATTACATTGTAGTTATCTAATCCAAATATACAAAAATACCTAAACCTAGACATGATACCTACTAAAATGATCAGATCATTTCGTAAATAGATATTAAATCATTTAAGATGAATATATAATAAATATAATAATAATAAATGCCTCACAACTATAATGTTTAATATCATTGGAGACTAGATACATTATAAACATATTTCATTAATTATCATCAATATCCCTAATACATTTTATTACACATAATACCCTTCTTAGACATACCCAAATTTAAACCATTCTTCATAACTTTGGGAAATGAATAATAATATAGTATGTGTTCATATACCGATAAAGGGTAAATATATGAGATATGAATATATTTTATTAAGTGAGAATAATATAAATATATGGTTATGATAAAATTATCGTAACATAAAAAATCATAACTAGTAATTCAAAAATTGGTAATTATGAATCACAGGGAAATAATTGGTTATAAAACAAGAAATAAGTCATAAGATTTTGGAATAAAAAATTATCAATCACGATACATGGGAATATTTCATATTCAGAAGACATAAATTTATAGAATACAAATAAGATTATAAAATAATTTCATTATTCAAGGATCTCTTTCAACACTATCATAGAGTATAAAGTCATTATGGGAGTTAGGTTCACTCCTCATTACATCATTTCTTTAGTCAAGGTTAACACCCAAGACAATTGTACTATATAGAGTCACTTACTGAATGAGGTTCACTCCCCATTCAAGTCTATATTATCCCATTAGATATGAAACACTGCCTAATGCATTGGAGGGATATATAATTATTGGATCAACTATCAAATAATAAAAACTATATATATATTTAAAAAAATATCATAATAACATACTATTTTGTCATAGCATAATACAATGAAAAAATAGGGTTCATAATCATTTTATCAATACCTAATCATATCTAATAAAATAAAATAATTTTATGGTATCCTAAATAATTATTTATTTCATAATTTTATAATTGACCCAGATTGTAACACCCCATGATTTCATAGTAAGATATTTTCTTCAAAGTTATTCAATAGCTTGCGCTACACGGAACACCGAGTTCGAGCGCACCATGACATATCAAACCAGCCATTCAAAATAAAGTTATGAATAATATTAACAGAATTTTGAATTTTATATACTCTATATAATTTTATAATCCATATTATATGTTTTTTAGACATAATATAAGAACAAATTCATTCTTTTCATATTAAGAAGTATTTTTCAAAAAATACAATTTTACCACTTTTAAATGGAAAACCATTTTTAAAAAAATTGACACTTTTATATCATAAATTTAATTAAATTAAATTTGTTTTTATAATTTTTACATATAAATTTATTTTGAATTAATTTTTGGTACTTTTCTGAAAACATTCATATTTTGATGAATATTGAAAAATACTAAATTTTAATTGAAAACAACTTTTTTAACAGAAATAGTTTATATGCTTAAATTATGAATTTTAATGTTTTGGAAGTATAATTAGATAATTTTTTTATTATTTAGTACAATTTATTTCATTATAACTAATTTCACATTTAAATTTGACATAAACCCATGCCAATCTTTTGATAGTTTAAACTTTTTAAAAACCCACTTTATGGTTTTGACAAT
The DNA here is from genome assembly GCA_963277665.1 of Viscum album. NCBI lineage: Eukaryota > Viridiplantae > Streptophyta > Magnoliopsida > Santalales > Viscaceae > Viscum > Viscum album. Next base: position 1,507,164,187 of record OY728131.1, on the reverse strand, counting down.
GGGAATTAATTTTAAATTAATTAATGAAACTTATATTATTTTAATTTAGTAAAATAGAATTTATTTTTGAATTTGGAATATCAAAATTTGATTAGGGTTAATTTTTGGTATTTTTATGAGAACTTTCAATTTTTAATAAATAGTAAAAAAACTGCGTTATTGTTTAAAAACAAATTTTTATTTAAATAATAATTTATTTTATTTAAATTTATTTTAAGTAAAAATATATAAATAATACCTATATATGTTAAATTTAATTCATTTTAGTCGTTTTATAATATGTTTAGACATATAAAATTTTATTGAACCTTTTTACCGTCTTTTTCCCACCTTCTAGGAGCTTTTACAAATGTGCCTAAAACATAATTTTACCGATTTTGTGAGTTGAATTTAAAAAACCCAAGAGACATGGTTGATATCTTTATGTAAAATGTGGTTCAATAAGATGAAATTAATTTTTGGTGAATAGTTTGTTTTGACTTTTGTTTACCACGGTTAAAAGTAAATAGGGCAATTAAGGGTAAAAATGATATAATAATTTCCCTAAAACATGTCCTAATTCTATTGGATAAGTTTAATTCGACCAAAAAAAACCTTTTAAATTAAAAATTATCCCCTTTGGCCTACTTGGAATAGATTAGGACATGTATTATTATATTATTTAAAAGAAGAGTTTGAAGAGTTAAATTCAATGTTTAATAACTAAACCATTTTTAATATAGGGTTATACATAATATAAATTCGACTATAAATATTCATTATCAAGATAAATAAATTTACTACATAATTTTTTTATTTATAATTTTTAGACATTAAATAATTTAATTTAATTATGACATAATGATGATGCAATAATTTCCATATTAATAAAAGATTAAAATAATTGATTTTATAAATATCTATGTAAATGTAATTTGAGAGTTTTGATGAATTAAAGTATCTCTATAGGTTAATATGATATGTTAGTCTTTATGAATGAAATTTTATTCTAAGTGATAATGTTTTTATGGCTTTAAAAAAATCATATAATAAATAGTGTCAAAATTGACATAATTGAGTTTTTAAAACAAATACTATATTAATAGTTGATATAATATTACAAAAAATCTAAGATTCATCTAAAGGACTTAGATACAGTTATATTTATTAATAATTAACCACTTTAGTTTCTCTTTTCTTGTTATATTATGTTTATTAACCATATAATATAAAAATACAAAGAGACATGGTAAATGTCAAACTATTTAACTAAGAGTTAAATCTAAAAGATAAGGTTAATGTAGTGACATAAACCTGTATAAAACCTAGTGGTTGAAAAGTTTGAGACCCATACCCACCTTATCCTTGAAATAAATCATTTTATATCCATTATAAATCTAAAATGATTTTATTATAAAATAACATTTCAATGTTTTCCTAAAGTGACCATCACCTCTCTTATAAAAGGGTACTTCCCCATATCTTAATTTCACACCTCCAAATTTATTAGGCACAGACATCCCCTGCCCATATATCCCCCCAAATTTCCTCCCATAATCCTAGGGGATTTTTTTGGGTCAGAAAGCCGACCAAAAGATCCCTTTTGATCAAATTAAAAGGAAGAATACGAAAAAGAGGTAAATATTTCATCACCCCTTTCAAGTTATTTTCTTCGTCCACTTCATCTTTATTTGTTGTTTCCATTCTAAAATAATAACTCCAGTATATTATATATAATTTGATATTATGATAAAAATGTTACAACCATATTCATTATTCTATCCATCATATGAATGAAAAAGTCACCATACGTGTGTACGTACGACTTACTGTCTCCACGTCGTGGTGTTGTTTGTTATTCCAACACTTCATTATTTTGATAATTATAATATTGAGTACAACTGATATAAATAATAAATATTACAAGTTAATGGATATTTCTATATGATATAACATCCAATTACATATGATTTCACCATCAATATAATGATAGTGTCTCTCATGCGTACGTATGGATTACCGTTTCCATGAATGCGATGAGATTCATTCCACATCATAATCATTCAAGAATAATTTTAAATTTATGTTTAAAAATAATTTTTATGAACATAATATAATTATGTATATGAATGAAATACATCCTATCCATAACAAATATGACTTACGTAACCAATAATATAAAGGAAAACAAATCAGCTAACACCTGAAACAATGATACTACTAAAATACTATTAACAATGCAATATTAGAGGATCATATATCATATCATATTTATTTATATAATTCTTGTATAATTTAACAACAATAATTTAACTATTATTCAAGAGTTTAACATACCCTTGACCAAGGAAAAGTATAATGTAAGGGGTTTTCATCTCACTTTTATTCCTATGAGATTCATGCTATATTTTCCACTATTACCTTTTGTGTGGTGTATGTACTGCCCATGATTTTATTGTTTGAGTAATATAATTTAATTTATGGGTATTTAAATAATCATTAGATGATCCATATTTCAAAAGGTGTATGTTTCATAAGTTACCAAATTGTTAAGGGAATTGAAATTATCAATTTCCACTCATTCGGTTTTACGCAAAATTCAATGATTATTTTACTGAAAGATTATGTGTGAAATCACTATTTATTTACTTATGTAGTAATTTCCACTACCCTTTGTGTTAATATATATTTGATACACATAATGACCCAATTGATAAATTCTCATGTCATCAATATGAACTTGATAAGAGTAATGTTAACTCATTCTCCATTCACTAAGTTTAACATCCAAGTCATTGGTGTAGTTTTTACAAGTATATGTGGGAACGTCCTCTGATTGATTTACACTGAATACCAAATCATATTGAGTGTATTTATATTTTTCACACATAATTATTTCATTTATTTATCCTTAACCTAAGGATACTATCTTTTTAAGGGAATTTATCTGAACTTACATTCCATTAAGACTTCTTTGTTTTTATGCGCCAATTCACATTTATTTGGTGTATATACTATACTTTGACATAGTATATCATGAATCAATTTAATCTAAAGATATTATAAATTTTTATTACCTCAATTATTTGTATTCAAGATTCTATCATTTTGTTAGGAACTCTAACTAAAATATCATTTTAAATGTTATAAAAATTTATTCTTCTATATCTTTCTCATTAATGTCCATGTTTTAAAAATGGTTTTAAGGATTTATTTATATAGACATGAATGTTTTAAAATTAAAATTCCCATTAAATGTTTCAAAGTGGTATGTGACACTTTGATTCAACAATATATTTTAAACGTATTCTTGATAAATAATGAGACTTATAAATATTTTCAAGAAAACGAGATATTTCTCTCAAATATTTTTAATGATTATTTTCATCCATGTAAACATCCTTCATTGGAATTTCTGTTTGCTTATAGTTAATTCATTATGATAAAATACTACAAATAGTATTGATGTTTTTAGTCATATTTGATTGTGGATCTTTTATTTTTATACCATTCATGGTCTATGGTTAAAGTATTAACATTTTGTATGCTAGTTTTAGTACAAATGTTTATGTTATGTTTCAACCTTTTCATATGAGGAATGAATTAGACTTAGTAAGTGACGGGTGGAGCTATTTATATCTCCTCTATTCATTGGTAGGTATCATGAGACAAACTAGTGTCTTGGAACATGGCTTTGAAAAAATCGTATTTGTAGTCTTGGTAGAAGGGTTTGACTATGTGGTTATGAAGTCCGGAATTATGCATTCTGTCATTATCAAAGTGGCTATTGATATTACATGTGATTTTTCAACTAGTATAATATAAATGTGAATAAGTAAGTGACATTATTTGATTTTATCTTTTCCATATTATGCTGAAGATTAAGTTAAAAATGCATTTTTTTAGTCTTATACATTTCCTTAAATGTTTATGCTCATTTGTGAACGTTTCTGCTATATTGTTATCCTTAATGAGAATCTGATCTCACCCCGTTCTATGTTTTATTTTTTACAGGATGTATAGAAGTATTTTTAGTTGACCTATAGGGATAGGCTTAAAATATAAGTGTGTTAAAAAGGATACAAAATTTTGTTGATGTTTTTATTTCATGATGTAATGTAAAACTTATGTAAGTATCTAGTACTTCCAAGGATACTAAACTAATCGGTATTTCGAGACATGATTCCTTGTATCATGCCAATGTTATGTGATAATGCACCGATTCTGGGTAACTTGGATCAGGTTGTTACAGTTGGTATCAGAGGAAGGTTAGTACGAACCTTTGAATCTATATTTAGAAAAAAACTCTTATTAGGAAACACTACCTTAAGATAGACTTTTAGGATTAGTATAGAAGAACATAAATTTTTTTTGGTAATGTAAATATTATGTGGGTTTTTTGAGAAAGAAATCCCTATCTGGATACGAGTAGGTATGGGCGGCTCTGGCACATATGTACCTAGGAGGTAAAACTCGGACAAGGAGTTTTGGGATTGACCCGAGGTATCCTGGTACACAACAACGGGCCTTGCTGCACTCTTGGATACGACACTCCCGAGGGATATTCTTTGAATAATTTCCATTTTTTACAAACCAATTTGATGGATTTTAATATAAGATGAGAATAAATAACCTTGGTTAATCCTATGGTGTTTTAGATTGAAAATAAGGTGTTATGATATTCTCTAGGTGACTTTATTAGTCACACTATTCTTTCTTGTGCTAGTCAATGGCTGGATTCAAAGAAAGTGATAGTAACATTGAAAATCATGTACAAGGTGGGAATGGTGGGGTAAATAATCAATGAAATAGAATGTTGATATGTGTAAAAGATATCATTTTCATGCTGAATCAGTATTCCAAAAATATGATCAACAACATATATATTAACCAACTCCCGGACTCAACAAAGAAGAGATAGGCGGTGAATAATAAGATCTCTAGTAGTGGAGACCATGGAGAAAATAAATCTCAATTTCAATCATGCAGGAAATGTGGAAGGATACACCTAGGAAAGTGTCTCAATGGAACAAAGAAATGATTTATGTGTGGGAAAGAAGGACATAAAGTAAATATTTTCTTAGGAAATACGAAGATTACTGTGGATGAAAATAAAAATGATCCCAAGAATCCATTTAGAGTCATTTTCCATAAATTTAGGGGACCTGGGAATTACTTGAGTGAATAAATTATTCTATATAATATCCTCTTCGTCATGGAAGATCTTAGATGGAAATAAATGGATTGTGAAATGTTTAAAAGTATTAGTTCTCTTTGTTGATGGGATTACATTGGAAGGATTTTATCTTGTATGTGTAACCCTACATTTTGTTATGTGAAAATGCTATTTTAGGATGAATTATCTTTTATATTGTTGACCAAGTTATAAATAACCATTTGGATTTATATGATCCTTGAATTTGTGGCAATTAAAAGTTATTAAAATTTGGGATTAAAATGAGAGGTAAGAGATAACCTTTGTGGTCAAATTATGTTACAGTTATTTTGAGGAATTTATCTCATTTTAGAAATGTTATAAAATATAGTTTTGGAAAAGGGACAACACACAGATCATGTGACAACCCGTCGCATCAGACAAAGCTACGGAATCAAACCCACAACTGGAGTGCGATTGGAATTTATCTCCTACCATTGGACTACGTGAAGTCCCTGGTTATAGTGACTAATTATTTTTAGTTAAAGGATTTTATTGATCAACAATAATTTGATTTTGCATCTTATGTATTATCAAATGGATATCCTTATTATATGAAAATGATTTGGTGATTAAGTGATAAATGTTTTTTTGGAAGATGTTCTCTCTGTTGGGAACACTATATGCCTAAGGAAAATAGAATACTATGGAGTTTCATTAGAGGATTAATGGCATATATTTATATTTGTTTTTATTCTGTATTTAAAGTGATTTGGGTGATATATAGAAATGGTTAACCTATCATAGAGAATATGTGATTAGGTTATTTTTTTAAAGTATGTGACATTTAGAGTAGTCGATGTTATTTGGAGATACAATTTAACCTGGAATACTGTGTAATAAAATAATTAAACGTTTTGGGTTTCAATATTAGTTTGGATTATATTGAAGGATTTTAAGAACAATTGTTTATTGAATAGTATTTATTGAACTTTGGGTATGGTTGGTTTAATTTTAGAAATTAAGATCAATATTTCTTTCTCTAAAGGATTCTCCTTTTTGGAGATCATCTGATCTTGCACTAACAATTTTGGTTTTGGTAAATCTTTAAAGGAAAGGTAAATGTATAGTTTATCCTTTGTGGATTATGTGACTCTGTAGAAGTTGATTCCAGTGCTTTAGGTGTGAGAAAGTCATCTTGAATACTCATCGTTTGACAGAAAAATATGAGCTAGTGGTAAAAATTTATTAAAGGATGAAACTCTACTTAATAATTAAGTATATATAATTATGTTCTTAGTCAATCTCATAAATAAATTCCTTAACTTTATGAAATGGAAATTAAAAAATTTGGTCTGTTTACTTTTCCTACTTGGAAACCAATGACCGTCTATCCCATCACAAGATTGTGGTTTTCTTCCTGTTAAATTTCTCCTGGTCATGTTTTTGTATCACTATCCACCAGAACTTGATACTTATTTTATCATCCATATCCATGTGTTCCTACATGGAATCCTAGTATTGGTTATCTTGGGTGACATTTGTACGTCTCTTTCTTTCTTTCAAAGTGATAGTTTTATTGACTCTATTTTCGATGTGGGACTTTCAATGAAGTTCCCAAGACCAATTTTAAAATTTAGAGGATGAAATTTACAAAAGGGGGGGATGAATGTAACACCCCAAGATTTCTTTTAATGTGATAGTTTTGTTTCTTTTCTGATAACCTTTATATTTTGATTAATACTGAAAAATACTAAATTTTAATTGAAAACAACTTTTTAATCGAAATAATTTATAGAGTTAAATTATGAATTTGAATGGTTTGGAAGTATAATTAGACTATATTTTTATTATTTAATACAATTTAGGTAATTATAACTAATTTCACTTTTAAATTTGACATAAACATATGTCAGCCTTTTGATAGATTTTACTTTTTAAAAACCCGCTTTATGGTTTTAACAACGAGAATTAATTTTATATTCATTAATGAAACTTATATATTTTTAATTTGGTAAAATGGAATTAATTTATGAATTTGGAATATCAAAATTAGATTAGGGATATTTTTTGGTATTTTTCTGAGAATTTTCAATTTTTAATGAATAGTGAAAAACACTGCATTATTATTTGAAACAGACTTTTTATTTAAATAATTATATATTTTATTTAAATTTATTTTAAGTAAAAATAGATACATAATACCTATATATGTTCAATGTAATTTATTGGAGTCATTTTATAATAAGTTTAGATATATAAAATTTTATTGAACTTTTTACCGTCTTTTACCGACCTTCTAGGAGCATTAAAAAATTTGCTTAATACTTAATTTTACTTATTCTGTGAGTTGAATTTCAAAAATCTGAGTGGCACAGTTGATATCAATAAGTAAAATTTTGTTCAATAAGATGAAAATAATTTTACATGAATAGTAACTGTTGACTTTTATTAACAATGGTTAAAAGTAAACAGGGTAATTAAGGGTAAAAATGATATTATAATTACCATAAAACATGTCCTAATTCTATTGGATAAGTGTAATTAGACCAAAAACAACGTTAGAAACAAAATATGATCCCCTTTGGATCACTTGTATTAGATTTGTACATATATTATTATTTTATTTAAAGAAGAATTAAAAAAGATAAATTCAAAGTTTAATAACAAAATAAATTTTAATATAGTGTTATACATAAGATAAATTAGATTATAAATATTATTAGAATAATAAAAATATTCAATACATAATGGTATTTTTTTAAAATTTTTAGACAATAAATAATTTAATTTATTTCTAACACAATGATGATGCATTAATTACATTATTAATGAAAGATTAAAATAATTGATATTTTAAATATCTAAATAAATGTAATTTGAGACTTTGGATGAATTCAAATTATTTTCTAGGTTAATATGAAATGTTATTCTTAACTAAATAAATTTTATTCTATGTTATAAAGTTTTTATGGATTTAAAAAAATCAAATACTAAATAGTTTCAAAATTGACATAATTGAGTTTTTGAAAAAAATATAATATTATTAATTGATATAATATTTATTGAAATATAAGGTTCTTCCAAAGGACTTATATAAGTATATATTTATTAATAATTAACAACTTCGGGTTCTATTTTCTTGTTATAGTTTGTTTATTAACCATATAATATAAAAATACAAAGAGACATGGACAATGTCAAACTATTTAACTAAGAGTTAAATATAAAAGATGAGGTTAATATAGTGGCCTAAACCTATATAAAACTTATTATTTGAGAGGTTTTAGACCTATCCCAACCTTATCCTATAAATAATTCATTTTATACCCATAATAAATTGAAAATTATTTTATTATAAAATAATATTTCAATCTTCTCCAAAAGTGACCCTCACCTCTCTTATAAAAGGGTACTTCCCCATATCTTAATTTCACACCTCCAAATCCATTTGGAACGGCCAATACCTGACCATATAACCTCCCAAATTTCTTCCCTTTATCCTAGAGGCATTCCTTTGGTCATAAATCCAACTTAAGGAGCCCTTTTGATCAAATCAAAAGGAAGAACCAGAAGAAGACGTAAATATTTCATCACCTCTTTCACATTCTTTTTTTCTTCCGCTTCCTCTTTCATTGTTGTTTCCATTATAAAATAACTAGTACTCACCCGTGCTATTGCACGACATATGTGATTACTGGTTTTTCTATTAATAAGAGATTAGTATTTAGAAATGTTTATAAGAAATAGTAATATTGAGTAAATTTTAATTAGAAAGCAATGGTGTATGATAATGGAATAGGAGTGTAAAGAATATAAAGACACAATTCAAATAGTTGACAAAGAAAAAAGAATAGAGTGCAAGTATATCGATTTTAAAATTTTGATGAAAAATTGAATCTATTTTCAATTTCGATCACAATAACTATAATGGGGGACTAAAATGAATAATGATAGATAAATCAATGATAAGACATGGTTTGTAATAATAAAACTGATAATTTGGAAAATAAATGAAATAAGAAAAATTGAATGAATGGGAAGTTTCAGGACACTTCTATACTTCATTTTGGTGGCCGATGCTTGCGACCGCCCACTGCCAACCATGCAGACACCATGACCCATCTCCAATATTATTGTGAACCTTATCCAAAAGAATACCATTTAAAAAAATAGTTAAAACGCAGTACTTCAATTAAAAATTCAGACAAAATTGTATGGAAGCAGTTATTATAAACCTGGATGTTTGTTTCAGCTTCTAACAATAGTATAAATCGATCTTTAATAGTAGTTTGAGGTGCTGTCCAGATTTTGTTTTGGCCCATAAAAGAGGAAAAAATTGTTAATAAGTAGAAAATTAACTAAAGGAAATAAAATTAAATGAAAGGGATAAGAATTTTTGGGTTTATAACCCCAAACATGTGTTGTAGATAACTTTTCAATAACAGGACAATTTTTGCAGGTCAACCCCAGCCCATTAGTGGGTGTGGTTTTCAGAGTAGGAACCACCACATCCGGGTATGCACCCCCTTCACATGCACTAGAATGATGAGAAACTAAAAAATATTAGTTGAAAACACAGATATATCCTATAATAGAATTGCACATGATCAAATCAAAACTCAAGAAAATAAACACATTAGCGTTTCTTCTTAAATGTAGTTCCTATTTTACATATTAACAATGAATTTTTCATGGGATTGATCAAATTTGACGTACTAAAATAATGCCATACAAGAGGATGTCAATGTATTGATAGTAAGACGGTGACTTGCATTTGGGTGGGGGGGTTCAGAACACATGTTCTGTTATTTGTAAATATGTTCTTCAATAATATAAAATCATTAATGGAGTGCACCAATAAAGGAAATATTTACATACATAGTCTCTCAAAGGTCCATTGCAGAGAGGAGTAATTCAAATCTTGGATAATAGTGAAATAAAACCTGCACATTTAATGACTTTTAGTGATACCTGCACATTAAATTAAATCGAAAATGTCTTCCATACACTATAAAGATGTTGGTTGAAACCATCAAATACTTTAATACAAACTAAGAAAAAAAAACCAAGATGTCTGTTTCTACTTCCAATAACTAAATTATTTGATTTACAATAGGTGCGTGAGTTGCTGTCCAGCTGTTTTTTTGACCAGAAAACAGATAAAAATGTTACTAAATAGTAAAATAACACCTTATGCATGTTAGTAATACTCTAGGTGATCACATCTATAAAGGAATTGTATTCACTCAGACATGCAGTGTTAAACAAAGATTGTGGTTTTTGATAGACTAAGGCATTAGATATTCTCCAGGGCATCCACTCCATGATGATTTATGCTAATTTTCAATAAATATAATAGGTGTGATCAACCTGATTGAACAGAAACACCCACCCCTCAAAAAGAAAGTATAAACTGTTTCACATATTAGTCCATGAAACAAAACATACTCTGAAAAAAAAAAGAAATTGTTTTTTCTTACATTGTAGCTGATGAGATAGTGATGTGATGTTTGGGTTGATAATGTTGAATCTAGATTTATGATGATAACATGAAAAAGGATATACATGAAATGTTTGGTTTCTGGAAAAATTTCACATAGATTGATCTTACAAAAAAATTACCTTTTTCAGGAGTCTCAATAAGTAATCTTTCTAAGGGATCTTTCATGGGCCTCATCCACCATAATTACACTAACAGGATCCTGTCAAAATAAAACAATGTAAGGACACATTAAAAGATGGATTACAACATCTCAGAAAATAAAAATGTAGTCGTAGAAAAGGAATATATAACTCATGTAGTTGGTAAATAGATGATCATCCATAATCTCTTTTAGCAATAGTATTACCCCATATGTGATATAGTTTATCATGGTCACATCCTGTGCTGCGAGACACAAAAACTATTGGTAAAACAGAGGTTAACTTATCGATTTTACGACACAATACATGCATTCACTACCAATTCATGTTGTTGTATTCACAACTACTGGTAAAACAATTACATTACAGCAAAACAACACCATAAACATTTAATGAGGAGTAAAAGGGAACGAAATGTCATTAAATGGGTAACGTACATCCAGAAAACCGGTCATGTACTTCAAAAAACAGAATGTAGAACATAATACCCTATTATTAACGACGTCTACCATGAGTAACAGAAACTAAAAAATATTCATTAAAACATCCAGTATCAAAAACATTCACCATTTTCATATTCCATAATGATTAACATCCATCTTAATGATAAAACATCAAGCAAAAAAACTGATAAAAAAACATCTTTTAGGAAAACCGTCCAGCATGTCATGAAAACCGTCCAGCATGAAAAACGTGATGCATGAAAATCATCAAGCGTGTAAAATTTATAATCTACAAGCATATAAGATAACAGGTTCAGCCCTGAATCCAAGGTCCGGGGCATCCACTCCTTGATGATTTATGATAATTTTCAATAAATAAAATAGGTGTGATCAGTCTGATTGAACAGAAACACCCACCACAGAAAAAGAAAAGATAAATTGTATCACATATTAGTCCTTGAAAAAAAACATACTCTGAAAAAAATACAGACATTGATTTTTATTACATTGTAGCTGATGAGGTAATGAGGTGAAGTTTGGGATTATAATGTTGGATCCAGATTTATGATGATAACTTAAAAAAGGATACACATGAAATGTTTGGTTTCTGGAAAAATTTCACATAGACTGATCTTAAAAAAATTACCCTTTTCAGGAGTCCCAATAAGTAATATTTCTAAGGGATCTTTCATGGTCCTTATCCACCATAATTACACTAACATGATCCTGTCAAAATAAAACAATGTAAGGACACATTAAAAGATGGATTACAACAACATCTCAGGAAATAAAAAAGTAGTCATAGAAAAGGATTATATAACACATGTAGTTGGTAAATATAGGATCATCCATTATCTCTCTCAGCAATAGTATTAACCCATCTGTGATATAGTTTATCATGGTCACATCCTATGCTTCGACACAAAAAATATTACATACACATTATACATACACTATTAATGGTGGTTTTAATAATTTTTTCTGTCAGAATGAATATCCAGGGGCTGATTGATTGTGTGATTTTTTGATCTGGGGTTGTTAAATACTTTAACAGTCATTCAATTACAATGGTGGATCAATATGTCATGTTCCTAAATAATGGTTCCAAACAAAGTGAGGAGTGAGCCTAAATTGTAGGAGACTGTTGAGAGAAGTTTACAGATGAAATTGAACTTTCAAAAACTTTCTGGAACAAAAAATAACACATAATTATAGAAGGAGAAACAATGATAAATTTATGATGTAGATTACTAATTCATTCTTGGACGAAATGTGTTTCTGTTCTGAGTCTCCCATCTAAGTAATTTTTTAAAGGTTCCACATGAGACCATCATACATTTCCGTTGACAATATTCCATCTCACAAACCTGTTTGTGAATAGTAAGGAAGCAGAAACAAATACACTTGATGATAGAGCATTATAGAATTAAAGAATTAAATATTTAGACAAAAGAAATCTGCAATCCAAAAACTGCATATACAACATCTCCACCATGGAATGGTTCACTGAATTCATGCTTATGAATTTAAATACAATTTTATTATAGATGCAGAAATATTGACCGAGCAAAAGAATTACATGCAATGATTAGTGACTCAAAGCAGGAGATATATTGTATTGATGATACAATAATCCATATTTTGCTGGAATAACAATTTTTTTAGAGAAATAAACACTTTTCTAGAAAATTATGAGAACCCACCATATAAGGGGGAACACTAAAAATGTATATAACTCACTACATCTATTATTCTATAACATCCATGCAGAATCAAAATCATACAAAAAAATCCAAAGTATATCCACAAGCTGCATAACATCCTTGAAAAAAGAAAAAAGAGTCGGATATGTGGACCAAGAATGTAGAAAATGTTACCATGAAATACATTATTTTAATACGTCATTGAATATAAATTGACATACCTACAGTAAAGGAAATTTCATTGGGATTCCACACCAGATTTCCAAACCCTCACCTAGTTGCTGCCTTCTACCGATGTAAATGAATTATTAGGCTAGAAAAATGGCTAACCCATGGTTTGTATCTATAAGTAATCATAGAAGAAAAACATAAAAGAATCTAAATAATCATTTTATACATAAAAATAGAAATTTGGATGGACAGTACCGAGTGGTGGGATGTTCAAGAAGAAGATACAACTGAAACATCACCTGCAAATCATCAATGGTCGCCCTTGAAGTTAAATTGGCCATCGTCATGCCCCAATGTTGGGATCACAGGCTGTCTGATTAGATAAGCATCTCCAATCAGTATAATACAAGATCCACTACTCTTAAATACATGATCCAATACTATAATGTTTAAAAATAGGAAGACATACTAATGAAGATTACCTTTTCCATATTATGTAGTCAAACCTCGTATCCAATAGGGATTCATTCAGTACATACTAATAATGCATATCAAACTAACCATATCAATATCCTATTGTGATCATAAGAAATCTAGAAATAGTTTTCCATAAGAAATATGGAAACACGTATTAAGAAGAAATACAAATCGAAACTCATCTCATCCCATATTGAAACTCATGGTTTTTGAAGAATAACTTTCCCATATTAAAGTAGTCAAACCTCATAGCCTATCGAGATTCATTCAGTACATACTAATGCTAACTATCAAACTATCCATATCAACCTAAAATGGTGATCATAAGCAATCTGGAAACACTAACACATAAGAAACATGGAAATAATTATGCATATGAATTGTGTAAAAACACTATGTGTTAACAATTGGGAAATAGTTGAACAATCGATCCATAAATATCTATATATAACTAATATGGAAAGAGTTACATATAAAAAATGTCGAAACACTTAGTTTTTCTGCTTCTGTAAGAAATTATGTAAATTTCATGGCCATCTGAATGCTGGTGAACCTAAATGATATATCCATGTAATAAAAAGATATGGTAGTTATGCATAAAAAATTATGGTACATATATACTAAACATTTATATTGTAACATCACTAACAGAATATGAAATATGCTAATATGAAATCTGCAATCAATATTAAATCTTCAAGTAGTTATGCATAAGCAATCTCAAAACACTTTTGTATAAGAAAAAACTCATGTATAAGAAATCTGCAAACAATTAAGTATAAGCAATATGCAATATGCAATATGAAAAAAATTTATATATAAGCAATCTATAAACAATAATGTATGGAATACTTTTAAGCCATCTGTAATATGAAGTCACTTATATATAAGCAACCTTAAAATACTTATGTATATGAAATCTGCAAAGAATTTTAATTGATATTCAATTGAATTGAATAAATTCATTGTATGTATTAATTATAGAAAAAATGAAAATGAGCACAAAAAATGAACATTTTTAAATTACAATATTTCCATAAAAATAAATGTCCATCAACAGTATAGTTATATACCTGACTGGATGAAATATGCATGGTTTATTTAATGTACCCAATGTCAGTGAGTTCACTATGTATTTAATCAAATACATTTTTAATAATCGAATACATTTATAAAAACACCAATGTAAATCTGCATGAATGAAACTACAAATTTTTTTATTGAATCAAATCAGTTATGCATACCTATAATGGAGAACACTTTGATGTGATAGAGGAAATACATCAGACATGGAAAAAATTATAGAAGCAGAAATATTGACCAAGCAAAAGAAGTAAAGGAAATTATTGGTGAATCACAGCAGGATATGTACTGTATTGATGATTGAATAATCCATATGTAGATGGAAAAACTAATTCTTGGAGAGAATTGAACACTTTTCCATGAAATTATGAAAACCCACCATTTGTGAAGCACTATATTGTATTATAGCCTGTAAAATTAGTATGAATATAGTGAAATGAGAAACTATAAAGCAGATAGAGCTGTTATGGAGAAGTTGTAGAGGAGAAAATACCATATTCTGGATGCGTTGAGAGGTGGGTCATTCTGCGCTTATGGAAAATTTTGACCCCTTGTCTACTTCTGCAAAGGAACAGAATAAGGAGATAGATTATCAAAGAAAAAAGAAGGTTTTTATGATGGTGAATGGAATCACAAGGAGGGTGAGGGGCGTTCTTAACCAAAGTAGATATCAGAGGAGAGGGATACTATAGGGAACCCTAGGATATGGCGAGGGATTTCGTGAGTGGGAGCGGTGGGGGTTGGAGGGGTTGAGGGCAGCAGGAGGTAGATTATGCTGTCGGATGATGACAATAGAGCTCAAAGGATATGAATAACATGAGTTAACCTAAGAGATAGATTTTCAGAATTCTAATGCAGGAGCCGTGCGACGATTTGAGTGGATTGTAGAGGATGACCTGATGCAACGGAGGGGTGAAATGGCGAGGAGTATGTCGATGGTGGTTTGCAGGAAGACCTGGATGGGGGTAGGTGAAATCAAACCGGGAACCATTGTAGAAGATGCAGAATAGTGAGGGGGCTTCGGTATTGCAGGTGTGTTATAGAGGATGACCCGATGCAGTGGAGGAGTGAAAATGGTGAGGAGGATGCCGACAGTGGTTTGCGGGAAGATCTGGATGAGGGTAGTTGAAATCGATTCGGGGACCGCAGTAGAAGATATAGAACAGCGAGGGGGCTTCGGGTTTGGAGGGGAGGGGTTTCGAGAAACCCTAGCTGATGGATCGGTAGAGGTTGTGTTCGCTATTTTGCAGGGGAGAGATTGATCACGATTTTGGAGGGAGGAGATTTTTTTTAGGGAGACGTGGATGAACGGAGAGACGACAGGTAAGATAAAAATGATGTGGAATAACATTAGAGTGACACGTGGCATCTGGAATGCCAGAATTAGTAGGTATTGTAGATAACTCCAGTATATTCTATATAATTTTATGTCATTATAAAAATGGTACAACTATATTCATTGTTCTATTAATCAGATTAATGAAAAAGTCACCATACGTTCATACATACGACTTACCATCTCCAAGTCGTGGGGTAGTTTGTTATTCCAACAATTAATTATTTGGATAGGTATAATAATGAGTATAACTAATCGAAATAATAAATATAAAATTTTAATTATTATTTATATATGATAAACCATCCAATTAAATACTACTTCACCATCAATATAATGATATTGTTTCTCGTGCGTACGTATGGATTACCGACTCCATGAATGAGATGAGATTCATTCCTCATCATAATAATTTAAGAATAATTTTAATTTTATGATTAAAAATAATGTTTATGAACATAATATAATTCTGTATATAAATCATATACATCCTATCCATAATAAACATGGCTTAAAAAACAAATCATATAAAATAAAATGAATCAGTTAACACCCAAAATGATGATACTACTAAAATACTATTAACAAAGCAATATTAGAGGATCATATATGATATATTATTTATTTATATAGTTCTTGTATAATTTAATAACAATTATTTAACTATTATAAAGGAGTTTAACATACCCTATACCAAGGAAAAGTACAATTTAAGGGGTTTTCATCTCACTTTTATTCCCATGAGATTCATGCTATATTTTCCACTATTACATTTTGTGTTGTGTATGTACTACCCATGATTGTATTTTTTGAGAAATATAATTTAATTTATTGGTATTTACATCATCATTGGATGATTCTTTTTTATGGGGTGTATGTTTCTTAAGTTACCAAATTGGTAAGGGAATTTCAAATTTCAATTTCCACTCATTCGGATTTATGCGAACTTCATTGATTATTTTACTTCAATATTATGTGTGAAATCCCTATTTATTTACATATGTAATAATTTACACTCCCCTTTGTGTGTATATACTTTTGATACACATAATCACTACATTTATAAATTCTAAAGTCATCGATATAATCTTGATAAGAGTAATGTTAACTCAATCTCTTTTCATTGAGTTAAACATCCAAGTCATTGATGTTGTTTTTACCAGATTATGTGTGAACGTCCTATGATTGATTTACACTAAATATTCAATAACATTGAGTGTATTTATATTTTTCACACATAATAATGTCATTGATTTATCCTTAACCTATGGATACGGTCTTTATAAAGGAATTCATCTTAACTAACATTCCAATGAGACTTCTTTGTTATTATGAACCAATTCACAATTATTTGGTTTATATAAAATAATTTGACATTGTATATCATGAATCCCTTTAATCTCATGATATTATATCGTTTCTATTACCTCAATTATTTTTAATCAATAGTTTCTCATTTGGTAAGGAACTCTAACTAAAATATCATTTTAAATGTTATAAAAATTTATTCTTCTAAATATTTCTCATTAATGTCCATGTTTTAAAATTTGTTTTAAGGACTTATTTATATGGTCATGAATATTTTAAAGTTAAAATTCCCTTTAAAAGTTTCAAAGTGTTATGTAATACTTTGATTCAAAAATATATTTCAAACAGTTTCTTGATACATAGTGAGAATTATAAACATTTTCAAGAAAAAGGGAATATTTTTCTCAAATAGTTTTAATGATTATTTTCATCTATGTCAAAATAATTCATTGGGTTTTATATTTATTAAAAGTTGATTCATTATGATACAATCTTCCAAATGGTATTGATGTTATTGTGATATGTTTGACTATGGATGTGTTATTTTTATACCATTCGTGGTTTATGGTCAATGTATTAACATTTTGTATGCTAGTTTTAATATGAATGTTTCTGTTATGTTTCAACCTTTTCAAATTAGGAATGCCTTGGACATAGTAAGGGATGGGTGGATCCCGCTATAACTCCTCGATGCTTCGGTAGGTCTCATGAGACAAACTATTGTCTTGGAACAAGGCCTTGACAAAATCTTATTTGTAGTCTTGGTACAAGGAATTTATGTTGTTATGATGTCTGACATTATGCATTCCATCATTATGGAAGTGTCTATTGATATTTCATGTGATTATTAGATATTTATATTATCCATGTTAATAATTAAATAGAATTATTTGATTTTATATTTTCCATATTATGCTGAAGTTTAAGTTTAAAATGCATTTGGATTATTCTTATACACTTCCTTAAATGTTTATGCTTATTTATGAAAGTTTCCACTATTTTGAATTCCTTTATGAGCATATGAGCTAACCCATTTCTTTGTTTTATTTTTTCCAAGATGTGAAGAAGTATTTTATGGTTGACCTGTATGGATATGGTAAGGATATAAGTGTGTTAAAAAGGGAAAAAATGTGTTTGATGTTTTTATTGGATGATGTAATATAAAACTTATGTATGTATCTAGTACATCCAAGGCTACTAAACTGAACGGTCTTTTGGGACATGATTCCTTGTATCATGCTAATGTTATGTAATAATGCACCGATTCTGTGTAACTGGGGTCAGGGTGTGACAAACAGTAATGAAATGATTTTGATGAAATCATCAGAAAAAATAAACAATATATTTCATCTTGATTAGTGGATAGTGTCATAAGATCATCTCCCTAGTGAATCATAAAAAACATCAATGGAGTTTTTATAGATGAAAAATACATTGGAATGAAATTTAAAACATTTATTTTAAAATAAGAAAAAAATATCCATTTATTTTTACTAAATTTTAACTAATAATTAATAAAATATCAAGAAAATTATTTTATATTAAAATAAACATGGAAAATTTTAATGTAAATCTTAGATATAATACTGGTAACTATGGTTGGAGAATTCATTTATTTCATATCTATTAGAAGAGAGAATTTATATCACACTTTTTAGAATGTAAAAAGTTAGTGATAAGTAGAAAATTTTGAAAGATTAATTTTAATAATTTTTAAATAATACTATATATCAATCCATTATAATTTATAATTACCATTCTATTAATAATTATCCATTAAAATCATTTCTCATGTGAAAACTAGTTTATCTCCCATTCATGTTTAGGTTTGATGGTGCCAATCCTTACAAATTACTAATAGATTAATCATATATATAATCATAATAATTTCAAATTTATCATATTTATTCAGTATATATACTGTTATAACTATTCATATAAAAGTAGTGATAAAAATTAATTACATCCCTTCATGGCGACGTAATATGTACATATACACGAGTGATGTTTTATCTTTTCGATAAATATAATAATAGAAAGTTAAAAAATAATTCACCTTTATATAATCATAATTATATAATATATATAATATATATAAATTAAATATATCCTTATTACAGTCCATGTAAGAGTAAATGAAAAATGAATCACATCTCTTCATAGGGGTTGTGGTCTACAAGTTCACATGAGTGGAAATATCATTTATCATTAAATAGTAATGATATAGAAAATGGATATACCGTTAACTTAAAAACATTTCGATACACAAAATAAACTGATAAAATTATTTTAAGATGTTTATAGAACAATTTTAGGTATTTTAAGAAGAAAGAAACACAAAATTGTTCAGTAAGAACATATACCTCTTCTTCAGGTATCCTCCATTGAAAATAACATTTAGAATTTTTGGATACATATTTTAAGAGGACCAAAAATTAATGATCATGGATAAAGATGTTGGTAGAGTATTTGGGTAGATATTGGTCATGATAAATGGCTGATGGTGTGTGGATAATAAAAGTAAGGAGGTTCACTATATTAAGGGAGGGAGTCTCACTCTTGTAAGTGAAAACTACAATAAAATATAATAAATAAATGTTAAAGTGAATATTGAACCAACGAAACCCAAAATAAATGATAATAAAAGTTCCATTAAAAATAAAATTACCAGTATGTTTTATACAATTTTTATGTTATTTTAATTGTTATGCCTTTAACTTTTACTATGGTAATGAATTTTTACCTTGGTAGATATTCATACCTAACAAAAATGAAATAAGACTCATTATTATATATATAATTAATGATTATAAATATAGAATAAATTTAAATAAGTTAAATTTCTATAACTAGATGAAATCAATATTGAAATTAGAGTGTAAAATTCAACCAAAACTATTTAAAAAATAATAATTTCTAAGTATAAAATTCAATTTATTCTTCTTCTATTCATAGTAAAGTCATTATAAAAATGATAAAATATTTTATTGAATATATTATATAATATTTTAATTAAAATTATTCATCAATAGTGATTACATTAATTTATTAAGACGAAAAAATTCGTATGAATATATATAGTTTTTGAGAAAAATATTTCTTTTTACCTTCAAATGATTTTATTTTCATTTATAAACAATTGATAAAACAATTACATCGATTTATTCATGTGTAAATAATATATTTTTTAATTTAGTTATTCCCATTCATAGTTGATATCTAATGGCTTTATGATAATAGTCACATTTAACAATAATATTTCAATAGCATATTGTGGTCCAATTAAACTCATTGTTTCTTGTAAAGATATCCATCAAAAAAATTGACTTTATTTAAATAGAAATGTATCATAATATATAATGGAGTTAAAATTACAATGGATATATTCAACTTATATACATAGGTACGAAATTCCCATGGATATAAATGACATATAACCACAAGAAAATGTGCTAGTGGAGAAATTTTAGCTGTGGGATGTTTTTTTATTCTATAAAGTGCATGGGAAAGACTTATAGCCTTTGGAATGAAAATGGACATCCAAGAATGAAACCCTACTCCATCTCTGAGAACATTCACCGATGTTGTTACTGTAAGATCCTCTGCTAACCTTGATTCCAACAAAAAATTTTCCGCAACACTTGACCTTCCAATTTACCCTAAGCATTTCTATCACTATGGTAAACTGGAAATTTCCTTTTCAGATAAAGAAGTAAATATTCTTGGTTTAGATATATGATTTGTACTTGTTGCAAAGTTTTCTTTTCATAGACCATATTTGGAATTCATAAGACATGTTCTTGAAGCCATTTGATTTTCAGGCTTTAATATCGGACTTTTAAACTCGTAAAATGTTATTTTCCACCTTTCCTCTGAGGATGATTACTATAGGCTCTGGGCTTGGCGATCCTAATTTTTTGGGGGTTGTTCTATGAGAGTGCTTAAATGAACCATGGATTTCAAATCCGCTTTTGAAACTCCAATTTTCCTGACATGAATAGGTCTCCCTGGGCTCCAACTTCACTTGTTTTAACTAAAATCCATTTTCCAGATTTCTATGCTTATTGGAAATCCTCTTAAACTTGATTCGGTAGTGAGGACTCTCTCTAGACCATAAATTGCTAGTATCTGTGTTGAAATTTATGTCTCAAAAGAACTTCTATCCCAAAATGGATTCATAATGGTGAATTTGGTTCCTTCTAAGACATTATCGATGAAAGATATTCTCGACTACTGCACTTCATGCCTAATGCTTGGGCATGATATGAAAGAATGTGGATATAAAACCACACAATCTAAGGCCAAAACTATTTCATAGGTTAAAAAAGGAACTAAGGGTCCTGGAATTGATGAGGATAATTTCTATAATTCAGTAAATGTTGGTTCTTCTACTACTGGAGAGTAGATAACCGATTCAAACAAAGAGATCATGGTTTCCGATTCTCAGCCTTCTCAATCTAATTTCCACTCTCCTGACATGTCAGCCTTTATTGATTCTATACCTATAGCTCCCGGTGACTCCAATATTACTTCCCCCCTTGTCGAGGAACATGGGAACTTTCCTGAATCACATGATGTGAGAGATAAGGATCTAGGTGAACTTTCTATTTCTACTGAATCCTTTCTTGAATTTGATGATCATCCTAATCATATTAAGGATGATTTCTTAAAATCAAGTGCTAGGGAAGAAAAAAAACAATGGTGGATTTTTATGGTTTTATCACCCCAAATTCTAGAAAAACACGGAAACATAGAGATTATTCTCACCTCTAAATAACAATTTTCATAAGATCTCTTGAAGTTAATAAGAAGGAAACTGTGGCTCAACAACCGAATGCTGACGCTGAAATAACTGAGGATGAATCTGACTCAGATGAGGATGAAGATGAAAGAAAGTAAAAAACCTAGGTATAGAGATTAATATTGCATTGAAGAGGATGTGGGGGATACAGTTGATTCCTGGATGGATGAACAAAATGAAATCACATTCCATAAATTCACAGAGAAGATCATTACCGCTGAGGAATACCTTGACATCAGAAATAATATGTTCATTAGTATGGTGGAGGAATATAAAATAAATCTTGACATTGACTTCAAGGCCATCCCTTGGGAGTGAGACTTTTCTGATTTGGTTTTCATGTTTTGATTGAATTATTTACAATGATATATGTTTTCTAGGACACTTCCCCTTTTGTTTCTTGATATTTTTTATGTTTGTCAACCTATTATGAGTAGACTAATAGACTGCATGTTTTGCGATCATCAATTTCAGTTCGATCTGGCTTTAATGAATTTTAGGGGAATGATCTTGTCCTTTTCATTTTCTGAGTGTTGCTGCTTCAATCTTAGATCCAACAGCATATTACAGGATCTGTTTATTTGAGGATTCAGTGACACTTTTTCATTTAACTTCATATTGAGATAATGAGTTTGGTTTTCTCATCTCTCTGTTTAATCCCAATCTCAACTATTGGTGAGACTTGATGTAAGCCGGTGAAATTGTGGTTAAGTTTCTTTTTCCTGCTACGAATAGTTATCACTTAGTGAAATGCTTTCATACCACTACACTTTTTGGAGAAGCTCATTGACCAACTTTCCACCTGTTTTCATCTCTGGTTTTTGGTCTGCTAGTGAGCTTGATTATCACACATAGCAAGTCATTCTGGAGGGGTTGTGCTGCCACTTCCCTTTATGATTGATGCTCCTTCTGGTCTTCTTTCAAGAGGACTTGGAAATTTCTTCCAAGAAAAAAAATCCTAACATGGACTCTCGATCCTTTGTGGATGTGGTCACTAGGTGTGAAGAATCAAAAGCTTCAATCTGCATCAAACCGAAAATATTTTGACACAAGGATTTCTCTATAATGTATTTCTTGAAAGAAGAGATTTACTAGGGCTTTAAATGTTTTTTTCATGAAGACATGTTCCTTTTCTCTATTTTTTTGGCTTGATGACTTATGTTGTTCCTGATATCTTATAATTTCTTACAGACTGCTATAGGCATTCCCAATTCATATCATCTCTAGGAGAAGTAGCTTATAGTTTTTGAAATTCCTTCATGCACCAAAAATTTTGGACCACTTGATGTCAAAGGATAACTATTAAAATGAAACGATTATCTTAATGATATGCTTGGGATGGAAGTGTTTTGGACTCTAAATTCATAATTCAGTTCATGGTTACTCATCTATTGAAGAACTGGTTGCTTGGATGATTCTGATTTTTGGTGAAAATCTTGGACCAGAAAGGATACTTTCAGTGAGGCGATGACTTGTCTACTTCAAATTGTTATGCCTTCTCTTTTTGGGATGTTCCCACTTTTTCTTTTTCATTTTCAGTTAATATCATGCTTGTGAAATCTCATTGTACTTCATGAAAACATTGTACCCCTTTTATGTTTTAATATATTCTTAGAAGTGTGAATTTGTTTTCCAATTCACAATTCATTCTATTTAAAAAAACTTGTAGCCTTGGGATGTATTTATCATTGATATATGACAATTCAAAATACTATAAGAATGTATTTTTATTATCATTAAGGAAATTTTAAATACTTATATCCATGATTATATTTTCCTATGGCTATAAGTGTGATCTCTCAGTTTCGGGTGACACCCAAAGGTGCCTCGTACCCTATTGGTCATATGGCCTCAAGTGAATTTCCCTGAATACCAGAGGCTGCTGAATAGTAGAGATGGCCTTGGGTCTGATAGTGAGGAAACTATGCCCTCATTGGAAGAGTAACACAGTAAAAGAAAATGTGTAATAGTAGCAGAAACAATAATTCCCTACAATAAGTAAATAGTTGAAGACTGAATGTAAATAAACTATTGCTGCTTATATATGTAAATAATGATGCATATCATACGTATCTTGGAAAGAAGCCAAACAAGTCACGATGCTGGAATATATTAATAATCCAATGTACACTGAGAACAAATAAAGTCCAACAATACCATAAGCCTCATCTTGTTCCCATGGTCCCCATATCTATAGAAATCAACTACCTAAAGTATAAGGGCACCTACCCTTCTCTATACCTGCTATAATAAAATCTTTTTGGGCCCAAAATCATGACCTAAATCGGGTTTGAGATAAATCCTAGTA
This sequence comes from Viscum album, assembly GCA_963277665.1. Taxonomy (NCBI): domain Eukaryota; kingdom Viridiplantae; phylum Streptophyta; class Magnoliopsida; order Santalales; family Viscaceae; genus Viscum; species Viscum album. The sequence goes on along the minus strand of OY728131.1, from coordinate 1,507,139,777 downwards.
GGAAACAACCCAAATACCTATGCCTAACCGTTAGTGAATATGTATGACAAGAAAATTTTCAAAATGAGGTAATTACAAATGAAGTACTCAAAAGTAAACAATCTTACAATTTTTACTACATTCATTTTCATTATCAATTATTCATCCAAAAAAAGAAAATCAACCCTTAGGGAAAGTTCACCCAACCTAACCTCTCTGGTTCAACTTATAAAAAGGATATAATGATCCTCTGGGTAAGCTCACACATTCTAAACCCTTTGGTCTCGTTCAAACAAAGACTCTATAAGGAATCACTTACCGTCAATTCCCCATACATTCTTTTAATGATAAACAACCGACTCTATGAGAAAGAACTCAACGTAAATTCCCCCCATGGTCTTGTAATGATTACTGTAGATACTCTGAGGGATCACTCAACGTCAATTCCACATATGTTCTCACAACATGAAAAGTACAACAAACACAATGGGGAAGTCCTCAACATGAATCCCCCTATGGTATCACTACACCAGGTTCCCATAGACCTGTGTAAAGAAACCAATTAAAATGATATTCCTCTACCAAAGTAAATCAAAAATATTACTTGGATAAACAACTACAAATTGTAACACAAGCATTTCAGACAATATCACTCTATCCAAACAATATTTGGAAAAAAATAGAGCAACCTAAAATGAAATCCTAGACCCAACGACCAATATCAGATCAAACATGGGAAAAACATCCATAACAAGGTAAATGTCTCTATTTATAAAAAAAACCATACTTAAGAAAATAAAGCACAACATACATTAACAGGGTTAAATTCCATAAACACACAATACCCTAATCTTTGGAATTGGAATGTTTTTCACATATAATTCAAAGAAAACTGCAGAAAGGCACAGACCACCCACCTCGACATTTTAAAATCTATATAGTTGAATCTCAGCCTTTTATTTGACCTAGAACATTGTATATCCACAAAAACGTCAAAAATATTAAACCTTGAATTACTCATGTATGAGGAGAAATCAAGAGGAGAGGCTCTAGAATATGGATGAATTCACCAAATAGATTCCAATAAAATTGAAGGTGTTTGATTCAGAGAACAGATGGCTAAACAGTGGCTCGGAGAAGAATCGATGATATTAATCTCTTCTGGAGGAGATGATTTCAGGAGAAGAGAGTTTTTTCGATTAGACACGACCACGTTCTGATATAAAAAATAAAAAATAAAAAAAACATGGCATGTTCCCTAAGGATACATGGCGTGTATATGCATTTTTTGATCCCACCTAAAGTAGCCCTGCCATGTCATCACACGATTGTGTTTGCAGCCATGACACAACCAAACATGGCATGGACTCAGTGCTCGAGTATACGACGTTTACTAGGAAGTACATGGAGTTTACTCCAAAAAATTTTCCCCTTCCCTTTTTCTCAAAAGAAACATGAAAACAAGATCCATTCCTGCAAAGAAGATTTCAGTTCATACAAACATCCCACTTAAAGAAATTATTCCCCAAATTTCCCTAGAAAAGTGGTGATGAAGAAGAATCCCCGAACAGCTCCAAGAACTACGATCATACATCAGCCACCATATCCCAAGTCATGTCATGTACTCTCCCATTATATCACATCACCTATAACAATGTGATACACCAACCACAGAGAAACTTCGTGTTGCGATCAAAAATCTAGATAGGATGGTACTCCAATGATGCATCCACCTGCAACTCATCTTCCTAAGGTTGAAAAACAAGAGATGGTTCATAGAAGTAACGTTGTAGCTGGGAAATGTGGAAGACGCTATGGATAGACTGGTACCAAAGAGGTAACTACAATTGATAAGAAACTGGACTGACCCTCTCTAAAACCTCAAATTGCCCAAACGTCTCTTAGAGAAAGCGTACCCTATATCCTAATCCTTCAGTGTCCCAACCTCTGTGTGACACGTAGAAAAACCTAATCTTCGACCTTGAACTTCAGAGTTTGTCTCTGTAGATTAGCATAATAAATCTATCATGACTATGTAGTAGACATCTATCATGACTGTCGATTTGGTTTGAGATTCATTGGATTGTATAGTCCGCGCGACAGCGTTGGTTCCCCCTTTTTGTTGAATCCATGATTTGGTGTTGATTTTCTAGTTCTTTGGCTTCCGTGAGAATGTTGTATGAGTATTTTCTGAATTTTCTCGAGCTGAAAAAGGCACATTTTTGATGCTGCAATCTCTATTAGTTGTTTTGTTTAGGTTATGCTGGTTCCATTACTGAGTCAGCATGTTTTTTGGGTTTTTCTTTGCTGAATCTGTGATATGCATTTCTTGGTAATTCGACATTCCGTGAGGATATTTCTCTTTTATGGTTTTTGAAAATAACATGGGTTGGTAGCTTTGGCGTGGGTTGGTTTTTGGTTGTTTATGTTCGGATAGAAGGAGGATGATGGCTTTATGGTGTAAGTGATTGGGTTTAGTCTTGGTAGGCCACTGTTATAAGGGATTCTGCAATCAAGTGCATCCAGTTTATTTTGAAGGGACTGTTCCAGAATATGTTCATGGTAGGGAGCATTCTCTTTATCCTCGCTATCCAAAATTGTATTTTTTAGAGGGTGTGTCTCTTTCCATCAGTATCGGGCCCATGCACCCTTGCACAGGACCACTGGCCGAGCAGTGATGGGAAGGTGGGCGTTGAACGTATTGTTTTTGTTGATTGGTTGGAGCTTTTCTTTTCTTTTTAATTGGAGTTTATTTGGTCTTGATGATCTTTCTGTGGAGGCATGGTTATGTCTTATGTCTGTGATTTCATTCTAGTTTCCCAATTTTTCATCAAATGTGCTTTTGATAAAAAATTAATTTCCAGCCAGTCTTCCAAATCATCTCTATATATTTCCTCGTCTCTTGAAAATAGTGAGGTCCCAACATAGCTACCTATCCTACCTCCATCCATCATAGGGGTGATTGGCATGGCCTATTGTACAAAGCCTCCAAAGGTTCTGGATAAATATTTTTTTTGAAAACTACTATTTTAGGTAAACTCCACAAGAGGTATGTGCTTCTCCCAAGAACCTCAAAAATATAGGGCGTTTGCTCGAAGCATGTCCTCCAGCACCTAAATCATGTGCTTAATTTGGCTATCTGTCTTGGGATGGTAAGTTGTACTCATAAGTAACCATGTACCCATAGCCTTCTGTTGTCCCTATGGGAACTGATAAGTTAAATGGGTGTCCCTTTATGAAACAATAGTATTCGGAACCCAATGAAAACATACAATATCTTGGATGTACAACATTCCCAGCTCAAAAACCATGAAGGTCTCTCTGATCAGTAAGAAGTGTGCAACCTTCACGAGTCTATAAAAGACAAACCAAACTAAATAGTTTCCTTGTGGCGACCTCCGAAAACCTGTCCCGAAGTCCATCGTGACATCATTCCACATCCACTCGAGAATGGGAAACTGCTGCGAATGTCCTTATAGTCTTTGATGCTCCACCTTCACCTGCTGACATGTGGAACACTTGATTACAAAACCATCCACATATCTCTTCATATTGGGCCACCGATACTGATAGATTAGATCTCTATATATGTTGGTGACACCAGGATGAACTTCCCAAACTAAGGAATGAAAATTCTCCATCATCTCTTGTACAAGTCTTCTGACACCAACACACACCCATAAAAATGAAATATCTCATACTGAAATACTGTCCATACACAAATTGGTTCCTCTCTTGACATGATCTCTCATAGAACTAGGCATTCTGAATCCTATAGGTACATCATTCACACTCTCTCATGTAGTGTAGAGGTCACAACTATAGAAGAATTAAAAGCCTACCCCTGTCTATGTTACACATCCAAATTAATCTCAGAGAAAAGATCCCTAAGCTTCAAATCACTGATGGCCTCCTGAACTTTTGATATCTGAGTCCTTCGGCTCAATGCATCAGCCACTGCATTACCATTACTTGGAGAGCAGGAAAGCTCAAAGTCAAAAGACCATAGTTTCTCCACCAACCTTCAGAGTCTCAAATTCAAATCACTTAGAGTAAAGATATACTTGAGACTTATTTGGTTAGTGTTCACCACAAAATTCCCTCCCGTAAGGTAATGTCTCCAAGAGCAGAAATAATGAACAAATTCTAACTCATGATTGGGTGTTAGGTAATTTATCTAATGTGGAACCAACTGCTAAGAGCCATACGCAATGATGCCTTCCCCTACATAAGCACTGCTCCCTACCGATACTTAATGCATCACAGTAAACTGTATAACTCTTTCCTGGATCTGAAAAACTAGCATTGGTGCTGAAATCAACCTCTATTCCAACTTATAAAAATACGACTCATAAGAATTTGTCTACAAGTACTTATCACCCTTCTTAGTCTGGCCAATAAGTGGCTTGGATAAGCGTGACAAGTCCTGTATAAAACATTTTTAGTAACCATACAACCCTAGAAAACTCCATAACTCAAAGACATTCTTCAGAAGCTCCCAAGAAGCTATTTCTCTTCCTTTGTCTCAGTCTACTGATAATCCTATTTCTGAGATAACATGACCTAAGAAGTGAATCTGGTCCATCCAAAAATAAAATTTTTAGAGCATAGCATATAACTGGTGCTCTCTCAGTGTACACAAAAAATCTCAAAATGGGTATCATGGTGGTGTCGAGTGTGAGAGTACACCATGTCATCATCCACAAAAACTACCATAAAGGAATCCAAGTATGGATGGAACACTCAGTTCATCATTTCCATAAATACTTTTGGTGCGTTCATGAGACTGAAAAAAAACCACATACTTGTATAGATCATAGATGCTCCAAAAAGATGTAATAGGTGTATCAGATAGTCTTTCCTGAAACTGATGATAATCTGATCTCAAGTCAATCTTCGAGAAAACCTGGGCTCCTCGAAGATGATAAAAGAGATCATAAATCCTCAGCAAGGGATATCGGTTCTTGACCGTAAACTAGTTCAACTTTCAATAATAAACAAAAAGTCATAGAGTACCATCCACCTTCTTCACAAAGAGGACAGGAGAACCCCAAAGAGATGTACTGGGTGGATGAAACCCTTTTCTTGTAATTCCTCTAACTTCTTCTTAATATCCTGTATCTATTTTGTAGCTATTTAATAAGGAGGAATGGTCACTTGTGCCGCTCCTAGCATAAGATCAATAGAAAAGTCTACCTATATCTCTAGAGGAAAACCTAAAAAATATTCTTGAAATAAATCCTTTAAAAAATCCTCCATTGGAGGAAATTCCATCTATGAAGTTCCCTGGTCATCTATATACAGACTATAAACTTGGGATATAACTCCTCCCAACCCCTGATGCTCGGATCCTTATCTGCTAAGCTGGACATCCCATTTGACCTTATGTAGAAACAAAATCCCCTCTAGTGATGTGAAACTATCCATACGATGATATCATTCAATAAAAACATGGTAAAGAACTAACCAATCTATTTTGATAATGACATCATAGCTTGTCATATCTAAGATATTGAGGTCCCATAAGAAGTGACACCCACTAACCTCAAGAGGGAACTCCTTTCATTGAAATGCACTAGTCATTCCAGTCCCCAATAAAGTTTCTAACATCAAGATATCTATAGAATTAAAGATATGGAGCCCATGGTTCTCAACAACAACAACAAATATGAAACTATGAGAAAACCCTATATCGAAAATTGTAGAAGCTAAAAAGGAGGCAACCAAAATCATACCTCTAACTGTAGAGGGTCTGGGATCCTACTCTTGATGGGTTTGATCCACTACAGAATTCAGACCTATACCCCAACCCTGTGACCCTAACTGACCACCCTAATATAATCCACTTTGTTGTTGCTAAATGTTTGGCTACTGGATACCATGGACACAACATCCACCTTGGCCTAAATGGTCGGAATAAATCTAGTTCCCATACTGATGAGAAACTGGTGGTCCTACATCAGAACAAGGAGCCATAGAAGAGCCTCTATCACTAGTGGATGGGGAGAAAAAAAAGACAGAAATGCTGAAGATAACCCATCTTTCCCCAAGATTATAAGTCAACTGGGTCTCTCGGGAAATGTGGCATCATATTCCTACCCTTCACACATTGGTATCATACAACCTAGCTACATGAAGGTGTATCCCACCTACTAGGATCTACACATGTAGACTCCCTGTGACGGTTCCTACTATCAACCAGAGAAGAGACAAATCTATATGTTGAACTGCCCTATCCCACATCTCTAGAATCCCCTAGGTTGCACTCTGTGATTAGAGAACAATTGACTATGAAAGATATGGTCATCAACCTGGAGATGTTAACGGGCCATAAGATGTCTATCTTGAGACTATATATAAACATACTCACTAAGAATAACACATCACCCCTAGAATGGGTGTGAAGAGCTAAAACTCTTTTAAGCGATAAGAATACTACATGACCAAGAGAGTACCCTGATCCAAAATCATGAACTATCAGGGTTGATCGGCCCACAAAGTCTCTGGTTAGAAGTAATCATAGTAGTCACATTAGAACTCATCAAAAACCAAAACCTACTAGTGTCTCACCAGTGACATCAGATCCCCCCATCTCTTGGAAAAATCTAGAATCACGAATGTAGTGAGTTTCACCCTCCTCTCCAGAGGCATCTCGGGATGATCGAAGATAAATTGGATGGATTATTACAATGACTCTATAGTCCGAGTTCCTCCATCCCTTGAGAATGTGGGAGGATGATTCTACTGAAAAACCCATATCAAATTTTCCATAGACAGGTTAGGATGCAGTGCTCCCTAAAAGTTCTGCATAAACCTCATGAAGCCTTCTCAGAATTGTGCATCATCTCCTGTATCCGGAATGACTACCGATGCTAAGATAAGCACGAAGAGAGGATTTTCTGGTAGTGTTAGATCTACTATGTCTATTTTCTGATCATTTCCCTATCTCTGGTGTACAACTATAGGTCATCTCAGTTGCATGACTTTGCAAGGTCAAGGGATCACCATTGTTTATGATTATCAAGGACAGAAGCATAGAAGTGAATGAAAGAAAAAATAGAAAAAAAATCAATATCTCTAAAACATGGATACACAACATGTATAGACACTACAAAACATGTTACCTTAATCCTTTAAATGATAATGTACAAATGAGAAACCCGATCATGTACTTGATTCATTTCTCTTCTTCCTGAGTTCTTCTACATGACTATACAAAAGGCTCTTACCAGGGTAACTCTACACGGTGTGTACTCCATGGACATGAAATGTATCCTTTATGTAATAACCATCCATGTCTTCAATCATACAGTAAACTCTACACAGCGTGTAAGAACAGAACATGGTGTGTACAACTTGAGTTTCATCCAGCCATGTCGTTGGTCACACGGTTGGATACATGGCTAATATAACTTTTTGTGTACTCCAAGTACACGACATGTGTCACCAAACATTTCCCAACCCCATGTCTTTACCCACACTTCTTTTCATGCGGTTTAGGACTACATGACATGTATATGTAGTAAACGACGTGTACTTAAGAAAAGTTATTCCCTCCCAAAGAAAATGATACATGGCATGAATTCATGAATACACACCATGCATTCTGGGTTTTTCGAGACAGTAAGCCTCAAAAACAAGTCCAAAACCCCATAAAAACACTAAAAAACATTAAAGCTCTAAATTACGTTCTGTTGGGGCCCATAATCCCCACGAATCAAATCTTGGAATCATATTCATGTCTCGTAACATGTATAACAGTGCATGAAAAGACATAATCCACAGAATTTTAATCCATGAGGGCCCCTAACACCTTAGTGTCCAAATTTTGGCGCTCATTCAAATGAGTCCTTACACAATTAGAAATACCCTATCAATCAATATGTATTATATCAAAGCATCTATCCCAATAGTTTTCATAGCTAGCACAACTTCTATCCCAAAAACATGAAATCTACAATTCATACTAAATGGCATGACAAGAGTGCATGAAATGTGATCTCTAGAAAGTGCTTATATGATGTATTATATGGCATACCCTTATCTCATCAGGATTCAATAAAAATTGAACCCCAATAACATCAATGAAAACATCATAAAATATGTGAATAACCCATCAGTGAAATTAAATCAACTGTAACAAATACAAAACCAAAAAATTTCCATCAATCGAGGCATATTCATTTTTTCATGTATATGGGTTAGCTACTCAAAGTAAAAACTTATTACCAACTACCTATTCCTTCCTATTCCCGTCTATCAGTTCCAAATATTAATTCAAAGAAGAAAATAATTACTCTGATACGACATTGTAACATCCCAGTTCTGAGTTCTTCCCAAAGGTGCACATTACCCGGTTGGACACATGGCCTCAAGTGCATTTCCCCGAATGCCAGAGGATACCAACTAGAAGCAAGGGCATTGGGTGTGATAGTGGGAAAACAATTCCCTAATTGGAAGAGAAACATAATGGAAAAAAATGTATAATAGTATATAAAATAGTAATTCTATATTATACATAAACAACAGAAGACTGAATGTAAACAATCAATTCTAGCTTATATATGTAAATAATGAGGCATGTCACATGTATCTTGGAAAGAATCCAAATAAGTCACAATGCTAGAATACCATACTAAACCAAAGTACACTGATAATAAGTAAACTCTAATAGAATCTCAAGCCTCATCTTGGTCCCATTCTCCCCAGCTCCACAAAAATCAATTACATAAAGCAGAAGGGTGCTTGCCCTTATGAATACCTGCACCAATATAATCTATTTGGGGCCAAAAGCATGACCCAAAAAAGGTGTGATACGAATCCCAATAGTAAACTACCCAAATATATTTTTCTAACTATCAGTAAATATATATAATAAGAAAATATAAAAAATGAAGTAATTATCAAAGAAGCACTCAAAAGTAAACAATCCAATAGTTTCAACTACATTCATTTTCATTATAAATCATTCTGCCAAACGATGACAACTAACCCCCTAGAAATGTTCACCCAACCTAAACTCTCTTTTTCAACTTATAGAAAATATATAACTACCCTTTAGGTAATCTCACACATTCAAACCCTTTTGGTCTTGAGTAAACAAAGACTCTCTAAGGAAGAACTCACCATCAATTCACCATATAGTCTTTTAATGATAAACTACATACTCTCAGAGGAATCACTCAACATCAATTCCCCCTGTGAGTTCGTAATGATAACTATAGACACTTTGAGGAAGAACTCAATGTCAATTCCCCCGATTGTATCGCAGCATGAAAAGTACAACAATCACTATTGAAAATCCCTCAACATCAATTCCCCCCTATTGTATCCCGACACCAGGTTACTAAAACCCTGTGTAAATTAATCGGTGCAAATGATATTTATAATCCAAAGTAAATCAAAAACACTACTTGGATAAATGGATAAAAATCATAACACAAACAAGTCAAATAATATCACTCCATCCTTATAACAGTGGGCGTAGCAAATAGAGCAGTATAATATGAAATCCTAGACCCAATAACCAATATCAATTCAAATATGAAAAAACACATCCATAGAAAGGTAAATAAACCTATTCTCAATTAAAAACCCATACTCAAGAAAAAAGTAACAACATGCATTACCATGGATAAATTACATAACAACGTAATTCCCTAAACTATGGTATTGGGAACTTTTCTCACATTAATTAAAATGAAACTTCCGAAAGTCACAAACCACTGACCTTGACATTGTATGATCGATATAGTTGAATCTCATCATTTGATTCGACCTAGAACATCGTAGATCTATAAAAGCTTCATAAAAGTTCAACCTTGAATAACTCACATAATAGGGTAAATCAATAGGAGAGGCTCTATAAGAAGGAAGAACACACCAAGGTGATTCCAACGCAATCAATTTTGCTTGATTTAGAGAATGGATAGCTAATCGGGGGCTCAAAGAAGAATCAACGATATCTGTCACGCCAGGATGAGATAGGTTTAGAAGAATACTGTTCAGTTGATTAGATGTGACCCTGGTCAAAAATAAAAAATAAAAATAAAAATATATGTTGTGTTCCCTAAGTATATATAGTGTGTATAGGACTTTACCAGGCCTGTCTTAAGTGGCCTTTCCACATCATCACATGATCTTTTATGCGGTTGTGACATGGCCAAACAAAGCTTGGACTCAGTGCCAGAGTACTTGGTGTGTACAAGGAAGTACACGACATGTATTTCTCAATTTTTCCTTCTTCCCCTTTTCCTTAAAAACAACATGAACACGAGATCCATACCTAAAAATAAGATCTAGGTTCATAAAATAAGGCCCCCACTGTGATGACTTATATGCATTGTTCAACATTCTCATGGCTATAATGTGTTACTATTAGGACCTATTGATATTGGATAATATGCTAGTGAATATATGATATTTATTGAAATTGGTGTTTTCCCATGTCTATAACCCTGTAGCATAACAACCGTGAAAATTAATATAATAATAATAATATATTTCTAAATTCTTACATACACACAATTTTTTTATTTACTTACAATGTAATTCATGATGTATAGTGGATATATATTTGTGTTTTATAAAACAAATATTGGTTCAAAACCCATTAGATAATTTTTTTCCAAACTTATTTCATGGGTTCATACACTTGGATACAACCATTTTGATGCATGGGCATCTTGGGCCATGAACATAAGACCTTGTAATAGGGATTCTATAATAAAAATTAATATTTAATAATATATAGTTACATATTATCATATATATTTATATTTATATTTATATACAAAATAATTGTTATAAAAGAGTGGTAGAATATGTTGGGTGTTATTCATGATATTTAAGTTCCAAACATAGTATTATAATTTTTTCTAAATATAATATCCATGGGTATGTGGCTATGGATATAATTAAGTCCACATGAAACAATATATTTCCCTAAGAAAGACTCATGTGTATATAATTTAATATTGAAACACCTATATATATGAGAATGGCCTATGGATATTGGTTCCGTACATAGACTAATATATAAAAATATCAAGGTTATAGATTCCATGCATGTGAATATAATATATAGCTATGGGTATGGATCATGGAAATATTATTTTTCAAACTAGTGTTTATTCATGTGGGTTTTGAAATCATATAAATGTGTTTTTAATGAAAAAATGTTCTCAATATATAGTATTTAATGGTAGATCTTTATTGTTATATTTTCAATCAATGAGTAGATTATTACAATGCATGTTACTCTCAAATGGTGTTTCATTGAGTCATGGATTCCCTAAAACAACCCTAGAGTATTTTTTTGTTCATTTAGAGGGGGGAGAGGTAGATACTTAGGTGATTACTCAAAAAGGGGGGGATCATATACTATATGATAGATATAGTCAACTTCTTAAGGGAGCGACCATATATGTTTAAAAGGGTGATTAAATATTAAGAAGGTGAAGCATTAGAGTAAGTATTGAGTAGGATTCATAAAAGTTTCTAGTTCAAAAATAGGGTCAGTAATTATTAAGGATTATGGAGTTAATGAAACTTGTTTTCAAAAACATAATATCTACTACACATTTATATTAGTGTTTTAAGAGTTATATTCAATAATATTCATTCAGGTTCATATAGTTAAAAATAATATTTATGAAAACACATATTTTTTATGTTGTAATCATGTAAATTCCATATGTATGAACACCACACTTTATTATTACATCCACATGAATAAAGAACTCAAATAGTGGAAGGATACTTATGGGTATGTTAACAGTTAATATAAAAAACATAAACGATTGAAACCCATCCCAAGATCACCCATGCCTGGAAAAGTTGGAAACATATACAACTAAAAATGAATATCTTTTGTATAATATACCTTTAAACACATAATTTTCTAGAACATCTTCAATCCACTTTAAATATTCTTGATGAAAATCTCTAAATTGGAAAATAAAAACCTAATAACATGGGAGGTATCAATGGGTGAAATTAATTTCACATTGTATGTGTGGGATCACCATTTAAAATATTATTATGGTGCATATTTGGGGAAAGGTGGAAGGATAAAGTGATAATAAAGGTATTCAAGAGTCTCAACTATGTATAGTCACACTGAAAACTTTTCATTTTATTACAGTGTCTCTATATATACATCATGGATTATACTTGGTGAATTTTACATTTACTCTTGTGTTACAATGTATGAGTAAATTCTATATCATCCAACTCGTGCATCTCAGTCATGAATATGATTCTTAACCATTACATACCCTGAAATAGATCGTTTATGATTGTATTGTGAGAGGTTTCCTCCACCTAACTCATAATAAGTAGTATAATGGAATATCATTCAATGATTTATGATAAATTAAAATCAAATAATAGGACTGAATAGGTTTTAATTAGCCAATGAAGGAAATGGAAAGAGATATTATTTCATGTCATGCTTTATGAAACCCAATTTAATGATAGGACATAGTATGTTGTGGTATGGTTTCTTTTGAACCATGTCACATGATATTCCTCCTATAATATAGTATGATTACTATAGGCAGTGGTCATGAACGTTTTTTATTACCCTTTTAGGATGTTCTTATTCCTCTATAATTATCTTATAAGAATAAAATTAATTGTGTAAAAAATATCCTCCTTAGGATTGATAATATCTAAAAAGGATATATTTATCATTTGATTATTTGTATCTAATATATAAAAATGATATTTATGGAATGTTTCTTTTAATATTTCACTTGTCCTGAATCTTAATATACTTTCACAATATTTTACCTTTTATAATATAATATAAAATAACATGTGAAACAACAGAATAAAATATTTTGGATATATTCTAAAAAACATTTGGGGAGTTATCATTAACATCACTTAATATAAGAATATATATAATACATTGTTAATACTAATCCAAAACTCTTTATGATTAAATTTATAACTCATTGGGAGAATCCCTATAAGACAAACTTGATCCTAGTTCATTAAACAATACAATGTGACCCCACAAACCATTATAGTGTTTAAAATATATATTAATCACTAGATCCATAATTATATGGAAAGAGTAGAATCTAGTAAATCATCAGTGTTAGTTAATCTAGGAATATATTATGAATTATCTTCTTTAGACACATGTATCTTTATACCTATGTCCAGTCGAACCAATCACATACCATTAATGAATTCATTCTCCCATGAATTTATTAAAAAATCAATGCTAATCAAGATATAAATGGATCTTGGGTGAATTCCGTAAAATTCATGTATCTCTATACCTATTTTTACTTAAAATATCCACATATCATGTTGTAATACATTCTTATACTTTCCCTTTGAACAGTTCGTTGAGATACCATGTGACATGCTGTATGTAAATCCCATATATCTTACTCTCATGTGCTTGATATTATAAGTACATGATGACCTTATTAATGAATATATAACTTTTCATTCACCTTTATATATGAGTACATCACATTAACCCCGTTTGAATAGATAAGAACATGAAATTTACAATCTTGGTCTGGTTACAAACTCTCAAGTATATCTCAATAAAGGGCCCATATACCATATTCATTATGAAATATGAAAATTTTCATTTTAATTGTGCTCCAACCAATTTCATTATCAATAACATACCCAAAACCCCTTGATTAGCTAAACTAATATTTCATTCTTAAGAAATTTATCTATGTATGAAGGTTCTCATGTTTGGTATCTCACCAACCCAAGGTAATGGGGACTCCTATATGATCCATGCACTGGAGTTGGCTCTTTAAAACTAAATTTTACATACTTTACGACTATATTTCATCATTTTATTGAATAATAATTATGTTTCATATCACATTGTGATAATTATTTTACATTAAATAGTATATTATAATGTCCTAATAAAAATATTCACACTTAAAGGCCATAGAAGTTCCACACTATGAGGACAACCAGGAGGTTCCACGACTATATAATTGAAATTATATGTTTCATAGAGAGATGCTATCATTTGTTTGGACACAAAAGATATGTGATATTAGGAGTGGAGACTTATAGAATATTGAATCACCCTCTCATGGTGTCTTCTCATTTACATATCAATTTTTGGAGATTATGGGAATAATTACAGCTCTTTGGAAGTCCACTTTCATTTGTGTCATAGGATGTTCCTATCTAAAAATGTTTTTATTTATCCATAGTCATTAAGATTTTAATTTTGTAATATCATCATTCAGGTACATAAATTTATTGAAAAAACATATAATGACTTATGATCAGGGAGAAGAAGGATACGTTAGGTGTTTTGCAAGTGATATCGTATTAATGGATAATGTGAGAAAATATGTATCCCTTCTATTCAAAAAATAGATGTACATATCTCAGTCCGTTTTATGGGAATATATCTATCTGATAAAATCCAAATCCATGGTATTCTTTGGGAAAGTTATTTTCTATACATTCAAAGAAAGATACATAAAGCACATACGTTAAAAAGACGAGAATGAAAACTACTTGATTGATTTTTCTGGGATTAAGGGTTTATATTAAATAGTAATCATTCATAAGATATTGTATTTTATTGAGAAATTAACTTATTTCTATATGGCTCCCTTGGTGTGTTATTGTATGATAACCTTGGACTTAAGGAATATATGATAATTTCCTATGTTTAATAGGCCTATGGTGTCACACATTATGTGAATTCATAATCTTAGTAAAATTCAATGTTGAATTTAACAAGATAGAATAAATAATATTCCTACAATATAATTTAATAATTATTCTAGTTTAGTTGATCACCAAGATTTAAAACTAAGCTATTCACAATAATATAAATGTTAAATAATAATAAATAATAATTTTCCAGGTTTATAAAATATATCATTAATAATATATATCGATGACTAATGAAGTGATATTTATTTAGTTAATTAATAGTCACTACTAAAGGTTAAATAAATGTTGAGTAGGATAGGTAGACCATGTTTAATAGTATTATTTGAAATAATATAAATTATATTTATTTATTCCTATGTGATTCACTTCTCATGTGAATAATAGTTATATGATTATTAAGGAATGGGTTTATAAATAATTAAGGACTTAGTAAGGGGGCTTGAATAAAAATAGTCAAGCTTTTACTTTACTTAATATATATCTAGTAATATATCTTTAAAAAGTGAGATTCATTTTGAATAACAAATATATAGAATATATCTAAAGCCATATTGATATTTAAAGGGATCTATATTGTGCTCTCTCCTTATAATCTCTCAAGACACTGAGAGAACACCAGTAATATCTTTTTGACAAAGAAACTCATATTACAATTAACCACAAATTACATAATCGATCAAGATCGGGCATGCATGAGCCCAGTGATTCTATATAGATTTTTAAATATTGTGGTTCAGATGTGGATCATGCTAGAGGGATTACTCACATGGATTGATACAATTACAGACTAATGGGATTGTGTTAAACAAATCATAAATATGTAATGAAATACAAGTTTAGTTAATAATATATTTTATTATAAACTCAAAATATATTAAATATGACTATCATCCTATTATAGTTTTTGTATCATGTCAATTAGCCTTCAAATTAATTCTTCTAGTCATGAATTTTCATTATGTACAATTCATATTCTTTATTGATTATGATAAAAATCAGATTTTTCCATGCCCAATAGGTGGTTCCACTATGCCCATAACTTATAAGTGGTACTAGAGTAGTCACATGGTTAATTTATAATTCACAATTAATCATTTATTAAATGGAATATGATTAAAATGTTATTTTTCTTTTGATATATTATTAGTTTTAAACAAAACCCTAATCTCCCTTTCCTATTTTTCATTCTCACTCACATAAGAATGAAAATGTCTCAATTTGAATGAATGATGCCAAAAAAATCTATCATAATATGGGAGGGGATCCATCAGGTTAAGATAAGAATACACAGTGTTTAACTCAACTACACCCTATGAATCTATGTGTATGATGTATCTATCATAGAGAAGATTGATCTCATGTAGATATATCTACATAGTGTAATATAAATGACCCACACATTAACTAGATTTCTCCTGATTTGAAGAGCTATTATACATGTAACAAGCTTTCATGCCTTGTAGTGCCCATGTATCATGGCGGGAAACATAGGGGGACCAGCGTGTTATATATAAATTAAATAAATTGGGGATTTTCAAACCAAGAATAAATGAGGTTACATGGAATTTAGTCAACCCACATTCCATTTACCTCATCTAAGACCATGACAGATGAGCATTCACACTCCATTAGTGTTTGTTGTAGGCACAGGTAGAAGAAATTACATTTCATGAACTCCATGGTAAATGAAATATACTCTGTCATAACCATTATAATTAATTTAATTCATACAAAATAATTAAATATATTATGAATTTTATTCACATGTGTTCAATCTGTAAATTTTTAGAATGTAATTTCTAGGCCATAATATTACTAACTATTTATTAATCTCCATATAAAATTTTAATCTACAAGTTTTTTATGGACATTTTTTTCTTAGTGTTCTCTTCCCACATCCAAAAAATAACATTTTGCATAATTTACATGTGTTCCATATTCCATTAATGTGACAGTACATTCCATGAAATTACCTATCATGCAATTTATGCAAAATTCCAAGTTAATGAAAAAACAGAAGGATCCTACTAGGTAGTTTGGATGGGTATACATTTTTTCCTCAAGGTAATTAATTAATTTTAAATAAAATTAATTTGTTTGAAATTATGGGTGATAGAAGCTCCAAAATGATGGGATATAATTATGATAAATATAATTAATTGGATTATTCATCATTTTATCTTACCCAATGAATGAATTGAAGTAACTGCTAGATTGATAGAAAAATTAGGTTCATTGAATTTTTGAGTATGATCATGAGATTGGGCCATACCTATGTTTTATTGATTTCCTCTCAATTTATTATCAATGAATAAAATTGAGGGAATTCATTCCATCATAACCATTTTATTGTGTACTAGTCTTTGATTCAATGGATTAGTTTATGTAGACCCTCCATTATCTAATCCTTTGGACCGTCTATCCTGAATGTTAGTAAAATATTATATTAGGATGGAGCTCCCCAGTGAGTGAAGATGGTTTGATTCACACAGTTGAGGTAAAACCAATCCAAGAAATGCATAGGAGTTATGGTTGAATGCATCGATATAGAATAATGTATGGTTCATGGTGTTTCCCACTATGGTTAAGGTTTGGTTAATCGTTATCCTGATAAGCTAACCATTAGCGTATCTCAAGATCATAACAAATATATTTTATTTATTTATATTAGTTTATTAGTCGATTATTTATGCATGTGGATACTTTTTAATCACTCAATAAATGAATTAAATTTTATGATATAATTTTTTTAAAAGGTTGGGGCTGAATCCTCATTTTATTATTAAAGAAAATCAAAGACCTCTTTTAACTGGGTAGAGGGAGACCCATTACATAGCACAAAGGCCCAGTGGGCTTGTAACCTGTTACATAGCTCATAGGCCCAATATTTTGGCCCAATTTTCATTATGTAAATAGTAACCCAGCTGCTATAGTACCCGCACAGTACCGCCGCTCCTACAGTACCCTACCTTCGCTACAGTACCCGCCGATCAACATTACCACTGCAGCTACAGTACCGCCACTACTACAGTACCGCTACGTTACTACTCCATTACCTGCGCCCAATGGGTTTTGAACCCCAATTTTTCATGTAGGATTACGGGGTGCTTAATATTAACAGTCATGGTTAACCGCTTAAGTAAAATATACTTAATATTAAAAATCATATGATAAGATTAATATTTTATTTGAATGACTAATAATAAAAAACACTCAACTAGAATATTATATATGTATAATCTTCTAATAGTTAATTTAGAATCAAACCTATTGTTTTAAGTTCATTACTATCCCAATTTGGGGTGATTTAAATTAGTTGTGAATTTTATCTTAATGTTTTGGGTTGAATTAACTTGGTTTAAATCAAGGTTTGTCCTCACAAGCTACATTTTTTGTAACTAGGATGCAAGGGTTAAGTAAATCATTATCTAGTATTTTAGGGTTGGGGATTCCACTCAATCGATCAAGGAACTTTGCTGTAATGCAGTTGGAAAGACACACCAAAATAGAACCATTCTTGTAACATGACATCCCTAATTCAAGGTTATGGGAGGGGGAATATGGACCCTTGACAATAGAATATCCAATAAATTGGATATTCTAAATCAAATTGTTGAGGTTGTTGGGTTTTGATTAAATATAAGGACACAACTAAAATAAAAAATTATGTCACTTTTTTTGGTAATCAAGAAAGTGCTAACAATCTGATCATAATTTTTTGTAGATATGTTCAACCGCACAACATTGACCATATCACTATGATACATAGTAGAAAATTATAACCTTATCATAGTATTGAATTTATAGTAATATTATAAGTTCTTGAAAAATATACTACACTATCAACTGAAATTATATGTTATGGAGGCCCCTCTTCCAAATTTTCTTTCTAAAGAGGATAACAGTGACAAAGTATTTCTCTATGTGAAACACATGTATAGACAACGGGTTTTTTAATGTTTCATTTTATCCTCTATGTCTAATTATATTTTAAATTATTATGAGGATATGTATGTGTATAGCATCTTTTCCCACCTTTTACATATCTTATAATATAAGGTGTAACAATAGAGAAATGAGATATCCAATTAACTATTCACATGAAAGCTTAGATATTTAGAGATTATTGGTCCTCATGTATTAAAAATTATTAGATACATAGAGTGACTAGACATATTGGGTTTTATATTCACTTATTAGTCTTTCACAGATCTTTTATCATCATCACTACCTATATCCCTCCCAAGATTTATTGTTAATTATAATATGAGATATTGTGATATGGCTCTCGTAGAATTTATTAATCTCATTTTATATGTGGATATAGACATGGGGTGTGAAATAGATATTTTTATTATGGTGAATGTGACAAAGGAAGAATAATGAAAAGGGACAATTAATATTCTATGTCTAAGGATCCATCACACAATTATTCAAATTAAGAAAATATCCAATAGTAAGAAAATGAAAATAATGCAATGTATTTTTCATATGGAACGAAATGTCACTATAATAGGAACTACACCCAGCTAATGAATAAATGGAAAGCTTTATGTGAATTAATTATCTAGTGTAATCCTTCTATATCTATTTTTTTTAGATACTTAATGTGGTACTCACATTTGTATTCAACTATAGAAGCCATGTAGATTTCAAAAGCTTTATAGGGAATATTTGGTTCTAAAAGATGAAAATTGGTTGATTCTTGATGCTCTATCCATTAGAGGCTACCACACCACATTTAGAACAAGGATAATTTATGTTTAAAATAAGCTTTTAATGTTACTAGGATTACAATAAAGCATTATATCTAAAGATGTTATTCTTTTTTTCAATTCAAGATGTTTAAAACACCCTTTGATGGTCTTGGTATTGGGACCAAAAAGCTTCTATAATTGGTACACATTTATTTTTGTGGGGTTTTTTAAATAGAATTATGGGGTGGATTCTCATACTTTATGAATTTTTCCAATAACCTGCGTTATTATGGTTATATTTAAATTATGATTTATAAGTCCAAATAATTTCATAAGTTCAATGAGTTAATATTTACTTTTTAAATCCTTTTCATAATAGAAAACTAAATCATTTCGTCATCAACTAACCCATTGGGTTCCACTAGGTAGGTTTAAGGGTGTTTTGTAACAACCCTAAGCCCACCTACTATAGACTAGGGGATAGATAAAAGCACCAAGAAGACATAATGTAAAATAGAATTCATTTTCTTAATGTTCTAATTCATACACACCTTACTATATCCACGCAATATTTTAGAGGAATATAATGGAAAGATATAAAATCTAGAGTAAATAATGAATATAAAAACCACTATGGACTACATAAGACTTGGGTCGAAATAAAAAAAGTATAATTGAAAAAAAAAATATTCCCAACTAGAAATGAAGTCAAAATTAAAAATAATTAGAACAAATAAAAACTAAGAGATCTTGAATATTGATCTCTAAGTCTGACCTCAATATGTGATCAATGCACTCATGGTATTTCTAGTTATACTAAGTCATTGTCAATATATCTGTCATCTATATAAAAACAGACATGTGTAGGAAAATCGCATATAAAAGGATTATATATACCCAATATGACACCCTAAAAAATGATGAGGGAGTTACATAGCGATATAAGAAATTAGTCACCCCAACCAAATGAGCAATTCCAATCAGAAATGGATACAACCACCATAAATATCCAAATATGTTCAATAAGAAGCCCAAAAAGATAGAAATGGGATTTCTCTCTCCACATACCAACTAAGAGAAATGACCATGCCTAAAAATATTAATGGGATCTATAATTCCTTGTATCATTCACAACTCCATAATAATTCATGTGGTGGGTCCCACACCAAACTACTATGATCCAAACTGAGGTTTCCGAAACATAAAACCATGAATTTGGTGCAACCTCACTATAATATGTGTTGAGGGTCCCACTCTTCAATCTTGTGATCCATATCCAAGAGATCCACAACTCTAATGGCAGACCTCTTTACTATGGGAGCCCGAAGACATGGATTTATTATATAGTAGATAGAAGACCAATGCCTAGTGTAACACCTCAGGAAAATAAAGAATATGAAATTTTCTTATTTATCCATATTTGTGAATAAAATATTAATATGACTTTAAAGGGGACGCTATGCTCAATGGCGTACCCAACACGCAACAACGAGTTTCTTGGGAATCTTACGTTGCACTCTAATAATAAAATAATATTATTTTAAATAGTAGTTAACATGTAGCCGTTGTTTTGGCGGAAATGGATATAAATAACTAAAATATGATTATATATGTTTTTAAATGTTTTTACATTTATCCAATAAAAGATAAAGGCTTAAAATACGGAAAGAATTCAATTTTATGCGTATATGCCCTAGTTTTCACTAAAGGTTCACTTATCGTCTTTTGATGGAGTACCATCATTAAATATTGTTTTGTTCACTCTTATACATCCTTTTAGACCAAATAAAACTCTTCTTAAGAATTGGGGCATCAAAAATTACTTTGTGTAAAGTTTTGGTATCTTTCCGATAAAGTTCATTTTTTAAATGAATAGTGTAAAATGTTGTATTTTAATTAAAAACCTATTTTTAATCTAATTTATTTATATGATTATATTATCTTTTGAATTGGTTTTAAAGTGAAATTAGAATATATTTTTATCATTTGATTCAATGGTGGACTTTGGAATTAATTTCACTTTGAAATTCGACATAAACAAATATCAATCTTTTGATATATATTGTTTCTTAAAAACACGCTATTTGTTTTGACAGAAGGAGTTAATTATTAAATTAATTAATTCTACTTATATTCTTTGAATTAGGTAATATAAACATCATTTTTTAATTCGGAATATCGAATATAGCTTAGAGTGAATTTTTGGTAATTTTCTGAAAAACTGCAATTTTTTATGAATAGTGAAACCACTAAGTGGTAATCAAGCAAACTGATTTTTCAGTTAAATGAATGTTTACCACTAATGTGTATTGAATTTTGAAAATCAGACATACATGGTTGTCATTAGTATGTAAAATGTGGTTCAATGGGATGAAAATAATTTTTTGGTGAATAGTAACTTTTTTTCATTAATCGCGATTAGAGGTAATTAGTGTAATTTAAGGTAAAAATGATATTATAAAAATATGAAAACACCATGAAACTTTTTCTACCCCTATTGGATGAGTCAGGGCCGACCAAGACAACCCATGGGTCGATTTAGGGGACCCTATGGAGCCTCTTGGGTGAGATAATGACTTTAATGCCTTTTTTTTAAATAAAGGTGAAAATGACACTAACATAAATTATTTTACTAAAACAATTTTTAGAAGGGGTTATACTAATGATATCTTTGTCTATAAATACTCTTTGGGAAGACAAAAAGATTTCCTACATCAGGATATTTTTTTTATGATTTTTAGACATTAAATAAATTAATTTAATTATGACATCATGATGATGCAACGATGACCTCATTAATGTATAGTTTAAATAAAATGAAACGATAATATAAAATCTAAGACCTACACATGTCCAAAAACTATTGGATGGGAATATTTAGAACCCTTATCACCTTATCCTCGAAACACATTAATGTGGGTCCTCTTAAATCCGAATACCATTTTAAAATAAAGTGACTTTTCTTTACCTTCCAAGAGTGCCCCTCCTCTCCTCTTATAAAAGGCCCCCACCTCTACCTCCTTACCCACACTCCCAAAGCCTTTGGCTCGGCCAAACTCTGCCCATTTTGTCTCTCCACTTTCCTCTCTTACTCCTTGATGCCTCACTTTGGGCATAAGTCTTCCCAAGGAAGCCTTTGAGCTCAAACCAAAGGGAGTTACCCGATTTTTAGGTAATGTCTTCACTTGAGTACTTTTGTTTTATTTTGCTTCTCCAACCACCTAAACTCTTTTTATTAATTTATTTTGTAACAAATCAAGTATCATAAATATACTATGATGTTGTTATAATAAGTATTAGAGCGAAACTTTCACACACCTACATCTAATGGTTAAAGAACATACTGTTTCCGTGGATGGCGAATTTCGGCCTCCCGAAACGATGATTGTTCAACATTATTTCAACACCTTCAAAGGTTGACATTAAGATGAAACTATATTTCTATATGATATATAATATGTTTATGATTTATTTAAGCTTCTGTATTTTTCATTTTGGGCATAGCTTTATAGTTTCCATTATGGGTAAACGCGATATCTTCATTTAAGGAAGTGCGGACTACCGCCCCCTCAAAGTGATTTGATTCGTTAATACCATATGTGGTACGTATAAAGGATATATTTAATGATATTATATATGATACCATATTGGAATTAAAATACTATTATGTATCATTATGTTTTAATTCCGTTAAATATGAAATAGAAATGGAAGTAGCGTTCATGCGTACGTACGGCTTACCGTCTCCATGAACGGTACATTTCATTTCTTATCTCAAAATGTTATGTAATACTATAAGTACATATATATAATGGATATATATGAAATATATTACATCAAAATTATGGATATCATTCTGGAATTATAACATATATATATCTCTCTCATTTTGTTTTAATTCCATTAATATGACAAAAAATGAAAGTAGCGTTCATGTGTACGTACGGCCTACCATCTCCATGAACGGTGCTTTTCGTTTTTTATCTCCAATTGAAATGGAATAGTATGAAATTAATATTTACTAGATATTTATGATATTTTAATCATTAATACTATTCTAGAAATTATTTACTTATAACTAAATGGGTAATCTTTTTTCAAACAAGTTCATTTTTGACTCATGTACCAAACATCGGCAAAAATGTCTGATATGAACTAACATTATTAAACAATTATTATAACATTATAATATGTGATATAAACTGAATAATAATCTCTAAAGGATGTAATTAGGAAATTATTAATTGACCAAAGTTTATTATTCAGGAATATAAAGAAACGAACAAGACAAGTTGGACTTGAGGTAAGGGATCTTACTCCTCTCTTTTTTTAAGTACACTCTTTTATGTCATTCCTTTTAAGCTCATCTTTCTTATGATTGGGATGTCATTTTATATTAATCCTACTTTAATTATTATGTTCATATGATGAGAGACCTTATTTCCTCTCGTCAATCCATTTTGGATGTTTTGAGTGGCGCCATTAGGCTGCCGAGTTTTCGTAAGAGATCTAACCTCTCTCTTTATTTTTAAGTACTCTCCTTTATGTCACTTCTTTTAAGCTCATTTTTGTTATGTTGGGGGATGTTATTTTGTATTCCTATTTCTGAAAACTTTATGCTGAGATGATTAGAGACCCTATTTCCTCTCATAAATCTATTTTGGAAGTTTTATGTGGCGCCGTTAGGCTGCCGAGTTTGCGTAAGAGATTTTTCATCCCACTTTTATTCCCGTGAGATTTATGCTACGTTTGCCACAATTTCCTTTTAGTGGTGTATGTACTGCCCATTATTTAACTCATTGTGTAATATACTTTCTTTTATTAGTATTTACATCAATGTTTTATTGTCCTTCTTTCATGGGGTGTATGTTTTGAAAGATACCCAAGTCGGTAAGGGAACCTTTCACCCTCCTCTTTTTAAAAGACTTCTTTTGTTGGGTCTTTTAAATTACATAGTTTTATGTTGGGATATGTTCTCATATATCCTTATTGATGTAAATTTTATGTCCATGTGATGAGATACCCTTTTTTTATCTCTCATCAACTCATTTTGATGTGACGCCGTTAGGCTATCAAGGGAACTTCTTAACCCAATTTCGATTTCATTGGGTTCAACATGTAGTTATTGAATATGTCATCTTTTGAATATTTGTGAATGACCTTTGATTATTTTACACTTAATATCCACTTATATTTGGAGTATTAGTTTGTCACACATAATTATGTAATTGATTTATCCTTAATCCAAGGATACCATCTTTGTATGGGATTTCGTCTCAATCTCCTTTCCTTGAGGCATAATTTGTTTTATACACAACTTTCTTTTATACAGTGTATAAACCCCTTTGACTTTTGCATTTATTCCAAAGGAATCTTTTTTATACGAAGCATTTACTAAATGACAAAAGGGAATGTTTTTGTCGTACGTATGCGACGACAACGACTTCTCCGCCGTCGTGACCGTTATTTGAGTTTCGGCTTCCTCTCAAAGCCATACCTTCTTTTTAAAAGAAAAATAATACCATGTATTACTTTTCTTTTATTTTGGTATCGAAAATGGTTTTCATAATGTTTTTATATCAATGTGTTGTATTGATATCTTGTGATTGAAAGGTAGGAATGTTATGTTTCCTTTATGAATGTTTTATGTGATACGATTATGTTGGGGTTCTTGGGCATTATTATGAAGACGGGTGGTTCCGTGAGAAACTAAGGGCGGGTGAGCCCGATATAGCTCTCCAATGCATGGGGTAACGCGAAGGAGTGTAATGTTAAGGTTTCTCCGAAGAGATTTAGGGAATATACTGTGATGGGTATTCCAAACGTAACCAAGAGGGTTACTCCCTACGTAAGAATGTTATGAATGCCTCAAGTTACTTTTATGTCTTATGTTTTCTATGATTTATTCATGGTTTGATGAGGTATGTTAAAGTACCTATGTTTTATGGGTAAAGTATGATTTAATTCTTATGTATATATGAACTCCTGTTTCCTTTCCATATTTTTATAACCCTTACTGAGCTTTTTATGCTCATCCCAAGTTTTTGAAATGTTTTTCACAGGTCAAGGGAAAGGTACATGATGTGATGATAGTGTCAAGGATGTGTCAAGAAAGAATCCATGTTTTATTTTAAATATGTTTCCATTGATGGGAAGAATGAATACTGTCTTTTATGTAACCACTTTGTCTAAATGTGGAATGTAATGCATGTTTCATGATCTAATTTTCTAAAACTCTAAACCTGAAAAGATCCTCAATGTGTAATCTTGTAATAACTCAAGATTAAGTAAGGTTTAAGGCTGGGGCCTTATAGTTGGTATCAAAGGTCGGTTTAGATAACTTTAGAGGTTAGGGTATTCTTTAAGCATAAGTGACATTACCATAATGGTTAGGATTTCAGAAAGAGTCCTTGTTTTAGATAAAGTGAATGAGTAAGTATATCTTAGCATTTATCTTACTCATTAGTACATGATGGTTTTGTTGATATACTAAAACTGACATTTCTGTTTTTAGTGAATGGATGGATCTAGCCGGAACCAAAGAGACAACAGGTTTGAAGGAAACTATGGTGGTTCTATGATTAAGATACTATATAGAATGGGGGATTCAATGAGGAAACTCGTTTTCGTTCTAAACCAACTATCAAGGAGTCATGATCAACCACTTGATCCTTGGTATGATCTTTAATGCATCATGTACGAGATGACCAATCCATGTGGAAGTTCAGGTAATAATTATAAAGGTAACCATTAGAGTTTATATGATCCATACTTTTGAGGTAATTATTGGTTATTATATGATATGCTGGAAAGTAAAAGGCATGAGATAAACTTGAGGTTAAAATATGTTATGATCATTTTTCAGGATTTTATCTCTTTTTGGGGAATGATTTATGAATTATATAGTTTTGGAGAAAGGACAACACGCAGACCGTGTGACAACCCGTCGCGTCGGACAAAGCTGCGGGAATCGAACCCACAACCAAAGTGCGACTGGTATTTATCGCCTACCACTGGACTACGTGAAGTCCCTGGTTAGTTTGACCGATTCTTTTTAGTTAGATGATTTTATGAATTAAGAGTAAGTTGATTTTTGGTTATTTATGAAAATGATTAACCTATCATGGAGGATATGTGATTAGGTTAATTACTTTTCAATACGAGACTTTAGGAGAAACTGATATTATTTGGAGATAAATGTTACGATTTAACTTGGAAGACTATGTGACAAATCCTTAAAATATTTGGGTTTCAATCTTATATTGGTTTACATAGAAGAATTTTATGGACAAATTGGTTATCGAATGGTCCTCGTTGAACTTTGGGTTTTGTTGGACAAATTTTGAGATTAAGAATAGATTTTCTTTTTATAAAGGGTTATCTTTTTTTTCGATTATCTGACCTTGTACTAACCTTTATGGTTTTGGTTTTGGTTAAAGCCTAAAGACATGTGATCTATATAGTTCTCTTTTGTGGATTAGGTGATTCTATAGAAATTGATTATAGTACTCTTAATGCGAACAAGTCTCCCTAAATACTTGTCTTTTGGAAAAAATATGAGTTTGATTAAGGAATCTAGTAAAAGTTGGAAGTCAACATGAAAAGTAAGTATGTTTCCTTATCTTTTATTTAAGATCAAAAATAAATTCCTCAATAAAAAGTTACATAAAGCAAAAATGTTGTCTATTAACTTTTCCTACTGGGGAACCCAACACCGTTTAACCCATCACAAGTTTTTGATTTTCTTATTGTTAACTTTCTCCTAAACATGTTTTCTATCACTCTCTATCAGAACATGACCCTATGTTTTCTCCTTCATGTCCATATTTTTATACATGGAGTCCTAGTATGGGTTAACTCGGGTGACCTCTGTACTTATCTTTCTTTATTTTAAAGTGATTGTTTTACCGACTCTTGTTCCGATGTGGGACTTTCAAGGATGTTTCCAAGCGCAATTTTAAAATTGCGAGGACGCAATTCCCAAAATGGGGGAAGGATGTAACACCTAAGGAAAATAAAGAATATGAAATTTTCTTATTTATCCATATTTGTGAATAAAATATTAATATGACTTTAAAGGGGACTCTATGCTCGATGGCGTACCCAACACGCAACAACGAGTTTCTTGGGAATCTTACGTTGCACTCTAATAATAAAATAATATTTTTTTAAATAGTAGTAATCATGTAGCCGTTGTATTGGTGGGAATGGATAGAAATAACTAAAATATGATTATATATGTTTTTAAATGTTTTTACATTTATCCAATAAAATATAGAGGCTTAAAATACGGAAAGAATTCAATTTTAGGCGTATATGCCCTAGTTTTCACTAAAGGTTCACTTATCACCTTTTGATGGAGAACCGTCATTAAATATAGTTTTGTTCACTCTTATACATACTTTTCGACAAAATAAAAATCTTTTTAAGAATTGGGACATCAAAATTTACATTGTGTAAATTTTTGGTATCTTTCTGATAAAGTTCATTTTTTAAATGAATAGTGTAAAATGTTGTATTTTAATTCAAAACCTCTTTTTAATCTAATATATTTATATGATTATATTAACTTTTGAATTGGTTTTAAAGTGAAATTAGAATATATTTTTACCATTTGATTCAATGGTGGACTTTGGAATTAATTTCACTTTGAAATTCGACATAAACAAATATCAATCTTTTGATATATATTGTTTTTAAAAACACGCTATTTGTTTTGACAGAGGGAGTTAATTATTAAAATAATTAATTCTACTTATATTCTTTTAATTAGGTAATATAAACATCATTTTTGAATTCGGAATATTGAATATAGCTTAGAGTGAATTTTTGGTAATTTTCTGAAAAACTCCAATTTTTGATTAATAGTGAAACCACTAATGGTAATCAAGCAAACTGATTTTTCAATTAAATGAAAGTTTACCACTAATGTGTATTGAATTTTGAAAATCCGACATACATGGTTGTAATTAGTATGTAAAATGTGGTTCAATGGGATGAAAATAATTTTTTTGGTGAATAGTAACTTTTTTTCATTAATCGCGATTAGAGGTAATTAGTGTAATTTAAGGTAAAAATGATATTATAAAAATATGAAAACACCATGAAAATTGTCCTACCCCTATTGGATGAGTCATGGCCGACCAAGACAACCCATGGGTCGGTTTAGGGGACCCTATGGAGCCTCTTGGGTGAGATAATGACTTTAATGCCTTTTTTTTAAATAAAGGTGAAAATTACACTAACATAAATTGTTTTACTAAAAATGTTTTTAGAAGGGGTTATAATAATCATATATTTGTCTATAAATAATCTTTTGGAAGATAAAAAGATTTCCTACATCAGGATATTTTTGTTATAATTTTTAGACATTAAATAAATTAATTTAATTATGACATCATGATGATGCAACGATGACCTCATTAATGAATAGTTTAAATAAAATGAAATGATAATATAAAATCTAAGACCTAAACTTGTCCAAAAACTATTGGATGGGAATTTTTCGAACCCTTATCACCTTATCCTTGAAACAAAAAAATGTGGGACCTCTTAAATCCGAATACCATTTTAAAATAAAGTGACTTTTCTTTACCTTCCAAGAGTGCCCCTCCTCTCCTCTTATAAAAGGCCCCCACCCCTACCTCCTTACCCACACTCCCAAAGCCTTTGTCTCGGCCAAACTCTGCCCATTTTGTCTCTCCACTTCCCTATCTTACTCCTTGAAGCCTAACTTTGGGCATAAGTCTTCCCAAGAAAGCCTTTGAGCTCAAACCAAAGAGAGTTACCCAATTTTAAGGTAATGTCTTCACTTGAGTACTTTTGTTTTATTTTGCTTCTCCAACCCCCTAAACTCTTTTTATTCATTTATTTTGTAACAAATCCAGTATCATAAATATACCAGGATGTTGTTATAATAAGTATTCGAGCTAAACTTTCACACACCTACATCTAATGGTTAAAGAACATACTGTTTCCGTGGATGGCGAATTTCGGCCTCCCGAAACGATGATTGTTCAACATTCTTTTATCACCTTCAAAGGTGGCCATTAAGATGACACTATATTTGTATAAGATATATAATATTTTTATTATTTCCTTAATCTTCTGTATTTTTCATTTTGGTCATACCTTTATGGTTTCCATTATGGGTAAACACGATATCTTCATTTAAGGAAGTGCGGACTACCGCCCCCTCAAAGTGATTTGATTCGTTAATACCATATGTGGTACGTATAAAGGATATATTTAATGATATTATATATGATATCATACTGGAATTAAAATACTATTATATATCATTATGTTTTAATTCCATTAAATATGAAATAGAAATGGAAGTAGCGTTCATGCGTACGTACGGCTTACCGTCTCCATGAACGGTACATTTCATTTCTTATCTCAAAATGTTATGTAATACTATAAGTAAATATATATAATGGATATATATGTAATATATTACATCAAAATTATAGATATCATTCTGGAATTATAACATATATATATATCTCTCATTTTGTTTTAATTTCATTAATATGACAAAAAATGAAAGTAGCGTTCATCCGTACGTACGGCCTACCGTCTCCATGAACGGTGCTTTTCGTTTTTTATCTACAAATGATATGGAATAGTATGAAATGAATATTTACTTGATATATATGATATTTTAATCATTAATACTATTCTGGAAATTATTTACTTATAACTACATGGGAAATCTTTTTTCAAACAAGTTCATTTTTGACTCATGTACCAATCATTGGCAAAAACGTCTGATATGAACTAACATTATTAAAAAATTATTATAACATTATAATATGTGATATTAACTGAATAATAATCTCTAAAGGAGGTAATTAGGCAAATATTAATTGACCAAAGTTTATTATTCAGGAATATAAAGAAACGAACAAAACAAGTTGGACTTGAGGTAAGGGATCTTACTCCTCTCTTTCTTTTTAAGTACACTCTTTTATGTCATTCCTTTTAAGCTCATATTTCTTATGATTGGGATGTAATTTTATATTACTCCTACTGTACTTATTATTTTCATATGATGAGAGACCCTATTTCCTCTCATCAATCCATTTTGGATGTTTTGAGTGGCGCCGTTAGGCTGCCGAGTTTTTGTAAGAGATCTAACATCTCTCTTTCTTTTTAAGTACTCTCCTTTATGTCACTTCTTTTAAGCTAATTTTTGTTATGTTGGGGGATGTTATTTTGTGTTAATATTTCTGTAAACTTTATGTTGATATGATTAGAGACCCTATTTCCTCTCATCAATCTATTTTGGAAGTTTTATGTGGCGTCGTTAGGCTGCCGAGTTTGCGTAAGAGATTTTTCATCTCACTTTTATTCCCGTGAGATTTATGCTACGTTTGCCACAATTTACTTTGAGTGGTGCATGTACTGCCCATTATTTTACCCATTGTGTAATATAATTTCTTTTATGAGTATTTACATCAACGTTGTATTGTCCTTCTTTCATGGGGTGTATGTTTTGAAAGATACCCAAGTCGGTAAGGGAACCTTCCACCCTCCTCTTTTTAAAAGACTTCTTTTGTTGGGTCTTTTAAATTACATATTGTTATGTTGGGATATGTTCTCATATATCCTTATTGATGTAAATTTTATGTCCATGTGATGAGATACCCTTTTTTTGTCTCTCATCAACTCATTTTGATGTGACGCCGTTAGGCTGTCAATGGAACTTCTTAACCTAATTCTGATTTCATTGGGTTCAACATGTAGTTATTGAATATGTCATCTTTTGAATATGTGTGACTGACCTTTGATTATTTTAGAATTAATATCCACTTATATTTGGTGTATTAGTTTGTCACACATAATTATGTAATTGATTTATCCTTAATCCAAGGATACCATCTTTGTATGGGATTTCGTCTCAATCTCCTTTCATTGAGGCATA
Source organism: Viscum album (assembly GCA_963277665.1). Taxonomy (NCBI): domain Eukaryota; kingdom Viridiplantae; phylum Streptophyta; class Magnoliopsida; order Santalales; family Viscaceae; genus Viscum; species Viscum album. Next base: position 1,507,108,481 of record OY728131.1, on the reverse strand, counting down.
ATTTGTTTTATACACAACATTGTTTTGTACAGTGTATAAACCCCTTTTACTTTTACGTTTATTCATAAGGAATCTTTTTTATATGAAGCATTTACTAAACGGAAAAAAGGAATGTTTTTGTCGTACGTATGCGCCGACAACGACTTCTCCGCCGTCGTGACCGTTATTTGAGTTTCGACTTCCTCTACAAGCCATACATTCTTTTTAAAAGAAAAATAAATACCATGTTTTACTTTTATTTTATTTTGGTATCGAAAATGGTTTTCATAATGTTTTTATATCAATGTGTTGTATTGATATCTTGTGATTGAAAGGTGGGAATGTTATGTTTCCTTTATGCATGTTTTATGTGATACGATTATATTGAGGTTCTTGGGCATTATTATGAAGACGGGTGGTTCCGTGATAAACTAAGGGCGGGTTAGCCCGATATAGCTCTCCAATTCATTGGGTAACGCAAAGGAGTCTAATGTTAAGGTTTCTCCGAAGAGATTTAGGGAATATACTGTGATGGGTATTCCAAACGTAACCAAGAGGGTTACTCCCTACGTAAGAATGTTATGAATGCCTCAAGTTACTTTTATGTCTTATTTATCTATGATTTATTCATGGTTTGATGAGGTATGTTAAAGTGCCTATGTTTTATGGGTAAAGTATGATTTAATTCTTATGTATATATGAACTCATGTTTCCTTTCCATATTTTTATAACCCTTACTGAGCTTTTTATGCTCATCCCAAGTTTTTGAAATGTTTTTCACAGGTGAAGGGAAAGGTACATGATGTGATGATAGTGTCAAGGACGTGTCAAGAAAGAATCCATGTTTTATTTTAAATATGTTTCCATTGATGGGAAGAATGAATACTGTCTTTTATGTAACCACTTTGTCTAAATGTGGAATGTAATGCAAGTTTCATGATCTAATTCTCTAAAACTCTAAACTTGAAAAGATCCTCAATGTGTAATCTTGTAATAACTCAAGATTAAGTAAGGTTTAAGGCTGGGGCCTTATACCTAGTGTCATGAAGTACCATATCTATATGTATTAAGATAATCGGTAACCCACACCCTAGTGCGACCGTAGAGTACTAACCTTGAAATAACTTTGGTGATATTTCGCGAATCACTACCATAATTATGCATATCATTAAGAATATTTTTTATCGATACATACCACATATTATCCCTTATTCCACAATAAAGGCCACCATCATGATACCCATGGAAAAATACTCATAATATGCTACTCGAAATCCAAAATAAGAGACCAAATGGAGATGATAGGGGAAGAAGATATCAAAATTGGGATTTCATGACATGTATGGTGTTCTGTACAGTGTGTGACCTCACCAAGTTGCATGGCCAGGTACTTATTTATACATTTCTTATAATCCATTTCAACATAGATGGAATGTATGGTTGGTACATGGTGAATTATGATTGATGATGTCTTGATTGTGTGCTCTTAGACATGTCCATGTAGTTAAGGCCACACCCATGTACTTGGTCATGCCCGGGTGCTAGCTCGTACCCGTGTACTCCCAGAGTACATAGGGTGTTGTCCCGCATGACGTCCTGGGATTATACTTGTTTAACATGGAATGCCTTCCTCTAAAGGGACACATGTTGTGGGGGTTTGGCCATATGATGTGTGATCCTTAAGTTTTCTGAATCCTCAGCCTCGTAGCTTGGTGGTACATGGCATGTTTTTTTCAAGATACATTACATGTAGTCAGGGTTTTCAAATAATTAATAGATTCATCAAATTGTTTCTATATCCACACTACTTTTCAAAATTAATTCCATTTGACTATATGGAATAAAAGGGAAACAACTATAAACATCATTTTCTGAAATTTTTAATGTAGGAAAATAGAATCTGTCAATCCGCTCAAATCTTCCACACATCCTGTGAATGTTGTGTCACTCATCACCACTCATGGATACCAACTACACATAGTATCACCCAAAATACAGTATTATACACCCACAAAACACCAACATGTTTATCATAAACATAACCACTATGAATCTGGGTGTTGAATCATGATCGAACCGACCCTGACAATGTCGAATCATGGCCCTATGTTCTAGTGATGAAGAACACAAAGATTGGTTTGGGGTAATGAATATGAACAAATGTAAAAATGTAAATGGCTTAGAATTGTTGTAAAACAACAATTAATGAAGGATATATAAGGTGATATCATAGAAAATATATAATAAGATGAGTTAAAGATGATAATTCACATACCGAGCACTTGAGAAGGATCAAATTAACCACATGGAAAAAATTAGATTAATAATAAATTCTAAATACTTTAATTAAAAGGGTGAACACCCATATTGATGAGACCTACCTGAATTGATATTGATAATTGGTGAAGAAATAATTCAATAATGATGGAGAAGTCCTATTTCATTAACTACCTCTCGACCATCATCTATATGATCACTCATTATACCCTGATGCGATATGCTAGCAAAGAAACCTTATAGATAATTTCAATTTTCCCATGGTTTATTAGATTAACCCGAGGTAATTTTTATGATGAGGTATAAATAGAGTAAATTTGGTTTATTTGTTTTAAATAAAATAAAAAATTTTAATAGTTTATTTTAAATAAACACACCTACAATGATTGTATCAATTATATGGTCAATGCTGACCAACCATATGTTGTTACTATGGTGAACCCATGTTTCAAAGATTACCGTGGTCTTAGATATTTTATACAGGTTTCCATTTAGGAGTTATTCCACAATTTCCAATGAACTATGCATGGGTTATATTAATATTTTTAATATTTTTAATAATACCAATTCTAGGTTCACAGGGCTTTGGAATATCATTCTAATTGTGTTCATGGATCTAGAAATACTATTTAATAAATTTAGAAGTCTTACATGGAAATTAATGTTCATTATATTCCCTGGTAATTCAATAATTTTATCCCTAAAAGGAAAAAACTAAACAAAGGATGGGATATTGACCATGTTTCCAAATCTCACACTTCTAGGACCACTCTGGTATGCTCAACTTCTTTCCAAAATGTACAAACCAAGGGAATAGTCTATCCTCATTGGATACACTTCTATCAATCCTATATTTCCACATGTAATCTATAAAGGTGGATCAATCCATGAAATATTTCATTACCTAGTTAGTCGTGTGTATAGGATATTTCACATATCTTTTCAACTGCAACATGTGGAAGATTTAAAACACCAACTCTAACTATGTGGGTATTTATAGGTGGTATGAAACCTCAAAAAACATTCATTAGATATTAGAAGGTCTGATGAACCTTGAGGATAAATTTTATCCGTAATAAAATCTTTCTCATCCTCATCATAGTTAGAGTCTTAGGAAAACATGGTCTCCCTATTCTGACTCCAAGGGCCTATGTTTTCCATATTTTTACAACATCAATTGGATTTCAGATATCTTCATCCACTGGTGGATCACCAGAACTTTCTATATCGTCTCCCGCGCCATCTCCAGACCAGCAAGAGAAGTCTCACCAATCTTAGACACAGATAATGGTGACTTATATGGTCTCTCATACAAGGCCTGGAAACATTTAATGCTGATAGTAGAGTGATAGTTTTTGTTATAATAATACTCCAATAGTAGAAAGTGATAATCCGAACTTCGACCAAAGTATAACCTTAAATACCTCAATATATCCTCCAACACATGGATAGTCCACTCAATCTTTCCATCTGTATGGGGGTGATAATATGTAATCCTCCACAACTGGGTCCCGAATGATTCATGTAGGCCTCTCCACAACCATGAAATAAAATGCAAACCCTGATCAGATATAATCATTGAGGTTACCCTATGGAGTCATATATTATCCCTTACAAAAAAATTCCACAAAATATCCATTGAACTCTTCTCCCTAATAAAATAAAAATGAACCCACTTGGTAAGTTGGTCAACTATCACCTATATGGAATCTTGGAATCTCACTTTATAAGGAATCTTTGTCAAAAATTCATTGTGTAAGCTATCCCACATACAATATGGGACCTTATATATCTACATCATACATGATAGATCATGGTGCTCAAATTTCACCAATTGAAATGTGAGACACTAAGAGAGAGAGGGTCAGTTATCCTCCACCTCATTCCAACCCATCAAAACTACCGATGAAAGTCTTCATACATCATTTCCACACAAGGATGTAAAAAAATGATAAGTGTGAGTATTTATTATCTCATCCTATCATATAATGACGAGAAACACCTTCCTTACATGTAAATTATTACTCACCCCCTCCATCATATGTTCAGTTCAGTGCATCTCCTGAGGATAAATTCTTAAGAAGAACCTCATAGTCAATGTCTCCCAACTAATATTCCCCCACATTTTTAATTAGTAGAGGATTAAATACCATAAAATAAATAAAATATGCACCCCTATCTTCTACTACGACTAGATATAAATAAACTAACTACATAAATACCTCCTCCACCAATATAGATAGAGACTTCTAGGTAAGGGTGTCTACTACCATGTTTCCTATTCAAGGAGTATATGTTATCTCAAAGACATAGTACTATAAGGACTCCGAAAATTGACTCTTACTCTTGGTAATATATATATATATATATATATATTTATATATCAATAAATATATACTTGTCAATTTTATGGTTTGAGTAATAAAAAAATCACTCACCAAGAAGATAATGTATCCACATCGTCAAAAAAAGAATACCACTGCTAACTCTAGCTCATGAGTTGTTTATTTCTACTCATGGGGTATCAACTTCCTTGATACATATGCAATAAAATCATTCCCCTACATCAACAAGTAATCGAGACTAACTCTAGAGGCTTTTCAAAACACTATAACTTCTATGCCATCCTATGATAGTATCAACATAACAGAACTAGTCAACCTAAGCCTCAATATCTTGAAGTATCTTTTACAATACTCAATTAGGGTAAATGAATACCCATTTCCCACAAGGGTATTCAAAGGTTATACTATACTATAAAAGTAAGGAATTAAAATACTATAGTCCCCTTTGAAGGAATGAAAATTTTGAACAACTGTCATGCAATTTTGATTCCACAAGAATGAACTTCACCATTATTCATTGATTCCTCAACAAATCCATACTCAAATTTCAAATTACCTTGAAATTTAACTACATAGATCCAAAAATTTAACTTCAAGTGATTATAGTTAAACCAGTGTTCATGAAGTAGGTATAAGACCTTCATCAGATGCTCTGTATTCTCCTCCTTTTAAATAGTGTAAATGTGTATGTCATAAATATAGATAACCAATAATTGGTTCATTTATGGCTAAAATATCTAGTTCATCAAAGAAATAAATCCATGGTGACATTCATCACACCGAGATACATCAATTGAAACTCATAGTATCCATAAAAACACCAAAAACCATCTTTATAATATCAAACTCGTAAACTGAAAACTAGAGATTTCCCAACCTGATATCGATTTTCAGGAACCATCATGTCCTTTGAAACTAGTTAACCAGGTCATCAGTATTAAAAAATGGGTTCTTGTTCATTATAAAAACCTAGTTCAGGTGATTATAATTAAGAAAAATACTCAATTCCTCATCTACATTTTTAATGAAAAAACAGGAGCTACCTAGGGAACACATGAGGTATGATAAAGCCCTTCCCTCAATGGTTCTCTAACTACACCCACATATTAAAAACCTATATGGGACCATAATATATTCTAACTCAGATATATGAAACTTTCTAGTGCAATTCTATGCATAATCTCACCTACATGCTCATAGTTAGTCCCATGATATCCTCAGGAACGACTTATATAAAGTCATCAACCATCCAAATAAACTAAAAGTTCATAGAATCCACTACTATAAGGGTCATAATGTCCAAATATTAAGAAACTATCTCAATCCTCATAAACATGAGGTCATCCTACTCTTCCTTTGAATCCTTATCACCAAATAAAGAAAATTATTTACCACCACATCTGGTACATTGTTACCCCACCAGGGATAGTCAGTTTGGAATATAAATTAAGCAATTAGTCCACACTAGGGAAAACTTATAGTCCCTCTTCCACTATGGAAAGATTCCATGTGATGTTATCTCTCTCATCTGGAGTCTGGTAACACTTTTTATTAGAGTGTATGACTAAAAATCTTCTTTGTGGGATCCTTGAAATAAGAGGGTTAGGAAAAAAGATCAACTAGTATCACTTGGAATTGAACATGGGATATGGTCAGGGAAATATGATACATGACTCTATGATAAATCTACATCTATGGAAGTGAAGTCACATGTCGTACCTCGAATCATACTTGAGCTTCGTAGACAAATTCCCCTTCTTCCTGAAGCTCAACATTTCCTTTATCCAATTTTCACTACTACTATGACGTTCTCTAATGCCTTGGCACATGAAAATGACATAAAACATAAAATTCAAAGGAACTCACCTGCTACAACTCAACACTATCCACTTTTTTTGGAACTATCCCACCCATATGGTTTTAAATATTTTAAATTGGATGCATATTGGTGGGGGAAGTGACCCTATTTTATTTATGTATTAATTCTTGTCTAAATTTTCTAACAAAAAGATCTATTAATACCCTACATCACAATAGAGAAGTGTCACTTCTATAATCACCATCTAGAAAAGTCTTGTCCGAGAGGGGCATTCGAAATCCAGGATCCAGCCAACCCTCTACCACATGAGAAGTAGTTCGGTAACACTAAGAAGAATTGGTTACTTCTATCAATGAAACATGTAATGAAAACCAAACACTAGTGTAACATGTGATGGTACATATGGATAATATACTTACCATAAAGAATATAGGTCACTAGTGGAACAGTCCAATCCACCTTGGTCCAGATAGGATAGAAACTTCAGACCACCATCTCAATCAAATCTGCCTCCTATTGAGGGTCTATCTCGTCCAGAAACCTTAGTAGTCTGTCACTGGAACTAATGAAATGTACTAAAATAATTTGTACCATCAATTTATTTCACTATGTCCATAAATTAAAAAACATATAGATTATTATGCATAGAGACCCCTAGAGATGGGTCCATGCACTTCCCAAAATGTGGTAGCACTCCTCAATTCCATCATGGAGAAAAAATCTCATTAAATTATTCTGAAACTACAACCTCATCACTCAAATGTTTATATTAATGACACTATCGAAATCCAATATGGTTATCATCATAAATATATGTTGAAAGTTATCAAGATGCATCATGGTCAAAGAGAACATCTGGTGAGCTGACATAAAAATGACCGACAAAGGACTCAATAATATATGATGCATGTTCCATTTTTTCTTTCAAGAAATATCACGGTATTCCAAGTTTATTAAGACATTGGTCAAAGTTCAGGTGTATGGATTTGTTTTCCACAACATCAAGACTAGGTTCTCTAGCATGAGAACTACACTCAATACACATTGACACCATTTACCTAATTTCCAAACCAATTAACATCATAGGTCCAAACTAACCACCAACATGAGGGGAAACCTACCTTTATTACACCTTTTCATGTTCCAACCCCCTAGGGCCCACCTAGTAGGCAGAAGGTTGTGTCGTGAAAACCTCAAGGCCACCTCCAATATGTTTCTAGATGGTGACTACCACTGATAAGGAACAATGTAAAATTTAAGAACTTTTCTTAATTTACCTGCATAGACACACACACACACCCAATAATATCAATGAATATGTGTGGAGGAATATAAGGAAAGTCAATGAAATCTATAGTCAACCATGCTTATAATAACATATAGGTAACACAACCAAGTATGATATAAATATCCAAAGTAAAAAAGGTTGAAAATAAATGACCAAAAATAAATGAAGTCCCCTCCTAACAATTAATGAAATAATGTAAAATTGAGAGAGCCCATATTATAATCTACAAGTATGGCCACCATACATGTATCATGATCCCATGTGTCCTAAGCTCCACCAAATTCAATGCCAATCTATATATCATTTGCATAAAACATGAGACATGCTGGAAAAGTACATGTCTGGGTTAGTGTATACATACATAGTATGACACCCCTAGAACTGAAGATAGAGCGATAGATTGGTACATCGATGTTATTTATCTCAACCCAAGGAAGTAATTTCAAATAAAAAGTAATTAAACGACCACAAACATCCAGATACATTCAAAATGATTCAAAAATGAGAGAGAAATGGGATCAACTTATCCATAATGATGAGTCAACATGCAGCTCCAAAGGTCCATCTCTGATGCCCAAAAACATGTTGAACCACATAAGAATTCATTTGTAGGGGCCCACACAACCCTATTGTACTCTAAAGTTGGGAGCGTCAAATAATAAAAATGGATCTCGTGTAACCTCACAAGAATGTGGGTATATGGGCCCACTACTCACTACTATTCTCCAATGATGAGGGTGACACAACTCATGTGGATGTCTCTATCATTTTTAGAGCTTGTAGAAAGAGGAGTATGACACTTTAGACAGGGGACAATTATTATTGTAAGACATTATCATATCTACTAACTTCACATTTCATTGATGATATTTCTCCAATAAATACCAATATCAAGAATTAAATAAATAGGAATCCCACATAGAACATCTTGTATTATAACTATTATGACATAATGATAGACTACATCACACTTTATGTTGAAAACTACTCATAATAGGATACTCGCAGACTAGAATCTATGTACAAAAAATAGAAATATTAGAGGAAGAATTTGATGTGGGGAATAAAAAATGTGTATAGGGATCTACATGGTGTGTGGGAACACCTTTTCAAATGGCTATGATCTTCTCTGAATGCAAGATGTAATTCATGTCAACATACATGGAATGTATGGGTGGTATATAATGAGTCTTAACCACTTTGGTCATGCTCATGTGCTCTTTGTTGTTCCCATGTACTTCAGTCTAGGCATGTGTACCTGACTATGTACCGAGCTATGAATGGGTGTTGGATTGTGCTCATGTACTCTTGGAGTACACAACATGTCATCCCGTTAGGGGGCATGGGTGTTTGCAGCTGTCACACTTCATTTATACTCATGTAGGGTCACACAAAGTGTGGGTTCGACTACATGGCACGTGACCCTTAAAATTTGTTGAGACCCTAGTGTTTATGCTTGGGGGATACACCTTATGTGTTCATCCAGGATACATAGTATGTAGTTGGTTTTTTTATATTTCATAGGTTCCTCTTGTATTTTTCCTATGCAGACTCGTCACCACCAATCTCAACATTTGAACACCCAATCCTAATAAGAAATAACTTCGATTTCCCTTTCCCTACATCTATGGGATGGAAAATGAATCCCATAAATGAGTTCAAAGCCACTGAATGTCCCATTCATGTCCCATCACCCATCACCACCTATAGATCCCATATTCACATAGCATCACTAGAAATTCACCCCAATACTTTTTAAAAAACTAATTGATTTCTCATCACACCACCACCATTTATCTGGAGTTATGATCTTACACGAGCCAACCCACAATATGTTGAATTTTGAACCAATGGTCCAATAAATAGGAACATGAAGAATGATTTTGGTAAAATCACAAGAAAAAATGTGAAAAAATTATTGTCCAAGTGTTCGTGGAAAACATTCATAAATTAGGGATATCTTGGGTGATATCATTGATAAGAAAGAATAAAATAAATTAATTTAAGTAATTTCTTTATTTGGATTATGAGAAGGATTTAATAAATTTCATGTTAGGAAGAAGATAAATAATCACTGCTCATTATATTAATTGAAAAGTAGAAAACCAAAATACACAAGACCTACCCTATTTTGGATTGATCCTTGTTAAAGAACACATTTTATAGAGAAGGATAAGTTTTTCTAGATTTAATTCCTCTCCACCAACCTCAATCTGATAATCCTTTATCCTCAGATAAAATATTCTAATAAAGAATGCTCTAAGATCCTCTCTATTCGACCCGTGTTTATGTGGAAAACCTCGGGTAATTTTTATAATAAGGTATAAATATAGGAATTCTGTTCATGGGTATTTAAATAAATAAATAAATATAGTTATTTATTTTAATTAAATGCACCACTAATGACTGACTCAACCGGATGTATGTTGCTGAAAAACCTTCAGTCGCGCCTTGGGTAAACCCCACATCCAATACTCAAATGTGGAATTGGAATTAAGTTATATGTATCCATTCATTATTTATTCCATTTTTTTGGAAAAATATTCTTATGTTATATCAATATATATAATATTTTTATAATATCAATTCTTGGCTCATTGGGCCTTCGAATCCCTCATCGACTTAGTAGTTAGCCCCAAAAATATTCTTTAATATATTGAAAAGTGTTACTAGAAAAAAGTGTCAAAAAACATTGATTGGATCAAGGTGGGGGAATATTGTAACAAATATTAAAATTTTATACTGGAGTATGGGGTTTAATTTCAACTCTCCCCTCCTTATATTCCCCAATACAATGGTGTTACTGAATGGAGGAACCATGCCTTACTAGAGATGATATGGGAAAGGATTAATTACTCAATCCATCCATTATCCTTTATGGGATATACATTACACATGAAAATATACATAGTCAATTTAGTAATAATTAAAGTAGAAAATAGTTTTCCATTTTAGTTGTGAAGTATAAAGTAATATATTTTTTCATATATTCATGCATGGGGTTATGTGGTGCCTGTTAGGAATAGATAATTTTAAAAAATTTCCACCCAATAAATGATGTTTATCTTTATATTATACCATAAGTAAAAGAGGGGATATAACCTTTTTTATCTATCAGAAAAAAAGGTTATTATTGTTAGAAAATTGAGGGTTACGCATATAAAAGAAGGAAAATGGGATAAAGATTAACTTAGAAGAAGATTATGAACAAGATAAACAAGATTTTTCATGATAAAAGACTCCATAAGACATTGTGGATGATTTAGATCATAAGTTACATGTTTTGTATTAAATAAATAGAGATGTTATAGAACTATAATGATATAGTTTTCTAGTCAGAAAAGATGGCGACATAATGTTGGTTGAAAATAACAACCCTTTATCCTATGAGAAGGTAGTAGAGAAGAAAAAAATTGAAAAATTTCAATAATCCATCAATTATGAGATATATTTCATGTAAAAAAACATATGTGGGTTTTTTTGATCACCCAGTAGATGTAAATACTTATAGGTGAAACTGGGTATTCAAGAGAAATTTTGGCACATAAGGTTTGGTTAATACCTATAATTTTTAACTTGTGTCTGGAGGGTTTAGTAAATCTCAAGGGATTGACTATGAAAAAACTTTTCCCTAGTTTCCTAGAATAAATACATCAGATTTTGAATTTCCATTAGATATTTCCATGATTATAAATCTATGAGATGGATAAAAAATCTAATTTCTTTAATGGGAGAATTTAGGGAGATGTTTATAAGACAAAACAAGAAGGGTTTATGACTGTAATAAATGTAAAAAAGTTACAAAAGTTTCTGAGATCTTTTTATAGATTAAATAAACCATCCATTTCATGTAATATTCGGTTTTATGAAGCTATAAAAAAATTTGGTTAAAAAAATAATAGAGGTGAGCCACACATTTATAAATAGATGAGTAGGAGTACATTCATTTTCAGAGTATAATATGTTGATGACATGTCTAATTTATAAATAAGATATCTTCATTACAAGTTTCTACGGAATGGTTGAGAAAGTGATTCTCCATGAATATTCTAGCGATAAAGATCCTGTGTGATAGATTAAAGAAGATTCTTGAACTACGTTAGTGTATATACACTAACCAGATACTAAAGAAATTGTGTATAGAAAAATCAAAGAGGGGACTGGTTTTACTATCACGTGGTATACATATTTTAAATAATATATGTACTTAAAAAATAACTAGAAATATAGATAATGAGTTAGATTCAATACACTTATATGATAAGATAAATCATGTATTCCATGTAATGTATGAGTCTTGATAATGCTTAAGATTTCAGCATAGAAGGTTGATATCATGAAGATATAGTTGGATAATATGGGACTAATATTAAGGAAATTCCTATGTGTCCAATAATAAATAAGGATATGTTCTAGATGTATATTGGATATGAATAGGTCATCATCATAGGTTATATTTACTCTATCTTTTAGACATATCATAATTATTTGATGTTATATTTAGTATATGTCTTCAGTCTTAGTAGAGGAGCCATGATATGGAAGTTTTCAAAGAATCTTCTAGTTTTTGATTATACAATAATGTCCAAGTATATTATCATTTCTAATATAGATAAGAAGGTGTTTGGGATTCATAAAATCATCTAAGATCATAATGTGGAGCCTAATTTTTAAGACCATATCAAAATATAATTTGATAACAAAAAAATTATCGATCTTTCCATAAATAAAATGCTATGTAAAATAGAAAATCATGTACATCATATTTTTCATCTCTATTGAGGGATTTTTTTCAATTCGGTAATGTTTCTGTGATATGAATAAACATGTAAGAAAACAAGGTGGAAAATATCACAGTAGGGGCATGGGTATAATGTGGGAACTGGTTGATTAATGGTTGTTTTTCATTTGGGTTATATATTGATGATTTCATGCATTTATCATCTTGTATACTAAGGAATTTTCTTATAACATCATTATTGATCCTTTTCATGACATAATATGTGATAATATTCTCATAATATCATTCATGATAAATTTTTATTTTATTCCCCACTATAATGAGAACCTGATGTTTCCACAATTGTATTTATGAATTTATATGTTATGTATCCTCATGATATCACAGGATAGTTTTCAAATGATATGGGATAACTGGGGTGGAGACTCTAAGGACTTTTAAGAAGTATCGCATTCTGCATAAACTTGGTAATATCAAGAGTAGGTTTTTTATTTTTCATCAAAATAAGAAATCATTTCGTCATTCATCATTTTTTATACATTTGATACCTATTGATTTATTTTTTGAGTTTCTAGAGTTTTAATTATGGGATAATGTTTATTGATTGTACCAGCCAAATACTGTCAGCTCTATTTTTTAGAACATCTTACATTGAGTCTCTATACCTATCATTTTTTTTTTCAGTTTCTTGATCTTGTGGATAATATCTGGAGAACATGACCCACCATTAGGAAACCCAAATCCATACATACCATTAGATTTTCTAATATATTTATTTTTGGATTTGTACTTCGAGTTTAGGAGTATCGATAATTAATGGCATAAGTCACAAGCATTGATGGTTATTGAAACCATGTCATTACAGATGATAACAAAAATGTTGTATATGTTGGGTGCATAAAAAGTGATATTGTATCAATTGATAATTAATGAATGGATTTATACCTTATATTCCAAAATATAATTTGATATATAATGATATTTTATGTGACTTTAAATACCTTCATAAATCTATGGAAATTGTGTTTTTTAGAACATTCATTAAAAAACAGTCGAAGAAAGTGACACAAAGATCCTTGGTTAATGTCATATGGTTGAAACTTACTCGATTTGAGATATCATGATAAAGGTTTCATATTATACAGTAAACATTTATAGGAGGCATTATATCATTTTGAAATTAACCTTTTTATTTATTGGTATCATTACATGTTTCTAGATACTATCCTTATACTTTATCCTCCTTAACCTATTTCCACTAAGATAGAGGCCTACAGGTTCACAGACAAAGTGTATCTGAAATCTCAGTTAAATTCAGTGTTAAATTTAATAAGTTATAATTAATATTATTCTTTATTTATGGTTTTAAAATTATTATTATTTGTTTGATTTCTTTGGACACATTCATAGTTCTTGGTGCATGTGTGGATCTCAAATTGAAATATTACAAACATGGTTAGTATAATACAATGATAGTATGATGAGATCGACTTTACAACATCATTAAGAGAAAAAGAATTTCATGTGTAGGTAATTCTATATATATTTCTAAATTTGTTATAAATTATATGTGATTATCCAACTCTTATTTTTTCATAAATTAGGTTGATTGATATTATAATTAATTCTATTGTTCATTATATTTTTATTGTGTACATGTTGGATTATTCATTTTTATGGAAAAAATAATTTTTTCCATACGAAAACAGTTCTTTCATTTTACTCAAGAACTACCCCATACACACATATTAAATACAAGATATCTAGAGTATATAGAAAACCTTATGGTATACTGAGTGGGTCATCAATTGCACATGAAAAAATATCTTTTCTTTGGACATTTGAGAAAATTATATCTATTATACAAGGATCTGACTCATGAAGATGTTTTAATTCTATCATAACAGCTAATACACCATGAATTTTTTTTGTTAATGATTAAATAAAATTCAAACATTGAGAGCTCAATTGTGTCTATATTTCGTGAAATAAATAACTATATATAAATATGTGAAACCAATGTGAGATAATGATAAAATGGAGATTACCTTTATTATTATTCATTATATTTTATGAAAACTATATTAATAATACTTAATAAAACCCAATATATGGACAAGTCTATCATATTATATATAATAGGCTATCAGATCTGCATCACATTTACTTATTAATTCTATATATAATTACTGTCACATCTCATTGTGACTATTTGATTAAGGATTCCCACAAAACCCATTACTGAGAAAAATCTATAGATACATCATGTTTGAATACTGGCGTGACTTAGGAACTTTATTCCTAATGTTTGACTCCTTTGAAGTATTCATACTCCTTAACTCCATAATGTCAAATGTTACCATGTAAACTTCGGTTAACTATTTATTACCTTTTATAATTTCTATAACTTCTTCCTTTGAACCCTATTTCAACAATAATTATCTTTAAAATAATTTTGATATTTTTATTATTATTTTATAGAACATCATAAACTCCATTAGAATGAAATAAAATTAACTTTTACTGGCATAATCCTTGAGGTAAAATAAAAACTCACATTTTATGTTCTTATGAACCCCCAATAGACTCATTGAAAATATATTCTATATAGAATTAAATTCTATGATTAATACAAACCTTTATGATATGAAATAACATTTATTTCCTTTCGGTGTGAATATTTAGAAAATAAATTACTTTTCCCATATCATATATGATATTTTATGTGTTTGGAGAATTTAACTCTAAAAATAAGACTATTTAACAATATATACCACTATTGGGTTGTGAGAACTTCTTCCCTCATATTTTAACAAATAGTCGTATAAAATAATTATTCTGGATAAAGTTTTATCATTGAATCCTTTACAAAACATTTTATAGAATCTAATGAATTGTAAACAATTTGTATATAATTAGCCATTTATATTTTATAATTTTTTTTAAAAAATATTTATCACATAAACGAAATAAAATAAATCCAATTTCCCTTTTAAGATCAATTGACGATTGATATATTCCATTATATTCAAATAAATGATGTGAAAATATTTTACTTCATCATTTTAATGAAAACTAAAATATTTATTGGCTCTTACCTTTTAATTTAACTCATATATATTTACAAAACTTGTAAAGCATATATTTGGAATCACATACCCTTTAAAACAAAATACTATAATTTTTATAACACCAAAGCCTAAAAGTTACATTACATGGAGTTTCACAAACCTATATCATATAATTCCATATCATAGAGTCATTACTCCTCCTTCTTGATAACTACAGGTTTCAATGACCTTGATTATTAGAAGAATCATTATTGGATTTTGTAACTAAATTTTATTCTTTTGGATTAAACATTCACCCCCCATGTCCGATCTACACAACACTATAACCTAGACACCACTAGCCTAGTTCATTTATTATCAACCCTGCAGAATATTGAGTAAACTTTTGTTGTATCCATTTTTCTTTCATGAACATTTGAATAGATGATAATGGGATGAAATCCATAATAAAAATAAGCATTATGGTAACCTTTAGTCCAAAATGTTTTTAGAATACACCATCATATTGAATATTTAGATATAGAGAAAAGTTCTTTAGGTTATTTAGCATCAAATTTATCTGAAACTCTATACTAAATCACTATATTATTTACAAGAATCTTGACGCACTTGTTAAAAAAAATCAATACTTAGTTACTTTTGAAGGGATTTACCCAACACATTGATTTTTTATTGTAATTAATTTTATGTTGAGTTACTATTTTAATATGTTTCTTAAATTAATTTTCTCATTCATAATATTAGTTTGGATAATGATGATACTACATTCTACAAAAAAATCATTTATTATATGTGTATGATGTTTTAATAACCACTTAAAAAGGGATTTTGTTATATGTATTGACACCAAAATGATGACCCTATTTGAATACACCATATACATTATTAGGAATGGATTCATATTTCATAATGACATATACTAGTTTTGGAATATTAATAATTCAAGACTATATCTGGTGGAAAAAACATGTCAATAAAGTTATATATAACACATGGATAGTCATGTGAACAAACTCTTATTCAAATACATTAGTTCGTTGAACCCACCTCTATTTATTTGTTATGTTAACCATTTTTTTTCCTATTTATGTAAAACCTAAATAAAACACCAATAATGAAGCACTTTACCATTAGGGTCACTACATAACTTTCTTTCCTTATATAATATAATTCATGGGAACCTAACTGTTATGGAAATTCAAACTGAATAATTGAGGTCTGAAAATGTGATGCTTTGGAAGGAAACTAACACTTAGTATTTGAAGGTGATTTAATCTCAAAATATAATCTTTTGTTATTCTCTTTTATGTATACATGATTCTAATGATTTAGTTTTTGTATCCAATTCCTCCCACAGAACAATATATTCAATTTTTTTGTAACAAATTACATGACTGAAATATTTTCTTGCACACCCAAATGGTTAAGTCAAACATGTTCACACATATCCAAATTCATCTCATCTATAAGTTACATCAAATATTCATTTAAATATTTACAATTATATGGTATTTAAAATAATTATATAATCAATCTTAGAGCTGTAGATATCCTACTCAAACAATTCCTGAATAATGAATATGACAATATGACAACTGGAAGTCTGACCCAAAGTCCTTTTATCAAGTAATAATCCACTAAAGATAGAATTAAATTCATCATAACCCTATAACATAACTCTTATAAACTATGTCCGATAACTAAATTCATGTTAATATCTTCAATGACCGACCAAGGATATGATAGATAAAATTAAAACTTTTGTTGATTTAAAAAAATATTATGAAACATTTATAAGAAATAGTTTATCACATAATGTAATTCATATACATATATTCATATTATATAAAACATTTAAAACAATGAATAATTAAATGAATAAATAAATGAAAATTTCAAGTATTTACACTTTAGATAATGTATAAGAAATTCATAAAACAAATCCTAAATATAAACACATTATAATTTTTGTTTGTCTATTGTTGAAATTCTGTAGTTATAAAATATAAGCACTTTATATTATATAATAAAAAAATTCATATTATTTACTATATTTCATTTTACATTATGTATATGTGAAATGAATTATTATCATTTTATAATCCAATATTTATTACGTAAACTCTTTAAATAACCTATATATCATATACCATTTTCATATGAGACATCATTTTTTATTTTGTTTAAATAATAACCTAAATAAGGCCCCTTAATTTTAAATATTCAAATTAAGCTTAATGAACAATTCATAATCATTAAAATATAAAGACATTATATGTTTCCCTTAATTTTTCAATTTATAAAATCTATATAAATCACCCTCTTAATTTATAAAATAACACATTATTTATACTTCATATAAAATTACATATAATTTATTAAAAAGTGTTTTATATTAACACATAACATTCAAGGTAAATTTATTTATAATTGTTTCATAAACATTAATTAATTAATTACTAAATTTTTATAAATAATTTATTTATAACCAATTTATAAAATAATTAATATTTTTTGAATTCCATTTTTTCATTATATATAAACAATTTATAACTAATTAATTCAATTTATAATTGAATATAAAGAAAACATTCTACCCCAATCATATTTTAGAATTTAATATTTATTATAATAAGTGGTTACACTATATTATATTCCATATTTTATGAATCATGACCCAAATAATCTGTATGATATTGGATATCATTTTAAATTATAGATGATATATCATTTTTATGACATGACTCTCTATTTTGGTAACACATTATATGATAATCTTATAATGT
This sequence comes from Viscum album, assembly GCA_963277665.1. Lineage (NCBI taxonomy): Eukaryota > Viridiplantae > Streptophyta > Magnoliopsida > Santalales > Viscaceae > Viscum > Viscum album. The sequence continues at coordinate 1,507,090,175 of OY728131.1, read as the reverse complement.
GATATACTCATATCATTTTCTTCAAAATTTTAAAAACATAAGGATTTCAAATATTTCTTAATTTATGATATAACATATTATAGTGTATAAATATATATCTATAAATATTGTTTTATATTTTATAAACACTAGAAGTACAAAATTCATTTACCTAAGAATATGTTATTAACATAACATAATGTCAGAAAATGTTTATCATTTTAAAGATAAAATTTCATTAATATTGATTAATGGGTGGCTTTGATACCACTAAACAGATCCATAGGTGTTTATTAACCATTAACATATCCATTAAAATTTATTGAATCATATCCTATAGTCATCCTTGTATATAATGTTTGAAAACATATTAAACTAGAAATTAGTTCTCTTATAAAACATAAATATCACCAAATAATTCATTGAAAAAAATTTTAATACCTTAAAATATTCTTTATAGTGATCAATAAAGTGGAAAAAGGGTTCTAGCATTAGATGTGTCAAAGGGATAATTGAATTACACAACGTGTGTGCGAGATCATACCTTCACCACAATATGCTAGTTACTCTTCCTAAAATGCTAGTAGGATGAATAGAGTTTCAAGAACATGGGAATCTAAGTGAAGAAAAAATCACACCTGAACCTATCAAGAATATGTAAATTTATTTATATATCCATTAAGGATGGTCCTCAGTGACTATCATAAGTAATCTAGAGCTATAACGCATGACTAAATACCACATTGTAAATCTCCTGCATATCATTCATAAATAAGTTCCATACCCATTACATCCCATTTAACCTATCCTTAGTGATAGTATTAAGGAAGGTTCCTACAACCCAACTCATCAGAAGCATAATAATTATCAGGTAATCCCATTCCAATATTTATGTTGAGGTATAATCACACTACAAAACTACATGGGTTTTCATGGGATAATGGATGAAATGACATGAAATCTTATTTAATGGAATACCTTATTGGACATAGTCATATGATATGAAATAAGAGTATGTGGTATGGTTTCTATTTAACCCTGACATAAAATATTACTCTAACTCTATAGTTAGGGTTTTATAGTCATTAGTTATGAAAACAACTTATATCCCCTTTATTATTGTTATATTCATACGATACAATTTTCCCACAAGCATCACGGGAAAAAGTGGTATAATTTTAGGAGTTATGATTAGGTTTGTAATAAAAATGAACTATATCTCCTTTATATATATATATCTCATTTATATATATATATATCATATATATATATATATATTAGTGATTTTCACCATAATCCATCACAGTGTGGGTGGGGGGGGGGGGGGGTTGAATTGTATCATTTTATTTTTCTTTTCATTCACTATATCTTATTTTGTGTGATAAAAAAGAGCTTATCAATATAGAAATAGTCACAAAAATTACTAATTTAGAAAGTAAATATAGTGATATGATTATTTAAAATATTTCCTCACAAGGGGATAACATATGGATCATTCATCGATGGTGTGTTGACATACCATGAGGCCAAACAATCCACTCTACACGTAGAAAAATTTAGTAGGTATTCACTATTGATCATAGGAGAACTCCCATAACCTCTGACTCTATTCACAAATCGTTGATTTGTTTTATTCTAAAATATTCTCTTCTATATTCTCATTTAGATCTTAATAACTTCTACAATTCATGGTTATATTCAAAACAATCCTTTAAAAAATTCAAATTTTTCAATAGATCAAGCTTCATACTCCATTTTTTATTTACGAATAAAATAAATTGTAATATTTTCCATATTTAAATTATGGAACCTCCTCAATAAATATATATTGATTTAATTCTTTAAATCTAACTAAAATCCATTCATTTAATATTCAGATTTCCATAGAACAATTATGTGCGATATTAAACATATTTTGAATATAGAAACTATGTAAAATAAACATCAAATATTACTCCCTTTTAATATGTTCATAATCATTATAAAATTTATCAAACTAAGGGGCTTTCATCCTCCAAAAAAACTAGATGCTTGTTTTTTCAGGTTTTATTGTATATATAATGATTGATATTATTTATCCTAATCTTAAGACATCTTGATTTCATCTCTCATTCATGTATATGTAACAACTTCAAGCCTTAGGTCATGACATGGTAGATATTCTATTTCTCCATGAAACAATGGAATCACCTTATCTCATCAATGATAACAACCTTTACATATTTTTGGCAAGGCTTTTATAGTATCTAAATATTGCAACATTTACCCTTAAATATCAGCCATTATCTTAGTGATAACTATTACACATCTCCCTACTTATATGGAAATGGACCTTATGTATTTTCTTCTTTATCCTATTACTCAAACATATTTATTGAAACACCATTATATATGTATCAGGTTACTCATACAAAATTTTGGATGAACCTTACACATAATTCCTTCCTTTTCCAATTGTTTTAGTCTAGAATACATTACCATTACTTATTAGTTTGGTGACTATTATGAATACATGTAACTTATCTCTACTTTTCAAAATTTCTATCCCACCTCCAAAATTTTACATTTTCATATATATTTGGATAAGTGCATTCCTTTTTCAAATAAAAAAAATTCTTCAAGAATTTACTCTCACACATATCCACACCCACAACCACACACGCACACACACACACAGATATATATATACGGATGCTTCATTAGGAGTATAGTAATTTTTTGATGGGATAATTTTTTTAATTTCATGCATGGGAACTAGTAACTTTTATATAATCCAAAAATTTAACATTTTCTCAATTAAACACCTCTAAAAAAATTACCAAACCATGGACACCACCAAGAAATTTCTTAATTTTTATAAACCCAATTAATATTTTACCATTAAAACTAAATTTTTTTATAATTTTTTAAAAAATATACATTAATCATATCCTTCAAAATATGTATTTCAATCTCACAACTCATCCATGTAAAACTTTATAAAAAAATTTCTATATTTATAAAAAACATCCAGTCAAAGTGACTTCTTATTGATGAAAAATACAACTACAAAAGCCATAATTCTAACATTAGTCCATTTTTATTTTTTATTAATCCCCTATTGATAATTTTGTAAAGTCCTGTATATGATTCCATCAATGAAATAATTCTACCCCTTGAAGTTATATTTCACTTGAATATTAACCCATTACTTTGAAAATAAAATTTAAGGGGTTCAATTTTTAGGGTTTGATTATAGTCATTCCCTCAGAAATTGAAACTATACAAAAAATGTGAAATTATTTTCCAATAACTTTTCTATGATTACATGGGTCATTACTCTTTGAAAGAAATAGTAAAATATGTTAACATATAAATTGTCATCCATTTATGTCAGGATTATTGTTGTTGTCACCAAGTCTCCATGGATTGTTTCTCCCCCTATTTAATCACACTAACCATTAAATAAATACCTACAAAAAATACACGCACCAATCATGTAAAAAAATATAAATTATTGGGTGGAAGGAACCTCCAAACCTCCCTAAGCTAAGGAAGATGGTTAATCACAAATCAACTAGCAGTGCTTCTAAAATATAGGGGTGAAAATGATTTAATCATTATCTCTTACACTCATTTCTTTTTTCCAATATGATTTTTTTGATTTGATCCCTGATCAACATTTTCCTTGATAACATGATACATTATTTCAATATGTTTAGTGAAAGAGTGTTGTAAAATATTTTTTATGAGGTAAATTTAATTTTATATCAAGAAATATCATTATAGATCGGTTCAATTCATTAACAGTAACCTTCTATAATCACTTCATACATATAAGAGTAGTGCATGTTTTATTACCAAAATGTATTCTTCTTAAATTGTACCTGAGGATGTGATTAATATATTTTTTCTTCTCAATACCATGCACTTAATACAAATAACTAATGAACCACCACTTATGGATTTTTAGTATTTGAAATCAGTAGGATTGTTTTTATCAAAAAATAATTAAATTCATGATATTTTCCCTTATTTAAAATCAAACCATTCTTAGGGTTCCTCAAATTCCCCTTATTATCTTTTTCACTAATGCGAGATGTTGTACTCAAATATTACATTAGAAACATGATACGAAGAATTTTTAAAAGAAATGTATGGACTAGTTTCTATTATATATATAAATATTCAAATGATGTTTCAATATGATTTAGGATATATTGATTTACCATCCTCATGATTCTTAATATTTTTTCCAACAACAATTTGTGTTTATAATAGTTTTAACTCATGTATGTCAAACATATTGTGTAGCTACCTTGTATATTTAAACTGAGAGACAATGTGCATTTATATTTATAAACCATATGAAACCTATTAATAATAGATTATCTAACATTTTAAATTCCTTTTTAACTATAGTATAATATGGTTATAAAAATCTTGCATATATTATCTCACACTTTCATGAAATATGATATGATACACATATACGATCTCCATGAACTATTCTTCCTTGGGAATATTCACGTGGAGGTTATGATCAACCACACTATTTTTAAATTTTATATTCCTTAAATATAAGTCAAGATAATAATACCATGATCGTGGTGTCTTTTTAGGCCATATTATGCATTCATTAATTTGTACAAATTTTTTTCCGACAGTTTTAATTAAGAAAACCGCCTCCAATTCAATAAATACCTCATATTAAATTATTTCATTTATGTAATGTTTGATTATATCCCTTTGGAAGATATTAAACATGATTTGAATCATTAATATGAAGAAAATAATTAATAAATCAAGTCACACCACTATTCTTAGTTCCTATATAACATCTACCAATTAAATTTGTTCATATCCTTCCCACAACAGATGTAACATAAAGAAAATTTATTCTATGTTTAGAAAAACAACTCCTTTTTTGTAATGATTAATTTATTATATTTCAATAATTGAAGAACATAAAAATACTATTACATAGTATATTTCTACATGTCATTTAATAACACATATTACAATATATATGAAATGTAGTTGGATTAAAAAAATAGAAACTATAGAATGGTGTACTCTCTATAATAGAACACTCTTACGAAGATTAAACCTACCATGAAAATTGTTATATGAAAAAGAAAAATTTGGAAAATAATTTGAATTTTACAAGGAATTGAGAAAACAATGGGGAATAATGTAGTAAATATTGATTAACGGTGGAGTATATATAGAGTATAGAAGGAAAATTGATCATTAGGGTCTAGTCATTTCATAACCATTGGCCTATACCAAAACTGGTCAATAGAACCATTGGGTATTATGACCATTGGTAATAATTTTACCATTAGAATTAATGTTTCTGAAGGGTAATGAGAAATGATAATTGATGAAGAAATGAGAAAAAATGATGTCGACCCAGAGAGTAGTTTCAAACCTTGAGAGGGAGGTAGCATCAATTGGGTTCTCCATCGACCATACCAAATTAGGGCCTCAAGAAGTGAGTTTTTAAAAAAATCACACAAGGGGAAGTCCAAATTATTAGAGATCTCCATTAGGTCAATATCAAATGAGACTCCCCCTAAACTACCACTGTCACACATATCACTGTTAGAAAGTATATCACTATAATAGTGGGTTATTTATCTTGAACATATATTCATAAAAGTGTAATCTTATTTTTAAGAATTAATTAGTTATTTCATTAATTTCATATTTAGTATTATTTTAATTAATAAAATAAAAATGAATATAAGTTGAATTTTCAATTAGTTTTTTTCTGATATAAATAAAATTAAATTGAATTTTCAAAAATTATATACACTTTTTATGATATGACTAGTAATTCTAAATAAAATTTATTTTCAAGTGGATGTATTTTAAAATAATTTTTATTTAATTAAAAATTATAATATGCTTTTATTATGTCCCTAACAAATTATCTATGTGCTAGAAAGTTTACTATGTCAACAAAACTATCATTTTCTGATATGTAAAGATTTTTTAATGATTATATTATCATATTTAGATAATTATTTTTATAAATAAACATTATATTTTATTTTAGCATGTTGTAATTTGTTTTATAAATAATTATTTTTTTATTGAATAGTAAAAATATAGTTTTTTTTGTTTCGGTATATTTTTCAACATCATATGTAAGTTACAATTATGTAATATTTAATCAAAATCAATTAAAATAAATATTTCATTTTATTAATATTATGTATTTTGATGGATTTTATTTATTTCTAAACCTATAAATGTCTTTCTAGAGTCCAAAAAAATTATGATTAAAAAAATAATATTTTGTAGAACATTATCTTTTCCATGTCCTAATAAATATTAAAAAATTTATTTTGATTCTAATTGATTTAAATAGTATAAATAAGGACTAAAAGTTTCAAATCCATCAGAAAAATAAAATGATAAGCCAATGGTCATTTCATTTTTGACAACATAAAATTCATAGTCTTGTATTTTAAAATTGTTAAATAATTCCTCATCTTTTAATTTAAATACCCACCAATCCCCCCTTATTATCCACTTTAAATCCATTATCTAATATTTTATAGTAATTTTCCTAAACAAAGTATCTCTAAAAGGTGTCTTAATTGTTTGAATATTTCATCCTCAAGTTCAAGGTTGAAACTGTTCAAGGTAAGGTAATTCTCCACTTCCTCTTTTCCATTCAAGTACCTTTTTATTTATAATATTTTGTAATTGTTGAATTAAATTCTTTTAATATCATATTTTCATTATATCATTTTTTCAGAAATTGGGTTTTATCATTGGGATACCATTTCTCCCTCATATTAAACACATTCCTTTATCAATGTTGTATACTACCAGGCTTTTGGATTAATTTTTTTTGAATTTCAATATTTTAAAGGACTTATTTTTTTTGTGATATAAAACCCTCTTTATTAGTGATGGTAATTCAATTATATCTAATCATAATTAGATTCAGGGATTTAGATGTAAAAAACCAACACACCATTTAAATGAGTAGATATAGAAGTAATGTTTAATTACATAATCAAATACTATGTACTCAATGACTTAAAATGAAACACATTATTTATTCTTCTCATGTTATTGAGGCAATTATTTGTTATCATTGATGTGGATCATAGAAATTATGTCATATATATTTTTTCCTAGATACAACTTCAATTCATTGTGTAAAACTTGAATCTTTAGGGATAATTTTTTATGATACTGTGGTAAATTACCTTGGTAATTTTTTATTACACCTTGGTGATAAAACATGGAGATATGGTAATTGTTTTAATTGTTATAGTATATCCTTATTTAAAGGATTTGTAATGTAATTATGATTATTATCTCATGTTATGACTCTTTTCTTATACATGATGATCGTTCATGTTACATTTCAATTTTTATCATTTACTTGGAATTATTCTCACCGTTTTCTATTGGTGTATATACCAAGGAAATTACCCATAGTAAGTTTTACTAGGAAATATTATCAAAGATTATTTTATAAGGATTTAATAATGTTTTTATGTTTTTTTATGTAATTAATGTATTATGTAACTATCTTCCAAGATGATATACGTTAAAAGATCCTATGAAGTTATTAATGTTTTATTGGTTAAGGAATTATGTTAAAAGTCATGTATTGAAAAGGTTGGACGTCGTAGCTGGTATCCAAGGTACGAATTAGTTATTTGTAGAAATTTGGACTAGAGAAATATTAATATGATCCGTAGAGATATGTCTAAATATTAGGAAAAATAATTATTTTTTATTGATGTATAAAGGTAGTGGTTTCAAATAAATGAATCCATATATATATATATATACACGTGATAAATAGATGTAGATATGGAATAGTTATACCTAGGTTTAATAACCCTAAAAGTAGAAAATTTAGATTTTACTCGATTTTCATATGGTGAACGAAAAGAAAGCCTTACTACAATCTAGGTTTGACATTCCAAGGGGATATTCATTGGGTATTGATAAGATTTTTATAAACATTCAAGTAGGTTATATAGATAACATATTTTTTTGTGATTGATGTATATCATTCTTGAATAATGATATTAGAATATTTTAGAATTAATATTTCTCTTAGATTTTATATTATAAGATTCCCAATAGTATAAAATTTATTACTAAGGTTTTTTTATTCTATAAAACTTAGTGGAAATAGAACTCATGTAAAAAAATATTCAATGGAAAATGTGATGAGGAATTTCCCAATATGGGGGGACTTGGATTAGAAAACATCATAATGATGATGAGTTAGTGAAATCAAGTCGTTATATCATCTAAAACCATGTGGATCATCCAAATTATTTAAGGAAATAAATATTAGAAGTTTAATACTTCGTGTATCGATGGCCACCTATTTTTATTCTAACCTCATATCCTCCAATATCCAAACTATACATCAATAATATAGAATAATATATTATTTGTACTTCGTTGTTGTCATAAATGGAAATTTATGTGGACATAATACTTCTTAGAGAGAGAATCTAATTAGTGGCGGAAAATTATCATGAATAAAAAACAAATATTTGATGTAAAATCCATGGAATGGGAGAACTTAAAAGATTCATTTTTCAACAAATATTTTTTACCATACCCTATGCACCATGATTGAAAGGTAATTCCTTGAGTAAAAATGAAGAGAAAAGGAGTCAACGGAGGAATTATATTGTGAAATTTAAGAGGATTTATTGATAAAATTAAAGATTTGTCATAGATTATTATTGAGGGATTTAAAAATTATTTAGTGGATTGAGACACCTAAAATGAAAAAAAATTGGAATCCAAGACTTTTGGAGTTATAAAGATATAGAATGATGTGCTCTAAAATTTGAAATATATATTATAGATTCCCATTAGACTGATGGATAAAACGAAACGATAAAATTTATATAGATTTCTTTTGTAAATAATACCTATGATATGAAAGTAAAAAATCCCTAGAAATAATATGGGAAAAAGTAATTGTGGGAATTGTTTTTTAGGTAAGATGAATGTTCTATAAGTTTGGAAGTGATGTCCATGTTTGTAGAAATTATTGTATAGATGTTATGCCTCAATTTCATAACTCCAATGATAAAGGAAAAATGTTTATAGAAAAACCTTCAAGGAAATTATTCCTGTTTATAGATATTGGATGTAACAACAAAATGTTTTATGAAATATTTCATTTAAAATAATTCTATTTCATCAATTTCCTGCGTTATATGCAACAATGAATTTAGATAATCTTCATGACGTTATTAAAATTTTACCCATCCATTATTACCTAGACATTGGATTAGATAATATAAATAATAATAAACAAATTATGGATAGTATACAGTCTATACATTTTTAAAATGAATTAATTTTTAATTAAATTATTTGAATTAAAAACAAAAAAACGTATTTTAAAATAAAACTAATTTTTTGTCCTAAATATTGTTTTTATTCAACCACTATATTATAATATTAATAAATTTATTTAATAACTATTTGTTAGGTTTCTTAATTAAATATATATATTTTTCAATTGATTAATCTTTTTAAACAACCACAAATATTTTCTTGATATAAGGTAAGAATAAATCTTGTCTTATTATTTGTTTTTTTCAAAAAAACATATAACATCACATTTATTTTCACCTGAATTAAAATTCATTTCTAAATTATATTGGTATTAAATTGGAATAAATCAATTGCATATTAATAATCGGGTGTTAAAATTTGGTAATTATGCCCCTTTAATTTTTTGTCAAAAATGAATAGTAATCGTGATAACAATTTTAAGATCGGTAAAGGGTAAATCTGGTAAATATAGAAAAAATAATTGACAAAGATTTTATTTTTCACAGTAATTATTATTTTATAAAGCTAATTATACCCTTAAGTGACAAAGATATTATTTTTTCCAAATGTCACACTTTTTTTGAATATCTTATAAGCCCACATAAGAAATTCATTATGTTATTAACAAGTATAAGAACCTATTTGGAGTTTAATAAAATTATTTTTGGGATATAAATTTATTTTTCATTTTTATTAATTATATAATGAGCTTAATTTCTTATGAAACACTGATGCAATATATCTCCAATTAATAAAAAGTATAATAAATTATTTTAAAAATAATAAAAGCCATATAATGTAATTATTTAATTTTACCCACGAAATTTATAAAAAAATATACCATATTTCATAGTTATAAAAAAATTATATTTGAACAACCCTTTTTATTGATATATTTAATTTTAAATTATATAAATATTGTCAAAACTAAGAATAATTATATTTTCTAAAAATAATATTTCATTAGATTATTTAGAAACATTAAAAATATTGAAATAAGATTATTTGGTTTTTATATGGATTAAATTATCTAAAATTAACCATTTATGGTGAAATTTTTACCTTATAAGTAAATATTAAAACCCTTTTATATTAAAAAAGTGAATACTATAGATGAAATTAAAATTAATAAAATAAGGGTTAATCAAAATGAAAATGTTTAAAATTACACCATAATTTGTCTAAATTATATATTTTGATGGAATTATAATCATGTCCAATATTTTATTATAATACATGATTATTTGGATGAATTTATCTTGGTAAAGAATTAATAAAAATTTAATCTCTTAAGAAGTTTCAACAGTTCCCCTCATCTCAATTATAAAAGGGCGCCAATTACCTCACTTATTTACACAATGTTGAACCTTATAGCTTGAAAAAACTCTTCCAATTTCACTTATAAAATTCTTTATCCATATCCTTGTGGTTTTTCTTATTCTAAGAAAACTAACCCTGTATATCTTTAGTGGAGATCTAAAGGGGTCATTTCAAAGAAGAACTAATTTCCTTAAGTGACAAATTTTTTATACTCTTCCTTAACTCAAAAAAATCTATGAATTTTTCAGGAAATAATAATATTAATATCCTAAATATTAATAATGTTTTTATGACTCTGTGAAAAGAGTTATACATTGTATTTCCCATCAAATAAGCAGTGAAAGTATCACTCATGCATACATACGACTTACCGTTACGATATAGGAATAAAATTAGTTTTCAATATATATATTTTCTAGATGGTTATTATGATGGGTTTAATATATATATATATGACAATTATGAAATAATTAGATTTTTTAATTTTTAATATAACACATACCATTTAACGAATCAATCCTTTTGCTAATTATAATTTCATTCATGCGTAAGTGTGGACTAAAACATACATGAAGCGATGTGATTCATTTTTCATTTATATTTTACTTGGATGGTAATGAGGATGAATTTGATGAATATATTGGATATATATGAAATATTAATTATTTTATATTATTAAATTATTATATACGTTTATTTTGATCTATATTTTGAAAAAATAAATCAGTTTTCATGTCTATGTACAACTTAATGTCTCCATGAATAGTGTAATTAATTTTTTAATCTCTAACCTTTATGGATGGCTATAAATATGTATAAAATAAAAATATTTTAATTTAGATCATTATTAATATTCTGGATGATATGCAGCCAAGATTAATTTATATTTACCTAGACTTCTAAATTGAAAACTCATGATATAAAAAAGTTAACACCAAGTAATTATGATTTTAATAAGGAATTATTGATAAAAGGGTGATTTAAAATGATATAAGGGGATCATATATGATATTTTAAATTTTAAAATTACTCCTCTATATAATTATAATAAGTTTAATTTTGTTATACATAATGTTAATTTTCTTTTCATGAAAGGAAAAATTAAGTTAAGGGTTTTATTTCACAATATCATCAATATTTGGGATTGTTTTTGTCTAAGTCTTCATTTGGGAATATTTCTCTTAAAGATATAATTTTTCTAAAAATATTTTTTATGTTTTTTACTATTGTCCTATTATTTTTGAATGTTATTTTCCATATTTCTGACATTTTCCAAAATGTTTTGAAAGCTATTTTATTTCCTTTTTCCAAATGACATACTTTTTAACATTATTACAATGGTGTGAAATACATATTTTTTTTAACATATACGATGTTAATGGATTTTCTGCTGTCATGAATTATATTTTCTTCAAATATTACATTACAGTTTTTCAATATAAATTAAAAATTAAATGTTTTCCTTTATAATTATTCATTTTTATAAAAATTAAATGATTTAATTTCAAATGTAATTTTCCACAAGAAATATTCCAATGGACAATTCAAAATAATTTTTCATCTAATTTAAAATCTATTGATGTTACATAATCTACATTGGGTATATGATCCAAAGACAACATATCTAGTATTTATCTGGATTTTCTATGAATATTATGAAATAATTTTTATAAAACCCTTTTTTTCCATGAGATATATTATAATTAAATGTTTACGAAACCCATTTATATTATTGTGTTCTAATTTGATTAATGTTTTATAATATTGTTTCAAGAATAAATATGATTTTTATTATTTTACTGGTGGTAGTTATATATCCCTCTAACACAATTTTTAATGATAATTGTTATATGAGCTCAATGGTACACAAGAGGATATCCCATGCCTCAAAGAGGGTTTTTATGAGGTTATCCCAAACCAGAATTAGGTACACAAGTTTTTAGCCTAAGCCTAACATGTTATGAATGTTTGGGTGGGTATCCTTGACTTATGGATTTCTATAGTTATCTATATGACACAAGCTATATCATATGATAATTTTTTGATCTCAAGGCCCATGATCTTTGACAACTTCATTATTAATGTTATATGAACTAACATGATTTATGAAATGACTTTTGTTTACTATATAAGATATGCCATTTATTATTTTAAAATGTTAATATTTAAACATTATTACAATATTATACTTATGTTATTATTGACATTTTCATTGATTACCCTTACTGATCATCTGATATCACTAATTTATTATGTTTTCTTCTCCATGTTATGAAGATATTTATTGCGTATGATAAGTTTAATAAGGGTGCTAGATATGAAAAATTTTGTGGGGGAAGATATATTTCACCTATAAAATAGTTATTTATGAGACCAGGTTTTTAGAGGCACTTGAACTAAACTATCTATGAATAGATAATTATGTTATTTGATGAATATTCCTATATTAAAATATAATATCTATGTTTTAAAATTATAGGTCTATATTATAGAAATTTATTTAACAAATTTCTAAATGAAACGATAATGGAGGGTGACAACCGTAAATATCAATAAAGATAAAGGTAATAGGTTTGGAATTAAAAATAATGACACTTAAATTATACGATCAAAATGATGCTTTTATAATGTTACCTCATAATCCACTCAAATATAAAAAGTACATTATTGTTTTATAGTTCTATGCATTGTTTTATTTCATTCATGTTTGTAAAGAGCATCATGTTAAGACCAAAACTTCCAGTGTTAGTGTTGTTACTTAAAAAACCAAGAAGAACCATTCAAAAATCATAGGATTATAGGGATTCTCCTATTTTAATTGGCGATTGAAATCTATCTACAATCCCAGTGGTTCATATAATTATGGAATTTAAAAAAAATGGGATGGATTGGTTACAAAAGTATAATGATAAGATCAACTATAATACTAAGGGGATTTATGTTATCTCTAATGGAAAACCTATAGTTATATTCAATTTATAGATATACCATCCTAAAACAGTCTTGCAACCACCTTATATTACATTCTTTTTCAAAATGTTTAATGAATAAAGAGAATAAAAATAATGTCTAAAGATTGGGGATGTCACCATTGTTCAAGAATACATTATGATATTTCCAGGGATTAATAAATGTCTCAAGGGAATTAGAGGGGTTTGAGACATGAAACAGGGGGGAAGAGAGTCTAATATATTCTGATATCATGGTTGAGACAAAGCTTTTAGTAACTTTGTGACATAGCTATGTGGTCCTAGAGAGTTTGGTTCACAGTTTTTGAACTAATAAAGGGGGAGCCTTAAATCATATAGGATTTTATAGATCCATTTTTCATGGACACTACATGGGATTTACTACCATGATGGATCCCATGAAATAGTGAGGGAAACCCCACTCTGATAAGGGATAGGTCCTGAGCTCTGCAATATTTTTTTTGAAAAGTGTGGGTATAAACCTAGACAATGTGGTCTAATCCCTCTAAAACAGAGTGAGAAAGAAGGATGGTGTGCGGTTTGGAAAACCATGCGGCGAAACCATGTCCCAAATAAAAAAGTACACATTAAACATTTTTTACATCCTGATATTATTTCTTTCTCCTCATAATTTTCACCCAATTGACGACCTAAAACTTGGGTGATGAACTAGTAGCCTCATCCTCCCCTACTATGTGTGTTTGGGCCTCAATTATTAGGTGTTTGGAGTTCCAGTTGGTGAAAATCGATTCTCCATGTAAGTTTTCATCTATTTATCCTTAATTTGTTTACAAGGGGACTGGATATTGGTTTCCTCTAATTCATCATATCAAAACACTTATTTTTCATGGATGTTCATCATCTTACTGTATGAGGATTGTTTAATCAAAATTAAGTGATTCTTTGGGATGTGTAGTTGTCTATGAACATGAGGTAGGCCATCTTAAATCCCTTTCCCATACTCTTGCTATTTTATATGTGTATGTGGATATTCTAATTCTCTTACATTTTTTTGTTTTCAAGTCCTTGGTTATGAAATTTATATTTTCTACAGATTGAGGTGGGAGACCTTCATGGGCCACTTTGGGTTTTATAATGATTCAAGACCATACATAGGGCTACCCGTGGTGTATACCATCCTTTTGAAAATTTTAAAAAAATGACAAATGTTGAGATGAGGATATTATGAGAGTTAATTTGTTGTGAATTATAATTAGTATGTGGGAATAGTTAATGGGATAATTACAATTTTTATTTATTAGTTTTTGTAAAATTACTAATAGGTTTTTAAAAATGTTTTAAATGAGGCATGCTATATTTTGTTCCAGTTTTGGATTCAATGAAGGGAAATGTTATTTTGAGAGTTGGTAATGTTTTAAAAGGATGTTTTTATATCGAGTTAAGTTAAAAGGTGTTTTTTTATTAATAAATATCATATGATGATTTGAAGTAGGGGAATGTTTTCACTTTTTTTGAAAATGGTATAATAGCTATTTTGAATATTTAGGAATGAAAATGAAAACCTAGATGGCATGTTTTATTTATCAAAGGAAGAATACCCTTGATTTAAAGGGTAAAATCATGATGAATTTAAATGGTTTTTTTGTTTTGGTATTTTCTAAAATGGTTTGATTTAAGGGCCATTCAACATCATTTAAAATAAAATTATAAAATAGTAAATATGTTAAATGGTCAATGAGGAACTTGTGCATGAATAAGAGGTATGTGTGGGGGTCGGACTGAGGATCCACTCAATGGGTTGGGCTAGAATGATTCTTTAAGACCCATATATTGGATGGATGATTTGGATATTTAATTGAGGCTCCTTGTCAAGGGTTAGGATGGAATGATTATCTAGGATCCAAATATGTAATGTGTTATTAGTATTTTGGATGAACACTCCTCATCTTTGGGTGAGTCTAGACAGATTCCTTAATCCCGACCAATGTATTTTCATGGTTTGGGAGGTCAAACTAAAGCTCTATGATCCCGATGTATGGATATGTTGTGTTTAGCTGGGATGATTCTATAAGGTACATGGTAAAAATGATTTGGTTAATGAATAACCAATGTGACTAAGAATATGTAACCCCTTATGATATGTATTTTTCTCTCAGCATGGCCATAGTTTTCTAGGTTATTTTGTTTACATGATGAAACCAGAGGCATAAAATAGTTAATTAATAATTTGTAAATATGAAACAAGTTCTCCCTTGTTGCCCAATTTATTTATTTCACTTTGATTATCTTCATACACTATTTTTAGACTTGTTATTGTTTTAGAAACCATTTTTGGTGGCCTATTGAGTTTTAATCACACCCTACCTAGACCACCATGGAAGTTGGGTATCTAATTATATGATAGTATTTTCCTAGTATAGGTTCAGGATAGACCTACTGTCTTGTTGTGCATGGGATGATGAGATAGAGCATGGGATGTATTGATTGGGGACATAGGTCAGTGTTTTAGATTTTTATGTTTTTTTATTAGAGTCTTTATTTTTATAACCTCCTAATATTTAAGGTACCCATCATGTTATTATATCATGTGTTACATGGTATATTATTGGCCTTTTTCTCTATTTTTTCCATTATACAGTTTCAATTGGTTGATATACTTGTTGTTATTATTTTTCGCTATGATTTTACTATTAGAAGTGGGTATATTATCGTCATTTTACCTTTATGGACCCGTTCTGTAAGCCAGAAGCCTCTCGATTATGACAATATTCAGTTGAGGTCATGTGGCGACCCGACTTGGGGAACTGATTATAGTGGATCCTGGTATGGTCAAATTATAATGTGGTTTCAGAGGGGGTGACTCTAGTATTGGTATTTGGGGCATGGTATATAGGATGATAAGGGCCTTTTGGGTCTTGGTAATGATGTCAGGCATGGGTTCCTACATCCCCACATATGAGAGAAAACCTATGTTTCGAGGCATTGGAATTGATGTTCTATTTTTTTATTTTATATTTTATTGACACATTAACCTTGATTGGTTCTCTTGGATGTTGTTTAATTTATTTAAGAGGATTAATCTCATGTAACATATTTGAAATGGAGGTTGTGTGTGTTCAGGCATCATTATGGAAATAAAGGATTTAAATCGTCTATATGTTCCTTGTGATTGATAGTTACCTAAGAATGATATGATATTGGTGTAATTTTCTATCTGTCGTTTATACCTATTGATCTTCATTGAAATGTTTGTTCATGAAAAATATTGTAAATATTAATATAAATAAAGTATTTATCTTTGAAAAATTTTATTAATAAAATGTTTTTGAATATTTAAATCCTTGGGTTTTAAAAATTGCATGTTTTGAAATGTGAACTATTAGGTTATAAAGGGTTATGTAATTTAAAAAGGGAAATGGGAAATTATGAAACCTAGAGACATAGGAAATGATTGTTGTTTATTCATTTATTTTTACATTTTATAGGTCGTTTGGTATTGACAATGCCCTAGTTTTAGTTTATGGTTATGGTTTTGGGGATTTATTGGGTTTTATGTGAGTCTAAAAGGATGTAATTTTGGTACATGTGGTCGGGATATGACCCTTGGTTTGGGAGATCTTTTTAGATAATATTGATATGGTAACCCCAACTGGATGTGATCACAAATATTAATGTTGGGCCTTAAGAATGTGTGTCTCGATTATCGTGTTGTTAGTGGTGGTAGTTTTGTTATTGGTGTGGAACCAAGATTAAATGGTAACTTGATGTGTTAGGAATAATGTGTTCTTGAATGAGGGTATAATATCAAATCAAGATTAGTGACATGGTTAAGGTTATTGTGTATGTATTGTAGGGAGGTCTAATGGCATTTTTTTGGAATGACATTAATTTTGGTAGATGATATTATTTAATATTGGAGGATGACCTATGAGAGTGTTCGGTCTAATTTTCGATTTTTTGGGTGAATGAGGTGCAAGTAGAAGTTTTAGAATTTTTTTATTGACACAAAAATATTATTGTCTACTAAATATTTTGCCTAGAAGGATATGTGATAAATTCATTGGTATTGTAGATTTGAATTAAGTTGTGGTCATTCGCTGGTAATTTTTGGGAATTGAGGGTAACCTTGAGAAAGGTTAGGCCTATGTTAGATGATTATTTGGATGTAAATCATGCATGGGTAATTAAGAGGTGGAATAGATTCATAGAAGAACCATAAAAATTGGTAATTTTCGTGGTTATACCTTAGTTTCTTTCTCATGGAAGAACCTCATTAAATGTGGTTGGTTATAAGGCAAATTTTTGAGAGGCAATATTGTATGGGTGTCTGTTCCATCTATTTTGATGATAGTTAGCTAAACAACCAATGTTGAATTTGGAAAGATATTAAACGGGTGACCAAAGAGTGTATGGATTCTATTGATATGTAATGATGCCCGAGATGATGGGAGATCCGATGGATGGACCTGACATGTACAGAAGGTCGAGTTCTGGGATAAGAACATTGAATGAACCTCAGGTTCGATGAGTTAAATAAAAAAAGAGGATTGGTTAGTTGTGTAAATAAGTAGTTGATCTGAGTTCTATTATTGTTATGTATCATGGGGATTTGAGTCGAGTTCAGCGAGTCGTTGTATAAAAGTTCATGACATTAAGGGTTCTGATAATGTATAGTTGTGGGAACATGATAGAGATTCATGATACTAGATGAGATATGTTAATAGGTGTATTAGTATTATGTGGATGTCATTTAGATGAAACTAATGTGGTAATAACTAGTTATTCAAGAGACCATTGGATACTGGATTGTCAGTATGGATTATCTTGTTTCCATTTATAATCTCCATAGTTGTTCTGGAATAGATTGAGTGGTGTCGTAGTGGTAGTGCCAGAGGTAAAATTTTGTCATGGTTTCTAGGAATAGGTTCTTGAATCACTCATAAGTTTTATTTGCCGATCCCACTTTAGAAGTGGTGGGTGAGTACTGATTAGATGTTTGAGGGAGGTATCATGGTACTTTTGATAGGTTATGGTGTCCCCATGTGGGAGGTGGCATCAGAAATAGATTAGTTGTGTAGTATTTGGCGGTGACATCTTGGTGTACTTTGAGACTCGAGATGATCATTCACAAAATCTTGACATCATTCTAGCAACATGAAGAGTGAATTGTATATACGCCAAGATACTGAATTTTTTCTTTTGGTGGGATAGATTTCCTTCTTGAAGACAATAAACTTGGAGATAATTAATGGTGAGCCATTGTGGTTGTGAATTCTTAATGAATGTGATGAAAATGGAACTCTTAAGTTGGGGTGTGATATATTAATCATTGGAGTGTAACCGTCATGCTGTTAAGTTTATATATTTGTGTATAAGACCATAGGTTGGATTTGGTGGTTGAATGAGATGATAGTTTTGATTGGTCTTTGGATAATTCTCATTGAAATCCAAGATTTTTTATTTGAGAGATTCTAGTGGGAAATCATAGTTATGAAATAGTTTTTCTTATTAGTAGATTCCTTGAATATGGAGTTTTTCTAGAAGTTAGTTATATACTTCAGTAAGTGAATAGGATGAAGCTAGTGTGCCTTATATGATAAAGTGTCATGGTCAATGAAAGTGTTGATGTGACAAAATTGAACGTCGTGTGGAAATAGGATGAGTCAGGTGAGGATAGATTGACTCAGCTGGGTAAAAGGAATGGATGTGGTGGAAAATAATCCCCCTTAATTTAATGTTTTGAAATGATGAGTTCATTTTAGAAATAAAGTCACGCTTTATAAAGAACCATGTTATGTTTATTTTATGTATGGATGGTAGATATTCATCCATTTTGGGTAGTTTCTATGGCAAGTAACGATTATTGTGTTGTGGGACCTCTGGTGGATGTTTGGGCATGGCGATTTGGGAAATTTGTTTGGAGATAAGTTAAAACTTGTTTTTGAAGTTATAGTTTTCCTTTTCCGATTACAGAGGTTAAAAACAGTAAAATATTTTGATCATGAGATAAATAAAGTCGTTAGTTGATGATGTGACAAGTTTTTGTACAAGAAGGGATTTTTTAAAATCCATCTTGGTTTTTGGTTTTTGAAACAAGAATTGGCTTTGGATTCAAGTTATGGAATGACATAAGTAATGTAATGTAGCTAAAGAAGAGTATTTTCTTTTATAGAATGATATGTGGGTCGGTCTATTTGATAATTCTAGAGATAATAAAACTGAGAGTGTGTTGATTGGATCTCCTCGGGTGGTTTGGTGCCATCATGATGATTCTATTCGACATAGTTTTGGTGCTATTGTCCTAGTTCTCCTTCATGGTTAGTGTTGATGATGTTGAGTTGATGTTGATGCATCATTTTAAGTTAATAAATTGTGTGATGTGAATCAAAACCAGAAAGTTATTTGGTGGGTGACTATTATTTGGTATAGGTGTTCTGATAGAATGGTCATGCTTATGAGGAAACATGGGAGAGAGAGGTTGGTATGTGTGCCTGATTTTTTGGTCCTTTTTCATGCAGGCTTGGTGATTCTTGGATTTTATGCACAATTATTATCTTTTATAAGTTGGGTAAATTTCAAAACCCCATATATAGAGAAGGAAGAGCTTAGATTTAATTTTTGGGGTTATGGTGTGTTTTTGAAGATTAATATAGGTATTGAGAGTGTTGTGGGGGTTTGAGATATAAAATAAGGGGAAATAGGATAATATCTACTAAGGGAGCAGTCATAAAATAGTTAGTAATAATATTGCACTATTACCATGTAGGCCCAGAGAGGTAGGTGCACGGTTAAGGAACTGTGAAAGGGGGATCCTGAAACTATATTGGCTTGGACAAAGCCATTTTACATGACCACCACATGATTTTTTGAACCTTATAGACTCCCAAAAAACTATATAGCCAATAACCCCATAAATCCGAGGATAGAGCATGGGTTCTGCACAGTTTGTCAAATGTAAGGGAAGAGCAAACAGACCATGCAACATGGTCCTTTTTCAAAAAAAGGTATACACATATTTATTGCATGGTTTGTGCTACCATGTGGTCAAAACATTTTCCACTTAAAAAAGATTAAATTTTACATATTTATTTCAAGATCTTATATATTTTACACTATATTTTTACTCCATTCACCCCACTAAAAATATGGGGACTAAACTATAGCCTTCTTCACCTTTTGTGTGTTTCTCCATCAATTATTAATCATTTAAGGAATTGTGGGGCCCTAATCGAAGCAGTAGGGTTGTCTTTGACTTTGTCTCCTTACATTTTATGGAAGATTATATGTAAGATGTTTCTTCTAATTATGAAGCTCTAAACCCTTATTTTAATTTATGTTCTCAATATTAGTGTTTGAGTCTGATTTAGTTTGGATGAAGGGATGATTTTAGAAGATTGGTTGTCTATGATCATGAGGTAGGTGGTCTTAAATCCCTTTCCCAGGGTCTAAATGTTTTATATGGGTATTTGGTTGTTACAATTCACTACCTTCTCATGTTGTCATGTATTTGGTTAAGAGACGTGTATTGGTTCATATATTGAGGTATGAGACCCCTCATGGACCACTTTGGGGTTGATAATGATTTCAGTTTCGACCTTGGCATACCCATGGGATTTTCCATCATTTTGAAAACCATGAAATAAATTGATAAAATTTTAGATGGGAAAATTATGAGAGTTCATGGGTTGTGAATTGTAATTGGTATGTAGGAATTTTTGATGGGATAGTTATAATGGTTATATATTGGGGGATTTTTTAATAACCAAGAGGATTTTGAAATTGGTTTAAAATATGTGTGTTGAATTTTGGCTCTGGTCATGGTTTCATTGAAGGAAAAGGATGTTTTGAAAGAAGAAAATATTTTTAGAGGAGGTGTTGGCCTTAAGGTAAGCTATAATGGGAATTTTTTTAATAAAATTTAAATAATTATTTCAAATTAGGATATGTTCCCCCTTTTTTTGAAATAGATTTAATGTCCATTTTGAATGGTTGTAAATGGAAACGAATGATTGGATTGAATGGTTTAGTTTTTCAAAATGAACAAACGTTTTATAAAGGGTGGATTCAAGATGAATTAAAATGAGTTTTTTGGTTTTGGTGTTTTATACCATGGAGTGATTTATGTTTATACTGGGACTTAGTAAAATTAAATAATAAAATGGTAAATGTTTTAAATGGTCAATGAGGCATAAATACATAAATAAGTGTTCTGTGTGGGGGTCGAACCGAGGCTCCACTCTATGGGTTGGAATAGTTTGATTCTCTAGGGCCCATCAATTTATGGGATTATTAGGATGTTGGACTGAGTATGCTCATCCTATGTGGTGATGGAACGATTCCATATGCCCTATCTATGTACTGTATAATTAGGATGTTATAGTAATTCACTGAATCTATGGTTTGGGATATAATGATGCACTAAGCCCCATCGATGTATTAGCATTTTTTAGGATTTTGGGTGTAGGCTATTAGATCTCATGGTATGAACATGAAATGGTAACTTGAGATAATTATCGATGGTATGTGGTTAAATTTATATGGTTAATGAAATCACCATGGGGATAAAAGTATATAACCCATTATGCTATGGATTATACACTTAGAATGGCCATACTGGGATAGGATATTTTTTTATATGATGAAACGTGAAGCATAAAATTTTTAATTAATAATTTTTAAATTTGAAAAATATTCTACCTTATTGCCCCATTTATTTCCTACATCATTATTATCTTCATACACTATTGTTTAGAGTTTCTATTACTTTGGACACCATTGGAGGTAAGCTATTATGTTATACACACACCCTGCTTGGGCTGCCATAGAACTTGGATACCTATGAAAATGCTACTTGTTTCCTAGTACAGGTTCAGGATAGGGACCTTTGGTTTGGTTGTGCCTGGGATAATGGGATGAAGCGTGGGATATCAAGATCTAGTTGGTAATTAGGTCCATGTTTTGGATCTTTTATTTTTTTTATTAGAGTCTTTACATTTATGACTTCCTGACATATATTTTACCCATAATAATGTTATATCATGTGTTAATTGGTTTATTATTATCCTTTTCCTTGGGTATTTCCATTGAATAATTTAATTTGGTTGAAATACTAATTTTTATTTATTTCCTGTTGTGGTTTTACTTTTATATGTGGATACAATCTACTAATTATAACTGTATAGACCGATGTGTCTATTCAAAAACCACTGACGTATGAGAAAGAAAACATATGTTCATGTGTAAAACAAACTCAATGATTGGTTATAATGGATCCTAGGCTAGGTATGTTACAATTCATCATTATGAAAAAAAATATGGAATGATGGAACTATTAATTGACTACATATAGCTTAATGGGGTCATAAAAAAAAATACCATATCTTGAGTTTGTATGATTTATCTAGAAAATTTTTAGGTGCTAAATTACAAACATTGATATCACTCTAACTAATGTATCCTCAGTTGAGTTTGAATAAAGAATATATCAAAAGGATATGTTTTGAATAAGATATGGTAATTTTGTTTTGGTTATTACGCCCATTGGATTAACTATTTTTCAAATAATATTTAAGGATTTGATTAATAAATTCTTTACGGACTACCTTGAATTTTTTTGGTGGCCCTTATTTATTTTCTTCAGATATATTCAAAAACTCTGAAAAAGAAAGAGGATTGTCCAAGGGTTATATTAATAACTTCATATAAATGAATTATATGTGTTAAATTCATAAAATATGAGTCCTGGTTACAAAAAGTCCAATTATTGAGAACCAATATGTCCAACAAAGGAATATCAGAAGACTCAACATAGACAAAGGGCATAGAAGAGTGATCACGTCCTAATATTGCAACTAATATTAACAGTTTCCTTGATTTTTTAGGATAATATGTATGGGGTTTTGAAATAATCTTGTATTCATAATACACAAAAAAAAATTAACTTGAAAGGGATTTTAATTTATCTAGAAAATACTGTTTAAAGTATGTTTCCATGAAATGATGAAGAGGGTGGTTAGTGCACCAATAATAAATATACTAGCTATTATAGTAAAAAAGTTTATCTACACTAATCCATATCTAAAATGCCTTAGATATTTTCTCATAAAAAATGAAAAGGTGATCATCTATGCATCTTGATAGTTAATGCCTAATGAGTAAAATTATTCTACTCATGATATAGAGTTAGGTATATTATTTTTTATCTATGTTTATAAAGATAATATCTTTTTGGGGAAGAGTGTGATATATAAATAGACCAAAAAATTTTGATGTATATATTCACATAACCAGAAATGAAAATGAAACAAAGGAAATGGATGAACTATATTAAATACTATTATTATTCAATTTACTACCACCCTGAAATTAAAAAATAATTTTGTTGATGCATTGAGTTGGAGATTTCATAGTGTTATTAAAATGATTAGTATTGAAGGTGATCCATTTATTAGAGACCACTTAAGGTCTTACATGGGAATCATAAGGTAGGGTACATCATATATGATATCCCAAATTATTTCTGAACCATCATTTCAAGGGAAGATCAATAAATATCTAAGAGGTGATCCTTTTATGAAAATGAATATAATGGTTGAAAAAATGGGACGTTTCCTAAATTAAATATCAATCTGTAAGGTATACTAAAATTTAGTAGAAGGATATATATTTCATCTATCATAGTGACATAGAAGGAGATAATGGATGAATCTCAAAACTTAGACTTCACTATACACCCAGGAAGCTCTAAAATTCTTATGGACCATCATGATAATTATTTATGAGATGATCTGAAAAAGGAAGATTATTCATTATACTTCAAGGTAATTAGAGTTTAAATAAGTTTATTCAGAGAGACAACATACTAAATGGGTGTTACAATCACTACCCATACTTTTAGGGATGTGGTATAACGTCACTATGGAATTTTCGTTGTCCTTATGTTAATATCCATGGTTAATAATTTTGTATTGGTAATTGTGAAAATATTTATAGTCTTTGATTATTTCATTTAAATAAGAGATTATTTCTACCTATAATTCCTAGGTCACCTATGTATTTAAAGTGTAGTGAGACTCCATGGGTTATCAATTTCGATTCTTTAGGACTGAGATTCAAGATTTAATTCTATGTTTTGGTGGGGCCTTCAAAATGAAATGAATAAAAATTTAAACGTGAGAACAACCTATCAAACTAAATTTGATGGGAAGTCAGAGAAGAATATTAAAACATTGTAAGAGATGTTATGAGATATCTCACTTAATTTTTAAGGGATTTTGGATCAATATCTTCTACTTATTGAATGATTCTATAAAAATGGTATCCACTTGAGAATTAGAAGGACACGTTTTTAATATATATATAAAATGAGGTGTAGAACATCATCATGATGGCATGGAGTTAGAGAATGGAAACTATTTAGACTAAACTATTGATGGAGACAATAAAATATTTATAACCAATTAATAAAAAATCAAAGATTCTCAGATTCAACTAAATAGTTATACTGATAAATGAAGGAATTTCAAAGAGTTTAATGTGGTGGATAATATATTTCTTAAGATATCATTGTTGAAAAGAGTCATTATGTTCATAAAGAGAAGGAAACTATGTCCAATGTATATTGGAACATTTGAGATTATAGATTGTGTTATAGTGGATGTATATGAATTAACACTTCCTCAAAACATTACAATGTACATGATGTCTCTCACAGGTATCTATTGAAAAATTATATGTCTGAACTCACCCATAAACTTGTTATTAATGGTGTGGAATTGGAACATTAATTTTCAAATGGAGATTAACCAAACTAGATTCTTCACAGACAAGAACAAAAATTAAGGAACAATGAATCACCGCTTTTGAAATTCTTTTGGATAAAACAATGGGATTAATAAGTTACATTGAAACTAGAGGAAGCAACGAAGTAGAAATTCCTCCATTTTTAGTTGACATAATAAAATTTCAAGGAAAAATGTTTTTAAGGGGGGCGAATGTTATGACATGATGATTTATTCTATGATTAACAAAGGAAACCCTTATTTTATAATGACTGTAATAGTATATTTAACATTGTAGGTTCATAGAAACACAATTAATAAATATACAAACAAACACACACACACATACTTGTCATTTTATAATCTAATTACAATTTCTAACACGAATACGGTTATATAAAATCTAAAAAATAGAGAACACACAATGGTGTACTGTATAAAAAAACTATCATATGAATATTAAACCTAACATAAATAATATTAAAAGAAATATAAAAACTATAAAAATAATTGAAAACATCAGACGAATTTTTTTTAAAAAGGGAATCATGTAGTAAATATTAGGAAATGGAAGATTATATATAGAGTATAGAGGGAAATTTGATAGTTTGGATCTTATTATTATCTTACTATTAGCCTATAAGACCATTGGTAAATACAACCATTGGGTATTATAATAGTCGATAATAATGTTACCATTAGACTTAGTATTTAAAAAGGGTAAAGAAACATGATAATTTATGTAGAAAGGAAAAATTATGGCCTCAACTAGTAGATATATGCATTTTGATTCCTATTCTTTAGAACATGGGAGGGAAGTGGAATCAATAATGTTCACCCTTGATTAATTCCATGAATTTCATCCACAAGTGATTACTTAATGAAATCACCTATAAGAGAATTCTAAATTAACATAGATCACCACTTTTTCGATGTTAGCTGACCCCCCAAAAAAACTACAACATTCACAAACCTTACCCTTAGGGATTTTGCTGGTGTAATAAGGATCTATGTATCTAGAATATTGAGTCATAAATGTGCAGTCTAAATATTATAAATTTATTAGTTATTTTATTGATGCCATTTTAATTATTATTTTTTTAATTAAACACACATGAATATAATATGAAATTGATAAATAGAATTTTAGATACAGATAAAACAAAATTGTTTTTTAAAAATATATAAAATTTTATAATGAAATTAGTAATTCTAAATAAAATTTATTTTCACAAAATTTTCATTTAACACACTATTTATATAAAAAAAATCATAATATAATTTAATTTTACCCATGTAAAAATTTATAAAAGTGGGAAAGTTGACTGTGTTGTAAAAACATTCATTTTTCAATAAATTGTGAATTTTAATATAAATGTTAAAATTATCATATTTAGAAACATATATTGATAAAATAAACATATATTTTAAATTAAGCAGTAAAAATATGGTTATGGGAAAATTTTACGAATTTTTGAAAATAATTTATCCTCCGGTGAAAAATAAAAATATAGTTTAATGTCTTCAGAATGTTTTATAGAATAAATTGTATATAACAACGATGTTTGAATTTGTTATATTATAAAACAAAAAAATATTTTTTTATTGATATTATGTATATTAATATATTTAAATCAATTTCAAAACCTAATAATTAATCCACAATCTCTAATATGGAAATGATTATTTTGAACATAATATTTTGTGTCAAAATTACTTTCACATGACCAATGTAATATTATAAAATTGATTTTGGTTCTAAGGGATTAAAATAGTAAGAAATATTACATAAGTTCCAAAAAATATGTGAAAAAAGAAATGGCTATTCTTTGGTTTTTTCATTTTAAACATCCTATAATTCCATGTCCAATATTTAGAAATCATTAAATAATTCCTTATTTTTACTATTATTACCCAAATATAACACCATTCCTCTCCACTTAAAATCCATTATCTAAGATATTTTTCAATTTTCTACCTTATGGGTCCCTACAATGTGACTTCTAGGTCTTAATGTTCCATTCTTATGTTTTAGGAAGAAACTCTTCAATGTAAAGGAATTCTCTCCTTCATCTTTTCCTTTTAAAAAGAACATTTGTAGTATGTTTTCTTATTTTTTAATTAATTTCTTTTCATACCCTTTTTTATTATATCATTAAAATTAAAATAGGTTTTATAAATGGGAGACCTTTTTTCACTCATTTCACCCTTTCCTTAATACACATTGTATACCTTCATGTTGCTAATTTTTTTTTGAGTTTATATGCTTTGTATAAAATATTTATATATTATGAATACCCAAATCCATTACTTATACATGGTAATTAAGCATTATGAAAACACAATTTATTGATTAAACTATTTATATCGATGAAGACCACATTCCCTTTCTATTGGTTGAAAATGAAATAATATTCATGTCTTTATGCACATATTATGCACTATATGATATTATATGAAAGCCATTATTTATTCTACTCAGTTTATTAGTAAAATAATCTATTATTATTGATGTTTATAACAATAATTTGGACATATAAAGGGTTTTACCTAATAACAGTCTAATTATTCATTAAAATAATTAATCTCCAGAGATGAAACATTTTACGATTCCTTGGTATATAACTTTAGTAAATATATTTTTGGACACCTTAGTGATAGAACATGGTGATAAGATTTTAAATGTATCATTATAATATTGTATCCAAATTCCTATTTTATGTATCTGGTAATTATAATAAATATCTCATTTCATGTGTATTTTTTTATCGATGATGATCATTTGTCTATTGTTTTTCCCTTTAATCCTTGATTGGGCTTTACTATTACCATTTTCTATTAAAGTAAATCCATATGAAATTAATTTCAATGAGATGACCTAGAAAAGATTAATAAAGTATTATTTGAAAAGGAATAAATAATGTTAATTTTTATGTTTTCCTTATATAAACCATGAGTTATGTACATATATTTCAAGACACTACACCTCTAAATATCATTAGAATATGTTAATGTAATTATTTTTTTGGACTTTTTTTAATGGTTGGGGCCAAAGCCTCATTTATTATTAAAGCAAAGAAAATACCTATTTAACTGGGCAGAGGGGGACCCATTACATAGCTCGATGTCCCAGTGGGCATTTATCCCATTACATTTCCCATAGATTCATTTTTTTGGCCCAGGACCCATATTTTGTAGGAATTTTTTTAAAAGAATTTTTTTTAAAAGGTAGGTTTCCATAAATGACATTTAATTATTTAAAATCAATTTTTTTATTTTCAATGAGTTTTGTTTTTTAATACTATATTTTTTAATAACATTGTGATATTTAGGCCTCTACACATGACCCCATGTCTTTTTTTGTTGATTTGATTCAACTTCACAATCCTGGATCCGACCCCTTGCTCAAATTTTTCATCTCTTTCAAATGAATTCAGTTCCATAATTCTAAATTGATCTGGGTTCTCTATGTTCACCATACATTATGTTTTTTTCAATAATTGTTTTCTAATTATATTAGATGGACCACATTCAATTATCTTGTTTCTTATCTGAGGGGTTTATTTATCACCTTCAACAACAATTTCTTGCCTAGATTTAGAACCAAAATATTCAACATTTGAGGACCCCATAATAGATTAATGATTTTTGTTTAATGTGTAATCTTTTATATACAATTCATTATAGTTTTAAATTCTTTAATTATTCATATCCTTTTAATTAATAACTGTAACATCTTCAGTGTAGACGATCTTATAGCCTTTCATAGAAGCTTTTGTATGATTTAGTAATAATTTAGTATCATTAAATACACCTTTATCAAGTACATAATTTTTCACACCATTATTCCCTAATTTATTTTAGACATATAATCTACCCATAAAGACTAAAAAATGATTCAATTAATTATTACTTCTATTCCAAATTTTATAGGGATTCATTGACCCCCCGAGGTACTATCGGTACCTAATTTTTTGTGTAGACTATAAATTGTGTTACCTACTTCAAATGCTGAGGAGAAACACCACTCCCAATGAGAAAAGTGTGCTATTTTTTACTAGTTTTTTCATCATTTTATTACTCCATTATATAATATATTAACTAAAAAATATACCACATGATTAATTCCATGACTCTAAAGGCAGTTTCCACTACTATGGATGTGAACTATATTCCATTTTTAGACCAAAATATTTTGATTTGGTATAAGGTCTCATTTTTAAATCTCCTTTGATAACACTTTATATGATCCTTAAAATCATTCTTAATTTTTTTAATATTACAAAATTAATTATTATATTATCCACCCAAAAGGATAAATTATCTATCTCCATGTGAATTAGGTTGATTCTTCACCCCACATACATCAGTATAGACCATATCACAAGTATTGTATTTGCTTTCT
Source organism: Viscum album (assembly GCA_963277665.1). Lineage (NCBI taxonomy): Eukaryota > Viridiplantae > Streptophyta > Magnoliopsida > Santalales > Viscaceae > Viscum > Viscum album. Next base: position 1,507,060,431 of record OY728131.1, on the reverse strand, counting down.
TTATATTGATAATGTTTTTAGGTCATCTTTCCACACATTCTTTTATTAATCATTATTACATTACATATATTATAGTTTGGAATATAACCCATAGTTTATTGGCTTGATAGATTATATATGATTTTATTATGAATGTTGACTAGCCTCTAATTTCAAAAAACATCCTCGACTTATAGTGTAAGTTGAATCATGTTCCCATTTTTAATCACTTATTAATGGTCATTTTTTCTGACATCCTTTCATGAGAGAGTTCCTAGGATTCCATTTAATAATGGGTAACTTTTGGTTAAATGTATACTCAATTAGAAAGTCACATAACTAACTCACACTCATGTGATTATGTCACAAACCATACACATAAAAAACATTTAAATTCATTTGGTTGTCTCATAAAAGTTGGGTTTCTCAATTTCCTTTTATTTTCTAATAAAATTAATTTTCAAAAAAAATGATTCCATTAAATATTACCTTATTATTATTCATGAGTCTTATATTTATCGTTATGGGGGATGAACACCCTCTATAAAGGATCCACATTCTACTACTTCATTTTTCTTTAGGCTTAATTTCTGTTAGTTTCTCCTTCTCAATACTTTTTTTATCCTTCAAAGAGAGACCAAATTGAGTCTATTAGTAATAGGGATTTTCCTATTCCTATTCAACATTGGTAGTGTAGTCATACTCTCTTTATTCTTCCAATGGGGAGTATTAGTTTCAAAATGGGATCATGTTGGGTTTCTTGTTATGTGTAATTGTTTATCTTTAATAGTGAAAATTTCTTTTTCAACATTTCCTATAATCAATATATTAATTCAAAAAATTTGAAAAAAAGAAATAAATATCTATAGAAATAATTTTATCTTTGAGAAGATATATATTCTCTCATTCATATTTCTAATTTCCAAATTCCGCTCCTTCTAAATATTTCTTTTCCTCTCCATATCAAGACACGATGTGGCTGATATAGACACAAAACTGGCTCTCTATTAAGGGAAATAACATCTCACTTTTTATCCTCCACATGTATTTATATTTTTAATTTCTCCATGGATTTTTATTAACCCATGATGATTGGGTATTTTATATTACATTTTTCTTTTTTTCTTAAAATATAGACACTACTCCTATTTCACATGTCTTTACATCCTAAACAACTCCACATTTACCCATATACGTGGTTATTTTTTCATCCATAATTTTCTCAACACTATTTGATCCTCAATGGTCTCTTCAAGATAACTATACATTTGATAATTTTATAAATCAATGCTACTTATTTGGAAAATGTGACTTTATTTTATATTGAAGTTTACAACTCAAAATAATAAATTATTATTATAGAGTTTCAACTCTTTCTTTTTTCCCATTAGAAAAACTATAAATCCATTCATTATTATATTTTATTTTTTATTTTTTATATTGAATATACCACATCTCTCAATCACTCTTGAATAACTAATTAATTTTATAATTATTTTTTCTATAAGTCTAGTCATAGATTCAAGATGTCTCATATAATTATACTATTCTATTAGTCATCCAATAAAAATTAATTTCACCATTGAATATAATGATTTTCAAGCCCCCTAGGCATCCACCTTATGATAAACAACACCATGTGGTTGGTTGTTCTCATATTTTCAGGTGTTTATTTTTTTTTATAATATCCATTATAAAATCTTTCAAATGTCAATTAAAAATCAGTTTTAACATCCATTAAAAAATTATCAACATTTTATTATTTTATCACTAGGATATTTCTTTGAATTTTTTTATAGATGAACATAGAGATTGAATGTTTCATTATGTTTGGAATTAACTTAGAGTCATTGGTGTATTATCTACTTCATCACTCTCATAATAAAATTTCCATGGACATGATATTAATATTTGTGTAAAATTACTACATCTAATACATTCCAAAGGTATCATAGATTTAAACATGACCGTTCCTCTATTTATTTTTTCTTGAGAAATAAAAACTCCTAACATGCATATTATTTCTCCATTTCCACATTTAGTGATTCCATTATTCTATATATCATTTAAATATATGAATTTCCGGGCTTCACACAACTCACATATGCAACTAAGATTCTATATAATGTATATAAATATTATTGTTAAAAATTATTTTCATAAAAGGATCATACTTTTTTATTATAAAGAGGTATAAATATTCAACATATCTTCTTCACAATATAATAATCCTTTATTTATTATGAAGTATATTAGTAACTCATAAAATCTCAATTATTCAGATTAAAAATCCATCAACATATTCATTTTGTTATGTTTTTAGAAAATAAAATTCAAGATATCACAATTGTTGTCTGAAATCATTTGGATTGTTATCACCATAATATATATTTTGACATTTAACCCACATGGACATATAAATTTTGGAACTCATAATGATAATATTGATTTGGTTTGATGAACCTCTATATAAGGTATTTTGAGGTTTAACATCAACATAAATTTTCTTTTTTTCCTTGGTAATGGATAATTAAAATGAATTAAATATATGTATCCACTAGTGGAAACAGAGGTCTTGCAAATGGTTTCATTCTAATGGTTTAAAAAAACCATTGGTATACTGGTTTTAGAGAACCATTTACCAACAGATTGTTGAAACCCATGGTATTTTGATTGTAGAATAAACATTTCCCAACATTTACTCAAACTGTTGGGAAATCATTGATTTATATAATCTATACTAGTTGTTTTAAAAAAATTCTGTAATGAACACCTCACCAAACTATTTTTAAAAACCGTTAGGAAAGGTTTCCCATAAATACACATCCACTCTAGCACCCCATCCACACAATTCATACCCTAATACAAAGCTCTCTCGAAGCTCTCTCTTTACCCAAGACTATAAAATATTTACACCCAATATATCAATATACAATCAATCAATTTTTTATTTCTACACTTCAAATTAGTAAGTGGTACCTTAGTTTTAATGTTATGAAACTTCTTTTTTGATTTCTATTTCGATTCGGCCTAAACCAGAGTTCTGTGTGGTATGTCACATGGTATATCGTACACTTTGATTTTTTTCTATTTTTTTCAACACTTCATGTGTCATGATAGTGTGAATCACTTTTATTTCAGGTCTTCATAGCTACAACTTATTTGTATAGAGTTCGTGAACCATATGAACTAATGAGTTTTGGTGATATGTATCCCCACTCAATGATGGTAAAGGGATTGTTTATTCATATGATCTCTAGGTGGGTAATGGATATATGGATAGTATATGTGAAGGGATTAGGGATGGTTGGGGCAGTTATTTTGATGGTTTTCCATTTTCAGTGGAGTTTTATAGTATTTTTTATAGAATTTATTTTTGCTGAAAATTTTATTTGATTTTGTATTTATAGTTTTTGTTCGAGGAATAATGGTAAGGGTAGTGATATTGAGGATGTATTGGCTGTTGGTAGGGTGATGGATTGGAATTGTGATATTGGTTGGATTGGGTATAGAAAATTTTAGAGGTATTATATAGGTATTGCCTCCCCTAAACACCCCCACCCCCACCATTGTACACCCCCATTGGATAGCCCTCCACCCCCTATATACACACACCCCATTGGAAACTACCAGCCCTATAGAAACCCCCACCTACATGAACAACCCCCACCCCCTGGACACCCCTCACATCCATTGGACAACCCCCTCCCTACCCCTGGACAACCCCCTCCCCCACCCCCTAGATATCCCCCTCCCCCACCCCTAGATATCCCCCATTGGACAGCCCCACCCCTACAGACCCCCCCCCCCCCTTGGGAAACTCCCATTTCCCCCACCCACTAGAAAAGCCCCCATCCCCTGGACAACCCCCACCCCCTGGACAACCCCCACCCCCAGGAAACCCACACCCCCTTGGACACCCCCCCACCACCACCCCCCATAGACACCCTCCACCGACTTGGACAACCCCCATCCCCTTATAATCCCCCCCCTAACACCACCCCACCTCCTAAGTGCTTGACCAATTTTTAAATTGGAAGTAACCATGCAGGTGATTTGTCCTTTCCATAATAACATTTCCAAAGTGACTCATTGAGCCTTATAAACTGAATTTTTCATGTATGGATATATTGAATGGGATGTATTTAATGAAATGGGCAATTCATGACAGTTTTAATTTCTCAATTAATAATATGGTTTTAAATAAAATTACCCTTAGAAGGGATGCAAGGGGTAGGGTATAGTGACCCGACCTTTTATTACATTAATATTACATCATTTTAAAGATAAAAAATATAATAGTATTACACATAGAGGATCCAATGGTTTAGTTTCTTGGTCAAAATTGGACCACACATAAAAAATACAACATCTAGCATAAACATTTATATAATTTTTTCTTCTCTAGCTTCTTATTGGCACTTGTCGTCTCCTTAGTACATGTTTCCACCTAAGGATATACATAAAAAGGGTAATCTAGAAGTCTAGTAAGATGATAGATAATAACAATATATCATGGGGTGAGCATAATCATAACATAGTTAAAATATCATTAACATGAGAGGAATCATAAATATAAGGCTTGGAATGTGGCAATGCATAAAAATGAAACATCATGTCTTAGTGGTTAACTACCACACATACTTGTAAAACAAGCTACCATCTTGTTCACACATCATTTCACATTTACTAATGAGATTCATCACTTTACCCAATGCTTTGGAGCTTTGTATAATTTTGGGCGCACCCATCACTTTGAAACATTCCTATTGCACTATATAATTCCGGGTGCACCCGTCACATCATAACATTATCATTATCATGCTTTCCACATAAAACACATATAAAAAATGAACATAAATAACCCATGTAAAGGAATGTGTTTCATCTCATAAGAACACATTCATAAACATTGGGTTCCCAAAATAAAGAGGGAATAACATACATGTTTCAAGAACCGTTCACTTTGAGGGAGAAGTAAAAGGTGTGTTCTTAAAAGAAGAGTTCTTCTGAAAAAACATTTTATTTGATAGAAAAACCAGTGACAGACATGTATATCCTATAAAAGGAAATATAATGATGAAAAAATGATCTTTTTGGATTAAACATATCAAAAATAATGGATTGAAAGAGGGAGAACCCAAAGGATGAAAGTTGGGTTCGAGAATTTCCCCTTACCTTGTACCAGAATGCTTCCTTCCCTTTAATGTCCTCTTGAATCCTTCTCTTGAATACTTCCTTGAGGGACTAAGCTTGGTCTTTTGATGAGACCAGAAGCTCTTGGATGTGAGGGATTGTCTATATAAGGTTTTTGGGTAGAGTTTAGAGAAGGCTTGAAGCTTGAGAGGTGTGAGGAAATGAGGGTGTGAAGGGTGGATTTTATAGTGGAGGGGAGAAGGGTTTCCTTAATATAAAATTCATTAGTTTATTAATTTACCCTAATTCAAAAAATAGTGAGTCTTGGATGAAAAGTAATAGTAATTTTATCATGTGATCCCGAAACATCTGAGATTACATCATCTGAGCATCATTGATGACTCAATTAATCCATTATTTAGCATTTATTGTAAATTATCTGATTCTACGATTCATCAAAAAATCAAGTATCTCAGAAAAATACCAAAAATTAACCCCAAATATTTATCGATAAGTAGAATCCAAAAATGAATTCCATTTTTCAAAAATAAGTTCCAAAAATATTATTACTTTAATATTTAATGAAAATCATAATTTACTTAAAAACAGATTTTTAGATTAACACTGATTTTATAGTGATTTCAAAAAATACATAGGGTCTTATAAAATTATCTAAAAACTACAAGACATTGATTCAATAATTTATGAATACATTTTATAGAAATAAATATTCTTTTAAATTAATTAATTAATTATAATTAATTATTTATGACTTACAAAATACCAAAATGTTTACTAAGGTCAAATTGTTACATTCTAAGATTTCTACTTTTTTTAATTATTCATAGGTAATATTACTCTTATGTTGGATGATTTACAATTCATAAGGGTCATATTACTATTCATAAGAATATGTTACTATTCATAAGGGTAGGTCACTATTCACCAAAAATTATTTTTGTTTCATTAGACTCCAAAAATCATCTTGAACACAGCCGTGTATGTCAGATTTTCAGAATTCCAAGCACAGAAGTGACAAACTTATGTTTAAAGGTAGCTTATCACTTAATAGTTCATTATTTTGTGATTTCATGTTATTTTATGACATAAATATTATAAGGTAATTTCCATTGAAAAACTTCGTGTCGTTACATTCTTCCCCCCTTAATAAATTTCAGCCCTGAAATTTCACTTTAGACAAACATGTGTGGGTGTTTCTCCTTCATTGCCTCTTCTTGTTCCCAAGTGGCTTCCTCAAGACAATGGTTCCTCCACAACACTTTAACAAGATGGGTTGTCTTGTTTCATAGAACCTTATCCCTCCGATCCAGAATCTTTACTGGCTGCTCCTCATAGGATAGATCATCTTCCAGCTGCACCACCTCTAAGTTTAGTACATGTGAGGGGTTTGGTATGTACTTCCTTAGTAGTGTTACATGAAACACATCATGAACTTGATCCATATTTGGTGGAAGTGCAAGATGATAGGCCACAGGTTCTATACAGTCAAAGATATCAAAGGGGCCAATATACATTGGGCTTAGCTTCCCTTTATTACCGAATCGAAAGACTCTCTTCCATGGAGATATTAGAAGTAAGACTTTATCTCCATCGTCTAACACCAAGTCTATTCAACGGTTGTCAGAATAGATCTTTTTCCAAATTTGAGGATCTTTGATGTGTTTCTGTATGACTTGAAACTCCTCTGTGATCTCTTGAACAAGTTTGGGTCCAAGTAGCTTTTTTTCTCCAACTTCATCCCAACAGGTTGGAGTTCTACATCGCTTTCCATACAGAGCTTCATATAGTGCCATCAGAATAATCGAGTGGAAGATATTATTTTATGAGAACTCAACCAATGGGATATGATGATCCCAACCACCTTTGAATTCAAGACAGATGTCTCCTAGCATATCATCAAGCGTCTGAATAGTCCTTTCAGACTGGCCATCAGTTTGGGGGTGATAGGCCATGCTAAAATTTAATTCAGTACTCAAATCATATTAAAGGATCCTCTAGAACATAGATGTGAACCTTGGATCATGGTCAGATACAATTGAGAGTGGAACCCCGTGAAGTCTCACCACTTCCTTCACATATATCTTTTCAAGTTTTTCATGCGAGATATCTTCCCGATAGCAATAAAATCGGCAGTCTTGGTGAGTTGATCAACCACAACTCATATCGCATTATTTCCCTTTGACTTTTTCAGGCGACATGTGACAAAGTCCATTGTAAAATTTTCCCATTTCCACATGGGTATAGGAAATGGCTGCATCATACCCTTGGACTTTTGTCGCTCATCTTTTACTTGCTGACATACCAAGCACCTTGATATATATTCTGCCATCTCCTTCTTAATGTTATCCCACCAGAATTGTTCTCGGAGATCATGGTACATCTTGGTACTCCCAGGATGGATAGGGAAAGTTGAGTTATGTGCATTGACCAATAGCTCCTTCTTTATCCCGGGTGATGAAGGCACACAAAGCTGTGTTCCAAACCAAATCACACCATCGTCATCGATATAGAACTCTTGCAACTTCTCTTCCTTTACTGCATTCACCCACTTTTGTATCTCGATATCATCCCTTTGTGCTTCCTTAATCTTCTCTTGGATGGATGGTTGCGCAATAATTTGGGCAAGGTAGGATGTATCTCCTGCCCTTATGATTTCCAAATCCATTCTTTGCATATCCAAGAAGATATGGACTTTCTCAATCTGCAACATGGATAGAGTAGCAGGTTCTTTTCTTCTTAGAGAATCAGCAACCTTGTTCACCTTTCCAGTATGATATTGAATAGAGCAATCATAGTCCTTGATTATCTATAACCATCTACTTTGACACATGTATTGATCCTTTTGTGTGAATATATACTTTAGGCTCTTTTGGTCCGTGTATATGTCACACATTTCACCATAAAGGTTGTGCCGCCGAATTTTCAAGGCAAAAATCACGGATTCCATCTTTATATCATGTGTTAGGTAGTTCTGCTCATGGATCCTCAACTATTGTGAGGTGTAGGCTATCACATTATCATTTTCCATGATTACACAACCCACGACTTTCTTTGAAGAATCACTTTATATCACAAAACATTATCCACTTTTCATTAGTGTGTGTATAGGTGCAGTGATCAGCTTTCTCTTAGCTCCTTCAAGATTACATCACATTCTTCCATCGGGACATAATTTACCCCTTCCCTTGTTAACATAGTTAGCAGGCTTGACAATCGTGAGAAGTTTCTCACAAAACATTGGTAGTACCTTGATAATACAAGAAAACTACGGATTTCTGTGACACTAGAGGGCCTGGGCCATTCCTCAATCGCCTTTGTTTTTGAAGGATCTACATAAATTCCCTCACTTGTGATCACATGACCCAAGAACGTGACTTCCTTAATCCAAAAGTCACACTTTCTAAACATGGCATACAAATTCTTCTTTCTTAATGTCACCAACACAAGTCTTTGATATTCTTCATGTTCCTCCTTTCTCTTGGAGTAGATGAAAATATCATCGATAAACACTACCAAAAATTTGTCGAGGTAAAGTCTAAAGACTCTATTTATCAAATCCATGAATATTGTAGGGGAATTAGTATATCCGAAGGGCATCACAAAAAACTCATAGTGCCCATACCTTGTTTGGAAGAGAGTATTTTGAATATATTCCTTCTTCACCTTTACTTAATGATATACAGATGAAGATACACCTTTGAGAAGTATTGAGCTCCTCTTAACTGACCGAACAAGTCATAAATCCTTGGAAGAGGATACTTTTTCTTTATGGTGATCTTGTTGAGTTCCTGATAATCTATACACAGCGGCATTGTTCCATCCTTCTTCTTCACAAAGAGCACTGGTGCACCCCAAGGTGATGCACTAGGGCGTATGAACCCTTTTTCTAGATGCTCTTGTAGCTGCTTCTTTAACTCCTCCAGTTCGATAGGAGCCATCCTATATGGACACTTCGAGATTGGAGTAGCTCCAGGCATGAGTTCAATTGAGAACTCTACCTCACGATCTGGGAGAATTCCGAGTAACTCTTCGAGAAATACATCATTGTATTCCCTCACTATGGGCATTTCTTCAAGGTTGTCACTTTCCTTCAACTCAACCATTTGGCAGAGGTATGATTCTTCATAGGGAATCAAGACCCACACCATTGAAGTAAATTTCAAAGGATATTCATGATCTTACTTGCATTTGTAGAGGAGCATGGGATGGTTCAGAATATGAAAAGTTATTTCCTTTTCCTGACAGTTGATATGCACTCTATATAACGAGAGCCAATCCATTCCAATTATAGCGTTGAATTCTACCAGGGGAAGTATTAAGAGATTCTCTGGAAGAATCTTCCCACATACGCCAACGGGAGTAGAGTCAAACACTTAGTTTTCAATGATTGCACCACTCAGTGTTTTTACATATATTTGTACATCAAGGTTTTGGGGCTTTGATTCTATAGTTTTAACAAACATGCAAGATACACAGGAATGTGAAGAACCAGAATCAAATAAGACCTTTTACATTATTGAGTGAATATGAAGTTTACCTTGTATGACTTCATTATCATGCTCCACCTCCGCAGTAGTGATGGCATAATACTTCCCCTGTTTCTTTGGCTTTGGTGGATGCTGGCACTAATTACCCTTGATACCTTGAGGTTTAGTGCACTAGTTTGTATAGTTCCCTAGCTCATTACAGTTGTAGCATTGAACCATGAGTGGTTCTCTCCTTTTAACGGCTACATTCTCCTTCCTTTTCGTGTCTTTTCGACACTCTTGAGTATGGTGTCCTTCTTTCCCATAATTTAAGCATTTCCCTGTCTCTTTGAGGTAGTTCCCACGGTGAAACTTCCCACATTTTTGGCATGTGGGTCGTTGATTTTTCCTCTGGCCTTCATCATTAGATCCACAAGCCTGAAACTCAATCTTTAGTTTTTTTATCACCATAGCCGTTGGACCATTCTCCAAACTCCATCCCCAATTTTAGAGCACACTTAACAACTTCTTCATAACTCCCAAAGTCTTGAATGGAAAGAGCCGTTAGAAGGTGTGGTTTTAATCTAATAAAGAATCTATCAATTTTTCTATAATTGTTGATAAAAAACCCGAATAAAACCTTGATATCCTTGTGAAATTCTCTTTATAGGTTTTGACCAATTCTCCATCTTTTTTCTTGAGCTCTATGAATTATCTCTCCATCTTCGTGCAAAGAGTTCGTGGGAAATACTTATTAAGAAACATTATCTTAATGTATTCCCATTCCATATCTTCAATTTACTCCCTTGGCTTGGTGTTCTTATTCAAATCCCACCATTGATCAGCTTCTCCACCTTGTTGATAAACAGCTAGAGTCACCTTCTCTGTCTCAGAGCAGGGAAGCACATAAAATATCTTCTCCATGGAATTGACCCACTGTTATGCAACTAGTGGATCAGAAGATCCACAAATCTTCGGCGGTCATTTCCACATAAAACATTCGATATCCAGATGCTCCCTCTTTGGTGAAGAAGGATATTACCCATTATTATGGTTATTATTCATAACCTGAGATAATTGGGTAAGAATCTTCATGATGTTTTTAACTCCACCTCCCAAATTATTGGGGATGTCATTCATGCAATCGTTGCATTGGCCCTCGCATGAGTTGTTGGCCTGATTTCTCCTGGTTCCAACCATTTTTTAAAATAGAAAAGGTTAGAACAAAACATAAGTAAACAAGTCATGAATAACTTATTAATTTAAAAAATTTATACCAAAAACATAACCTATGGGATCCATAGGTAAATATTATTGTGTGCATATTTGTACCTAGTCTCACGCTGTTGGTTTTCCCTAGGGTTCACTAATCCGAATTCCCAAATTAACCAAACCTTGCCTCTGATACCAACTATAGAGACCCGACCTTTTATTACATTACTATTACATCATATTAAAGATAAAAAAACATAATAGTATTACACATAGAGGATCCAAAGGTTTAGTGTCTTTGGAAAACAAGGACCACACATAACAAATACAACATCTAGCATAAACATTTATTTAATTTCTTCTTCTCTTGCTTCTTATTGGCACTTGTCCTTTCCTTAGTACACATAGCCACCTGAGGATATACATCAAAAGGGGTGAGCTAGAATCCCAGTAAGAGGATATAAAAGAACAATATATCATGGGGTGAGAATAATCATAACAAAGGAAAGAGATCATGAACATGAGAGGAAGCATAAATATAAGACCTTTAATGTGGCAATTCATAAAAATGAAACATCATGTCTTAGTGGTTAACTACCACACCCACTTGTGAACCAAGCTATCATCCTGCTCACACATCATTTCATATTTACTCATGAGATTCATCACAATACCCAATGCATTGGAGCGCTGTATAATTCCAGGTGCACTCTTCACTTTGAAACATTCATATTGCGCCATATAATTCCCGACACACCCGTCACATCATAACATTATCATTATCATGATTTCCACATAAAACACATATAAAAAATGAACATAACTAACCCATGGAAAGTAATGAGTTTCATCTAATAATAACACATTCATAAACATTGGGTTCCCAAAATAAAGAGGAAATAACGTATGTGTTTCAGGAACCGTTCACTTCAAGGGAGAAGTAAAAGGTGTGTTCTTAAAAGAAGAGTTCTTTTGAAAAGACACTTTCTTTGACATAAAAATCAGTGAAAAACATGTATATCCTATAAAAGGAAAGAAAATGATGAACAAATGATCTTTATTGAGTAAATATATCAAAAATAATGGAGTTAAAGAGGGAGAACCTGAAGGATGAAAGTTGGGTTTAAGAATTTCCCCTTACCTTGTACCCGAATGCTTCCTTCTCTTTAATGTCCTCTTGAATCCTTCTCTTCAGAACCTCCTTAAGGGCCAAAGAATGTTCTTTTGATAATACCAGCTGGTCTTGGACGTGGGGGAGGGTCTAGGAAAGGTGTTTCGGTAGAGTTTAGAGAAGTATTGGAGCTTGAGAGGTGTGAGGAAATGAGGGTGTGAAGGGTGGCTTTTATAGTGGAGGGGAGAGGGGTTTCCTTAATATAAAATTCATTAGTTTATTAATTTCTCCTAAGAAAAGGAATAGTGATTCTTGGTTGAATAATAATAGTAATTTCATCATGTGATCCTGAACCAAGTGTTCTTACATCAGCAGAGCATCATTGATGACTCAATTAATCAATTATTTAGCATTTATTTTAAATTATCAAATTCTACTATTAATTAAAAAATTCAAGTATCTCTGAAAAATCCCAAAAATTTACCCCAACCATTTTCTGATGTTTATAATACAAAAATGAAGTCCATTTGTCAAAAATAAATTTTTCAATATTATTAATTTAATATTTAGTGAAAATCATAATTTACTTAAAAAAATAGTTTTTAAGATTATATATGATTTTATAGTGCTTTCAAAAATTATGCAGGGTCTTATAAATTTATCTAAAAACTATAAGAAATTGATTCAATAATTTATGAATACATTTTAGGGGAATAAATATTCTTTTAAATTACTTCATTAATTATAATTAATAATTTATGACTTACAAAATACCAAAATGTTTACTATGGTCAAATTGTCACTTTCTAAGATGTCTAAATTTTATGTAATTATTCATAGGTAATATTACTCTTATGTTGGATGATTTACTATTCATAAGGGTCATATTACTATTCATAAGGGTATGTTACTATTCATAAGGGTAGGACACTATTCACCAATTTTTTTTGTTTCCTTAGACTCCAAAAATCACCTTGAACACAGCCGTGTATGTCAGATTTTAAAAAATCCAAACACATAAGTGACAAACTTATGTTTGAAGGTCACTTATCACTTAATAGTTCATTATTTTATGATTTCATGTTATTTTATGACATAAATATAAGAAGGTAATTTCAATTGAAAAACTTTAGGTCGTTACATAGGGGATGTCCAGGTGGGGGGGGGGGGGTTGTCTAGTGGGTAGGGGGTTGCAGGGGGTAGAGGTGTTATAGGGGTGTGGGGTAGGGGGTGTGGACTATTCAATGAGGGGTGTGGCCTGTCTAGGGGGTTAGTGTGGGTTGTACAGGTGGGGGAGGGAGTTTGGGATCTCCAGGTGTGGGTGGCCTATCTAGGTGGGGGGGGGACTGTCTAGGTGGGGGTGGGTGTGGGGGTGTGGTGTCCAGGGGGGTGGTGGTGTGTTTGTTGCCTAAGTGCGGTGTGGCTGGATTTCCAGGTGGGGGTGGGGGTGTCCATTTGGGGGGTGGTGTTTGTGTGTGGGGGGTGTCTAGGTGGTGGGTGGGTGGGGGGTCTGCAGGGGGTAGAGGGGCTATAGGTGCTTGTGTATGGGGTGATATCTAGGGAGGGGGTGGGATGTCCACTCAAATACAGTAAAAAAATAGGAATCACATATAACCAATGTATATTTTCGTTCACATGTTAATACTTTTATTGATGTTCCATACCAACACTCACTCTTACCCTACCAAGATAAAGTGATATCAGAAAAGAAATATCACTCAGGTTCTTATCCACTATCCATATTGATCTCATACAAATTTAACATTCATACAACTGCATATAACCTAATGATATAACAAGGATCATACTCCCATGAGCAGTGCCCCCATCAAAATAGGTCTCATATGCCTAAACAATATACATAGGATCATATTTGACAGACACATAAAATTTTGTAAACATAAATAATACTATATTGTCACCTTATTTCACAAAATGGAATTAGCTATGAGCTAGCCTCTCAAGGCATCTATAAGCCATATACATGGCTCAAAATTTAGAGGTGTCATTGCAATTAGGTATGTTTTTTTAGAATTCATGTATGATATATATATTGGAAGATAAAAACCAATACACATATGATATTTTGAGGTGTGTTTATAATTAGGTGTGTTGTGATGTATATGTATGATATTCATGGTTTACACCAACATTTTTTTGGGTCATCTATAATAGGCTTGATTTCATGCTAAAATTGGATATATATTGATTCTATGACCCTAGACTGGGGTGGACACCCCCACCCCCTTGTACAACCCCATCCCCCAACCCACCCCCACCACCTGGACACCCCCACCCATTAGGAAAACCCCACCCTCTATACATGCCCCACCCCTAAACATTCCCACACCCTTGGAAAACCCCCTGACACACTACCCCACCCCTAGACACCGTCCCACCCCCTGGACACCCCCAACCCACTAGACACATCCACCCCCTAGGCAACTCCCCGAGACACCACCCCACCCCCTGGATTCCCCTACCCCCTCTGGGCATCCCACCCCTGGGCAGCCCCACCCCATGGATAGCCCCACCCTTGGACAACCCCACCCCCTTGGAAAAACCCCACCACCTAGAGAGCCCCCACCCTTGGACACCCCCACCCCTTGGACAGCCCCCAAGACACCACCACCACCCATGGACACCCCCACCCCCTAAACAACCCACCCCTGAGACAACCCCCACCCCCTAGGACAACCCCTACCCCCTGGACAACTCCACCCCCTTGGGAAATGTATGTGATCACTCAAATAATCTACTAAAATATAATTTTTTTTCAATATAATATTTACCAACTCTTGAATAATTCTCCTCCACAAGTGCACATGATCTTGTACACTCATTTATAGTTCTTTAAAGATGTATTGTTATAAATATAGTAAGTTTTTGTGTTTTATATTATGATTCTCATATAGAGTATTGTTTCCATTATGTTTTCATATAAAGTGAAAAATTCTCATTTACATAAATATATTTTGGATGAAACATAAATATTATTGAATTGATATTGATTAAATGACTTATAAAAATTTCTTTTTAAATATTGTATAGAATTTGGATATTCAAAATAGACCAGAACTCAAGTAATTATAAAAACAATTTAGAGTGATTTTTAAATTTTTCAATTCATGATAATTCATATAGTTGTCACATACACTACCCATGTTACAATTGTGTTGGAAGACCTTGGTTGAGCCATGAATAAGTTAGCTACCACATAACCAAATATTTTTTTTCAGAAAAACTACTATGTCTAGAATTAGAATGGAGAGAAAATGAAATCTCAAATATCTGATGATCCAAATAAGAGGGATGGATTGGAGAATTTGTTATATGACCTGTTTTTGTTTTTTCGTCATCATGAAAAATAAAATATTCCGACCCAAGATGACATCAAAATGAGATCACATTATTAGTATAATGAAAATGATGATATTTTCATGGTGAAACAAAAGAATGATGTTTCCACGATTCTAGTATATCAACAATGCGATAAAATGAAAATGTTGGAATTTTTAATCAGATTGTTTCATGGTAAAACTATTTATGGGATTTACAGTACCTCCATCGATTATATTCTCACCTTCTTGAAAGCCTCAATTCCATATTATTATGATATTCCCTCAATCCACTATATTTCAAAGAAGTTATTTGGGGAACAAGGATTTTCAAGTAACAAAATTCATGATTTCCCAAAATATTTTAGTTTATTATGGGAGGAAACTGTTGAAAAAAATTATTGTATAAAATGTGTCACATCCCGCTAGAAACTAAAATCTAATGGATCACCATCCTGTGTGCCACAAAATGTAAAATGAAACTTTACATTGATCACCAAACTCCAAATTATTTTTATATCTAATGAAATATTAATAAAAATGTGATGTCTTGAGACTGAGAGAAATAAGAAAAATGAAGAGTTGGTTCACCCAGCAGATGGATTTTCATGGTAAGGATTTGATGATCGATATCATGTTTTTTCAACTATTGTATGTAATTTGAGGTTGGGTCTTTCATGTGATGGTTTTAATCTGTTTGGGTAGACTCTAACATACAACACATGGTATGTTTTTAAACACATTTATAACCTTTCTCTATGGTTGTTTATGAACAAAACCTATCATTTTCAGGAGTATACTCATATCCATACCTTCTGATCTAGACAATATTATATATGTATACATGAAACATTTAATAAAATAGTCTAAACTTCTTCGGGATGTGGGTGTGCACTCATTCGATTCATTTTCCAAGACATATTTCTGATGCGTGCTGCACTTTTGTGGAAAATCAATGATTTTCATTATTATGCAATGATGTATGGATGGAGCATGAAGGGAAAAGTATCATGTATAGTTTTTATAAATAATATATGATCTTGAATATAGAAAAATCACTATAGTTTCAGTTGAATGGGACATCAACGATTCTTACCAATGGACGATCCATATAGAAATAACCGTCAAAGATTTGAAAATACTATGGAGACTGATGTTCCATCTCAGTGTATGTATAGAACTGATGTGCATAATGAATCGAAATATTTTAGTTTTTCATTTAGGAATGGTCAAATTTAATCTTGAAAGAGAAATAATTTTTCCACTGAAACCTGTTATAATTCGATGAAGAGAAGTATCTTCTTTGATTTTCCTTATTGGTTAACCAATTTTTTACGTCATTGCGTAAACGTAATGCACATTGAAAAAAAAAATATATGTGAAATTTTCCTTTAAATTATTCTAAATGATATGGGAATTAAAAAAGATGATTTATGATCTTATAATGACTTGGTTTATTAGGGCATCAAACCAGAATTGCATCCTGTTCATATTAGTGAAAATAAATGGAAAGATCAATGTGGTTCAAATGTTATGACACCTACAAAAAAAATAAATTTTTGGAATTACTAAAGACAATTAATGTTATTGATGGATATAGAAGAAACATATCTAAATGGGTAAACAAAAGATATTTAATGGTAAAATATTTGAAGACTCAATATTATCAAATCCTTCGGCATGAGTTGATTCCAATTGAAATTTGTCATCTTTTGTCCAATAATGTATGGGTGGATGTTATTAGGTTGTGCCATTTGTTTAGAGATATTTTTACTAAGAAGTTGTTGTAGAAACCCATATTGACATACGTGGACATTACACTAATTTTGAGAAATTCATAATACATTACCAAAATAGATTCCCAAAGACCATATTAGTTTACTGTCTTTGGAAACTCAGAACATAATCTTCTAATCATTGGGAAAGATCTTCATTTCTTATAAAGATCTTCCCCATTTATTCCAACCTAAAATCATTCATTATATCCAGGGTAAAAGAAAGCATAAAATGGGTGAGCTCAAATGCTTAGTAAGGGTATACATGGAGAACATAAAACAATCCATAAACATTTGAATGTGAAAACATGAACATAAAGCTTAAATATCAAAGTCTTGAGAAATGGCATAAATCCTGGAAGTACATAAGACAATGATCATAAAATAACATTAAACATGATAGAATTGAACTGGAATAAAAAAATAATTTAAGAATTATAATAAGAACATATTATGATTTCTATAGTAGCAAAGACATTGCGGCAAAGACCATCATAGTGGACAAAGTCTAGTACTGAACCAGGTTTACTTGTCGTTCCAACCATGTACTACAGAACCAGATTTACCTGTCGTTCTAGTCATGTATTTCTCATGAGATATAAATATTATCCAATGCATTGCACGGAGATATAGGTCCCACACTTCTCATAATTAAATTAGTCTAACATATTCCACAAAAACATAAATTTTTATCATAGCATTACTCATGAAAAAATGGGATTCTTAAATAACGTGCCATCATTACGCAACCCATATTAGATAAATGGACTTCATAAAAAGAAATCCATCATAAAAATAATAAAATCAAGCAATAATAATGATATAAACATAAACGTATTTCATTTTATATGGAAAATAATTTTGATAAAACACTTGAACTTAGTTCTTGAAAAAAAATATCATTTCTTCTTCAAAAATATTTTATTTTCTCAAAATGGCATGAAATTTTAAGATACAATAAGTTAATTGAAAATAAAATGGAATACTTGTAAAGGAGTCTTCATGGAAATAATTTTTTATGAAAGGGTAAAAATATATTCATGCCATATATGTTAAAAAAACATCCTCCTCATACTTTCATCAGAATAGTCAAAAAGTACCTCGTATGGTAAACAAAAGAAGGAGTCCTTCCACACCATGTTGTTAAAGTCAAAATGGGGTAACATAGACTTTAAAAATACACAGAATAAATGTAAACATTTTATGTTAACATTTTTAGAGAACATGGAAATGGATTATAAATATAACCCAAGTTAATACTTACATATAAGCAATCCCAGATAAAAATGAGATTGCAAAATTATCCCTTACCTTATGTCAAATTTTTTTGTATGTTTCAAAAACACATGTATAGTGGGTTTAAAAATATTATTAACCTGTAACCTAAAAATAATAATATTTATGATATCATATATGATTCATATACTAATTTATATTACCCGTTCATTTGTGAATTCCTTGTTAATCAACATTATGGGTAATAATCATTTCATTTATCGTACGTATTTCGACTTGTTATTATTCATATGATTACTTAGATCATGAATAGGATAATTATATAATTTAAAAAATTATTTAAATATAATATATATTCAGTATATAAATATATATAATATATCAATAAATGGAATGTAATACACCAGTTATAGAGTCGACATGCCATGCGTATGCATGAACGATGTTCTTGTTTCCTTATTAAATCGAATAGAAGTATGTGAATGACATATATATATATATACATAAATCCTGTAGAAATATTATGTCATATATTTCATTATTATTTATTATATATACTTTATAATCATTCTGGAATGGTTAACATGGAGAATGAATCTCATCACGTCGTGGAGAAGGTAAGTTGTACATACACACAAGCGGCGATATCATTCCCATAGTTGTTGAACAATATTGAAGTGGAAGGTGTATACTGTCTAAGAATTTTAATCATGTTATAATAATAATATATAATTATTATTTCCACCATTATACCCATCCAAGTAATATGGTGGTAAAAAACAGATAACACCATGACCTGAAGATGATAATCAGTACGTACGCACACGCGATGATTTCATTTTTCATAGGATGAATAGAAGGTGAAATAGGGTTGTTTCTTATTTATAATAACATATAAGTATATTAGTGATATTTATGAGTTTATTTTATAATGGAACAACTAAATAATACAAATTATAAGAATAAATAAATTTGAATGAATCAGTAGAAGAGATTACCTCTTCCTCGATATCCCTCCTTTAAATTTCTTCTCCGGGCACTAGAGTTGATATTTTGAGATGTTTGAAACATCTATAATGTAACTAAGAAAGTTGAGAAGAGAAAAGTTTATGTTTTAACTGATATTGAAGGCTCAAAATAATGTTAATATGAGATGTAGGTGGTTCCCTTTTATTAGAAAAGAGAAGAACACTTTAAGAATGTTACAAAATATAAATTTATTATAAATTAAATTTAGATTTAATATAGTCCAAAACTTATTTAATTATAATATAAGATGATTTTGGTTCGAATAAACATCATCCACTATATTTTAGACAAGTTGTGAATATTTTTTTAACCATATCTTCTTTGTTTTACGCTTAATTTACCCTTTTAAATCTTATAGTGATATCATGTTATTTACACATTGTGGGTTAATTTAATTACCATATAATGTCAAAAGACCCAAATAAAATTAATATGTGAAATATTGGGACTTATATTAACCATTTTTATGAATATTTTTTTTATGAATTTAACAACCTTTAATTAATTATTTTATGTTTTAAGTTAAGAGTTGTGTCAATTTTGGACACTATTCATACTTGACTTTTTTAAAACTTCATAAAAACAATATTACATCAAATAAAAGGAATAAAATCAAATATAACATGTCAATAGAATCCAAAAAATTCATTTATTACATCAAAATAACCAAATTACATTTGTTTCAATATTTATTAATTGATTTATTTGAATCATTCATTAATGAGATAATCACTACATCATAATTGTTTCAGAAATATATATATTAATCTAGTGTCCAAAAAACTAGAAATAAAAATCCATGATGAAGGAAATAATTTTAACTTTATAGTTTCAATTTATAGATACAGTAATCTATTATATAACCCCATATTAAAATCAATATAGTAAAAGATATACGTCTAGGTTATAATTATCTTTACTTTAAATTTATTCTTATAAAGTATAATTTTTACATCCAATTGAATCCATGGGGACCCAAAATCAACCCAAGGATATACATTGTCATAAATATCTCATCCAATTGTTTAAGGGCATGTGTTATGATAGTTTAATAATATTATAATATTATTTTTTACCCATATTTACCAGATTTACCTTTTAACAATGGTAAATAAAATAATTGCTGAAGTTACTATTGATAATGTCCAAAAATAAAAAATACCTATTAAAAATATTTGAACCTTATGATTCCAAATATGGTATACATTTTTCCAAATTCAAAACACAGCAGTTGTAGTAATTAATTTAAAATTAATCTCATTGTTGAAAAAACGGTTTTTTGTTTAAAACATTGCAAAAGATTCAAATATTTTTACATATGAATTCAATGTAATATTAATGAAAATGAATATAATTGCTTTAAAATAAAATAACATATTATATTTATACTTTAAAACCATTGAGTAATATATTTTAACAATATAAATTATTTTAATGGAAAAAATTGTTTTCAATAAAAATTTAGTGTATGTTAACTATTCATCAAAATATAAAAGTTATCAAAAAATATAAAAAATTTATCTAAAGTAAAATTTTATTTACTTATTCAAAATATGATGTTTATCTTGTCAAATATAACTTATAAATGTGTCAAAATATATATTTAAATTGGGTGCACTATTAAAAGGAGGTAAAACTGTATTCTTTTGAAAAGTAATTATTTTATCCCAAAAATTGATTCTATTTTCATATCAAATGTAAGATGAATTCTAATGTTAAATAAATACAAAAATGTAGCTAGTAATATTCATAAAGGATATTTTACATAATATTTTAATAATATATCATTTTTTAGTGAAACTCGGTATTACATACCACATAGGCTATCGAGGAATATCGCTCTTGCGTGTAACACATTCCATTTCAGTGTTGTGTTTAGTAAAAGATTAATTTGGTGTTGAGTATAACATAATCCAAACATAGATCATTTATACATTGAAAAATATCTATACTCAGTGTTGTGTGAAATGAATTCTATCAAAAGAACTTGAAATTGTGTGCAACACAAGCCCAGAATAGTGTTGCATATACTGTAAACTAAAAAGGTGATTCATATAGGACAAGCTAAAAAATGTGTAATGTATAACCAAAGACATAAAATAATATATTTCATAAAATCTTTTAGTGTTACATTTTACCCCCTGTAAAATGAATTTCAACTATGAAATTCACCGGGGTTATAAATGGTTTTCTACTGGAATGTTTTTTCTTTGAAACCCACATTATAAAAAGAGTTACTAAGACATCATTTAAAAAAGGAATGATAGAAACATAAAATTTACCCAGAGTAACTCATCCCTGGGTTTCCACATAGAAGAACATATGTGGGAAGTGAAAACATAGATAAGGAAGAGAAATCTAACCATCATGTTATGATCGATAGTGATAGAGATTGAGGTTTAGGGAATGTTAATTATTTAGGAATGTGTAAAGATCTATTCATGCTGTATAACTTAAAAAAAACATTCTTCTCATACTTTTATTGGAAAAGTAAAAATTACTTTGTATGGTAATCAAAAGAAAGATTCCATCCATACCATGTAGTAAAAGTCAAAAAGGGGTTAAAATGACTTTCAAAATATAGGGAAGAATGATAAAAAATTTATGTAAACATTTTTAGGGAACATGTACATGGATGATAAATATAACCCAAGTAAATACTTACGTATAAGCAATCTCGATTAAAAATGAGATTGAAATTTTTTTCTTTATCTTAGGTCTGATTTCTTTTTTATGTGTCCAAAACACCTGTATAGTGGGTTTATACATATTATTAACTTGTAAAAGAACCATAATAATATTTATTATATCATATATGATTCACATATGACTTTATATTACCCGTTCACTTATTAATTCTATGTTAAAGCAACAATTTGGGTAATAATTGTTTCATTTTTTATATTTGTTTGGAATTTTTATTATCATATGAAAAATTAGATCGTGATTTACTTACATACAGAAAGAAAACCATGATTTATTTATAACATATTTTTAGTATATAAATATATATAATATATCAATAAATGGAATGTAATACACCATTCATGGAGAGAGTAGGTTGTGCGTACGCATGAATGCGGTTCTCGTTTCCTTATTAAATTAAATTGAAGTAATTAATTGAAATATATATATATACACCAAAATCCAGTAGCATTATTTGGTCATATATTTAATAATTATTTATTATATATACTTTATAATCTTTCTTGAATGGTTAACATGGAGAATAAATCCCATCATGTCGTGGAGTCAGTAAGTCATATGTACGTACGAGTGACTATATCATTCCCATAGTTATTGAACAATATTGAATTGGATGATGTATAATATATAATAATTTTCATCATGTTTAAAAAATCATATATAGTTATTATTTTCACTATTATACCCATCCAAGTATGTCGGTGGTGAAAAAAATATTACACCACAACGTGGAGACTATAATCCTTACGTACGCATGCGTGATGCTTTCATTTTTGTAGGATGGATAGAAATTGAAATACGGTTTTTTAATATTTATAATAACATATTAGAATATTAGT
This sequence comes from Viscum album, assembly GCA_963277665.1. NCBI lineage: Eukaryota > Viridiplantae > Streptophyta > Magnoliopsida > Santalales > Viscaceae > Viscum > Viscum album. Next base: position 1,507,037,583 of record OY728131.1, on the reverse strand, counting down.
GATATATATGTCATTAATATGTAAATAAACAACTAAATAAGAGGATTTATAAGAAGAAATAAATTTGAAAGAATCAGTAGAAGAGATTTCCCCTTCCTCAACGTGCCTCCTTTAAATTTGCTCTTAGGGTACTAGAGTTGTTTTTTTGATAAGAGAATAAAATATAAAATGTAACTAGGGAATTTTTAAAGAGAAATGGGAAGGGTTTTTCTGAGCTTGAAATCTCAATATAGAGTGAATAGGATAGGGAGGAGGTGCCCTTTTATAAGATTGGAGGGGGGCACTTTAGGAAAATTCCAAAATATTATTTTATTATAAATTCCATTTCAATCTAAAATGGTCCAAAACATATTTAATTATAATATAAGAAGATTTTATTTCTAATACCCATCATCGAACAATTTTTTAGAACTTTTGAATATTTTTTTTATCCTTATTTGTTTTGGGTTTTACCCTTTTTTCTTTTTAATTTATTGTGATATCATGTTATTTTCACATCGTGGGTCAATTTAATAACCATATAATGTCAAAAGACCCAAAAAAGTTTTTTATGAAATATTTGGAATTATATTAACCATTTTTCCTAATCATAGATATTTTGGAATTTAATATCATTTAATAAAATATTTTATGTTTTAAGTTATGAATTGTGTAAAGTTTTGACAGTATTCGAAGATAATTTTTTTAAAATTTCATAACAAATTTATTACTTCAAAACAAAGGAATTAACTCCAATATAATATGTAAATATCATCCATAAAATTCATGCATGGCATAAAAATAACCAAATTACATTTGTTTTAATATTTATAAATTCATTTATTAGAAACTTTCATTAATGAGGTAATAACTACATAATAATTGCATCAAAGATAAATATATTTATCTAATGTCTAAAAATAATAAATAAAATACCATGTTATATGAAATATTTATATCTTTATAATTACTATTCATATACATTGTGATATGTTATATAACGTCATATTAAAATCTATTTTATAAAAGATATATGTTTAGGTTACAATTATCATTACTTTAAATTAATTCTTAAAAAGTGTCATTTTCACACCCATGTGAATCCATGGGGACCCTAAATCGACCCAAGGATTCCCATGATTAGATATATATCATCAAATATTATTATATAATGTTTTTATGGTAGTTTAATATTGTTATAATATTATTTTTACCCTTATTTAATAGATTTACACATTAACCATGGTAAATAAAATAATTACTGAAGTTTCTATTCATAATGTCCAAAAATTAAAAATACATATTTAAACAATTTAGACCTTCTTATTAAAATTATGGAATCCATTTTTCTAAATAAAATCACATTAGTTGCAGAAATTAATTTAAAATTAATCCTATTGTCCAAAAAAACAGGTGTTCGTTTTAAACAATGCAAAAGATTGAAAAATTTTTACAAATGAATTCAATGAAAAATTAATGACAATGAAATTTGTTTAAATTATAAAAATATATTATATTTATACTTTAAAATTATTCAATAGAATATTTTAACCATATAAATTATTTCGATGGAAAAAGTTATTTTCAATTAAAATTTTGCGTATTTTCACTATTTATCAAAATATGAAAGTTATCAGAAAAATATAAAAAATTTATCCAAAGAAAATTTTTATATCCTAATTCCAAATAGGGAGTTTATATTGTCAAATTTAACTTATAAAATTGTCAAAAACTATATTTAAAATGGGTACGCCATCAAAAGGTGGTAAAACTGTAATTTTTTTGACCAATACTTATTTTATCCAAAAAACTAATTTTGATTTTATATCATGTGTAAGATGAATGATAATTTTATATAAAATTCAAATTGTGGTTAATAATATTCATAAAGGTGAGTTTATAAAACATTTTAATTATATATTATAGTTTAGTGAAGCTTGGTACTGCGTACCATGCAAGCTATCGAGGAAGGTTGTTTTTGTGTGTAACGTATGCAATGTCTGTGTTACGTGTAGTTAAAGCTTCCATTGGTGTTTAATATAACATAATCCAAACATAGTTAATTTAAACATTTAACCAAATCTATACTCAGTGTTGTGTGAAATGAATTCTATCAAAAGAAAATGAAATTGGGTAAAACATAATCCAAGAATAGTGTTTCATATACATCAAACTAATATGATGTTTCACATAGAACAAGATAAACATATTTTAGTGTAAAAGAAAAGAAATCAAATAATCTATATCATAAAATCTCATGGTGTTACAATTGTCCACATCTTTCTTTCAAAATTTTTGGCAGACGCCACATTAATTTTGCGAGTTAGAAAAAATATTTCCGTCATCATTTTATGTATCCAACTGAATGAAATATGTACACATTAATGATTTATGCCTGAAATAGGAATCATCCTGAAGGTTCTATCTTTAATGGTTACTTTTCTTAAGAATTTATGGATTTTAGCTCTATGAATTTGTCTGATCATACTACAAGAATAAACAGACCAATAAGAAATGGAGAAGAACTGTATGAGAAAATTGAATCAAGTCTTCCATCACATTATTCAAACATTAGGAATCCCTGAATCATATAAGTTGATGACATTAAGCCTTGAAGAGCATAAGATGGGACATCACATGGTTATTTTCAACTGTGATTTGTTTGATTATTTCATCAGGTAAGTAAATTTAATATATATATATATATATGTGTTAAACGATTTCTATTTTTATAAATAGGAAACATAAATAAACAATAAATATAAATAATTGTTCTTTACCTTTGATAATGAGGGAGACTTTTCATAGCAAGGAGTTTTATGCTTGGTTAAAATTGAAGGTAAAAATATTACTGTTTGAAATAATTAAATCAATATTTATCTAAATTTTATGTTCATTTATATTTTAGGTATTGAGTATTCCTACTGAATCTATTTCTGAGGAAATAATAGCTTTGGATTTTGGTCCTAATACCATGGTTCGTGACTGTAAATCAATTGTTAACGATGGGTACATATTTATTATCACAGAAAGAGAAAAAAATAAGTGAACACAACATGATGGTGTTATGGTTCCTACCACATCAGACTATTATGACAATGCCTCAGATAGTAGACCATGATTTTAAAATATAGGTTATTATGGAGTCATTGAAAAAATAATAATATTGGATTATTATTATTAGGGACAAGTCATGATCATGAAATTCCATTAGTTTTATTAAATGAGGATGCATGGAACATTTATTGATGATAGTAGATTCTGATAAATTTATATCACTTGTACTCTTTCTACCAATGAACCAAATGTATTGGCATCAACTACGAAACAAGTTTTTAATGTCAAAGACCATCTTCGACCAGAATTTGGTGTCATTATTTAAGTAATTATGAGACATATTTTTTTTGATAGTGATGATGGAATTGACACTATCCCAACTACCTTTAGAAACAATAAATTTATTAATTTTGATGACCCCAATAGCCCAATTTTCAATGCTTACTGTGAACCTAGATTTGTGGTGGAAAATATATAAAATCACCCATGTTCTCAGTTATTCTGGTTTAGCTTGACATTGTTTGTTAATGTTTGTACTATTTAAATTTATTTAATACTGATTTAAAATATGTTGTATCCGACTTGACTGTTATGTGAATTTTCTATGTTAATTGATTGCAATTTTATTTTAATTTCATTTTCTAATTTTGAATTGAACTGTATTCAATCCTACAAAACCAACATTTCAAACGCGGTGAACATTTCAATACTTTATTGACCATGTATAAAATTAGTATAACTCTAAGACCTCCCTTTAAAAATTCACCAGATAATGAACATGATAATTTTATTTTTCTTAAAAACATGTGAAAAAACATATATCATCTAGCTAGGCTAAAAAAATCCTACTATGTAATTAAATTTCATTATTTTTTCTTGTAAAATTTATTTAATTAATTATATATCTATTCAATCTCACCTAAAACAATGGATACTTAAATTATCCATAAATCCTCATATTCATTCTCATTACTATTTTTTCTCTTACACATTATTTATCCTTTTATAATAACATTCATATTTGTTTTCAAATGAATGGAATGCAACCAATTCAAGAGAGGTGACATAAAAAGATAATGGAAAACAATTGTCACATGGCTTTGATGGGAATTCCACCACTAGTTCCTGTAGTGAGTATTTTATTTCAAATATATATATATTTAAATAATTTATATTTTAATGTGATTAATTCTATTTTAAACTTTTTTGCAGGATCCACCTGTTAAGAAAATAATTATTTGATGAGCATCTTAGTAGTGGTCCCAGTTCTCAGGGTGTTCATAAGGGGGGGGGGGGTGAGAGTTAGGTGATCTGGTCAGCGTACCCAATTAGGCCATTCCCCTCCCACTGACATACCTTATATCCCACATTCTGATCCTAGTGTGTCATTAGGGACACACGACATATTTAGGGCTCTCATGTTTTCACCACCCTTTACATCTACATCTCCTCACCCATCTATACCATATCTGATAATGATTCCCACTCCCCATCTGACATTCATCCAGCCATCTGTGCCATAATATTTAACATATACATCCTTCCCTGTACACTTCTATATTCCATATTCTTCGACTACTGTTCTACTATAGTCTATCCTTATGGGGCATACATTGGGACCCACTCAACCCTCCCAGGGTGTTCCTTTAGTTTCTGTGAATCCAACGACACCCATTTATTAGGCTATATCAAGTATATTTATAGACCCCTAAGAAATTTGTATACCATTATTTATTTTCATTATAACATGTATTTATAAAATACTTGTTTTCTCTCATAACTAATACAGTTACCGATAGAAGGCGGGGTTGGGGTCATACATGCAAGCGTGTGGGGTGGAACCTCCACACATAGTTGATGGTGGAATACAATGAAGACTGTCAAATGATTGAAAAAACATGGAAACAATGTCAGAGTTTTTTGGAGATGCTTTCCAAATACTCCAACATCATTCATGTCTGCCCTCTCTCATGGAGACAATTTCCAAATGAAGTGAAGGATAATTCTTGGGCAGATATATGGGTAAAAATCTGTTCTATTTAATGAAATATATTATTTTTTTATTTATATGAATTAATATTTTGGTGTCAGCTTCGGTTTAGTATTCCCGATTGCGGGGGTTGGTGGCCAAAACATCTAAAGTATTTAGGTGAGATTTTGTGAGCCTATGAGCATGATTTTTAGATTGGCTTGTGTGTTATAGTATTTATAGAGTTATAAGCGGTCCCCATTATAGATGATTGTTCGATAGAATAGTATCGATAGTTGATTACTCTTTGGAAAACTATCCTACAAAAGGTATTAGTTAGATTTGAGATGTTAACTGAAAAATTTCATTTATTTCATTAATACTATCTTTTTTATTATTTAATTTTATTTAGAAATAATCCAGAATACATAAAAAACATTGACGCTAAAACATTCCTCCACACATTGGGATGTGCTATGATTCCAGATCATGTGATGAAGAATGTATAACAGTTGTTTATAATTTTTCTTTACAACTTTCTCTTTATATTGTTTCCTTTATAATTTATTGGATTTCTAAAGTTGTTATATGATTTTAGATATGAAATTAATTATTGGTAATCTATTTTTAATTATGGTTTCCTACATTTAATGTCATTGTAGAAGAAAAATTGAATATTGAAGTAAATGTACCATGAGAAAAACTATTTTTCTCGTGTTGAAGGAAGAAATATGGAATTGTGGTTAATGTACCATCTCAACTATAGAATGTATGATTTGTGTTGTTGATATTAAATATTAATTTCTATTTTTTAACTTAATAATCTATTTATATTTGTAATAGATTGCTTTAGGGGCCCTTGATACCTAGGAACATGGAAATCTTGGCCCAAATGATCACTTACATCCGGTATTGGGAGATGAGACCCCAGTCATAGTATGCTACCAACCTGGGAAATTTAAATTTTTGAAGAGGTATTGGCCCTCCTACGGTAAGATTTATAGTTCAAATGAGTTCCACTAGGTTATGAATCTGGTAGAACATGCAGAAATGGCTGAGAAAGGGCCATAGAGAAGAAAGAACAATTTATAAGGGAAAACATTGCATTTATGAAACAGATGGATGTTTTACATCTAAAAAATATACCAGAGGCCAACACAAATTGTGATGAATATGTGTTATCGATGTGTTCTATATATGGGGAACCAAGTGGCAGTTAAATTGGTGGTTGAGACTATGGTGAGGAGGATGACGATGTGGAGGAGGAGGAGGGCGAGGAGGAGGCCAAAGCAGAGGAGGGGGGTAGGTAGGAGACTGAGGAAAACGCCAAGGAGGATGCCGAGGCGGAGTACGAGGGTGAGGAGGTGGGAATTTAGGAGGGCGGGGATGATGATGGGGATGACAATGAGGATGTGAGCGAGGCTGATGACGACTGTGATGATAGTGATGGTGATGAGGGATAGATTGATCTGTTACATTTTTGACTGATATTACTGACATTTGATGTTTGATGATTTGTTGTACCTGCATATTTTTGTGATTAGTTAGGTCACATTATCTTTATTTATTTATATATAAATAATAAAATGTGACTTGATGATTTTCTGCGACTGATTTAACCATCCCCTGGACACCCCCATCACCAGGGACACCACCACCCCCTGGACACCCCCACCCCTGGACACCCCCTACCCCATTTCACATCCCCCAACCCCCTGGAAGTACCCACCCCCTGAACACCACCCCACCTCACCACCTAAACACCCCACCCTTGGAAACCCACCCAACTGCTTAGACAGCCCCCCAACCCCCTGGACAGCCCCACCCCTTGGACCCCACCCCACCCACTGGACACCCCCACCCCCATGGACAGTCCTCACCCCGGTAGATAGCCCCATCCCCCCCGGACACCCCCACCACCTTGACATCCATAACCCCTTGGACAACCCCCCCCAAAGACCCATACTCCATTGGAAAACCCTCAACCCTCTAGACAGCCCCACCCATGGACACCCCCACCACATGGGCACCCCACCCTCATGGAAAACCCCCATCGCCCAGGACAACCCCCACCCATAGACACCCCCAACCCCTGGACACCACATACGCCCTTGGACAACCCCATGGATAGCCCCCCAACCCCGCTGGATATCAATCCAGCACCTAGAAACCCCTACCGATTAGACACCACCACCTCCATGGACAACCCCACACCCCTAGACAACCCCCATCCCCCAAGACACCCCCACTCCTAGACACCCCTACCCCATTGGACAGCCCCAACTTCCTAGACAGCACCCACCCATAGGACACCACCGACTAGTTGGAAAACCTCACCCCCACCCCCTGGACACACCCACCCCAATGGACATCCCACCACCGCCCTGGACAACCCCCACCCCTGGACACCAACTACTCCCTTGGATAGCACCCCAACACCCTGCACATCCCCCCCGCCCCCTGGAAACCCCTTCCCCCTTGGACAGTCCCCCAAACCCTGGACATCCCTCATCCCATATACCCCAACCCCTAGACACCCCCCATGGACAACCCCTACCCCCATGGACACCCCCACCCCCTAGATACCCTCGACCCCCGTAGATATCCCCCGACCCCCAAGACAACCCCCACCCCCTGGATAACTCTGCACCACCGGGACTCCCCCACCCCCTGGACACCCCAACCTCCATTGACAACCCCCTCCCCCTGGACATCCCCACCCCCTAGAAAACTATTATCCCATGGGACAGAGCCCCATGCCCTAGGAACCCCCCCACCCCTAGACACCACCGCACCACCTGGACACCCCTACCCCCTTGTCACCCTACCCCCAAGGACAACCCCACACACCTAGAAAACCCCAACCCCCAGACATCCCCTACCACATTGGACATCGTCCCCAACCCACTAGACAACCCCCCCTGGACATCACCCTACCTCATGGACACCCCACCACCTAGGACACCCCTACCCCTTAGGCTGCCCCAACCCACCAGGACACCCCTACCACCCTGGAAACCTCCCCACCCCTAGACTCCCCACCCCCAAACACCCCCACCCCTAGATATCCCATGGGAGACCCCCATCCCCCCGGACACCCCCTTCCCTAGACACACCTACCCCCTTGGACAGCCACCAACCCCTTGGATAGCCCCCACACCATGGACACCCCCACCCCCTAGACACCCCAACCCCCATGGATATTCCCCACCCCCATAGAAATCCCCCACTCATGGAAAACCCCACTAGACACCCCCAACCGTGGGACACCCCCTACCAACTTGGATAACCCCCAACCCCCTGAACAACCCCCACCCCTGGACACCACCCCACCACTTGGTCACCCCCACCCCTAGACACCCCCACCCCCATGGAGAACCCCCACCCCTGAATATCCCCCTCGAACACTCCCCCCCCAGACATCCCCTACCCCTTAGGAAAACACCACCAACCCCTATAAATCCCCCCTAGACACCACCCCACCTTATGGACACCCCACACCCTGGACACCCCTATCCCTTTGGACAACACCACGACCCCCCAGTATAACCCGACTCCCTGGACATCCTCTTTGATCCACTGCTACATGAAAAAGGGGGAGTCTAAACCAAAAATGGATATTCTTCCCCCACTAAAAGAACTATTTATGTGCATAATGCATAGTGACTCTTAGAGTCTTGGGGAAATATTTTCATGTAATTGATGTATGTGTATGAATTCTGAATGAATTCATACACAATTATATTATTTAGAGTTCTGTATGAATTCATTATTTTCGTTTGGTTGGTACATGTGTATAGGTATAATTATGTATGTGTGGTTTGATGCGGGTGCACAAGGGGAGAGGTAGTCGTGTTGCTAGAAGTGAATTGTTGCAGGTGTATAGGGGGAGGTTGCAGGTGCCCCGGGGGGAGGGAGGCTTGCTACTGTAGGTGCATAAAGCCAATGCCAACAGTTGTAAACCATTGGCATATATTTTAAAAGAAAGAAAATACCAATGGTTTCATGTAAACTGTGGGTAAAATTATATACAAACTGTTTACAAAACAATGGTATATCTCATTTACATGACTTTTTACCCAATTTTTTGTGAGGAACCATTGGTAAAACTCTATACCAACTATTTATAAACTGTTGTTATAGACATGAATTTTGATATTTCCAATAGTTTAAAAGTATGGAAAAATTCAATTCCAACGATTCCATGAAACCAATTGTATATAATATATTTTGTGTCCATATCACAATGGTTCTCAAAGAAACATTAGTATATGTCTATACCCATGGTTTCATATCCAACAGTTTCGACAACCATTAGTATAGTTTATACCAACGGTTGTCTGTAAATTAACAATGGTTTAAAACAATTGGTAAACTCTATGTTTCTAGTAGTTATCCCCTAACTATTAGTAGAAACGATATTATGCCTACAAGTCTATAAGCATTATATCATTCTATTATTTAAGGTATTGTAATTTCAAAATTATATTATGGGTGATAATTTTATATTCATTGTGTTATCTATAATTAGTCACAATAGATAATAGGCTCAATTCTCAAAACCTGGGGATTTTAACAACTTTTTGTAACCTTGTTCTTGAAACACCCAAATATTTTGTCGAATGACAGTGTATTATTCTTCTTTAATTTCACTATATCTTATTATTATGTGATCAAGAACAACATGAGCATATTAATCAATAAAGACTCACAGATTTCAGTTTCCAAAAGTAAATGTGGGAAAATTATTATTTTACTTGGTTAACCACAAACTGATATTATAGGAAGCATACCCGATCTATCTGTCTATGTATTTGGACATAACATTATTCACTATAGGTGTCACAAAATTTATAATGGATAACTTTATAAAATTATTTTTCTATGAAAAACATTGAGATTAGAAATGAGAAAAATAACGGTTACACAAAGGTCACTTATAATATTACTCCACCAATGAAAAACACTTGATTCATTAAGTGTGTTATCATTAAGAATAATTTTCTCATTTAGTCCTTTCATGGAGGTATTTCTTCTCTCATTAACATCTCTTCCCCATTCTTTTCTATTTTATCTTCTAGACGTTTAATGAATTTTTAATTACTAGTCTTATTCAAAAAAATTCATAACATAAGACTATTTTTAAAAAGATTCAATTTTCTACTACTTTCCTTTCAAATTCGCTAAAAACTACCACATGTCACAATTTAATTATTTGAATTATGGAATATCGAAAAAATCATAATGGGGGTAGCATAATTAAATATGAGTCATATAAATTATTTCAATATGTATATTCCCTTTAAATAAATTTTTTATATTTTCTATGATTTTAGATATGGAAAAGCTGTTAAATCCGCACTGAATAATATTTCAATTTATTTTTTCACAGTCTTCATGAACATCCTCAAATATCAAGGTCTTCATCCTCTAAAAAAACTACATGTTTTTAATCCATGTTTGACCACAAATAATATTATTGATAACATTAATTTTAATCCCATGGCTGGTTGATTTATTCTACCATGTATCTATATGTCGAGGCATAAAACTACGGGTCATAGCTTGCTTGATCTTATCCTTCCCCTAGAAGTTAAGAAAATGCCTTGTTGTATCATCCAAAAATCCATTATATATACCCAAGAAGGATTTAATGACCCTTGTGTATTCTAACAGTGACCCCTACATTTGACCCTCTATCTCTGGGATGTCTCTTATGTTTCAACCCACATCAATAGAAACAATCACTATCTATTGGATTCTATAACATGTTACTTATATATATGATTTTATGTGAACTTACTTATACATCAGGATTCTCTCACACATTTCCAAATGGAACTTTTTTATCAATGATTAATTTTTTATTTTCATCTATATTTAAAACATTAAATTTATGAAATATTTCGGCAACCTTTAGAAATATATAGAAATTATATAAGCTATTCTAAATTTCATAACCTATTACAGAATTTTAAATTTCCTATTCATGGAGAGGACTATGACTTCATCCAATTATATAGATGATTCTAGAATTTAATCCCATATATAATGGAATTGTTCTTATAGACGTTTAATTTTTTAAGAGTTATTTTTTTCACTTTTATGCATGGGAACTATCGAACATTACATTATTTCGAAGTTTCAAAACTTTTTTACTACTTCTATGAACATATTTATCAATGATATAGAGTTCCAATAATTTATCTCATTTTTAGAGTCCTATTAAATATCTTATTTATAAATCATAAAACATATTGATTAATTCCTAATCATCTCATATTAATTCCATCCTTTAAAAAATATATATTCCTAACCTCAAAATCATCCTTAACCACATTTTCAAAAACAGTTTCATGATTTATAAACACCATCTATTTGAAATAAATCCCACTTACCACTAAACCCAATAATATAATCTATGGTTATATTATTTTATGCGTCACAAACCAACCCCCATTTTCTTCCCTTATGGAGTAGAAGTGATGACTAGAGTGTCCCCCAAAGTCATCCTCTAATAGTCCATGGGTTGGTGATGAGCACTGAGTGTATAAAACATACACCAATATGGGTAATTAGCCTCAAAATTCTTAAGAAATGTAATATAATCAACCAAACCTCCCCATTATAATAAATAAAACCATATAAATATGTGTAATGTCTTTAAATGAAAGAATAAAATGATAAATACCATGAGAAACACCCATGATAGAGACAATGATATAATTAACCCTTGCATAATGCCTATGGGCTAGCATTACTATAAAAACAGGCAAGGGAAGCGCGACCCCTTTATTAGCACTCAAAAAAAGAGCTGATAAAGGGGGCCTTTCTCAGCACTTCTTTTAGTAGCGATGATAAAGGGGGGCTTTATCAGCGCTAAAAAAATTTATATTTCAAAAAAAATAATGAAAAATAAATTATTGTTATATACGTATATTTATTCATATATAAATATAATATATTTATATTTTAAATATGTTTTATATACGTATAAATAGACTATTACATTTAATATAAACGAAATTTAGTGTAAATGCATTTAAAATATTTTAGAAAAACATTATTAATTAATAATTTTCTAATTATTATCGATTAAAAATCATTTAATAACAATTTAAGGACACAAAAAATCAAAACAATTAATAAAAGATCTAAAATAGGTTGAAAATGTAACTCAAACTTCCAACAGCCATTACTTTTGATCCGGGTGTCCGTTTGAGCTGTACAGTATATCAAATCGAAGCCTGTGATGAGCTCTACACGGTTGTGGCCTAGGAAAAGCCTTTGTCACATTTTTTGAGGCCCAAAAGGCCCAAAAGGCCTCCAAAACTGAGTTTTTAGTCGGGATACCCTAATTTGTTAACATTCAAACAAGTATAACTTCTAATACAGATGCCTATTATCCTTGTACCACATATCATATCAAATATTGTTTCATTTTATTCAATTTTACTATTTTTGGAGTTGAAACATGCTTCTATATTATATGTTATGATCGTTTTAACATTCTATGGCTTCCAAATACTCATATATATGTATTTATTCATAAATATATATGTGTCTATGTGTATTTCTGTGTGTGTGTATGTGTTATATATATATGTATTTATTTATTTATTTATAAACACACATAAAAAACTTATTTTTTCATAAATGTATTTAAAACCAATCTTATATGTTTATATTAATATTAAAATAAATATACGAATAAAAATCATAACTAAATATATATAAATATATAAATATATAATAATATACGAATGAATATATCTATATATACTAATATACGAATAAATATATTTATTAATATGAATCTATATCAATACACGAATAAATATAACTTTATATATATATATATAAAGAGATATTTCATTAAATAGAGAAAAAAACAAAATATCTTAGTGGTAAAGGTGCAATCACAAAAGGGAGAGGTTACGGGTTTGAGTTCAGGTGGAGGAAAAGGTGGTGTATGCGTGAGAGGATGCGCGAAAAGGGAAGCGTGCGAGAGACATCATAGTGCGGATAAAGGGGTTTTCAAGTGCTGATAAAAGTTCTCCCCACACATTATTAAAGTTTTTTTAATTTTTTTGAATTTTATCACCGCTAAAAAAAAGCGCTGATAAAGGGGTCTATTATCAGTGCTTTTTTAGCGCTAATAAAAGTGGCCTTTATCATCGCTTTTCGGAGCACTGATAAAAGGGACCCCCTATATTAGTGCTGAACTTTACAGCACTTTTTAGCATTGTTAAAGCCCATTTTGAGCACTGATATAGGCCGTTTTTGTAGTAGTGTAGTTAGGCACTACTCTATCACCAACTACAACATGCAGACCTGTAAAACAAATTAAAACACACACACACACACACACACACACACACATATAAGGATAAGATACCGATTATCCTTAGTATGATCATCCCCAATCCACTTGTTAATATATGGAATGATCATACTAAAACCCTAATGATTAAATAGTGAAATAAACAGATTTACTAAATTTTGTAAAATATTATCATATCCTTGACAATGATCACTCATAAAATGATGAAAAGAAGTATTTTACATAAAATCAAGGGACTATATAAAAATAAGGTACCCCGTTATCTTTTTCCCACTAAACTAGTCACCATAAACCCCAACATCTCACATCCTTATGTTCAAATCCACTTCATCTATAATAATGCCCAATTGTGAAAACACATAATTTCCATAACCACAAAATCATATCCATATCACCATCACATCACCACAGTCACATTATAATATGAAGATCCATCATGGGAATTTTAAATAAACATTATACCTTAGGCCATTACAACCCTTACATAAGTATACATGTTATAAGCGTAATCCATTATAGCCTAGAATATGTGTCCACAATAACAAAAATCCTTCACAACCAACATATACATTATGTTCATAAAAATAAGATTTTACAGCATATATGAATATATATCCTATAGCATAAAGAAAAAAATCATATATAACGATATATATAATATATTTAGATGAGATAATGGTGAATGAAGAGAAGTAAACCATCTACATCCTCAAAAACATAGATATTGGGAGAATACCCAAAACCTAAGGAATGTTATGATTTCTAGTTAGGTTATATAAAACATGTAGTGTAACATAATAAATAATAAAAACATACTGAATATTATATCACCTCACCATTTTAATGGAAACTATCATTTATATGAATCTATTTATAAATAATGTCCCACATGGTAACCAATTTATCATGACTAAAAATTGAAATCATATACTTTTCTAAGAACACAAGATTTAATGGTCAATACAAACACTAATAAATTATTATTTATTATATATGAATCATTTAATAATATACTATCATGAATTCTAGATTTATATTCACATTAACCATTTAATGTTACATTTCTTTTATTCAACATTATAAATCTAGTTTTCAAGTAAACATACTTTAAATAATTTACACAACTATATCTAACACATATTAACATAGATTATTCCAATAAATTCATTATTATATCTTCAAGAACCACCACCCTCTTATTTAATTCAACATTTATTTCCATACATCACCTAGAGCACTGAGACACAAATATAACTACTTCAAGTAATGATAATCCTAAAATATACTAATCAATAAAAAACAATAAATAAGAATATATTAACCAAGAAGGCCTCCCAAAATGGGATATTAATTATGATATTATTACCAATATTTTTGACACCATCCACACTATCACAACATCAACCATATCAAGAATCCACCAAAACAATATAAACAATGGTGAACCCTTTCTATATGAACCAATACTGCCAAGTTTCTATTTAAATAAAAATAATGGAAATATATTATAATACATATAAATATTGTAAAATAATATTTCTTGTGTTAAAAATGATAATTAAAAATCAATAATTTTTCAATAAATGTGTGATTGCTTATAGTTAATGATACGAATCTACTTTCTTGAAAAGAAAAAAGATGATGTTGAAGAAAATAATAAAACCTATTAAAGAAAATATTAAATGAAAGATGATGAAAAATTACCTATAACCATTGAAGTGTTCCCATGTTGACCCAATATATGAAAAATGAGGGACCAATTCACTCAATAATATTTCACCAACATGAGTCCCTAGTGAAAGATAAAACCTTCACATTGGGACCCATATTTGCATATAAAAATCCCCCTATGGCGCCTCATTTTCACCATTTGGAATAAAGAGATATGTAATTATCCTCTAATCCCCATAGATATTCTCATAAATCCTAAAATATATATGTAGTTTATTTTACCTAAAAAATTAATGGAATGAACAAAAAGAGATGATTTTTGATTTCCTTGATGTTATAAAACACCATGGACATTTTTTAGGAAATACTAACTTCAATGTATATAAAACTAGGGTGAAGTAACCTTTCCCAACTATACAATATCACCCTTATTCCACTGGAATCCATAGTGGCCCCCTATAAATAGGAAAATACTATACTTGAGTCTTGTTAGAAGGAGCGTCACTTCTCCCTTGCAACGACCCAAAGTTTCATTAATGGAAAATCCATCAAGATCTTATTAAATGTCTCTTTATATAAAATGTTTTTATAAAATTACAACTTCATTGGTTTTATGATAAGAATTGTGACCATTACTTTTATATCCATTGAATAGTGATCACATGATTAGTATAAATATAGGGCTTTAACAAATCCAATTTTACATAGACAAAGGAAGCGATGGCCTCATCCAGTAGGATTTCCCCATACGAAGCCCATTTATCAGAGCTTGGAAAAGAGGTGGCATCCTTGGGCTTTGCTCTTGACCAAGCACAAGCTGAGCTTCACCATGTCAAGCTCAAACGAGACCGTCTACGGGAGAAGTGGAAGTTGAAAGAAATTACCACTCGAGCGATGTTATCCGAGCCACCCCAAGAGTCTATCACCATCGCACACCTTACCCTTAGGTCTTATACGACTGTTTTAAGGGGTTATGTAACTAATTTATAGTACTATGTTCATGTACATTATTTTTGTATATAAAAACGAATATAATTTCTTGTCATTATTGATACATTGTAAATAGTTTTTAAAGCACAAATGGTGTTTTTATTTATTATTTAATTAAGAAATATATTTTATTAAATTAAGGGATTTTTGAAATAAATAATATTTTAATAAAATATTATTATTATGATTATTAGATTCATTTTATTATATATAAATGATCATGTAATTGTATGATCGCAATTATAATTTTTAATCAGGTTTGAAAGCCATTTGTGTCAAAACTCATGAATTTTTTATAAATGTTGGTTTTTATTTTAAAAGTGAAAATTAACATATTTAGAAAATTATTTAGATAAAATAAATGTTATTTTTTTAATCAGGATGTCGAAATTATTCAACGGTGAATTTTTCATAATTTTCTGAGACAATCAAATTTTTGAGTAAAAATTAAATACCGTTTAAATATATATTGTGTTTTATGACATCATAATGACCCAATAGTGATGTAATAAAATACTATAATATTTATTTTCGGCCAATATATGTTTTACCATTAAAATAATGTGATTTTTTGTTTGTTTGGCTTACTATTCAAAGCAATAATGGACCCCTCAAGACTTATTAAACACCTTGTCTTTTTGAATTAATTTCCATGGGAGTGTGACTCACCTCCACATAATCAACCCTATTATTTTATGGAGTTAGGACATTGGCCTTATAAAATATTGTTTTCCTCTTCCCTTTTTCAAAAACCATGGGAAAAACCATCGGATGGTTTGTGGTTTGGATTAATTTAATGTAAGGGGACCCAAACCTAAATAATAAAGAATTTCCTCACCTTTCCTATATAAACTCACCCAAGATCCCACTTAATTCTCACTAAAAGCCTTTGGAGTTCGTCCAACCTGTGACCTACTCTCTCTAGAATCCTCCCAAGGTGCCCCAACCTCCCAATAATCCTCTCACAAGCCTCTCTCTAGCCATTGGAAGCACACTTCCATGTAAGAGTTTTTTCTTCCTTTCTCATTTTGGTCCAATTTTCTTTAAGTTGTTTTGCCCTTTTACTTTCAATTATAAATGTTGGGGTATGGTTTTGAACCTCCTTCATACATTCCTATTTATGTTTTAATGGTGGGATACCCCTTTCTCTCTCATTAAATGCCTCCCATGTACACCCGTTACTATGGTGAAAATTCTGAAAGGAACTTCTCCCTCCTCATTTACATTCAAGAAATAATTTTGTATCATGAACCTAAATTACATTACAATTGTTGGGACATGTATATATATGACCTAATTACTGTCCATTACATGTAAATATGATGAGGAACCCCCTTTCTCTATCATGAACCTTTTTAATGAATTCTTATCTCACGCCGTTACGCTGCCGAAATTGCCACGATTTTCTAAGACAATGCCATTATGCAGTGAATACCATGCCCATTTCTCCATCAAGGGTATTCATCATTATTCACATTTACTTATTGATTATAAATTTTCATGTATGTCTTCAACATTCCTTTATTGTGGAATAAATTATTATGTTTTATGAATCTATGTTTTATGATCCATGTGGCACACTTATGCATGAAATGAAATGTTTAAGAAGGGTGCGCCCTTATAGCGCTCCAATGCATTAGCTAAAGTATAGTATCATGATACGTCATGTGGAATGAGTGTTGACTCATTATAATTCAAGTTCAACGAGGGTTTACTCGTGCTTTATGTGCAATGAGGATTTACTCATTCTCCATGTGAAATGAGCCTTGGCTCATAGTAATACCATGTTAAGTGTTGTTGCCACATTTCCATGTTATGATTATCATGCTTTATCATGCCTTTATGTTCATGTTTCTATTGTGATCTCTTGATATGCCTAATTTCTAACATGTATTATACTCCTCATGTTATTCCATGTGTATTCCCTTACTGGGATTTATAGCTCACCCTTTTCTTATGCATGTCCTCAGGTTATCCCATGCAATGCTAAATACGAGGGAATGTAGTAGTCATGTAAAGGATGTTTTCAATAAAGATGTTGAATTTCATGTTTCAATTTTTTATGTAATGATCCTAATCCCCAAAGACACTAAACCTCTCGATATTCTTTGTTGTATCAAGTGAATTTTTATGTAATAAATCATGTTTAAGTTTGTAATAAAAGAAGGGTTTTCATAGTTGGTTTCAAGGGATAGGTTTGGTTATTTTTGGGATTAGGATCAGAAAATCCTAGTAAAGCCTTAGATACAAGACTAAGTATAATAAAAACGTCCCTATGTTTTGGTGAGTATTGATTAAGTGGGTTGTCAAGCAAATACGTCCCTGTCTGGATACGAGCAGGTAGAGGCGGCTCTATCACAGATGTATCCTAGGGGTAAAACCCGAAAACACTACATTAAGCTAGACTCGAACGGGAACTCGTGCACGACAACAGGACTTTCTGAACTCTTGGTTACAACACTCCCGGGGGATATTATTTGGTAAATTCACAAGATTTGTATGAACCCTTTTTAAGGGAATTTAAAAAATTCCCTCTAAGAATATATGTTAGAAAGTAGATCATGAAAAGCCTAGATTGAAGCCTATAGACTCTTGAGTTAAGGAAATGAATGTTTATTTATAAGTCATAAAATTTTGTCTTTGGATTACCCTTTATGTGTTACCCCTAACATTCCTTTTATTCCAACCAATGGCCGGTAATAGGAGGACTCGTGCTAACAACCGATGTGAAGATCAGTGTGATGACTGTACTAATGTGATGCCCAATCCAATGGGAGCGGGAATCACGAAATTTGTCATGCTTCTCTCTCAGATAACTCAAGCATTGAATAGAAACATGGGTCAAGAGGAATTTCCAAACCCCCCTAAGAAATAATGAGTCACTATCGAGAGCTTCATGCGACAAAGGCCTCCTACTTTTAGTGGATCGTCCGATCCCACGATCAGTAAACAATGGATCAACCCTATTGAAAAGATCTTCTCCATTCTTCAATGTTCTGAACAAGAGAAGGTTCTCCTGGAAGCTTATTGTATGGAGGGTGAAGCTGATCAATGGTGGACGTTGATAAAAAATACGAAGCCTGATGAGGAGATTGAGGCGTTGGAATGGAAGGATTTTCGGAAGATGTTTTTCGATAAATATTTTCTACGCACCCTCCGGATTAAGATGGAATGGGACTTCCTTTCCCTCAAGAAAAAAGATAAAGAATCTATTGGAGCGTATGAGGCAAACCTCACAAGGATTCCATGATATGCTTCTGGCTTTGTCGTTACCCCCGAATGCAAGGTTGACAGCTTCTTTGGTGGTCTGAAGCATAGCCTGTGGAAAAAATTTGTGATCTGTGACTTTGACAGCTATGAGGAAATTTTCCGAAGTGCCCTCAAGGTCGAAATGGAGATCAGAGAATCATAGGGGTATCATGGGGATAAGAAGCATAAGTTGGACTTCAATGTTGGTGGTCCGATGGATAAATCCAACGATGATAAGAAGATCCAGCACCCCACTTGCCAAAAGTGCGGAAAGAAGAACCCTAGAAATTGCCTTAAAGGGACAATGAAATGCTTCAGGTGTGGATGAGAAGGTCACTTAACTGTTAACTGTCGACAGGAAAGACCCGCGGCAGCGACAGAGGAGAGGAACACTCTGTTCGAACCTCAACATGTTGTTCAATGCTAAAAATGCAAAGAACCGGGTCATTTTGAAAATCAGTGCCCTAATCCAAGGGTTTTCGGAGACAACCAATAACCTCCAAGGCAGCAAAGAAGAGATTTTTCAATCACTTCTGCCGAAGTGAACCCCGAAAATGAAGTGGTGATAGGTATGCTAGTTATTCATTGAATAATAGAAAATATAATTCTTGATTCAGTTTCTACACATTCTTTTATATCTCGAATGTTTAGTAGAACAGTCCTAGCACCACCACAAATCATCGATTTGAAGATGTCGGTGAGTACGGAAAATGGGGCAATCATTGCATCCCATGAATATAAGTCCTCCCCTGTTGTAATCTATGGATTGAATTTCCCAGTGAACCTCTTTATACTCCCTCTAGTGGAATTTGATTCAATTCTTGGCATGGATGGTCTTTCCTTATATAGAGTCAACATTAATTGTCGGGAGAGGGAAATCACACTCCATATGGAGAATCGACCCCCGATTCTTTACAAGTGTAAGGAGGAAGATGAATCTCCTTTATCTCCATCATCTCAAGCGTGGATATTACTACCTTATGAGCATGTGTATTTGGCTCAGATGATTGAGTCCAAGGAATAATCCATCCTTGAAGAAATGCCTATTGTGAGGGAATTCGCTGAAGTGTTTCCCGAGGAACTGCATGGTCTTCCTCCTAGAAGGGATGTGGAATTCTCAATTGAACTTATACTCGAGGCTTTACCAATATCCAAGAATCCATATAGAATTCTGTTGTAGAGCTTGAAGAGATGAAGAAACAACTATAGGAGAATCTGGATAAAGGGTTTATTCGCCCAAGTGCATCACCATGGGGGTGCACTAGTCCTCTTCATCAAGAAGAAGGATGGGTCAATGCGGATTTGCATCGATTATCGTGAACTTAGCAAAATCACGATAAAGAACACGTATCCTCTCCCAAGAATTGATGACTTGTTCGATCAGCTTCGTGGAGCACAATTCTTCTCCAAGGTAGATTTGCGGTCGATATATTATCAAGTAGGGGTGGAGGAGGAAGATGTCCCCAAGACTGCTTTTCGTACAAGATACAGGCACTATGAATTCATAGTAAAGACTTTCAGACTCACCAATGCTCCATAAATCTTCATGGACTTGATAAATACTGTCTTTAGAGAATACCTAGGCAAATTTTTGGTAGTCTTTATAGATGATATTCTAATATACTCCAAAACCAAGGGGGATCATGAGGAGAATTTAAGAACTGTACTAGAGACTTTGCGCAAGGAGAAGCTCTATGCAAAGTACAACAAGTGTGAGTTCTGTTTGAAGGATGTCTCATTCTTAGGCCATATCATCACAAGCAATGGGATATCTGTGGATCTCTCCAAAACAGATGTAATTGAGGGATGGCCGAGGCCGACATCGGTAATAGATATCCGTAGCTTCTTGGGGTTAGCTGGATATTATCGACGATTTGTGAGAAATTTATCACGATTTTACAACCCTCTTAACAAGCTAACTCGAAAGGGAGTAAAGTTTCCTTGGAGTGATGAATGTGAATAAAGCTTCAAGGAGTTTAAAAGGAGGCTTATCACTGCGCCCATGCTCACTTTACACACAAGTGGGGAGCTTTTTGTGGTATTTAGTGATGCTTCGAAGAAGGTCTTCGGATGTGTGCTGATGCAGAATGATAAAGTGATATCCTATGCATCATGGTAGTTGAAAATCCATGAGCGAAACTATCCAACGCATGATCTGGAGTTGGCGGCGGTGATCTTTTCGTTGAAAATCTTGCGACATTATCTCTATGAAGAGAAATGTGAGATATATACTGACCACAAGAGTATTAAATATATATTCACACAGAAAGAGCTTAATATGCTCTAGAGAAGATGGATAGAGCTCATAAAGGATTATGAATGTTCAATCCATTACCACCCTGGGAAAGCGAACAAGGTGGTAGCTTCCCTAATTAGAAAGGATCCAGCGATTCTATCAATGATGAGAATTGAGAAGGATCCAATCTTCATAGACTTGATGAAAATGGAAATGGGAATCATAGAGAAGGGAACATCATCAATCCTTTCACAAATGATTGCTTAAAAATCTCTTTTGGAAAGGTTAAAGGATGCTCAAAATGATGATGTGGGAATTCAAGAAAAAGTGGGAGCTATAGAAAAAGGGAAATCCTCGGAGTTTAATGTTAATGAAGAAGGAATTGTGCGGTTTGGGAAAATACTATGTGTTCCATCAAGTCTGGAGCTGAAGAAGGATCTTTTGAATGATGCAGATAGTTCAAATTTCCTTATTCACCCAGGGAGCACAAACATGTATCAAGATCTCCAACAAAACATTTGGTTGGATAATATGAATAAGGAGATTGTTTAATATACATCAATGTACCTGGTGTTTCAGGAAGTGAAGGTAGAGAGGAAAAAGTCTAAGGGGACGATGCAACCATTGCCCATACCAGAATGAAAATGGGAAAACATCACCATGGACTTAGTCACAGGACTTATGAGGACATCCAAAGGCCACAATGCAATATGGGTTGTTGTGGATCGTCTTACAAAGACTGAACACTTCATTGATATTTTGGAGGATTTTTCATTGGATCAACTAGCACATATATATATCAGGGAAGTGGTAAGGTTTCATGGAGTACAACTATCTATTATGTATGACCGAGATCCAAGATTCACCTCTACATTTTCGGAAGAGTATTCAACATGCTCTGAATACTGAACTGAACTTTAGTACGGCCTATCATCCTCAAACTGATGGCCAATCCAAGCGGACTATCCAAACACTTGAGGATATGTTGAGAGGCTGCTCAATAGAATTTAAAGGAAGATGGGATCAACATCTTCCTCTGGTTGAGTTCTCTTATAATAACAGTTTCCACTCAAGCATCCAAATGGCTCCATATGAAGCCCTGTATGGGAAAAGGTGCAGAACACCGGCTTGTTGGGATGAGGTCATTGAACATAAGCTGCTTGGACCAGAAATGGTCGAGGAAATGGTGGAGAAGGTGAAAACCATTTAGCAGCATATCAAGGCAGCCCAGAGTCGGCATAAGAGTTATGCAGATAATCATTTATGAGACCTTGAGTTTAAAGTTTTAGACATGGTTTTTCTATTCCTATCTCCATGGAAGAAGGTCATGAGGTTTGGAAAGAAAGGGAAGTTGAGTCCAAGGTACATCGGCACCTTCGAGATTCTTGATCATGTCGGGGTTGTGGCCTATCGACTAGCACTTCCGCCTACTATGGCCAAAGTACATGATGTCTTTCATGTATCGCTCTTAAGGAAGTACATACCGGACCCTTCACACGTACTCTCTTCTGAGGTGGTACAATTGGAAGATAATCTTTCTTATGAGGAGCAACCAGTGAAGATCTTAGATCATGGAGAAAATGTTCTATGAAATAAGACAATGCCCCTCGTCATGGTGTTGTGGAGAAACCACAAGTTTGAAGAAGAAAATTGGGAATTAGAGGAAGTGATGACGCTGAGTTACCCACATCTATTTTAGTATGGGATAAGGAAAATTTCTAGGGCGAAATTTCTTAAGGGGAAAATATTGTAACCACCCAATGTTTCATTAATGGAAAATCCCTCTTGATCTTATTAAATGTCTCTTTATATATAAGGTTTTTATAAAATGTCAACTTAATTGGTTTTATGATAATAATTGTGACCGTTAATTTTATATCCGTTGAACAGTGATCACATGATTAGTATAAATATAGGGCTTTAACCAATCCAATTTTACTTATACAAAGGAAGCGATGGCCTCAATCCAGTAGAATTACCCCATACGAAGCCCATTTATCGGAGCTCGGAAAAGAGGTGGTGTCCTTGGACATTTCTCTTGACCAAGCCCAAGCTGAGCTTCACCATGTCAAGCTCGAACGGGACCGTCTATAGGAGAAGTGGAAGTTGATAGAAATTACCACTCGAGTGATGTTATCTGAGCCACCCCAAGAGTCTGTCACCATCGCACACCTTACCCTTAGGTCTTATGCGGCTATTTTAAGGGGTTATGTAACTAATTGATAGTACTATGTTCATGTAAATTATTTTTGTATATAATAATGAATATTATTTCTTTTCATTATTGATACATTATAAATAGTTTTTAAAGTACAAATGGTGTTTTTAGTTATTATTTACATAAGAAATCTATTTTATTAAATTTAGGAATTTTTGAATTAAATAATATTTTAATAAAATATTATTATTATTATTATTTGATTAATTTTATTATATATAAATGATCATGTAATTGTATGAATGAAATTATAATTTTTATTAAGGTTTGAAAGCCATTTTTGTCAAAACCTTGGAATTTTTGATAAATGTCGGTTTTTATTTTAAAAGTGAAAATTAACATTTTTAGAAAATTATTTAGAAAAAATAAATGTTATTTTTGGAATTAGTATGTCAAAATTATCTAACTATGAATTTTTCATAATTTTCTGAGACAGTCAAATTTTTGAGTAAAAATTAAATATCGTTTAAATATATAATGTGTTTTATGACATCATAATGACCCAATAGTGATTTAATAAAATACTATAATCTTCATTTTCGGCAAATATATGTTTTAACATTAAAAGAATGTGATTTTGGGTTTGTTTGGATTAATTTTCAAAGCATGAATGAACCCCTCAAAACTTATTAAACACCTTGTCTTTTTAAATTAATTTCCATGGGAGTGTGACTCACCTCCACATAACCAACCCTATTATTATAAGAAGTTCAGAATTTGGCATTATAAAATATTTTTTACCTCTTCCCTTTTCCAAAAACCATGGAAAAAAACTATGGGATGGTTTGTGGTTTGGATTAATTTAATGTAAGGGGACCCAAACCAAAATAATAAAGAATTCCCTCACCTTTCCTATATAAACTCACCCAAGCTCCCACTTCCTCCTCACTCAAAGCCTTTGGAGTTCTTCCAACCTCTGTCATAATCTCTCTAGAATCCTCCCAAGGTGCCCCAAGATCCCATGAATCCTCTCACAAGCCTCTCTCTAGCCTTTGGAAGCACTCTTCCAAGTAAGGGTTTTTTTCCTTTCTCATTTTGGTCCAACTTTCTTTAAGTTCTGTTGCCCTTTTAATTTAAATTATGAATGTTGGGGTATGGTATCACACCTCAATAATACTTCCCTCTTTATGTTTGAATGATGGGAGACCCCTTTCTCTCTCATTAAATTCCTCCCATGTACACCCGTTACTATGCCGAAATTCTGAAAGGAACTTCTCCCTTCTCATTTACATTCAAGAAATACTATTGTATCTTGAACCTAAATTCAATTAAAATTGTTGGAAAATGTATCTATATAAACTAATTATAGTCCATTAAATGTAAATATGATGAGGAACCCCCTTTCTCTCTCATAAACCTTTTTTATGAATTCTTATGTCACACCTTTACGTTGCCGAAATTGCCCTGATTTTCTAAGCCAATGCCATTATACAGTGAATACCATGCCCATTTCTCCATCAAGGGTATTACCCTTTATGCACATATAATTATTGATTATAAATTTTCATGTATGAATCCCACATTCCTTTATCATTTAATATATGATTATGTTTTATGAATCAATGTTTTATGATCCATGTGGCACAGTTATGCATGAAATGAAATGTTTAAGAAGGGTGCGCCCTTATAGCGCCCCAATGCATTGGGTAAAGTATAGTATAATGATACGTCATGTGAAATGGGTGTTGAATCAGGATAATTCAAGTGCAACGAGGGTTTACTCATGCTTTAAGTGAAATGAGGATTTACTCATGCTCCATGTGCAATGAGCCTTGGCTCATGCTAATTCCATGTGAAGTGTTGTTGCCACATTTCCATGTTATGATTATCATTCTTTGTCATGACATTATGTTCATGTTTCTCTTCTTATCTATTGATATGTCTAATGTCTAACATGTATTGTACTCCTCATGTTATTCCATGTTTATTCCCTTACTGGGCTTTATAGCTCACCCTTTTCTTATGCATGTCCTAGGGTTATCCCATGCAATGCTAAGTACGAGGGAATGTAGTGGTCATGTAAAGGAAGTTTTCAATAAAGATTTTGTATTTCATGTTTCATGTTTTTATGCAATGATCATAAGCCCCAAAGACACTAAAACTATCAATATTCTTTATTGTATCAAGTGAAGTTTTATGTAATAAATCATGATTAAGCTTGTAATAAAAGCAGGGTTGTCATATCCCTAGTATCACTTAGTGTATCGTTCACCATTGTAACCTAGCATCACATGGGTGAATCCTTCATCACTCCTCACTAGTGACACCTTGGTGAAACCATAATCATGTTTCCCTATCATTACTAGGGAAAATCATTAATCACTTCAATGGAATGTCATATTGGTGAATCCATCATCACTTTTCACAGGAATCACTTGTGTGAAGATCACATCAATTTTCCTTAGTTAAAATTGGGAGAATATTATCCAATCATCCTAGTGTTACTTGGGAGAGGTCTTCTTTTAGTCCTTTTAAAATTTAAATCTTCCATTTTCAGCTCCCATTATATAGAATTATGAACACCCTTTCTCTTCAATTATTGGTTATTCCATTATCCAAATTTCTAATAAAGACCTCCAAGGGTAAAGGCATCCTCTAAAGTCAATGAATTTATAAGATATGGGTATGCACAATAGTGTTACCTGCTTTTGATTCTCCATTTAATTGAGAGATATTTTATATAATTTTTCTCCCTTAATGGAAAGGTTCCTTAAGAGGTTTGTAATCTTGAATTATATTTATAATGGGATTATTAATCATAATGACATTGGTTATAATTACTCTAGAAAAAAAAAGAAATGATTTTTGGGTATAGATCTTAGATTGACCGGCTTGAGTGCATTATGGAATCGTAATTCCACAAAGCTAGTCATAATTAGCATAATCATTAACTCTACCCTTTTGGTCCCTTATTTTAGAGTATTCCTCTTTTGTGCTTCCTGAAGTTTGTATCATTTTTTCATTTTGTATTCCAATTAATATGTTACAATAGATGTGTATTCCCTTACATTGGAACTATTTTTGGTGACCATACAATATCCTTCTCTCCTCATCTCTTAACTCTATGAAAGGTTATTCCTTCTAGATTAAGACCCTAGTATTTATTAAATGAGGCTACCTCCATATCCTTCATGGGATAAGAAACCTACATGAAGATAAGATGATGGAATCAGTCATAGAGTAAACCCATATACCTTTTAAAATATTCCTCATACGTCCTATATTCCATATCCCCTCTCTCACCAATAAATAAATTAGGGGTAGATTCAATTGAATGATTTTATATTTTTGGTGTAATTACAAAAAATAGGATTATTTCATACCTCAAATCTTCAACCATCACCTGTTTCTCAGACCAAGCACAACTCACATGGGCTTATAGATAACTGATGATTATGCCATGAACACATTGATTATTATCCCATTTTGGGAATACTTATATGGTGTAAGACCCAATCATATTCTATCCATCTCAATGGTCCATATTCCCTATAGAAAATTCATCAATAGGGTTATATTTTTCATGAAGAATCTCAGGGCTACCTTTGATGTGTAAGCCCCAATTTATCCTCATTTTTAGAAATTTTATGACACATATGTCCTTAATATCAGAACTATGTGGAACCTGATTCATTTTTGAATTGGATACGTGGGAAAAATCTCTAAGTCTCAACCCCCATTTCCCAAATTTTAATTTCACCATACACTTCCATGAATCAGGAATTAAACTCCATACCCAATGTCTCACTCACATGTCATTAAACTATATAGACAAATCCTTACCACATATAATTATAGTTAATGGTATTATGCTTTTACAAGATCCTAAATTGTATCACTCTAACTACTTGGGCCTTTATTTCTATCTCGATGGGATTCATATGACGCCTCTCTATTTTTTAAACATAATATCATCAATCTTCCATTTCCATCCACATTAGGCCATATCCATCTTGACATTATTTATGTCATTACCTCTATTGGATATAATCATTCATGTTTAGATGTCCCATCTATTTGATCCGTATTCCATGTGGTTCATCTTTTCATCATGAAATATTCCTGATAGTATCATGTCTCCACCTAAAGGGATATATTCCTTTCATGTACCATTATTCTATACTCAGCAAGCCATATCCCATGTAAGAACCATTATCATAGGTCTATTTTCCTTATAAAACAAAAAAAAATCCTCATTGGGTCATATTCCATCAAAGGTCAACATAAAAGTACATCTTATGCATACATTCTAGAACCAAACACTATTAGGAGTGTTTTTCCTATCTTCCTTTTTGAGTGACATTAAACTATAAAAATCAGTCCTTGTCACATGATCACAAAGGGTACAATGTACCCTATTAAGTGGTAAAAAACTACTTATGTCCCAATTGATTTCACAAGAATATATAAGAAGACCATTCATGGGTGTAATACTGAAACTAAAATCATGTACCACATAAATAGATGACAATGAAATATAGAGTACCCAACAACGTGGACTCAAACTATAGAAACCTATACACCAACATCATTAGGAAATTATGAGATAAATGTGTTGAACCATTGATACATCCAGATACTAGAATTTACAGAGAGTCTATGATACGTTAGCATGTTAACATTGAAGGTATTTTTGAAATATTCTAGATCATGTATTTAATGCATCAGAGAGTCTCATTGTGTGTAGTAATTTCTCCAATAGGGTGTGATGAGACTAACTCACATCATCTCAACCAATGTGATTTCCTATGATTCATGGTTGTGGAACCTCAAAGGATACAAACATTTGGAATGAAGGCCATAGTTTTAAATGGATGTGGGATCATTGGGAGTTTTTGGGTTCCTGAATAATCCTTGACAGAAACCATATGTGACATGTGTAGTTTATTGATGTAGAGATCATGAGCACTGAGCCACCCCGTCCTAGGTTGAAACAAAAATTAAAAAGATAATTGAATATTCTATTTACCCAAATTACTAAGTTTTCCCCACATCTATACTTCTATTTTGAGTATTATACATAAACAGAAATAGTGAACCTGATATGAATCATTTATTATCTGGGATAAATATGTTTCCCCAATGTTGTGCCATTCTGATATATGCATTCTATAAAAAAACAGTGAATCCAACATGATTTGTGTTACAAAAATAACTGGGTATACCATGCATAATTTATTAAAAATGTTCTCTTACTTGTGATTCTACACTAATAGGTTATTTTCATTGAGTTTTTTATTCCCTCCTAGAAAATCCCCGCCAAAAATCCATTCTATCAAAATGGAATCCTTCAAATGATTGAAACACATCTCAATAACATCACATATTAGGGCCTTATCAAATTAGATGAACTATCACTCACACAATGCATTTATTACATGGAAAGGAATGAACTAATATAGGAGTACTACTTAAAAGGTACCATTATAACAGTGGAGGTTGTGGGAGAATCCTTCCACAAAATAAATACCCAATGACCATCTGCACAATGAAATGTTATGAGGGAGAAGGTGGAACCAGTCACAACCTTTAACAACTTCATGTTTCTTTCACTAGAGAGAGGAAAGAAATACCTTTCATTTCTTATGGAGGCTGATTAAGAGGTCAACTACAAATTCACAATCATTCAAGATTCACTTAGGTTTTCACTTTTCAACCATCTTCGTTATCTTGAGATGAAACTAATCCCCCATCATCCAACTAAAAATTCCGTCCAGGAAAGTATCCATCCAATCAATCAGACCATAGAATCTAGAAGATCTGAGTAGGCCGGGTGGGATAGAAATCATATAAATTGGACCCATATACTTACTTCAACCAAATAATCCCATCGACAAATCTTTTCCTAAACTAAAAGAAATAAAAACACCCTCTCTCACACACAAATAGCCTAGTACAATACTCTAACTTTATCTAGAGCATTGTTTTCACATTTTCCAATAATAATAAACAAGTTTTGGGTACACATTCCCAACCCATCACATCAATACTATAGAAATATTCTAATAAAATTAGGTGGATATGAGTAAGATTATTTCTATACTCACAAAAAGTAATGTGAATATATAATCATTCCCACTATGTAATCCTACCAACACATTTTGTTTGAAATGAATGGGAATACATATATTCACACCCACATGATATAGAGTTTTCAATATATCCTAGAATCACCAGCTATAGATGATTTTCATCATAACCTAGAAACAACCTGGGGAAAGACACATACATCTACCCCACTACCAAAACAACCTATCAACACATAACAATTTTTACTGAAGAACATTAACACATTATCGTTCCTATTTATGGGGATCGTTGGTATATACCATTGAGGAATAAAAACTAATACAGGTCATACATTCTCCGTTTACAAATTATCCAACAATCTCTAGCACCACATTAAGGTATGACAATATTATGGAAAAATTTACTAGGACATGTTGGTATATTTTGGTAGTCTCACGGGAGATGACTTATATTCTATCTCCCCTTTAGTGCAAGTAATCTCACCAGAACATCCCAATAGAAACAAAAAAATAAGGAATTTATTTATACCCATTCTGAATAATCATGCTGGCCAAGTCTAATAACAACAAAAGGGTCACCCAAGGATACCCTCACACATGAAATTCAAAAATGTAAATCTCTCTATGGAAAAAATAATGTCTTGAGACTGAAAATATTCCTTCTCTACTTGATGTTGGAATTAATGAGGTTATTTTAAATTTTTCACTGGAAGACCATGTTTTCGCTGAATAATTATTATATCAAGGATGTAATATTAGTTTTAAAGTTCTGTCTCATAATATTTATATCATAATATCTAGAGGTATTCTCTCGACCACCCACATTGAATGTCCTAGCAATTATAGTAACAATATTGATCATGGGAACCATTCTCAAAATGAGAACCATGAAAATCCTCCTCACAATTAGAGGATAAAATGAGAATAATGTCATAAACATTCCATTGTGCAATATGAAGGTCATTCTTGGGGAATAGCCTAATGGAATTCCCAATGTGTCCAGACATTAATCCATAATGGCAGTCTTCCTCATAATTTAATTCACTAAAAAGCCCCCCCCCCCCACACAATGATATATTACATCGATGAAATGGTCCTCCCGCTACCATAGTATCTTGGAGAAATCTATCAAATCACGAGGCACTTGATATATTAAGTCCAGCAACAAAAAGTAATATTTATTTATTTAGTGATGCCCTTTATCAACCCAAAGACATCCTAATGAAATGATTACACTCTAAAACATGAAGAGATTTCTTAGCTTCTATCACGACCCATCCTCGGGGCCCGTTCCGTGACTACTCCATGCTTTCCTTCCATAGGCCAGGGGTTGGTAACTAGAACCAAAGGCGTAAAACCAGATAAAAGGGAAGGCATTTCCTTTATAAATGTAAACATGCAACAGAGTACACAAGATGGAGTAAACACATTATAAACTGAGTACAAAAGTAAGTGCTGAAAAGTAAATGGGCCAAAATACAAACCCAACAAAAAGTACAGTACAACTGAAAAGAAAGTACAACAACAGTAAAGTAAATCAGTATCCATTGAGTCATCCTCCGGCAATCCCACCTGAAGGGTGGGTACAGATGGTCTCCTCAGCTCCTCAGGTATGGCCATCCGCTCTATGTACGTCTCGCCAGGTGGTCCACCTCCAGGTACCATCCAGCTCCACAAGACTCTACCTCGATCAGTGATGTATGTCGTCTGCATCCAACACAACGTAGTGCGGGCATAGCCCGTTCAGGGTTGAGTATACGATACTCAGTAGGGACCCCGAGACCTCCGAAGGTCTCCAAGTATCCACGAAGGATAAACCACAAAGGAAAGATACAATCACGAAGTATCAACTAACTCTACTTAGGTATATGCCCATACATATACCTAGGTCAACAATTCCAATTTGGCTCCAACTCTCGAGCCCAAGTACAACCCAATCCACACAGGAAAGCACAACCCAGTCCACACAGGAAGGTAAGTCAATCCCATCGATGATAATGATTGAAAATCAAGACTCAAATCACATAGGTATACATCATTCGTAAAGAAAAATATATGATCAGATGTAGTTACTGATTCATCTAAGCTAGGAACCATGTAGGATACTAGACCAGCTAAGCTACCAGACCCACATAGGATATTATTCCAGCTACTCTGTCAAACCCACGTAGGATACTACAACAGAGGTCAGTACTGTTGGACCTACGTAGGATACAAGTATAATAGTCGTCACCACCGAACCCATGGAGGATTCCAGTACGGTGGTCATCATTGTCGAACCAACGGAGGATTCTAGTACGATGGTCTTCGCTGTCGAACCCACAGAGGATTCCAGTATGGTAGTTGTTGCAGACGCAACCAGCTCTAGGGTTCTCGCACATAGAATGCTCGATTCCGGGAGGGTCCACTCCTCGAGCCAAGGGGTCGATACAGAAATTGTCATGAATTATAGATTTGATATATCCCAAAGTTCTGTCTCGTTCAAAGGAACTCAACGCAACAAACGGCGTGTCAATAGGACGCCCGGTCTGAGAGAAATTGGCCTTTTTGTTCTAGGGGCCGAGTTGAAAATATGCTCGTTCCAAACTAGTCTGTTTACCAAAATGATCCAAAACTCACTTAGAGTATCTCAAAAGGACCGTCTCGTCGATAGAGTCCCAGTGCCGCAGACGGTGCATCGATCGAACATGCGGTCATTATGTTATTCACGTTTAAGTGAATAACAGGCCCGACCCGTTTAGCCCAGTGGGCCCGCGGGTCGGGTTAACCCAATTTAACAGGTTCGACCTGGCAGGGGTGTCAGACCAGTCTGAAGGAAAAACACAATTCCGTCCAAAGGATGCGGATCGGCCTGAAGGGGCGTGGCTCGGCCCGACTTGAAGGGGCGCGGCCCGGCGCGTCCTGGACTGGCGCGACACAGCCCGACGGGGCGCGTCACTGTTTGGAGCGGCCCGGCTGGCTCGGACAGTAGGTCGAGCGGTCTGAGGTGGGGGAGCAGCCCCCGGCTACCCGAACCGGCGGTGCCTAGCGACACCCTGCTTCCCATACCGGCCGACAAGGCCACCCGGCCTTCTGGCGCCAGCGGCGCGCACGGGCGGGGCGCAGGTCTTCTAGCGCGGCTGCCTTCTTGTGTGGCAGTTCACCTCCTCCCGGCCGGCCGACGGGCCGGCCGGTTCTTCTACCGACGCGGCCCGAAAAGTGGGCCGTAGTTTCTTCGGTATAGCCAGTGTGTCGGCGCCGGCTTCCTCTTCCTTTTTCCCGGCACGGCGTGACGGCGTCGTGCTTCCTCCACCTTCGGTCGCTGATTCCAAGAAGATCAAGAAACGACGGAGGGTCATCAGGCTGTGTTTATTCAGCCCGCGCCCTCCGCGTTAGTCGGTAACAATCGGCCGAATATGACCAAGGTTTCATGGAGCACAACAAACAATTTTATTCAAAAAAATTAGAACAAATCACACTGCCTCAACAATTGATGTCGTACATCGACATCGCAGAAGACGACGTCGCATGGTGAGGATTTGTAGACATCGTCGGAGTGCATCCAAGGAAGTGACGTCTCCTCTCTTGATGCAGAGAAAAGAATATAATATGTTTCGTCGTTGGCGAGTTCCCCACGTCGGTGTCTCCTCCCTTATCGTAGAGGAAGAAGAGGATTGAGAACCGTGGTCACCGAGTCATTCTATGTTGAAGAGTCGATTTTCTTCGTTGGAGAAGATCCATGCTTCTTTGAGGAAGATCTTATTCAAAAAAGGAATAATCCTCTTTTTCTTCACAAGAGTTCTCCCAAAATCCCCACACAACAAGACAACCCAATTAAAATAATGCCACCCCTTATTTTAATTAAACATTCCATGCATTTCAAAATTCAAAAATCATATCCCCTTAATTAATTAAATGTAGAGTTGTTTAATTAATTAAGAGGTAGGTTGGAAAAATTTAATGGAGTGAGAGAGGGAGAGGAAAAGTTACTCACTTATAGAGGAGTTAACAATTAAAGTAGGGGGATTTAGGGAGTTTAGAGAATGTGAAAGGTTGGGGCCTGTGTGGGCCCCATCTCATAAATATCCTCACATGGGTATTTAGGTTATTATGGGTCCCACCCCAACTCCCCCATGTAGGATATAACCAAATTAGATATAAAATAAAATCGTTCCACAAATTTATTCACTTCTTATTTAATCCACAAATTTTTACTTCTCCTCCCATGCAAATGCAACTGCGGTAAAGGTCCTCTTAAGAAATTACCAGGGTTGCGAGTTCATCGGTGCCCTCGGATTTCAATTCTGATCACCGGTTCAAAAGATAGAAAGACCCACTCATTCGTTCACTGAACGTACCCGAGCTAAACTTTGGATAATTATTTTGGGCACACCGGGCCTCGGAATCAAGTGCCGTAAAAAACTGCGTACTTGTAAAATTCCAAAAAATTTAAGAAAAATATTTATTTAAAATTTACGGGTCTTTACATTAGTCCCACCTTAGGGATTTATGTCCCCGTAAAGCTATAACATAAACTAGGGAAAGAAACGAGGGTACTGAGCATGCATCTGAGCCTCCCGCTCTCATGTGCTCTCCTGGAGGCTCCAGTGCTTCCAACGAATGTGAACTAGAGGAATCAAGCATCTACTTAGGACCCACTCCTGTTGATCCACAATCTCCACCGGGACCTCTGTGAATGTAGCCCCGTCATCGATGTCCAGCTCCCCGTGGTCGATGATATGCATCAGGTTGTGCACGTATCTTCTCATATGAGATACATGAAAGACGTCATGCACCTAGTGAAAATGAGGTGGAAGGGACAAGTGGTTAGCCACCTCGCCTACCCTGTTGAGGATCTGGAATGGTTCGATTAAGAGCGAATATAACTTCCCGCCCTGGCCAAATCTCCGTAATCCACGTCATGGTGAGACCTATAAGAAAACGTGGTCGCTATCCTTGAACTCCAGTGGTCTCCGTCCCCTATCATCATAGGACTTCTATCTGCTCTGTGCAGTCCTCATCCACTCCTGGACGATCTGCACCTTCTCCATCATAGCCTGAACCATCTCTCATCCTACGAGTGCTGACTCCCCAGGGTCAGTCCATCACAGAGGTGTTCTGCAAGGTCGGCCGTACAATGCCTCGTATGGTTCCAACCTGATGGTGGAGTGGTAGCTGTTGTTGTATGCAAACTCCACCAAGGGTAGCTGATCCTCCCAGCTGTGACGAAAGTCAGGGACACATGAACGTATCATGTCCTCGAGTGTCTGAATGGTCCTCTCCATTTGGCCATCCATCTAAGGATTAAAGGAGGTGCTGAGGTGTAGCTGCGTCCCAAATGCCTCTTTAAACCCCTTCCAATGATGAGAAGTAAATCGAGCATCTCGATCAGAGACGATATACGATGGCACACCATGAAGCCGTATGACCACCTGAACATAGAGGCATCCCAACCTCTCCACTGACCCCTGCTCACAGATAGGTAGGAGGTGGGCCGACTTGGTGAGTTGGTCCATGATCACCCAGATGGAATCGTGTCCTCTAGAAGTACATGGAAGCCCCGTCATGAAATCCATGGATATCTCTTCACACTTCCACTTCAAGACCACTAAGGATTGCACCAAACCTTCCGGTACCTGGTGCTCCGCCTTCACCTGCTGGCAGGTGAGGCATTGTGAAACGAAATCTTCCACAGCCTTCTTCATACCTGGCCACTAGTGCTGTCGTCTGATATCCTTGTACATATTTTCTACTCATGGATGTACCGCCATATGGGAAGTGTGAAACTCCCTCAGCACCTCCTCCTGTAATGCAACTGGTACCATGGTACGTCCCCTGAAGTGGATGATGTGCTCTACTCCTTCAGAAAATCCATCAGGTGCCTGTCATATGGATATCTGTGCACGTCACGTCTCACAGTCAATGTCCCCACGCTATGACTCCCTAACCCACTGAATAAGCGGAGGAGTGACTGTGAGTTACTGTAGAAAGGCTGCTCCATCCCTATCCATGAAGGATATCTACAACACGTCTAGCTTTTTCGTTGCTTCTCCAAGTTTCTGAATGCCCGACCACCTGCTGAGAGTAACAACTACCACATTCCCCTTCCCAGGAGTATAGACTATCTCAAATTCATAGTCCTGGAAGAACTCGAGCCATCACACTGTCTCAGGTTCTAGTCCTTCTGCGAGAAGATGTACCTGAGACTCTATTGGTCAGAGTAGACTATAAAGTGCTCGCCCATCAGATGTTGTCACCGCTTCTTCAAGGAGAATACTACTATTTCTAACTCTAGGTCATGTGTAGCGTAGTTCTGTTCATGCTACCTCAACTGTCGTGAACCATATGCGATCACTGCCTGCTCCTGCATCAGGACGCACCCGAGTCTGGTTCCTGATGCGTCGTAGTAAACCACGTACCCAATGCCCACCTCTGGTAGCCTCAAGATGGGCGCACTGGTCAATCTCTGTCTCATCTCATTAAGGCTCTGCTGGTATCTATCTGACCACACTAAGGGTTTCCCCTTCTTCTTCAAAGCTGAAAGTGGTGCTGAAATTTTGGAGAAGTCTGGTACAAATCTCCGTTAGTACCCGGCCAGACATAGGAAACTTTGCACATCTATCACACATCTGGGTGGCTCCCAAGCAAGCACTGCCTTGATCTTCAATAGATCCACTGTAACTCCCACCTCCAAGATGATGTGACCCATGAAGTGTACCTCTCGAATCCAGAACTAACACTTCGAGAGCTTACCATAAAGCTAGTGCTCTCGGAGTGTGTCCAGTACAACACACAAGTGGTAGGCGTGCTCCTCCTTAGTAGTCGATTAAATCAGTATGTCGTCGATGAATACTATGAAAAAAAAAATCAAGGTAAGGATGGTAGATCCTGTTCAAGAGACTCATGAACAATGCTGATGCATGGGTTACACCGAAGGGCATAACCAAGAACTCGTAGTGGCCATACCGACACCTGAAGGTCATCTTCGGTACATCCTTGTCTCGAACTCTGAGCTAATGATAGCCTGACCTGAGGTCTATCTTCGAGAACCATCATGCTCCCTTGAGTTGATCAAATAGGTCGTCAATCCTCAAGA
Organism: Viscum album; assembly: GCA_963277665.1. Lineage (NCBI taxonomy): Eukaryota > Viridiplantae > Streptophyta > Magnoliopsida > Santalales > Viscaceae > Viscum > Viscum album. Next base: position 1,507,000,766 of record OY728131.1, on the reverse strand, counting down.
GTGGATACTTGTTCTTCACGGTCACTTGATTCAGGAGATGGTAGTCGACACACAGTCGTAAGCTCCCATCTGCGTTCTTGGCGAATAAAATCCGAGAATCCCAGGGTGAAACACTGGGTTAGATGAATCCCTTTCCCTGTATGTCCTCCAGCTGTACCCACAGCTCATGAAGCTTAGCGGGAGCCATCCGATATGCTGGAGTAGATATCAGTGTTGTCCTGGGGTACATGTCAATGTATAAATCTACCTCTTTGTGAGGAGGTAGTCCTGGAACGCCATCAGGGAAAACGTCTGCATGCTGATCCACCACAACAGGAAAACTCGAACTCCACACATAAACTACTCTAAGGATGAGACTAGCCAACTGATGTGTGATCAGCTGCCCTCTCCTCTACATAAGCCCATCCTGTGCTGCAAAGGCTCCCTTCTCACCGGTTGAGGTGAACCTGCTCCCATATATGCGGACACACTGCACTTTGCGGCTAATACAATCAATTTGGGCATGGACTGTAGATAAGCAATCCATAAAAAAGATGACGTCATAAGGCCTCAACGACGCTACAAGAAGATCCCAGTTGAAGCTCTCACTTCCTAGAGTAAGCTCACACCATCGGCACTAGTGTGTAATCATTTAGTCTGCTCTTGTAGGAGTCTCTAGCCGTAATGATCGAGACAAAAACTCTGTCGGAATCTCCGAGCTCCGAACAAGGTCAATAGCAATAAAAGAATGACTCACTCCAATGTCTATAAGAACTGCTGCAAGGGTGGAGTAGAGACAGATAGTAACTCGAATAATATCAGCTGCGTCGTGGTCGTAATCCTCCACTGCCTGGAGCTGAGCCTACCTCTATCAGCCAGCTCCAGGTGGTCGGGGTGGACCTCATGGTGGTGGTGGTGGTAGAGACTCGAAGCATCGTCCACCACAAGCTGCTTGGCCAACTCCTCTTCCTCGTCTACCTGCTCCCTGTGGACCACCATGGTTGAACCTCTACCTCTGCATGGGAGGTCCCTCTAATGTCTGCTACTTGTCTCCACAGTGGGTCGGGTAGTCTCGATCCATGTGACCCTAACCACCGCATGCATAGCATTACCTTCCCCTTGTATAGCTGGATCTTTTTCGGGTATCCCACACAACTGAACCTGTATCCTGAATTTTCTCGCCTAATGGGCTTTTCCCCTTGGAACTCTGCGATGTCTGTCTACTCTCGGCTGCAGAAAACTTATCTACGTGTCACCCTACGGTGGGTCTCCCTGCTAGCGTCGGCTCATCAAGGAAGCTATCCACAAGAAGGGCTCGCTCCAGTACTCCTGCCTACGTCGGTATGCTGAGGGAGATCATCAAAGCCCTGATCTCATGCCTCAGTCCCTGCTCGAAGGTTCGGGCCTAGGAGAATGGGTCTCATACCATGTCTGTGGAGTAGTGTGAGAGGTCGGTAAATCTCTCTGAGTACTGGGCTACTGTCATTCTTCCCTACCTCAGCAGTAGTAACTCCTGGATGCGCACTACACAGAGGTTGGATGGAAAAAACTCCGAGTGGAAGAGGCTCTCGAAGTCCTTCCAAAGTAGAGATGCCACGTCGTGCACCTGGAGCATCAGGCTCCACAATCTACCAACATCTGCGTGCAGGAGACTCACAACAAGAATCACCATAAGGTCTGCTGGTGTTCCTTCCAATCTGAAGACTATGACGATAGCCTCTACCCAATCCTCAGCTGCCTGAGGATCCGTCTCTCCACGGAACCTGGGCGGCCTCTATCATTGAAACTCGTGAAACACACTCTGGCGGCATGCACTCTCTGCTGTCGGGGCTGGTGGTATCGGTGGCCTAGCGGGTAGTGGTACCGCTGGTGCCTATGCTATAATGTGGCCCTACACCGAGGCCTCATCGCTCGGTGGGCTTCCATCCCACACGTAACTAGGAAAACCTAGCTAGTTGCCTTCATGGGGCCATCCTGAGAGGAAACAGGTGCGCCATAGTTAGTACAGTAAACCTGGTGAGATGACGTAAAGTAATCACAAAGAAAACATTTGAAACACACATGCAATCAATATTTCCATGCACTGAGTCAGAAATCAGAATTCAAGGTCCTGTTGTATGGATACGTTGGCCGCCGTACCAACACTGGACTCCCTGGACTGATAACCACACTCAATACTCTTAACACTATTGCTTCCAATAGAAGAAATTATCAGAGTCCTGAGTTATGCGGCAGAACCGACTCCTATGATACTAATTTACCATGACCCATCCTTGGGGCCCTTGTCATGACTACCCCAATCCCGCCTTCCATAGGCCAGGGGATAGCGACTAGCACCAAAGGCATAAAACCTGATAAAAGGGAAGGCATTTCCTTTAGAAAAGTAAACACACAACAGAGTACGCAAGCTGGAGTAAACACAAAGTAAACTGAGTACAAAAGTAAGTGTTGAAAAGTAAATGGGCCAGAATACAAACCCAATTGAATGTACAGTACAATTGAAAATAAATTACAATGGCAATAAGGTAAATTAGCAACCACCGAGTCATCCTCCGGTAATCCCACTTGAAGGTTGTGTACAGATGGTCTCCTCAGCTCCTCGGGTCCGGCCGTCCCCTCCGTGAACATCCCGCCAAGTGCTCCACCTCTAGGTACCATCCAACTCCACAAGACTCTACCTCGATCAGTGTTGTATGTTGTCTGCATCCAATATAACAAAGTTTAGGCATAGCTCGTGCAGGGGAGAGTATACGATACTCAGTAAGGACCCCAAGACCGCCGAAGGTCTCCCAGTATCCATGAAGGATAAACCACAAAGTAAAGATACAATCACGAAGTATCAAATGACTCTACTTAGGTATATTAACATACATATACTTAAGTCAAAAATTCCAGTTCGGCTCCAACTCTCGAGCCCATGTACAACCCATTCCACACTGGAAAGCACAACCCAGTCCACATATGAAGGTAAGTCAATCGCATCGTTGATAATGATTGAAAACCAAGACTCAGCTCACACAGGTATACATCATTCGTAAAGCAAAAGAGATGATCAGATGTAGTTACTGATTCATCTAAGATGGGACCCACATAGGATACTAGACCAGCTAAGCTGTCGGACCCACGTAGGATACTAGTCCATCTACTCTATCAGACCCACATAGGACACTTCAAAAAAGTTCAATACTGTCGGACCCATGTAGGATACAAGTACAGTAGTCTTCACCGCTGAACCCACGGAGGATTCCAGTATGGTTGTCTTTGTTGTCGAACCCACAGAGGATTCCAGTATGATAGTCTTCTCCATCTAACCCACAGAGGATTCCAGTACAGTAGTCGTTGCAGATGTAGCCAGCTATAGGGTTCCCGCACACAGCATGCTCGATTCTGGGAGGGTCCGCTCCTCGAGCCTAGGGGTCGATAAATCAACTATCACGAAGTCTAGAGTTAATATATCCCAAAGTTCTGTATCCTCAAAAAAAACTCAACGCAATAGATGGCGTGTCAATCAGACGCCCGGTCTGAGAGATATTGGTCATTTCGTTCCAGGGGCCTAGTTGGAAATATGATCTTTCCAAACCCGGCCGTTTAACATAGCTATCCAAATCTCACTTAGGGTGTCACAAAAGGACCGTGTCATAAAAAGATTCCCAGTGCCGCATACGGCACGTCGATCAGACATGCGGTCTTTAAGTTATTCACGTTTTAGTGAATAACGGGCCCGACCCATTTAGCCCGGTGGACCCGCGGGTCGGGTTAACCCAGTTTGACGGGTCTGACCCGGCAGGGGTGTCAGACCGATCTGAAGGAAAAATGGAATTTGGTCCGAAGGACGTGGACCGGCACGATAGGGCGTGGCCCTGCCCGGTGGGGCCTGGTGCGGCCCGGCTGGCTCGGCCGGCAGGCCGAGCGGTTCGGGGCGAGGGCGCATCCCCTGGTTGCCCGAACCGGCGGCGCCTAGCGGCACGGCCCTTCCCAAACCGGCTGGCCAGCCTTCTGGCGTATGCAGCCCCCACGGGCGGGCTGTGGGTCTTCCAGTGCGGTGCCCTCCTGGCATCGCGGTTCAGCTCCGCTCGACCGGCTGGCGGGCCGACCAGTTTCTCCAGTGCGACACACTCTTGGCGCTGCAGCTCGCCTCTGCCCGGCCGGCCTACGGGCCGACCGAATCTTCCGTCAATTGGGCCCGCAAAGCGGGCCACAGATTATTCCGCATAGTCGGCATGTCAGCGCCAGCTTCCTCCGTCGTGTTCCAAGAACAGCGCGACGTCGCCGTGCTTTCGCCACCTTCAATCGCTGATTCCAAGAAGATCAAGAAATGACGGAGGGTCATCAGGCCATGTTTGTTTGGCCCGTGCCCTCCGTGTTAGTCAGTAACAATCGGCTGAAGATGAATAAGGTTTCACGAAGCACGACGAACAATTTTATTCAAATAAAATTTGAACAAATCACCCTACCTCAACAATTGATGTCGTATGTCGGCGTCGCGGAGGACGAGGTCGTGGGATGAGGATTCATAAACGTCGTCGGAGTGCGTCCGAGGTAGTGACATCTCCTCTCTTGATGTGGAGAAAAGAATATAAGGCGTGTCGTCATTGGTGAGTTACCCATGTCGGTGTCTCCAACTTTGTCACGGAGGAAGAAGAGGATGGAGAACCTTGGTCGCCGAGTCGTTCTACTTTGAAGGGTCGATGATCTTCGTTAGAGAAGATCCGTTCTTCGTTGAGGATGATCTTCTTAAACAAAGGAGGAATCCTTTTTTTCTTCACAAGATTTCTCCTAAAATCCCCACACAACAAGCCAACCCAATTAAAATAAGTCCACCCCTTATTTTAATTAAACTTTCCATGCATTTCAAAATTCAAAAATCAAATCCCCTTAATTAATTAAATGTAGAGTTGTTTATTTAATTACGAGGTAGGTTGGAAAAATATAATGGAGTGACAGAGGCAGAGGATGAGTTACACACTTAAAGAGGAGTTAACATTTAATGTAGGGGGGTTTAAAGAGTTTAGGGAATCTGAATGGTTGGGGCTTGTGTGGGCCCCACCTCACAAATATCCTCACATGGGTAGTTAGGTGCTTATGGGTCCCACCCCAACTCCCCCATGTATGATATAACCACATTAGATAAAAAATAAAATTGTGCCCAAATTTTATTCACTTCTTATTTAATCCAAAAATTTTGACTTCTCCTCCTGTGAAAATGCAACTGCAGTAAATGTCCTCTTTAGCAATTACCGGCGTTGCGAGTTCATTGGTGCCCTCAGATTTTAATTCCGATCACCAGTTCAAAATATAGAAAAACCCAATCATTCTTTCACTAAACGTACCCGAGATAATCTTCGGATAACTATTACAGGCACACTGGGCCTCGGAATCACGTGCCGTCAGAAACTTCCACTCGTAAAATTCCAAAGAATTTATGAAAAAATTTTCCTTGAAATTTTCGATTCATTATAGCTAGTACCACAATAGAGAATAATATATTATTCCAAACTCTAAAAAACAAGTCTTATTAAAAAAACCATTGTAATTAGAATAAGTAATAAAAATATATCATAGAATACAATGATAAATCTTGGTTATGATAAAAAACTAGCCAAAGACAACCTACATTTTTTGTTCTATCTCATATAAAAATATTATTACAGAATTCTGAATATTTTTTTTGAGGAGTGTATACATCATCTTCACAATAATTTCAGATCAAATATTCATTATCTAATGAAAAAATGTTACCTTATATGTAATAATTAAACCACGTTAAGCTAATATAAGGATTTCATCAGATGTTTTATTTTTCCACCATTATAATAGAATGAAACTAAAAGCTGGAAAAGCACTGTGTGACTATCTATTGTGCATGCGTTGATTCTATAAGGAGATTAATCCAACTAATGGCTAATGTTCCATATGACATTCATATTAGAGGATAATGTTAACATGAAACATTGAATTTTACAACATTCCCTAAAAAATATACCACCAAGTTAAATATCGTGCAGCACCACTATTTCAGGTCCAGGAATAGAAAATGTAAGATTTTTTGCCAAATAGGGTTCTATTATTTTGAAATCTCACAAATAGTGAACATGATGATATTGAGATATTAAAATACTCTTATTTATTCATTTTAAATGGTTGAACATGTATCTCTATTGAAAAGGACTAATCATCAGGTATTATTATTCCTCTATTAGAGAGAATCTTTTTCTTATAGAATACACTAGACCCTAATCATACATATAAAAAATCCCACAATTTTAAGGGGAAAATAATGGTAGCCACTTTTAGAAAAATCTAGAATCAACCATCCAATAAGGTTGGGGAAATTTTTATGAGGCTTTACACCCCCAAGATAATCAAATCTCAGGTGGGTATAAAATATTCCACATATTGAACAAGTTTAATCCCAACCCATAGGGATGAGGGTATTTTTAACACAAACACCACTTCCCCCCAATGATGTCATTATTTCTCAGACTGAGAGAAATGACTTAAGAAAAACCTTCACAATTTCTTCAATTTCATGACCCACATTTTTCTTTGGGGACATGTATGATTTGTGTTTATGGGGACTCTTTCTAGATTACGCTCTATAAAATAGTCCAAGGGGAATCATTGAAGGAAATGACCAAGGAATGTAGGGGAACCAAACTGATGCATATCCTCATGAGGATAATCAATAAAATTTATTGTGATATACAAATTGATAAATATTCCAAGGGTGATGATTCTTTGTATTCTAATAATGATAATATGATATCAGTAGTCCATTTTTCATAAGTAAACGTCATCAGTGCTATCCTGACAGACAATATGAAGTTTGAAGCTAGTGTAACAGAACAATATGAGGATTTTTATTTTAGGAATATGGTCTATAAGAAAATAGTTTAACAACATGTACATTCCATATATCAAAGGAAATCAAAATATTTTGTGGTTCTCTCGAATTCTCAGCTACCCCACTCTAATTGGCTTCAAACAATGAAAAAGAAAAATGCAAATCTATGCCCTTACAATTAACCAGTGACATTAAACCCCATAAAATTGAAGAAATATTATCTCAATTTATAGAAAAAATAAAGTATTTATGGAGAATAAACACTACATTATTAATGGAAAATATTCCCACTTGGTATACTCTCTAATGAGAGGCTCACGATCCTCATTAAACAAGTCTCTCAAAAAAGAAGTGTCAAATATATCACAATATAATAAGTAATTAATAAACCAAATATATAATCTATACAACTAATTTATTGACATTAAATGATCGAATAATACCAAGTATTATCTCTATTAAAATGGAAAACAGAATTATATCATGCATGCTCCCCATCAAAGCATATATTGGTGATTAACATTTAATCAAAGTAGGCCCAACTTGTCAAGCTCCACAAATCATGGACCTACGCAAATGTTTTTCTAGAAAAATATTCGGTTATATATTATTAACATAATTGAGTAATTTTTATATTAAATTCATTCCATGGACTGTTATAAAAATTCAGTAAAACCAAAAAGAATACTATACATTGAATGGGTGAATGTGACTCTTCAACTTCCTAACATTGAAGTTCCATCTTTCTAAAGATTCAACGGAACTAGGGACATGGAGAATTATTTTAGGAATTTTTTATTTTGATATGGTCCCATGATGGGGACCCTCAAAAAATATATGGAAACTAAGATCAGGTGCTTTTTATTTAAAATAAATGGACTAAATTTTTTATAGTATAGAAATATCATAGTCATGATAATCACAGCATGTGAAGAAAATCAAAAGAAGCTAATCTATTAATTTAGCTTCATGGTTAGTAATATAATAGTTCTAGAACTCTAAATATATAAAAAAATATAAGATAATAACAAAATTTTCATTGGTGGAAAGTTAAAACATTTTCCTTGAATATTTAACTCCCTCAAGAAGAGTAATTTGGGATCTATTCTGAAAACCTATATAATGAGTTAGAAAACCCACTAATTATTGTAAATTAGCAAGTAGGGTTCTGTGAGATTAATATAGTTTCACAAGGGTTGGAATATACCATTCAAGAAATCAATCCCAATCCCTATCTAATGAAATTAGTTATAGGAATGTGGTTTGAAAGATAAAAACATCAACTGTTACACTTAATCTAGGTAATACACCTACCATGAGACCAATGAATTTATAAAATCACATGTTATACCTATTTTACAGAAAAATAATAGTAAAAATTTCATTAATAAGGTTGAAAATAGTGATGTTCACACATTATTATGAATATAAGAATAAATATTTCTTTTTTTTATAATTAACATATTCCATGATATTTCATCACAACCATTGAATTTTTTTTTTTATCATTTTAGGAACTAGAAATCCAAATTCTGTTGTCATTAGAGACTAAAAATATAATAGTGCATACAATAAAATGTTGGGATTCACCTTCAAAGTGTGTTTTATCTTTAAATACATCATTTAGAATATGATAGATTTAGGATAAGTTATGTTGGAAAAACCACCCTTAAAAGTGTTTTTAATTTATATAATATCACTAAAAGAACTATAGGAATAAAAAAAATCCATGAATAGGTGAAATGAAAATTTTAGTATTTGATTACTTGGAAAATAGCCAACCAATTTCATTCTAGACAGATCCCACAACTTAACTGCTTGGTTGAGACCCCGATTTCATCAACAATGATGAAACCAACTTCATTGACATCTAAATATTATATGATCGAGTATTCTAAATGTCCGCACCACCATTATGGAATGATTTATTTATAGTAAAATTAGTATATATTGATGTCCATGATGATATGAATGATATCAGATTTTATGAATTTTATGCTAGGAGAATGTGAAACTGCCCTGTAAAATGGTTCAATGGGCACCATCCCACTAAACCAATATATTTTCAAACCAAGAATCTGTTTATATCATAGTTAATTAAATTCACTTAAAATCATTTCATTCATGAAATAAAAGATAAATAAAAATCTTTCCCCCACCACAATATAAAAAAGTTTGGAGGGTTTATAGAGGCCAATGGGGTTAATGAAGACACGGTCAACACAAATATCAATAATTGGTCCATATCACTCTTGAAACTATATATGCTTCTAAAACCCAGTGAAAAAACATCAATAAGATTATCTAGAGAACCATTATATATTTTAGTCATTTATAGACTAATCCTATAGAATAATATTGGGAAGATGATTGGAGAATTGATGGTTTCACATTCAATAGTAGAACATGATATGTAATTATTTATAAAAGTCAAAACTTTTGAAAGGACACTAAAATTTTAATAATGAGAAATATTTATTGGAACATGAAATACAACATCCCAATTATCAATCTAAGGAAAAACCATAATATATGATGTTCAACCCTATATATTAGAAAAATTACATCTTAAAATAGCACGTTTCTTTCAAGAAAAAATCATGATACTTCATTAATTATATTTATCAAAAGATCTATAGGAAGAACTTGTGGAGAACATTTTGGGCCACATGCCTTTGATGATTTGGATATTGTAACTAATGTGTATCGTGTAGAGGTAGATATCAATTAATTTCACGTCATCATATGTTTCAAAAAAAGGTAATGGAGGATGTTATATGGGGAACATTTGGATCTTATAAGTATTTTAAAACTACACCACATCGATGTCATTTTAGTTTTTATCTACAAAAACTCTAGGATCAATATCATTCGGATCTTGGAAATCATATATGTGGTCAACAGAAAATCAAATTTATCTCATTATACTTTATAAATTTATGTGTATACCCATATTTAATAGATGAGGCTTGGATGATTCAATATCAGAGCTCAATTATGGGTTCTCGTCTCTGACTTTGAATTTATGATTGTTCAAAAATACTCACCTTTTAATGACTTTTTTAGAGTAGTTAAATGAATGACTTGGGCCTTCTATAGCAACATAGATCCTTTATAATCCACTAAGTCTCATAAAATTGATGAATTATTCTACGAGAGAGAACAAAAAATACATATGATTGATGATGTAACTTGAGTTCCAACTCTTATCGGTTTGGATATAGACCTTGTTAACCCATTTCATGAACCCATTGACGAATATAAACTTCCCATTAGTCAAATTGAAATATTCAATTCATATATTGGAATATAATCTTTGATATTCATTATATTATTCAAATATTTTCAATCTAGTTTCGTAGAATTAATAATCAATTCTGACAAAATAAATAGAGTTTTGGATACAAATGCACTATATTCATCCTTAGGATCAACCATTGTCCTCAAATCAATATCTGACATGAAATGTAACTCCACAATACTAGTGAAAATATAATATTCTCTCAAATATCTAAATTTTTTGGATTTTCTAACTTCTTACATCTTTTATGATGATGGAAAATAAGGATTGTATGTCCAGAATTCCTTTTATATTAAAACCCTTATATTGATACCTTTAGAATATTGAAATTCCACTATATAAGTGTAGATGTTAAAAATTCCCATAGATAATCTCTTGAATTCCAGGAAACTAGAACCTATTATTATATCAAAAAAAAATTTAATGGAAATATATCAAATTTTTAATGATTCGAATGTTAATATCCTCCCATACATGAATTTATATTTTAAAGATATATCTTCACCATTTGTAGAAGATAAGTTTTTCTATATCATCATCTTAATCTAAAAATATCCCTTCATCAGCAAATTTTAACATTGATAAGGTATATGGGGAACAATGAGATTGTGTATAGAATATTTTGGATAATAATGACCATATATAAGTACTCTCAGGATATGGATACACCTTCCCATCATTACACATGACCAAAGTACGCATGCCTTATCTATCCCTCCTAATATCATTTCATTATAACATGATACCACTGAAATTCATGTATATTAATAAGATAAATAAGATATAAAATAGTCCCATCCATAATTTTATAAAGGGGTCTCTACCACCATTGATTATATCAAATAGGTTCTTCTAGGTACAATGATCCCACTATTTTTTAAGGCATATAATCCTTTAATTTTTGTTGTAATTACCTTATTATTGACTTAATTGATGTTCACAATTTATTATATGAGTTTTTAGTAGAGTTTTGGAATTTTTGGGCATGGAGTTCTATTTTTTTGGGAATGTAGAGTAGGGTGATTGTTAAGGGTGTAGTTTGCGTTAACTGTGAACCAGAGAATTGTCACTCAAAAAATCTAAGATAATGGTTTATTAAGCCATGTTGTGGGGGTATGGAAAAAATTTAAGTTCCTTAATTTTATCTCAATGTTTTCAAAAATGGTTTTTCATTGTTTTCCAAACCTTGTTCATAAATATGCTTGGTGTGGGCTTATGAACAATGTAATTTTTACGATTAGTAGTCAATTTGTCCAACCATGTACTCAATTAAAATGGGGGAAATTACCTTTTCATATACTACATTTTATTTGAAATTATCTCATCCTCCCATAGGTTTCTACTCATCCACTACTCCAATCCCATTGGATCTCCCTTCTCTATCCTACATTGTAACATTTATTTTTCACATCGGATGAATATGGGTAAAGATATGATTCATTTACATTAATTTAATTCCATTTATTTTGTTCTAAATCCATTTAGAAATATTTTATATAAATACCCTATTTATTTGTAATTTTTGTGTTATTTATTTTCTATCATTCTATCTCAAATATGAGGTTAATACTGGATATGGTGTAATATATGAGACTTGAATTGGTTTTTTAAATTATTTTCCCAAACATTATTGTTATTAATAAAAATTTTCATCATTTAACATGATTTTATTCCTATGAAATTAAGATATAATTTATATTCATTTAATTTTTCCCTTTATCCCGACCTATGTGTACTATGAGCTTCCAAAACAATATTGGTTGTTAGAAACCATAAATTGAATCACCCCTTAATTTTTTTGGAAATAAGAGCATTTCATATAGAATTTATGTGTAACCAAAACACCCATTAGGGAGTGTTTGTAATGGAATTTAGGAAAACCCAAATTCTACTTTCATGTAACTAAAGCAACCCTATGGTTTATGCGTGGGTTGTGAATTAAATGAGGGAATTTATATTATGGGTATTTATGTATGTATTGGTAAACATAAAAATATTTAATCTAATTATGGTGTCTAGGATAAATTCTAGATCCAAAATTCAGTGATTTTTGTGAAATTAAAATTGGAAAGGACTTGTTGAATAGTAGAGTGATTTTGGTAACTCATGGACAATATTATAAGGAACTTACAATGATGTGATTTATTTTTGTAAAATTACTTAAAATGTATAAATTACATGGATATTATGACTTACAACCATGTATTATTTGGTTACTAATTATGGAACTTGGTCACACCATCAAATGTGTGTGATTCCTCAAGAAAGTCTTGAATATCGTCTTTGGAATGAATTTAGTAAACTTAGAGGATACCACCCAATTAATTTATCTGAATTCCACGTGGTTAACTAACCTTAGATGAGGGAAATTTCTTACTGTCCTGAATTCTAAAACTGGTCATCTCAGATTAATCATGATCTATAGAAAAATTAAAATGCTTAAAATTATTTCTCAAGTTTGACATGATTTTTTTAGACACGGAACACCTTGGGTCTTCCCCTTGGATTCTAATCGAGGCCTACCCCAAAATGAAAGGATTTATTTTTGTAGTATTGTTCAAAATTATTAGAGAATAATGAAAATGGATCAATCCTTAGATTACAATTGAAACCCAAGAGAAACTACTGACATATTGATCACCATAAGTTGGGTTAAAAACAAAAGAAAATAATGTGATGAGCCCTCTATAGATTTTAGATGGGTGAGTGGTGTAGGATTTCATAGACCAATTCGAAGGATTATTGGCCATTATTTATTCTTGGATTTCATGGGTTTTTCCCTTAGTTCACCTGAGTAATTTAGAGGACACAACAATATATACATCCAACATAGGATGAAGTATTTTAGGTTAGTCGAGAATCCAACAAGGATCCCAAGGTCACTGAGGGTTTTCATACTTACTTAAATTAGTATATTTTTTCACAATTATATTTTTTATTTTAAAATAATATTTTCAAATGGGACAATTGGTGGTGGCCAATTGAATTTAACCCACAGCCTATTTGGGCCACAACTTGGTAATCGAGTGGAATTATTGGTTGTAGGAAAAGAAAGGAAATATCATGTATATGGTTAATTGATTTATGTCTTAGGATGGGTTAATAAGAGAAGATGAATTCAATGTGACTCATGATACTCAATAATCTTAGTTTATATTTTTCCCTTATTTTTTATCCCTGAACTTCTTGTATAGAAGCTTCCATGAGTCACTTTACTTATATTTTACAAAACCATTACAACATCTATATATATTGCATCTTTAATACTATATGTATGTTTTATTTGTTATATCATTGGAATATGTTTTATTTATATTTCATGTGTTTCACAATGATAATGATGGGATATCATCTGTACCATACAAAAATACACATTCACAGTTATTTTTTATTCCTCTGAAGTACATGGAGGCATTATTGTATCCTTTTTCCCATTGGGCTGATTAATAATCAGTGAAACAAGATGGGGACATCACAATGTGGTATTAGATATGTATAGAATTTGTTACTAATGTTTATTCAAAATTGGAAAGAGTCTATTAAGTGTAAAAAATGTAATCATCGCATTTCTAGGATTTGATAATCCACATGTGGGAGAAATTCTATGTTTCAATGGAAAGGACTTGTTATTCTTGAATTATGTTGTTACAATGTAATATTTTCACTATTGGGTGATTGACATGTTATATCATGTTATGTTTCATGGGATATCTACCTTTTTCAAGATGTTATTAGAGATCACCATCCCATGAATCTTCATTGGAAGGTAGGTATTTATATGTCATTTATATTCTACAATTTTCTCATTTCACTGGTTGCACTTCTTATTACTTAATTTATATACATTGGTTTCATTTCTTGTAAATTCTTACATTACATGGAAAAACAAAATTGGTTACCTAAAGTTTCTACGTAAATATAAATAGTCTTTTATCATATATCTTGTGGACAAAACTAAAGTTAAGAAACATTATTAAAAACACAACCTTAAAAAACAATGGTTATAATAACATAGAATTTATACTATTTGTAGTTAAATGGAGTGATAATTGCAATCTATAGTGTTTATACCCCTATAACCTAGGAATGGAAACCCATATACTTAAAACATTATATATTGAATTTTGAAATTATAATTTATGAAGTAACAAAAAGTGTTTATGGTAAAAAATGATTCTAATTTCATATTATAGAGTGTTTACCTCAATAACATTGGATTGAAAACACATTTAACTGAACCGTTATGATAAAGACTTTCAATATAACAATATAACCTGACCCAAGGAATATGTATTTGGGGTTTGTGTAACTATATAATTTAAATATATTTGTTAATTTATTATATCATAGGTAGTGATACTGGGAGGATTTGTTTATTTCCCTACCTATAATGAAATCTATTGTAGTATTGTGTTTCAAGGCATGTTTTTGGAATTTTAAATCCATGCATATATGGTGGATTCAAGTCTAGAACTTGGAATGTGTTGACGATCATGTCCCTTTTGTAGTGGTAAATGAACCACAGGTAGTTCCAACTATTGTTCCACTTGTTGAAACTCGTATAGTACGACCAATTATGCATGTATTGAGAATTGAATCTCAACATAGGTAGGTTTTTTATAGAATATTATAAAGCGATAGTTCCAAGGGCTTCACTGACCATGTCTGAGATGACTATGTAGTTCCAATAGCTGCACCCAGCTTCTTTTATGGGATACAGTGGTATATGAGCTAAATATTCCAGGATAGAAGATATGAATATGATATTATAAATTTTTTAGATACCTTCATATAGGAGGGTGAAGCTTGTAGAATATATGATTCCAGAATATTCCATGTGATGGTGGGATTTTCTAACATAAGTAGATAAATATATGGTCATGGTCTGGAAAGAATTCCAAACATTCTTATTTGATTACATTTTACTAGATAATCTAAGGGACGACTGATCTAGTGAATTTAGAAACATGGATAATTGTAATATATTCATCATGGGTTACTCACCTTGATTCACTATGATCCAGTTCTATTCTACCACTCTTCCATGTGATGAAATATTCTGAGTGGAATGTTTTGAGGATCAAATTAGTTATAACATTATATATTAAGTTAATGAATTTATAATAACTACTATCTCTAATATGGTAAACCAAGACTTTTATCAGAGATAAATATAAGTAAAGTAGAAGGTATAGGTCAAGGTTGTTCAGCATCTAGGAAAATAAATGCATCATCTATGTGTAGGAAGCATTTATAAGAGACATCTCACTAGGGAAGTGGTCTCCATGGTGTCTACAACGAATGTTATACGGAACATAACCTGTGTTCTATGAAATTTCAAATGAATAATTAATGTTACAATGAACCAATGGAGTGCTAAGGATGTGGTAAAATTGGCCATATCCAAATATTCTTGATGACCGTCCCATAGGTGTCCAGTGAGAGGGGATTAATACTAGTTAAGAGTTATAGTGTGGGATCTATCACTCTATGTCTGGTATAAAGTTGGTTTACTACTAGCCATTTAGACTAGGTAGGTGATCAAGGTCATGGTAGCCATAGATATGATGTAAAATTCCACTGTAGTATAGCTTCTTAGGGAGGATATCTTTTAGCTCAAGATCATGGATCTGGCTAGTAATATGTAATGTAGAATGTACCTATTGCCCAGTGTGTAAGGAAATCTATAGTGCAAGGTGTGATCTTGGTGGAATCAAATTCAGTTTATAAATTTCATAAACATAGGTGCATCATAATAATTTTTATCTTCTACTTTAATGGGTCATGGGATTATGTGTTGAATACTTATATGTGATAACTTTCCTTGACGCATCCCCAAGAATCCAATTAGTGGGTATTTTTCAATGCAAGGAGTGTCCCCTCAATATTGGACGATATATTTTTTAATATTAAATTTTCATCTTTAATAGGGTAGGATCTGATTTAATTCTCTAGATTGTCTATGTGGTATGCTTTCAAGATCATATTGACTGTCATTTCTAATTGGTTCCCTTATATCCACTTGAAGATGGTAAATATATTCAAAATGGGAGATTGGATTTCTCAGAAGTTCATTTTTTCCCTGATCATCATGGGATGGGTGAAGGGTAAAACCATATTTTTTACACTTACTAGATAATTAGGTATTACAAAAGGAAATATTTCCTCTAGTTATGGACCATTTAAAGTAAATATTCCGTAATGATTTTTCTAGACTACTTCCTAAGATAGAGGTTGAATTTACCATTAATCTAGAATAATTTGTACACATTCTTTAGTAATTAATGTCTCCTACTACGATATAGGAAGTAAAAATATAGTTTTATTACCTTGAAGGAAAGGGATTTATTTGACCTAGTACATCTCCTTGGGGTTCACTAATATTTTTTTCTAACAAGGTAGATGGTGCATTGAGATTATTTGTGGATTACTGGTGGTTTAATCACATTACATTTAAAAATCATATACCCACTAACTAATAGAAATAATTTGTTTGATAATATAATTTGAAATTTGGTCTTGTAAAAGATTAATTTGAGATAACACTATCATATGGATATATTTAGGCCCTTGTACATAACATGTATTGAATTACAAGGTTATTTTCACTAATATAAAATTTTGGTATATTTGTTCTACATATTGAAATCACATGTTTACTTTATGGAATTAATAAATCAGGTCATCTACCTTTTAATTCATACCTTTTTTGGTTTTTTTATTGATGATCTCTTGGTGTACCACTAGTCAATAGAGAGGTATGTGGAGTATCTAGCGGTCATTTTGACTACTCTTTTATGTAGTCAGTTTTGTAGAAAACTATCTATGTTTATCTTTGAGATTGATAGATTTCACATCATAGGTCACATATTATCATAAGTATTTGTATAAGTGGATATAGATAAGGTGATAGAAACTATTTATTTGGAGAATACCATGAATATTTTTGATATTAAATGTTTCTTGTGATTATCCATTTAAAAATGGTGACTCATTAATAAATTTCATCACATAAAATCATCACATTCAGTACCAACCAAGAAGGGTGAAAAGGTTATATGGTGTAGATAATTTGAAAATTATTTGTAGAAGTTGAATTTAAATTGAACATAGCACCAATCATAGTATTTCCGGGACCTAGAATAGTTAAAGTTGTTATTTGTGATACATTATGCATTGAACTTGGTGATATTTTATTTTAAGTGGATAAATTTTGGGAATATGTGTATCGGAAGTCGATGCCTCATTATTAAATCTACCTAATGAAATACCTTGAATTGCAAGCTATTTTTATCTTACTCTACATGACTAGAGAATCACCTCTTGGGTGAGTGGTTCATGGAATATATGAACTATAATGCCACAAAAATATATTTTTTTTAGTGGGAAATAATAAATTAGAATCATATGTGGGATGAATAACTTCAATCCATTAACTTTGATCTCAAATAAATTCCATGGATTATTAATGATATTACTAATGGATTAAAATCAAATAATTGGGATTAATTGGTTCTGCAAGTGAGTAGTTAATGGTAGATAATGTCTATGTTTATTTAAATGAACCCTGATCATTAGATGTGTTTGGAAAAACCTATCCTCACAGCATTATTAGTGGTTCCATCACTTTTAAATAAATGAAATAGACGGTATATTTCTGATCCCAAAGTCATTTCCTTAAGGGAAAATATTTACGATGTGGATCCACTTCATGGTTTAGTTATTGATTAGGATGAGATTTTGCATGTCTATATGTGTGTATGTGACCCTTAAAGAATTAAGGAAGAACATACATGATAATATCAAGATTCTAAGTGGGAAGTAAATCCTGGAATGAAAACATGTATTGTGATTTTTTCCTCCAATAAATGTTTCCAAGGATGAAGAAGAAAATATTGGAATTTTTTGAATGGTGGTCCACCTATCAGGATTTAAAAATGGAACACTAATGATCTACTCGAAAATAATTAACATTAAATATCCTAGAATGAAAATTGGAGGATGTCAAGTTGGACATCTTAATGAGTTTTACAATGTAAACTAGAAGAGATGATATCATATAGGTTATTTGGGATAAGCTGATGAGGTATTCTGTTTTCTTAACTATCCAGGAGACCTTTTCATTAGTTGATCTTGTGAGATTATATAATTGAGATATAAAATATATTCATGGGATTACATATACCAAAAAATTAGATAGGGAATCATTGTTGAAATTATGGTTTTATAAATGTTTATATAATGATCAAGGTTTATAGTTACTTTTTAGTACATATTTTCACCATCAAAGAAATGATCGGTTAGTGTAGGAAATATATATATTAGAGTACATGATTTGAAAATTATACATTGATTTTGTAGGATACTATGTGAAAAAATTAAATCTTTTCATTTTCACCCATAATTATATCTTAAAAGGTAAAATTAATTTCGAAACATATGATGGTATATACAACAAGTTACCCCATTGACCTTTGTTCTGGTTAGAGGTAGAGGAGGATGTACTTCTCAGACTAAGTCATAGTTAGGAGACATTGTAGAAGGTGAAATGATGAGGAATTTAATTGTAATGGATTAGTAGTAGTAAAATTACTATATCAAATAGTCTCATATATATTTTTTGTGATTAAGGTTGGGGATCGAGACCACTTTTTAGTTTCACCTAGAGTAGATCATCAAAAAATTCAGAGTTAAGGAAAGATGACACTTTGATTTGTCAGGGATTCATGATTTTAGAGAGGGTACGTCTAAGAGCTTATATATTAAATTTTCGTCAAGATTATAGTGATATTTATGATATCATTCATATATCTATAGTATATTGTTTTTATCTTGACCATTATCACATTTTTTTATATGGAACATGAATTGGATGTTAATGATTCATTTAAGGAGAATATATTTTGTATAATTGACCATAAAATAATGGCATTATGATGTAAGAAAGATCATATAATTCATGTATTTTGGAAATTCAGATGTATTTTGGAGGATACATGAGAATGAGACTCAAATATATATGCTCAATGTGAGATGGCGTTTTGGGTAGCGAGATCCTCATCCCTCGATGACAGCTTCTAGGGTTCAGCCATGGCCATTCCTTAGTACCTCGGCTTCAACCTCCTTCCTCCCAGTGGCGCAACGTTGGTGGATTTTCCGGTTCATGATCCACGACATCTGGATGCTTTATACAACCTTACAGATCCACTGAAGACTGATATTTTGGCATGTCCTCATTCGGTTTCAGATCTACCGATCAAATCTAATCATGAAATGCATGATCCATGGAATTTCGTGAATACCCGCAACCCTATGGACGTGTTGAATACTCACGTCTCAGCATATCCTCAGTTGGCTTCAGATCCTCCAGACCGATCTGATGATTTGCAACTTTCGACTCCATATCTCTTTGTGAGATCTGAGGATGCACTGCACAGGGCTTCTGTGAGTGTGATTCCGAACCATGGTGAGTCGCGGATGCCATCTTCTCTGAAAGAGAGTGTGTCGATGCGAGATTCTAGGGTGGATAAAACCAGTTCTAATAAGTTTCCTTCTAAATATTATGCTGCTACTTTACAAAATCCAATTTCAGGGCCGAAGCTGGATGGAGTTTGTTCAATGGATATGTTCAGGGACTCATGAAAGGGTCAAATCCTTCGTAAGGGTTCAACTGCTCATGTTGAAGCTAACCCTGCAACGCTCGCCGAGAGAATGTAAATTAGGTAAAATACTTTGATTGCACGAATTATTTTTCCTAAAGGTGAAAGAACTTGGAAGATTGATGATTTTATTTGAAGAACCTCAATCTTATGGGGCTTCTCTAACTGGAAATTCATCTCTCTTGGTCAAAGTTTTTTTCATTTCCTGTTTCCTTCAAATTATTTGAAGCTTCGTGCATGGAGCTTTGTGATTCTACTGTTGAAACTTGGTTGGATTCACTTACATGAATGGTCTTTGGAATTTAATGTTTCGCATGCAAGAAATTTCTTTTCTCAGGTCTGGGTTCGTCTTCATGGTCTCATCTGGGTATTCTGGAATCAGAGGATTTTGTAGGATATTTCCACAGGAATTGGGACCCCTATTCGTCTTTACAAGAAGACTGAGGATGTTCGGTTTGGTCACATTTCCAGGATGTTGGTGGAGGTTGATCTAAGTTCTATCTTAACAGACAAGGTAACTCTTTATAATTCTTCTGACAACATTCAAATTGACGTTGAGTATGAAAAAAACCTCTTTTTTGAATTGAATGTATGGCTGTTGGACACGCTCTACAGATGTGTCAGAAGCAAGTTTCATGCCAGGAATGTGGACTGATGGGTCATCCCCCAAATCATTGCCGAAAAATGTAAAGGATGAATGATGCGGTTTTTTCAAAGCCCATCGTTCATGATGGTGATGCACTTAAGGAGATAACTTCCATTATGGCTGATGTGAAGACTTCTGGGAAATCAGATTCTCAGGTATCTAAAGGCAAGAGTTTTCTGGGGGATGTGTCTCTAGAGAAAACTCATAGTGGCCCCTCGGACACTCGGGTTGATTTGGCTAAATGGGTCACTTCATATAGGGAAATATCTACATAGTATTTCGGATCGATGATCCAGGATCAATATCAGGTTGATTTCTTTAATCTAATTGATGCACAACAACATGTTGATTGTCACCAGGAAACTAAGAAGAAGCAACATGTTGATTTTCACCAAGAAATTCAGAATCTCGTTCAATATTATGATTTATCTATGAAATGGGGAACCATTTATAATGATGAAAGGGGGATTGGTACCCCTTATAAGGCTTCAGGTAGTGATGGGAGTACTTCCTTTAAAGAAGTAGTCTTGAGTGGCATGGAAAAGATGACTCATGGAGAGGGATTCACCTCTGTTCCCTCAAAAAAGAGACCACGCAAGGATTATTCTAACCTTCCTAAGAACATGTCTACCAGATCGTCTTTGAAGATGTCTAGGAAGGTGGAAACATACCTTCTTAATATTTTTAGTCAGGATAAGTCAAAATCTAAATTGGATCCTTCTAGGGACTCTAATTATGGTAATGATTTTTCATACTATGATATTTAGGCCTGGGGTTTGTTGGATGAAGACTTTTTTGTTTGTTTGATCTCACCCGACTTTTATGTACTTTTTATTTCTTTTTAATAAATGGTCAGAAGCTTTGATTTTGGCTCGACATCCTGAGTATATATGCTAAATGTCATGGTTTTTCTCTGATGTAGCTCATCAACCTTCGTAGGTAAAAATTGCGGGTGATTTTTCTTAATGTGGAGAAGTTATAAAATGCCACATTTCTCGAGGTACATAATCAATTAATTATTATTTAATTTTTAATATAATTACCTTGAAAAATGTTTTAAATAGAGTATATTTGGATTTAGAATTTTTAAGGATGGTTTTAGATATGAGTTTTTGTTTTGGAAAGGTTGAGCCTACCATAATGTTAATGCATAGATACTACTAAACATGTACCATATACAAGAGGCACAAAAAGTGGAGGATCACATTTTCATAAATCATGTTATGGGGGAATATTAGAGAATTTATGGGCTAAATTTTATTTTATAGTTGTTGTAAAAAATTATAAAATTCATTCACTTTACCATATAATATTTGTGCTTCCATAAAGTAAGGATTACATAGCAGGCACATGGTTTGGCCAAACATTCATCCAAACTGTGTGCCTAGTCAAAATTGGAAAAAATTACCCTTTTCCCTTACTACTATTTATGTTTAATTCTTCCATCCCTGACTCATTTTCAAACAACAACTCCCTTGTGTTTACCTCTCCTCCTCTCCCCCCAGGTTAGATGGATATCCCACATCTGACCTCTGTTTCTTATTATTTTTGTCATGTTGTATTGCTCTTGCTATGGATACCACTGATTGAAATTTATTTATTTATATTTATTTCCATATAAATTTATTTCTCTTTATTTAAAATGAATGCGATATTTTTAGATATTTTTTTGGTTCAACATTTTCTCTCATCTCAAAAGAAATCTGGGGCTGATGCTAGATGAGGAGTCTTCCACAAGCCAAAAGTTGGTGGTATAACTTATTTTACTAAAAGTATCTATATTTATAAAATGTTCCTTCATGATACAATACTTTATTTTTGATAATTGATCATAAACTTTAAATTCCTTTAAATTTTCATCTCATGCCTTATCAGGACACACTAAGAACGTCCCAATCACAATTAGTTGTCAATAAAATAAACCCAAACCACCTCTTAGGATATATTTATTTTGAAATGCAAGTCATACATAATTTATGTGTAACCAATACTCTCTATGGAATTTCAATATTGCAATGAAGGAAAATCCCAAATTTTATTTTCAGGTAACCAACATCACAACTTAGGGTATGTTTGGGTTTTCATTTAAAAGATGAATATACATGATAGGCCTTTAGGTATGTACTCGGTAACATAATCATAGTTGATATAATTTTGGTGTCTTGAAACAATGATAGAATCAAAACACCCTAATTTTTATGTAATTACAATAGTACATGACTACTTAAAGTGCAGAATTTTGTGGGTATACCTACAAGGTACTTCCGTTGTATTGATTTAATTTGGAAAAATTCCTTGACATGTATACTTTACATGGATGTTTCTAATTATGACCATGGATTCCTTGGTCACTAATTTTTAAATTTGGTCATTACCCCAATGGTGTTTTATGCCTCGAGCATCCCTTAGATTCCATCTTTCTGATTCTTTTATTAAAATTAGATGATACTATATGATTCATTGATGTAAATTTCTAGTGGTAAACCCAACATAAATTTATTTAGTGTCCCAGTCTCATGAATTCCAAGGGAGTCTTCATGGATTCATCTAAATCACTAGAAAAACTAGAACACTCTGGTTGATTTCAAACATTCTCCTTGATGTTCTTGGAAAAGGAACACCTTGGGTCCCCCAATTGGATCACAATTAAAACCTATCCGGATATAAAATAATAGATTTCTAGGGGTTTGTTAAAAACTATTAAGATTATAATGTAAAGGGTTTATCAACTCGATTCCACTCCGAACCAAATATATAAGAACAATGAATTGATCATCATATGTTTGTTCAAACACAAAATGTAATAAATTAAATAGTTCATCAAGGCAATAAAGATGGGTGCATTGTTTAGGAATTAATAGACCAATTTCCCAGATTCTGATTGATTATTTATAAATGCATGCCTTGGATACATGAAACGAGTCCCCTAAATAATTAAAATTTCACATGGTTAGAGATATGTTTCTTAGGAAAAATCAGGTAGTGTTGGACATGAATACCATAAAAATCCCAATGTTTATAATATGTTTCATACAATAATGTTTTAGTTATTATATTTTCACACTATTAAATTTTATAATGGTAGATTGGATTTTCCTTTGACACCATTGGTGGAGTTCTATTGATTTATTATTACACCCTATTTGAGCATCCACATGATACCTAGTTAGATTTCATAGATGAAGGAATGGAGAAAAGAAATAAATTTTTTTGGATGATTGATTTATGTATTATTTTGGGATCATGGTAGTTGAGGACCAACAAGATGATCATGAAAAAAAGGATATTAATAGTTTACTACATTTTGTTTTCTTTTTTTCTTTTCCAAGTTAATCTTATATGACTACTTCCCGGGCATTGTTGAATTATTTTTTTCACCTCCAAGGAATCATATGTATATTTTGATTCTTTAATACCTCTTGTATATTTTAGTAATTAATTTATTATATTTTGTTTTTTTACTTCAAATGTGTCTGACTTTGATAAAAATGGTATAGTCACCCCACTATACCACCATAAACCCTTGCTTTTAGTTGGTAACCTCTGAGGTACATGGATGTAATCCTGATCCCTTGTGGCCCATGATACTTGTTAGTTATCAGTGCATTGGTATATGGATATAAGACAAACCCAATTTAATTTTTTATACTATGTATCTTAAAAAATAAGGGACCCAAATCTCATTTATGAAGTATCACCATGATGTTAGTACCATGAATTATAAATATATGCCTAAACATGATACTAGTTTTTCCAATAATCATGTAGTCTAACCAAATGATCATTATGTTTATGAGTATGTTGCCAAAAGAAATCATATAACTCATACTTCTGAGGTTGGTGTTGATTTTAACAACATTTTAAATGATTACCTGATTTGGGAGTTCCAGTACCCAATATGTATGGCTAACATTATCCTTGTTAAGAATAATAAACCGATCAATGGAAAAATTGATTTTATGTATCTCAACCATTAGAGGCTGAAGGGTGATTTCTCAATCTCAATCAGAAATCATTAAAATGAAATAACTTATCGCTATTTGACTCATTTTAATATGGATGATTTTTTGAGATATAGATAAATTGGAATAGATCATGAAAATGAATACAACACTAATTTCAAGGAACCCAAAGGATTATACTACTATCTAGTGAAACCCTTTGGATAGAAGGACACTAGATCCACATATCAATATTTTATACAAAATATTTTTAAACCCTTATGAGGAATGACTATGGAAGTTTATGTATATGACTTGGTGGTTAAATACCAACAATACATTGATAATTTTACCAATATAAATATTTTTTTGAACAATATTTGACATCAAATCCTAAAATTGAACTCCTTGAAATGTGCCTTTTGGGTTTCCACTAAAATATTTCTCAGGTGTGTGGCATGCCTCCATGTCATCAAAGTAGAACATGAAAATACCAATGTGATTTTTAATATTCCCCTACCATAGAATATAAAAAGGTTAATGGGGATCCAAGGATGTATTTATTATTTAAAGTTCATTATAAATAACATCACAATACTCTTATTACACTTCCACAAGGTTATGAATATTGGAGTCACTTATCTTTGAGATATTGATTTACCGGAGGCATTTATAAATCTCAATATTAACCCCTCATGACAACCAATGGTGATATAAAAAATGGAGGGTAATTTTCTCATATAATTTTTGGAAGCCCTCAATTGTTCGATTGGTGTACATATTTCACTAATGAATTATTTTGAAAAAAAATTAGTTTATATAATCTTAGTATAACCATGATAGGTACTAGGACATGGTATTATGATATCAAAAATAATTTCCTCTAATTTAAATTTATTATGAATAAATTATGGTTCAACATGTCGCATTACATGGTCCAGTTTTACTCTCTCATTGATCTTCTCAAGAATATAATCAATCTCCCAATGTCAACTAGATTTTTTTTATAGTGGGGATTAATTATAAAATATTTTGATAACATTTTCATACTAAAAAAGAAATTAAAAGAGAAACCATTGCCATTATTTCTCATGGATCATCCCATTAATAGAAACACATCATGAAATACCAAATTTATTTATGAAGGTGTAATTTTATTTCAATATTCTCTCTAGAAATGGTAAATTTTATTTGATGGAACCTCTAGAAACCTAGCTAAAAAGGCAATAGATAACCCCAATATAAATAGGGTTGGTCAAAGAATCATTATCAATGACTAAAATAAAGTAGTTTTACCAATTCATTCGAGTTATCCGAATATTTCATCAACAATTTAAAAGATTAACAAGTCCATAATATAGGTTTCTAATAGACCCCAAAAATACCAGTGAACCACAAAAATGTATATGGTGATTCTAATTTGGTCTGTTTAGATTATGTGTGTCATTTGATGGTGCAATTCATTTACGATGCAACATTGTATTATGTTGAATATTCTCAAAATTACCCATAAGATACATTGAAAAATTAGGCCAACACCCTAGAAAATCTAGATTGAGACATGATTGTTATCATAATTTTACATCATATGGTAGTATCTCAATTCACATAAAATGAAAGGGAAGTGACCGGTGAGATCTATATCATTTATGAACAATGAGACCAAATATTCTTTCACATTGATTCTAATAATCGACATATTTCCCATACTTTTATCTAATTTAACATTAGCACTTTTGCATTGGACCATTCATGAAAGAATAGATCTAATTCTAGGGAGTAAATTTTTCCCTTTATGGTGACCCAATATCTCTAAAATCCCTTATAAATGAATCTTTAATTGATTCCTCCTCAAATGTGTTGGTAGAGTGATTCTACCCATAATGTAAGAAGAACAAGAGAGGACATTTGGAAATAGATATTCAGGAATCATGCTCTCTCATCAGATCAAAAGGCTCTTGTATTTTTGGCCAATCATAACAGATGATTTCATTGAATTTCCATGAAAAATAATTCATGATACATACATGAAAACATCCTAGATCAACCCTATGAATTGATGCATACCACATATTATTCATGGATATTATTTGTATAGGGTATCAATGTCAGTGGACCGAATCCCCAATGTATATTCTGGTGGATAATGTATATCGTTAATTCCAATGATTTCTTCACCATATGGGCTGATGATACATCCGAAAAAGGATTTGTGATAAATATTATCATCATATTTTTTAATTTCAGTATTATTACCTTATTTTGTGACCCTAATATGTTATTTAAAGACAATGGCACTATGTTCAACTTTTTTTATTTGAAATATCTATACACCAATATCGAATTCACTATGACCATTCATCCTCCTATTGAGAAGTGGTAAAATTAAATATTGGGTGTTTCAATAAGACATTTTCTAATGTAATCTAATTGATGGTGGAAAAAGATATCACGTGATAATATAACAAGATTTTTCATGATTTATGATATTATCTCACCACAACTCATACTACCATACAAGAAACCCCATACTCACTTAGATACGTGATATATAAGTTCTTGTCCATACAGGTCTGACAACCCTTTGTAGCCTTAGCCATATCAAACCATTTTAATGAATATGAAAAAATTTATAAGTGATGGGATTATTTGGAATGAATTAATTTGAATAAATAGTTTACTATATAAAAATAGGATGTTTATCACAATAGAGTCACATGAGATTTCGATAATAAATTTCACCTTCATTAATTCCTCCAAGGAGAGATGAGATTAGTTTTAAAGACATTGATGATACTAGGAAAAAATACTCCAAATATAAAACTAAAATTGGAGGGACCCAACATCATACATAATGTTTAATCCAATTGAACTTATTACATTGTTACTGTGTATATAGAATTCATTACACCAACCACCATTGTGAGTTCCCCCATGAAATACTTTCTCTAATTTTTAGGCCATATCATAAACATAACCACAACATGACATTAAACTATACGGCCTAGTTCCTTGTCATATAACCCTAAATTTTATTGAACATGTATTCACAATAGAAAATGATTAACTATGCGACAGAATGATACATGACACTAAATAGAGAAACCAAAAAACAGGTCTTTATGGTATGACCTTAAACTACCTTGAATGATCTTATGTGGTTCATGATGTTAAACTGTGTAGAAAAATTCCTATCCTTGTGAATTTAAATGAAATATCATATCATCTTCACTGTATGTTGTTAAAATACATGGTCCCTTTTCTAGTTGAATTACATTAAATTGATTGAAAAGTCTTCACTATGTGACATATAACTATATGTTTTTTGTCCTCATAGTTTGATTTTGAACTATATCGTAAAAGTCCCCATAAAATGAAGTTAAAATATAATTCAACCTCTATATAATGGATGTTAAATATTTTATTTTGTGTTGAAAATTTCCCCATAATGTACCCAAGTATGGTGTGGGTAATTATTTGACTACCTATTGTTTCTCACACTAATCCAATCTCATGTGATTTTAGAGGTATTGAATAATCACCTTATTTGGAATAAGTGGCATTCAAACAAAAACTTATGGGAGGAAAATTAGTATATTCTTCAGGATTTTAAACAACTTAGTGTGTCCTATTCTGCATGGCATAACTTTTCTACCCGAATACTAAATCTGTGCAAGAATCTTTAGTACACAATCTTCCAATTCTTAAAGGATATCAATTCACATATCATTTCATATAATCTAGATCTATTCAAGGATATTCATTAATATGATTTATATGTGGATTGATTCCTATTTTTATCAGAAACATTGTGAATCCATGTTCCCTTAATTTATTCTAATATAAAACTTTCATCAATGATAAATGTCTTCACCACAATATATCAACAAGATCTTCATAAATAATTTTAATAGAATGGCTAAACATTTATTAATTCAAAATTAATTTAGAATAGATATTTGACATAAAAATAATTTACCCCAGTCCCTTTTATAAATAAAAAAAATCCCTTCCATATATATGAGCTACATTAGTGACAATAATTTATCTTAATATAATTATGTGTGGATGTATTAATATTCCAAAAAAATACAAAATGATGATGAGATATTTGATATCATGTATACCCATAAATTTTATCAACCAACATCCTATCCTATTGTACATATATAAATTTTTAGTGAATATTCATTTTTTAAATTTCACTAAAGAATGAGAGAACAAAAAAATTCCCCATCCTAGAATTGGTGATATATCCATAGACCCATGTAATGATATGATACTACCATTTTTAGATAATTGAATCTGAGTATTTATCACATTACATTATACTGGTAAATTTTTGGTCCACCCTTCATGACTATAAATTGCTCATAGGAGTATCATACACATGGTTCAGCTCCCAACATGAGTTCCAGATCCATTTAAAGGCACCTGACATAATGAAATCCCCGAAATAAACATCAAGATAAAATGAACCTTTATAAACTTTATACCCTAACTTCACAAGAAACCACTATGATATAAGGTATGTAAATGGATCAAATGATACTTTATTTGGAAAAAAATTTAGCATCTGATCAAGAACTTTCCATAGGTGATCCATTGTTTCCACCCCTTTCAAGAGAATCATGGAACCTTGTCATGGAAAACAAAAACCCAAAATTTTTTCCATCTAGATTTTTGAATGATTTCTTTTTATAAACCAAATTTCATTCATTAAGTATGTTTTAACTCTTCAAAATTTCATTGGATATTAGTAATGAGAACATTAAACATCAAAGGATACTTCTTCATGACTATACATACTATTCCCATTATATGGATCTGTATATGTACCTCTAATATGATATGTCAATTATCGGAATCATCTTCCTAAAAAAGATTTTCAGTTTATTTTCACTTGACTAAATAGTTTCATAATAGAAAATATATTTGGAATATTTCTTGTGTTCATCACTAACATACCAAATCCACATCAACTATCCTAATTCAGGATCCTTATATTGATATTTACAATATCCTCACTCTTCATTCAAAAAAATGTACAGAATGTTTTTGGAATTTGAGACATATTTTGGTGTTATTATCAATAAAATATGATCCAAAAACTTATACAATAAACCATGTGTTCCCCTTTTGTGGGATTATGTGGCTGAGACATAGTGTCCTAACATTTAGTGTGTTATAAACCTTAGTGAATATTATATCCTAATATAATCCTACTTCAGTTCACATGTGTTTGGATTCTCGTAATCCTTTCCTTGGATGTTGTTAACGAGTAGAATCAACATAAAAGGAAATTTCCACCTGAATAGGAATAATATTTCCCAGATATGGATTTTTATTCATTCCCAATATATAACCTTTCAACCATGGTCATTCTTATCCCAAATAAGACAATCCTCTACCCTGTAAACATTAACACCATTTTAGTGGGACTCACATTTTTATATGGTATGTGGCCATACTTTATATATTTGTATTATCTATTTAATCCTAATACAACATCATTAGGTTATTAATTACACAATACATGATCAAATTATCAATTTGGACTTCATTCTGCCAAAGTTATTCACTTGTGCATCAAACCCCTTTTCGAAGGACAAAGCATGAAATTTCATCATTGAACTTATTAATTGTTCTAATCTTTTGACATTAAAACATATGGCATAATTTTCCTTGATTCATGACCCTAAATTCATTTCCCCTTGTCAAGTTTAGTATAATTCACCATTGTACTCTCCAGTCACATTTTATTTTTCCTTCCCCTTGGCATGAGAATTTTTCAACAACCCAATTTCAATGTTTTGTGGCATCAAACTATCAAAACCTATGGTCAAAGCTCTAAAAAATAAAATATGGAACCAAGGGTAATATTTATATTAAATTAAACAATATAAAATAATAGTAAGTGCTATATGATTATAAACTAGAGTAGCCTATGGTCAAATCTATACAACCTTAAACTGCAGCAATATATAGTCAATGTTTTTTAACCTAAAACCCAAACCAATTTCTTCATACTATTATGAAGAAAAAATCCAACATAAATATACAATGAAATAATTGTATAAAAAAACTATCAATGGGTGGACATGGAAAATTTTAATTAATTTCATATTGGACATGAACATCATGTCATACATGAAAAATCTATCCTTTATATTCAATAAAGGCACAAAAGTTCTTAGGTTGAAAAATTATAAATGGAATCCTATGAAAAATTAAATTATTTACATAACAATATTCCCTCAATATGATCTTTTGGAAAATTTTAGGGAGATAAAAAAACCAAAATCTTTTGGGATACATAAATTGAATCCAACTGATGTGAGGTTGTTCTTTTTAGGCTCCTTGGCATGGAAAAAAGATAGAGCATTAATTAATCACCTTATCCAATGATTGTTTTTCTACAGGATTTGTGTGAAATACATGAAAAATTGAAGCTAGGGTACTATATATATTTTAATAATTAGAATCTTAAATTAAAACTTTTCTATTAGTTTTAGTGAAATCTTCCATCCAAATAGACCGTCTCTAGTGTTTTAGTGATGATAGTTATGAATATGCCCATCCGTGAGGCACACCTAGAATAAAACTCATCTAAACTAAATTATTTAGAATTATTGTTAAATTAGTTTCTGGAAGTTCAATTTTAAAATAGATATATGTTATATTGGTATCTCATTCCAAAATTTCAAAGGTTATTATTAATGTTGAAGTATAGGAAGTGAAAGTGTTAATCAAGAATGAAATGATGTTTTTATTAATTGATCCAAAAATAATGGGATAATCTATAGATTTGAGTATATATTTATAAAAAACAATCTAATTAAAATTGATAATATAGGAACTGATCCTAAAAAATACACAGGCCAGCTGACACTAAATGAGAAGTAGCAATTGATTGTTGAACAATTTCGGTTTCTCATATTCATCCCAATCCAAATAATTCATTCCCGCTACATGATAATCATTTCATATTCTTTTTTGGGTGTAAAATGTAATTCATAAATTATTATAATTTTGGAACTCATATTTAAAACCAATTACTCATATTTCATTAATTTCATAGACAACGTGGACACTTTATGTTGGAAACCTGAATACTTTGTGGTCCATAGAGTCAACTCTTGGGAAAATTGCTCTATATATTCAAAATAATGGTCAAAAAACTTTATCCACCAAGGGTATTCCTATTGATTTACTCATATCTCATACATTAAAAACAACTTGTGGATAACTGAATGTAATTAAAACATTCAAATACATCTATTTCAAGACCTATGAATAATTGATGAATTTGATAATTTTCATATCAGTAATTGGGGTCTATGTGATTATGGAATCTTTGTTTTTCATTGACCCTTTCATGAATCAATTTAGTCATAGATTCAACTAAAAAATTTATAATATCATCATCTTAAGGAAACAAAACTTATTATAGAGTGAAATTGTTTATTAATTAACCTTATGTTTCTTGAAAGAATATAATTAGGGAATGTTTTAGGACTACTATGTCAAAAGAAACCTGAATGAACAGTCTTATAAGACACTAATGTCAATAAATTAAACTATTTCTTGTACTTTTTAGGACTTCATACCTTTATCATGACGCATGGGATTATGAATTATGGTATTATGACCAAGAGTAAGGTCATTTTGTTCATTATTAGAGGAACCCGACTCAATACTATCAATATTCTATGAATTGTATTCTTTAGATTCCTATATTATTTTAAATGGTGGGAAAAATAATTATGGAGTGACCACACTTAGGTTCATGATAAAATAAAATTAAATCCACACTTTTGAATACTCATGGTACATGATAATTATATCTTTAAATGGTGGAAAGTTAATTGGGATATTTTTATCATTTCATGTTAACATTATCTAAAATTGGTGTATGATCATGGGTTATTTATCACCACACTCCTTGTACAATGAAGTCCTTTTCAGCATATGAAAATAGAAAACTAGTTACTAAACCATGTTTCTATTTAGGGTTCACAAATTAAGACCTCCATAACCATTATTTATATAATTTTTTCCTTTTGTGAAGTCCGATGTGATCGAGTGATAGATGAGTCATTGATACCATCCATAAATGTGTTGATGGGAGTTACATAAGGTATGAAGTAAAATAAGTAATGATATCCCCGATGGCACTCCAAATCCTAAAAATCTAAAATTATGTGTTTTACACTTAAAAGATTATGAAATGTTGGTCTAATATTGTTGAAAATCCTAGATTGTGTGTCTTGGGTCATAAATTTTAAGGCACACATCTATGAAACCATATAATAGTTATACTTGGATACCATTATTTGAGGAAATTCCAAACTCTGAACTTGACATAACACTAGATAGAGTCTCACCATGTCTAGAACCTGAAGATTTATTATTATTCCAAATTAAAATTGAGGCACAAATTCTAAAGTGGTTTCCCTTATCCAAGCGTGCCTGTATTGATTAGGTTACAAACATACACTAAGAAACATGAAAAATTTCCTTCCATTTAAAGTAATGTGTTTAGTTATAGCCTAATTCAATATCCATAAGTTATATACAGTACATCATCATGGATAGGACTATAAGTAATTTGAGTCTCACTAATTGGATGATTTTAGAAGGATCACAAGCTTTTCCATGTAAGTCCCAATCGATGTGGAAGAAATAATATTTTGATCCTTATAAGAATAGGGATGTTAAGGGTGGAATTAATTTCCTTCCATAACTCCCTCTAAACAAATGCTAAGAAGTCCTCAATTGATAATGGACTCACTTGAAATCCTCCAAAATGTTGTGAGGAGGAAGGAATTCAATATATATATCCTCCATGATGGGTATTCCACCAAGATCATTAGAATTATATATACTTATGTCAAACATCACATATAGTAGATGAAACCTATTGGTATCAGGACACCTATAAACTTTTTCATGCAATAAAAATAATAAAACTGGATAAAACAGAGGGTATTTGAATTCTCAAATGGTCTAAATCACTATAAAGATTTTCAAGGTACCACTTCCTTATATGTCTAATTACACTAGGGAGAAGGATACATTCCCAACTGTACAGTCGGGTACCCCTCTACAAAAGGTATATGTGTAGGACCCCTCTATATTGGGATAATATTTACCTTTTTCTTAATGCTCGAATCATCACTTTTACCAATAATCACAAAGGTGATGACTTCATCACTTCTCCCAAGAATCACTTGGGTGAAGCCTTCACCACTTTTCGCAAGAATCACTGGGGTAAATCTTTCATCACATTTCCTTT
This sequence comes from Viscum album, assembly GCA_963277665.1. Taxonomy (NCBI): domain Eukaryota; kingdom Viridiplantae; phylum Streptophyta; class Magnoliopsida; order Santalales; family Viscaceae; genus Viscum; species Viscum album. Next base: position 1,506,967,098 of record OY728131.1, on the reverse strand, counting down.
TTATAAATATAGGACTTCATTTATCATTTTACCATAATATCTCCAAGGAAAATATTGCATCACTTCTTCATTTTATCACTTGAGTGAAGGTCAAATTTTTTTCCAAAGCATTCGTTAGGTGAAGCTTTATAACTCACCCCATCATTACATGGCCATGGCCTCCTTGTATAAATTTTTTAATATAAATACATAATTTCATACCCTCACTATGAATGACTAATATCACTATAGATTTAATGGTCCAACATTAATTTATCCACATATTACATTTATAAATATAGATTTCAACACCTCATCAAAAGCCACCGAATACACGTGGTCATGGCATGCACACTGGTGTGCTCCTACATTGATAATTCATTCCCTAAAAAAGTTTCTCTTATGTGTATACCTCAAAAAATCGGGTCCCTAGGGATTTATTAATCCAAAATCACCTTTATAAATTGGATCCTAATCCTATGTATGTTTGTAATAATTCATGAGGCACATGTAAAAAATACATTGTGGACCCATATCTAAGATTTATTATCCTGGTCTCCCATAGGATACCTATTTCCCCCTATTATGAGGGAAAAAACAGTAGTCTAAACCCTATATATATCCATCTAGTTTCTTGAGTGGGAGTAGGAATCCCTCATTCTTCCTAAATTGGGTGGCATCTTTGGCATAAATTTTCTAATAATTAATATACAACAGATGTGTAAGCTCCAATAGTTTCACTATTAAGTGTGACTTCAATATAGTCTTCTCTCAACCAATCTAGAATAGAAGAATGAGAACCCCTTATGGAGTAATCCCCTAGTATTTATTTAATTGGGGGTAACTCTATGCTCTATATAGTTTTATAAATAGGTTGGAAGATGAGAATAATAGAATCCATCATGGAGTACGCCCAAATCCGTTATTGCAAGATTCCATATCCATTCTTCCTTCTGTAACCACTATATCTTTCATTAGTGGTAAGTGAGTAGAACACATCCATGTATTTCATTATCAATTACAATTACCATACAAATTTGTTTATATAATTCTCCTGATCTTATACTATGTCTTGTTTCTCACACTAAGCATGAATCTCATGGGATTAGTGATATATGATGATTATTCCATCAACATGGTTCCAAAGACCCTATTTTGGGAATCCATCTCATGTGTAACACTATTTAGAGAAATTTCATTATAAAATATCCATATTCCCCCTGATACATTCTATCAAAGGGATATATTCCCAAAAATGAACCTTACGTAAGATTCATATTCAAAAGCCCCACTCAATTGTTTTTTATACCTTTTAAAAAATAGAAATCAATAACATCTAAACTATATAGAATCTGAATCCTATCTTCATGATATTACTACGATTCAACTGCAATGCTCGAGCATGCATCGAATTTTTTTAAATTTTTCCATATACATCCGCACGACGTTACATAAAATTGGATGACCAATGTTCATGTCACATGAAATTAAACTACATGATGAAATCCTTACAACATGAAAGTAATCTGTATGCCATGGTCATGTCTCATGAACAATATTTTTTTCAATCTGACTACATGGAATACGATTCTTATATCCACATCCCTGATATGTAAACCCAATATCATCGATCTTTCATTTCCATCCCCACTAGGTCATATTCCTCTTGAGATCATTTATGTATTTTACTCATCTAGATATACTCCTATGATTTTGGATTCCCATTATTTTAGATTCATATTCAACATAGACTATCCATTAATTTTTTCACATTTCAAATAGTATAACACCTACAGCCAGAGGTGCATATTGATTTCTTATCCCATCATAATATTCTCAATAGTCTATAATACTGATAAGATCAATCTCCAATGGTCTATATTTCATGTGAATCCATCCTATCCATTTTGGGATATATTCTATCAAAGGTTATATAGAATGTACTTCTCAAACATTAGACACACACTAACCATTTCAAAGCATAATTTTCCTAGTCCTCCTTACTGTAAACTATTAAACTACCTGGATTAGTCTATATCGCCTCACCTTAAAAGGTATGATGTGACCCACTATATTGTATTAAACATTGTGGGTTCTTACTCCTTTTATAAAGATGCACAATAATCCCCTTCATGGACCCGATCATGACACTACAAACATACACCACCTTTATGGATAGATATGAACTCAAGAGTGATGAACTGTGAGGTTTTAAACCATAATGACCTATAAAATTACATCATTAACTAATGATAATATAAATATGGAGAACCTCTAATACATAAATACTGTTTCATTGATGGGTATACTTTAATAAATATTGATGTTCTCATTGATGTGATACCACTAATATATATAGATATTCACATAAGTGCATTCTAGTTATTGACTATATGAATGTGGGTGACTAGTACCATAATAGGATTGGGGAAATATTCACTAACACAACATAAATCTATAAGAGACTCTATATATAGAATATAATTCCACCCATAAGGATGTTATGAGAGCCACATCCCATCATGCTGAACAATGTGAGTTCCTAAACATTAGTGGTAATGAAACATAATAACCACCTACCTTTGGAAATATGGTCTATTTTTTCAATGACATTGGGGTTTTAGGGTCTTTCTAGTCACATGAATAAGCCCCATTTGAAACTATAAAAGGATAGTGTAGTTTATAAACCTGATGATTACGAGATTGATGCCACCCCTTCATGAGTAAAAACACGAAATAATATGTATACTTGGTCAGATACTAGTAGTAATATTAATAGTCATTAAAGTGTTTCATCATATTAATTAATTAACTAATTTTGAGACGGTTTTGGAAAGAAATATAACCTACGAATCCAAAAAAAATATTAGTGAAAATAATCCAAAATAATATGATTATCATGATTCCCTATCATGATAATTATTTCTAAAGAAGAAAGAAAAACTAGAAAAAATATTTATTCATTATCTTAACTATCATTCCAGATTTATGTTTTCAATATGTTATATAGGGGAAAAATAAGTAAGGAAGTAGTTATAAAAATTTTAATAGGATACCTACCAATCTAAAAAAATATCATGATGTAATTTCATAAGAATAATTCTAATCCGAAGAAAAAACCCTCCCATCACATCAATTACATAATACTAAATTATTATCTTCTTATGAGAATCCTAAATTATTTTCCCACAAGAATCCAAAACATAGTAATCCAAAATTTATGCATAATTTACATAAGTAGTTGAAAATCCAATATAATGACACAAATCCTCAATGATAACCAAACTAGAAAAAAATTAATGGATGAATATTATGAATAGAAACCCTCATGATGTACCCTAAATTCTAAAATATAACATTCCATCATGAATATTCATTGAATCAATGATAAGACCATAATATAAGTGGAATAGATAATTTATTGGATTAAAAAGAATTAACTATAGAATAATTAATAATTGAAGAAGAAGATAGTGATGCCTTGTATAGATAGTAGTCATTATTTAAAAAAGGCCAAAGGATTAATCCTAGAGGCCTAGGTTCAGGGAAAATGTTTGATTAACTAGGTAGGTTCTAGATGTGATGGTGGAAACACAATAAATAGAAGAGACGCAATAAATTTGTAGATAATCCAAGAAAACACTCTACAGAGGAAAGATAAGTATTCATCACATCATGAAAAGACTATATCTAAAGATTCCAACAGAATTTCCACACAAGGATCCCACTTTTCATTTTGGATGAAAATATTTATTCAATAAAAATTAGGTGGATTACGACATGGATAAATTAATCACACAATAATTCTCAAAACAATTATAAATCGTGGTGAAAATTCTAAAATCATTCACAATTTTTTCTACCCTAGACAAAAACCACAATGTGGCCTATGCATGATGGTGAAACAACGCCTAAAGAGACAAAAATAAGGATAATTATTTCTAGGCCTTTTGATGTGATATTGACACCTTAGGTCATGATGAAAAAAGTGTAAAAGGAAATCAACAAGGGTATTAATCCACATATGAGGTTTCCCTTTGATATGAAAGGGTTTATAGATTTCAATAATTTTCCTCTAGACTATATAAACCGTGAAACATACCATCACATTGTAACAAAATATTAATGGTTATATGTGTTATAAAACATTCCAATATTATTCCATGGTATACAAGACAACCATAGAATATCCCTAGACTCCCGCATCACTAGAAAATGAAAACATTAGGGTCTAGAAAAATATTATACAATTAAATTAGATACAACTCAAATTATTTTCATCATCAAGAATGAAAATAAATCCACAAAAATAAAATATAATGTGGATTTCATAAAAACACCCTCTGAAATACCTAGCAATTTATTATTTTACTATTATAATAGAACAACCAAATAATTATATAGGAAGGTTAAAAAATTAACAAAATCAGTATCATCTCAAAAATCATGTCATGGCCATACATATTCTCTCAATAATATAGATAAAAAAACTCAATATTTTGAACATCCATTCTTGAATCAACATCCCAATAACTCTCTTCTAAGAAACTATGATGGTATAGTACACTATCCATAGTAAAAGTATGATTACACAACACCTTCTCACGATGGTCTAAAATTTCAATAGGAAATTCCCCAAACAATACATCATCTTCAATTTGAAACTAACCCTAGTCAATTTCACAGTAGGAATAGTGATTTTTTCAAAATATATAAGATACATATAAAATATCATGGAATCAATTTACCTATAGTGAAGCATCACTTAATAATCAAATTCACTAATATGTTCTAATACCTCAAAAGGCCTAATAAATTTGAATTTGGTTCACTCCTATGATCAAATATCTATTTCCCATGATGATGTGATACCTTAAAGAATACATAATCTATAATTAAAAAATCTATAGGACTAATCCTATGATTATCGAAATACTTATAATGATCCCAATATACTTTTTTGAACTCATAAATCATCTACACCACTTTATTGTATTATGGATCATTTCTAGTCTGAGATGTTCTAACCCTGTTACTATGATCCAACATAGTTGAGACCTATAACGGAATACTTAAAGGTCATTAAAGGAACCATAAAAAGAATGGAGTGATATTTAAAATTATAGTAAAAATAAAATATGGGAAGGTTTTTTACACATGAAGAAATAAATATAAAATAATTTTTTTCAAAATGTATTGTAATGTCTAGATAGTCTACTCCTTTTCACTACCATTTTTCTGAAAAATGTTTGTTATGAGGAATAAAAAATACCAAAAGTATGCAAAAGACCCTTCAAAAACATGGAGGTAAACATATACACATATATTTTTAAGTAATAATATCATAAAATACATCAGTATATCCTCTTACTTCCACCAAGGTATATCCAGTGTATGAATCAACCCAATTGGAATATAATGTTTTACCTTTAACTTTGGTCTAGTTAATTCAAATGATTCAAACTCTATAATCGATATATTATTTTGTGGCTGCCTAAAAATATCCTTAAAGTTACAATAAATCTTAGCCATAATAGGATGTACTATGAATGGTGAGTTATGATACTCATTTAGATCCACCTCATGCACTATTTTGGGAATAAGGTTCATTCCCTAGAACAATAGTCAGTTTTGATCATCCATTGACCATCCCTTTGGGAAATAATGACAAAAAATGATCCAAGTAAACTTCTAACTAAAAATATAGAAACATAGATTGCTTTTATTTATAAACCAAGCATAACTGCATTCTTATTTGGTAGACATGCAATATACCATTTAATTCTTCTATATCATTCTTTATCTTTGTAACCTCCTCCACCACTATCTAGGAATCCCTAGACTCTCAAACGACATCACCATATAACATCCTTCTCAATATTAAAAGAAGAAATCACTTTCTCAGGTTTATGTAAAGTCTTAATGTGGTATTCCTATGACAAATTCATATGATTTTTCTATCAAATCTGAATACCATTGGAAGGAGATATATCTATAACTATTGTAATCTATGAAAACCATAAATCTCTCAACAAGTTATATAAATTTAATGTAATTTCAATGAAAAAATCTTGACAATCTCAAGACCATGGGTTATGTATTAACATTAATATTTTCATATTCACTCATATACATTTGAGAAATATTATATCTTTTATAGCAGAACACAACTAAAACCAAGACATGAATTATATTAGAAAACCATAGGAAAAATATCTTTCTTTTAAAAAAACATAAGAAAGAATAAATAGACAATTTATCTGTCAAATACAAAGAAATATTGAAACTGGTTAGTCTATGTGAAATCCTAATCATTTGAGTCAAGTAAACTAAATTTGTAGAAATCAGAGAGATGTTAAGAAAAAATATATTTTTACAGCCTAAGGTATCGCAAAAATTTAAAACCACCAAATCATTTTTAAGGGAATCCTACGAAAATACAACCTCATTCTAAAAGGATCAATAGTAAGTTCTCATCGAGACATGAGTTTTCCAAAAAAATTCACCTCATGGGCCGAAACTATAAACCTAATAAACTTTATAAATAACTAATTGCACTGAGGAACCTCAAAAAATTGATTATTATTTCTCTATATTATCTCCCTTAGACTTAAAATAAATAATTATATTTTCAATGTATTCCCCCAAGAAATTGTAATGAAATGAATGGAACAAAATGTACATTAGTTTGATGAACATTAGTGGTTCATTTGTGACACTGAGAAGGATTACAATGAACTTATAGTTCCCATAACAACATCTAAACGAATTATTTAGAATATTATCTTATTACAATTGTATCTAATTTTACACTAACCCATAATAGATATATATATATATATATATTAAATTAGTCAAATAGATCATTATTTTTTGGAAGGTTATAATGTTTCTTTGTTTCCACTTGATTCAATCAATGATAATCGATACATATATATACAATTCCATCTACCATATTCACAAAAATATTGGGAGATCCCAATGTGACACAGTTAGATGAATGAATCCATCTTAAATAAATTTATTAATATGAATTTATATCTCATAGAAAGGGTAGAAATTATTACCTTCCAAAAACTAATAATTACTCCTGAATGAGTAATTACTCCTCAATGAGTAATTACTCCTCAATGATTTTTTTGGTGTAAGAATTTATCTATTCAAAAGGGTAAAAATTTAATGAATAGAGACGATCAAGAAAAATATTACATTATTAATATAAAAAAACCTACAAAATTATGTTTTTTTTCATCATTAAATTATCCATGAGAAATATTTATGAGTATTTATTAGCTCGAAGAACCCATTGATGAAATTGGGAAGAGGATATAAACCTATTGGTCATCTAAAACTTGATCAGTGACAAAAGATGCATTAAACATCATATCTGAATCTTTGATTCAATATCTATATCTCTTATTTAATTTTTTTGAGTATTAATAATATTTTTATATCTGTTTATAATATTTAAGTGTTCTCAGATACACTTTCTTTAATTTCGTTATTATTTTTTTCTCTTAGAATGAATATATGTGATTTATGGGAATTAACCCTAAGGTAAAAATACTATTTACTTTCCTTCATAAAATGAAAAATAGGAATAATTTTATATTCAAAATAAGGATATATTTTAATAATATTATATATTAAAAAACAATGAACTATAATGTAATTATAAAAATAAGAAGATACAAAATTATTTTTTACATCCTTGAAATATGATTTGTATATTGAAAAAGAAAATAATTTTGTGCTCTTAAAATTAATCAATGAACTCAAATTTTATAAATAAAAAATCAATACGGGTATTTAGAAGTTCAAAAATTGAAGTTAGTCTTTTAGTATGATTATAATTAAATATAAAACCCTTAGATATACTACTAGAATTGGTTACCATCCGGGTAAAAAAAATATTCAAAAGAAAACTTTTGATCCTACTTTCAAATAATTTATTTATAGAAATTACTCACGAACCTTTATCCTAAGAAAGAATTTTATATCAATAAGTATTACTTTTTCCAATTATATATCTATTGATCATGTATGGGTTCCCAAATATATATGTGCTAATAATTCTGTACCTAAGAAAAAATGGATACCAAAATAATTAGAAAAGTAAAATTGAGAATGTGAAATTATTTATGAGTATCACTAAGTTCATATGGAATATAAAAAATTGATGCTAAATACATATGACTGGTGATTTAAAATGTATTATAAATATAATAAAATTTTATAGTGGTAATTTCAATTTTGATAAAAATTCAAAAGTTAATACTATTGGCCTTGCAAAAATATATAGTTCTGAATATATTTTAATATATAGAGTTTTGTATGTTGGTGATTTAAAATAAAAAATTATTTTACTTTTTCAATAATATAATGATGTATTTCAGGTTATTTTTAATATAATTCATGTGTGGGTTATAATTATAAGCATAATCCATTATTTACTGCCTTAAGGAGTGATAATGTGTATATTGTTAATCTTGATTATTTGATTTTAAAAAAATTTCTTTCTTTAGTGTCTTTCTCAAAAAATTCTATTTATGGAATAGTAGACTAGGATACTATAATATCCCCCCTCTTAAAAAGATTAAAAATTGTGGTTTAATCAGGGTTCTACCTTCTCTAAATTTCTAAAATGAAAAAATATACTTTCTTTATCAAAAATAGAAGAAGTATAAGATTTATTTGAACGTGATGAAATATTTTTCTACCTTTTCACCACTAGAACTGTTTCACATGAAATTTTTGGACCATATTGAGTTTATAGTTAAGAAAAAATTATTATGATAATGTGATTATTGATAATTTCTCTAGAATCACATGTTTTCATTTCATAGATCACTAAATTGAATCTTGTTGATGGTATTCAAAATATGAAAAGTCTATGGAAAACCTTACTAGACTTACCATAAATACATCGATATGTGATTACGGTTATGATTTTTTGGATCTATAATTTGAGACCATAAACATACAACAACGCTATAATAATAACTTTGATCCTCCATGAACTCCCATAAATATGGAGTGATTGAACGAAAAAATATAACCCTTTAAGATATTTCTCAGACTAGGAATAATTAGTGTGAGTTACTTATTTTCTTTTCTGTTCAAGCTACAAATATAAATTTATATATTATCAATAAGGTTATTATCAATACTATTTTAAATACGACTCTATATTAATTATACAATGGTATGAAACCAAATTTAAATTACATTAATGTTTTCGGCTGTAATATATTTATTATTAATACCAACTAGAATATGGGAAAATTTTATCCAAATTTTGGTGAAGGTATTTCCCAATTTTATTCAACAAATAGAAAATTTTATAGATTATTCAATTAAAGAATCAAAGTTATGGAAGAATTTTTACACATCACTACAAATGAAATATATCTTAATGATCCTAAAACTTCTTGATAAGGCGTTTAGGAAGATATTCCAAATTTGAATATGAATATAAACTCAATTTTTTTTTACCAAGAATAATATTTTCAAGTTAAATCTCCAAAATCTATCCAACACTACTAAAAAAATATCAAGGAGGACTTATAAGAACCTTGTATTTCTATTCATAAAACAATAAAAACCCACAAAGTATATCCTTAGTTATTTTTATTTGAGGCCATTACAGGAATAATCATACTATAGATTCTCTTAGAATCTGTGTTGAATATTAAGACATATTTTCATAACATTAACCTAAAAAATATAACTAATAATAATAATGATGATTTTTTTATCACATAAATTCATTAAGAGTTAATTTATATTAAAATCAATAAAGTCAATAATGTAGTGGGAAGGCATAAATACAAACTATTGGGGAAAAAATGTTATTTGAATCAATATTGATAAATCATTCAATATAGAGGTAAATACATTTATAATAGTTTCATAATGTATTAGTTATGATGAATGGTGGGATTATGAGGAAACCTTTAGACTTGTAGATATATGGGAAGCCTTTAAAATACTATATTGTTATGCTAAACATCCTATATTCAAATTATTTACAATGGATTTAAAGAGTGTATTAATTAATGATTATTTTATTTTGGATGTTTCAGTTTAAAAATCCACTAGATTTCAAAACCATTAATTTCTAAATTTTGTTTTTTAGCATTTTAAATATCATTATCCCTTAAAATTGTCTCTTAGATCATGGTATGATAGAATCAATTCTTTCTTGATTTATAAAGTCTTTGGAAAAGGAATATATGATCCAACTATATTTATAAAAAATATTTCAAAAGATGTTTTAGTGATTTAAATCTATTTTTATGATATTATTTTTTACTTTTCTAAAACCCTTTTATGTATTTAAGTTTCTAAAATGATGAAAAATTAATTTTAAATGATTTTAAATGCAGCGTTAAAAGGATTTTTTGGTATTTATAATTTTCAAAATAAATAATTAATTATTTTAAATAAAATACAGTACACTAATTTATTTTTAAAGAACATTGGTATAGATAAAACAAAATTAAGAGACACTATAATGAGTACAAACATTAAATTGGATTTAGATGAAATTGGAAAACCGGTTGACCATAAATATTATAGATGTGTTATTTGGTGTTTACTATAGTTAACATCTATCAAAACTAGTATTATAAATATTTTATGTGTGTGTTGTATATATTTTTTAAGAAATCCCCATGGAATATCATATAAAATATTAAGAACGATGTTTAAATGCCTGAATAATATAACTAATTTTATAGAATTTTATTTTATAGGAAATTTTATTGAATTATATATTTATTTAACTTTTAATTGTTTTTTGTATGTAACATAGATTGAAATATGAACACCCAAAAATTTTAATTTTTAACGAAATCTCTAGTATATCGGTGTAGTGAGAAGTAATTATTTTCTACATTATCAACTATAGTAGTTCAATATATAGGTACAAGTAGTTCTTGTAAACAAATTTAATGAATTAAATACACATTACCAGATTATGGAGATCAATTTAGGCATTTCACTATATATTGTGATAACCCGAGCACTATGAATATTTATAAGAATCCTATATTCCATTATAGGACTAAATTTATTGGCATAAGACATCACATTTGGAGATATCATTTTCAATATGGGAATATCAATCATTAATTTATTGGAAAAAAATTTCTCTAGATGAAATCGTTTCAAATCCACTAAATGTTTAGAGATTGAATTATATAATTCATGAATAAATAATGATTAAACATCTCAAGTATTTTCAATTTAATCTGATATATCTTTTTTAATTTCTAAATAAATTTAAATATTTTTATTCATGTATTTTATGTGATATAATTTATTAATAATATAATTGTAGAAGTATTTTTTTGAATATCTAAAATATTTTTGCTTCATATAGTTGATCATGTTGAATGTAAATTTAATTTAGTTTCTTTGCGTTATTTTCACTAATTTTTTAATAACATACTATCACACTGTATATAGAGATACCGTTTATATTTCTATTATTTTAAGGTTATTTTTGTATATTCCAATGACATATTATTTATAATTCCCTAAATTATTTTTAAAGAGACCCAATTAGAATTTGAATCAACACTCTTCTCTCGAAACCAATACCTAGATAAATTTTTTTCCTTCATTTTAAACCAAATCATACCATTCCAACCTTATAATCTTAGTTAAGGGTAGTTAGAATAATGCCTTCACTTGAAGATTCCACTCTGAAATATTTTATTACTTCTAAAATATGGAATTCTAGATCTAGTTGGATCTTAAAATGCTTGAAATGTAACCTATTGTATCAGGAAGTCATTTAAGAAATGATAATGTATTAAAAGTTTTTTAGATCAATTTTACCCTTATTATAAAGATATTTTTTACATAAATGATGAACTAAGTGGTTTATGGATAGTGATAAACCCATCTATCCACGAATAGAATAACAATATGTTAATATATCTTTTGAGGTTGGTTAAATAAGGGATCACATTAGACTGATTATTGATAGTTAAAAACATATCGTTTATTCATTTTTTTATTTAGTACTGGTAGTATCACACCAATATGATTATAAGGACTCTCAAAATTATTACCCTATAATATCATCATTTTGAGTATGATTCAGGCTTGGAATTGTAAACTGGTAATAAGAGTCCTATGAAGGAAAATGTTGTTGAGATTAATGAAAAATGCACACTATTTATTATGTTTATTCAGAAAGCTATTTATCTTAGAAAAATACTTCAACAATGCAAGGCATTAATACCTATTAATTTTTAATCTTTTGGGGAATGTTGTTAAGATAAATCATCCGAGATTTTATATAAGTAATATTGATGTTTGAAGAAGGTCAAAATATCAATTTAATTCTATGTATTATCCAAAATTGGCCCCATGAGTGTTATTTCTTTATGAACTTTTTCTGTTGAAGGAGGAATGGTCTACTGCATTAAGTAATATTTGTTTTAATTAAACCACCAAAAAAATAATGAAAGGATGATGGAACCCTAAAAAGAATATGTGGGTTGTGGATGAAAATAAGTTGTATAAGGATTTAAATCATGTGAATAAAACTACCAGACCAATGGATATAGTTCATATTGGTTTAGAACCATATATCAGGGTTAAACATGAATATCATTCAAATAATAGTTAATAATATGTAGTATTTTATACTATCGAGGTATCCTAGAGAGCATAAAAGGGAAAAATGAGTTTCTCTAACTATCAAGATGTTATAAAATTTCCCAAACCATAAGGAATGTGTAGTTTAACTCGAGGGGGAGAGACCTCCAAGATATTGTTTTTGGAAGAAATCATACAATTCCAAGAAGTGATGAAAATTAATATATGGTTATAGAAATTTTAACTATATTTTATATTTAGACCAGTAATCATTGTCTTTACACCCTCTAAAATCCCTCTAATTGAATCACATCCTCAATTTTTTAAATATTATGATGGAGATGGTCATAATGGTGGTTGTAAACCAAAAACCAATCATAATTTCATATCTATATTAACCCATGGTATAGATAATGCATAGAATATCCCATATTCCCTTATTATTAGGAAAAAAGGTAGAGTAGAACTCTGCATTTATTATGTGTTACCAAATATGTTAGAATTTTCTATTATCTATCAAAAATAAGCTTTTATAGATCATTTATCAATTGCCTCAATATAGATTGATATAATTTATTATTCATAACCTTATTCTGAGATTTCAGAAGTTTATTATTCCAACACTTTATTTGAAGACACGAAAAAACATTGTATGAATCATCAGATGATGTCAAATCTTTGTTGGAACCCCCATACATTGTTTTCAGTTATCCAAAACCTAGCGCTAATTTTTCTCATGTATATTATTCTTCCTTCTATATTTCATCATCTAATATTAGTCAGTTATTAAATATAGTTTTTAATAGTTTTGAAAGAAATCATTTTGATACTAGGATGTTTTGGTGATCTCGATAATAAATTAGATATAGATATTATTGTTTATAGTGTAGTTTCTCATATTCAAACCAATACGTTTCTCGATATTGGTTATAAGACACCTAAGACGAAAATCATTGATGAAAAAGTTATAGCTCAATAATTATATTTTATGGATATGAGGATTAAGAAGGATCAAATATGAATTAATGTTGTAAGAAGTTATTCCTAATTTTTTTTATCATCCACCTCTAGAACCACTTTTATCTTGAGGTGATGATCTCATACATTGTGTTATGCTTGAGGAGATTTATAATCTCTTATATATTTTCCTGGAAACTAATAATTTGGCGAAAATGTATCAATATTTTTATGATGACAAGCTATTTTTTGTAATTCAATAAGAGATTATTGGTAAATTCATGTTTAAATATCTTATTAATGGTGTTATCATGTATTTAATATGTTTTTTTACCAAGTGAGACATAAAGACCATGCTTAAGTATTTGGATAGAGATATAATAACGCATCATTTAACCCAATATTTTAAGCCATTTGGGAAAAATTAGTTGGTCGTGGATTCTCTAATAGATCAATTTAATTCTAAAAAGGTTGATTTCTTAAATATTTTTGAACATGGATCATGATATATATCTAACATCACTGAAGTTTTAGTGTCTAGCCTTTTTACTTTCTAATCTACCATTATAGTTCATTTTACCATTCCTATGACCAGTGAATCATCTGTTTCCACTCCACCCTCTATTCCTCATAAAAAAACTTTTAGTCTCAATAATATTTGGACTATCCATCATCTTATAGATATATATAGAATAATTTAGATTCTATGATGGTCTTATTCTCCTTTACAATGACCTATACCAAATTATACTCCTACAAACAATAGGAAAACCCCACTTAAGACTACTTTAATTGAAGACCATATAGACTCAGATTCTGATGAAGTCATCTAATATGGATGTTGTAATAATTTATAAATTTTTTAATTTAATGAAATAATTTTTATCCACTAATTTATTTCATTAGTAGTGCATATTATTTTATTTTTTTGTGACAATATTATCAAATATATTTTTGACTTCTACGTTATCATAACCAATCTCTTCCTACTTACTTTTTGATAATCCAAAAGGGGGTGTAAAATATAAAAAACTCCTAAAAATTATATATTTTCTCACTAATATCTAATTTTCTTAATATATAATTTTTTAGTATTACTGATCATCGAAATGGGATATATTTTTGAAAAATCATATGATGTTTTAGATTGACCATAATGAAAGTAATTGACCATAAAAAGAATCTTAACTGATTGCATGATCAGATAATATATCGTGTGTAAAATGAGTTATATTTCTCTAGGTTTACAATTCACTACTTGATTATTAGATAGATGACATAAAGGATTCATATTGACCACATGATTTCATATAAAAGAAGATATATTTTTTCAAAGGATAGAAGTGAGCCCATGGATACGTGGATCAACCCTGGTGGAAATTTTTCAAAATGATCAAGTGGATTTTTGTCCAACTGAAGTGACCAGAAAACAAAGCAAACTGATTTTGTAATGTAACCAAGAAATTACCTGTCATAGTTAAAATATTGGAAAATCATTTAAGTGATTAAATAATGAATTTTAGTGATCAAAAATTCAATGAATGCTAATAAATGTTCAATGTTTTGACCACACAACAAGTCATTTTAAATGGTCAGAGTTTTTTCTTAGGTGTTGAGTCAATTATGGGGTATCAAGATAACATGAAATATTAAATCAACTATGTCTATTAGGAATTATATTAATGTATTATATTTCAATGGAATTTACTTAATAATTAAATTAAAATTTTATATATTTTAGGAAATCTATATTTCATTCTGAATGTGGGGATATTTAATAATTACTTCTCAATGAGTTTTTTGGTGGAAGAATTTATCTATTCAAAAGGGAAAAAATTTAATGAATAGAGACGATCAAGAAAAATAGAACATTTTTAATATATAAAAACCTACAAAATTATGTTTTTTGTTTTCATCATTAAATTATCCAAGGGAAATATTTATGATCATTTATTAGCTTGAAGAACCCCTTGAAGAAATTGAGAAGAGGAGGAAAAACTATTGGTTATCTAAAACTTGACTAGTGACAAAAGATTCATTAAACATCATATCTCACTCTTTGATTATCTCTATATATCTCTTATTTAATTTTTTTTGAGTTTTAATAATTTTTTTATATCTGTTTATAATATTTATGTGTTCTTAGATACACTTTCTTCAATTTCCTTATTATGTGTTTCTCTATGATAAACTATTGAATTTGTTTTGTTAACGCCTAGATATCCCTCTACGAGGTTATGATTTTAATACCTGATATTGGTTACAGATAATCTATTTTATATTTATTAATATTATTTAAAATGGGTTTATATAAATATCATAGGACTACGTCTCTATTTGTCATTGGACATCTAATTTTTTTATTTTACACGAATGATTATTTACATTTTTTACACTATTTTAAAATTTTTCTCAAATCAATTTTAAAAAAGTATATATTGATTGGTAAATTTTACCTGTGGTATATATAATATTTTATGTGAGTTCACTAATAATGAAATATTAGGACTATCTCATGTTTTTTAAATTGATTTTTGATTAAATCCTTGAGTGGTTTTTTCAAAAAATCAAATTTGTTATACCTACTATATTAGCTAATTGGGTGTTTTCTAAATTTATGGATTTTTTCATAAACTAATTTTAAGAGTGATTTATTTTTTATGCTCAATTTAACTCTATTTATGGATACACACTTACCAAAAACTACCATATCATATTACTGAAAGGATTAATTTTACTTTTAATTAATTGAAATTAATGTCGCAGAAAACTAACAACATAATATATGTGTCCAGTTTTGACATGGGTGGCTTGATTTCGATGTTTGATAATATGAAATTAATCTTATATGAAGATAATATATGTTATATGATGACACATTTGAATAATATTCATTATGTACAGAAATATAAAAATCATGTTTTAACAACCAATAAAGAATCAAGTTCACATGAATCATATCACATCCAATAGTGGAATCACATGTTTGGTCATGTATGTGAGAGGAAATTGAATAATCTATAGAAAAAATGTAATTTATATGATTTTAAAGTGATACCCTTATTTGTGTTTCATAAATGATTTTAATGTTATAGAGCGAGTCTCCATTCCGTGGAAAGGGTGAAAGGCCTTCAGATCTTTTAGAATTTTGCAATACAAACATATGTGGATCTTTTCTATTTATAGAGAGAGGTGGATAAAATTATATAATTAATTTTTCTTGAAATTTTAGAATTAATAAATATATATTCTCAGTAAGGTATATGTATAAATTCTTTAAGAAATTTAATGATTATAAGAAAGATGTTGAGAATCATCTTGTAATGACAAAAAAGAAACTCTTATTACAACTTGGTGAAGAGTATCTTAATCCAGAGTTCATCAACTTTGTAAATAAGTTTTATATTCTATATCCAATCAGTCATAATAATACAATATAGTTGAATTGTGTTAGTGAAAGTGGAAACTACAACTTTTTAAAAAAATTGAGATCAATGATGAGTTGTACAGGTATTTCATTTTCATTTTGGGGATACAAATTACAGACTACTAGACACATATAAAACCATGTTATATCTAAATTGGAAAAAAATTCATTTGAGTTTATGTATTAGAATAAATACACTTTGTCACTTTTACATGTGTGGGGATGTGAATCATTTTTTAAGGACACTTATTGAAAAAAAAATTAACCCTAATAAACAAAGTGTATCTTTATAGGATATCCTGAGAAAAAAAGGGTCATCATCTATACGAATCCTTATATAAAAAGAAAATAGTGGAACAAAATCCTATACACCTTCAGAGAGAGAACATCTTAAAAGGATATAGTGGGATGAAGATAGGCTTAAATGATGTTAAGGATCAAGATATACTAGAGTCGTAGGAACAAATTTCACAAAAATCAAGTAGAATAATGTTTTTATAGAGACAATAATACTATGATGGAGCACAAAATTTGTTATAAAACTATATAGATGTGTTTTTTTTGGTCACCAAGATGATGAAAAAAATATTATTTGGTATTGATTAAAGTATATCCTATAATGATCAAACAATAAACTCAAAAGCTTCAAGATGGAATAAAGCACTACGGGAAAAAGGGCTTTTGTGACGGGGCTTTTGCGACGGGAATATATCTCGTCGCAAAAGGTTCGTCCAAGAGGTTATTTGCGATGAGATTTTGTCTCCCGTCACAAATAGTTTGGCGCGGATAACGCACCAAACCACGTGAAGGTTATTTACGTCGGTGGGATCCCACAGTCGCAAATAGTTAAGTATTTGTGATGGGGCCCGTCGCAAATAAGCGGCGTCGGTTTATAGCTTTTTGCAACGAGACACATTTTGCGGCGGGGCCCGTCGCAAATAACCGGTGGTGATTTATAGCCGTTTGCGACGGGATGTCATCCCGTCGCAAAGGGTGTGTCGGTATGGAGTATTTGCGATGGGTCCTGTCGTAAATAACTTTTTAACCGCCGACAGTAATTAATGCGGGTGTAGGTATTTGCTCACGAAAAAAGTTGTGAAGCCGTCTACATCAATAGAAAATTAGTTTTAAAGGTATATATGTTTTTTTAATTTATTATTTAGTTCATTTTTTATGTCAATTTTTTTATTGTTGATTAGTTGTAATTAAATTAAATTTATATTGCTTTGTCATTAGTATTTCTTTGTACTAATAAATTGTAATTTTCAGTATTAATTTTTAATAATTAGTAAAAATTATTAATTATTAACGATAATTAGTAATGTATATAATTATTTTGTAGTAATTAATAATAATTGGTAATAAATATCAATAAATAGTAATAAATATGAATAATTAGTAATAAATGGGAATAATTAGTAATAATTTGGAATAACTACTAATAATTAGGAATAATTAGAAATAAATATTAATAATTTGTTATAAATAAGATAAATTAGGAATAATTAGCAATAATTTGGAATAATTAGCAATAATTAGTAATAATTAGCAATAATTAGCAATAATTAATAATAATTAGCTATAAATTGTAATAATTAGAGCAAAATGTAATAATTAGTAATTAATACTAATAATTACTAATAAATACTAATAATTAGCAATAAATGCTAATAATTAGGAATAATTAACAATAATTTGAAATAATTAGCAATAACTAGAAATAGATAGTAATAATTAGTAATAATTAGCAATAATTAGGAATAATTAGCAATAATTAAGAATAATTAGCAATAATTAGCAATAATTGAGAATAATTAGCAATAATTAGGAATAATTAGCAATAATTAGTAATAACTAGCAATAGATATCTATAATTAGTAATAAATAACAATAAATAGTGAAAATTGGAATAATTAGTAATAAATAGGAATAATTGGTAAGAATTAGGAATAATTAGTAATAATTACAAATAATTAATAATAATTAGGAACAATTAATAATAATTAGTAATAAATGGTAATAGTTAGTAATAAATTGTAACAGTTAGCAATAAATACTAATAAATAGTAATAAATTGTTATAATTAGTAATAAATACTAATAAATACTAATAATTACTAATAAATACAAATAATTAGCAATAATTAGCAATAATTTAGAATAATTAGAAATAATTTGCAACAAATAGAAATAAATAACAATAATTAGCAATAATTAGGAATAATTAAAATAATTAGCAATAAATAGAAATAAATAGCAATAATTAGCTATAATTAGAAATAATTAGTAATAAATAAAAATAAATATTAATAAATTGGAAAAATTAGTAATAATTCTGAATAATTAGGAATAATTAGGAATAATTAGTAATAATTAGGAATAATTACGAATAATTAGGAATAAATACTTATAATTAGTAATACTTACTAATAATTAGTAATAATTAGCAATAATTAGTAATAATTAGCAATAATTAGGAATAATTAGCAATAATTAGGAATAATTAGCAATAATTAGTAATAATTAGCAATAATTTGTAATAATTAGCAATAATTAGCAATAATTAATAATAATTAGTAATAAATTGTACTAATTAGTAATAAATTGTAATAATTAGTAATAAATTGTAATAATTAGTAATAAATACTAATAATTAGTAATAACTACTAATAAAAACTAATAATTAGCAATAAATACTAATGATAAGAAATAAATAGCAATAATTAGGAATAATTAGCAACAATTATAAATAATTATAAATAATTAAGAATAAATAATAATAATTATCAATAATTTGAAATAATTAGAAATAATTAGAAAAAATTAAAAATAATTAGAAATAATTAGAAATAATTAGCAATAATTAGAAATAAATAAAAATAATTAGCAATAATTAGGAATAATTAGAAATAATTAGTAGTAATTAGTAATAATTAGTAATAAATAGCAATAATTAGTAATAAATAGCAATAAATATTAATAAATTGGAATTATTAGTAATAATTAGGAATAATTAATAATATATATGAATAATTAGTAATAAATAAGAATAAATACTAATAATTAGTAATATTTAGCAATAATTAATAATATTCAGCAATAATTAGTATTAATTATCAATAATTAGAAATAATTAGCAATAATTATGAATAATTAGCAATAATTAGTAATAATTAGCTATAATTAGTAATAATTTCTAATAAATATAAATAATTAGTAGTAATAACTAATAAATACTAATAATTAGGAATAAATAAAAATAATTATAAATAATTATTTTTAATTATCAATAATTAGAAATAATTGGGAATAATTAGCAATAAATAGGAATAAATTGTAATAATTAGCAGTAATTAGGAATAATTAGGAATAATTAGAACTAATTAGAAATAATTAGAAATACATAGAAAAAATTAGAAAAAATTAGAAATAATTAGCAATAAGTAGGAATAATGAGCAATAATTAGGAATAATTAGTAACAAGTAGGAATAAATTGTAATAGATAGTAATATATTGTAATAATTAGTAATAATTACTAATAAGTAGTAATAAATAGTAATAAATAGTAACAAATTGTTATAACTATTAATAAATAGTTATACTTAGTAATAAATAGTAATTGTTAGTAATAAATTGTAATAATTAGTTATAAATAAGAATAATTACTAATAATTAGGAATAAATACTAATAATTAGAAATAAATACTAATAATTAGTAATATTTTGCAATAATTAGTAATAATTATAAATAATTACGAATAATTTGAAATAATTAGGAATAATTAGCATTAATTAGTAATAATTACTAATAATTACTAATAAATAATAATAAATACTATTAATTAGCAATAATTAGAAACAAATAGTAATAATTAGATATAATTAGATATAATTAGTAATAATTAGTAATAAATAGTAATAATTTGTAATAATTAGTAATAATTAGTAATAATTAGATATAATTAGATATAATTAGATATAATTAGATATAATTAGTAATAATTAGTAATAATTAGAAATAATTAGATATAATTAGTAATAATTAGGAATAATTTTTAAAAATTAGTAATAATTGGATATCATTAGTAATAATTAGTAATAATTAGATATAATTAGTAATAATTAGGTATAATTAGTAAAAATTAGATATAATTAGATATAATTAGATATAATTAGTTATAATTAGTTATAATTAGATATAATTAGATATAATTAGATATAATTAGTAATAATTAGTAATATTTAGTACTAATTAGTAATAATTTGTAATAATTAGTAATAATTAGTTATAATTAGTAATAATTAGTCATAATTAGTAATAATTAGTAATAATTAGTCATAATTAGATATAATTAGATATAATTTTCCTTTATTGGTTGATCAACTTGCAAGTAGCGTTTTAATAGGACAACCCAAGTCATTCCCTTCTCATCTATAAGAATTATCTCACATGACCCTTTACATAGACCATTCTTCCTTGAAAATTTAAAGGAAAGATACTGATGTCCGCTAAAATTTTTAAAGAAGAATGATCTATGTAAATGGAGCGAGATGATTCTCAAAGACGATATTAAAATTACTTTAGTCATCCTATTACAACACTACTTGTGAGGTGATCAACCATGAAAGGAAAATTATAGAGTTTACATTGGACATGGCTGACACAAACTTTTTATTGCGCAGGACTTGACAATTAACGACCCTTTGATATTTGAACATGTTAATAATAGAGCAAATCCTGTTGCGAATATTGTTAATTTTAATATTTTATAAATATTTTATTATTTGAATAATATTAATATTTTTTTTCATAAATATTGATAATATAATTTTTTATTAGTAATAATTAGATACAATTATAATTATTAAATGAAAACTGTTTGGATAATGAAGGGAAAATTTGTAATCATCTCGACAACAGTGATTACCAAATTTAATTTCATTATTCAAGCAGTTTTTATTTTTCTAAGTATTAATAGGTATTTCTAAATTATTAATAATTAGCAATAAATAGTAATAATTAGTAATAATTAGTTAGGAACAGTTACAAAGAAATTTTTATAAATTTTAATAAATTCCATGAACCTGTCACAATTTCCAGTGGATCGACGACACTCTGTTTGCTCGATGACTTTTCTCATTTCAACTCTCACCGACTGAAAATAGTATAAAAATGTGCTACTAAATAGGCATATTGAATCATGTATACCCGATATTGGATATGAATTCTTAGGATCATATTTTTTATAATGTTTTCAGGGGGTGTTAGTTGGAAGAAGACGATTCATCAACGAAAAGGGGGCTCTTTTGTCCGAAAGATCATTTACTTGTTTCTTTCTCACACTGAAATCACAATGAAGAATCTGGTCGGAGATACATATATTAATTCTCATGTATACAAGCATGAATATGCATACTTCCGACCTGATTCTTCATTGTGATTTCAGTGTGAGAAAGATGTAAGTAAATGAGCCGTCAGACAAAAGAGGAGTCGTCAATACCCTGGAAATTGTGTCACATTCAATTAATGGTAATTGTTAAGAAGTAGTAGTAATTTTTTTTCAGATAGTATTTTTATAATTTCAAATTATTCAAAAACAGTGATTATTTTATATTTTGAAGAAAAATATAGAACAATGAAGTCGACATCAGTCATTATTGGATGATCGTGCTTGGATAAATCAGTGCAAAAATCAAAATGGTTCTGGTTTAAATCTTTTATATATTGAGGGTGTTGAAGCTTTCTTAGAATTTTCATCATCAAAACCAGAATATGTTCTAGAAGACACAATTATGTGTCCTTGTGAAAAATGTGCTCTGAGAACGTTTCACACATTTGACATGGTTGGGGGACATCTCTTGCGGTTTGGTTTTCAACCAGATTATGTTTTTTGGTATCAACATGGTGAACACAGTTCTAGAGAAGATACAAATAACTTGATTCCGGATCCATCATAGTTCCAAAATTTAGTACATGATGTTGCAAGTCCATCTGTTCAACAAACTAAAACTCACGATGATATTGATTTAACTCCTGAGTTGGCACCATTTGAATTTTATGAGTTGTTGAGGATGAATTATATCCTGTCTTCATGATAAGAAAATTAGAAGTGGTTGAAAAATTTATGGCTATTAAATCAGATAATTCAATGTCAAACAACTATTATGATCAGATATTTTCTTTGGTTAAAACACTGTTATCTGAAAGAAATGTGTTGCCCTAAATTACTATGAGAGCAAGAGGTTGGTTCATAATCTCATTTCAGAAAAGGGATAATTGAAAGGGATGAAACTCCATGAATGATCTCAGGTACAGAGTTAAAATTAGTTGTATTTTCATTACCTCCCATCACATTTGGGCCAACAGTAAACCAAGAGAAAACTCATGGCTTTGGGAAAGAACATAATTGGATAAAATGAAACATTTTTTTGGGATCTCCCATATTGGTCTGATTTATTGATTTGCCACATGTTGGATGTCGTGCACATTGAGAAAAATGTTTTGATTATTTATTTCATATAGTTTTGGAAACACCAGGTAAGACAAAAGATATTGTAAAAGCATGATTAGATCTTGCCCAAATTTACAGGCGATTAGAACTGGAACTATTTGAAAATGTCAGATCATAGAGGTTAATGAAGCCAAAAGTAGGTTATACACTATCCAAAGAGATTCGTTTATTTTTTTGTCAGTGGATTACAGATTTGAGACTTCCATATGGATATGTTTCCAATTTGGGAAGATGCGTTAATAATGGTTATATTACAGGATTAAAAAGTCATGATTGTCATGTTATAATGGAATGAATTATGCCAATTGGATTCAGAGGTTTGTTGAATTCTATGATTTGGGATTCAATAACAGACATATCATATTTTTTTCGATACATTTGTGCAGTGACAACTGACTAGGATGCGCTAAAAAAACTGGAAGAAGATGTTGCTGTAACTATATATAAACTGAAAAAAATCTTTCCATCTTCTTTATTTGACTCAATGGAACATCTGATATTACATTTTCTACATGATGCTAAATGTGGAGGTCCAGTACAGTTTCGATGGATGTACCCATTCGAGAGACACATGTAGAAATTGATGAAATTTTTTTGTAACAATGCCTCAGTTGAACGCTCAATTGTTGAAGCTTATTTTCAAGAGAAAATTGCTTATTTATACTCTCACTATTTTGAATCTCAATATCCCTCAAAACAACACCGCATGGGATGGAATGAGGGAAATGTTAATGATTTAATTGATAATCATTTATCAGTTTTTAATCAGCCAAATCTTGGATTTGGTGGAGTTCATGAACGATGGATTTCAGATGATGAACATCACAGAGCTCATACATATGTTCTGCTCAACTGTTAAGAAATGACAACATTTGTACTGTGAGCGCTTCTATCACTTATTCTATGATTTATGTTACAGTATTTAAACTTATTTTATTTGTAGGTTATATGATAATCATATCAAGAAACAAGTTCCCCAAATTACAAAAACTTCTCTTGAAGAACGAAGACAAATTTTTTTTTCTCAATGGATAGAATAGGTGGTAACATAAATTATTGATGGTTTAATATCATATCAATTTACTATTTATTCTATTGATAATTGTTTTAAAAAAATTTCAGGTGTCTCAAAATGCTGATAAAATTGATAAGCGACTATGTATATTGAGTAACCCACCATCCAAAATGGTTGAATCGTATAATGCATATGTGTTTAATTGTTTTAGATTTCATACGCGTGCATATGGGGAATAAAAAAACAATTAACAGTGGAGTTTTTTTGAGAGGATAACATCATAGATAAACTGAAGTTGACTTTTACGGCATTCTGGATGAAATTATTGAGCTATGATATCTTGGAAAAAATTACATAATGATGTTTAAATGTCGGTGGTTGGATACTGGGAGAGTATTTCCTGTTCATCCACCTCATAGAATCATTGATATTAAATATAAAAGTCTTCTTACAGTAAGTGAACCATTTTTACTAGCTGAATAGACACATCAAATTTATTATGCAAAGTACTGTGCTACTTCAAGAAACCTAGGTGATTGGTGGAGCATAATAAAAATGAAATCTCGGGAAAATCAATTTACTCAAACTAAATGTTGATTTTCTGAATTGGAAGAAATTGAAAATTTTCAAGAGACTACTCAAAATTCCTCTTTTTCACAATGAAACATGAATATCGATGAAGACACCCCATAACTAAGGGTCCACGGTGACGAAGATGTTAATGATGTTACAAATGAAATTTAAATAACAAGGGATGATGAAAGTGAAACTCATATGGATATTGATGATGCCGAGGAGGATTATGAAGACATTGACATAATTAAATATGAAGATGATGATCAAGGTGAACATTGGCATAGTTAAATGCTGGTTATGATCATAACTAATATATATATATATATAATAGTTATTTTCAAATATCTGCTAACAAAAATAATTTTTTGTTTCAGATGGACTCTGATCTATTGCGTGAGTTAGAGGAGGCTGGGCTACCTTTGGATGAGAGGGATGTGGGATCATCTGACCCTCAGTCTACTTGTGGTTTAGGAGGTATGCGGAGGGGGCGCAGTCTTGCATGACTGATGATTCCCAACCATATACCCGAGCAACGTCCACATCTTGGCTTCGATCCACACACATAGAGGTATGTTAACCTATATATTTTTGTTATATATCATTAATTTATTTATATATATACTAATATCTTGATTATTTATTCATTTTTCACAGTTTTACGCATGTAGCTGTTGGATAGGGGAGCGCTATCTTGTGCAATTATTTTTCTCAGCCATGGACCACATGGGAACAAATTCTCATTGATGTGCAGCTCGACATGTACACTAATTGGTTGGTACGAAAATAAATAATATTTATTTTGAAATTTATTTAATTAATAACTTTATATTATAAATTATTTTTAGGTTTTATGGTATCCCATCGATGATAGCATGCGTGAAGATATCCACACAGCATGGGAGGTGGCTATGCATGATCATTTGCATCAGTTTTTTCACAATTTTAGAAAGATGACCATTACGAAAGCAAGAGCGACAGTATTTGATGTGTCTTGTAGATACCACCAACCAGAGTACATTTCATCTTAGGTTTGGGATGGATTAGGTGCACACTAGTTGGGTGGTAGATTTCAGAGGAGGTCTTCATTGGGTCGGCAGAACCGGGGGAGACAGGAGGTGACACATCAAGCTAGTAGTCATACATTCAGTACGCATAGAGAGCATCTGGTAAGTATTTTTTTAAATATTATATATAACTTCAAATATAAAAAGATTATTTAATATTCATATTGAGAGTGGAGAATCCCGATATTATAGAGTACGATGTTTATCATAGGATGTATAGTGATCCAGCAACCAGAGAGATTAGAGGTGATCGCCAGCATCAGATTGTAGTCAGTATGATTTTTTTATTTTGACAATTAACTGAATATAATATTTTCACAGTTTTAATTTCAAATTGGAATTGAAGGATTCATATGAGGTTGTGACTTCTCAAACACAGGCTGAGGGTCAGGACGAGGCGACTGATCAGACCAGCGCCCATCATTTTGACGTAGTGACAAGGATGCAGGTGACTCAGCATGGCTTTGAGAAGTGCAAAGTAGTTGGTATCAGCTCTCATGTGACTCTTGGTACTTATTATGGTACTGCTGCGATGTCGACATCCATCTCGAGAGGAGCTCGTTGAGAGGCATCATCTTCTGGTTCACAGTATCAGGAGCAGTTCCGAGCTCAGAATGACCATATAGAGAGTTTGCTGAAGCAGTAAGAAGAGATACGTCAACAGCAGCATCAACATGTGGAGGAGATGCATCGATGGAAGTAGGATCAGCAACAACACGAGGAGGATATGCTTCGATGGCAGCACTAGCATCACTACCAGATGGAGTACATGAGACATCTGACTCATAGTTTAGGGATGGTGTTTCTTTCTCTAGCTCCTTCAGCTCTTTCACCTCCTCCAGAAGACAACCCCCCCTGTGATTCTTTTATGTAAAAAAAATTTGAATTTATATTTGTTGTATTACGAACTATTTATAGTTTCGGACTTTTAAATCGGTGTAATTGTTACATAATTTAATTTTTAATATTTTATGATTGTTTTTGTGAATATTGAGAATTTTAATATTTTTTATATTTTTTATTATTTTAATAATATTAATATCATTGTTTAATTAATCATAATTTTATTAAAATTAGTTTTTCAGTATTATATTTTTTAATATTTGTTTATTTTAATAATAATAATAATAATAATAATAATTTATGATTTTTTATAATTTTTTGTGAATATTGAGAATTTTAATATTTTTTATTTTTTTTATTTTAATAATATGAAAATTAATTTTTTCAACAATCATAATAATATTTTATGATTTTTTTATATTTTTTTGTGAATATTAATAACTTTAATATTTAATATTTTATTTATTTTTTTAATAATATTAAAATTAATTTTTCAATAATCATAATAATATTATATGATTTTTTATATTTTTTTGGAATATTGAGAATTTTAATATTTTTTATTATTTTAATAATATTAAAATTAATTTATCAATAATAATAATTTTATTAATATTTTTTAAAATTTATTTATTATTTGCAACGGGATCTATTTCGACGAGATCCCTCCGTAAATAGTCTAAATAATTTTTTCATAAAAAAGGTATTTGCGACGAGATTACGGGGCCGTCACAAATACTATTTGCTACGGGCCTGTCGCAAATATTTTAA
Organism: Viscum album; assembly: GCA_963277665.1. NCBI lineage: Eukaryota > Viridiplantae > Streptophyta > Magnoliopsida > Santalales > Viscaceae > Viscum > Viscum album. The sequence goes on along the minus strand of OY728131.1, from coordinate 1,506,939,339 downwards.
AATAAAATTTTCAAAAAAATTCTTTCGACGGGATTATGGGCCCATTGCAAAAAAGTATTTGCGACGGTCCTGTTGCAAAAGAGATTATATATATATATAAAGTATGTAATTAGAGACTTATTTGCAACAATGATGTTTCCCATCCCAAAAAACATTATTTGTGACAGGCCCGTCGCAAATAATATTTTTTGCGACGACGTTTTCTGCAACGGGCCATTTGCGACGAGGCCCTGTTGCTAAAGCCTATTTGCGACGGGATTCCGTCACAAATAACTTGTCGCAAATTCCTTGAATTCTAGTAGTGAATGCTTGACATCTTATATAGATTCCATGTTCCGTGAATAATTAGGTTTTTTAGTGGAGCCTCTAATTGATGTAAACATAGTTTTCTAAAAATGGTTATTTAGAAGAAATATAGACATCGATGCTAGATTCATTACCTATAAGGGGTGAATGGTTAATTGAAGGTATGAGAAATTTCATGGAATAAAATATGATAAAACATATTCAGCATTCTCTATGGTGAGTTATTTTAGAATTATTAATGCCATAATTACTTACCATTATTAAAAAATTTGGACAATTGAATTCAAAACATAAATCGTTAACATGAACCTCATGGAAGATGTCTATATGAAACAACTATATGATTTTTTGAATCCAAAAGATGTTTAGAAGGTTTGAAAGTTACAAATATTTATTTATGTGATCGAACAATCATTATGACCATGGAACATTGATTTTGCTGAATTCATAAAATAATTTGGTTTTGTAAATAATTAATGTAATCCTTGTGTATAAAATATGTTTAGTGGTAGTGATGTTTATTTCATAGTATTATATATTGATGATATATTACTAATAGGAAACAAGATACTAGTATTATAGTCAGTGATGGCGTGGTCAAATAAATGATTCTCCATGAAATACATGGGTCAATAACATAAATTGATGGGATATAAATCCATTAAAATAGTTTGTAGAGTTTTGTTTGAAAAAATTTAGGGTATGTACATTGATAAGGTAATTAAGATATATTGAATTGAACAATTCGGGAGGAGAGTATTACTAGTTTTACCTCGGATACATATCTCTACGAATTTGTGTTGGGTGACAAAAGAGTAAATATATAGGATTAAAAGGATAATTTAGGTATCATTAATAGGATCTATCATGTATGTCATGCTATGTACTAGGTTTTTCCCCTAGGCCATGAGTATGACCTGAAGATATCAAAGAGATCCATAGAGCCATATTAGATGGTTGTTAAAACAATCTAGAATTATTTTAGTTGTACAAATGATTTTGTATTTTTTTATATGGTTGAAGAGGAACCGGTCATGAAGGGATTAATTAATGATACTTTAGAGAAAAAATACATTGATAAAAAAATATATTCAGGATATGTGATTACCTTATTGAAGGAGATGTGAGTAGAAAGAGTTCTAGTAGGCAATGGTCATAGACTCTATAACAGTATCTGAGTACATAGTAGTTTTTGTAATATCTAAATAAGTAGTTATGATAAGAATTTATTTTTATAACATTTATGTGGATCCAAGTAGTAAATATTATTGAACATTGTACTATGATAATACTATAGTGGTGGTCCTTTCAAAATTAACAAGGTAAAATAAATGAAACAAGACAATAAATTGAAATTATCACATTCCATGTTTTTTATTAGAGGGATGAGGTTGAAGTAAGTAGAGTTTCTAGGGAAGAGAACAGGGTGGAACCATTTAATAAATTTCAATCTAAATATAATCATAAATATTAGGTTCATGTTAGTAGAGTTAAATTTAATAGAATTATCTATAGATAATGTAATATTTTTTTTAGTTAGTACCCAAGATATAACTAAATATGTAGTTTTAATTTGATTTATATACAAATATTTGGATATTAATAGATAACTAATCATATGAATGGTTATTTTTTTCAATATAATTAATATGACAATGTTCTTATATTATCCTCCACATTAAAATATAATAGAAGTACCCCAAAATAATTAGAACCTTAAAGTGATGTAAAATTATTTTAAAACATATATCCTTTGATCTCAATAACATCTATTTGATGAGACTATAGATTTTTTTACAATAAGGTGTTGAATATTTTTAATACATTAGTAATTTATAGTGAAGTTCAGACATGGTAATATCTATGAATTAATGTCGTGAGGACACACAAAATAATAATTTCACATGTAATATGTATCAATGTATATTCATATCCATTGAAATGTGTATTGGATCATAGAAAAGATATTATTATTTATGTATATCATGAATCATAACATTTTTTTATATATAGAAACTATGGAATCATATGATCATAGGTATATATGATACATTGTGTGTGCACCATGTTACATGACATTGATTAGAGAAGTCAAGAATCCATTTCTCCTTTTGATTTAATGGAAGAAGATATCTTTATCCCTTTTATTGCAATATAACTATCTGATTAAGTCCATTTCCATGATAGTACATTAAAAAGTTTATTTTAGAGAGTCCAAGAAAAATAAATTAATTATATTTTTATGACATAAGTATGCAACATGCTTAATGAAATATGGATACAAAAAGACTAAATTACATAGTGAGCATTCATATGAGGTTTCTATTCATGTTTCATTGACATCATTCACTATGGGTTACCTTATGTTTTGTTAGACTCAAATCTTAGACTTTATAAAAGTTCACCTAATGATACTATGAAAAATGCCTCAAGGGGTACACACTGAGTGTGTTAAGAGTGAAGAGACAATTGGGATGGTTTATGAATATTGTTGTATTTATTATTAATATAATATATGTAATGAAAGATAGTATATGATGAATTCCACAATGATTATTAATTAATCAAAAAACCGAAAGATGGAATGATTTTCAGAAAAATTCAAGAACATAGGTGCTGATTCTTGGGGGATTATTATGATTATTATTGATTTAATGGATATCATTTGGTAAAAAATTCACCATGTTAATATTTTATATTTGATGTGCTGATATTTTATGAAACTATAGACATGTGTTTCTGGATGTAGATATATTGTCTGTAGCATTTTATAGAGGTTATATACCTTATTATTTAATCCTGAGGTGTTTAAAAAGTCCCTAAATGATTTTAAAATGATGTGGATACCTTTGTATCAGTAAAGTGGCAATTATAATGCCCAAATAAAGGAAAATTACCACTATAAATGAAAATAGTTAGTTCTATTACCTACATAATGGATCATTATGGCATTATAAAGGTATTAATAACAGCATAATGGTAACAAGTAGAGTTTAAAGAAACTCAATTAAGATTGAGTAAGGATAAAGCATTCCATAAAGGTACTCAAGGGTGATGTGTAATGGTACTGAGGTAAGGTAGGGAATTGTGTAATGATAAATAAGCGTGTGTATGAGTAGTATTTACTTATGTAAGGGTATTTGTGACTTGTATTAGGGTAATTTTTTTTAATGAAACTATATTTTGGTGTCTAGGTGAAATTTTTAATAGGAAGTCAACCTGTAAAAATGTAAATACAAGCTTCCGTAGACCACAAAAGTTTAGGATGATACTTACATAAAGGTAATATGACTTTTTAATTACCTATTTAAGGGTAATATGATACCTTCATAAGGGTATTTTCAAGCCTTGATAGCTTGTGTAAGGTTATCAATATCACAATTGATTTTTTCATTATATATTCGACCGATTTAATGATCCAAATATCATGCTACAACATGTGTTTCAATATTCCATTAAAATGAGTTATCTAGAGTTTTATAGTTAGTAATAATGTACTATTGTCATCCATTGTGTTCTACCAAAAAACATCTTGTACAACCTTCATGTATTTGGTGAAACTTCCAAGAATGCCACCACCAGGTGAAAACATTTCTTATGCTACCAGAAATTTTTAGTGTGAGGTCATCATAAGCTACTTCATTAAGAACATATTGACTCTATGTTATTGTAATGTTTCTATTCCAGGAATTGAACAAGAAAAAAGATAGAAATCTGTGTGGTGAAATAGATAGTATATATTCTTAATTGAAATATTGGATAGTGAGATTGAATTGTTAATCCATATATGTAGTTTCTCTTGTATGAATGTGAATCTAGGGAAATTGAGAAGGCTTTTATTTTAGTAGATATTTTTATAAAGATATGTAACATTCTCATTAAATAAAATGTAATTCAATGCCTATATATATTATGATCCAAATGTGTTTATACCATGTTAAGAATAATGTATGAAGCTAACAGGTATTTAAGAAGCAATAAAGAAGATACACAGAAAATAAATTCATGCTATAGGTTCAATTAATGCAGTGATATGTTATTATGTATATGATGAAATAAATTTAATAAAACTATTCATTAAACATGTGAATAAAAAAGGGTATTCCCATGTTATATGGTAATTTAATTTGAATAATAAATCAACGTTTTGGAAAATTATTCTCTTAAAATTTATGTGTAATTATTATGGGTTATTAATAATGAAGTAATACCCATTATAGTAATGAGTTAATGAATATATATGATGATTCAATAATTAAAATATTTCAATGAATAATTTTACAACACCTAACCATGATTTGTGTAGAAAATTATTAGTTGTGGTACTTGAATATTGTGAGATTTGTGAAGAAGGGGAATATGAACCATTCTTATCTGCTATTTGTATAGGGAGTTATCATAGAAAATTCAACCTTAAATAATGTCTATAATAGTTGAGGAGGCAATTTTGGATTTAATTAAAATATCTAAATGATAAAAGTACATGTTATATAGCATAATGGTGTTTCCATATTCATGGAATATTACTATGATAGTAATAAGGATAAATTTTATGTAGAATTTTTTTATGAAAATAATTGATATATACAGGTGATGAAGAGATTCACTGATAAAAAATATAGGGATATATTATGTTTTGTACAATATAATTTTTTAGAATCTTGATACATTAATGTATCAAAAAAAGGATTCAAATCCATGAAACTCTACAAGAAGTTAATCATTTCTACCCGATCAATGGATATTTGAAGAAGATGGTTGTGTGGATTAATTTTCATTAAAAATTTATAACAATTATAAAAACTATTTTATATAAAAGTATAAATACAATGAAATACCACTGACATCAATGTCTCTATTTAATTTCTTTTTCCTGAGAAAGAAGATATTGTTGGATTTGATGACATCCATGAGTTGACATGAAGAACATATTCAAATTTTTTTTGAAAGATATTTTGAATAACTTGTATTACTAGTATAAAAAATTCCATTGAAGAACTATTGGTACCATTATAAAACATTATATATTTGGGAGTTTTATGATACCTACATGACACTTTTTTTCAAATTTTACATCACATATAATCACAAGAATTTTAGTGATGCGAAAATATGTGAAAAAACCACATGTTGTTTATGAAAGGAGAAAGATTTATAATTGAGTTAAAACATTTTATAATACATGTGTTATATTATATATTTCATTATCTACATTACATATATATTTTATTTTTGGTAGTTTATATCATATCATTACTCATAATCGGGGAAGAGTTTTGTGAGTAATGAGGTCTTGATGAAAATAATGTAAAACTAAATACTAAATGGGTAGATTAATGTAAAAGCCTCTAAATGAAACTTTATGTTATATATGGGATCTATCAGTGGTATTATGACATAAGTAAACCAATTATTGTGTGAAATATTATTTTTCTCAGTTTATTTTTCAAGGATTTTATGATGTGAAAATTTATGTTAATTATGAATTTCACCAGGTGGTAGAAATAATTATCACACTATTAAATAATAAATGAAAAAATAAACTAATAATTTGAAAAATAGGTAGAATAGAGAAGAATATAAATTACCCAAAATATCAAAGAAATAATAAAATTATCAGTTCATTTTTATCATATCAGTTGAGAATGATCCCCTTAAAAAATCTAGCTCAAGATGTAAAGTGTATTAGGAAGATGATTCTTTCAAAACTATTGGACAATTCTACAATATATTTAAATGGTATATACAAAATGTTCTGTATGAAGTGTATTCATATGTTTTTTATTTTTTCAAGGATATTCTTGATGAAAAAATACAACATGAATAGGATGTTAAAACATTTGAGGATGCACTAGGTAATTAATTTGAAAGTTGAGATTCACTTGAAGGACTCACTGATGAAAAGGATTAATATTCGACTATTTTAAACAAAAATATTTCATTATTTTAATAATAATTTAAACGGTATATTTGTGAGAGCATCATGTGTCGACATTTTTCTATTAATGTAATCCAAGCATTTGAAATGTCACCCTATGTTTTTATGAATGTTAGATATTCTCACCTTGAAGTCAAAACTTATTATGTTAAAGAACATGAAATTTTCGTTGAGGAAAGTAATAAATTATATATGAATAATATAATTAGAATATACATGCTCTAAAAGAATCAATTAATTATACTTTCAGTGTCATGGTATACCAATTAGAAGTTAAACCCAGAATAATTAAATACGTCAAAACTCTTTTAATGAAGGTATAATAAATCAAAAATATTGTATTAATAAAATTAAATTTGAAAGATAAGTAATGTTTAATTTAGTGGAAATTGATATTTTTACCCTTATGATAAAACCTTTGGAACTAGGGATTAAATTTCCAAATCTAAAGGAGTCATAAGTTGGAATTTCACAAGATTATGAGAAAAAAATATTGCACTCAGAAATATAAAGACGACCATGCCCCAAAATGGGATGTAATTTAATAAACCATTGATAAGAATCATATATTAAATGATACTCATATTTTTGTAAATAATATCTCAATTTATTTTAGTGACAAATCTTAGAAAAAATCATAGAATACGGTTTCTCGTAACCTAGTTAATTATTTTTCTTCTAATGCAGTCGCCTCTTCTAGAGTAGGTTTAAGGCTAAAATCTAAGACGATGTGTGTTGATAAAAATAATAACGAATCCACCAAAATGAAAATTATGGATACTAAAAATATCATAAAAAATAATAAGCAAAATGATCATACAATAAATAAATATAAAATATAGAAACAACAAGTAACTAAATATAGTCACACTGGTATTACAAGAAAGTAAAGAAGATTCATTGCCTACTATTGGTGATGTTAGATGTTTTTAAATCTAGTTTTTGTGTGTCAGCACAACCTGTAAATGTGTAAATAATAAAACAGTATATATTCCATAGGTATATGTTATGAAATTAAGAAACATCGTAAATAGAATACTATTACATGAATGATAATGAACATATACACTAGAATATGGAAAACTGATTATTATCCCTAAGGCTATTTAGGAAGAGGCATAGACCATGATTACTAAGCCTATTAAAAATGCTTTCATGGATTTAGAATCTGCTAAACATGTATATGGACCATATATATAGAACACAAAGTATATACGAGAAAATAAAAACTCCTTGGAAAAGAAGTAGTGTCATCATCTGATATGGGAATGGTGAAACAACAAGACACTTCTACTCAAAATGTTCTAGGTATAACTACTCCTCTCTCTAAAACATCACCAATTGATGGTTCTATATTTATAAATAGTGATGGCTATTCTAAGTAGCCTGGAATTTTGATTTCTATGACAATTACCAATTATTTTTTGTTGTGTCCTAAGAACTATACAGATACAACTATGAATACTCTAAAAATTGAACCTACTAAGAAGAAACCTGTAATATCTACCAATAAATAAGAACACACCACTAACAATACACAATAGGTTAGATGGTATTCTAGAAATAAAGGATCCAGAAAAAGAAAAAAGGGAGTTCTAACCCCAAATTACAGTCTTCAAGAAGATCCTATTTTGGAATTTTCAGGGTATTGTAAACTTTGATATGTTCATATTTTAAAAAGAATGGTTAACACTCATTTTCTTATATATTTTTTCTATTGCTAAGCCAAAAAATACATTTTATTCTAAATATTCTCATTTATGTCAATATAATAATGTTCTTACTCGTGAAATTAATAAGACCTTTAATACTGAATCTTTATTGATTTTTTCACACACTTCTTGACAGAATGTTAGTGTTTTTAATATCTCTTACCAAAATTTTACTCGCAACATTATTTTTGGGGAAAAACATATTTTATGTTCTTTTGTTTATTCTAGGAATAGATACTATAAAAAGAACTCTGTAGGAAGAAATTTCATATCATGAATCATAGATTAACTCCCCCTAGTTTATTATTTGATAATTAAATATCATTATCAACTTAAGTGAGAAAATTTGAACTTCTCATTCTTTTATTACCACAATAGAAACTAAATACTCGATCGAGTATTAAAATATCATTGAAATTAATCTCACTAGTCTAAAATTCAACTATTATAGGAGAAATTACAATAAAGAGGTTGCCTCTAATGTAGATAGATCCTTCATTAATTTCTTTACTTTAGATAAATGGGACACTATTTCCAGCACCACTCTACACAGGCTGATCTATGACCATCACCCCATCCTGGTCAATGTCTCCACGAAAGACATGGATTGTAACAGCCCGAGATTTTATGAAAAATATTCTTTTTAATTTTATTAATGTCTTGTGTTGTACGCTAAACCAAAAGGAGCTTTCACAACACGCATCCTTGACATGCCTTGCATTACACGCAATCACAACCTTCCTCGATAGCGTGTGTAGTACGCAATACTGAGTTTCACGAAACAACGATATGCTATTAAAATATTATTAAAACTAGCCGTTATGAATAGTAATAACCACTTTTTAAATTATATAAATTTTAGCTCTCAAAATGGACTTCATTTTTGGATTCGGAGTATCGAATTTAGCCTAAGGTGAAATTTTGGTACTTTTCGGATAACTTTCATATTCTGATGAATAGTGAAAATTACTAAATTATAATTAAAAACAACTTTTTTAATCGAAATAATTAATAGTGATAAATCATTAATTTGAGTGGTTTTAAAGTATATTTAGAATATATTTTTACAATTTAATACAATGTTGTTCATTGGATGTAATTTCACATTTAAACCAGACATAATCAAGTTTCAATCTTTTGATAGATATTGTTTCTTAAAACACGCTATTTGTTTTAACAGCGGGATTTAATTATAAAATTAATTAATGCAATATCTATGTTATGAATTTGGTAAAATAGACTTCATTTTTGAATTTGGAATATGAAATATAGCTTAGGATGAAATTTTGGCATTTTTCTGAAAACTTTCAATTTTTGATGAATAGTGAAACCACTCAGTGGTAGGTTAAAAACTGAATTTTGCATAAAACTTAATTTTACCGCTTCTGTGAATGGAATTTCAAAAATCCGAGAGACACGGTTGATGTCAGTAAGTAAAATTTGGTTCAATGGGATGAAAATAATTTTTGGTGAATAGTAACTTTTTACTTTTATTTACCACGGTTAATAGTAAATATGGTAACTAAGGGTAAATATGATATTACTATTACCCTAAAACATGTCCTAATTCTATTGGATAAGTGTAATTCGACCAAAAACAACCTTATGAATATAATATGACCATTTAGGTCCACTTGGATTAGATTATGACATTTAATATTATTTTATTTAATGAATAGTTAAAATAGTTAAAATCAAAATTTAATAACTTAAACATTTTTAATATGGGGTTATACATAAGATAAATTAGACTATAAATATTCATTAGAAATCTAAAAAGATTTCCTAAATAATGATATTTTATTTATAATTTTTAGACCTTAAATAAATTAATTTATTTATGACACAATGATGATGCAGTAATTACCCTTTTAAGGAAATATTAACATAATTGATGTTATAAATGATGAAATGAATGTAATTTGAGACTTTTTATGAATTACAATAATTTTCTAGGTTACTATGATATATTAGTGTTGATTAAATCAATTTGGTTCGAACATATAATTCTGTTATGACTTTCAAAAAAATCATATATCAAATAGTGTCAAAATTGACACAAAATAGTTTTTAAATAAAATATTATATTATTAATTGTTATTTTATTCCTAAAAATCTAAGGTTCGGCTAAATGACTTAGATAAGGATATATGTATTAATAATATACAATTTGGGGTTCTTTTGGCATGTTATAGTAAGTGTATTAACCATATAGTGAAAGAAAACAAAAAGACACGGTAAAAGTTAAATTATTTAACTTAGAGTTAAATCTAATTGATAAGGTTAAAATAATACCCTAAACTTGTCTAAATACTATTGGTTGATAGGATTTCGACCCATCCCCACTTTAGCTTCGAAATAACACCCTTTGGAACCATTATAAACCGATTTTGACATTAATATAAAATAATATTTTGAGGTATTCCTAAGGTGCCCCTCTCCTCCCTTATAAAAGGGCACCTCCTCCCCCTCCTCCTCACACCAATTTGAGCACTCATGCTCGGCCAAACCCTGCCAAAATCTCTTCTCCACATCCCTAGAAACATCCTAGAGGTTCTGGTCTTCCTCAAAGACCAATTTTAGTGCCCTAAGAGGAGGTCTCAAAGAGGCGCTTCAAAGAAGAGGTAATTACCGTTACCAATTCTTTCATCTTTATTTCTTCTTCCACTTATTCTTCTTAGATTGTTTCATTATGAAGTAATAACATCAGTATCACTCATATACTGATATGTTATTATAATTATGAAACAACTCTATTTCACCATTTATCCATCCTACGGAAAAAGAAATCACCGCGCGTGCGTACGTACGGAATACCGTCTCCACGCCGTGGTGTAATCTATTTTCCACCACCACCTTACATGGATGGGTATAATGGTGTAAAGAATAACTATACATAGTTATAACAACATCATATTTATTCTGATATATTGTATAATCCACTCCAATTCAATTCAATATTTATGGAAATGATATCATCGCTCGTGCGTACGTACGGACTACCGTCTCCACGACGCGATGAGATTCATTCTCCATGTTAACCATTTAAGAATGATTATAAAGTATATAAAAGAAATAATAATTAAATATATGACATTATAAAGCTACTGGATTTATGTATATATATATATATGTATGTCATCTACTTACTTCCATTCAAGACAATAAGGAAAGGAAAACAACGTTCATGCGTACGTACGGACTACCGTCTCCATGAACGGTGTTTTTCATTTTATTTATCTATCTATTATATATATATATATACTGAATATATATGATATATAAATCATATTTTCTATTCTGGAAGTAAGTAAATCATGATATAAGTAATAATAATGTCAATAACAACAAGTCAAAACACCTACGATAAATGAAACGATTTTACCCAAAACGCTTCTTTAACATGGAATTTACAAAAGAACGGGTAATATAATGTCATAAGTGAACCATATATGATATCATAACAATGAATATGATTTTGTAATAATTCAATGACATTATTTAAATCATTATACAGGAGGTTCGGACACATACGAAGGAAATCAGACCTAAGGTAAGGGAAATGTCACAATCTCATTTTTATCCGAGATTGTTTATACTTTGAAATTTACTGGGGTGTATTTTATCATCCACATCCATGTTTCCTCAATATGTAATGTTATTTCCATCCACCTAAAAATTTTTTAAATCAAATTTTACCCTTCGGTGAGTTTTTAGTAAAGAATATGAAAGGAATCTTTTGTCGTTTTTCGTACGAGGTAATTTTTGACTTTTCCGACAAAAGTACGAAGAATGTTTTTTTTAACTTAAATGGCCCGAACGGATTTTTAAGGTTTTATAAAGCCTTATTTTCATGAAGCTTCCTCCAAAAGATTTCATGACTATTTTCAATAAAATCACTTTCTTTTAAAATTGCATGATGTTTTGTGAAAAGAAATTGATTTTTAAGAAGAAAGGATATTTTCCTCAAGAATTCATTTCAAGTGTTTTATCAAAATTATTTTCCATCTAAGCCAATAAAGGGTTCTGTTTCTATCCATATTTTTACATTCATTTGATTATGTTGTGGTGGTAATATTTTTATGAATTCATTGATCCTATATGAATTGTTTTAGGATGTCATGATGATGTTTAAGATTCCCATTTTTATTACATGGGTTATGCAATGATGTATGATTTATGATTTTGTGGCACAGATAAGAATGGTATCATTATGAGATGGGTGGGACCTATATCTCCCTCCAAAGCATTGGGTAAAGATTTTATATCTCATGAGATAGACATGGCTGGAATGGTAGGTTATACCGGTTCAGTGAAACAGGACTGAAACGAGGGTTACTCGATTCAGAAAGGGACTTTGTCCACTAAGATAGTCTTGGAAATGAGTCTTGACTAACAAGAAATGATTCTCTATGATTATGTGTGAATGCCACAAAGTTTCATGTTTTATGTTATGATTATTGTGATTACATTTCACTGCCATGATTTATCCCATGTTATGAAATTATGCTCTCTTTTGCAGGTTATGATTTCCTAAATGTTATGTTCTTATGAATATGATGTGATTGATATTTCTTTTGTTTACCATTTCTGAGCATTTGAGCTCACCCTTTTATGTTTTCTTTTCCCCAGGATATAAAGAAAGGTTTTAGGTAAAAAAAAAGAAGATCTTTATGGGAGATGTTGAAGATCTTTCACCATGATTAGGAGATTACGTTCCGAGTTTCCAAAGACACTAAACTTTACGATCCTTGTGTGTGTGTTTTTGTTATGTAATAAGTATTCCGAAAAAGTAATGTAAAGTCCATGTAAGTCAGGCTTCGGGTCTCTACAGTTGGTATCAGAGGAAAGGATTAGTCAACCTTTGGAAACTAGGATGTGAAAACGTTAGTGAGATCCCTAGAGATATTTCTACGGTATGTCTAGGGATGTCCCTAAAGTTAAGTATACGTATAGGTTGTAGTACTAGAATTACGCTAACGATCATAGAATTAAACCTAAGATGTTAGATATTGAAGGTACTCCCCCTTTATTATGTTGTTTTCCCTAGCATGATTTTTGCCTCTCACACTATTTTTTTGGGTTTTAGACGTTGGCTGGAACCCGAAGGAACCATGTTGATCAATGCAATGGACAATGCAATGATTGCCCTCCTGAACAAACAAATGTAATGGGAGATGGAGTGCAAAATCTTAATGCTATACTTACACAAGCTATGAATCATTCTGGACTTCCAAATGAGCAGAGGAGGGAACAATATTCTATTGAGTCCTTCATGAGGCAACGTCCACCTTCTTTCAGTGGGTCTTCTGATCCACTTGTTGCTGAACAATGGATCAGTACCACTGAAAAGATATTTTCAGTTCTTCAATGTTCTGAGCATGATAAAGTCATCTTAGCAGTATATCGTTTGGAAGGTGAAGCTGATCAATGGTGGAATCTTATCAAGAATACAAGGCAAAGAGATGAAATTGAGTCCATGGAATGGGATGAGTTCAAGAACTTATTTTTCAATAAGTACTTCCCTCGTATTGTTCGAACAAAGATGGAGAAGGAGTTTCTTGAACTAAAGCAAAAGGATGATGAATCTGTTGGTATATACGAAGCGAATTTTACAAGACTGGCAAGGTATGCATCTGGCATTATCATCCAACCTGAAAGTAAAGTTGATCGATTTTTCAGTGGCTTAATACCAAGTCTTCGAAGGGCATTAGCTATAAGAGACTTCAGTAGCTATGAAGAAATTGTGCGTTGTGCTATCAAGGTAGAAATGGAAGTTGGTGTTACATATCCATCTCATGGTTTTGACAAGAAACGAAAGATGGAGTTCAAGGAGAAATCTCAGAATAATGGTGAAAAGAAGATGAATGTTTCCTTATGCACAAAGTGTGGAAATAAGCATGGTGGAGATTGTCTTAAAGGGACTAGAAAATGTTTTAAGTGTGGAAAAGAAGGTCATCGAGCAGCTGAGTGTCGACGTAATGGAAAAAGGGTTTCTAATGATGTGAATAAAGCAAACACTGCAGAGAACGCACCACCAACACTTCAATGCTTCAAGTGCAAGGAAATGGGGCATTATGCTAATAAATGCCCTAATCCAAGGGTTAGTGATGATCAAAATGAGCAACCACTGAAGTCAAAGGACAAAGGGAAGTCACATGCGATCACTATTGGCAATGTTGAATATGACAACGATGTGGTGGAATGATAAAGTGTTTATGTAATGGGATTCCAAAATAATGTTGTATCATTGAGTATTCCAATATTTATTGATTTGGTATTCAAAGTGATTGAGATATTTTTTGGAAATAAGATGATATGCGCATAACGAAGGGAAAACGAGAAAATGAAATGTTTAACAGTATTCATGAGCTCATGATTGATATAAGGACTAAGTGATATCATGGTTTGAGTATATAGAATTTTGAGGATTTTGGTATGTGGAAAGAGTTAACTTTTAATAGAATTCATGTTTTCAATAAGGTTCTATGGGTATTCAAGAGAGTACAAGATTAAGGCCTTTGAATGTTTGGAATGTGACCAACAAGATATATCTTATGATATATGGGGATCAACGATGGTATTAAATCTCTGATAATCGTTTTCACTATGTTATGAAAGTGGACTGCAGTATTATGGATAAGCCTAAAGATTGGAATGGATTATGTTGGACATAAGTTAGTATTGTTTAAGGATAGAAGTTTTTTCGATATAATTGATGGGATGTTATAGTGATATAGTTTTAGAAAAAGGACAACCTGCAGGACGGGCGACATCCCATCGCTTCGGACAAGGCTGTGGGAATCGAACCCACAACCGAAGTGCGACTGGCCTTTATCGCCTACCACTGGCCTACAGGAAGTCCCTGTTTAGTAGAAACTAGTTTTATTATATTAAGCAGTATGATATATGAAGTATAAGTCCATTTTAGGAACAATATATGATTAATCTCACTATAGATCGACTTATGTATATAATTTTTGCTAACCTTTTGTTTGAGATGGATGGAATGACCCGTCATTCTATCACATGATCTGCTAACACTTCACCAATAACAAATTCAACTTCATTTATTTAAGAGATGAAGTGGAAATTGTTAAAGGCACGAACAACAGTGAGGTTGTACCAACATAAAGTAAGTATTTATTCTAATTCAAATTCTTTAACTTTAGGGAAACGATCTTGAAAACCAAAAATGTTGTCCTAGTGATCTTATATCTGATGAATCAGATGGTACCTTAGATCGTCACAAATTTATGGCTTTGTGATTACTGGCTTTTCCATAGCTATGTTCTCTACCACTCTCCATCAGAACACGATGGTTAGATTTCTCTTCCATATCCATATTTTCACCTATGTGGAAACCCAATGATTAGTTTATTTGGGTAACCGTTACGTTTCATACTTTTGTTTTTAAATATTGGTTTTGATATTCCTTTTTACGATGTGGGTTTCTATTAAATAAACTTTCTAATAGTAAACCATTTATAACCCCGACGAATTTCGAGGGCGAAATTCATTTTAAGGGGGGTAGAATGTAACAGCCCGAGATTTTATGAAAAATATTCTTTTTAATTTTATTAATATCTTGTGTTGTACGCTAAACCAAAAGGAGCTTGCACAACACGCATCCTTGACTTGCCTTGCATTACGCGCAATCGCAACCTTCCTCGATAGCGTGTGTAGTACGCAATACTGAGTTTCACGAAACAACGATATGCTATTAAAATATTATTAAAACTAGCCGTTATGAATAGTAATAACCACTTTTTAAATTATATAAATTTTAGCTCTCAAAATGGACTTCATCTTTGGATTCGGAGTATCGAATTTAGCCTAAGGTGAAATTTTGGTACTTTTCGGATAACTTTCATATTCTGATGAATAGTGAAAATTACTAAATTATAATTAAAAATAACTTTTTTAATCGAAATAATTAATAGTGATAAATCATTAATTTGAGTGGTTTTAAAGTATATTTAGAATATATTTTACAATTTAATACAATGTTGTTCATTGGATGTAATTTCACATTTAAACCAGACATAATCAAGTTTCAATCTTTTGATAGATATTGTTTCTTAAAAACACGCTATTTGTTTTAACAGCGGGATTTAATTATAAAATCAATTAATGCAATTTCTATGTTATGAATTTGGTAAAATAGACTTCATTTTTGAATTTGGAATATGAAATATAGCTTAGGATGAAATTTTGGCATTTTTCTGAAAACTTTCAATTTTTGATGAATAGTGAAACCACTGAGTGGTAGGTTAAAAACAGAATTTTGCATAAAACTTAATTTTATCGCTTCTGTGAATGGAATTTCAAAAATCCGAGAGACACGGTTGATGTCACTAAGTAAAATGTTGTTCAATGAGATGAAAATAATTTTTGGTGAATAGAAACTTTTTACTTTTATTTACCACGATTAATAGTAAATAGGGTAACTAATGGTAAATATGATATTACTATTACCCTAAAACATGTCCTAATTCTATTGGATAAGTGTAATTCGACCAAAAACAACCTTATGAATATAATATGACCATTTAGGTCCACTTGGATTAGATTATGACATTTAATATTATTTTATTTAATGAATAGTTAAAATAGTTAAAATCAATGTTTAATAACTTAAACATTTTTAATATGGGGTTATACATAAGATAAATTCGACTATAAAAATTCATTAGAAAGATAAAAATATTTCCTACATAATGATATTTTATTTATAATTTTTAGATATTAAATAAATTAATTTATTTATGACACAACGATGATGCAGTAATTACCCTTTTAAGGAAATATTAACATAATTGATGTAATAAATGCTCAAATGAATGTAATTTGAGACTTTTTATGAATTCCAATAATTTTCTAGGTTACTATGATATATTAGTGTTGATTTAATCAATTTGGTTCGAACATATCATTCTGTGATGACTTTCAAAAAAATCATATATCAAATAGTGTCAAAATTGACAGAAAATAGTTTTTAAATAAAATATTATATTATTAATTGTTATTTTATTCCTAAAAATCTAAGGTTCGGACAAATGACTTAGATAAGGATATATGTATTAATAATATACAATTTGGGGTTCTTTTGGCATGTTATAGTAAGTGTATTAACCATATAGTGAAAGAAAACAAAAAGACACGGTAAAAGTTAAATTATTTAACTTTGAGTTAAATCTAATTGATAAGGTTAAAATAAAACCCTAAACTTGTCTAAATACTATTGGTTGATAGGATTTAGACCCATCCCCACTTTAGCTTCGAAATAAGACCCTTTGGAACCATTATAAACCGATTTTGACATTAATATAAAATAATATTTTGAGGTATTCCTAAGGTGCCCCTCTCCTCCCTTATAAAAGGGCACCTCCTCCCCCTCCTCCTCACACCAATTTGAGCACTCAAGCTCGGCCAACCCCTGCCAAAATCTCTTCTCCACTTCCCTAGAAACATCCTTGAGGTTCTGGTCGTCCTCAAAGACCAATTTTAGTGCCCTAAGAGGAGGTCTCAAAGAGGCGCTTCAAAGAAGAGGTAATTACCGTTACCAATTCTTTCATCTTTATTTCTTCTTCCACTTCTTCTTCTTAGGTTGTTTCATTATGAAGTAATAACATCAGTATCACTCATATACTGATATGTTATTATAAGTATGAAACAACCCTATTTCACCATTTATCCATCCTACGGAAAAAGAAATCACCGCGCGTGCGTACGTACGGAATACCGTCTCCACGCCGTGGTGTAATCTATTTTCCACCACCACCTTACATGGATGGGTATAATGGTGTAAAGAATAACTATACATAGTTATTAAAACATAATATTTATTCTGATATATTGTATAATCCACTCCAATTCAATTCAATATTTATGGAAATGATATCATCGCTCGTGCGTACGTACGGACTACCGTCTCCACGACGTGATGAGATTCATTCTCCATGTTAACCATTTAAGAATGATTATAAAGTATATAAAAGAAATAATAATGAAATATATGACATTATAAAGCTACTGGATTTATGTATATATATATATATATGTATGTCATCTACTTACTTCCATTCAAGACAATAAGGAAAGGAAAACAACGTTCATGCGTACGTACAGACTACCATCTCCATGAACGGTGTTTTTCATTTTATTTATCTATCTATTATATATATATATACTGAATATATATGATATATAAATCATATTTTATATTCTGGAAGTAAGTAAATCATGATATAAGTAATAATAATGTCAAGAACAACAAGTCAAAACACCTACGATAAATGAAATGATTTTACCCAAAACGCTTCTTTAACATGGAATTTACAAAAGAACGGGTAATATAATGTCATAAGTGAACCATATATGATATCATAACAATGAATATGATTTTGTAATAAGTCAATGACATTATTTAAATCATTATACACGAGGTTCGGACACATACGACGGAAATCAGACCTAAGGTAAGGGAAATGTCACAATCTCATTTTTATCCGAGATTGTTTATACTTTGAAATTTACTGGGGTGTATTTTATCATCCACATCCATGTTTCCTCAATATGTAATGTTATTTCCATCCACCTAAAATTTTTTTAAATCAAATTTTACCCTTCGGTGAGTTTTTAGTAAAGAATATGAAAGGAATCTTTTGTCGTTTTTCGTACGAGGTAATTTTTGACTTTTCCGACAAAAGTACGAAGAATGTTTTTTTTAACTTAAATGGCCCGAACGGATTTTTACGGTTTTATAAAGCCTTATTTTCATGAAGCTTCCTCCAAAAGATTTCATGACTATTTTCAATAAAATCACTTTCTTTTAAAATTGCATGATGTTTTGTGAAAAGAAATTGATTTTTAAGAAGAAAGGATATTTTCCTCAAGAATTCATTTCAAGTGTTTTATCAAAATTATTTTCCATCTAAGCTAATAAAGGGTTCTGTTTCTATCCATATTTTTACATTCATTTGATTATGTTGTGATGGAAATATTTTTATGAATTCATTGATCCTATAGGAATTGTTTTATGATGTCATGATGATGTTTAAGATTCCCATTTTTATTACATGGGTTATGCACTGATGTATGATTTATGATTTTGTGGCAAACATAAGAATGGTATCATTATGAGATGGGTGGGACCTATATCTCCCTCCAATGCATTGGGTAAAGATTTTATATCTCATGAGATAGACATGGCTGGAATGGTAGGTTATACCGGTTCAGTGAAACAGGACTGAAACGAGGGTTACTCGATTCAGAAAGGGACTTTGTCCACTAAGATAGTCTTGGCAATGAGTCTTGACTAACAAGAAATGATTCTCTATGATTATGTGTGAATGCCACAAATTTTCATGTTTTATGTTATGATTATTGTGATTACATTTCACTGCCATGATTTATCCCATGTTATGAAATTATGCTCTCTTTTGCAGGTTATGATTTCCTAAATGTTATGTTCTTATAAATATGATGTGATTGATATTTCTTTTGTTTACATTTACTGAGCATTTGAGATCACCCTTTTATGTTTTCTTTTCCCCAGGATATAAAGAAAGGTTTTAGGTAAAAAAAGAAGATCGTTATGGGAGATGTTGAAGATCTTTCACCATGATTAGGAGATTACGTTCCGAGTTTCCAAAGACACTAAACTTTACGATCCTTGTGTGTGTGTTTTTGTTATGTAATAAGTATTCCGAAAAAGTAATGTAAAGTCCATGTAAGTCAGGCTTCGGGTCTCTACATGAATCCTCGGTTGCCTTTAACATTTAACAATATTTGGTTCTCTAATGATGATTGTAATCATATAATGGAAATAAATTAGTCTTAAATGTCATATAACAATGATTACTTTTTATATAATGTTAAATTAAAACATCTTAAATAGACTCTAAAAACATGGTGTGGCTCTAAATTCAATCAGATTAAAAATGAAATCGTTCTACTTGAGGATGAACTCAATTGTCCATAAAACATAAACACCTACTCCGACCTCAACACAGATCCAAAATAAGAAATAAAAATTGCCGTAAAACATAATTATTTTTCGATGTTTTAATAAAATATTGGAAAAAAAGTGTTTAACAGTAAATGGTTATCAAAAGGTGATATAAATACTAAATTCAATACGTCACTTCCACGAATCAAAAAGGACCATAGGCCGTTAACCATTCTAATGGATGTGGAAAAGCTTCTTGACAATGAATATGCCGTTTCTCATCATATTGTATCCTATTATGAATCCATCCTCAATAGTCCTAATATATATAGAGATATCTATCCTTAGCTCTTTCCATCAGTGATCTCTGATGAGGACAACACCTTTCTTCTCAACACTCCATTGGATCATGAAATCAAAGACACTATCTTTAGTGTGAATTTTGATATTTCTTCAGGTCCTAATGGATTCAATAATGGTTTATTCCAACACTATTGGGATGTGATTCATGTCGATGTTTGTAATCATTTAAAATGATTTTTTTTCCAATTGGGGTGTTCCCTCTTTCTTTAAATGCCAAGTTCCTCACCCAGATCCATAAGGTGGACAATTCATTTGAGATTCACCTATTTAAAGCCCTTTCTATTATTAATAATATTTATAAAATCATCACCAAATCATTACTAACAGACATTCAACTCCCATGAAAAAATTGTCTCCTGGAACCAATTAGGTTATATTAAGTGTAGACCCCTTCAAACTACATATTTCATACCTCTAAGTGTGTCAATAACTTAAATAAAGATAATATAGGAGGTAACATGTCTATTAAAATTGACATTAAGAATGCTTTTTACAAAACAGATTTAATATTTATCATCATTATTCTTCAAGGATTTTGTTTTAGTGACTCTTTGATCACTGTAATCAGAACACTTTTCAACTCAGCATCTATCTCTGGATTGGTAAATGGATCTTACATGGTATATTTTAAATGAACCAAAGGTGTCAGGCATAGTGACTCCCTCTCTACAATTCTCTTCTCGATTGGAGAAGAGTACCTTAGATGTTAGCAAAATCGTCTAGAGGACTAAGATAAAATGTTTCCCATCTATGTCTCTAGGAACTTTAATGGTCATACCCAACATTTTTATGCTGATGACATGATTTTTTTCCTTTAGGGTGATAAAAGAAACATCCTTAACCTCAAAACTGTGCTCTCACTCTATGAAGAGGTTTCTGGTCGAACCATTAGTTGGAAGAAATCTTTTATCTTCATTCGGAAGATCTTTCCACCCAGTAGAAAATTTAACGTTATCAATGACTTAGGTATGAAATAATGTATGCTCCATTTCACTTATCTTAGTGTTCCCAATATTTGGGGTAGGCACAAGTCTAATCACTATGTGACTATTGTTTACCATGTTTCAAACAAAATCTCCTCTTGGAAAGGTAAATCTCTCTCTATTTCATATAGAAATTTCCTTGTAAAATTTACTATTTTCATTAAGATAGTTTCCTCCATGATGGTATAAAAATGGCATGTTGGTCATATTACCAAAATGAACACTGATATAAAAAATTTCATCAAGACTGGTAGTATTTTAGAATGAAAACTAGTGACTGTACCTTGGTCGAAATGTTGAAATCCCATTGAGAAGGGATGTATTGGTATTAAAAATATAATTTACATTAAATAACCCCTTCATAAAAGAATAACTTGTAATAGTTTTCATAATTCTCATGAAGCTATTACCTATATGAAAAATAGATTTATCAACAAACTTAAGATGGGAAATTCAAATTTCCATAATTCTTTGATATATCCATCCATCAAACACTCCTTTACTAATATTAGATAAAATTTCAGATTGATGGTATCCAAAGAATATTTTATGAATTTTTGGTTGTATAATTGGACTGAAACGCCTTTAATTTCAATAATATATCCCGATCAAACCCATGATAGTATCTACTTCTCTATTAGAGAAATTATAAACTCTCAATATAATCAACTCCCTAACATTGTTCTAAATATCACTGAAAACTATTTATTCACTAAAACTATTGATTTATTAATTTGGGAGCCTATTCAAAATTTTATGCCTAACTCAATGAGATTCTACATTCATTATTTCTCAAACTCTAAAAGAGATTTCAATTGGATAAATCATTTCAACAAACATAGGATTAAACCATCAAGATTCAATCTCATCTAGAATCTTCCTCACAATAGTATTTCCACTATGATCTATGTTCAATATTTTGTAATCAAACTTTGCTATATGTATAAAATATTTAATAAACCTAGAGAAGATCTTAACCACCTTTTTCTATCTTGTGTTATAGCTTCTGCTCTATGGAACTACATTGTTGACATTTTTTACTGAAGATGGTTTATTTTTGACTCCAAAAAATCTCAAATAATGAGATGTGTAGAAATTTAAGGCCCTTCATAAATTAAGAACCATTTCCCTACTACAGTTTCTGAGCTCCACCATGTGATTTGGTATGATCGGAATGCTATATTTCATAATAATTACGTCGTCAATAAAAATTCAAGTCACATTTGAATCCTCATTCAAATTCATGAAGCTTCTTTGATGAAAATGGACATTTCCCTAACACTATGCATAACTTTGGAATACTGAGACGTCTACGGATTAATGGAATTTTCTTTCAGCTGCATCACACTCTGGAGGTTTTATGGAGTGAACCTGTCCTTGGATGGATGAAAATCAATATTGATGGCACCTCCAAAGGAAATACATGCCCTGAAGGATGTTGCACTATCTTTCAAAATCAACTCAGTCAAATCATTGGATGTTTCATGGGTAGATGTGGCATTTTCATCTCTCTTGAAGCTAAGATGTTGAGTTTGATTGCTAATGTTACCTTTTCCATGATATTTGGTTGGAATAACCTTTGGATTTAAAGTGTCATTATGACCATCAGGCAAGTGATTTGGAATTTCATAACACATATCACATGGCCTATTACTACCCATTAAATTGAATGCGACCATTCATTTATCAATATTAATTATATCATCATACATGGTTATCGAGAGGTAAATACTATTGCTGATGGCCTGGCCAACAAGGATGTAAATCAAGACATCACCGGGGTCGAAGACCTCCTCATTTCTCTTATTTACTTGCATGAACAAGATTATAATATGATCCCATGTATTAGACTCATGTAATCATTCCTTTAATAATAATTGTTCCTTGGTCGTTTTAGTCCATGACATCACCTTCTTAAAAAAAGTTTTCATATAGAAGAAGTGTGATGATATGAACTATCCAGATATAACTCTTATTCATATATTAATATAAAACTACAAACAAAATAGAATAAGAACAAAAATAAAAGTTATCCAGGAATCTGGGGAGATAAATAATTCAATAAAGATGATCAATAGATGAAAAGAAGTAAATAAACCACTCCAAGAAATATGAATAAGATATATGCCAAGAATGTCAAATCAATCAAGAACAATTTATTTTTATATGGAAAGAGATATCATGCCAAGGAAAAATACCAATAAGGAAGCGAAATTAAAATTAACTAAATAAAGATAAAATTAATTGGAGAATCAATCCAATAGAGAAAAAAATATGATTGATTGAAGACATTTCTAAAAAAGATTTTTACATGTTACACAAGAATGGTAACTCAAAGATACTACATATTCCATGTGTAATCTATGAAACATAGTAATATAATAATGAATTACTAATTATATGTCCTAATATGGTGAATGATTAAAAATAAATTCACATTTCTAAATATGATACACTTAAAAGAGAAAATTTAAAATAAAAATATGTTATTTCTCATGAAAAACAAGAATATCAAGTGATTTATTCAAAATAATGACAACTCTAGTGTCAAATTTTTTTGTAAATTAAAATATTATAGGACATAACTAAATAAATTGTATGAATATTATACCATCTCGATAAGGGAATATAATTATATAAAAACAAGCATCATGGAAATCTATTACACTACTGAATGATATAAATATAAATAATCCACATAAGATGAAGACGAATAAAATTAAAAATCTCTATATCTCTAAATAATTTCCAAGGTTTAAATATAATTGAGACATAAGTATAATGTTTACTAGAAACTAAAGTGTTATAAAGAAAATATTCTCATGTTTGATCATAGAAAGTCATACATGTTGTGCTTATTAGGAAGCTTACAAGTATTCCACTTTATTACAATACTTCTTGTTCATTATCTCTGTTCTTACATTACAAGGAATTGGAGGTAAACAACACTCTAAATAGGAGACCCAAATGAAAAAAGTGAATAATAAAATTTTGGAATGATTTTTAAATATTTGATAAAAAAACATCAATTGTTTCACAATGGTGGTTCATTAATATGAACATCTTGAAGACTATCCTATGAAATCATTTAAATGGATAAATAATGTGAGTGAACACCATGAGGGGGATAAAACATAATTGATATATGATAAAAGATTATTATATGAATAACATGTATTTAAGGTTAACTATAAAAAAATTTAAAATATTGGTAACCCAATTACTCTTCTTACCCATTAATTGATTATATGATGTAATGAATAAAGGGGGAGTGTTGGTTGATGAGATAGATTATGGAACTGTAGAGTAAATTATTTTTACGCCTATAATTTATTATTTATTTTTTGACAAAATTATATGATATATATATATCTTGAATAATTTTGTTTATATACCCATGGATTAAAAATATATAAATATTATTACATATTAATTATATAATAAAAAATAATTATTTCTTGGAGAAATCAAAATTGTTTTCTATGTATATTTTCCCACATATATATAGGGCTAACTAGCTATTGGAACATTTATATGGAAGCATGTAGAATCATCCTCCTCATTTCTAGGGGAACAAATTAATGGTTTCCATTTATTTTTAATAAGTAGTGGGTGTTATATATAATGAAGTTATATTTGAATAAAATCCAAAGTGGAAGATTGAAAAAACCAAATGGATTTTTGATGAGTATGGTCGTAAATGTTTTCAATTTATAATATGAAATACAATAAAATTTTTAATAAAATATTATTTAATTTTTCATTAATCAATATAAGAGAAATATGGAATGATCTTTAGAAGCATTTAATAAGGATATTGATTATGTTTGTATGATTATTAGGATTGTTAATGATAAATTGGATGTCATTTGGTAAAATAATTCTCCACATTATTGTTTAGTTTTTTGATGTGTTGATCTTGAAGGAAATTAGATATTAGTGTTGGAGGATATATAGACACTATCTAAAACATTTTATAG
Organism: Viscum album; assembly: GCA_963277665.1. Lineage (NCBI taxonomy): Eukaryota > Viridiplantae > Streptophyta > Magnoliopsida > Santalales > Viscaceae > Viscum > Viscum album. The sequence continues at coordinate 1,506,914,104 of OY728131.1, read as the reverse complement.
AGGTTAGAAGTTCCTTAAGAAATGAACACAATTTTTTTAAGAAGTACCAAAATGAATTTGAGAAAATGGGTTCACCTACATAATGGTATATAAGATATTATATTACATATTTAAATGTATATTAACTATATATAAGAAAATAGATGTTTCTATTTCCAATATAAAAGTATATTGAGGCTTTTTATAGGTTGGGAACTTACTACGCATGGGTAATCAGTGATGGTTATAGGGATTCTCTAATAAATATAGGGTGATTTTTGAAATTACTCAGGGGTACTATGTAATGGTTCTCAGGTTAGGCTGGGAATTTTATTACGATATAGAATCCTATGAAGGGGAATTATTCAACAATATAAGGGTATTTGGAATCTTTAGTTGGGGTATAAAAGGTGTGATTAAACTGTATAAGTGTATTGGATGACATAAATAATGGTAACATAACTTTTATAATGGTATATCCATGATTCCATAGTTTACATAAGGGTAATTTGATAATTATGTAAAGGTATGTCATGTCTTCCATAACCAAGATAAGGGTAATTTGATATGTATGCAAGGGTAGGTGCATGCTTCCACAACTCTCACAATGGTGTAGATCTAGAACATGATTATTGTGTAATATATTTGATCAATTATGTCAGCAAGATATCATGCTAATATAAATGTTTCAAGATTCCATTAAAAAAGATTATCTGAAGTGATACCTTCAGGAATCAAATATATGTAGAATCTATTTCTAGCATTGCTATTATATACTACCACTATTCTTTAGGAAACAATACTTGTCATTCCACATACAGGTGAGACTATTGGTTATACTACCACTTTCTTCTATTGCAAATTCCTTTAGAAATTCTGCATGAAGAACACCATGACAATATATTCATCTCAACATTCTTCCCTATGAATCAATTATGCACAAAGATAAAACTATATATGGTGAAATATAGTGTATATATTTCTGTATGAATGTTGGGATAATGAGTTTTAATTATCGATCCCTGCATGTAGATTCTCATTCATGCATGTGAATTGAGTGGGATATGAGAAGATGTTTATTTTAATATATTTTTATTCCAATATGATATTCATGCTCCTTATATAAAATGGAGTATGTTGATTACATACATTATGATATGTGGGTGTTCATACCATTTAAATAAAATATCATTATAACTATTGGTGTTTAATAATCACTGAAGAATATGTATGAAAAATAAATATATGATTCATTTTCTATGTATGCATGTGATGTAAGATTGAGTTCAAGATGAAATATTGAGAATATAGTTTTTCATTAACCACATAAAGATGATAAGAGGATACCCAAATTACATTTTTATTCTATTTCAAGAATTATCAAAGGATTTTGAGAACATTTATGGTGAAATTAATGAGATATTACAATAGTTTATTAATAATTAAATAATACCCAAAATAATAAGTAGTTAATGAATTTTTTGTAACACCATGATATTTTAAAAGAGGAAAATCATGTCTGATAGTATGGATGAATTGAAGAACCATGATTAGAATAGAATATAAAAACTTGAGACATTATGAAATCATTCATTTTAAATAAATCCAATATCTTTATATATTGTGATGCGTAAAATAACATGTTTAAATGAATCACAATACTCTATTGAAAAACAATTATTTAAACAAGACCATTACAAACAAGTTACTATTTTTGGGGTTTGAAAAGTAATAACTAAATTAAAAAAATATTTCATTTACACCTGTATAATATAAATTAAATTATTATTCCGTGATTCAAAATAAATTATTAACTATTTTAAATAGTGATTTTTTTTCTCAAAAACTACACTTTTTGACGGGAGAATTATTCCCGCTTTGTGGAAAAAATTAATAATTTTTTACCACATCTAGTAATTTTTTTTAAATATCGAAATTAATTTTTTAAATTTAAATCTAAAAATTATCTTTGGGTGATTTTTTTGAACATTATGAAATGATTAATGTTTTTATGAATAGTGAAAAATAATGATTTTTATTGAAAACTGTCTTTCTCTTTAAATTATATGAAAAGTTTAATAATATATATTTTTTAAAAGTAAAATTAGTTCAATTATATTTCTATTTAAAAAACTTATTTCATCAAAATCAAATTAAATTTCATTTTTAATATTAAACATTAAATACTTATGTGAATTTTTTATTTTAAAAAAAAGCATTCATTGCACCTGCGGTTAAATTTTAAATGTTACTCTGACACTTTATTGAGTTTAATTTGGAAAAATGGACTTGTTATTTGGAATCATCTTAATTTATATTATCTAATATGGTCAACAAAATTTTTGTCCATAATGTCTCTTAAAAACAATAAAAATTAATTAACATAGTTACGATTAAAATGAGATTATCAGGGGTTAAATAGAGAGGATATGGGTTAAAATATAACATAATTGTTTAAAAAAATCAATTATATGACCAATGTTTAAACCTATAATCTCTATGTTTCTATAACGACGCATTTGGGAGGCTTTTTCACTGAGAAAATGTGGGTATCACATTATATTCTCAAAAATTGATTGAATGTTACATCCACCACATATAAAATGCCTGCAACTATCATCAATTTTTCACACATGAAATACACATTTTTTGCTAATAACATCAAAAATAAACTCTTTAATTCCTTACCCACATCCCATAGGACTTATATTGATGAAGAAGCTATCCTATGAAGGCTTTATGTATAAACCTGAAGAGGATCTCCAATGAAGATGTAAAATTATAAAATGTACTTGTTTTTTATTTATTCCTCTAACTCTTTACAAACATAATCAAATATGATAATATCATAAAAAAGTATCATATATATATAACTATATTTTATTATTATAATTGATTAATTCATATCTATATCCTCTTCCATCAAATGGGAAATGAAATCGCCGACCGTGTGTACAACGGACTACCACGGCACAAAATATGATTTCAAATACAACATATTACCTTCTATTCTGTTGGGAATATTATAGTGTCACTCGTGTTTACAGTAGAATACCTTCATACAAAGAAATGTTATTAATTTTTCACATACTATTTATATGAAAGGTAATAGTGTTAAAATTAATTAACATATATTCTATCTATTATGTAACAATAATTATATTAATATAATATATTATCTAACTTCTTACCCTAAAATCTATTTGAAAACAATAACATCATTCATGAACAAATGTGGACTACTACCTCTACATAACAATGTGAATTTCATTTCATTTTATTTTTATACGGATAATAATATATATTTTTATAAATAATTGAAATTCAAAATATGAAATAATAATGAATCTATAAAGATGAATTATTTTTTATTTTCCATTAATTCTATCCATTGATAAAAATGGAAGCACTATTCATTCATACATATGGCATACCATCTCTAAGAATGGTGTAATACATTTTCTATATAAAATTTAATAGATTTATATAAATACACATAATATTAATATATGTGATATTTATATCCTATTTATGATGGACCCAAAAAATCCTTGAGAGGGGAGGGGTGAATCAGGTTGTCAAATTTTTCATCTAAACTGAGGGATCTTGTTCCCATATGAGTAGGAAACTATTAAACCTGTCAGAAAAATTCATGGAAAGAGAGTGCACATAAATTTTACTTGGTTCACAAAAAATGGCTATGTCTAAGGAGCATACACCGAATGTGTGTCAGTCATACCAAAAACCATTGATCTTCACTAGCTAAGGATCACAAGGTTTGGTCATAGTCACTCTGTTCCATGATCACTGCCTTTATAATGGTTTAGGGATAACATAATGCATCCTTCAAATAACTTTTTTCAACTACCACTAACTCGCATCTTTGAGAGAATGATAACATAGTTTATCATTATGAATATCACATCTATATATTGGAATTAAATTATTTTTCTTTGTCTAGAATGATAAATTGTTTACATCAAAGACCAGAGTAAATTCACACCGAAATCCCTATCAACATGAATCCGATATTTAATACTTTCATTCAAAAACCCTCTTTTCAACGGTCAACCCATCATAGAGAACTCACCATCACATATCACTTACCTTTGCAAAGAAGACTAATTCACCGAGCCCCATGCCTCGTAGAGATTAGCCCCTCGCATAGCTCGAGCCTTCGTAGAGCTCAGGCCACCATAGAGCACAACAATTTTCCGAGCTCAGGCCCTTGTAGAGAAAACACCATCACAATGCACAACTACCTTTTAGGAACTCACTGTCATCGTGAAGTAATATCCCTTCACAGAACAACTTCATTTGAAAATATCCCTGGGACAACATGTAACATCCAATCTTAACAAAGCACTCAATACATATAATCATCGACTTCGTTCAAGAATAAAGCAGTATTTTCACAAAGCACAATATCGATGGGAAAACTGAATACGCGGAGCACCCCTTGCTTCATGAAATCAAAGAAGTTCCAGACTTTCTCTCTCACTTTCATCAAGAATGAAGAGAGGTGGACTCTTTTTTATAGATGCGGTCGAACATGGAGCTCCATTTCTCCGGACACAACTTATGGATTGATAAAAAATGTGTTCAAAACACATCTCCCTTAAAAAATATCCATGAATATTCCCCATTCGCAATGCTCATCGTAACCAAAGATATCTCTATCAAATTTCTTCGCGCCACTGTAATGCTTCAATCACAAAGAATTCTATCAAAATTTCATTCTGCAACTTTTCTCAAATTCTCTTAATCGTAGAGCACACCCTCACAATATTTTTTTCTTCGCAAAAAAAAACTTCATGAAGCCCATCTTCGTGAAACCCATGCCATTGCCATAATTTCAAAATATCTTTAAGAAAAACCATTTTTCTCAATTCTTGCCATTATCCAAATTTTGGACCACAAAAATTTGGAAAATATAGGGAAACAATGCCACCTTCCATACTACTTAAGGCTTTGACTGTATGATACATTTCCTTGCAATCTCCTTGAATATTCATTAGTGGATTGATAACAAACACAAATCATACTCTATTTCAATCAATGAACAGCCTTGGTTCCAATATTTTAACATTTTGTTTATGATTTATACATGGAAAAATTTATTGGAATGAAATTATGGAACGAAAACATACATGAAAAATTGAGTAATTATCAGAAAAAATGGTGATTTTAACAAATATTTGTTTGTTAAACACGTGATAAAACACTATAACTACATAATATAAGTTATGGAGTATATGTGTGTGTTTTTAATATATATATTATAAATAGTATTTATTATATGGGATTACCATACACCAATGAAAGAAGATAAACCAGAGTTAAGGGTTTCTCATCTCACTTTTACTAATGTGAGAGATCTGTATTATTCAACACATTTTCTTTTATGTGGTGTACATAATCCCTCATTTGATATTTCTTATCATGAATTTATTTATCTTAATTGTATATAATGTTTTATAAAACCATCATGTTTTATTATCCTATGGGTATTCATGAATCTTTCATGAAATATGACCATTTTTATAATCTTTGGAACTTCAAATTATTGAGAAAATGTTTTTTAAGATAATATGAATTCATTTCTCTCTTAAGAAACAATTTTCAGCAAAATTCAATTTTTCAAAAATTGGGTTCAGAAATGAATTTTAATCTTTTTAAAATTGATTATTAATGAATGTTTTATCAATTTCTTTTCATTACAAAACCATTTTATTGAAAGGACTATTCATGTATTATTAAAAACAATTCTCTTTTCGCTTCTACTAAAAATGTTAAAGGAATATTTGTTTTAACATGTATGACATAAATGAGATTTCTTTCCGTTAGGACTGCTAAATGCTTAAAATATTACACTACAAATTTCAAAGGTTATGATTATGAAATTTATTTTCTAAATATATATATGAAATTATACTTTAAAAATTTATATTTTCTCATCGAAAAGGTTATTTTCCTCAAAAATGTTTTTAATGACATTATTTCGGTATTTCTATTCATTAATAAAATGAACCCTTTATCTTACTTATGATCCATTAGGGATATGTTTTACTGATATCATCCTTATTCATTATTTGGATAGTTTATTATTAGTTTAACCAAGGATGTAAAATCTTACTACCATTCATTATATTACTATAGATGGTTTTGAAAACATATATTTTATTTGGTTAAGTATTCATATTTTGTATCGTAGTTTTTTAATTTAACCAGTTATATTTATTATATTTCACCCCATTCATATTTGTAAGGAATTAAACTTAGTATGTGATGGCTGGGTCCCAATTATATATTCCCCCTTGATGTATCGATAGGTCTATGGATATAATGTAATTGTCTAAAATATATGGGATTATACTCACAAATTTGAATATTATTTTTTAAAGACTTGAAATTATTTTTCAAATGTCTAATATTATCAATTCCTTCATTATAAGAGTTGTTGTTGGTGTTCATGTGGTTATTGAATCAGTTATAATATCTATGTATATGTTTTAAGATTATTTTTTATTTATATCAATTCATTTGGTCGTCAATTTTTTTCTTCATATTATGATATTCCGATTGATACAATAGAATGGGTTTAATTTATTTTCCATTCCATATTTATTATTCATATTTATTCTTGATAGCTTACAAAATATTTATACCCTTACTAAATTTACGAGCACACTATTTTCTAATGTTTTATTTTCCCCAGGATACTAGGACATGTTTTGTGATTCATATATAGCGATACACACTGAGGAATAATGTAGTTCTCAAAGAAAAGAAATTTTTCATTTTTTTTCAATGTTAATATGAATTTCATTTGTGTACCCATTTTAACATGATTACTAATCTATTCAGTCCTTTGTGGTATGATTCCTTGTATCTTATGCCTATTTAATAACGTAACTACCGGCTCTAGGCTACTAAATTAATGGTATTTATTGTTGGTATCAGATAATGTTTAGTATAAAAATTGGGAATTATATTAGGAAATCATAGATTATGGAACACAAACCAATGATATATATTGAGAATTGGAATAAATAAATTTCCTATTTTCTTTATTAATGTAGAAAATATTTTCTTATTATGAGAACCAAAATCGTTATATGAATACTTTTGGTAGATATGGTTCTAGAACATATTTAATTATATGTAATAAATGTGAAAAGTGTTTTCAGGATTGAATTTAGAGTTACCCACTACATGACAATGTCCATTACTGTTCCCCTAGATTTATACTGTTGGGGATATGTTTGGGTTAATTCACATATTATCTATGAACCATCATGAAATATTTGAATATATGATGACCATGAATAACCTAGTTTATAATTATGGTTTCATTGGATAAAAATATGGTATTTTTATTTAGATATCCTATAAATTATTCATCATGATTACATGATTTTCCATTATGATTAGTGTTTCTCACAATATGATTTTTGGTTTCAGTCTATGATTAGTGGAAAATGGAATTGGATTAATGTTGAATTTGATAGACAATAGGTTGATGAGAAAACAATTTATATTATGATACATGTAAAGGTTATCATGATCATGTATAATAAGTTGTTAATATATATGATTAAAAACATACATCTTAACTGACTATTAGAATCAACAATGAAGAGAATTACTGATTCAATTAGGATCTTGAGTAGTAGAGACCATGAAAGAAAGAAGAATCAATTTCATTCCTATAAAAATTGAGGAAATATACACCCAAGAGAGTGTCTCGTTGGTTAAAAAAAATGTCTTATGCATGAAAAAAAGGACATAATGCAAGTAACTTCAAAACTAAGACTGGAAATTTTAGTTAACGTAATGGACAAGAATAATTGTCTCCATATAGTATTATCGATGGTGGAATCCTTTAAATGTAAAAATTTTAGGTACTATGAAATTAAATATCCTAGTGGGATAAATAACTAAGATAACCATAATGGTTTTAGGATTAATGTGTATATTTATGATGATGAAGAGACTTCAAATAATATATGTACAGAAGGATTAATTGAGGAATAAGATGATAAATCCTAGTTGATGGTTTAGGAAGGAAGGTAAATTAATAATGTTCTTGTGTTTAGATTTAAGAATTTTGTTTTAAGAGTCATTTATCAATGAAATTATGGTTATATGAATTATAAAATATATAAGGGTTTCACTGTAGCACATTTTTATAAATGATTTGGGAGCATATGTTGAATGGTACCGATGATAAGAAAAAGTGTTTCAATGGGAAGTTGATCTTTTTAAAAAACACAAGAATTATTGGAAATAACTTTTACCATGTAATTGATGTTTTGATAATAATTATAATGTTATTTTTATTGGATAATATTGGTGACCACCAAATTGAAATGTGATATTATGGTTTATGTTACCATTTTTGGAGTTTTCTACAAGTTTGGATATATAGAATATATTAGACAACATCATATTTAATTTTTGGGAGAATGAATGTTTTAAATAATTTTTTATGTTGATCAATGTATTCACATGTTTGGAATGTGACATTAATAGACACATCATACTATCTGGGGAATATAATGTTGATTATTAACCTTCTGTTTAAATTTGTTCAGTTATTCTGTAGGAAATAATTATGGATAATTATTTATGAAATGGATTATGTCAAACATTTTTAGTTATTTTATAATTTATCCTATCAATTTTGGTATTTGAAAATATAAGAGGTATAACTCATTTATATTTTATAAATATAACAATATATTAAAAGTTAATTTTAGTGTTTTAAGAATAAAAGAATTACTTTTGTATATTCATTTATTATAGTTGGTGTTAATTAAAACTTTATTGAAGTACAACCATTGTATGAAATTTTTCAATGAAATAGAAATATATTAAGTAATTATATTTCCTTTTTTTTTATTATTGAGTGAAATAATTCCTCAATGCTTGTAAATGGATCCAAAAATAAAAATTTTATACTAATACCTTTATTTCTAACGAATCGATGGTCCTTCCACACATTATAGATTTATGGTTTTGTGGTCATAAACCTTATCTAGATCACCCACTTTTTTGCGATCAATATTCTTTATCACTCTTTATAATTATATATTATTTTCTTCCATATATATATATATATATATCCTCACTTAAAACCGTTGATCCTTGATTTAGAATGAATTATATGCAATTATGACAGATGAAATTTATAATTTTATTTATCACTTATAAAGTGGATGGGTTTTTAAACCATTTTTTGTAATGATTTTCTATCAAAGGTATTTATAAATATAAAATATATAATTTCTGAAATCATGATTAAATTAAAAATACACAATTTGTTTAATTGGGGTATAATGTTACACCCCTAGAATTTAAAAGAGGATCATCATTTTCAATATGAAGAATGATACACAAAACCAAACTCAAAATATAATATGCACCCATATAATTTATGATATATTTATTATTAAATTATTTTAATGACTTTAATAACATCAGATGCATGAAAAAACTAGATTAAAAAAACATAATTTTCTATTAATATATTATTCCTTAAACATGACCAATATAAACTAATTGTTAAATTTGGGATATGAATAGTAATAACAAAATTAATAAAATTATCTAGTTTACACATCAATAAAATACTTTCAGTGGGTTTATATTTATTTTAAATAATATATGAATAATTTGAAAGAGAAAGAAATGTTTTGTGAAACACTATAATTTTTTAAAGGATGATTAGTTATGCTTCATGCATAAAAATATACAATTTAATTTGACAACTTTTATAAAATTTACTTAACAAAATAACATTCATGTCTGAAATATACATGTCAAATTTTTTTATTTGGGTGATTTTTTTATAATTCTCTGAAATGATTAATTTTTAGATGAATATGGAAGACCCTTATTTTTATTGAAAATTGTAGTTTCATTTTAATTATATAAATATTTAAATAATATGATGAATATTTTAAAACGTAAATGTAATTAAATTTTATTTAAATTTAACTAATTTATTTTATAGGAATATATTTAATAATGAATTTTTATATTAAAACAATCTATTATTATGATAATTTTCACTTTAAAGGACCTTTCATTCATCATGTAAACAATTTAATTAAAATAAATCTTCCATATGAGTTAGTTGAATATTAAAAAATGGGTTTAATATTTGTAATAGTTATAATATATATTATCTAATATGTAAAACTTAATTTTTTACCTTAATAAATAATGAAAACAAAAAAAATAATTATTTCATATTAGAAAAAATGAGTTTATATGGGGTTAAACTAAGAAGATAATGTTTAAAAATGACCTAAAACTTTTTAAAAATATATTTTATAGCCATATTTAGATCCTATAATGTCTAAGGTTCTATAATTGCTCATTTTAAAGGATTTTTACCTGATAAATACAATGGTATAAATTTATCCATAAAAATTTACATGGATTTCCTCTCCCACACTTTTAAATGGCCACCCACTCTCCTCCATTTTTCTTAAATTCAAAACCATTTTATCTTCAAATACATAATAAAATAGTATTCTTACATACATATACACATCCAAGAGCTATTATTTTTTTTAAAATATATCCTATAAAGGATTTAGATATAAACATACATAGGATTTCCAAGAATATATTAAAGTTTTAATCATATGTATATGTTTTATGTCTTCTCCATCATCTTTCAAGCCATATTAAACTATGATATAATAATAAAAAAAGTATCCCATATATACTGATAATGTTACTCATTTGTACATCAGAATATAGGATTACGAAGCGATGTGATTTATTTTTCTATTAAACATTAAATGAATTTTATAAAGGATAAGTTTAATAAATATATGAAATATTTGTTATTTAAATATGATGAATTAAAAATAATACCTTATATTACTTATTACCTCCTAATCAGTCTGATAAAAATAACATCACTCGTCTACACATGTAGACTACTGCGTCTACATAGTGATGTGAATTTGTTTTATTTTTTTTAAATGGATGATAATAACTATGTATTTGTTAATATAAATTATAAATATTATATAATAATGAATTTTTATGGTTTAATTAGTGTTTATTTTCATTTCATTCCTTCCTTCGAGAAAATGAAAATAACGCCAATATGTTTGTACGACCAACTATCTTCATATATGGTGTAATCCACTTTTTCTGTATAAATTTAATAAATTACAGTAAATAAATTAATAATTAGTATATATGTTATTTATATCATTTTCAATTTTCGGAATATGATATAACAATGATCAAATGAAAAGAACCTAAATTAAATAACCAAAATGGATATGATAAATCAATAAATTATCAGGTGAGACATTGATTTTAATAAAAAAAATTATTAAATAAGAGAGAGACTACTCTAAGTAAATTATATATGTTATGGAATATATGATTATTGTTATATAATATTACTATAATATTCATATATTTCCTATATAAATGGTTCAAACAAATAGTAAGGTAGTCAAAACTGAGGTAATGGTTTCCCATCATACTTTTTCTTCCTTGAGACATGTACCATATTCACCACATATTAATTTGTTTATTTTACACACTTACCCATTTGATAAGTTATATCATGAATATATTTTTCTCAATGGTATATAATTTGTAGTTGAATTTCTTTCTTTCATCGGGCATATGATTCAAGAGTTAAAAAATTGATATGGTTATATTTCACAATCTCATCAATATTCAGGATTGTTTTTATTTTGGTCTACCATGGTGTTTTTTTATTTTTATCATAAAACCAATATGGTTACTTATCCTCTCTTTATTCATGACCTTTTCATGTAAAATACCATTTTCCCTCTCATTAGTTCATAAAATTATTTATATTGTTTAAAGAAAACATGGATTTATTTCTCTCTTCGGTAAAAAATTGTTTTTTCATTAACATCTAGAATTTCTAAAAAATTTCCAAATTATTTTAACCATTTAAAAAAAATTATTAAATATTTTTTTACCCATTTAGTATATCATACAATATGTTTTTACTATAATCTTTATTTCACTTCCCAAACAAGGAATGTTTAAATTTTATCGGAAATGTGAAAGGAATCTTTTTTTTAACACGTAAGGTATGAACCTAATATCATGTCATAATGAATACTCAATGTTCAAAAGAATAATTTATATAATAGAAATATTATTTTCATTTAAAATAATTTTCTAAATAATTTTTGAAATTTTAGATCAAAAATATATTTTCAATGTTGAAATTTTATTTTCCTCAAAAGGGTTTTAATTACATTGTTACAGTTCTTCTATTCATCACCTAAATAAACCATTTATTGTACTTATTATTCAATAGGGATACATTGTATTGGTATCATGATTAATCTTTATTTTGATGGTTTATGAAAAATTTTACTGAGGATGTATACTTTTATTACTATTAAGCATATTCCTCTTGATGGTTTAGGATTATGATTCTTTGATTGGGGTAAGTATTAAAACTTTTCACGTAATATTTTGACCAAAAAATTTTATGAGGATTATTTTTAACTCATTTCATATGAGGAACTAATCATAATTGGTAAGGGATAGATGGTTCCTGATTATAAATATTACTTTGATGCATCAATTATTTTTATGATTCAAATAAGTAGGCCAAATTATATGGGGTTCTACTCAAACATATTAAATAGATTTTAAAAAGATTAAAATTATGTTTCAGATGTACATAATTATGAATTACCTCAATATGGGATTATTTGTTGTTGCCTATGTGATTTATTGATTTGTCAGTGTATCTATGAATAAGTTTATTTCTCATGTGATTATTTTTATGAATCAATTGTATCATCATTTATTTCTTGAATATTATTATTATTTTATTGATTAAATGACTTGTGTCTCATTTAGTTACTGTTCCATATTGATTATAATTAATAACTAATGATAACTTCTATTTTATTCTTAACCTTTTTAAGAATATCAGATCACCCCTTTGTTATGTTTTATTTTTTAATAGAAACCAAGAAATGTTTTTGATTGATATTTTGGAATAAACAATGAGGAATAATTAAATTCTCAAATAAAACACAAAATTTATTTTCTGTTTTCAATTGAAATATGAATTTAACATATTTATATATTTTATAAAAGTTACTAATTTGTTTATCCTTTTCAGAGGAAATTCCATATATCTTCTTCCAGTGTAAAAATATAACCTCTGACATTGCTACAAGAGTTGGTGTCATTACTTATTATAAAAGATATAATTACAAAAATATTTCAATGGATAATGTTATTATAGAAAATCAGGATTTTGGAAAACAATTATAAGATTAATTATTTTATTAGTTTATGTTTCATGAATAAGTTAAAGAACACCCAACCTATTGGTTATTTGTTTAATGAATTATTCTGGGATATTAAATATTAAAAAAAATCAAAATAATTGAGGGGGAAATTTGGTTTTAAATTTCCAAATTACTATTAAGAAAGTACCAAATGTTGATCATCATGGTGTTTCCATATTTTTACATATTTACTATTATATTATTTCAAATCATATACATGGTATTATTTTGGTTAATGAAAATGATTTATAAAGGTGCTGGAGTTTCACTGATAAAAAACAAAGGACTATTATGCTCTATGAAAGATGATTTTTGAGTGGACCAATAAATCGTTACATCAAAGAGAGAAGGTTTCAAATCTAGTAAATTATATAATAAATCGATTATATCTACCCAATAATGTGAAAATTGAATAATATGGTTTCATGGAGTAGTTTTCACTCCACATGAATTAATTATATTGAAATTTATTGGTATAACATATATAAGAAGCATTTAATACTACTAAAATTACTTTTTTCTATCAATAATTTCTATTTGAGGAAGAATAAACTATTTTATTTAGTGATATCCATAATGTATCCAAAATTACTTATTACTATTTTATTGGAATATCTATTGAATAACTTTAGTAAACATTATAAAGAATTCTATTGAGGAACTGGTGGAACTAGTAAAAAAATGATATATGGGGGAAATTGTCATTAACTAACTAACAGTTGTGTTTGGATTACAGAAAATATTTTATCACTTAAATTTAAATGATAAAAAAATATAGGAAAAAAATAAAAAGTTGATCACAAAAACCTGTAGAATTTATCATTGAATCTGAACATTGTAAAATCTATATTTTTTTATATTATTAATTATCTACATTACAAGTGTATGTGATTTTGGAGAGTACATATCATATCCATTCCTGTTAACCAATGTATAGGTTCTAGAGTAATAGGTTCTAATTGAAATGAAGTTAAAACTCTTTAAAATTTGTGAACAGTAATTCAACTAACCTCTTAGTTTCCATGGAAGATCCATACGGTCTGTTCAATGAATTACAATTATTTTATATTTGTTTATAATATTAATAATACATTCATTTATAGGATTATTGAATAATAATTTTCTAGATAATTGATCATTTAAATTATATAAATAGTTATTTCAGTTTAGAATATATGCATATTGAATATTAGTAGACATTTAATCTTGATCAAGTGAAAGAAATATTTAATTTTATATTTTAAAAATGAATAATATAGTGATATTTTTGAGAATAAATACCCATTAATGAAGTCTTGATAAGTGTTGACGGAAATATGTAGGTATAGTTAATGGTTTTATAGAGTTGAATTATTTCATTTAATATTATTTAAATGAATAATTGATTATTATTTAAAAAATGGTTTTTAAATATCTTCATGTTATTACACTTCATGTAATATAATAATGATAATAATATTATTAGATGAGGTGTTTAACTAGAAAAAACAATTATAATAAGGGCCTCTATGAAATAAAAAATTATTTAAAAACCAGTATATCTTACTGTTTTTTCATTTGTTGGTTGATATGAATTATTGTCAATACATAATCCTCTCTGTTGAATTCTCTAAGGACCACTATATAAAATGAGTGACAGACTTCCTCGTTTATCTTAATACAAACAGAACTATATATGCATTCTTTGAAGATGGTATACTTCTGGTGTTAATCAAAGGGAAATGATGAATGTTGTTTGGTGCCTCTATGTTAGAACATGGAGTTACACTAATGAAATTCTGAGATTCATTGAGCAAGTGTGGATTCTGGTAGAGGGATTATACATTTAATTATTTACTTCAACAATTATACTCAAGAGGATAACGGTTTTGTCATTGATGATGAAAGAATTATCATGATGAGATAATTATTTCTATAAATTAATTAAAAATTAAAATTTAAAGGATCCTATAAATGGTTATTTAGGTGTTTAATTTTTCAACTATTTTGGATTTATTTGTTGAATATGATGAACAAAATTGTTATGAATGGGTTCAACTACTTCCATTATTCCCAAGAACCCTTGAATATCTCGAAGACACATAATACCTCTTAACAAAGTGATCCAATACTACTTTTTCACAGCTCCGCACTACTTGTAGACATCATGGGTCATTAGTGAAGATATAAGTGACTCTTGATTCATGGCCCCAATAATCCATAGATTTGACACTAGTATTAACAGTATAAAACACCCATACATGGGAGGTATTTCCCATAAAATTACTAGTAAAAGTTAAATACTGAACCAATCAAATATATAGTTATAAACAAGTAAATATTAATAGGTTTAAGGTAATTTAATGATAAACCAAAATGATTAATACTTTGGTCAACCCTTACAATAGCAACCATGAACACAAGTAACCCTTGAAAAACATTCATTAGCAAGTAAGGCTGATATAGATCACCATGTCCCACCTAAATTCTAGGAAACCTGATATCACTACATATATATATTAGTCAACATACATGTTTACTCTATTGGATCCTTTAAAATACCACTCATGAAAATGTAGAAGAATTATACTAAATTCCATGTGAATATACAATGAAATTAAAGTAATAAATAATACACGTCAACTATATTCCCATCCAACCCAATTCCCACTGAAAATTTTTTGCAGTGAAGTTGTAAAAATAATATCCAGGGTATGTACTGAAGCAAAGTACTCCACTAAAACTTTCTCACTATTCCAATAAAACTAAACTCCAATATATCACCTCGTGAATGTCTCATCCAATCCAGAAATTATAATGTTAAATTAGGTTAGAAAATTTAATTTCACAATCTTTTTACACACATTATTATATGATTTTATATATAATGATCCATGAAATACATACAAAGGATCACAAATTTCAGTGTCTTCAAATGATTAGGTACATAATTTGAATTCTTTAGATAAAAAACTATTATTTAACCTCAAAAATGAGATCATAACTTCCTTTTATCTCCTACAATATCATATTATAACCTAGTGAATACATGAAAAAAATGGATGATCTAAAAAGCATAGTATGGAAATTAACACAGGATTAATTTATAACACATTGGTTAGAAGGAAAACCATGATGACATAAAAAAGTATGGAATTTGAGTAATCATATAGATTTTAACTTGTAAAACTGGGATTATATAATCATGAAATCATAGGAATTTCAAAAAATCCTATAACATGACATAAATATGATTAAAGGCTAACTACTGAGGCCATATGAAATACTAGACAATATCCCATAAAAGAATCAGGTTTACACCCTCTCTAAAATTGAATTCTCATGAGACTAAACAATTACCCAATTAATTGGATAACTATCAAGGAAAACCCATCATAACATGTTCATGAATACGCGTGCCATGTAAATAATCAGACCCTGTAATCATGAAATTGAGCATAACAATTGATAAAATCTAAAAATTGTCCATAAAATAATGGATTTAAATCATAAATGGATATTAATAATTTGAAATTGAAATTTATCATGAAATATTATGTTCAAATAAAGTGAAAATATGTCATAATATGGTTTATGAAACTTTACAAAAAGCCTCTTTAGTACGGTTTAAGAATATATTAAAGAGTATTTAAAGAAGGTGATGAAAAAATAGTTTTCATAAAACCAAATTTGAACATATATATTCTTTCATGAGAAATTTTTTATAGAAAAATATTTGTGGAAAAAATCTATTATATATTTACCTAAGAATGGGTAAGAAATTGGGAAGTTCTTATTAACTGGGGTTTTTTATCGGGAAGAATCCAAAAGAGACCACTATAAAACTTGTATTTCCCCATAAAATAAAGATGAATGAACCTAGATACATACTTTAGGAACAGGGAAACATAATCTAGATGAATTATAGAAGAAAACATTATATTTACTTTAGTTAAAATATATTTTGAAATCATAACACAAAGGTAATTGGGAGGTTTAGAGAGAATCCTATATCTTATGTCTCAAAGTGTTATATATTGTACTTAATAACCCAGATAATTAAATTAAATCCATTAATTAATTAATTTTGGACCTGTTAATCAATTATTATATTTTATATAATTTTTAATGTGCATTTTTGGCCATTATGATGAGTTAAATAATTCAATTTCGTCATTTTAGTAGTGTTAATTATCTTGGTTTTCATGATCAGTACGCTTGTATAAAACAATGGAGGTTCATGTAAATGGGAATAATTCAGTATAATTGAAATTATATGTTATTAATAAACATAATAAAGGTAAAATGGATAGATATATCATTTGGTTATATGGTATGCAGATGTTTTATTAGATAAAATGTTAATGAAAATGATTTAATTTAATTTTTTGATTTTTACGACCATCATGACCTTATATCATTTTATTTAATATCCTGTCAACATATTGGCTTAAAAACATTATATGACCTATAATATATTTATTAAAATTTTATTTAACTAAAACAATGATTTTATGAACCAACTTAAATGTGGGAATAAAACATAAAAATGCGGCGTCCACAATAATGGTAAATCGAGATATCACAGATGATGTTTTCATTTTTAAAATAAATGGTGGGTAGAAGAGGTTTAATGATGGATCTTAAATTAACCCAATAAAAATACATTTCATATATTGTAGTGGATTTATCATGTCCTTTTTATATGGGGAGGTGAGAAGAGGATGAGAAAATAAATTTAAAATAAAATAAAGGAAAACAAAAAAGAATTTAACTTTTGAATTAAATATCCATGAGAACATCCTTGAGGAAGATGGGTTGAATCTTTTACTGATACCAGAAGATTCTGAAAGTGGAAAATAGGATTTTAATGAGTATTGGAAATAATTTTGAAAATATTCAATGCTTAGATGTTTTGAGGAGGAGAGGTGGAGGGGGGTTGTATTTGTAGTGGTTGGTGAGGGTTATATTTTTTATTTTATTCATTATTTTATTATTTTGGATAATGATTCTCAATAGTGTTGATCCTTATCACTAAATATATTAATTAATTAATTATAGTTCAGAATTATGTTTATTAATTCATCTATACATCAGTAATGACTCAAAACATCATGTATATTTTAAATACCAAAAATTACAATATGTCACTATTCATAAATAATTCAACTACATTATATAAATCCAAAAAATTCACCATAATGTTTTTGAATTATATAATTAAAAAAATGACTCCATATTTTTAGTTTTATTTCTAAATATGGTAAATTTAATTATTTTTTGAAATCATAATTTATTAAAAAAATACTCATCTTTATATTATGACAGATTTTATGACACTTTGAAAACACAATTAATGTCTTGTATGATTATCTAATAATCATAAGATAATAAAATATTAATTTAGGATTTTTTTGTGAAAATAATGTTTTATAAATAATTATTTTAACTTTAATATTGTAAGTAAATATGTATATTTCCCAGAAATACTAATACATAATTTATATTTTTTAAAACATTTATTTACATATTCGATGATATAAATAATTTTTATTATTATTTATAATATGACTAAAATTTCATAGGGGAGGTTAGTATTCTATTAGCCAGTTTACTATTCACAATGGTCACATTACTATTCCAATGTTCATGTTACAATTCATTTTGTATAGGTACATAAATTTCTATAAATAGAATATATTACATTTTTAATGTTTTAAAATAATATTTTTATTTGGTTATCTATGTTATGTATGTGTTTTATATATTAAAAAATAATTATAAGATGGTAATTTTCATTAATAAATTTTTGGCTCATTATATTCTTACACCATTATGAAATGTCACCCTTAAATATTTGTTTTGTATACTAACATTAAAACAGGTGAGGGTTATTATGCTTCATCAGTTCCTCTAGATCCCATGTTGCCTTTTCATACTTATGGCTCTAACATAGTTCTTTGAATATGTGAGTATTCTTTATTCATAATAACATTATCTTTATAGTGTAAAATCTTCACCAGCTTTTCTTCATATGAGAGATTGTTATCTAGTTATTACCAAATCTATATTATGTTCATGTGAGGGATATGGCATTTACATCCTCAAGATGGACATATGGAATGCATTGTTTACATGAGACACTGTATAAGGAAGTCATAGTAGATATGCCAGAACTACAACATGATCATGAATATTGAAGGGGTTGACGTACCTGGGACTCAAATTTTCCTTTCACCATAAATCTCAAAGTAATACAATGTCCCCATCCTCAAACACTATTCCATGTCGATGATTTTATACATAGATTTTCTATCGAATTTTCACTTCCCTAATGTCCTGCTGAATGGGTATAACATTTTCTACCATTTCATTGACTATTAAAGTCTTAGAATATTACGTTCACTGAATGAATCCCCACATGTTATTGTTCTATATTATTTCCCATAAAGGGCTTCATATAGATCCATTTGGATGCATTAGTGAATTGATTTTGTAAGATAACTCTACCAGATGAAATGTTGGTCCCACCCACCATTGAATATTTTTGAACATGATATGAACATGTTTTTTGGTGTTTGAATATTCCTCTTATAATTGTCATATTTTTGAGGTTGATATTTCATATTTATGTTTTAATCAATGTATAGAAAATGATGGATACATTTCCATATATTAGAGGTAAATATTGTATCTTGATTAGATACAATCAATAATGTTACTCCATGAATTCATACCACTTATTTTATGTACATCCATGAATGTTGGTTGAGTGAGAAATCCTTTCAAATTATTATAACATGAGTTGCCTTTACTGGAAAATCTAAACCAACACATATATTAGTTTTTTCATTTGGATTTATTTTTATGTCTAATGAAAAATTATAGGGTGACACAATCAAATTTCTATGTTAGCATGGGTAATGGTTGCATCATCCACTTATTCTTTTTTTATTTCATCCATTACTTCCTTACATTGTAGGAACATTGATGTATATTCATATTGTCACAACAATAGTTCTCTCAGATATCTTGATACATCTTTGTACTCCATGGGTGAATAGAGAACGTTGATCTATGTGATTAATTTATAGTTTCTCTATTTATATATTGATTTTATGGTACACATTATCTTTCCCAAATCATACTACACCTTCCTCATCAATTTTTAACTATGGGGATTTATGTTTTTTGATTACCTCCACCTTTATCAAAATTTCATTATCATTTTTTAAGAATCCCTTATTTTATATATTAGTGATATTTGGGAAATCATTTGATAATGGGTTAATGATGTTCATACCTTAATTCTTCCCATGTTAAAACATTTAAAATCTAATAATATAGGATTCATATAAATTCTAATCATTGAAAAAGTTGTTGGATCCTTTCTATGTAGAGAATATACTACATTATTTATCTTACCAGGATTAAAGTGGAGTTAGAAGTAATAATCCATGAAGATATCTAACCATATTCATAAGATATTATTAATCTCAATCTATGTGAATATATATTTTAGGCTTATATAATCAATATAAATCTTACACTTCTCCCCAAAGAGATAATGTTAACATATTTTCAATTTAAAGATCACAGTTTCCAACTCCAAATCTTGTGCCAGATAATTTTTTTCGAATCAATTATCTATTTCATTAGGATGTATTCTATCAATATATAATTTTCATCAGTAAATAAACTTATACCTTCTTTGAAGCGTCGTTTTAAACAATAAATTTTTCCACACATATCATAAGTGTGAATACTATTATAGGGAAAAGCATCTTTTTCCCCTCTTTGAAGTAGAATTCACATTAACTGGTCTAGAAATATTTTTCTCCCATCTAATTTTTATTTTTTAATGGTTTTTTAAATATTTATAAGTTGTTAAAAATCAATGGTAATACCCATCTTGACAATGGAATCTATGAAAATATGTTACAGATAATTCCAAGGACACTCTTTGATAACCATTATTTTAGAAGAGTCCACCTATATTCCTTTACTAGTGATAACATCCCCTAAGAATGATACCCCCACTCTCCAGAACCCACATTTACTATATTTTAAATATATTTTTCCCTTAAAAAAGTCATTAACATTATATTTAAATTTTCCCCATGTTTGTCAATTATCATAGAGTGTATCAAAATTTCATTAATAAAGAATAACACATATTTGTTGAGGTAATCTCTAAAGACTACGTTCATTGAATCCATGAATATTGATAAATATTTATTAAGTCTGAATTAAATCACTATTAAATCATAGTGTTCATACCTCATTTGAGAAGAAGATTTTAAAATATCCTCATTCATTTCATTTAATTGGTTGTATCCCAACCACATGTCCTCCCTAGATAAATGTTGTTCCCTATATATTTGAATGAATAATCCATATATACGTGGAAGTTGATTTTTGTTATTTATCATGATTTTGATTCACTCATGATTATTAAGGCATAGGAACATTGATATATCCTCTTCATGATAACAAGAACCTTTGAACCCTATTGTGGAGTACATAGGCGTATAAAATACTTGTCCATATTCTCATGTAAATGGTTCATTAGTTCCTCTAACTCAATGATAACCATTATATAAGGTGTATTTCAAATAGGAAGGGATCCAAGATTAATTTCAATTGATAACACTACCTTTGGATTAGGTGGTAGACCATAAATTTATTCAGGGAACACATCAATGTAGTCCCTCACAATGGGAATGTCTTCAAACATGATCTTATCTTTTGTCTTAATCACATGAACTATATATACTTGTTTATAGGGAAATAATATCCAAAATTGAGATTATTATTCTAACGGTGATTCACCCTCCACCTTACAATTGTATATAATTGGGGGATTCTATGGGATATGAATAGTGATCTACCTTTTATTGAAAATATATGATGGCTTTATATAATGATATACAATCTATGTCAAATATTGCATCAAACTATACTAAAGGAAGTAAGAAAATATTGTATGGTATTTTTATCCCACAAACACTAACCAGTGCAGAGTTATATATTTTGACACAATAATTCCACATTTTTCCCAGAAATAACTCAAACTCTATATCATAAAGTTGTGTCTTAATAGTTCTACAGAAATTACATGACATGAATGATTACATCGATCCCGAATCAAATAATATTTTCTCCATTATTTAATGAATAACTATTGTACCTATAACCACATCATTGTTGGGTTCAACATTAGCAGTAGTGATAACATATTCCCTTCCTTGTTTCCTTGGAGGTTGTTTATTTTGATTTCCTTCGTCAACCCTTGGCTTAGAGAAATGGCTCAAATAATTCCCACTTTCCTTGAAGATGAAACAATGAACTACATGATGATTATTAATCACAACCTTAATTTCTTTCTACACATTTGTGGGATTATTTATATCCCTTTAAATATTATTATCCAAATGACCCTCTATATAACATTTGAAGCATAATTATGATTAGATAGTTTTGATGATTCTTCTTCCAACACTTTTGACATCTAAGATGTGGGAATTTCTTTCCATCATGGGATTTATTTGTTGATACTTCAATATAGAAATATATTTTTTTAGTTTTTATCTCTAGGACCATGAGACCTCTAAGATTCTATAATATGGATTTCAACTTTAAGGGAACAATATATAATCTCCTCATAGCTATCAAAGTATCATATCAGCATGTCTTTTCAAATAATCACATTTAGACCACTAAATAAGATATAAAATTTTATATTAGTATTCATGAAAAAACTATAGGAAAATTGTGAAATCCTTGTAAGAAATTCCTCATATGCCCAAATAGACTCGTCATTTTTCTACTACAATCCCAATAACTCCCTTTCAATATTACTATAGAGAGTTCTGGGATAATATTTATACAAAAATATATTCTTGAAATCATCCCATTCTAGTGAATCAATTTCTTTCTTATGGTTTGTGTTTTTTATCAGATTCTAGCACTGATTAGATTCATCATCAAAATGATAGATGACCATCACATCTTTCACTCCTTCTGTTCTTTGAATGATAGAGACTATATTCTCAATGGTGTAAATTAGTTTCTCTATGATGATGGGATTGGATGACACAAAACACACGGGAGGACCTTATTTCATAATGTATTCAACCAAAAATTTATATTTTTTTCGAGAGGGAGGGAGTTTTATACGATTAAATTTATTATTCATAACTTGAGCCACATGAGAATTTACATTCATGAAATTTTGAGCACATGTTCCAATCAGATTTTTATTTTCATTAGGGAAATCATCACAATGATTATTGGAACCTGTTCTCTTATTTCCAGACATTAACTAAGAAAAATAAAGAACAAATATGGGGATTCAATACATACCTAATAACCATATAAAAGGAAACATTTAATATAGAAGGATAATCCAATAAATAGAAATTATATCATAACACACGATTCCATTATTTTTAATCTAGTTTATCCATAGTAATATAAATATACATATGGTTCATACAAATTTTTCTAATAATAATCCAAAAAAATAACTAGACCGTGATCTGATTCCAACTATAATGACACGATCCATTTTTACATATTATTTCATGATTTAAATCATAATCAACTGTAAAATACAAACCAACAATCATCAATTTTTATGTCTTTGGAATATTAGATACAATGTTAAAAATTATAAAATAAATAAATATTTTATTTAGTATCCAAATATACCTACTAAATAACTTTTATCTCTAACATCTGAATAATATAACCTAGGGAATACATGAACAAATGGAATCAGCTAGAAATCCCATTTAAGGGAATATAAAATGGAATAAAGCATAACACTTGTGTTAGAAGGAAAAACATGATGCCCTAAAAAGATATGAACATTAGTATTAATATAGAATAAAAAAATATAGAATATTGGATAATATAATAATGGAATAATTGGATAGATGAATAAATATTTTACCTGATATAAACATGATTCAACACAAACTGCTGAGACTATATCACAACGTGGAAAAAGTACCATAAAAGGATCGGGTTTACTCAGTGTCCAAACATTTCGTATCATGAGACTAATAAATTACCCAATTAATTGGGGAGATATCTGGGTGCACCCATAATAAAATTTATATAAATACATTTTACACATGAAGAATAAAACATAAACATAATGGTTACCAAGGAAATAAATTGACATCATAATATTTTCATAGAGCTTAAAAAATGGAAGTTCCAAATTTGTTTCCTATAAAGAATGGATTTAAATAATAAATGGACACTAATAAGGTAAAATATCCATCAATCAAGATAAATTATGTACAAATTATGTGAATACAAAAAAAAAGTGTGTTTAAGAAACTTTAGAAAAGTCCGTCATTAGTTTGGTTTCAGAGATTACTAAAGAGTATCTAACAAAGGAAAATACATTGTTATTTTAAAAAAAGAATAAAAAATAGATATTTTTTGATGATATTAATATTTATTGTAGACAAATATTGGTGTATTATAATATATTAAAGATTTTACTTGAAAATGGGTATGAAATTGAGATGTTCCCTTTAATCGGGCAAGCTTATTGAGAATAATCAAGAATGGAACATTATAAAAAATATATTTCCCCACAAAAAAGGATGAATAGATTTGGATACATTGATTTAGAAAATATAAAATTAATATGGAATAAGTACATAAGAATTATTTATAATTACATTGGGGAAAAGAGAGTGAATGAATAACCCAAAAGTAATTTAGATGTTCAGAGATAATCAATTACCATATTTCTGAACGTGTTATGCACTTGTACTTATTATCCTAGATAATTTTATTAATTAAAAAATAAATAAATTGAGAACCTATTCGATATTTATATTATTTATTATAATTTATTATAATTTATGATGTTTTTTAATAGCTATTATGATGAGTTTTAGACTTCAATTCAGTCATTCAAGGTGTGTTTATTTTCATAGTTTTCATGACCACATTTCTTGTATACGTGTATGGAAGTTCATATAAAAAGAAAATAATTATATAGTATTGAACTTATATGTTATTAGTGAACTTATATTGTCTTTAACTATCTTATACATCATTTTTATATGTTATTATTGTTTTTAATTTGATAAACATTAATGAAAATGATTTAATTTATTTTGGATGTTTTTACGACCATCCAGAAATGATATAATTTTATTTAATATAATGTTTATATATTTTTTGAAAATAATATATAAATAATAATATATATTATAAAATTTTATTTAAACATAATTATTGTTCTAAGACCAGTTTTGATGGTGGTAATGGAAAATGGAAATGCATCATCCATGATCACTGTTAATCGTCACAACACAGATGGGGTTATAATTTTTATTATAAAGGGGAGAGGATAATCATTTTGTGATGGTTATTACCTTAACAACAATAAAATTCCCATATGTATAACATAATGGAGTTATCATGTAACATGTATAAAGGGAGTTGAGTATAGAATATTAAAAGTAATTGAAAACAAACTAAAAGAAAACGAAAGAGGATTTTACCTCTTGACTTTCATCTACTTGAGAACCTTTTCGAGGAACTTGGGTTTGATGTTTTATTGAGACCAAAATCTCTCAGATGTGGGGAAAATAATTTTTAATATTATTATAAAGCTTTTACACATGATAAAAGGCATTAATGGTGTGATGGGTGGTATTTATAGTGGGAGGTGTGAGGCAATTTTTATTGTCATATTCAATATTTAATAATTTTGAATCAAGAATATCAATATTTTTTATCATATTAACTATTAAAAAATTTCAACTATTTTGTAAATATTTTATTTCATTATAACCGTTCTATTTGTTTTGAAATAAAAAATGGACTCAATTTTAGGAAAATATTTTTCTATAAATGTGAAATTTAATTTTTAATTAAAATCATCCTTCATTCAAAAAATACAGATTTTAATATTATAATCAATTTTATGACACTTCAAAAAATTAATTAATGTATCATAAAAATATCTAATAATCACAGCATAAAAAATATAAATTTTATAATCTATTTTATTAAAGAAAATTTTCTTTTAAATGATTATATTAATTAAAAAAATCTAAATAAATATTTACATTTCACAAAAATACCAATACATAATTTATCATTTTCAAAACATTTATTTAGTTATTCGATGGTATAAGTATTTATATTTTTAATTATATGATACATAAACATTCATAGTTGAAATTTTTATTCTATTAGCCAGATTACTATTTTTAATGGACAAACTACTATTGTAATATCCAGGTTTCCATTCCATTGGTATATGTTCCTCAATTTCTATAAATACCACTTATTTTATTCTTAATTTAGGAAAATAATATTTTTATTAAGTTCTCTAGGTGATGTCTTTGGTTTATAATAAATAACATAATTATAACAAGGGAATTTTCATTATTAAAAGTTTGCATCATTATAATGAATGTCAACGATAACCATATAATCATTACAACATCACTACCACCACATATCCATAATAATAAAATAAGACCGAGACACATCTCAACTAATTTATATATGGAATATACCATAATCTGTTATAACACATTCATATACACACATATAGTAAACCAAATTTAATATAACATGATAAATGTTCACATCTCAATCTTAAGTTACCACAACTAGCATATATATATTTGTGTGATATCCTCAGGTAATTATAGTTTTTATGATTTTATATATTATAATATTATTCCATAATAGAATGTATATTCCAACATATATGAAATTTATAAAAGAGAGAGTGTGGAAGGGGAGGTAGTTTTCCATATGTATCGTCAGTGACCAAAATATTTAGAGAATTCTTAGAACCCATGTCCAAATATAAGCGGCTATTGTGTTATCCACCACAGGTGATGGAGTGTAAGAAATAAGAGGGCATAATTAAAATTATAACACAAAACCATTCTAAGGAAAAAATAATACCCATGATTCAATCCATAACTAATATGCCATGAGGTAACCTAGATGTCCCCATTTAAAACTATTAAAATAATAATTTTATATGAACACAAGCTTTAAGTAATAACCCAAATAGTAAAAAAATTATTAATTATAATTTAAAAATAAGTTCATATCAATAGATTAATGAAAGGTCAATTTTATTCAACTCTATAATTTTTATTTCCATATATATGATCATATAAATATTTACTCTGTCCAAAGAGTTTATCTATGAACCTATCTTATTACACTAAAATCATCATTAAATATTCATGAATCATCCACTCCATAATTAATTCATCAATTATTACTATCAATGATCTCAAGAACTAAATAATATATATACTAACTTGAATCAAGGGTATACATGAAATGGAATAAGAAATCATGATTAAAAAAATAAGAAAATAATAACTAAGAAGGGATCCAAATGAAATCAATCCTTCCTAAAAATATCCACATAAACTTTTAAATCATCCACACTATCCCAACATTATCCACATTAATTCGAAACTACAAGATTCTCAAAAGAGAAAAAAAAATCTCTATATAAAAAACCATACCATGTTTCTATTTAAATTATACAAATGGATCTATATTTTAATATATATAAATGTAAAAAATCATAATTCTAGTACCAAAAAATCAATTAGAAATAAATAATTCTTTAATCAAGGCTGAAAATCCTTTTTTAAAAGGATCGATCATAGTTAACCTCTTTTATTAATTACATCAATCACCATCTCAATTAATCAATTCATTGTGATAATTTTTTAGCAATCAATGAAACCTCATAAATTTGTAAATAATAGCAGTGTTAATCATACAGATAACATTCTCAAGATAATGCCTTATAAATTTAAGTGTTTCAAAGGATGAATGAAAAAACCATCAAATAAATTATTCATTATCTTTTTAATCCTACCATATTTATTAGTTTTTGTCTTGAAAAATTTTCACCAAGAAAAAAATAACCAAACCTATCAGATATCACACAATTTGTAAATTTTTACAAGGTAATAGTAAGAAGAATAATTATAATCACATTCAGTTCAACACTACCATCCATTCAATTCTACAACCCTAACATATTATCTTCATATATAGAAAATAAATCCAGTACCCATTAGTATCCAAATCACAATAATCCTATATTAAAAAGTAATTATAAAAGGAAATGTTGAATCCCCTAACTCATTATGAAGAATTAATGATAAATATATCAAAATTGAATGGGAGAGAAAGATCATTGTCTGGAACCATTATGATGAACCCCAAATTACTAGATACATCATCTATTAACTAACCCTCTATCGATTATCGATAAGAACCTAAAATAAATTTGAGGAATCATTACCTCCATGGATTAGAATTTCTGAATGAGAGAATAATGAAGAAGATAAGAATTAATGAGTGATAACTTGTATATAAGGCTATAATTACACTAATAAAATTACATAGGATGAACTATATTGTCTCAGGTTCATTAAAAATTCGTCCATAACTGTCTAAATTTTGTGGGATAGGGATTAAATTGAATAAGTTAAATAGGAATCCTAAATTTAAAGATAATCCTCGGGAGAAAAATATCCTGGCAAGGAGGGATCATTTACATTGTGATGATCCAAGATCCAAATATCATAGAATAATATTAACATATGAACCCCCATTTCCTTACAATTATCAAATTTTATTGTGATTTAAATAAGGTTTTTTTGAGATTTTTCTAATGGGGTCACATGATAATGTTCAATCCCATTTTAAATCCGGACAGAAAACTTGGTCTCATCCCTCATCCTACTCAACCCTGAAAAAACAACATGAATTATTGACCATAAGGAAAATTCCCCTATATATAAATAACAAAAAAAAATTACCTTTTAGTTTTTCAAACATGAGAAACATACCACACATTATAAAAAAAATTATAAAATAAAATACAATAGATTATTAATATACACATAAGGTTTTTTTTTGTTATGACATAGTTTTTACTTTACCTCAATTATCTTCATGACTCTTTATACCATGAAACATACCATAATATCACAATCAATCATTCATGGTGTTATTTTCTAGAAAACTAAGCAATATTTTTCATTTCCCTATAAGAATACAAAAAAATTCACTAAAGTCCCTCTGCAACTAAACAAAATAAAGGGTTCGAGAAAAATATAGTCCCCTACTATAAATATATTGTTATATATAAGAAACAACAATGTAAAAGGTGTATTATTATATTAATTTTTTAAATTTTTTTATTATTAGAATTTATATTATTATTACATTTATTTATGAAAAAAATATTAATAAAAAATTAATTGATTATTTCTTCATAATGAGTTAAATATGTAAATTGGGTATTTTTTACACTAATTATCATAAATCATATAATATAATAAAAATTAATTTATGGTAAAGGGTATTTATTAGATAATGTAAGGGGGATGTGTATGGTTGACAGTTAGAGAAGTGTGAGGTGGATAAGTGAAGCATCTCATTTCCCCACAATGATTCATATTATTGATGACTTCACCTTGAAAAAAACCAACCATCTTCCAAGATGAGAAAACCAAATGACAATGTATGAGGGGATAACTCAAACAACATATACACCATCATAAAGTCCATCAAAACCGAAGACCTCACATAGGAGAACCCAATTATCAATTTTTTCTATAATCTATCATATAGATTCGTTCCCCAAGAAGTATTTATCCTGTAATGAGTTTGGGTTTAAATTACTTACATTTTGAGAGGTAATACTAGTAAATCTTACGCTAATAGATTTTATTATTGTGTTTTCTAATTTTTCTAAAAAACCCTAATTTATATCAAGTTAACTCATCTCAAAACATTTTCGTTATAGTTTCATTCCCTTAATCTTTTATCTCTCTACCATTTTATCATAATATTATCCCCTACCAGATTAGTCTTAATAATGTATATTTTTTTGTCAAAATGTGATATCAATGGTCAATCAATATGAATTGTGCATCAATCTTGGGAAAACATTTGGTGTTTTGATGAAATGAAATGTTCTGAAATATTTTATTTTATCCGAGAAATCAATATATTTATTTTTATCCATATGTATCTAATTTTAAATCATTTAATGTAAGTCAATTTGTTTTGTTATCACACCAAATTTTTTGGGTTTTGAATCAATTTTATGAAAAAAATTTAACTATTAAATGTACTATTTTTAAATTTATGTATGTGGTCATTTAAATAGCTGTTATAGATAAATATGTTGAACCCGTCCTAGATACCCTCTCAAATTGGTACCCAACCTGAATTACCCCAAACCTAAAGGGTGCTCCAGATCCCCAAAGGTTGGATAATAGGACACAAGAATTAAAAAACTAGAGGGAACGATTTCTCCCAAAATAAATAAAAAATGAAAAATATATGCACAAAAAAGTAAAAGAATAAACAAGTATATATTTCATAACAAAAAAGAAAAATATAAGAAGGGATACAACTCAAAATCAACTAAAAATATCCAAGAGACAAATACTATATAAATGGAAAAAAAACCAAAAAATAAACGTCATTTGATACTATGCACTACTCCCAAAATCTCACCACAAACAACCCATACTCAATAGATTGAAACCTCACCACAACACTAGGAAACATTTCATTTCCCAAGACAATATAAATAAAAATGTCAATGCATAATATTATTGGTTCATTGGGTACCAGATAAGAAGTATTAATAGGATCCCACACATCTGTTATATATCATGTCTCTATAAAAAAACTGAATATACAAAAATTTTGAAAAAATTTGGAGTGATTAATAGGTTAATATATTTTCAATCCAAAGATATGTAAAAAATTTAATTTCTCCTTTTCCATATTTAAGAAAATAATCATGGTAAAAAAGTTTCAATGTATTTCATTTATATAAAAGATTTTAAATAAAATAAAAGAACATATCTAATATCATATCAAATCAATAGAAATTCAATATAAAATAGAACAGTTTATAGAAAATGTGTATGTATATAAGGTATCACTACTGTTTAGGATAGCTAGGACACTCATACAAAGTCATAAACAATTGCATGCATCAATACCATAGACATATGCATCAAACCTTAAGGGTAAAAAAAAACCTAGAATGTAAAAATCCAAATAGTTCCTATCAAGTCCCATGATGAATATGACTAAAGAGATGAGAATAAACCCATGAGTTAACCCCCTGATAGTATAAATGGTTGAGACAAATTATTATAACTTCCACCTAATTATCGCAGGTTTCCCATGTGATCTATCTTCCAAACCATTTCTTTAAAACCATTCCTTGAAAAAAATTTCAGAAAAATATTTCCCAATGCTTTGAAAAGAGAATTGAATTTATCAAAAAGTGTAAAACCATATTTTATCGAAATCCCATTCCCATAAACACAAATCAATTATACCAATTCATTTATAAAATAATTAATAAAAGTAGAGAATTATAGTTCATCTGAAAAAGGCTAGGGATGAAACCAAATACATAAAAATCATACTAAAATGCCTATAGTGAGATCCAAAAACCAAAAAGGAACTCAAGTTTAAAAACAGAGGCCCTGATATTGATTCCCATGTCTTATAATCACATCTCACATACAAATTAGATGGTCGAAAGTGTAAATCCTGAAAAACCTAAAATAAAATGAACCCACAGTACCATAACCAGCAAAATATCTGCACCATGAAGATGATCCATCAACATATCTAAAAAGGATCAGGAATATTGTCATCAAAAATCAACTAATCTAATAACGCAACATAAAAATACTACCATTATTGATGTAAATAATAAAACATAAGGATTACTCACCCAATGAAATGTAATGCCATAAACCTGATGTTAAATAGTATAATGAGGTGATTCGAAAGGGGATAGTGTCCCTAAAATCCTATAAAAGATCCACAAGGTCAAGCGATAAGATATGGAATCCAAAAAAGAAAATAATTCTACCGTTCGTTACCCTAAAATCACAAACTTCATAAATTACATGACATGTATTTCTTTCACATCAAATAATTCAAGTTAAAAATTTCTAATATAAAAAATTTTCACCTCAGATTAAAATATGAATTTCTACCATTTCTTAACATCTAATATTTTTATAACACATAAACCCATCATCCGATGAATCAATTTATATCTTCTTGAATTACACTTCTTGAACCTGATTCACATTATATAAACCGTTCACGCCATGTAATTGTTCATAAAATCTACCTTGGGACCAATATGTGATAGGAAAACTTTACAAGGAATGTAATTTTATATTAAAATGTGTAATATTTACAAGGTGTGAAATCACCCATCAAATAAGAAAAATCCAATTTTTCTCGAACCCCAAACATACACCGTCTTTAAACTATCGGAGAACCCCCCAGAAACCATTATCACATTTAGATTTGGACTCCATTAATTAAAAAAACATACATTACCAAACATTAGTTAATTTTACCCATAAAAATATATCTATCCTTAAGAGTCCAAAAATGAACCAAAATAAAGACAAAAATGAAAATAGAGAAGAGAAACACCTGATAGTGGGTAATGAGATGTTACAAACTCTGCACTGTATGATTTTCCATCGCCGGAAAGTCATGTGAAAGAATATTGTACACAAAGGTGTGGCCACATATATCTCATCAATGAATCATGATCTAAAGTCTAATGAGAATATGATCCAAGTCTCCATCATAATATAACCAACGAAATCGACTTCCCCAGAAAGACATTCACTTGAGAGTAAATGGTCTATGTTGGCTTCTCTATAAAAAGAATTTATAACTTCAACTCAATCTCTTCCCAAGTCGAAACAAGCGAGGGATCATGATGGTATTTCCTAAGATGTTTTATGTGGATGGGATGAGGAATTATAAAAAATTGAACTAGAAATTACAACAAATAAGAAACCTTCCCATGTGGCTATGTAATCACAAATAGTCCATAAAATCATAGAACAATCATTACCTTATTTATTGAGTAGATAGTGTCCCAATTAGGTAACAAATACAAAAAACCTAGACCCATTTATAAAACTCCAATATATTAAACCATCAAGCTACAAATGGTTTATATTGATTCTGATCTATATCCAAAAGCTGACGTATTTCATGAATCCGCACTGATTTTGATAAAATAAAACTCGGTCCCACAAAGTGACCACTCCCACCTATTATTAGAAAAGTCTTTATATACATTGGTGAACATATAAATCCTCAAAGGGATTCTTTCAGATTTATAACTAAATACAACTTGAAAAAATCAACCAGTCCCAAATGGATATCCCAGGAGCCACCGAAATAAACAAATTAGGCATAGAACATATCCTATAAGACCTAAATATCATTCTTTATATAACCATCTATTTGTGTATGGTAATATTTACTAAAAAAAATATAACTCCCCATTTTATCATAGAGGATCATCCAAAACCTTAATGCAAAACAAGAATCCCTATATGAAATAATGTGAGTAGGAACCCCAAGGGACATTATGATCTCTTGAACATACAACCTACCAAGATCTTAGAATATTGAGGTTTTCTTGATGAGAATGAGATGAAATAATTTTTCCAACAGATCAATAACAAAATTGATATAATTCTTTCTTCAAGGAGTGTCTCATATTCTAAAAACAATATCCTCAAAATCCTCAATCAATTTCAAAACCTAAATAATAAGTGGATGGAATAAATCAGACGTTTCCTTGATTCTTTACCTCTATCTATTGGTAGGTGTAATAGTGGGACACATAATATGAAATGTCATTCTTCATACCCAACCCCTAGAACCATCATCTAATATCATAAATAATTTTTGTAGTCCCAAGATGAATGAATGATGAGGAAATTTGAAAATAAAAGTTTGAGATTCTCATTGATGTTGGGATTCAAAACTGACCCCCAAAATTACTATTTTCATATTAATATATATACCAACTAGAAAACGTCTCCCCACTATATATGGTTACTTGAATTCTGGAAATCACATCCTCATACTACCAGGTATACATAATCGACTAAAGGACAGAAGATGGTAATTGAATAGTATTCTAAACTATAAAAAATATCTTCATGGGTATCTAGGTGAAACTGAGTGAATATTACCATGATTTTCCACCCATCCTTCGATTCTTGGATATCCTATCATTTTACTAACCTATTGAGATATTTTGAAATGACATTCCCCTACCATGTGGTGTAGGTAATGTTGAAGTCAAACATCTAATGGTATTCCACTCATCACCCTTGTCGGAGACTCACACACATAAGAGAGAATATATATCTCATGCTAATATGGTAAAAAAATACATCAAATATCTCCCAAATAATATTTTTCTAACAACACATAATCAAATTTTTAATTATGTAAAGGTATAAATCATGAGTTGGGTATTTCTTCTCCTATGGATGAAGCTGTAGAGGGATATACACCAACACATGATCATCCCACATAAACACACAACCCAAACCAACACTAGAATCATCACAAAAAAACCATCTATCACATATCAATATTTGGTAAGTCCTAATTAAGAACTAATTTCAGTAGATAATTTATCCCATCAAAAAAATATTGACACTTTTCATCCCATATGAATTTAAACCATTTTTTGGTAAGAGAAGTCAAATGTGAGGCAATATTTGAGAAATACACGATGAACCTTCGATAATAACCAACATGAAAAAGGAATAATCAAATATGAAAGTCATTATTGGTTATTAACGTGATAACACAACCCTCACATTCTCAGGTTTAATTGATAATTCATGGACATAAATCATGTTCACCATGAAATTCACTTGTTGATTCTATAAATTTCATTTACAAAATATTCCTTATAATTGGTGACTCATAAATATTTACATAACAAAAATTAAATGATGCTTGTTCACTCACACAGATCTCAAATAAACCAAAATTTCATTCAT
Organism: Viscum album; assembly: GCA_963277665.1. NCBI lineage: Eukaryota > Viridiplantae > Streptophyta > Magnoliopsida > Santalales > Viscaceae > Viscum > Viscum album. The sequence continues at coordinate 1,506,878,880 of OY728131.1, read as the reverse complement.
GAAATATACACTAAACTTTCGGTGTAATCCTGGAATATCTGGATCATCAAAACCATGAAAATGGGATGAATGTTAATTAGACCCAACGTCATCACAAAATATTTGTATGTGATATTACTAATTCTAAATGTTGTCTTGTGTATATCAGAATCTTGACATCTGAGATGATGTCAAACTAGTTGAGGATTGATCATTAAAAACAACTTTTCCCCTATTAACTAATCAAAAAAATCATCCACATGAAGAAAATTTTATTATTTCATAACTGTTACTTGGTTGAACTTCCAATAGTCCACAAAAAATCAGAGTAAACCATATAATTTCTTGGAAATGATAATAGGAAATGACCAAATCATTGTAGTTAGTTAAAAAACCATTCTTCGTCAGATCATCCAACTGAATCATGATCTATTTTAGCATCAATGGTTCCATATGATAGGATGGTATCATAGTTGTTTATGTAACTAGAACTAGGTATATTCTAAACTCCACATCATTATCTAGAGGAAGACATGATAAATGATCTATTAAAACATAATGAATACCCCAGAAAGTAGTGGTACGATAAAAAATAGAAGAAACATCACTGAGATCAAATACTAATGTGGGAAAAATCCTTTGAGCAATGGGCAGGAAGATTCGACATGAGAAGACCTTGGATCCCACTCTCACTGAAACACCCAAGATATTACATCATCCACACAAAACGAGACACATAAATTATAAGAAACAAAATCATAATAATGATCAATAAGAAATCCATCAACAATATAGTATCATATAGATCTATATTGGTAATGAAGAAATAATAGATTAACTCTGCCTTAGCTTTCGATAATGAGCATGAAGGACACCAAAACCACAAATATTTTAAATTAAAAAATGGTGTCTCTTAACATAAAAAGAAATAGATGAGCACCATTGAAATTTTAATCTTATAAATAAATAGATTAAATCCAGTGAGAAGAACAAGTATAGAAAAAGCTATCACTACTAATGATTTAATAAATATAGCACTTCGAACTATCATTGTACCCAAATCTACCTCCACCAAAAATAAATAAACTACATGATGGTGCTAAACTAATATGATATGTAGTTTGAGGCTTGTGGAATTTGAATAATCTGACTCCACTATAGTTTCATTTAGATCCTATATTCTTTGGAAATCAAAAACCATTGAAAGAGCCTGGAAAAAACATTGTAGATGTCCGTATCACCCAAAACCATTACACATCATCCTATATAAAGGATAATAATTCATTTTATGTGAGACCATGCCACATTGATATAATGTTTGGTGTATACTACTAACTTTAAATGAATGTGTGGAGGTTGATTTCTATAGAGAGCCACATCCACCACTCATCAGATGATCATTACCCTTCATCATTTTCCCTTGCATGCAACTTAAGTTACCACAAGGATGAAGATAAGAGGATGAATAAAAAACATTGGATACCATTTTTATCAATTACTTCATTAACATTTCTATTATCTCAGTTGATGTATTCATTATAAATGTATACGATCTGATGTCCATTCACGTACCCTTTGGGTATTGATATACCTATTTCTAGTCATTCTTAATTAACTCTAAGAAAAAATAATCTAGCTCCAAAAACCTATTGATGTATATCACCACAAAATTCTCTCCCTATTTCAAATAGAGGAACATGAGATACTTCTCAATCATTGGTGACTCTTAAAAACATCGGGAATAAGAGAGTCTTAAAACCCTTCCAGTCCCACCCCACATTTTTATTTTCCTATATCAAGGAATCCCGCCATTTCTTGTTGGGGCCCTCATGATTGAAAACCAAACAATTCACCTTGATACTCTAACAATTATCCAAGAAGTCCAAGATCTGATAAATCATTAACATCGATTCCTCAAACTCTTGAGATTTATTCACACCCTTAAATGATTATGGATTCTAGCATAAGTAGAACAATGATTTATCCCTTTCTCCTATATCCCTTGGATGCACCTCAATAATTGTATTTTGTAGTTACAGTACATTGTTTTCTACAACAAAAATTTATGACTTGATAAATAAAATGATTTTCAGATATATATGTAGATTCCCTTGATGATAATATAATGTACCATCATAAAGAACCCATAGAAGATATCTCAAAGGCATACCACTACACACTAAATTATATAAAATGATTAGAAAATATAATAACATCAGCTCAAAATAGAAGAACCATAAAAAAATGATACTGATATAAATACCCAAAAATATGATTCCCACATCCCAACATATTATAGTGACTTATGTATATTCATAGAATTTTTTTTCCATACACTCACCACAACCTACCTCTCAAGACCCAAAAATACAATTTCCAGTCTACCAAACATACAAAGACAAAGATCCTTGAGGAAAGAGCTCATGTAATACCAAAATATATGAAATTTTCCCAGATAACCTATAAAACTTGTACCCAAACCAAATTTTCACATACCTGATGTGCATTACTGATTCCCAAGGGATGGAGACTATCACCCAAGTCTCAAAAAAACCCAAGGGAAAAATTCCTCCCAACCAGAAGACTAAAACATGACATATTTATATACATTATGGAAAGAAACAATGGAATAATAAAAAAGTATATATTTCATATTTAAAAGAAGATTAATAGAAGTGAAAATACACAAGAGTTGTTAATAATATCTAAGAGACAAGTCCAAATACAAAGTAAAAAAAACTAAATTAGCTACTCCATGTGATAGCATTTACAACTCACCTTATCTAACCACTAAATACCATGAATCAGCTCACCAAACCCACTCTAACTCACTATTCCACCATCCTTTTCAATAAATCAAAAGGAAAAGAAATTTCTATGCACCACCTAAGGGGTGTATTGGGAGTGAGGTGAATAGGATAAATAAGATCCCACCAAGGTGTTCCATAAAAAGTCTCTATACAAAAATATAAACATGGTTAAATTTAAATAAAATAATTCATGATAAATAGATGCTCCCCATCATCATGTGTACCAAAATATGCCCAAATAATAAGGGAAATAAAAATAGAGAAAATAAATAACTAAAATAAAGTAACATCGTGTAATAATTAATGTTTTTATTCATTTTAAAAAGGATTAATTTTTTTCTTTTTAGTAGTAATGTATTGGACTAATTTTATTGAAAGAATGTTTAAAATTTTTCTTTATGATGACATTATTATAGTGCGTTTTTGTATCTATTTTCAAGTTTCTTATATCTATAATTTTCTTTTCCCCATACATTTTATTTCTTCTATGATCACCAAAGTTAGATATTAATTTAGATGCAAGTATTTCTTGTAGAATGAGTCTTGATACTGTCAAAAGGTATAGGTACAAAAACTGTATTCATGAATATTGTTTTGATTTAGTGGATCAAGTGATTTATTTTTTTATTATTCCACCTATGACTTATGGTGATGTTAAAATACCATAGAGTCTTGATAGTCATGTTGTTATTGATTTGAGTATGCATATTATTAATTATAATCATCTTCATCCAATAATATTCAATATATTTAAAAATTATTATTCCATTTGATATATAATTTAGTCTAGTTTTCAATTTCTAATCTAGTAATATAGCCTATTAATTTATAGTAGTACTTAAAATTATTATAAAAATGAAAAGAAGTATTTTTTATAGCATAAAAATTGTGGCCACTAGTCACTTATTTTATTTTCTCTAATATATTTAATGCATTTTCAATGCTCACATAGGTTATGGGTCATATAAGTTTTTGTGTGGTGTAGAATACATTTTACCAATACATATTTACCCATTTTTTCAATTATAAAGAAAATTAATAGTAATCCATATCTCAAATGTTGACCACATTTTGTAGTCGACATGTGTCCCTTTTCTACTCACAGTTCCCACTTCACCCATATTCCATTTCCTCTCTAAATGTTGAATCCATCACCACTTTTCTGTATTTATGTTCCCTCACCTCCATTACTTTTCTTTAAATACTAATCCCTCTTACTCAAATTCACTTTTCCATCAATTCACACTTTCTTGTGTACTAATTCTATCACTAATCACTCATCTTTATCTACCCTATTTTATCCCTTCTGTCTACCATCTACTTGATCTAAGGGTCACATGAGAATACCCCTCTCTTCCAGGAATTCTAATCCTCATATAAGTTAATCTATGTTCTTTCATCCTGATCCCATATTCCCTAATTTTTATGACCTCATAAATCAGTTCTTCACCTCCTTGGTAACCAGATCAGACTCATCAACACACATTCATTATTTTCATTCTCTGTACACTTCAAATCATTGAACTATAGATGTTAAATGTTTTACCTCTTAAATATGGTCACATATAGTTTCATAAAAATATTTTTAGGTCATTTTTCACCTCATTTACACATATATTTTCAGTGATCCATTATATTCTTTTTTCCAAACAATCAGTAATTAAGTCATCAAGAGGTTCAATATTCCCAATATCTATTCTGCTTGGTTTTATTTCAAATTTATGTGTTATGTTCCTAAATGATATCTCACTAATACTCATACATGTTATTTATAATGCAACCAATTTCATGTTTTAAGTGATTTTAAAAGTACTAGAGTTATGTTGTTGAAAATGGTTTCTATAAATGAGAATGATGTATATATTCTTCAATTATATATTTATATTCTCTAGAATTTCTCATAATCATAGTGGATAAAACTATATTTTTATATCCATGGTGGTCTGATTTTTATAAGAATATTTTTTCATAATCATTTTATTAATTTGAAAAATATATATTCATAACCACGATATTCTCCACAGGGTTAGGGAAAACATCATTATTTTCAAAAAAAATTATTTCTTGATTTATATATGCTCATAGAAATTATTTTTCAAACATTTTCATAGTATAAATAATCTACTATATTCTTATTCATAGTAAAATCAATGTGGTTATGATAATTTTATTTTTAACACATTATCATAAGAAATATTTTATGAATATATATATTATCATTTGAATTCAATAAACACTAGAAAATTTCATTTCATAATATATATTATTAGTTTCATTGAAGAACATCTTTAGAATAACTATGACCTCACTAATGTTTAAATTAAATAAACTATATTCATGTAATTTTAATTTTTATTTTGACTCTATGTGTGTTGTGAACATAAAAACATTAATTATATTATTCTTTTTATACTAATTGTATTCTTATTTTTATTGTATATATTTTTTTTCATTTATTATGATTTTTAAATTGATTTTATGTTTAATATCATATTTACATTTGAATTTTAGAATAATTACCTAAGAAGAATACACTGAAATTTTTTAATAGAAAACCTATGTATACCAATTTCATATCCACCACCTTATCATGTATATCTAAATACATTTATAAAATTCATACAATTATATATAGTGATACGAGTTAAAAAAATTTACAATTTGTTTCTATTATTAGATTTAACATCACATGGTTCATTATATTTATTTTTTTATGTTTTTATAAAATAATGAATGTTATTTCATGTTTTTTCAAATAATAATCAAATTTTAAATTACAGTTTTGGGTGATTTATTGTGATTCTTTATATCAAAATATAGTTAATGATTATAATAATGTCAAATAATGTAACATGAAATTGGAATTATATAAATAATTTTTATACTACATATCTAATAACAAAAAGTTCGATTGAATTTTTTTAAATTTATGTTTAAAATAAATTTATTTTTATTCATTTAATATCATTGAATGATCATGAAAAAACTATTTATATTAAAAGGGTTTATTAAAATATACAATGTGGGTTCTAGTGCATGTGTCACTCTCTATCTCTACATTTAACACTTATTGTATATTAGAATCCAACACATGATAAAACCCTATATCTTATAATTGAAATCCATTACCCCTCTATCCACTCTACCACTATCGTTTACGCATTCGAATTCACCTGATCTGACTCTTTCATCATTAATTTATCCTAGGTTTTTATTAGTGGCTATATCACTTTTAACTCTATAAAACATGGATCCTTACCTCTTCACCTCTAAACTATCACCATCACTATTTTCATTAAGTTTTTACCTCCACCTCTCTCTCCCCCCAACAATGTTTTATCCATTATATTTCTCGAACATTGTGAAAACCTAACTTTGTTAATCTCACCATTTTATGTATTGGGAAATAATGTTTTATGCTCTATTTTGGTGGTGTTTTATCCATGTTAAGAGAGACATAAAAACCTATACCTGAAACCCTAATTTAATTTCATCTTTTAATAAATACTTACATAATCCTAGTTGTTATGTATTTGTTATTATTGAAATTATTTTTTATCTTCCCTTGAACCAAATTCATACACATTGAACCTTTAATGAAAACTTATTTATTTTTATATGGAACACATGGAACATGATAAAATTAGTTATCCATTCATAATTACTTTAAAATTATATTTTTATATTAATTATTTATATTATTTTATATTTATTTGAGTTTCTTCATAATTTTGTAATGTCACTAATAATTAAACCATCAATTTAGGAACACCTAAAATGTGTGATAGATACCAAAGAAAATTTTCCTTTACACATCAACAATATTCATAGTATTTTATGAGGTATATTTCATGGATTTTTTAATTTTTCCCAATTATTAATCTCTATAGATATTTATATTAAATATTATGAATTTTTTGGATGATAATATTATTGATAAATGAATTTATTTTATTTTAAAAGGTACAAAATTACTTTAGATGTTTATTAAATTATATATATTTAACTAATTTATCATATATAAAAAAATATTAATTTTTGAATCTCCTAAAAATTTAATATCTATATTTATTCAAAAGGTTTTTGATATTAAATTTACAGTTTTTATATTACTTACATGTGTGAATATAATAATTTTCTCAAAATTAAATGATATCAATACTATAATTCGAAATTGAAAACAAATATCCCCATATCAATTAAATAATAAATCATTGAAATTTATATGATTATTTTCTCATTTATATTAAGATCTTTGCCTCCATGATTTATCTTTGAAAAAAGACAGGCTGATTTCAAAAATACATCTTTCCAACTAGAATAACCATGGTATAATTTTATACTCCATTATTTTTTGCCTTAATTTAGTTATAAACATTTTCACAATGAAATAAAAATGCAATATTGGTTTCCACGTTGAAACTTTTTTTTATTTTACATTAAGAAATATGAATATACTTCAATAAATGTTGCAATTTCAATGTTTATTGATAAATTTAAATTAGGAATATGCATACAATGAATATTTTTTTCTCACTCACTCAAATTTAAATATAAAATATTCAAATACTTATTTCTTCCTCTGAAATGATAATTTATTTTTATATCCAATTCCCATAAAATTATAAGTTCTTTAATAATACTAGATATTGAAAACCCTATATAGTCATTTTATTAAAACTGTATGATTCTATATGATAATTGATATAATCTAATTTACAATATTTAGCTACTCAATTTCCACCTACACATTGATTAACCATACTAAATATTCAAGATTATATAACTAATTTTGAAATCTGATTAATATTGTATGACTCTGGTAAACCAGGGAAAATTATTATAGTGTATATAGAATATATGTATTCTAAAAATACATAGGATTATTTTAAACTAAATAATTTGAATATAATTTTATATGATATATTAACTTATTGAATATATAGTATTCATAAGATTAATTTGAAGTCTGTATATAATGAATAAGTTAAATGCATTTAATATACTACAAAATTTTAAATAACTATACCCATTTAGAAATTCTAATTTCAAAAATACTTAATATACATATTTATTATATTTGAAGTTAAGTATTATAATATTTTATGTTTATATATGATTTTTCAAGCTGCATATAAAATATTAAAATGAAGTTAACTTATAAAAACTACCCAAAGTTGGTACTTAACTTCCCATCTCTCTCTCTCTCATGACACTATCATATATAAAATTGAATCAATAGAAGAATTTATGATTTCAGAATATTAATTTTGTCATTGTACATAAGAATATGATATATGTGATATTTTTACAATCAATGACATAGTTCTGACATATGATTATGGTCGTTATATTAATAATGTATTTATAACACTATTTATGTTTTTTGGGGTGATATGACTCTTGGATTTCCATGTGGAATTAATTTATTAAAAACTATTGATTACTACTATGTGTTTAATAATATTTAAAAACATATTTTTTGGAATATAAAACATTTTATGTGACTAATTAACGTCCATCGTGACAATGATTACAAATTTTCATTGTGTTTACGTAATATGGAATTCATATTTCATTATGTATTATTAAACATTATTAGTTTTTTTAGAATCCATTTCATATAGATAATTTCATTGTTATGATAAACTACAAAATTGAACAAATTTATTATCGTTGAGAATTTTATTACTTGTTTTTGAATGTTTACTAAAACTATCTCACTAGAAATTGAACAATCATATAAATTTTTCATACTATTTGAACAATTTTCATTATAACTAGAATATTTGATCAATGTCAAATAATTCATATGAATCATCAATTGGTCATTTTTTATATTATTTGTAGTTTATTTTTGGATGTAATATTCAATTAGTTTATTTGTATTTGTTAAATTTACTAGTATGTCCAGATTACTTTTTTTGTGATTTAGTGAACACATTAACGATTTTTTTAATATTTATTATTCATTTTATTATTTTTATCTGGTTTAAATTAGTGATGTAATCATTTTATTTCATCTACCCCAAAAAAATTATTTGATACAATCATTTCATAATATATAAACTATAGGGTGGGGAACTGGGTGAAAAATACTTACATGTTCTTCCCTAAGTGGGTAATATCATATAGAATTTTAAATTTTCTCGATGAAATTTACTACCATTTTATCTTTTTTGAGGAAATCCAAGGTGTAATATCTGATTTAATAAAAAATTAAAATAAATTCATGTTTTAAGCTTCCCATTCAGAAATTCCACATATGATTTCTTAATGGGGATGGGGTAGAACTCATGAGGAAAGTCAACATAGTAATTGAAAATTATGAATGATAAGTTTATGTTTTTACTCCAAATGATCCATGATATATTCTCATCCAATATGATCAAGACCCAAGGTTATAATTTTGTATCTCATTTTTTGTGGTGACTTTATTTTATGTCTTCGATCAAAATAGCACATGCTTATTGAGCTTCAACTGCCATTTGAGTTCATATTATTTTTTTGGTGTTAAAGTGTTATTTTTTCTCTTTAATTATTTTTATATTTCGGTGTTTTTTTATTCTTCATTTTTGATATGTCTTTTTAATTATAAAATTATATGTAATCATGATTAGATAAGGTTAAAATTTTAAAAGAGAAAAAATATTATTATTTTTAGTTTAAAAAACAAATTATCTTATCTTTATTTTTAAATATAGGATATATAAATATGTTAATAAAACTGGTTAGAAATAATTTTTTTATAGAATTAAATTTTGAAAAGGAACTCAAGTTTTCATACCTATTTTTTAGTTTATGGTGATAAATTAAAGAAATATACATTATAAAGAATTTATTTTTTATATGGGTTGGAACGTTATATATTAATCTTTATAAATTTTTGGATCATGTTAGAATAAATAATTTGGTAGATTTTATCATAGTTTTTTTTGGAAAAATAGATCATTTATTTATGACAGCTATTATTGACGATCTATGATTAAAACCTTTTGAGGTTATTCTTTTTTACTTTGTTTTATTATAAAAATTAATATTTTATTTCTTTTATAATTCATTTAAAACATCTTTTGATATTTGTATAAATAAAATTTCTATTATACAAATATGAAAAATGTAATGGGATACTAATGTTAGTTGCAGACAGTTTGGTGGTAAGGTTAGTCAATATCAAGGGATGAATTGTATTTTTTTTCATTAGTTTTATTAAATTGATTTAGTATGTTGGGGTTGATAAAATATGGTCAAGACACTTATATTAAGTATTCTTATATTTTATTTCTTTTTTTTCTAGGATTTAACATATGTATTTTCCTCTTCAGTGATTTGAAGAAAATGAATTTTCAACGATTATGCTTTTAATAAAAATTTTATTCTCTAAGATAGGTATGAGTGACTATCAATTTTTGTTGTTGTTTTTAATTTTAAATATATGTGATAAGTAATAAGAAATTATGAACTATGTATGAATTTTAATGGTTTTGTTTTCCAACAAATGTCTTTTGTGAGAGACACTCTGGGAAGGGGTGAATTATGGAACGATACTCATTCGAACACCCCAACATATGTGGAAATCATTGTTAGTGTGGTAAAATTTAACAACCCAATCCTTTTACAATTATTATTTTATTTTTGTTAATATAAATATATATTAATTACAACCCAAATATAGTGAGGCCTAGTTTCATCATAAGGCTTGGTTAATAAGAAATCAAAGAAAGACAAAAATAAAACATTGATATTTTATTATAAAAAATGATATCATAAATTCCTTTGTGATCCTAAACTACATGTGATATCCTATGGAAGACAATGAAAAAATGGGTGATGTAAAAATCCTAGTTAGTGAATAAACATAACAGGGAATCATATCTTGTGATTCAAAAATATAAAAAGATATAATAAAATATATGGAAATATATTCATCAAATTGGATGAAAACATAAGAAATATGGTGTTATAAGATCATTGAATCAAAGAAAATGTGGAAGAAATATATAACATGACACAAACAAGAGTTAATGAAAATTTCCAAGATAATATAACAAGTGGATAAAGTCCCATAATGGAATAAATATACTCTTTAATCTAATATATGATGTTCCATGAGTCTAGAGGTCTACCCAGTCTATTAGAGTTCTATCTAGGAACACCCATCATATCATGTTCATCAGTTACATCCTCCAAAAAATAGAATCAATCGTAAGTAATAATATTTTAATTACCAAGGGAAATAAAATAGTTTTCATAATATTTTGACATATCATAATCAAATTAAATTTCATTATGATGGAATTTTATGAATGAACATAAGGAATGTATCAACCCCTCGATGTAATTTATAATAGATAAAAATATATATGAGATAAATATATACATAATTTATAAAAATTAATAATATTATATGTTGTCTTCATTGATGAAATTTATTTAAATGATTAAATTGAATATTTTGTAAGACAAATACCCCCTTTTACATAGAAACCACATCTTCAAACATAAATTTTTTCCAAAATAATAAATAAAAAAACTATTAATAATAACTATTGTATCTCTTAAAGTAATATTCCAAGATATATTTTTTTCAGGAAGGTAGGTAATTTTGTACGTTCCTTGTATGTTAAAACAAATATTCCTTTTACATTTTAATGAAAATTTTAAAAAAAAGTTTTTGAAAAAGTCTTGAAAATTAATTTTAATTTGTTTGAAATCCAGTCATGTGTAAAAATAAAATAAAACAATAATATGAGATTATTTATAACACTTTAGGATTATTTTTAAAATAAATGTATTTGAAAAAAAATTATTTTCAACAAATGATAAAAATGATGTAATTTTCTTTAAAAATAATTCTCTATAAATTTTAGTATGAAAGAGAGGAAGACAATACAGGTACATAAAAATATAGTGAATTAGTAGTTTATAAGATAACTAAATATATTTATTCGATATTGTTCAAATAATTTCCTATAATTTAATTTCAATTACAAACAAATTCCGATTAAAATAATATTAATGCATAAACCCTTAACACATTCGTATGTTTTAAATCATAACTTCGCCTAAATGAAGAAGATGTGTTGTAACATAAAATATCCGGTAGTATAAATGATTAATTATATAATCAATAATGGATTATTATATATCTCATTTAAAATAAATTAGGTCCATAAAATATTATATATCTCAAAAAATATTATTTTTTGATGAAACCCTTACATTGAGTTTATACATTGTCATGTACATATTTTTTATCATGTAAAATATAAAAATATCAATTAATTATTTTCTAACGAAACTTCTAAATTTGTAATCCATTTAAACTTTAACAATAGACTTTATTTATTTATATGACATATTTATTTATTCATTAGTTATGCCGATGTTAGGTATTTTGAGGATATGTGGTTCATAATTAAAAAACGAAATTAGTGTATTGATCATGATAAAATGATTAATTTTTCTACAATAACCATAATACTAATAATCATAATACTAATAATGAAATAATTTTATTTTTAGATTATTTATTCTTCTAAAACCAATATTATAACATGGTTATGAAAAAATAAATATATTACAATCACAAAGATCGAAGGTTGAATGCACCGATGAGTAACAGTTGTAATTTTCAATGATCATGATAGAATTAAGGAAAGTATTATTTTATATTTAATTAATGATTATCATATCATAAATATCATATTTTTTTTTAAAATCTTATATACCAGTGATTTAATAATAAAACGCTTATCACATCACAATGTGAGGTGGTTGTCCTTCGTGCACACAAAAAATGTTATATATTTTAAGTGATTGTAGGATAAAAAGGTAATATTATAGAATTATTAATATTTAATGAGTAAAATAAATATTTATTAAATCCATTATCATTAATAGTCATGAAAAAATATGATGGAAAAATGAATTACATCGCTTCTCAAGGCAATAGTCATCTATACACATGAATGATGGTTTCCATTACCATTTGATAGAAGTGGAGTATGATTTTGGATATAAAACTAACATAATAAATTATTAATATATATTAGATGTATATTATATTATATAATCTTGATTGAGAAATATCAGAATGATGTGGAAGGATAAATTTAACAATGATTCTCAGTTTATAATGTTACATCTTCTTCTAGCCACTTATTTAAGAATATACCTGAATTCTCGAGATAATCGATTTCCAATAAAAATAATGCATTTTAGAAACTTTATGGGAATTATAGAATGTATTTGGGTATTTATTTGATGAAACAGTTATTCCTTATTTATCTCAATGATAGGATTAAGGGTTCCCTTTTATAAGAAAGGAGGAGGTACATTGTTGTACCTACTTAAAACTATTGATCAATGGGGACTGACTCTCAATGACAGTTCCACTAAAACTAATAAATAATGGATTAGAGGAGATAAAAAGGAAAGAGAAACATGTAAAATTAATAATTGATATGTTTTAATCATTTTTTTATTTTACATTTATGGTTACTCACTTTTACCCTGTTAATTTGTTAATTGTGGGACCCTTTTTTACAATTTTACTATTAATGAGAAAAAAAGTAATTTTAAATTATTATATATATTTAGTTATTTTAATAAAAAATATGAAATATAATTTATTTAATTCAATTCTCATAATTGGCATTATTTAATTTAAAGTAAAACCCAAAGATTTTTCAAAAAATGGGTTTTCGAAGAAAGGCATTTTTCAAGGATAAGATGATAATATAATCATGATTTGAAAATTAGTAAAAATTAAATTAATTTCATGTAATAATTATTGATATATAATCTATATATTTACTTTAAATAATTCCTCATTATGGGACAATTTAGGTAGTTAAAATGGAGATATAATAAGCACTTTAAAACAAATTTCTGAAAGATGTGTTTTAAATCTAAAAATAAACTTATATTAAAATATTGTGTAAATATGATTAAAATTTAATTAATTTGATGAAATATAAATAAAAAAAGTTAATTCTAAATAAAATTTAAACAATAAATTTAATTTTAAATTAATGAATTTGTCAAAATAAATGACAGTTATTAAAAAACAAGGTATCATTCACTATTCACTAAAAAACCAATATTTTTTTAAAAAATAGAAACAACTTAACCTAAGTTAATATATATAATTATTTAAAAAAACAATTTTATAAAAAAAATAAAAAACTTCTAAAAAATAAGTTTATATTTTTTAGGTATAAAATAATAAGAATCATTTTTGAGGAAATCATTCCTTAAAGAATAAATGTATATAATAAAAATTTAGTGATTATTTCCAAATTATTTATAAATTGATTATAATAATTATATCTACATTTTTTAGTAGATAATAATATTCCTACCCACTATTTTTATAGAAATTGAATATTGCTAATATTTAATTTTTAATATTGTAAAAATTTGTTATGGTTTATTTAATCACAAAGTTTTATGTTTTATATGTTAACATGTAATAATGTTGTTTGAAAATCATAGTATGGTACATCATACCCCCTTAAAAAAATTTCCCCACAATTTAAATTTTTTCTCAATAATCAGGGGTTATACATTTTGAAATTCCATCAATGGAAAACCCACGTCCTGATATGTTTTAATTAATCATTATCATAAAAAAGACGGACGGATGAATACAACGGCAATTTGGAAAAACAAATAATATGGTTCAAATGTAAAAGAACATTGGTTGGAATTTAAAATATGGACATGTAAGAAACGTATCCATAATTATATAGTGTGATTAAGATCATCTATCACAAGAGAGTGAATGATTACGATTAATTTGACAAATAAATTACTATACACATGTGATGAGTTAAAAGGCCACTGATTCATGGTTTATGAAAGTTACATGATAACATTTTTGGATTAATATCCTTTCCCAATAATTGAGGGATAATTTTATTATCAAGGTAGAGGAAACCATTAAAAATACATACATTATATATTTTTATTTTAGAACCACAATTTCATCCTATCATTATGAACTGACCAATTTCTACTTCACCACTTACTCTATCAAATTAGTATCAAATATGATTTCTTATAAAGAACTAAAATTATCTTTTAGTGTATGATACGATCCATAATATTTAAAAAGTTATCCAACCAAACATTATTAAAACCACAATGTTTTTCACAAAGAAATATAATTCCAAAAATGAATATGAATATATTAATCTCTAATATTTAATAATAAAACCAAAGGTTTAACATAGACTATTACTTAAATAAATAACCCTATATCCCAAATAACCCAAATAAACATGACAAGAAAGAAGTATTTACACTCAAATATTATCTCTTACCCTACAACTTACATATTAAACAACATAATATAATTATTCGAAAATAATATATTATATAAATACATACAGTTATACATATCTCAGCAAAATTTAATTTTCCCAAAATATCATTAATCATCTAAACCCTAAAAATTAAAAAGGATTTTATCCTATAATATTCTTTCAAAAATAGACTGAAAATTATTCCTCTAAATATTTTACGTAAAGAATTTCACACTAACCAGATCATTACAGAGTACAATTGTAGTAATTATACCCCTATCATCATTTAGTTATGGTTTCTATCCCAAAAACATTACTAGATACGATCAGTAGCCAAGTAACATGCGTATTTTAATTATTCAAAAACAGAATTAATATAATTAAAATAACATTCCAATAAATATGATGAATATAATTAAAATATTATTAATCATTAAATCAGTTTTTTACCTACTCAAGTCATTAATACATATTATTTTTTCCAACAAAATAAAATAATATTAATTTACTATATTTACCATAGCATCCGGAACAAGTATAAGATTATAGTTTCCTCCATTGTTTGGTACATAAATTATAATCTTTCTAGGTCATTAATACCATTCAACATGTTATTGCAAATTATTAATGAAAAAATACCCTAGAACAATCCTTTATGTTTCTTGATTCCTGTAACTAAAATATAATTAATAAAAATACTTCAAAAACATGATTATATAATAAAAAAATTAGATCATGTGAATCATTTCACTTCAATTATTGAAATAATTTAGTCAATTAAAATTTAATCCTTTTACTATGGAATTGAATTTTATAATGAAAATGGTTACCTATATCAATGACATGGTGCCATGAGATGAAATTTATTCCCATACATGTTGTTAAATATATTCATAATTTTTATTCATCAATTAGTTTATTTGTGGTAATCTTTAATATTCATAAATATTATTATGGTTTCCTTAATTAATTTTACATTGGGCCTCTTCCAACATTTTTTACATGTGAGAAGTTGAATCTTATTTTATTTATCATCTTTATCACTTGAAATTTTATAACATTCCACACTTCTCATTTTTGATGTGTTTAAAAATTAAAATATGTTCCATTTGTTAATCATATCACACGATAGCTCATTCGTAATGATAAAAATGTGTTTAACTACAATTATAATTATGGTTGTTATATATTTAAGAAAACCATTTCATTTTAGGTCACATTTTTAATGGGAGTGATTTCTTATATTTCGTACAATTAACTAAAAGAATAAAAAAATATAAAAAATATATTAATAAAATAATGTTGAAAAGTGAAACTTATAATCATGGGAGTAATAACTTATAAATTATTAATATATCTTGGTATATGAGTCTCTAGGTTTTAATTTACGTCATATTGGGAGATGTTTTCTGTTAGGTTTTATGACCTAGATCTTTTCCCATGTTAGTTATAATGGTTTGTAAAGTGATTATCAATTTCATAAATATATCCCATATGAGTGTATGACTAGGTTTTTAGAAAGGCCCATTTTTATGAACCAGGTGATGGTTGATTCTTCTTCAATAAGACATTATTAGATCTTTTACACAGAGTTATAATTATTATAGGGTGAAATCTACTTGTAGTACCCCGAGAGATATCTAATTTATTAGAAGACACTTTCTCTACCCTTCAATAATATTCGTGGATATTTTTTAATACATATAATTATACTTAGTCCTCTCCTTAGTGTTCTCACTAAATTATGGATGTTCTAATCACCAAAAAATAGAACTTTTTCTAATACCAAATATAATGAAACAATAGTTTCCCACATATCATTATATTATTTTTCACGTTAAATTATATTAATTAAAACCCAAATATCATGAGCACTAGTGTCTTTGGAAAACTATGTTCGTAATAAATCAAAATTTCAATAAAATAAAACATCATTTTTTATTCTACATAATGTGATCGCAAATTCTTTTGATCTCCCAAACTGCAAGGGATGACTTGAGGAATACATTAAAAAAGGGGTGAGATAAGAATCATGGTAAAAGAATAAGGGTGATAATGAAGCATAACTTATTATTCAAAATTATAACATGATATTATAAAAGATAAGGATAAACAATAATAATATGGGATCATAATATAATGAACAAAATATAAAAAAATCATGTAATTGTAATATATATGGAATAAATATATAAAATTATTTAAATTAGAATTGAGGCTGACGTCCAAGACAATAACACATTGTGTTCTATGTCCCAAAATGTATTAGAAGTAATCCAAAATCCCAATCTCGAGACTAATGAGTTTAAATCTGTACCAAATGAATTGAAGATATATCTGGGAGAACCAAACATAACATTTTCATGATTTATGTTTTCCACATAAATGAAATGAATCATAATTTCTAGCATAATAATTACACATGGAATGAAAATTAGTGGTATAATGTTGCCACATATCATATTCAATAAAAAATTTATAATAAAGGAATTAGAGAAATGAACATAAGGAATGTATTAACCAATAAATGTAAGGGAGAATAATATTGGTATATATGTTATATACATATAAAAATTATTCAAAAGTCATCCATGAAATAAAATGTTCTTTTCATTAATGAAAATGAATTAGAAATATCAAATATAATATTTCTTTAGAAAAATGTTCCTTTTCACATTGAAACCATATACGAAAAATATAAAAAAATTTAAAAAATATATCAATATTCTTTTATTTAAATGTTACCATGAAATGATATAAATGAATCATGAAATATTTGACTAGTCAAGTCTGTTGGTAATTCTTTACATTCCATGTATGTTAATACATTAATGTAAGAAAATTTAAAAGTAACTTGTTTTTTAAAATATTGGAAGGTTACTTATAGAGTTATTAAAAAACCAAAATTGTTAACAATTATTTTTTAAAATAATATTAGAATATAAAAAATGAATTTTTTAGAAAACATGGATTTGAAAGAAATTTCTTTCGACAGAAATGGGAAACAAAGGTAGCTATACTTAAATACAATTTATCAATATTTTTAATTAATAATAGAAGGAAAGATTTACTATTACATGAAAATTTTATAAATAACCCATGGGAAAAATAAACAAATGGGTTTATTATATAATTATCAAATAATTTATGACAATGTAAATTCATGCATAAACAATCATGATTAATATAAGATTAAAAAATAACCCTTTCCGATTTAGAAACATTATAATCATAACATCCCATGAATGACGTGGATGAATTATAATATAAAATATCATGACATATGTTATAATAATGGTTAGGTGAAGTATATGCACTATCAAACTGAAATTAGATTAGTAAAAAAATATGCGTCCCAAAGAAGGATGTTTTATGGCGGATGCCTTACCTTTAGTCACGACTCTGTCATTTATGTATGTTATACCCTATATATTATTTTTTATATAAATTTATTTTTTCCAAATATAATGTTTAATAAATATTTACTTATTTCTTAAACCATTTACTTCATTTATATTAATTAAATATTTAATTACTTATTCAGTTATGTCCGCATAAGGGTTTTTGAGGATGTTTGGTATATTATTTCCAAACAACATCTGTTTGTTTTTCTTCATAAAATGTATTATTTTTAAATCATATAAATAATAATAAAATATAAATATAAATTTTATACATATATTATACTTTTTAAACCATTAATGAAATATGATTATGAAAAATGAGTTCTGTTATAAGCATAGAGATGGTAGGTTATATATACGCATGAATAACATTTACATTATTCAATGATCATTATGGAAAAAGGTATGTGATATATTATCATTAAATAATAATTATTTTACCATAAATTTCATATTATTTTTTTAAATACATTTATATATAGCTTCCATGTGATGTGGAAATAAAAAGTGTACCGCATCGCTTTGCGAGGCGATATTCCATCGAACACAATAATGATGTTATCATATTTAAATGGATCTTATGTGTATAGGATATATAATATTTTAGAAATTAAATAATGATTAATTTTTCAGGAATATCATATTTAAACATTATATTTATCATTCTGAATATATGTTTGAGTTGATATTAGAAAACAAATTACGCCAGTTCGTGGGGCGGTTGTCCTCTATACACATGAAAGATTGTTTTGTTTCACATTTGATGGGAGTGGAGATGGATTTAGGTTATTAAGTTTATATAATAACATTTTAGTATTTTTTATATTCTTATTTTATTATATAATCATGATTTATTGTAATATTAATGACGTAGACGAAAAACTAAAACTGTGATGCTCGGTTAAGAAAGTTACCTCTCCTTCGGACAACCTCGTTAAGAATACACATTAAACCACCATAGATTGGATCTAGGATAAAAAATTTCCTCTGGGATGTGGTATTTTTTTTAAGGAATAAATGTGGTTAGGTATTTTCAAATATAATGATATTTTTCTCTTTGGAAGGAAAAGGAATCCGAGATTTATTTTATTAGGGGGGAGGATTGACTATCTTGTAAATACCAGTAACTATTCAATAATGGGAATTCACCCCGAATATAGAAGCCTTGATAAATATATAAATAAATTATTAGAGAAGATATAATTTAAATAAGATACTACAAAATTAAAATTAATGATTTTCTAATCATATTATCCTTCTAACCTACAAGGTTTCTCACTTTTACCAATTATTTTTTTACCAATCATACTGTTTTATCCATTTTTACTATTTTTATGACAAAAAATCAATTTGAATTTATTATATTTAATTAATTATTAATAATAAAAATATGGAATCAATTTTATGAAATTTAATTCAATGAATTTTATGATGTCAATTTAGTAGAATATCCGTAAATGTGTAAGAAAATGGGTTTTAAGGAAATGAATTTTTCATGTATAAGATGATATTATAATAACTACATTAAAAGTAATAGTAATAACATTAATTATTAATAATATACATAGATATATAATATATAACTTTATTTTTATTAAATCTACATTAGTGGTCATTTTAATTAGGTTAAGGAGAGAAACATTATGCACTTTAAAACAGTTTTTAGAAAAAATGTGTTTTAAAGCCTAAAAATAAACTTATATTAAAATATAGTAGATTATTGATTTTAATATAACTATCTAAGTGAAAAATAAAAAATTATTACTTACGCTTAATTGAAATCATATTAAAATAATAATTTGACTTTTAAATTACTTAATTTCTTAAAAAGAAATGATATATTTACCAATAAAATTTATTTTCCAGTATTCATTGAAAAATTTGTATTTATATAAAAAATAATTAAATTTAACCCTAATATATCATAGAAATAATTATTTTAAAAAATATTTTAATTTTATAAAATAATATTTTATGTGGTTAAAAAATTAGTTATAATATTTTCTCTAAAAGGTAAATAAATAACATTTTTGAAGAACACCAAAGGTTTTAATGTATAAAAGTATAAATTAAAAAATATTTCTTACTTTTAATATATATTGATTAATTAATTTATTTATGTGTAATAAATTAGTTATTCTTATTAATATCCTTTACATTAATGTTCAGTTTATAATGATGAAATTTAAATAATAATATTTTAATAATATATTTTGGTTTGTTTAATCTCAGTGTTTCATACTATATAGTCTATCTAACATTGTGTTATTTTAAAATATCAAGGCTTTATTTTACTTATAATTTTATTTTTCAATGATGTTCTGATTGAAAATTTTCACATATTTGCTATAATTTTACTTGATCTGTATTTACATAACCAGACACAATGATTTTTTTTCGTATTGAATGTATGTAAAGAATCCATATAAGACATAAACATTTTATGTGGTTCACCTATATTGGTCTAATATTAGAAGCATACAATGACGATGTTCAAGAGTACCAAAATTTAGAAATGCAATTTTCATAGAGGGTTTTTTCTTTGTCACTCCAATGATAGTGGACACTCCCCTACTAATGATTATGAATTTGGTAACACCTTACCTATGGACAAATCTTCATTTTGAGGTTCTCTCCCTTATTTCCTCTTTTTCTCACTATTCATGAGAGGATTAAACTTGTGTGCATATTCTGATTCATAGCTTAAGGTCTCTTTGTTTCACAAAATATGTATAGGTGACTGTCGATCTTCATACACTACTATTTTTATGCATGAAATCATAAATTCTCCATAAAAGTAGATTTACTATCCATGATGATATTTACTATATCATTATTTACTATGTAATTTACTTGTAAATGATAGTAATGAGTGTCTAGTCAATGTTCTTTTCACTAAGTGTGAATTTCCAATGCTTTTTCATAACTATTATTCAGGAATATCTTTGTAATTTACTACTTAAGAACCATCTCAAGATTATTCTTTCATGTTGGAAATTCTTTTATATAAAAATATTTCACACAAAAAATTTGGTTTTGGAACAATGTTTTTTACACAAGTCACCCATGGATCATATTTGTTCACATACTCTTTTAAGAAGACATCATTTTTTTGTGAAATTAGTGTGTTTAGATACATAAAGAATCGTTATTATCCATCCACTATCATAATTTATTATATAGGTATTATCAATTTATAAGAAAAATATAAACCCTTACAACATTTATAAAACTCTTCCTTCATGAAACATTTCGTCACACAACATCCCTGTTCCCAAATCCCATTATCACAACACCTCCATTTCTCTAATTTTAATGAGTTTTCATAATTACACACTTTTGGGATGCACCAATTTTGCAAACATAAATAAAATTATTATACTAACATTATTATTCATCTCTACATCCCATTATGTATGATTTATAACTTTTAATTTATTTTATATGAAAACTACCTAAAAATCATCAAACACTTTTTTAAAACCACTCTTCCATGTGTATATAACAGGTTTCATGGTTCTGAATCATCATAAAATATGTTTCACGGTGCTTCTATGTTTTCATTATCATTTATCCTAGGAAATTTTTCTCATGTTGTTGATGATTTAATGTTTTTCATGGATAAGTCTTCTATCATGACATAGTTTAACACTTTATATTAGATACTTCCTAGAACAACATCCGAGAATATCGACTATATTATGTATAGAATAATTATGATAGGAATACCATGTTATAAATATGATGGACCAGTCTATAGGAAATATCTCTTCTCATTTTGTGACCATGTTAGCACCAATTCCAATATTAGATGAAAATATTCCATCCAATGATATGTTCAATATAACATCAACAATAAATAAATAATATAAAATTTTCATATTTATTAATATTTACGAATAAAATATATATTTTACATTAATGAGGATACTATGTTCGATGGCGTACCCGACACACAACAATGGGTTTTTTGAAATTTTATGTTGCACACTTGCTAAGTCATTCTAAAAAATAATTATATAATATTATTTTTAATGGATGTTAACACCTAGTCATTGTATTGGTTAGAATTTATAAAACATACTACAATATGAATATACATTTTTGGTAAATTTTTTTAAATTTTTCTAATAAAAGTTAGAGGCTTAAAGTGTGAATGAATCAAAATTTAAGCATAAATACTCTAATATTCATTAAATGGTTGATTTAAGAACTTTTTATGGAGAACCCATATTAAATATTGTTTTGGTCACTTTTTTATGTTATATTTTAAAATATAATATTATGTTTTAGAATCAAGGAATCAAAATTTACATTGGATAAAATTTAATTATTTTTCTGTTAAATTTAATTTTTTTATGAATAGTGAAAAATACTGTATTTTAATTGAAAACTTCCTTTTAATCTAATTTATTTATATTTTTATATTAACTTTATAAATGGGTTTAAAGTTTAATTAGATTATAATTTTACCATTTAAATTTATTTTGGTCATTGTATGTAATTTCACTTTTAAATTGGACATAAACAAGTGTCAATCTTTTGATAGTTTTTATTTCATAAAAACATGCCTTTGTTTTGAAAACTAGAATTAATTTTAAATTAATTTCTGCCATTAATATGTGTTGAATTTTGAAAAATGGATTCCATATTTTTTATTTAGAGGTCCAATTTCTTTAAATAGGTAACTAATTTTTTAGATATTTTAAATATTTACCTTAGTAAATATTTTATTTACCATGGTTAAAGGGTAAATATGGTAAATAAGGGTAAATAAATAAAACTATAACAACATTAAATTACACTAACATGTGTCCTATTCATATTGGTTGATACAGGTCCCACCATGGGCATCCATGGGTTGATTTTGGGACCCCATTGAGCCACTTGGGAGTGATAATGACACTTTATATTAATTAATTTAATGTAAAGACAAAAATGACAGAAACATATATCTTTTAGTAAATAAATTTTTAAATTGGGATATATAAGTTATCTCTTCTACTATATATTTTTATTTAAGAGCTAAAAATATTTATTACATTATTATTTTTTTAAATAATTTTTTTACATCAAGTAAATAGAAATTATTAAGACACAATAATGATGAATTATTTGCCCCATTAATGAATGATTTAAATAAATAAGATTATAAAATAATTAAAATAATATCCAAAACAAGTCCTATTATTATTGAATGATTTTATTTCGAAGATGACTTATTTTATCTTAGACTGAATATTAAATTTTTTATTTCAAGCAAACTTTTAAGGAAAAAGTCAAAAACCGCACAAGAACCACATACGAGACAAACTGGCAAAGGGGATCCACCATTGCAGACACGAGTCAAAACACACCCATAGATCACATTTATGTTTGATTGTTAACCACAAGTTAAAACCAAAAATAATCCTCAAACATACCTTTGGAATCATCATGTTCCCTCTCAAAATCAAGAGCTGACTCAGGCACGAGACCAGATTCGCTGCTGATGGAGCGAGTGCACAACCTACCCAACTTGCCTCCCACATTCTGTCTACCAATGACCTGTGAGAACCATAAGTTAAACCCAAAAAAATCATCTTATCTTCGACTCTATTATGTTTTGGACCTTTTGAAACTGAATATATGTTTATAATAAAATAATTGTTTTAAACTTCCCTAAAGAGCCCCTCCTCCTCCTATTAAATATTACTCAATTATAACCCCTTACTCAGACTTCTAAAGACCCTTGGATAATCCAAACTCTACCTAATTAATCAACCTACAACCCTCTAATACTCTTATATGCCTTCCCTTACGCGGAAGTCAATTCAATTAATCTGTTTGTTTCAATCCAAAGGGAGATACCCAATTTAAAGGTAACATATTCCATTAAGTAATTTTTTTTATTTTACTTATCTGACACCATAAACTATTTTTATTACATTATTTTTATAACCACACAAATATCCTCAATATGAAAGGTTGTTTTTATGATAAATATTTGAGCTACGCTTACATACACCTCCATCTAATGGATGAAGACCATAATTTTTCTGTGGATGGCGAACTACTGCCTCACGAAACGATGATTGTTCAATTATTTCCTACCGCCTCTCATGGTGGCCATTTAAATGGAAATG
Organism: Viscum album; assembly: GCA_963277665.1. NCBI lineage: Eukaryota > Viridiplantae > Streptophyta > Magnoliopsida > Santalales > Viscaceae > Viscum > Viscum album. The sequence goes on along the minus strand of OY728131.1, from coordinate 1,506,854,251 downwards.
TATTTATATGTGATATAAATTACATTTATTTTGATTTTATGATTCTGTATTTTTTCATTTATAGAAATCTTTTATGGTTTCAATAGTTGGTAAATATGATAATTTCATTTGAGGATGTGCAGACTACCAGCCCCTCAACATGATATGAATCATTCATGATATAAATGGAATGTATAAATGATGGTGTTAATGATTTTATATATGATATTATATTTTAATAATAATATACCAATGTATCATTATGTTTTTACTCCATTAAATATAAAATAGATATGAAAGTAGCATTCATGTGTACGTACGACTTATCATCTCTATGAATGGTGCATTTCATTTCTTATACCCAAATGTTATTTACTATTATAAATACATATATATAATAAATATATATTATATATATGATATCTAAATCATGAATATAATTCTGGATATAATTTAATTTCAACCACATGGATAGTTTATAATTATAACAAATTCATTTTTAACTCATGTTCTGAACATCGACAAAATGTCTGATATGAACTCAATTAAATAACTAATTGTTATAGAAAGGTAATATTTGATATAAAAGGAATAATAAAATTTAAATATATTTTTTCAAAAGTTTAAATTAACTTTAGTTTATTATTCATGAGATTTAATAATGAACAGGTCAAGTCGGACACGAGGTAAGGGGTTTCTTATCTCAGATTTAATTCCGTGAGATTTCCATTATTTTCCACTTATTTGTTGAATGTGGTGTGTTTTTACTTTCATTTGATATATATTATCATGATTCTATTTACATTAATAGTATTATGTGATTCTTTTGGTGGTTATTAACTTTTTTTTTTCATATGTGTATATTGATTACAACGTGGTAAGGGGTTTTCATCTCACTTCTTATTCTCGTGAGAATCATGCTATATTTGCTACTATTTCCTTTTGTGTGGTGGATTTACCGACCATTATTTCATACATTTTTTAATATAATTTAATTTATTTATATTTAAATCTTCATTTTATGATCCTTCTTTCATGTGGTGTATGTTTCTTAAGTTACCAAATCCGTAAAGGAACCTTTAACGCTTCTCTTTTTAAAAGTCTTCTTTTTGTTATGTCTTTTAATTTACATATTCTTATGTTGGGATATGTTATTATATATCCTTATTACTTTAAATTTTCTGTCCAACTAATTATAGATCTTTTCCTCCTTCATCCACTCAATTTCATAATTTTAAAGTGATTCAGTTAGGCTGTTTAATTTCAATAAGAGAACTTCTTATCCAAATTTCAATTATTTGGGAAAATATTATAATTCTTAATTATGTCATGCAATGATTATGTGTTGATTTACTATTTATTTATTTATACTGTAATTTCCACTCCAATTTGTGTGGATATAATTCTGATACACATAATCACTTCATTGATAAATTCTCATGTCATTGATTTGAACTAGATAAAGGCCATCTTAACTCAATTTCCATTCATTGAGTTAAACATCAAACTCATTGGTTTTTGAAAAAAAATAACATGTTTTAATGTCCTCTAATTGATTTACATTGAATAACCAATTATATTGAGTGTATTTATATTTTTCAAACAGTATTATGTAATTGATTTATCGTTAATCTAAGGATACATTTTTAATAAGCGATTTCATCTCAATTTACTTTCTATTGAGACTTTATTGTTTTTTTGAACCAATTAAATTTTATATTGTGTATATACTGTTATTTGGAATATTATATCATGAATACATTTATTTTAATGATATTATAATGTTTTGATTAATTTTCAATACACAATTATTTGTATTCAAGCATATATCATTTGGTTAAGAACTCCTAAACTAAAATATTGTTTTATTGATTTATTTGTCTATACATTTCTCATTAATGTCCATGTTTTCGAAATGATTTTAAGGATTTATTTATATGGATATTAATGCCTTAAAATGACTATTCCTTTAAAAGATTAAAAGTTGTTTGTGACACTTTGATTCAAAAATCTATTTATTTAATGTTTTAAATGGTTTTGAAAATGGTTTAATAAAGCATTGTTTATGTCAATATCTTGAAATGATACGTGTGATTGTAATGGGGAAATTTTATCTTTAATTTATGATTTTTATGTGTTATTAATTTTTTATAGTTACTGGGAATTATTTACATATATGGGTGGCTCTGGGATAAACCTAGGATGGGTGATCACAAGATACATCTCCAATTAATTGGGTAATGTGACAGATGTAAACATTATGATTATCCTAAGAGATTTAGGGAATATATTTTTATTGGTATTACAATGTAACTCCCTACATATCTATGATAGCTACAATGTACGTAAGATATAGATGCCACTAGTTACATTTATGATTTTTTATTTCTCTTTGTTATTCATAAATCATATGATTTCATAAGGTATGTTATGATTGAAAAGTATGGTTTCATTGAATTATATTTATTGATAGGATAATATTTTCCTTTCTTATTTTATAACCATTTCTGATCATTTTATGCTCATCTCATGTTTTTGAAATGTTTTCCATAGAACATAATGATGGATAAAGGTGAAGTATGGGATCATGTGAAAGTCATACTATCTAAAACTTGGAACTAGACATGTTACTTTTTAAGAGTTTTTACTGATTAGTAGTGTCTACAAGTAATTTTCAAGTTTATAGGTAATAGTTATGGAATAATTCTTTAAATCCCTAGACCTGAGAAGATCCTCAATGTGAACTCATTATTTCACCCAAGATTATGAAATGTTTAAGGCTGGGTCCTTATAGTTTGAATCAGAGGTCGGTTTGGAAAACATAAGGGATTATGAGTTTTAATATAACACATGGTTAGTCTCTATGTCTATTATTTCAGATAAATCCCCATTTTATAAATTTTTCCAAACAAAGAAATTCAGTTACTAATGGATAGAAGAAAATCTCAAACAACATTCTTGTCTCTTCCTAATGACATGCTTGAAATAATTATTTTAAAGTCATGTTCATATAATTGTGAATTTGTTCTTGCATACAACTCATTTGCATGCAGTTTTTTGAGATATCAAACAGCTCCACTCTACTTCGATATCATCATGGATTATGGTATGTAATTAATCAAATCCTTTTTTCTAAATATTATCATATTTTCAAAAATGATATATATTTTCATGTAAATTTTAAGTATTTTACCTAATCACATGATTTTGAAGCATATTATGATTTTGGAAAAGGGGCTGAAGAAGGAAACCTTTGCATAACCTTCATATATTTTCTTTTACAATATAGACTCCTAGAACATACTTATGGTATTTTAAAAACACCATTGATTGAATGTTTCAACTCAAACATGGACTAACTATTTTATAAAAATCATGTTTTATCATATGTTTTGAAATTATATGTCACACATGATTATTTTCCAAAACTGTTTTTCTGCGAACACCCATATGACCCATGTTGTACGAGGTGTATTTGGATGAAGGAACAAAATGACTCTGAAGGATCTCTATATAATAATTTCAATTCATTTATCTTCTACCTACGTGAACTAGATGATGATGAAACCATATTGACACCATGATCAAGGTATAATGTTCTTTCTATTGTGACTAGTTTTATTTTATGATATGGAAGTGTAAAAATGAAGTTCTACAAGATGTTGAGGACTTAATGTATTGGGATTAAAAGGAATATTTTTATAAAACCATTGAGGTTAGAACATGTTACGAATATTTTTGAGTTTTATAAAAAGGAATACCCATAAGATAGATGACGACCCATCTCGCCCGGCAAGGTCACATGAATCAAACCCACAACTGAAGGGTGGCAATGGCGCGTCACCTACCACTGTCCTACATGAAGTCCATAGTTAGTTTGAATTATTCTTTTATGTTAAATAATTTTATGGATCAAGAATAATTAGATTTTGGGAACTTATTTTTTATCAAATGGATATCCTTAATATAGGAAAATGATTTGTTGATTAAGTGATAAATGTTATTTTAGAATATTTTTTCTCTTTTGGGAACTTCTATTTTCGACATAAGGTGATTTGGGTTATTTATGGAAATGATTGATCTATCATAAACAATATTTGTTTAGGTTAATTAGACTCCAGAATGAGACTTTAAGAGTTGTCGATGTTTTTTGAGAAAAATGTTAAGATTTATCTTGTATGACTATGTGATTTAATCCTTCTGATATATGGGTTCAATATTATTTTCAATTTCATTTTTGAATTTTATGGGAATTTGTTTATTGAATGGTCTTTGTTGAACATTTGGTATTATTTGACAAAATTCTGAGATTAAGAGTAGTTTTTCTTTTTGTAAAATATTATCTTTTTTAAGGATTATCTGATCATGGTCTAACCATTTTGGTTTTTGATAATGTCTAATGACATGGGAAAAATATAGTTCATATTTTTTGGATTATGTTATTCTTTATATGTTTAGTATAAAGCTTTTAATGTAAAAAAGTCATCTAGAATACTCATCGTTTGGAGAAAATATGAGTTTGTGGTAGAAATCAAGTAAACGATGAAAGTATACATGAAAAGTAATCATATTTCCTTATATTGTTATTCAATCTCTTAAATAAATTTTTCAACATTAAGAAAATTGACATAAAAAAAATGTTGTCATTAACTTTTCCTACTAGGAAATCAAATACTGTTTAACCTATCACAAGTTTGTGAATTTTTAGTGGTTAAAATTATCCTAATCATGTTTTCTCCCACTCTCCATCAAACAATTATGGTCTGTTTCTCTTCCACATTCATGTTTTCCTACATGTAATCCTAGTATGGTCAATCTTAGGTGATCTGTTATGTGTCTTTATTTTTATTAAAGTGCTATTTTTATTGACTCTTTTCCTGATGTGGGACATTAAATGATGTTTCCAAGATCAATTATAAAATTACTTGGACAAAATTCCCCCAATGGGGGGAAGGATGTAACATCCCATGTAAATAAATAATATAAAACGTTCAGATTTATTAATATTTGTGAATTAAATATTAATTTTAATTTAATGGGGATGAAATTTTCAACGGCATACCTGATAAGAAACTATTGGATTCTTAAAAAATTTATGTTGCAGAAAATAATTAGTCATACTGAAAAATAATTATATAATATTATTTTAAATGGTAGTTAATTCCTAGCCGTTGTATTGGCAGTAATAGATAAAACTAACTACAATTTTAATATACATGTTTGTTAAATGTTTTTAATTTTTTGCAATAAAATTTATAGGCTTAAAGTGTGAATAAATCCAATTTTAATCATAAATACTAAAATATTCTTTAAACGATTGATTTACCGCCTTTTGATGGAAAAACCCCTTTAAATATAGTTCTGGTAACTTTTTTATTTTCTGTTTGAAAAAATAATATAATTATTTAGAAATGGAACATTAATATTTACTTTAGATAAAATTTTGGTATTGTTTTGATAATGGTCATTTTCTAAGAATAGTGAAAATACTGTATTTTAATTCCGAACTACCTTTTAATATAATTTATTTATATGTTTAGATTATATTGATAAATTTTTTTAATAAGTGATTAGACTATATTTTTACCATTAAAGAATATTTTGTTCATTGGATGTAATTTAAATTCAAAATTGGACTTAAAAAATGTCAATCTTTTGATAGTTATTATTTCTTAAAAACACGCTTTTTTGTTTTGACAACGCAAATTAATTTTAATTTATTTTTGCCACTTCTGTTTTTCTAATTTGGAAAAATTGATTTCATATTTGGATTCAATAGGTTCAAATTGTGTAAATATGTATCTTTTAGTTTTAGTCATTTTAAATATTTACCTCATTAAATATTTTATTTAAAATTATTAAAGGGTAAATCTGGTAAATTAGGGTAAAAAAATAATATTATAATAATATTAAATTACCATAACATGTATAATAATTCTATTGGTTGATACAGTTCCAACCATGGGAATTCTTGGGTTGATTTTGGGACCCCATGGTGCCACATGGCAGTGATAATGACACATTATATTAATTAATTTAAATTAAAGACAAAAATGACCTAAACATATATATTTTAGTAAATAAATATTTTCATAGATTTATATAGGTTATATCTTTGACTATAAATATTAATTTGTATTAAATTTTTTTTCCTACATAAGGATTTTTTATATATTTTTTAGACATTAAATAAATAAAATTATTATGACAAAATAAGGATGCAGTATTTAGCTCATTAATGATTGATTAAAAAAATATAACTTTAATGATTAAAATAATATCAAAAACATGAAAAATTCTTATTGAATGATTTTATTTCGAAAATTAGTCATCTTAGCTTTGACTTTAATGAGTTTTGGACATTTTTAAAATAAATATTATTTTATAATAAAATAATATATTTAAACTTTCCTAATGAGCCCTCCCCCCTTATAAAAATCCATCACATATATCGAACTACTCACACTAATAATGCCCTTTGTGTCATCCAATATCTAGCCAATTAATCTCCATACATCCCCTTTCTCCTCCTAGAATCCTTCCCCCTAGCAGAATGTAATTAAATTAAACCTTTTGGTTCAATTCAATGGGGGATACACGATTTAAAGGTAACGTCTTCCCTTAAGTTATTTTGTTTTATTTTACATATCCAAGCCCATAAATAATTTTTAAAAATTTATTTTATAAGAGTAAAAATATCCTTAGTATACTATTTTTTTTATAATAAGGATTCAAATTACACTTATACACACCTCCATCTAATGGTAAAAGAACATAATGTTTCTGTGGACGACGGACTACTGCCTCATGAAACGATCATAGTTAAATTATCTCTTCCCATCATTCATGGAGTCCATTATGATGGAACTGTATTTATATGTGATATATATAATATTTATTTTATTTCTATGCTTCTATATTTTTCATTTATATGATATCTTTATGGTTTCTATAGTGGTTAAATATGATAATTTCATTTGAGGAAATGCTGACTGCCACCCCCTCAAAGTGATATGACTCGTTAATTCCATACATTTGATGTATAAAGTATAGCGATAATTAAATTATATATGATATTATACTGTAATTATAATATATCTATGTATCATTATATTTTTTATTCCATTAAATATTAAATTGAAATGAAAGTAGTGTTTTTTGAATACTAATGACTTATCGTCTCCCTAAACGGTGCATTACATTTCTTATCTCCAATTTTTATATACCATTATGAATACATATATATAATTCATATATATTATATACATGATATATAAGTCTTAGATATAATTCTAGATATAATGTAATTTCGACCATATGGACAATTTATAATTATAACAAGTTCATTTTTAACTCAAGTTCCGAACATCGAAAAAATGTCCGATATGAACTCAAATTATTATCTAATTGTTATTACAGGATAATAATTGATATAAAAGGAATAATAAACTTGAAAAAGGTTCTTAAGCAAGTATTAACTAACATTATTTTATTATTTAGGATATTAAAAGTCAAATGGGTCATGTCGGACATGAGTTAAGGGGTTTCTTATCTTACTTTAAATTCCATGAGATTTCCATTGTTCACCACTTATTTCTTACATGTGGTGTATTGACTAATACCATTTGATATATATTGTCATGATTATTTTTTACATTCATTTAATTCTGGGATTCATTTGGTGGTTACTAACTTTTGGTCATACGACTCGAATGACTACAACGTGGAAAGGGGTTTTCATCTCACTTTTTATTTTCGTGAGATACATGCTATATTTTCCACTATTTCTTTTTGTGTGGTGGATGTAATTCCCATGATTGTATACTTTGTGTAATTTAATTTAATTTATGCATATTTACATCTTCATTTTATGATCCTTCTTTCATGGGGTGTATGTTTCAGAAGTTACCAAATTGTTAAGGGAACCGTTCACCCACGTCTTTTTATAAGACGTTTTTGTTATGTATTTTAATTTACATATTATTATCTTGGGATATGATATTATATATCCATATCATTATAAATTTTTATGTCCAAGTGATTATAGAACATTTTATATATTATCAACTCATTTTATGAATTTTAATGTGACGCCGATAGGCTGTCAAATTTCTGTAAGTGAAATTTTTATCCCAATTTCAATTCTTTGGGTTAATATTGTAATTATTAATTATGGAATTATATTAATAGTTGTGGAGTCACTATTTATTTATTTATGTTGTAATTTTCCCTCCAAATTGTGTGGATATACTTTTGATACACATAATCACTCCATGGATAAATTCTCATGTCATTGATATGGACTTGATAAGGGTAATCATAACTCAATTTCAATTCATTGAGTTAAACATCAAAGTCATTGATTTTGTTTTCAAAAGAACATCTATGAATGTAATATGATTTATTGAAACCGAATATCCAATCATATTTTGTGTATTTATATTTTTCACACATTATTTTTTAATTTATTTATCTTTAATCTAAGGATACAGTTTTTATAAGGGATTTTGTCTCAATTTACATTCCATTGAGATGACATTATTGTTAGGCACCAATTCACTTGTACATGGTATATATAGCGCCTTTTAGAATATTATATCATTAATCCCTTTATTTTCATGATATTATAAAGTTGTGATTAAATTTCATTGCACGATTATTTGTATTCAAGAATATCTTATTTGGTTAATAACTCCTTTATTAAAATTTTGTTTTAAAGATTAATTCTTCTAAATATTTATCATTAATTTAAATGTATTCAAAATGATTTTAAAGATTTATTTAGATGGATATTAATGTTTTAAAATTTAATTTATTTTAATGTTTCAAATTGGTGTTGGACACTTTGATTCAAAAATCACTTTATTAAATGTTATAAATGGTTTTGAAAATGGTTTGATGAATCATTTTTATGTCAATATCTTGAAATGATATATTGTGATTGCAATGTGGAAATGAAATATTTACTTAATACTTTTTTTATGTGTTATTAATATGTTATAGTTATTGGGAATTGTTTACATATATGGGTGGTTCCGTGACAAAACTATGGCGGGTGAGCCTGAGATAGCCCTCCAATGCATTGGGTAACGTGACAGAGGTAAATGTTAATATTTCTACTAAGGTATTTAGAGAATATAATGAGATGGGTATTCTAATGTAACTCTCTACGTAGCTGTGATAACTACAATGTATGTATGATATGGACGCCATAAATTACCTCTATGAATTATGATTTTTGTGTGTTATTCATAAATGTTATGATTTCATATGGTATGTTATGATTGAACAGTATAGTTTTATTGAATTTTATTTATTTATGGGATTATGTTTTCTTTTCTATTTTATAACCCTTACTGAGATTTTTATTCTCATCCCACGTTTTTTGAATGTTTTCCATGGGACATAAATATGAATAGTGGTCTTGGATGGGAAAAATTATATGTCATGCTGTCAAAAACAAGGAACTAGACATATTTAATTTTAAGAGTTTTTACGAAGTAGTAGTGTCTACATGTAATTTTCAAGATGATATGTAATAATTGTGGCCTAATTCTCTAAATATAATAACCTTAAAATATCCACAATGTGAATTCTTGATTTCACTCAAGATTAAGTAATGTTTAAGGCTAAGTCCTAATACCAACACCTCAAAAAACTATTAACATTATAATGAAAATTTCCAATATATTCTAACTCACCATGTCAGTGTTGCTAATAAATCCATCACATAATAGCACTAATTCTCATTGGTTTCTAACAACTGCACAGGATTTGTTTTCAAAACTTCGATGAATATAATACCAATAGTACATCATGATAGAAAACACATACCACATAATAACCTTGATGTTTCATGATACACTCTTATTCCCTATTATATTTTTGATGTTCTCTAATTCTATATTGATATTAAATCAAAATCATATCCTAATGTACCGTAATCCAAAATAGTTTAACAATTTTCACCATAGGAGAGTAGGGTTTCAGTTCCAGTCTCTTTTCTTAGTTTTTACTAATTTCAAATATCAAGATTCATTCCATTATTTGAAACCATTGATACCATTCGTCATTTTAGTGAAGCCTCCTCAATAAAAGAATTTCATTGGATATTTTACAATATATATTCTCCCCCTTTTTGATATATTCCATACATTAGATAAAGAGACTAATATCTCCTATAATATACTACTGATTCACATCTTTTACATGTTAAGCCTATGGTATATATTCTTCTCCGATATTATTATTACATATTTGATTTGAGGTTTTACAAATCACTCAAGATCAAAATAATCATTTAACTATATCTTAAACTTCATAATCGGTATTTGGGGTATCTTATCATTAATGAAAGATCCATGAAAACCTCTTATCCTACTAATTCAAAACTCGGTGTTGGAAATAAGATTTTATATTTATAATTTCAACATCATCCATGATAGTCACTTACTTCCATGAATATGAATTTAACATAACATATTAAATTTATAATAGAAATTTCCATATTTAATTAATCAATGATTCAAGAAATCATAAGTGAATTAAATAAGAATCCTTGAGTGTTTGAGTCTCACCCAATTTATTCTTGAAGAAAAACTCCATAAACTAACCTTATACCAACTATTAAAACAAATTTCTTATTTCATCCATTATGTGACTTTATATGGTAAATGGAATTTCAGACATATATAAATTCATGTTGAAACACCGCCAACATTCTCAGTTTCATAATCTAATATAGCATTGATAATTATTGATCAATTTGGGGGATGATGTTGTATTTTTTTTAATAATTTCTTTTAAATTTTCAATTGACTGATTCTCATGATATCATGGTGATAAATATCATCAATTTTTTAGAAATATTTTTTTATAGTTTCCTCCAATATCAGAAAACCATTTCAATGTTATAAACCACTTAATGTTTCTAGCTAATGTGAAATTTGAAGGATCCATCCATGTAACATTAAGTATTTAATATTTATTTTTACTGATGAAGAATGTTTGGGTAATTACATGAGTAGAGTTGAAAACTGATGAGAATTTTTCAGCATCAATAGAAGAGATTATGAGGTGATTGATTTAATTTTTCATATATTGTATAGGATGAAAAATGGTGATGTCATCATTATTTAAGATTGAATATGGTCCATAAAACAAGATTTTTGTATATACCATCTATGTAAGAATTAAATAAATCCTTCCTAAGAATAATTTGTGAAATTTAAATATGATATTTTTTCTTTGTAACATTCATCTAAATACACATCATCTACATAATCCTGATCTGTATGTGTGTCTAAATCGTATACTCAAATAAATTTTTTGGAAAATGAAAAACTAGAAGAAAATTCATAATAATGAATTTCAATAAAAATATGTGTAATATTAAATATATTTATTCTAAATAAAAATAGAGTCAAATCATATAATACTATAAATATGCTATTCATGGATTCACCATCGCGATAACTTAAAATTATTTAGATTAAATCATAGAATGAAGACAAATCCATATGAATAGGATATTGGCGATGAGATTAATTCTATCCCATGTAATGAACCATGTCATATATTCTTATTTTTATTAGTGTGTGGATGGAATTAAAATGTTTTTTAGATGTTTTTATTTTTTGGATGAATAAAATATTATAATATTCAAGTATTGTGTGAGGAAAGAATTAGATGTATAAATGAGTGTTAAATTAAGATATAGAATCAACTCATGAATCATTCGATCCTCCCAAGAGAAAAGTATGGATAAAAAATGTACTATAGAAATTAGTATTATGAAAGAATCTATAAATATATATTTTCAAAAAAAATGAATAAATATTGATTGAGGAGAACTGTTAAGAGTTTTTATTTATGGGATACATAACTATGAATATTCAATAGAGATTGTTAACATAGATACCGAAAATGATATGAATATGTGGATTATACGGGGAGGATGATTAATTATATAGAAATAATTATTCAATAGGAATTGTTTTTTAGAGTTTTCTAATTCAAGGGTATACCTAATTAAATCTAGTCACTATAATAATTTAATGTTCATTATCTTTCTTCAGTTTCGTTTGATAATAACATGTGAGTTCTGTGCATGTGATAATAAAAAGAACACATCAGTGTAGTATCCATCCATAAATTATGAAAAATCTCATTATTACATTTTTCCATGTTCTATAATTATTTGTATATTATCGACTTAATGAGATCATTGTCGAATAAGAATTAGTACTTATAGATTTAAAAAAGATTATACTCACAAATTCACCCCTTTCTCGATGCTGATTTTATCTACCTGATTGTTTTCAACGGGTATGATAAAAATGATCACCCTTGATGATCCCAAATATTATTTTTCATGTTACTCCACCACCAAGTCAATAAATAAATGGTTTCCAAATTTTTATTAACACAATTTTAATTTATGTAAGCATGTGATAATGCCTTAATTATTATCCCTCTGATAATATGTTCTAGATGATTCCTTCATGGTTTCACTATGCCAAAGGATATTACTTCATGCTATCTAAGAGACCATAAGAATAATGAATGAATAAAATATTATAAAAAAACCAAGAAATTATAAAGAAACTTCATTTCATCTATGAAGGATATCGAAAGATGAATGACAAAATGTTGTAACATAGTAAAAAAAATTATGAAGTTATAATAATGAAAGAATATGATTCATTTAATTAGTTTTTCACTTGAATCAGGGTTGTAAAATTTATTATAGGGTTTCGATAATGAATTTATGATCACACTATGGTAGATAAGATCATGATAATACTTCTGAATATATTTAATTCTAATGCATCATCTTATAAAGATAGAGATATAGATAAATTCAAAATTAATGAAATATATAACTCGGTAATTAAGTAGGAAATTTAAAGAGGTGATGAGTTTAAAAGGAAATTGATTAAAATGAGAGATAAATTTACGTTAAATCTCCAAAAGAGTTTATTATTTATAATGAATGATTTATAATAAGACAAAGAAGAAAATATGGATGTTTATGATGAGTAAATTTCTCAAATGTCAAAAAAATTCACCAGAGGAAGATGACGCTTGCACAAAGTAATGTTTTTTTCTATATTATTCAACCCTGAGAAAATTAGTACCTTCTCTATAATGTACACCGAAAAATTTAAAAATTATGATGAAATGGAGGCAATTTAAATCATTTAATTTCATAAATTAATATCAAAACATAAAATCCAATCAATTTTTAAGGCAAAGAAGTGAAGACCCAAAAGATTTTCAAAATTTATTTCTTATCAGTAGAAAGTGTTTTTAATATTAAGGATTGTAATGATGCTAATGAGACACATTTATAAATGTTTCATAAGGTTATCAAGGATCAATAAATAAAATAATATAATTCATCAGATGATTATTCATATACTAAAAATTAATATTGTATAGATGAAGGTGAGTAATCCAATAAATATACCATGTGTTTGAAGATTGAGATGAGTTTTAATGAAATTTTAAGTTTGATAAATGAAAATACACTTCTCAAGAATATTTTTTAATAACTCAAATATGTATAAACTAAGATAGAGAATTGTGTTTAATAAGTGAATTTTTTTAAACATGATAAAATTTAAACGAAGTTGTATATTAATGAAGTTACCTATACCATTATCCCTAGGGATAAGAAGGCTGATTGATTAATGAAAGAATGTGAGTTTCAAAATTAGTAATATAATGGTGTCTGAATATAAAAAAGACCATTAATGTTATATTTAAATGTTCTAAATAGCATAAATTAATCAATTCTTAAATTTATGTTAGTGAATGTGAAATTAAAATTAAAACTTGTATCTCTTTTTTGAAGGAAGTATTAATTTATCAAGATGTCAGGAGAAAATAGAAATATGATTATTATATAAAAAAAGAATATATTTTCAATAAATTTCTTTTATAATGTGAAAAAATCAATGAATTTGACTATACCAACATATATTTTATAGATAAAATTATAGCATTTATTTTTGAGATAATGACTCATAAAATTACTCAAAAAAAGAAAATAGAATCCTATATAGTTAAAAAATTTCTAAAAATTTCTAATGTTTTAGTATTATTATTTGGTATGAGGTATTAATTATTTTAATATCAAAATCTTCTATTATAATATCTCTCTTCCTAGTCTAAGGAATGAGCACCATCAAGGGGGTGACATAAACTCTAGTTGGTAGTGAATTGATTCGAGCTTAAAAAGTCTATACCAAATATATAGATGAAAATTAGGTTTTAATTTTTTATTAGATCCCTATATAAGATTTGGAATGTATCGTTTCACATAAAAAAAGTGTTTCATGTTTACACTACCTTTGAATAATTTTCATATATTTTTTTAAAATACTAAAGATAAAAAGCAGTATTATGGGTTGGTATAAAAAAATTTAATGTACGAAAAACTATGAATCTATCAATAATGGATAGTGTATTCCAATTTAATATGAATGGGGATCAAATGAAATTTATAAATTTTGGGAAATAGGAAAGAAGAGATTTAACTTTTGGAATAAAAACTCCATGAAAGTTAATGCATTAGAACTGATAGACATGGGAAGAACTAGATTGAATCTAGTTGTTTTTTATTTTTTATTTTCTTAACTCACATCATTTTTAGTGTATTGAATCTTTTTGATATTGGAAATAAATTAATTTTTGTGAATAATGGTTATATTTAAAGAGAGTAAAGGATAGATTTATTTTCTCAGTGGCTTTATAACTAAAATGAATTTGTTTCTAATGTGGGAGAAGATAAATGATACTATTATTTGAGGTTTCATGTTTACTATAGCATATATAATAAAATATTTATCCATATTATAAAAAATAAAACGGGAATTTTATGAAAATAAGAAATAATAAGAAACATTCATATCCAAAATGGAATTTATTCCCAAGTAAAGATATGTATTTCATTTCCTTTATTGATTATTTTACAATAATGACATGTATTTTGTTTATGTCCATCAAGAATCAAGATCTAGATAAAGTTAAAATATTTAGGTTGAAATATAAATAGAAAACATGTATATAATTAAAAATCATGATAACTGATAATTATATTGAATACACTAATAGAAAATTCTCACACTATCTTAAAAAATATTTCATCAAACATTAGATTGATTCCCCATACACCCATTCCTAAATAATATAGCTAAAAGTAATAAAAAATCATGTTTACATTAAGAGAGATAATATTATGTATAAATGAAGACCATTTTTTAGTTATAGTATATAATAACTTTTGAAATTATTCAAAATATATTTTTTTTGAAGACCAACACTCACATTTATAGCTATAAAATGTGGTTAAGGAAAAAACCAATGGTAAAAAATTAAGTAATTTGGGGTTAATTTGATCAAATAAAAAGCGAAAAATAGAATTAAATTTGATTACATTGAAGGTCAAATAATTTTACTCCATTAAAAAGATAAATTATCATTCTACTAATGTAAAAATAAATACTTATAGAAATATTTTGAATGAGATGATGTTATTTTTTTAAAAAAATAATCATCAAGTTAACTAATACTTTATTATTATCACTGAGGGTGATTTATTTTAGATTTTGAATCATTTAAACTAGAAGAGGAAACTAAAAATAATTAGGAAGATGATGAATGTTATAAATAAACTAGTGATGTACAAATAAAATAAGATATCATTGGTGCATGTTTGAGGCAAAGGAAGCAAGTGGATGAAAAATATTATTGGTGACTAAACTTTGGTTGTCCAAACTCATGGAAAATTAATGAGAACTGGTCACAGAAGTATTTTATCCGTAGTTGAACCTATAATTTTTCATAATATTTTAAGAAAATATATTTTATCAATGGTATGAATGTAGAGTTGAATTGAATTAAGAATAATGGGACAGGGGAATGTGTCCCAAGCCCTATGGAGAATATTATTTTTGAGAGAAAATTAGGGTTTGTGAAAAATATAGTGAGGATGGATGTGTTGAAATAAATAAATATAGATTTTTTATAAGGGATATTCACTAATATTGATTTTTTACACTCATGAGGTGTTTTACCTAGTTTAAATACATAAGGCTATAAATAATTTTCCTTAAATTTATCAACAAAAAATTTCTAAAAAAATTATAAGAATGTAACATTTGTATTTTTTAATGGTTAAATAAATAAAGAAGTTTATATAATCATAATAGAGGGATTTTAGTTTCATGATGATAGAAGAAATGTTTTAAAATTATATAATTTTCATTATGAACTAGATAAACCTCCAAATGTTTGGTAATTTCATAAATATTAGTGTTTTAAAAGAATTAATTTTTTAAAGGGGAGACTATTTTTTATTGTATATAAATATATAAAGATGTTCTTCACCACATAAATAATTATGATCATGTATATTGGTGAATTCATTTTTATTGTGAGGATGAAATGTATGTGAGTATTTCACTACACAGATATAGATAATGTTTGAGATGTGATTGCTTAGGGAAGTGATATTCTTCTAATGATTATAAGTAACCCAAGTTACCATTATTGTTTTTATCTCATTAGAGTATTATTCTAAGGTGCTACTGTAAATGTATTTTATTATTAAATAGAGATGAATATATACTCTAATTAAAATTATAAGAATGAGAAGATAAGACAATTAGGTGAAATATGTGAATGATAGAGAATATAGGTATCTTATTAAAAGTATTATATATCTATCTATTTGTTGAATAATTTTAATGGTGCTTGTTTTCTATTTTAAAGATGCCATCATTTCAAGAAAACGTAAGGTAGATGATTTTCTGGAATAAACTCCCCCCACAAAGAGAAATTCAAGTAAGGTCTATTCTAACACACCTCACACTTTGTGTAATTTATCTTTAAAGCTATATGTAAAGTTCAATGATGGTATTCTTAATATCCTTTATCAAGGTAAGTACCAATATGAATGGGAAACAGTCTATGACTCTGATTATTAGAATGATATGTATTTTTATGATCTGTTATTTTTTGATTGACTGATGAGTGAAATTTCCATTGTTTGTCCCAGCCTGTCGCCTCTGTACTTTTTTATTTTATTTAAAAAAAATTCATAAGAATAAATTTTGGCAGGACTTGCTGGTTAAAGGGAAAAAAGAGTCTTACAGAATGCAACATTCAATGATATATTTATAAAACCTCAATATTTTTTCTATAGTATAAGAAAGAAGAGCTAAATTTGGATGGGAGTTTAGATTCTAATTGGGAAGTAGTTTTATATGAAAGAATATGAATTTAGGAGGATAATTTTTATTGGTGAAAAAGGGTTTCATGTCACTCATATATGGAAAATTAATTCAATTAATTTCAACTGAACTATGATATGTGGTTACATCATATCCAACTACTAAGGTGTTGTGGTTCAAGAATAAACTTAAATATGTGGATGTCCATTCCAGATAGTAACTAAATTTTAATTTTTTAAAACAAAGATAAATTAATATAATTAATTATAATGTGATTTTTTAGTAAAAACATTGATATTTGATATCACTGTGGGTGAAAATTTCCCCCGGAGACCCCAAAGTTGATAAGACCCTACCTGAATCCAAGTCGTAACCAGATCAATGTTTCTGGTCCCAGGTCATGTAGGGCTCTGGTCTAGGAGTTGGTTAGACCATTCTTGGACCACTATTTTTTTTTATCCTTGATAGGATTAAAGGTAGAATATGGAGGGATGTCCCCCATGAATAATCCTGCGGCCCTCCCTACATAACCAAATCCAACTGAGAGAACCCTAAAAAATTACAAGATGAAATGTAGTGAGGAAGATTATATACTCGTAACCTTGTCTTCTAAAACCACACCCAGACCAACAAGACTTGAGATTATGACAAATATATTTATATTATATCTATTATTATAAGTATTTTTTATTAAAAATAAATTCAGTTTATTTTTTAAAAAAGTAATTATTTTTTACATTGTTATTAATGGCCTAATCCTCCTGGCCCAATATATATCCTGACTTTATGAATCGAGGATACATATCATCATACATGGGCAGTGATATGCCGCTATTTATGCTGGGCCAACCCCACCTAGATAGCACATTCCAGACCTAGGTTGTGCCTTTTCTTGGCTACGACAATCGTTGCGATGGGTCATACTGACCTGCATTGTTCCTTTAAGTCAAAAGTTTCTATAGTCAATCCCATCCCAAAAAGCATAGGATGAGAAGGGTCAGGCCTCTTATAAACTGTTATGCATAATTTTTAAAAATATAAGGAAGATGAAGGTACATTGAAGTTGTAATTCACTCAATACAATATAAAAGTTACTAATATCATTCAAAAGTATCACATAGATAGCCTATTGTAAATTTTACCTTTGTAAATTGGAGTGAACGCCAATATTTTTCACTAACGTATGAAAATTTTCATTTCCTATATTTTACCATGATATATTGTTGAGGATATGTTTTATAGTGGGGGTAAAACACTACTCACAGTTTTTGAACTATTTTAATCTATGAATTTGTATCAGTTAGAAATTATCTTTAGAATATATTACATCCTAGATTTTGAGAATTAATTATTGTGAAATTCTTAGCCAAGTTACTTTTTTAGAATGATATTGATAATTAATTATTCACTTTTTGGCTACACTGATCTTGATACCATGGAATTAGAGATGATTATTTCACATATTCTTTTCTTGATAAATTTTTTTATCCCTAATGTTTGGGCCCTTAGGTTTGTCTAACAAAAATGGGTAAATGAATTATTTGTAAAGAAATAATTAAAATAAGAGAGATTGTTTAATTTTTTAGAGTATTATATTATATTTATTGGCAATAATCATTTTTTTTCTTATTGGATAACCAGTCTCACATTGTGATGATGATCATCAACTTCATACAAATATTTATTTTTTTACTTCTTCTATTGAACCACATGTTAAGTTTTGTCTACACCCTTAAATGAATGTTAAACAATTACATATTGTGGTAAGACTAATGGAACCAACAATATTGTATTAAGTATGAATGTTACAGTATTTAATGATTTATAATCCTTATATAAGGATGTGAAAATAGATGAAAACTATAGATAATTTTTTTAGATCAATGGAAAATATTTTCTGATGATTAGTTGATGACCTCACGTGCTATAGAAGAGGAAAAATAAAAATATCATATTTGTATAATCATGAATATAGTATGTGGATACATAATTTATGCATATATGACCTACAGAATAATTTAATGATACCAATATAAGTATCATATTATCTATGTAAACCTAATCTGGATATTTGGTAACCATCATCGTCATATACATCATCTTCTTATTCATAATCATGATTCATTCAACTATATTTTGGGAAAAATATTGAATTGGAGAAAACATAATAAGAATTATTTTTTGTGGAAATAAGAGGAATATTCATAATAATTATTTTGAATAAAATGGTAATTATTTTAAAAAACAATTTAAATCTATTCATCATCGATTCATCTTCATGATTTATTAATATTATTGTTATTAAATTAGATAATGGAAGTAAATATTGATTAGGTGGATATAGGTGCTAAGATTAGTTTCTCACAAGAGAATAAGGTTCTATGTCAGGATTAAATTTTTACAAGTATCCGTGAATGGAATTCAATTTTTTTAAATGTGATTTTTTTGGAAGAACTGAATATTTTGGTATTTAAATATCTTGTGAGAAACAATTAAAAATTATTAATGAGTTTCAAATGATGATGCTGGATTAATTTTTGAATGATTCATTCTAAAACTCAAAAAGAAGAGTTTAATTAACTATTATAGAAATAATATTTACAAAATATTCGTGAACATTTATATTCTAAAAATGGGAATAAAAAGTTATTGAGAATAACTAGTGCTAAGCTATATTCACATTTGATTCAATTGAGAACATCTGAATGTGTATTATTTGTAAAGAGGAAAAATATGATATATATTTTTGTAGTATATGTATATCATTATAAATTATTTAGTAATCATTATAAATAATGAGTCATTTTAATGGATATTTTGATGCAATATTTTAATTAGTTAGAGCCAGTTATTATAATGGGTTCATGTTCATTCCCTTTAGTGAGTTCCTTTAGATAATAAAAAATGGAGATGTATGAGTGGGATAATAACCATGAAAATGGTTTAAACTGTTATCCATATAGTAGGTAAACCTCATTAATAAACACGATGTTAACTAGATTTATTTTTGGATTATTTTCTTCATGGGATCAATGGTAAATATACAGTAGATCTTAAGCGTTTTGAAAAAATCACAATAATTGATTCACCTCCTTCATAGTTCTCACTATATCTGTTAAATAATTTATAATATTTTTATATGATTCATCCATCAATTATATCTATTTCTAGCATAATTTTGTTTAAAATTGTGTCATATTTTAGATTAATAGACTCATTACAATTGATTAATAATTCTCTCTTAACACCACTATATTTATTAAGCCTTGATACCAATTGTAATTTATTAATTTCCTCTGGTTACAATTATGTTATTTCAATTTTTCATTCAATAAGATATAACTTCGACTACTAAAAAATCAATTGGAACACCATTTAAATACATTACATTGCATGAATTTTTCAATGAAATATCCCCATGGATCATATATTCTTTAAAAAATGTTACATTTTGAAATTTTCTAATAATAATTAAATACTTAGGGGTGGGTAGTTTTATTTCATCATGTTATTGATTATGGACAGTCATTTTCTATCACATATTTTCATTTAACATTGAATTTGGAATATATATTGATATCTTAAATGAAATTGATAGTCCCCAACATGTACCCATTTACTTTGGCATGTTCTTTTCATCATGGACCTAATAATTTTTTTCTTATATGGTAAATTATTCTAAAAATTACCTCTTGACATGTCACTAATTGGAAGTTTCATCTTTAAATCATTTTATTTATATATTTCCCTCCTCGTGAATTATTTATTTTCACAACCCATTTTAGGTTATGGGATACAACTTTCACATGAGGGTATTTTGGCGTCTTTTAATTTTTTTGAAAGATTATTAATGTCCTTCAATGAAATATTTATTAAATTTATTTGAAATTCCTCTTGAAACAATTTTAATTTAATTGATATTCTATATAAATCCCATCAAATATACTTCTCAAAAGTCTTCTGTTCATTGAACATTGGTACTATCTATTCATTATAGTTAGAAGAATAAATCCTTGGAGAGAGTTTTATTGATTTTTATTCCCTTTTACCATAGATTAAGAAATATCCTTATTTTTTTATATAAATATTCTTTTTTTATTTCTAGAGGGATGATATTAGTACACTATTAAACATTAATGTTTCATCCTTCACTAAGATATATTATTTTCCTCCTTTTTATTAAATATATTATCCAATTGAATTGTATTTATTTTAGAAAATTTTCCCCACATTTATAATAGGAATAAAAGTATTTCTTATGACACCATTCATTTATATGTTTCTAAAATTATCTACCATTATGTATACGGTTAGAACAAACAAAAATATCTCTCTAGAAAAATATATTATATAACTTTAACATTGTTTAGATTATATTGTAATGGATTTTATTTATCCCTTGATAATTTGAGATTCTAAACCTACAAAGATATTATTCTCTATGATTTTATAAAAGATTTACTTTTTAGCTGCCTTTTAGAGAATTTAATTCATAATTAGATAGTAATTTTATACTTTTCCAATGAAATATATTTATATAGTTGTGGACTCCACTTGAAGACATTTTTATGGGAATGATATTATTTTCCTTTGAGGTTTTCAACCACTACATACTCTCCTTTACCTTCCCATTTATCTCTTTTTACTAGAAAACCACTTCCTACTCCTATGAGTGAAAATAATTCCACATTTTATCATTTATCTATTTTTTAAGAGGGACAATACTTGGTTTTAACACTTTTCTCCGGACCAATTGTTATTCCATATCATGTGACACTTCTCTATGTAAATAAATTTGAACAACTATATTTTACACATTTTTTAATATTTTTTCATTTCCACCACCACATTATTTATCCTTTGAGTCTGATTGACCAATTATACCATCTACAAAATTAATTCACCGATTTTTTCTATTGTCTGTTGACTTTAATTTGAATCATGTCCCTTTACCTTGATATTTGTTTTCTATTTCTATAATTTACTAGTAATATACCTTAATTACCAACCATGTAATTAATTATTCTATTTTATAATATTATCCACATAAATATTACTTTTTTTTTGAATATTTTTAACTTTTAAAACTTATTTTTTCCCACTAAAAATATTATTTTGAATATTATTTTCCTTCATTATTTCCATATTTTATTCTTTGATTCCATGATGATGATCATTGATAAGGGTGAAATTTCCATCATTCAATTTATTGTTATATGGTCATTAAATATATATCTAACATTATTCAGTAAACCAGACTCCACTTATATTATTATTTCATTAATGAATGATTAAATAGATGCCTAGTGAGATTCTTCTATACATTCCATTTAAGAGCTACATAACTATTTTATCTGAATCTCAAAATCATCAATAATATATCAATAATATGAAATTGACTTAGAGTTTTGATAATTCATCAAATTTTCATCCTTTTCAATGTCAAAATAAATTTCCTTGGGAAACAAATATCAACTCTAAGAAATAATAAAGTCAATTTAGATAAAAAAATCCAATTGGATAAAAAGATTCTATCTTAAAAATTTTCATCCCACAAGTGTTTTCCATATGGAGAGGGGAGGGGTAAATATGTGTATAAATCACATTAATATTTATAATTTAAAAAAAATCATCCCCACCCAAATATATTTTGACCTCATTATTGTTATGGTCACTTTTTTGTTCATTCAATGATGAACAGATTCAATCTATTCGTATATTTTTATCAATCTGATTTGATGATTATTTATTTAATCCATTCAAAGAAGTTTTGATAGAAAATTATTAAAGGACACCTTAAAAAATTAATTTTACATGGTTTACCAATTATAGGATATTATAATGATAAAAAATAATAATGCATTGTAGTACCATAATCCAGACACACACATTCATTTTTGGTTTTATGATATGTCACTCTTGTTTTTTTTGGGTTTAATTACCTTTAATGATTTTTGTTTTTCTCTCTCATCATCCA
This sequence comes from Viscum album, assembly GCA_963277665.1. Lineage (NCBI taxonomy): Eukaryota > Viridiplantae > Streptophyta > Magnoliopsida > Santalales > Viscaceae > Viscum > Viscum album. The sequence continues at coordinate 1,506,831,055 of OY728131.1, read as the reverse complement.
TGGTCAGTGCTTCATTTTTTTCATTCCAACTTATTCTCCCTTATTATAACTTTTGAATATATGATAAAGCATTAAAAAAGATGTCAATGAATGACTTCCCTAAATATGTATTCTAAAAAGTTTACTTTGGTTTATATTGATCTGTATGAACTGGATGTTTAAACATTAAAATTGATATACACAATAAGAGTAACATTAATTTCCATGATGATCTTGAATGTGAAATCAAGGAATAACTTCTTTTTCTAGAATGATATTTGATGGTTTACAAATTTTTATGCTGATTACATAGTAAAAATGTAAAACACTGTCACACAGCATCAAATATTAACTTTTATGTCCTTTCATTAGAACCTTATTTTGATAGTTCTTTCACATAAGGCTATTAATAAAAAAACAACGTTTCATGGGAATAGTATGTTACAGAACATAGTATTTCTCACTATTAACTCATAAAACACATTGGATCATGTAACCATTTCATACAAAGTCATATTTGGTGTAATCATAGCATTTAAATATACCAAGAATATAACATTTTTAAATCCTCTATCTCCATATTTTTTCAAGGATCATGTATTTATAGAGTAAATAAAAACCATATATTCATTATGAAACTCTTCCTTTATAAAATTTTTATTCACAAAACTACACTATCAAAAAATCCCGTATACATAGAAACAGTAATTATATAATGTTGTCCAATTCAAACAACTCCACCCTTTCATGACACCTCTAATTCTTGGATATTAACACACTAACATAACTCAACATTTTTACAAGTCATTTCATTCTTTTCTTTATAATGATTCATATTCTATTATATACTATACAATCTTCTAGAACTCCATATAACCCTTTCAAGAACCTCTCCTTCATGATTATATTAATGTATTCATAGTATTATAATTTTATCACATACATTTCATACCACAAATATGTCATGATTATCATATATCATGGGAATTTCCTGACATGATATTGGTGATGAGAACATTGTATGTTATACGAATTTTATCAAGGAATGGTACAACACATACTACTGATTAAATCCCCAAAACTCCTTCTAACATCTTAAAACACTATTCCTTGTAGATTAGTTATGATAAAAGCATCAGGTTCATAAGATAAAGTATAATTATTTATATAATCATTTCTTTTATTCCATCAAAAAATAACACAAATTCAAACATTTTATTCCAATATTCCCTCTAATTGAAAATATGATTCCTTAAAAAACTATTTCTTCTGTAAAAAATTTACACAATTCAACACCTAATATTAAGTTTAGTAAGAACTATAATAAATAGTATGTAAAATTTAAATTGGATTCTTAATGGTTGGTTTCATAGTAATCTTATAGAAAACATGTTTTAAGGTGGTTTTGGGGCAGTTTTACAAAAAAATGCATTGTGTTGATAATATGGATCATTATATTTCATGTTAATTTTTTTAAATTTTTTTAAATCATATAATTTTTTTCCTCTATAAAGGTATTATTCATTATAATAGACAAGTATAATCATTTTTTCATTATATATATTACTTTTAAATTCATCCATAATATATTCAATGTCAACTTGTTTTTTATCCACTCATCATAAAATCATTTTATAAAACAATGTTTTGGGTTTTTGAGGACATTCAAAATGATCTATAAATATTTTATTTGATATAAATACCTATAAAAATAGGTTTAGAGTAGTTTAACATGAAAAATCCCCACTTTGGAGAATGAAAGAAAAACTTACCGATATTAGTCTTATAAATTCATTCTTCTTTAGTTAACAAAATTATTATGTATTATCTATAAATAAGGTCAGTACTACCACCCATAGAGTATTTATTAATAACTGGTACATTTGATTTTTTCGATTTGATTTTTTATATTTTTATCAAGTAACCAGTTAATTTCCTATTACAACATATATTCCAAATAGGAAAAAATAATATTTATCACTTCAATTTTAAAAAATGGGTGAAAATTAGAAATAAATGACTATAGAATTATGGATTTTCATAAATTATAATAATTAAATAAAATAATTGAGGATTTTCATCAAATCATATTATTCATGTCCATATCACAATTATATTCTGAGATTAAAAAACTATTCTTTACTACCTTCACTATATCAATCTATTTGTTTAAATAATTTTTATAGATATCAATTTTCATGATTTAAGAGAAACATTTCTATAAAATGGTAATGGAATAATTCATTTCAAATATGGAACTGCATTATGTAATGATATTACAAATAAATTTAGTACCGATTAAAATATAAAAAAATAGAATGGAATGAACAATTAGATTACATTTAAAAATTAAAAATATTAATTATAATAAACATAATGCATTTCATTTTGTTTTAATGATTACTATATCTTTCACCATGGACTAACTTTTCTGTTTTACCAATATTAATTTTTATGATAGATATTCATCAAAATTTAATTACTCTTTCTTTATCTAGACATATATGAAATTCATTATTATCAAAAATAAGTTCAGTTAATTTACTACATAAATTCTACTTCCTGTGAAAACACATTGAAAAAATACTAGTTTTATTTATTGAATTTTATGTGGAACTATATATAATTAAAATAATGCACTACCACACCACCAATCAATTTATCAATTGCACACTCACTGCTATAATTTGGCATATGATATAATTATTTTTATAACATTTTCAAAATAATTCTTATGAAAAAACTAATTCTAGATAAGGATATGTCAGATCTTGATATTTTGATTATATATCATAGCCTCTTTCCATTTTTCATTGGATGAAAAATAAGAACTTTACTCCACTAGTGTTTCTAAGATAAGCATAGATATTAAAACCTAATTTTTTTATCCATATATTTTGACATCTTTATTGTATTAATATGTTGAACACTATTATTATTTTCGTTAAATGTGAAATTTTGTTTAATAATGTTTATTTTTATCTTTATCTTCCCCATTTTCCTTCATTGAATTTTATCTTATTCTTTAATTTTTTTGGGAATTATTTTTATGAGTTTTTTTTCCAGAAAATATTTTTCCCTAGTTTTATATTGATTTTTCAAATTTTATTGGTGTATTAGTATAAGGAATTGGAAGTTATAATATATATAAATCGGTTAGTTTCACATATATATACCTGTAATATATATATATATATATTAATAGTCGTTAAACATAAAACCATTTAATTGATGAGTAACATGAATCTAAAAATTTATATTTTTTCTACCATATGATATGTGTTCTTGCAAAAATTATAGCGATATGCCTCCATTTATTTTTTTGGTGAGTGGTTCTCTCTTATTGTTTTCGATTTACCATAACCTATCTCAAATCATTACATTTATTATAAGTTAATTCTATAAATTTGACAATTCCATATGCTGGTGAGAGGTTCTCTCTAATTTTTTCATTCCCACTTCATCATTTTTTTCTTTCCTACAATCTATTTTCATTTCATTTGAATCAATTTTTGTGATTCCAAAAATGTAGTTCAAAAATGTTATTTTCATATTTCTCATCTTTTGTATCTCATTATGATAATGACGTGTAAACCTTTTTTTCCCTTTTCCACTTATAATTCAATGTATTTTAACTTTTTTCAATATGTCTAATCATTGGGAAAATCATGTAGTAGTGTTATATGAATATATTTTTTAAATATTTTTTGATTTTTTGTTCTCTCATTAATATTTTATAATGATTTGAAATATTTATATAATTTCATGTCATTATGTAGTACATTCATAAACACATATCCATATTTTTTTCTTTTTTATTTTACATAATCCTAACAAATATACTACTCATATTGTTTAAGCCCACTTCAGAATAACAAAAAAAAAATTATCATAGACCCCCTAATTGTAAAAATTAGTTTGTCTCATTTACAGTAGTCAAATATAGTTTTTATTATTTATTAAATTACAATAAAAATATTAGATAATGGAAAAATTATTTTGTATCTAATTCCATTTGTCAATTGATGCTTGAATAAGCCATAGTGATGATTTGTGAGGAGTTTTAAAAAAATACCACAATTTCTTGTTGGGACATAAAAAACTATTCTTTTGCTGTTTAATTTTTTCCCATATCAAGGACATTCCAAGAAATTCAAAGAATGACCAATCCTACCGTAAAATCATCATGTTGAATATTATTATGCGTTTTGATGACCCTTTATTATCTCCCTTTGTTGAATTTCCCACCTACCTCAGAATTTCTACAAGTAAAATTACCACTCACAAAGAAGTAAAAAAAATATAGATGATGTTATATTCATGATCACACTAAGGATCTACTCACATTAGAAAACTTATTTATTTTAGTTATGAGACATCCACATAGTTTTACAGTTTCGTAATTGTTTGATTTCGATAACATTGATTAAATGATAATATATTTGAGTTTGGGAAGATATGGAAAACACATTTTTTTTAGAGACAAATTTAAAGATAAAGAAAAAAGAATATTTCTTTGAGTAGAGATACATGAGGAAGATATTCTAGAGAATATAGGAAAATGTGTTCTCATTTAAATATTCACCAAAAAGATATGATGTAAATTTTATACCAAATTAATGTAATGATTTTATTATAATTTTATTATGAAATCTTTTAGAGGGGATTGGTATAGTGACGTAGGATTTTCATATAATGATATAACATCTTTATAGATCAATCCTAATTACATATAAAATAATGATCTATTCTAGAATCATACAGTCATAGCGAATTTGGAAATTGATACACATAAAAAACATGTTCATTAAATATCAACATCACATCCCATTAATTTTTTATTACCTATAACCCCATTTATACATATCATAATTACCAAATTTATTTATAATAAGGGGAAAGGAAACATAAGAAATTGTGATATCTTATGATCAATTAGCATACAAATAGATATATCAATAATAACTAGAGTGAACAACTAATAGAAGGGTATAATACTATGCGGATATAATATTAAAATCATACACTTCTTATCCTATATCATAATAAAGATTCATGGAATGAATATTTTATATCCCAAATACATGAATCATAAAGGAAACAAAGAACAGAAGCCATGATATCATAAAATAATCATAATACATAGGTTTTTTGAGTACACATAAATATAGAAACACCTTTCCATAGTATTCCAGGATAATTTCCAAGACTATCACAGTGGAATGGGTTCACTCCCCAATCCATAATAGCAGTCAATGTTCAATCCCAAAACTATCATTGTAGTAAAAATCTCTTACTGAACTAGATTCACACACCATTATAGTCTTTTTTTTCTCATGGCATATAAATCTATACAAAGTGAATTGAAGGGAGATATTTTTCCCACACATCCATGTTTATAACAAAACAACCATCCTTGGTTATAACATCACAAACATCCTTGGATATAACATAACCACCACAACATAATGACAATGAAACATAAGTGTTCTATATGATCATACAACATTCATCCTAAAAGAACCCTTGAACCAAGATTCATTTTATAAATAGTTCATAATATAATGAACAATCAAAAAGAAAGGTATTTTATAAATATATCATCATTTCCTTATAGTACAACATGTTAAAAAGAACTGGTTTAATAAATATATTCTCATAATAAATATAAACCATTCACAGTAATAAGAAGGATGGTGTCTTTTGAACATATCCACTGTAATTATAGGTGTAACCAAGGGTTTTTCTTTTTTATGACTAAATACAAAATCAAAAGATCATTGAAACATTCTTGGGGAAAATAACTTGGTTTTTTTTAAATACATTATTTAAGATATGAAAATTTTCAAAATATTATAGAAGTTGTTTTATTTTAAAATAATAATGGAATCATTTAAATTAATCATTCAAGTATTTAACTTTTATGATAATATGAAATTTAGTTCATGGAGTATAATATTAAAAAATATTCCTTTTACACTTTTGTATAAAAAAAGAAACTACCTTGTATAGAAAATTAAAAAAAAGATTTCATTTGGGATATTTTAAAAAAATTATCAAATCGATAAAAAATACATTAATAATCATACAAAAATATTGAATACCTAGTTTAATTTTCTATAAAAAATGGATTTCAAAAAAATGTTTTTTTTGACCAGAGAGAGAAATGAAGTGGAATTTCCATAAAAAATGTATCATTGGTCTCTTTGGTATCTTAGTAGAGGAAAATGAATTTTAAAATTTTATTTTAAAGAAATAACTACGAGATAAAAAATTTCATAAAATTATTGAGAGTTATATCATAATAGTTTATCATCATAAACATAATCATGAAAAAAAATACTAACAAATAATGATATTGAGACATAATACACTTACTAATTTTGTATCATTTAAATCATAAGTACCAAAAAATAAAGAAAAATATTTGGATATATAATATCATATAAAACTTAAAATATTAATCAAATAATACATTAATGAGTAGTATATAAACCAAAAAAATGAAACAATTGTTTTATAGTGCATGTACCCCCCAAAATTAGTTTGATATTAAAATCCATTACATTACATTTCAATTCATTCAACGGAATTGAAAAATACTATATGATAAATATATATTTACTATTAATATATAATATAACCATAATAATATATATCATACCATGTATTGTTATTTATAAACATTTATAAATAATATATCATATTTGTATTTTTAAACCTTGTATTTTTATCTTTGTTACATAATATACAGATTATTAATTATGATATATATATCATACATATTAATTATATTGATTTATATAGTCATTTATAAAATACGCACACACAGAGAGATATATATATATATTATTAATTACTCTGTTCGTGGGGACGGTTGGTCATACGAACGCCTGAACAATGTTTAAATTTATTATCGGATGAAACAAATGAAAGTAAAATAATCAATAAAATTTAATGAATAATTATTATTCCACACAATTCATGTATATTTATTATTTTCAAGCTTATTATCATCAATGTAAATCATAAATTAAAAGGGATTTACATCACTTTATGATGTGGATGTCCACGCATATGCATAATCAACATTATCATTTTTCAACGGTTTGGTGGGTAATAAAGTAGATAAGATATTATAATCCATGAATTATATTTATGTTAGGAATATAATATATAAGTATTGAACCAATCATAATACCCTTTCATAAAATATTGGGATGGAAAATGAATTATATCATAACATTTAGATAGTAAGGTACAAACACAAGAGTGATACTTTCACATTTCATTAGATGGAAAGAGGGTGAATGAAGTCTTTTAATAATCATAATAACTTTTTATGAATATATATGATACTTAATGTATTATTTTTTTGAATAATATATCATATTTTTCTGAGTTAAAATAATAATTAAAAATAAAGTGTTTGGTTGAGGTGATTACCTCTTATATGAAAAAAAATATTTTAGATATCCTCTTGAAGGATATATAGTATACCATTTTTGAATACCATCACCTCTAGAATTTTTCAATGGGAGTGTATAACATAAGATTTCCATGTTTGGATGTTCTAGATGGCTTAATTTGGTTTGAATAAGAGAAAAGATGGGGGGGATCCCTTCTATAATTAAGTGGAAAGGAACCCTTTGAAATATTTAGATGATTTAAATATATTAATATCATCATTTATCCAAATGGTTTCAAATGGACTATAAATGGGTAGTAGAGGAGATAATTTACCGCATAATATCTCAATTTTAAAATTTTAAATTTTTTATGATTTTTATAAAATTTAATAGAATAACATTTTCTAAATATATCAATATTTTCTTTTTTTCAACCACTCATTTAATTTGAATAAATTGAAAAAAATACAAGGTTTAAATTAGAATATAATTCATTAAAATTAGAGTAATATTAAATATTCATCTATGATATTAGTGTAAGACATTAAATCACTAAAGTTAATTTATTTTTAATACTTTTTAAATAATTTTATTTTTTAGTAAATAAAGAAATAGTGTATTAGTGTTGCATACACATTTAAGGTCATCATATAATTAAAAAAAGTTAGAAAACAAATTATATCATGAAATAATTTCATGAATCTGATAATATATTATTATATTCATTCATTACGTTATTTTTACCTTTTGGATAAATAAGATATATTTAACACTAATAGAGGGACATTTTTTATCATTATGTAATCTAAATATTATATAGAACATTTTCTTGTAAATTTTTTGATAAAAAAATTAATTGCTTTAATAAGGTTAAAATTGATAAATTTAATTCATTAAATCATGATTAGGATGAAAAATTATTTCTTTTACCTTTTTAATCCATATTAACCGTATTTTCATCATATTTGAGGTGATAAACTTTACAACAGTTTATATTCATCTGGAGAAAAAAATAAAAGGGAACTACTTAAAAAAAATTAAAACTCAATATTACAAATATGTAATAAATATTATCATATAAAACATTTATAAGTTATAGAAATTTATTTTTAAATATGTATGTGACAAGGGATAAATGTTTCTTTTATAAAACATTATTTTTAAACATCAAACCTAATTTATTTTTATCAAATACCAATAGAAAATATAAATTAAATAAAAAATAAAATTTTTTAATTAATCATTTATTAAATTCATTAAAACAATTAAAAAATATTTATTAATTGAATTTAATTAGGGAAAAACACATTGGACCTAAAAAAATAGTGATTAAAAAAAATCATTTTACGTATAAAAATGTTTGTATACAAAAAAACATAAAATTGATTCTAATGAATTTAATAGGATAATATTAAATATATCAATAAGGACATGGACTTAAACATTACATAATATTCAACTAAATGAATAATTCACATAGAGAATCTTCTCAGGAATATAGTTTTATAAAATTAGGCCATTACTATTATATTACATCTCTAAAATTAAAAAATAGACACTTCTACTCAGTTTTCAATTTTTTCACAAAATAAAAACTCTTAATGAGAAACATGTCTAGTTCCATGTTTTAGACAGTATGAATTTTCCTTGATCCCATCCATGACCCTGTTCATCTTTTTATCCAGTGGAAAAAATATCAAAAACTTGGGATGAGTATAAAAATATTCGTAAGTGTTACGAAATAAGGAATAGGAAACATTAGCCCATCAAAAAATAAAAATAAGTTAAACCATGGATTTCAATATTAACATACCTCATTAAATCATAATATTTATGAATAACACATAGAAATAATAAATCATAGAGGTAACTTATGGAATTACTAACATAATTACATTGTAGTTATCACAGCTACATAGAGAGTCAAATTTGGAATACCCAGCACCGTATATTCCTTAAATCTCTTAGGAGAAACATTAACTTTTACCTCCTTCACGTTACCCAATGCATTTGAGAGCTATCTTGGGCTCACCCACCCAAGGTTAATCACGGAACCACCGATATACGTAAACAATTCCTAGGGACCATAACATATTCATAACACTTAAAGAAATAATAATGGAAATTTAATATTTCCACATTGCAATAAAAACATTTCATTTCAAGATATAGACAAAATCAATGCTTTATCAAACCATTTTCAAAACCACTTAAAACATTTAATAAAGTGATTTTTGAATCAATGTTTCCCATACCACATTGAAACTTTTAAATAAATTATCATTTGAAAAAATTGATTTTCATATAAATAAATCCTTAAAACCATTTTTAAATCATGTACATTAATTATAAATATTTCTCATAACAAATCATTAAAACATTTAAAATGATATTTTAGATAAAGAGTTTTTGACAAAATGAGAGGCGTTTGAATACAAATAGTTGAGGAATAACTTTTAATAAAGACATTATTATATCATGAGAATAAATTTATTCATGATATAATATGTCAAAAGATAGTATATACACCATATGAAAGTGAATTAGCGCATACCAACAATGAAGTCTTAATGGAATGTAAATTGAGACAAAATCCCTTATAAAGACGGTATCCATAGATTAAGGATGAATTAATGAAATAATTATGTGTGGAAATATAAATAAACCCAATATAAGTGGATATTAAGTGTAAAAAAATCAGAGTTTATTCACACATAATCATAGAATGGCATAATCAAGAAGCATAAGTTTAACACAAAGAATTGAAATGGGGTAAAGATGTTCCCTTACAGAAATTTGACAGCCTAACAACATCACATTAAAAATCAGAAATTGAATGTGAGAGAGATAAAATGGTTTCTCATCACTTATACATAAAATTTATCGCAATATAGATATATAGTAACATATCCCAACATAGAATATGTAAATTAAAAAACAAACAAAAAGATGTCTTTTAAAAGGTAGTGAGTGAATGGTTCCCTTACCGATTTTGATAACATTAGAAACAGACGCCCCATGAAAGAAGGATCAAAACATGAAGATGTAAATACCCATAAATTAAATGATATTACACAATGAATACAATCATGTTCAGTACTGACACCACACAAAATAAAATAGTGGTAAATATAGCCTGAATCTCACGGAAATAAAAAGTGAGATGACAATCTCTTAACACGTTATAATAAATCAAGTTGTATGACCAAAATTTAATAACCACCAAATTATTCATATAATAACATGAATATAATATGAATCATGATAATATATAGCAAATATAAGTACAAAATACACCACATGAAATAAATTAATGGCGAACAATGGAAATCTCATGGAATTTAAAAGTGAGATAAGAAACCCCTTACCTCGTGTCTGACTTTAATTTATTGTTCTATGTTTTCACTGAATATTAAAATCAAGTTAATTAATAATTTATTAAGAAAATTTTACAAGTTTAATATTAATTTTATATCACTCATTAACATGTTATAAACATTATGTAATCATTTAATTTAATAATGATCATTTGGTCGATATTTGGTACTTGAGTAAAAAAACTGAAAACCTTATAATTACAAGTTTTACATGTGGTCAAGAGTTTATTATCCCCAGAATTATATTCATGATCTAGATATCACATATATCTATTATATATATGTATTTTTAATAGTACATAAAATTTGGAGATAAGAAAATAAATGCACCGTCCATGGAGACGATAAGCCGTGCGTACGCATGAACGCTACATTCGTTTCTATTTTGTATTTTTATTGAATGAAAACTTGATGATACATAGTTATATTATAATTCCCGTATTATAGAATTTATAATTTCAATAAATCTATCCTTGATACGTCTCATTTATGGTATGAACAATTCATATCACTTTGAGGGGGCGATAGTCCACACTTCCTCAAATGAAATTATCACATTTACTCATAATGGAAACTATAAAGGTATGCTATAAATTAAAAATATAGAGAAATAAAATAACATAAACATAATATATATCATCTATAAATAGAGTTCCATCATAATGGCCACCATAAGAGGTGGTAGGAGATTATTGAACAATCATTATTTCGTGAGGCGTTAGTTTGTCATCCACATAAACAATACGCTCTTTTCCTATTTGATGGTGGTGTGTGTAAGTGTAGTTCTAATACTTCTCATACAAAAAACATAGTATATTTAGGATACTATTGTTTTTATTAAGGAAAGGAATAAAAATAGTTTAGGGGGTTAGAGAAGTGATAAAAAATAAAACAACATAAGAGAATATATTACCTTTAAATTGGGTATCTCCCTTTGGATTGAACCAAAAGGTTTAATTTAAGTTCCTTATGACTAAGGTAATGCTTCTAGGAGGAAGGGATGGATGTTGGGAGCCTATTTAAGTAGAGGTTGGACAAGAAAAATGGCTTCAGAGGTGTGACGAATGAGTTCGAAGTGGTGCTTGTTATAAGGGGGAGGATGGGCTCTTTTGGAAAGTTTGAAACAATTATTTTTTATAATAATTGGACTGGTTTTTGGTATTATTTTAATCTTTATAATATTATTTAATTAATTCATTTATTAATGAGTTAAACACTGCATTATTATTATGTCATAAATAATATTATTTATATGATGTCTAATAATTATTAAAAAACAACCATGATGTATAAAATATTTTTAGGTTTCAAAATAATATTCCTAGTAAAAAGGATAACTTATATAACCCCATGTAAATATTGATTTACTAAAAGATATATGTTGATGTCATTTTTGTCTTTACATTTAATAAATTAATATAATGTGTGATTATCACTCTTTAGTGGATCCATGGGGTTCCAAAATCGACCCAAGGATGCCCATGTTTGGACATGTATTAACCAATAGGATTAAGACACATGTTAGGGTGATATTATATTATTATAATAATATTTTGTTACCGTTATTTACCATATTTACCGTTTAACCATGGTAAATAAACTTTTTACTGATGTAAAAATTCATATTTTCCAAAAAAATAAATGTTACCTATTTAAAAAATTTGGACTACCTGATTCTAAATATGGAATTCATTTTTTCAAATTAAAAAATACTTCAGTTGTATAAATTAATTTAAAATTAATTCATCATGTCAAATCAAAAAGCGTGTTTTTAAGAAATAATAACTATAAAATGCATGACACTTATTTATGTCTGATTTCAAAGTGAAATTACTTCCAATGACCAAAATTGGATTAAATGGTAATAAAATAGTCTAATTAATCTTTAAAAACAATTAAAAATATTATCTAACCAAAAAAATATATTAGATTAAAAGGAAGTTTTGAATAAAAATATAGTATTTTTCATTGTTCATCAAAAAATGAATTTTATCAGAAAAATACCAAAATTTTACACAAAGTAAATTTTGATGTCCCTATTGTAAAAAAGAATTTTATTTTGTTAAATAGAACATATGACAGTTAGAAAAACTAGACTTAAAGAGGTATTCTTCATTATAAGGTGGCAAATCTACTTTTTATTGAATATTTATTTATTTATGCTTAAAATCAAATTCTTTCTTATTTTAAGCCTCTAAAATTTATTGGATAAATGTAAAAATATTTAACAAAAATTTATATACATAGTTTAGTTAGTTCTATTAATTCCTTACAATAAAACATCTAGGGGTTAACTACAATTTAAGTTAACAATATTATATTATTCGTATGCAACATAAGATTTCAAAGAAACCCGTTGTTGCGTATCAGGCATGCCGTCGAACATAGCATACCCTTTAATGTAAAATTAATAATTAATTTACAAATATTAAAAAAACTAAAAAAGTATTATATATTTATTTACCTAGGATGTTTCAATATTAATTTTAATTTTATGTGGAAATAATTTTCAAAAAAATGGAACATTTTAATTTCTTGAAAAAAATTTCAGTTTTAAATAAAAAACTGTATTTTTTAGTATTCTATAAACAACCATTTTTGAAAGTTTATTGAAATTATACCTAAGATAATTTTGATATTATGATTTCAAAATATATTTTTTTATGCAATAAATTTTTTAAATGTTCTAAAATTTAATATAATACATTAACAAAAAGTCAATTAGTTTTTTTAATGAAATTTAATTTTTAAGCATAATATTACATCACAAAAAATTGATTCCAAATTTCTTATGATTAACAAATATATTAATATTCAGAATATTATTTTTATATATATCATAATTTATTTGATCATATTAATACCTTCCAATTTAATTCATAGGATATATCATTTATAAAAAATATATTCCAAAACTATATTGTGATTCGTTTAAAATTATTATTGAGTGTAATGGAAGCTATCAATTAAATAAAATTACTTAAGCTGAAATATATTATAAAATATCCGGGATTTACATTAACCCTATATTTAATAATTTGAATCAATAAAGTTTTTACCTATTACTAGTAGATAAACATGTGATATTTGAAGTGTCATTTTTTAAAAACATGTATCCTAAATAGGGTTAATATAATATCTACTTAAAAAGAGGGAATGTAAAGTATAAATGACACAAAAAACAAGGTTTCTAAATGGGATAACATTAGTGGGATTTGAAAATATGCACATAAAAGAGACCAATAACACCCATATACTGGTATATATTGATTGAAAACATGGTCAATAGAATTTTAGAGACCTCAAAACCTCAATTCAGATAAGGGATAAAAGACTATAAATTCAGTAGAATTGATGATTATACAACGATTTTTTTTCTTAAGATCATTTTCCTAGAGTTAAATAATTACGTTACCATATATAATAATAAAATACAGAAATATAATTACATAAAAATTATAATTTATTATTTACTTAATTTTAACCACTATCTAATCTTTTTTACAAAATGATTAGTATTCGAGATGATTTATTCATGCCAAAATCCCTATATTCAACATCTAATTGATCAAATACTTTATTTCACGATATTCTTCCTATATTTATTAATTTTCCAAAACTAAAAATGGTAATCAAAATATAATTATAAAAATGAATTAACCATGTTTGGAAGAAATACAACATGAATTACAAAAACCGTAATTACCACAATAACCTAAAATTAAACAATGTTTTAATCTCAAAGGATATATTATACCCTTTATTATAAATAATCAAAATATTAATTTCATTCTTTTCAAATAATAATTGATGTAAAATAACTTTTTAAAAATTATTGTTAAATTACTCAGTTTAATGAATCATCTTACATATATCATTAATCACTATGATAAATTATTATAAAATATATTAATTTTGTGACTTTCCACACAATATAATGATTTAGATTTAGATATAATCTTTAAAGGTAGTCCTTTACTAAAGAATAAGTTTATTTGAAAATATTACCTTATCAATGAATTAATTTTTAACCATCAAGATGAAAAATATCCTAAAATCTAGAGGTCTATAATTAATTTAAAATCAAATAATATACCAACACTGAAGGGTTATTTAATCCTCAAAATAAAATTCTTCCAAATAAATAGTAAAAGTCTAAAATCACATCAAACTCCATCCCTTGAAACATTAAAAGTTGATATTAATTCCCTTTAATTTATTATAAACCATAACATTTTAAATCCATGATGGGTTTAATATATTTTATGTTAACCACACTTGAAATCATATTGGATTTTAAAAATTAAAACCATACCTATTAATAAAATGTGTTAAAAATATATTGAATACATTATATATGTAAAAATATTTTAATAAACAACATTTATGATAAATTAAATCACTATATCATCAAACAATCAATTTCATGGTCACCAGTACTATTCTACAAATTTTTATCACCACTTTATCAATTTCGTATAATACTATAAAAGAATACTTAGATGTTTCATGATTCTTATATCCAAAATCACAATGATATATTAAATATAAAATACAATTCAAGAACCATAATACATAAAACTTATGTATATTCACTTCATAGGTATTTCTTCATTCTAGGAGGTAGCTGTTGGATTAGTGTATTGTCTAGGATAATACAAATCTTCGCCACACATAATATAATGAATAATAAATTGTTTTTTATTATAATCTATAATTACCTGCATCAAAGTATTCATTTTTCCTCATTAATTATTTATTATATGCCCTCCATTTCAATAAATAAACCAACTTCTTATTCCCTTGAAACAATCATTTAGGTTATTCTTCCCACATTCTCTTCATATATATACCTGAATATTTTTTCCTTCATAGTCTCCACAACTCAAGATCACAATGAACTACATAATTATCCTATTTGGATTGTTTGAGAGTTGTCTCAAGATTATATTGATAATCATATCTGAATATAAATAATCCATCACAATCACAAGGTTTCACATTCCATGTCTTTTTTTATCTGATTATCATGAGGATAATCATTCCACTATCTTTCATCATTAAACTAAATCTTAAATGTTGCATCCATTGACTAAAACCAAAAAGCATAGTTTGCGAAACAATAATTATAGATATGTTCCTTGAAAAACCTTATATATGATTTCTAAATCATGAAAAATCCATTTCAATATATTAATTCTAAGGTTAATCCTTGGTTATTCCCGATCATTTCATAATAAATTGGATATTATCTTATAATCAGACTTATCCCTTGGGGTTCTCTGTAATGTAATCACATCTTAGTTTCCAAAAGTTAACTAAGCCTTTCTCTGATACCAACTATAGAGGTCCATTCTTTTCAAACATAGATATGAAATTTTGATATATTAATGTTTATTGAGTAGTGTCGTTATAAACACTATATTGTATTGGTTGAATTCCTTTGGAAACATTGAAACATAAAAGATTGCTCATTAATGATCTACATCATATCCCACTATGTTATTCATAACTACCGCCCTTCTTGAAAAAATCATAAATATTAATTTATTCATAACCTAGTGAAAAGAAACCTAATAGGGGCGTTAGATGATCCGCAAGGGTAAAACAGTGAGATATTGATGACCAAATGAGCATAACATGAAGATAAGTGTGTTAGTTCATGGGTTTAATATTTTAATATATTACCTTAAATATAATAAATTATAATATTGAGTCATTCCATAATTATTTGTAGTTCATAATAAATGAATAAAAAATAATTTAATTGAAAAAAGCCCTAAGAAAATAACTTTGGCATGATATAAATATTTGTTGCATACATAGAAGCATAGAAAATCAATTATTTAATAGTCGAGAATCATTTCCGTGACTATCATAATAGAATGGGTTGACTCACCAAACTATCATAGATTTCAAGGTTCACACCCAATACTATCGAAGTAAAAAAATTACCTTACTAAACTAGGGTTTCAATAAACCATATTTTATAAATAATATCATTTTGTCGAAATTACCACGTATTATAATAAATATTATACAATATTATACCCATAAAACATGTAGATAAACAAAAAACATATTATTTCATTAATTAAAATTGATAAATTAATCAAAAATACAAATTAAATAATAAACATTATATGGCGTAAATTAAAAAAATATAAACACCATAATGAGAAAATTTATATCACCTTATTCAACTAAAATCATCCCTCCCACAAACAATACTATATAAAAGAAAAAGAATATAATTAAACCAACAAAACATATAGAAAATTAATATATTGAACCATGATAGGAACTGAGCTCAATAATGAATAATTGAATTAGTACGTATTTATCGGAGGTAATGTGTCCATTAGAATAGTAATGTGACTATTCAAACAGTAACCCAAATATTGGGAATAGTAATCTGAATGTTGGGAATTGTAACCCAAAAATTTGAAAAGTAATTTGACCTCAAAATAAAAAATTGCAATATAAATAACATATATAATTATTAATTTATGTTAATATGAATATTATAATTTTTAAAAAAATAAATATGATGATTAAAAACGTAATGAAAATAATATCGATTTTTTTATAAACTATATTAGAAGGTATTTCATTAGAATCATAATTTCTATATTAAAAATTAAAATTAACTATGAAATAAAATTATTTTGACTAAATAAATATCATTTATAAATTATCATGTCTAAATTTCCTGGGGGTTATATTTTTGAAATTTTCTGGAATACTTCAATTTTTAGGTGAATAGAAAAATACAGTTTTTTAAATAGTATTTTTTGATTAAAAACATTCATGATGTAATAATGGCATAATCATTTTTAGAACATTATTATTGTCCAAAAATATTTAATTTCATATAAATTCCATTAAAATATAATTAACAATTTTTCCAAAAATCAAATTACTTTCTAAATTCTGAAGTCATAATTTTTCTTTTAAAAATAAATTTTCCCCTTTATTTTTTATACATTAACTAAATTAAAAATATAAGGAGGTATATATTATTTATAACATTATATTATATTTAAAAATGATTTATATTGTAAATAATTACATATTACACGTTTTAATCTATATATTTTATTTTATTCAATATATTATTATTAAAATACACCTCACTTCAAGTTTAAATAACCCATATCACTCTCCTTAGATAACCACTATTACTAGACATTAAAAATATAAGAATATAACAAATAATCTCTATTATTTATCTTAGAATACATAGGTATGTTTTGTATCTATTAAACTACATGCCTAAATGAATTTTAGAGCTGTATAGAATTAGTCGAACTGAGAAAAGCATAAGTTATCCAAAATTCTTCCTCTCATTATTATAACCTCTTCCACTTATATTCACCTCTATAAAACCAAAATATTATACGAATAATTATTTCATATTTTAAACTCAAATTAATGATATAAACATACTTATTTTATTATATATATAATAAATTAAATTTTTATACATCTTATTCCCACAATTTTTACAATGTCCAACTAATGTTTGGTTAACTAACAACGAGGACTTTTCCCATTATTTTATAATCACAACCTTTATGAATAATTATGAAAAATTATTTATTATATATAAATGTATAAATATATTAATTTTAATATGTTTAAATAATTTAACTAATGTATAAATTACATTGTACAATATTGTAAAATCAAATAAGAATGAGTTTTTTAAGTAAAACATGATATCATGATGTTTTTCCTTTATCCAAGGAAATTAATAAATTTAACTAAATGATTATAATCAAATAATAGTTGTAAAAATGAAAATAATTAATCTATATATAAATATTTAATTAAAAATAATTTTATTATTTAGGTGGTGGAAAAGTGATGTAATTGGGAATGATTTAATGTCTGGTGATTCACAAACACAATACCTTTTCTTCAAGTTATCCATTTTCTTGAAATATTTCAATACATATTTCTTAAAATTAATTCATTTTATTCAGCTTACCCCACTTTAGTAGTTTTATCTTTTCTCATAAATTTATCTATTTATGAAAAAATTGTAATATAATTTTGGGTGACTAAAATTTTATTCATGTAATCTTGATATATGAAATCAATATGAAACACATTCCATTCTTTGAGTTATTTCATAACTATAATTTTTGTACGTTCTTTGTGTCATGAATGATTATGTTAATATTATTATGATTTGAGTTTTCCCATAACTATATATCACACCAATAAATTGGGTAATGTGGGGTATCTCATGATATTATTTGTATTATATAGAAATAAGATGTCAAATTTTTTCACAATGATTATTTTATAATTTTTTAAAATATTTTATTCATGAACATGTTTCTGGATTTTTTCATCACTATAATTGGTACTAGAACACTATGATTATGATCACCCTTGTTTAATTGATTCATTTCCTTTATTTCTCTTCTTAATTATCTTTTAGTACACCCCTTTCTTGGATATATATCCTCAAGTGACTAAATATACAATAATAAATGTGAGTTTTTAAAAGGATGATAAGGATATATTGAAATAAATATTTATGTTATATTATGTATTAGTTATCTATGACAATAATTTTCCCAATATTATTAACATTTTTATCCTTTAATGTATAGAAATGAGGTTTTTTATATTTAAAATATAGTAATTATCATGTAAGAAAAATTTAGGTTTCTATAGTTGTTATTTGCGGTACTATTTATTTAATCTGTGAATTGGTATTATAAATCATTACTGAAAACCAATTATATTATTATTATTATAGGTAATAATACCATTAGAATCATTTTAGAAAAAGTCAAGGCATTGGGATCCTATAAGGTATGCCTTTAGAGTTAATTATATAAAATAATAAATTTTTTATTCATTATTTATTAAATTATGTTTTTTTCAAACATTTTTTATTTTAGAAAATGATTGTAACCATAATATACCAATCCTACAATCTATTTGAGGGACAATTTAATGATTATCTAAACCACATCCATAATTACATGGGAGGTGAAGTTCAATTTTTTTGGTGATTCATTACTAGTTTTTTCTTAACATGAATATCAACTAGATCCATGTGGAGTATCCACCTTTTCCCATTAAGGAGAAACTGGTTTTTGAGTATTTTACAAAGTAATGGTCATCTGCTTTCACTAGTTCTTCTGATCCATTTGCTGCTGATTAGTAGGTTAAATCAATAGAGAAGATATTTTTTTCTCCACTATTCTAAGAAGGAGAAGGTGAAGTTTTTCATATATCATTTATATAGGGAAGTTGGTCATCTTTGGGTGTTGATATAGAAAACCAGGATGAACAAAGAAATATAATAGATGGATTATGAAGGCATTAAGAAAATTTTTCTTAATAAGTATTTCCCTAGAAATATTTCAATAAATAAGAAGAGATAATTCATAAAACTAATCAAAAATTAAGTCGAAATTGTCAGGGAAAATGAGAAACATACAGGTATTGAAAAATATGCCTTCAATTTAGTAATCGACAATGATAGAAAAATAAATAGATTCATTAGTTGAATAAAACCACATCATTTAAGATATCTATCTATATAAAATGTGGGATTTATGGAGAATTAGTTTTATCTACTCTCAAAGTATTGATAGTGTTTGGGGAATTTATCATTGTTATTAATATATGAATATAATAATAGAGTTTCATGTTTGTCATGATCTGCGTTCACTAAGATGAGGGAAGGGACAAAAAACTACCAGACCCCTCCTTCTCCATGATGAAGGAGGTATAATGATCTATGTGTCCTGCCTTTAATAGGCCCAAAGTGGAAGCTATCACCATAGGTATAGATTCATATGTAATATGGAAGGGATTACCCTTTTTATAGAACAATATCTAGAGATAAGATGGTAAAACTCAGTCAACTCAAAAAAATATAAGTAAAAGTAATTCCCAAAACAAATTCCAATATTCATTTCCAAAATATATTGATAAAAGGTAGAATAAAACACTGAATAAATGTAACAAAATAAAGAAAAAAGACTAGGAGAAACTCCGGAAGCAAGACCCATTAAGGTCCCATATGGTCCTAAAATTCCTCCTAGAAATCTCAAAGAAGTTTTATAAACAGAGGGTGATTGTACCAGTATACTCAATAGGGAAACCAAAAGCTCTCATACACTTGTGTGAAGCCGTTCTAATGCCCCGAGAGATTTTCGAGGTATCCAAAAAACCTAGAAAAGAAATCTAACACCCCCATCCCCACCAGGTCACTCTCCCCAAATAAATTAATTGATCTAAATTAATAGTTATATCACATAGATATTTGGGAATCCCGCACCACTTTCCCATTGGATATTAGGAAATAATACACATTATACCTCCCACACTGGTTCCATTGTAGTCCCACTACTGACCCAACAATAACTTTATGTGAAACCACCCTACATCCCACCTGGAGAGACCTGGGCCACCACTCCCACACATAACCACAGCAACAAACACCTGGGCCACGAAACACACAGATAAACACACCAGAAAACACCTAGTCCACAACAACAACAACTGACATGCCCTTTGACACCTAGTCTTGAACAGCCACCTCTATACTCTAAGACACCTGGTCCTCATCCTAAAGAGACTTGGGAAACAAACCTACCTGCACACACCTTGAACAACTACCACATCAAACCCTACCTGAAGAGTCGTGGGTCATAATGAACCTTCGACCATCACAGCCTTCATGAAGAGTCTTTCTATACCTAGGAGAGTGAGAAAAAGGTTTTAAAGACCATCCAATAGTAATAATGTTGGAAAAAAACACCCTCCCCCATAAAATGGGGGTGTTAGGAACTAAGTGATCAACATGTATGGGGGAACATTATAAACACACGATCAAAATATTATAAATATAGGTAACCAAACACTCATCCCAACCTAGTGGTCCAAAACAAACAACCAACCTGCACCTGACCACTTTTTATTCTACCTCTACATGCATAAATATGCCACAAAAACAACCATAAAACCACCCACTTATGGAAACAAATTCCATATTGAACCCATTTATGTTATCTTGTTCAAGTTATTCTATTGAAAATAATTATCCACTACTGGGAAATTAATAGGAAAAACCACAATCCAAAAACAAAACCGAAGAAGAAAACAACCAACAATCAATTTAAGCATTCACATCCAGTTCTCTTGTAATGTCACAACAACCAAAGGGATCTGTGAGATCCCTCAATGTAATGGAACCAAACCCAGACCCAACATACAGGCTCCCCGTGGCCTTGGATTCACTAACCAACCACTTTAAAATAATAGATTTTATTCCCAACCACATCACCCACAAGGCGTCAAACCGAACAACCACACATATCACTGTAATAGAGAAAGAATTTTTTTTATATTTAACCACACCATTCAGTAACTTCTTTCTTTTAGTTTTTTAATCAGTGTGATCACACAATGATTATTATTAATTAGGAATACAATTAATTATTCAAGTTTACGTGATTAAAAATTTCTTGTGTTGAAACCATTCAACCATAATATTATCCAGGATATAAAGGTTCATTAGTGTGCATGAAAGCACTACCAATAGCCACGATTTTTAGAGGACATAATCCCATAAATTTTAAAACATAAAAACGAATATATAAAATAACAACATCATCAACCTTACCACACCTCAATTCTTTAACAATCAATTTATTATCTTCATTAAGGTTGGTTTTATCTATGTTCTGATGGATCGTTATCACACTCACCCCACATGATGCATAATAAAGAGAGACAAAAAAATAACCCCTTATTGGATGATCGTCGATCGATGTTTTCTCCTCACACCATGAACTAGGAATGCACGACTCAGAAGTGAAGAACTCTAAGGACATCGACGATAAGAGGGAAGTGTTTCAACATGGGTTCACAATTCATCTTGGGAGGATGTCTCGAGGTTCATTAAGAGTGGTCATAAGAAAAAAGGAAGAGATGGTCTTGGCCTAAGAAATGCTATATCTTAAAAGCAGGGAGACAATATCGAAGTAATTAAATGTATGATCATAGCTTGAACAAGTGGATTGGTAGTTACGCATGTTAGGATTAATTGAGATCTAATAATACTCCACATATATGGGGGAGATAATGACTATGAGTTAATATATTTACTCTAAATAGAGAAAGACGTGTAACATGGGTGATATTATAAAACACAAAAAAGGGTGCGACACGGAGAAAAAAATCCACAAATTCTGGTAACTAAAGCTTATCCCAACTATTGGGGTTTCAATTTTTTTTTAATGGGATAAAATATCATTGAAGGGGTTATTAAAAAACCTTTATGTCAAAAGATACGTTGTCGGGGAAGAATAGGATGGTCCCATAAAAACTAGAAATGACTCACTATTGGGTGAGTCACCATTTCCCTGGCTCCATCACCCTAGACCCATCGCCCTGGCACCATCACCTTGAAACCATTACCTTGGAACCATCTCCCTGGCATATTCACCCTGGCACTGTTCCCCAGACACCGTTGCTTTGGAATCGTCACCTTAGAACACATACTGATTGGTGTTACGGGCAACCCTTCGGTGTCATCGACGCCCATCGGTGCCACCGAAGCTCAACCTGAAATTTGAAAAACTCTTTAATGAGTCACTTAATATCCATAGGATAAACATAATACCATAATTTTTTCAGAGTAATGGACAAGGAGGGTCGGATCCATTACAATGTTGGTGGGTCAAACAATAATGGAGGAAAGATGATTCATACAACTAAGAGTCAATAATTTTGTAGGAACAATCATGGGAATTGAAGAAAATGTATTTAAAAATGTTTTAGGTAAGTTTTATAAGCCCAAAAAGATTATGGTTGATGATTTGACATGAGGAATATATATAAAATGATTATGTAAAGGACGACACTTTTTTAAGAACCATATATGATTCAATTCTTCAACAATTGGGGGGAAGGGTTCTATGAAATAAATTTTTCTAAACCATGGATCCTTGAGTTTAATTCCTTTAATGAACTAAAAATCTAAAGGATAATGGGAAATATTATTCTATTACTATTTATGAAGTGAAAATTTTAAAATTAAGTCATATAAGGTACACTTGTTATCCACTCAATTAATGAAAATTTTCAATTTGGTTCTGATTAAATGCATTTTTCATATACTACAAGCTTACAATAAATGTTTAAATGATTCTTTGAGACATTTATGTATATATATATATACAGAAACACCATGTTTTTCAATTATTAAAAAGCATGTATTGTCCTCTTCTCATGTTAGCGCCAATGTGAATATTCTTTCTACAAATATTTGAGTCCATCCCATGGTGTAATTTCACACTATATTAGGCATGGATTGTCAGTTTTTATATTGAGTACACATAAAATATTTGAAAAATGAGGTCTCTTTCTACATTTTGATCCTTAAAATGATCATATACTATTTAAAATAAGATAATGAATCTCTTTTGTAGAATTCTTTGATAGTGTGTGTGATGATACCCTATGATGAATTATACATATTCCAAATGGTTATGTTAAAAAAATCACCATCATTTAAGAAATGCACATTATTAAGAAACAAACATATGTATTTCCTGTAGAGTAACCTAGAATTATCCTAGATCATGAGATAGATTTATCTATAGATAATTTACTCAGATCCACACCAATCTATAAATTCTCTTATTAGATGGCCCCAATCAAGTAATATGAGTTAATGAATAAGATTCAAGAGAGTTTATAAACAGGGTTCAAATTTCCTAATGCATCACCTCAGGGTGTGACATTGATCTTTATAATGAAAATGGATGGATGATTATTGATGTGTATCAATTAATGGCATCTTAATGGAATGACTATAATGAAAAACTATTTAATGCCAATTAGTAATGACTTATTTGATCAATTATATGGAGTTTAGTACTTCTCAATATTCGATCCTCAATATAGGTATCATTAACTAAAGGAGGAGATATAGAATATTCAAGAAGATGGACTGAATTATTAGTAATGGACACTATGAGTTAATATTTGTTATGTTAAAACTAACAAATTCTCATTTAATTTTCATTTATTTGATGAATAGAGAATTAATATACTATCTAAACTATTTTTCAGTAGTATTTATTGATGATATTATCATTTAATGTAAGAGAATGGAGGAACATGAATAGGATCAAAGGATTTTATTGGTGAAATTGAGGAAGGATAAAATGCATAATATGTTTAGATAGTGTGACTTTTGGTTGAATTGATCCACATTTTTTTTGTAATGTGATCACAAGTGAATAAAATTTATTTAGACCATTTGAAGAGAAAAAAAATTGTGTAATGGTCCAAACCATAATGTATCATGAAAATATATAGTTTCCTTATGTTATCGAGGAATTAAAAATGTTTCAAAATAGATTTATCAAAATTTTATAGCCCATTAACTACATTAACTCAATAAGGGGTAAAGTATGTCTGGATGGATGAATGTGAGGAAATATTTAAGGAGCTCAAAAAAGAAAAATCCCAACACATGTACTCACACTCCCAATAAGGGTAAAATGATTAGTGATATATATTTATATAGATAGATTCATTTATGAATGTATTGGTTTAATTACTCAAGAAAAATTACATGTTCATATACTAATATTCATGAAAAATAATGATCAGTGAGAATAACTAACTAATGCATGATCTAATTTTAGAAAATGTGACATTCACCATGATGATTTGGTGAAATTACCTCTATGGAGAGATTTTAAATATATATACATATGTATACTAATCACATGATTCTAAAATATATATCCACACATAAAAATATAATAATGTGTTGAATAAAATGGTTATAAAAAATCAATTACGAAGATTACTATATTCAGTACCATATTTGAAATGTGAATCGGGATATTGATGCTCTTAACTGAAAAAAACTAATACTCCATCTACGATGTAGATTTGGAAAGAAACTATATTCAATGATATATAAATGGTAGATATTGAAATAATATCTATAGGGAATACATCCTACCTTTCCAAAATTATTTCCCAACCATCTATCCAAATAATATCATATTGGCACCAAAGGATGATCTTAAGCATAAAAGAATGTGAAAATGAATTATGGAAGGTAATACCCAGGTATTATATATCAACTATAATGGGTTGATTTGGTTTGAAATAAGGCATTGTGCTTCTTCATCACATGAGAAAAATATGGATCAATTGGATAATAAACAACTCATATTTATTTATCTATCATGGAAGTACTATGATGTAGTGTAATATTTGAGAACACTTCTAGCGGGACAATATGAAGAAGGACATTATTGATTATATCTAAATTTGATTGGTTTTTCTGCAAGATAAAGTATAGTTATATAAATCAAAGGGAATAATGATACCATTGCTATAACCCACATGAAAATTTGGGAACATCACTATGGACATTTTCACTAATATCCAAAACAAATATAATTGAAATAATAAGATACGGGTTGTGGTTGATAGACTCACCAAGAATGCTCACTTCATTGATATTCTAAAAGATTTATTAATTAGAAAAACTTAATAGATATATGTAAAATTATCTTGTGAGACTATATGGGGTAAAACATTTTGTCTTCTTTGGTTTTAATCCAAGGTTCACCTGTAATTTTTGGATAAGTCTCCGATATGTTTTTAATGATGAATTGAAATTTAGTATGGCCATCCAATCTTAAACTGATGGACAATCTAAAAAGACTATTTTGAAACATCAGGAAATTTTCAGATCATACTCAATGGAATTAAAAGGTGGACGGTATTAATGTATACCATTCATTGAGCTCACATAAAAAAACATCATCCACCTTGGTATTCAAATTGATCCATATAAAGCTATAAAAGGGGGGGAAATGTATAACTCATACATATTCATATAATGTTGGTGAAAAAATATAATTTGACCTAATCTTATGAAAGAGATTATATATAAGGTTTAATATATTCAAATAAATATAAAATATACTTTTATTATAAATATTATATAATTTAAAAACTATCTAAGTGACATGGAGGTAAAATTTTGGGAAAATATTTTCCTCTAAATCCCATCAAGGAAGAGAGTTAGGCGGTTTTAAAAGAAGGGGATGATTAACCCTGGGTACATTATCTCAACTGATATTTTAGACAACTAAGGAGTTGTTTAATATGAACATTCACTTACACAAATGTAGATCATGTTCATAATCTGTTCCATGTATCTATCCAGATTAAATACATACCAGAAACCTCAAATGTACTGAATTTATAGGTTCTATAATAGAATACTGATCTCTCACACTAGTAGTAGTCGGTGAATATTTTGATCATTGATTAAAACATGTATTTAAAAAGAAACCAAACCATGAAAATTTCTATAGAGGAATGATAAATATGAATAGGGGATATGGGAATGAGAGAAAACAATAGAACTAATGTACCCTAACCTATTCTCAACTGATAATATAACCTGATATATTTGGGAAAAATTCCTAAAGGGGGGTAAACGTAACAACCCAATGTTTATAAATGATATTTATTTCTTGACATAAATTTGTATTATATTATGTTATAGATTATATTTTACATATAAAAAACTAAGAATCCAATAACACATTATTTAATTAAGGAAAATTATGACATCAATCTACAATTAAAACCCTTAAAATTCCAAATATGACATGTGGAAAAAAATTAGAAAATTGAAAAACTATAAGGGGAATATTAAAATCATCCATATTAGCTAGAATAATTACTCCAATGAATATCACTATAGAAAAGAAATACAATTTTATTAAAAAAATAGACATTATAAAAAATGACATTTTATAAACATAATAGAAATTATGGTGAATAATGGCTAAATGAATTAATATGTATTTATATGAGGCAATGTGACTTTTGTAATACTAACGTAAATATAGAATAATAAACTTTGGCATTGGGAATAGTAATAAGATAGTTGGGAATAGAAAAATGACTATTAGAGTAGTAATTTTACATTAATATTATATAATTTGGGATAATTTTATATCAAGATTAATTTATTTAAACATAAATATTTTAATTCAATATAATTCAATATCATTATTAAAACCACAACGTAAATATAAGAACATTTTTAATGAAATTTATTTGATAGTATTTCATAAAAATCCCAATTTTTTTTTAAAATAAAATATCCATGTTATAAAATTATAATAATTAAATAATATCATGACGAAATTATTGTGTCTAAATTTTAGAAGGGTTATTTTTTGGTAATTTTTTGAAATACTTCATCTTTCAGGTGAATAATAAATTTTTTTTTCTGTTACTTGTGTATTTTTAATTACATCAATCCTGATGTAATAATGACTTAATAATTTCTGGAGTTTTTTTCTTGACCGAAATATTTTATTTCATAGTTGGAAGATTGAAATAATAAAAACTTGTTTTTCAAACATACAGATTACTTTTGAAATCCTAATGCTTAAAGTATTCATTTATAAAAACATTTTTTTTAGTTGTCCACAATAAATTTTAAAAAACTAATTGAATTAAAATTATAAAAGGGTTCAAATTAATAAATAATTTCTATTATATATATGTAATTTATATTTTAAAAATAAACTATTACAAGGTTTACCATTAATATAGTCTTTTATTTAATATTTTATTCTATAAGTACCCCACTCTTGATGTATAAATAACCCCTCTACATCCCCATGTGAACCCACACTTCCCGCACATTAAAAATACATATATCTACACAAATATTATCTCTTATGTATCTCAGAATACCTATAGATGTTATGTATCCATTCAATTCCAATTATGAAGGAATATTATAGCTTTAGAGAAGAAGTAACACTAAGAAGAGGGTAATCCCTCACCAATTATTCCTCTCATTTTCTTCTCCTTATTATCTTTTTCTCCACCCCTACCAAACCTAAATCATATAATGATAATTCATTATTATCATTAAAATTATATTAATATTGTTAACTTACTATATGTAATATATTTACATAATATTACATTTTTATTCTTCTAATTCCATCTCATGTTACAATGTCCCATTAATAGTGTTTTAAATGTTAATTAGGATGGTGAAAAATATTATTTTCACCCATACGATGGATGGTTGTATTAAAATATTTATTATATATATTTATAAATATATTTATTTTATACTCATATATTATATTCTAGTAATTAATAAATTAAAATGAATGAAATAGAAAAATCCCAGAAAAAAATTAAATTCTTAGAGAAAACATTATATCAAAATTACTACCATTTAACCAAGTAAATTAAGAATACTAATAATATTATTATAATTGATAAATATTTTAAAAAATTTAAATAATTATCTTCTGGGGAAATTATATTATAAACTAATATTTATTATTCATGAGGTGGATAAGTGATGAAATAATGTGGGATTTAAGGTAATTGGATTCTCGAACCCAACACCTTTTTTTGAGTTTACCCGCATTCAAATATTATTTAGTATGGAAAATACTATAATGTTAAATAAAATTATCTTCAATATTATTCTCTTATATTTTTGGGGATTTACATATTTTCCCCTTGATATTTAATCCAAATACATATATTTTTTAAAATATATTTTCATCTCTAAATAGATCATTAACTACTCTTGAGTTTTTTCCTATTTTCTCAAGAATAATGATGTTTATACCGAATATTTTTTCCCATATAAATTTACGAAGAAAAAATTTTATTCTTGAAAATAATCATTATCAAATATTTAGGAAATGGATTCCATTCCGTGGGTCATTTCAGCTACAATATTGTTATATGTTCTATGTTGAATGCATTTTTATGTGAATATTATGATGTGATAGCTTGCCCCAAAATTTTATAGTTTCGCAATGAATTGATTAATTTGAATAAGGTCATGGTATAATGTGTATTAACATGATGATATATTTTCTTAAAATGATGATGTTACGATTTATGTTCATAAGTTATGTGTGAACACAATATTAGATTTATTTACAATTGTGTATTGTATTTTTCCACAATGAATTGGTGTTTCATTTTAATTCATATTCCACATTCCATGACCATATAAATTGTTTCCCTCATGTTTTATTTTTTATAATTGATTTATGATCCTAATTATCCTAATATATTAGTCCATTCTATCCATGAATGTACAAATATTTTTTGTTTATATTTAAATTGATTTAATAGTGATGTAAGAAAAAGTTAGGTCAATGTAGGGGTAACTACACATTTTATTTCTATTTATCTAATGATATATCATTAATTACTCAATGTATTATTGGGAGATATATGTCTAAACCATCCTTGGTTATTCTGTGACCACTATCCATGTTTTTCACATAACCACCATCTTTGGGTATAATATAGCCACAATCTTTGTTTGTAAAACAACCACTATCCATAATTATGAAATAACAACCATATAACAATATAAACCATATATTTGTGTCCCATATTATAAAAAAATTAATCATATTATAAAAAATAAAAATAAATGGGTTTAATAAATTGTTCATCACAACATAACCCATGGAAAGGATTTAGGTTTCATAAACACTTCATCATTTCATAATAGTATAACCCATGGAAAAGGAATGGATTTCATAAAAATTTTATCATTATAAACATAAAATATCTAGATAATGAATAAGGATGGTATCATTTCCTTATATCCATATTAACGCATAACTGAAATCAAGGGTATTTGTCTTTTATGAATAGAAACACCATTAAAAGATCATTAAAACAATATGGAGAAAAATAACACTTATATTTTGAAATCAATTATTTAGAATATAAAAATATCTAATATATTTTGGAAACAATCTTATTTGAAAATAATAATGGAAAATTTTAATGTTATCTTAAAATAAATGAGAGGTGATGATGGTTGGAAATTCCATCCATGTGTTATAAATTAAAATAAAACATTTTCATTACACATAAAAAAATAAAAATTGTACCTCATTTGTTAATTGAAATGAATATTCCATTTGAAATTTTTTATAAAAATCCAAAATGTTTCGTAATTACTTTAAATAAATATAGTAAAAACATTATTTTAATAATTTGTTTATTAAAATATAGATATCGAAGAAAAATATGTTTCGATCAAAGAGGGAAATAAAGTCAATTTTCATTAAAAATTTATTTTAAGTATTTTGAGTATATATGGGGAGTAAAATGAACGTAAAAAGATGTCTGTTAAAAAATAACCATATTAGAATAAAATTAATGAAAATAATTATTTGTATATCATAATATTTCATCATCAAAAACATAATCATAATCAATCTCGATAAATAATGATATCACAACCGAAAACAATTACTCTTTTAGTATCATTTCATTTTTTAGATTGATGAATGTAAGAAAATTAAAGGAAATGAAAATCCTCATGAATTTTATAATAATACTCATAGAATATATTTATGGTAATTATATGCTCTACACAAAAGAGACAAATTATGTACAATGTATGTGTCCTACAAATATAAAAGTGAGATTAAAATCTATTACCTTAGGTTGGACTTCCTTTAGAGTATTTGGAAACTCTCATATAATAAGAATATATTTATTATTTATCTATTATAGAACCATACTATTATATATTTCATACTAGATATGATTTGACTATAACCATTTATCTTCTGTTTGTGAACACATATTTATTAAAATCAATGGCCTCTGTTATATTTACTACATTTCTCATTCATGTTCGGGTTTTATGTTTTTTAAAATTGTATTTTTATCACGTATAAATAATATAATTTTTTTAATAATTATATTAATATCATATATAATCATTTTATACATGTTATATATAAAATAGAGAGATAGTTAATTAATTGAACCATTCGTCGAGTTAGTGGGTCGTACGTCTTAATGAATGATTCTTTCATATTTTGACGGATCAAATTAAATAAATATAAATATAAAATAACATTTAAATAATAAATATTATATCATATATTTAATATATATTCATTAAATCCATCTTCATTATAATCTATGTAAAATAGAAATGGAAAACAAATCATATCTCTTCATAGATATTATAGTCAACACACACTCAAAATCGACATTATCATTTTAAAAATTTTAGGAAGGTAAGAAGGTAGATATGATATTATAATTCTTGAAGTATAATTGAATAATAATGATAATATTAAAACCTTAAAATAATCATAATAACCTTCAATAAAATATTGTTATGAGAAAAGAATTAAACTTTTACATTGAAATGGTACACCGTACATACGAACAAATGATACTTTGACTTCACATTCACTAGAAAGATGATGAAATAATGTGGTTTAATTATAAAAATATCATTTGGGTATATTTATTAAAATTATTTTTTATGAAAATAATAGTTTTATAGGTGGTAAAATAAGAATAAAAATTAATGTGATCGATTAAAAATATTACATCTTATTTAAACCAACTTATTTATATCTCTTTATAAGGGCCCTAGGGTTGGTCTACTGGGATGTTTAAAAACACTACATTATATATTGGGTAGTGTATAATTAAAAAATTTAGATTTGTGCTGAGATATAAGTCTCCATATAGTGATATGAAGAGAAATAAAGGGTGTTGTATTATAATTCAGAGGAGGTTCCCCCTTGAAATTTATTAAATGATTATAGTATTCTAAATTTATTTTCAATGAAAATGGATATAAATTAAATATAAATTGATTGGGGTGAAATATTTGAAAATATTTTATTCCCATTTTATTATTTTAAAATGTTTATAGATTTATTTAATTTAATTAAATATTATTTACAAAAAAAACAAAAAATTAAAATTTAACAAACTATTTAATAAATTTGAATTAAAATACATTAAGGAAACATTGGAAGTAGAATATAATTGTTTAAAATTACACTAATATATCTTATTTGTATATTTAATTTTTGAAACACATTAACCTAATAATATTATACTATTTTTAATATTTTGAAAATTTATTTTTTTAAAATTAATTTAATAAATACTGCATCGATATTGCATAAGTTTTGTATGTTATTATATAATTATTAAAAATTAAAAAAAATTAAAATAAGAAGAAAATTTTAGAAATCACTACATATAAACATTTCCACAAAATATGTTTTCTTCCTATGAAGAAACATAAAAGATATTTATGAAAAAAAGAGTGACATTTTTTAATTTTTATTGATTTGAATATTATATATATCATTTTCCTAGAATTGATTCCAGTAAAAGAAATAATTTTGATTTTAAAGGGATAATGGTATCATTCATTTAATCCAATAATATTTATGATGAAACATTACAAAATTATCAATAATTTGAAACATTTATTAACCTAATTTTCCTTTTACTATGGTGACAAATTTTATTATGGTTACTATTAATATTAACAAAAAACAAAAGGGAACTATTTATTAAATTTAATCCTCATGAAAAAAAATATCAAATCAGTTTTATAAAATTTTTCTTCTATAATTGGAATAAATTAATTCTATAATAATCATGAAACATGTGGAAAAAACTATCTTTAAAAAAAATACATTATTAAGAAATTGACATGGTTTATTTGTATCCCTTACCAGGAAAAATGTTAAATATAGTTAAAAAAATATCCAAGACATAATATATCAAATTTATTAAAATATTTCAGAAATATTCATTAATATAAATTATTATTACAAAAACATATTGTGCACATAATACTATTTTTCAAAATAAATTACTTTTTATGTATAAATACTTTTTTATACCAAATTCAAATAGAAAATTATTTCTAATAAACATAATATAATAAATTAATATATAATATATTTAATTTTATATTGAAACCATTTTAAAATGGAATTAATTTCTTTACATTATTGAGACAACAATATATTTTTAAATAAAAATCAGTTTGTTTCATTATTTAGTGGAAAATCAATATTTACGTAAAAATCACAAAAAATAACCATATTCTATATTTGTAACACCTTGGTGTTTTTAGGAAATATTTTCATTAAAAAATTATTTTTCAGTGCCATGAATTTCATGCTATTGTGAGTTTAAATGAACCATTATATTCCCTTATTACAAAATTTTTGTTATATCCTAACTGTTAAGTTAGCGGGAATATGTATAACTAACTTGTGAAAATGTATTGTGAATTCATTGACTATAAATTATATATGAAAAAACTATAATAGAAATTATTATTATTGAGTTAATTAAAATTGGTAGTGAATTTAATGAGATATATTT
The DNA here is from genome assembly GCA_963277665.1 of Viscum album. NCBI lineage: Eukaryota > Viridiplantae > Streptophyta > Magnoliopsida > Santalales > Viscaceae > Viscum > Viscum album. Next base: position 1,506,797,016 of record OY728131.1, on the reverse strand, counting down.
GTTTCATAAAATATTTTAATATTCATTTTATTGATATTTTAATCATAGGGTTTGAATAAACCCAATTTGTTGTATAAAAACCTATATTTTTTAGGGCAATCTTATGCCTTTGAATGTAGAACACATTTTAAATTAATATTTTGACACATTAATAATTTTTATATGAAAAAATAATCATGTTCTTTTAAATTAGTATATAAAAACATAAAATGGATTAATTTATAATATTTTTCGTATAACATTTAGGTTTTGATGAATAGTAAAAATGCACAAAATTTTAAGTGAAACCTATTTTTATTATGAAAATAATGTTTATGGATAAGTTATAATACTGAATTATTTTAAATTATTAGTAGAATATATTTTTATCATTCAATAAAATATATGTCATTAGAATTGATTTTATATTGAACTCATTTGTAAAAACATCTCAATTTTTGTTATGTATTAACTTTTAAAAAAACATTTTCTTACTCCAAAAAAGGATTGATTTTAAATTAATTTCTACAAATTTGTTTTTTAGATTTACAAACATGGATTCCATATTTGGAGTTAGATGTTCTAAATTTTTAAAATAGGTTTCTTTTATTTTGAGACATTATGAATAGTGACATCAGAAATTATTTTTTATTTACCATTGATTAAAGGGTAAATATGGTAAGTAAGGGTTAAAAAATAATATTATAAAACTACTCTAAACGTGTCCTAATACTATTTGATGAGACATTTCCAACAATGATCATCCATGGGTTAATTTTAAGACCCCATGGAGCCACATGGATGTGATAATGACTTTTTTGAATTTGTAATTTAAATTAATGAGAAATGTAACATAAACATGTTAATTTTACTAAAATGTTTTTAATTTATAGTTATATAACTGATTTATTTGAAAGAAATAATAATTTGATATATTAAAATTTTTACTATATCATGGAATTTTATTTAGAGTTTATAGAGATTATATAAATAAATTTATTTATGAGACAATGATGATGTTGTGATAAACTTATTAATGAATGATTCAAATAAATGAAATTATAAAAATTAAAATAAATATAATTTGAATATTATGATTTCATAAAAAAAAATTTATGGATTAATATGAAATTTTATATTTTAATTAATGAAGTTTTTTTTAATGAATAATGTTGTTATGACATTATGAAGAATCAATTACTAAATAGACTCAAAATTTACATAAATTTGTTTTAAAAAAATACTATTTTATTAAATAATATATTCATCATAAAAATCTAATATTCATCAAAATAACTTATATAATCTTAAAAATTTCATCAATTATCCTATTATGGTTTACAAGGTATTTTTTTGTGACTACATTAACCATATATTATAAAAATACAAGAAGACATGTTAAGAGTTAATGTTTTTATCTAAGGGTTAAAGCTAAAAGATAAGGTTATGTTTGAGAAATAAACATGTCTAAAACCTATTGCTTGAAAGGATTTGTACCAATCCTAATATTATGTTTGAAATTTATTACTTTTAAAAAGTTATAATTGAAAAATGATTTTATAATAAAATAATATTTCAAAACATTTCTAAAGTGCCCCTCCCCCCTCTTATAAATTTTTTTTTACCCACTTAATCACACATTTCAAGCCCCGTGGCTCATCACAATTCTTCTCAAGTATGCTCCAAACATCCCCACCTTCCATGTAGGTACCACACATTGGTCAATAATCCATCCTAAAGACACCTTTTGTGAAAAAAAAGATACTTAAAAAAGTGGTAATTATTTTACCATCTCCTTCAAAATTATTTTCTTCCTCTACATCCTATTATTATGTTATTTCCATACTAAAGAAATAAATCCATTATATTATATATTATAATATGTTATTAAAATAATGGTAGAACCTTACACCTATTTTTATCTAAATTACGAATAATGACATCATTATGCGTGCGTACGTACGATTTACCATCTCCATAACATGGTGTAATTTGTTATTCAATAACACATTATTTGGATTCGTATAATCTTGAGTATAATGGATTTCAATAATTAATATTACATGATAATTATTTTTTATAATTAATATACCAATTATTTCTACATTATTTAACCATTAAGTGAATGATATTGTGGATCGTGTGTAGCTACGACATATCGTCTCCATGATGCGATGTGATTCTTTCTACATGATCTTCCTTAATTCAAAATTATAAAAAAAATTAAATAAGTAAATATGGTATATATTATTATAATATCATTATATAAATGTTATAACTATATCTTAATAATTGTAACATGTACGTACCCGGAAAAACATGCATAAGAACATAAAGCAGTTGATATCCAAAATACGAGTGACAATGAAATGTCACTAACAAAAAAATGATAATATAATCATATATGATATCATAAAAATGATTATGATTCTTGAAAAATTCTAAAACATTATTTAAATTGTTATACAATAGGTTTGGAAACATATTAAGGATATCAGACTGAAGGTAAGGGATAAATTTTCAATCTCATTTTTTTATCTGAGATAGTTTAGACATAAGTATTTAATGGGGTATATTTATCATCCAAACCCATGATTCATTATAATATAATATTATTTATATTATTATTCGATTTTCAAAGATAATTTTTCTTTTTAGAGATCTTTTATTAAATTTTTTGAAAGGAATATTTTACTGTTATTCGAATTGAGGTACTTTTTGACTTTTCTAGAAAATGTTCGAATACAACGTTTTTTATATTATATGACATTCATAGATTTGTATAGTTTCCTGAAAACATATTTACATGAATCTTATTATAAATTATTTCATTTTATTTTTAACTAAATACTTTAATTTTATAATTTCACTATATTTTTAGAAAAGAAAACATTTTTCAAAAGAAAGGATATTTTCCTTAAGAATTAAATTGAAGTGTTTTATCAAAATTATTCTCTATGTAAGATGAATCAGGGTTATTTTTCTATTCATATTTTTGCATATATCTAATTGTGGTTATGATTGATTTATTTTTATGAGATCTATTTATTTTAAATGGATTATTTTGGATTGATGGTTATGAAACCCATTTTATTTCATGGGTTATGCTATGAGGAATGATTTATTCATGGGTGTTACTTCTAATAATTATTTCATTATGAGGTTGGTGGGACCTATATCTCTCCCAAATTAATTGGGTAATGATTTATATCTCATAAGATAGGCATTTCTAGAATGGAATGTAAATCCGGTTTAGTAATACAGGGCTGGAATGACAAGTAAACCTGATTTAGTAATAGAAATTGTTTGATATTATGATCTTGGCAATGAGCCATGGGTAATATGGAAATGATTTTCTATCCTTATGTATATGTCACAAAACATCATGTCTTATGTTATGACTTTTGTAATAATATTCATTAATTTTTCTGATCTTTTATCCGCTAAAAGGATATTATGATATTTCTTATGAAGGATAACATTTTAAAATTTTATTTTCTTATGTATCATTATTATGATATGAGTTGTGTTTCCATTGTGTACCCTTACTAAGAAAATGATATCACACTTTTATGTGTTTCTTTTCTTGAGTTTATTAAAATGGATATTAAGTAAGCTATACTAGAAATGAGTCCAGTTATGAAGAAATAAGTTGGAGACAATGTATGTGATTTATAAACCTGTTGTTTACGTTTCCCAGTTTCTAAAGAAACTATACCTATAATGTCCTATCATTTATTTATTATATGTTCTATTGAGTATACTTAAATTTTAAATTAATAACAATATATGTATAGTATGGGTTGCTATATTTGGTATTAGAGGAAAGGTGTAGATAACATTTTAAAACTAGGATAAGAAAGCCTTATTAAGATCACTAAGAATATGTTGAAATAAAAGATACAATTGTAGTGTTATAAAAATTTCCATGAATAACCTAGTATAATACCTAAAGTGTTCTAAATTGAAATTTTATTATTTATTATGTGACTTTAATGATAGGATTAAGGTTTCTCAAACTATGCTTCTTGGTTTTGTTCAATGTTTAGAACCTGAAGGAACTACGTTAATGCTGAATGCGATGGGAAAAGAAATGATTTTCCCCTTGAGAAACCATATGACATGGGAGATTGAATGAAAAATCATGCATCCTGGTCACACAACTTTTTCGAGATATGAATCATATTGGACTTCCAAATGATAAAAGGAGGGAAAAAATTCTACTGAGTCCTTCATGAGGCAGCATCCACCTTCATTAAGTGGGTCTTCTGATTCATTAGTGGTTGAGAAATAGATCAATACCCCTAAAAAGATATTTTCAGTTCTAAAATAATCTGAACAAGATAAATTCACCTTAGTAGTCTCTCGGTAGGAGGGTTATGTTTATCAATGTTGGAATCTTATCATGAATATGAGCTAAATATATGAAATTGGGTCCATACAATGGGTTAAGTTAAAGAACATATTTCTTAATAAGTAAATACCCCATATTCATCAAACAACGATGGAGATGTAGTTCCATGAACTTAAGAAAAGGTATTATGAATCTGTTGGTACCTACAAAGAATATTTTACAGGGCATGCATGGCACAATTCAAGAATTATTATCCAACCTAAGAGAAAAATTGATCAATTATTTATTGCTTAAAACCATGTCTCCGATGTGAATTATACAATAGAGACTTTAATTGATATGAGGAAATCTTCTTAGGTGCTGTCATGGTTGAGATGGAGATTGAAGTAACCCATCAATCAAATGTGTCTGATAAGAAGAGAAAAATGGAATTCAAAGGAAAATCAAAAAACAACACTTAAAAGAATATGAGTTTCCCATTATGCTAAATGTGTGGAAAGAAACACGTAGGAAATTTTATTAAAGGGACTATTAATGTATTATGAATGGAAAATAAGGAAATTAGGCAGTTAAATGCTGAAATGATGGGAAGAACATGTATAATGATGCGAACAAAGAAATAACCACACATAATGCACATCCAATTGTTCAATGCTATAATTTCAATGAAATGGGTAATTATGCCAATCAATGCCCTAATCCATGGGTTATTGATGGAGATAAAAATAAAAAAATCTTAATTTTAATGAAAAATAAAATACACAATAAATCACTATTAGTGATGTGGAGTACAATAATGAAGTGGTGGATGGTACACATACCATCAACAACTAAAGTAGAAAACGATTTATTTGATTCTAGACCCACCCTCCATTTTAATTCTAATGAATATTCTAATTGTATCCCCAAATTAACTCATCAATTTGATATTATGTATGTTATGAAAATTCTAAATGGCACAAAAGTAGCATAAAAAGATTATAATTCTTCTCTAGTTGATGTTTTTGGGGTAGTTCTTCCTGCATATCTTGTGATCCATCATATAGAGTGATATCATGTGATTCGTGGCATTTATTGTCTTTATCTCTATGGAGCTCATATCAATTGACAATGAAGGGAAGTCACATTTCATATTCCTGATCAATATATTTTCATTTATCGGTGCAAGGAGGAATAAATCCTTCCAATATAAATTTCTCTTATCTTATAGGGTTTGATTATTATAAATTAAGGTTATTAATACCAAATGGTTGGGTAGAAACACATGACTATAAATACATCCATTGAACAGGTGTTTGACGATGTCTTTTCAGAGTAATTTCGTAGTCTTCCACCAAATCATGAAATTGATTTTAAATAAAACTCACACTGGGTGCTATGACTATTTCAAAAAAACATTATAAAATGGACCCAATTTAGTTGTAGGAATTGTTGAAGCAAGTCCAAGATAATATTGAAAAGGGATTCCTACCACCAAGCACATCACCTTGGGGAGAATCAATTCTACTTGTTAAAAAGAAATATGGATCAATGTGACTCATCATTTATTATCGACATCATAACAAGGTCAATATCAAGAACAAAGTCCATCTTCTCCTTATTGATGACTAATTCTATCAACTACGTGGAGATCGATACTTTTCCAATATTAATCTTCGTTCAATATATATTTAATTAAGGGTCATGAAGGAGGATGTTGGTCGGAGTGGATACTCAAGAGGGGGGTGAATTGAGAACCAATTAAAATTTCTATTAAAAATATTTCTATTAAAATCCACCAATAAAAAAATAAATTAAACTATAGGGAATTTGTAAAACTGTAAGGGTTCGATTAGGTTCTCAAAAGATTTATTAGGTCTCAGGTAATTTAATCAGAAGATTAAATTAGCTTTTGAAACTAACCTACTGGTTTACATTAGTTACAAACACTTACTGGATTAACTATCATAGTAACATTAAAATAGTTTGAGTTTCAAAGTAATTAGCACTGGAATATATAATATATAATATAATTTAGACTTAATCTAAGATGCACAACATATGTAACCAAGAGGTTCAGTCTCAAGCCAAGAAATTGTCCTCTCAAATAATTTATATAAATTTTATCCACACCCTGGAACGGGGTAAACAACATACAGAGACTGTCCAGGTACTAATACCTCTACCACAGTTGTTCGTGGGAAAACAAAAACAACAGAAAACTGGCTGTCTAGGTCCTATTAGACCACTACCACTATCCATAGTGGGATACAAGAGAGTTATAGAATGTTTGTGTGAGGATTTATAAATCCTCCAGCTTAGCTCAAGAGACAGTGTGTGTATAAAATATACAGAGTATGCACACTATTCAAAATGTAAATACAAGAATCACTGAGAGAGTATATATAAGTTTTAGAATTCTCTAGTGATTTGAAGTGCAGCTCTGGACTCTTTCAATTAATCAGGAATGATTCTGAGTCCTTCTATGGTTTTTTTTTGAAAAAAAGTGGGTCATTTTGTTCAAGTTTAGTTTTATCAGCTTGAGTGCATGAAGATCTCATTGTAGTTATTCACTCCTTGAATAAAGTCCAGCTTGTGTTATCTTCTTGAATGAATGGCTTCGTGTATGTCCAGCGTTCTTCCAGTATGGATGTATCCTTTCTTTTCTGTGTGAAAACACAACTTTTCAGAACTCTTCAGGCTTTATTTTGCACACTTTACGCATCTTCTTATTCTATTTTGTGCCCGTTCTTTGCCCTTACTTCGATAGCTTTTAGCACCGTCAAGGGGAATGATTACCTTTTTACAGGTACAAGGAACGTTTCCCTAACATGCCAACAACTATCATTAAATAACATTAATTGCATTAAAATCATCAAATATGACCATTTCTTAATAAATAAATAAATAATACTGAGAGTATAGAGTTTTAAGTAGCAATGACTGGAAGTCTTTCATCAGTAGCCTTCTGTCGATAGATATGTAATGGTGGACTTTGTATAGCGGTGACCTCATATCGGTAGCTCTTTGTCATTGAACTGTTATCTCCTTGTATTTGTAGTTGTTACTCCATGTATCAGTAGCTCTATGTACTGGTGACTACTTCTATCAGTAGCTTTGGTCTATTAGTAGCTCGTCTGTGTCGGTAGCTTTTCTATATCGGTAGCTTGTTTGTATCGGTAGCTTAGTTCGGTTCAAGTGCTAAAGTGCATATCAGTGGCTCGTTTGTACTAGTTATGGTAGCTCCTCTTCTATTGGTAGACTTGATCTGTCAGTGTCGTGCTTACCTATAGACATATACATACCAGTAGCTCTATTCTATTTTAGTGGATGTCTATTCAGTCTATTTGCAACCTTTTTATATCGGTAGACTAAGTACCAATAGGTGTATGTTTGTCTGTATCAGTAGCTATGTGCATACTAGTAGACTTAACACTTATCTGGTTTATGCAACACATATGCCGATTGAGTTAGAATTATTTCAAAGTTCATACAAACATAGATAAACATCGATCAACATATTTCAATGATTATTTCAATATTATTATCAACTTGATAATAGAATGTCACAAATTGAAAGAATTATTATATAGAAAAACATTTTTTGGGATTATTAAAGTATGTGAAAGCATAATTGGGATTATAAAAATAGGCGAGGTTAACAATCTTTCCCTATTTGATAATCACAACTTATGATATTATAATCCTTGAATAATTAGTAATGTATCAGAGTATATTGCATTAAATCCAATTGTATCAGAGAAAACAATATATTATAAAACATATGTACTAAAGGTAAAATATAAAACAAATGTATAAGAGGGAAATTAATTAAACGCATAAAGGATAGTATTTCTCCCCCTTTGTCATAAAAGATATTATTTCTACCCCAGATATGGTTCCCTTAGATAGTATTTCTACTCCTTTGTGATTAGGAAAAAATGGGACAAAAAGGAAATATATGAGAAGAGAAGTAACATTGAGTAAAAGAAAGTGAGATCATATATATTCCTAGGAGAAAACAGATACAAATAAATACATAAATGAAACAAAAATAAATGCAGGTGATTCCTATAAAAAATCCTACCCACGGATCAATCAACATCCTTATAATGAGATTCCCATTGGGATTAGAAGAGGATTCAGGTGTGGTGGATGCAGGTGGAGTCTTAGGAACAATAGAGATGATAAGAGGAGGATGAGCTACTGAAACTATTCCAGGCCTGTACTGTGGAGCTCTCTGTATGATCATAGGAGTAAGGCTTCAAGTAGCTTGGGCTGGAGTCAACTATCCAAGAGAAGTAAAAGAGGTAGAGGCAGGTAAAGCTGGAGGTATAATCACTAGCCGAGCATCAACATGCATGAAAGGAAACAAGAGATTTCTAAAATCCATAATGATTACTCCTCCTCTTTTTATAGAAGAAATGAAATCTTCCTTGTTCTCCATGAATTTGTCTAGGGCATGGGTTCACTCTTTGAGTATGCTCACTTTCCCTCTGAAGGCTTGATTGACAGGTTGTAGCTTCATGTTTTATAACAAAAGCTTGAAATGGTTTTTGACCTGATGCTTGGTGTTAAGCCTTTGGAAATAATAATCTACCTTATTTTTCACCTTTTTCTGAGAAGTAGATGCTTCTCTCATATAGTCTTGAACAATCTTCAGGATATCATTAATGGTATCTCTATTAGAAGATACCACTTTGGTCAGATCAGATGAGTCCACACAGCCACTGGTTGATACTGAACCAAGCTCCTCCTTCATCAAATCTCTAATCTGATCCAAATCCTCTGAAGGTCTGGAAGCCAGAGAACCAATAGAGAGGGTCACAGTTTCTTTGAAACTCTTAGTTAGCCCATTAATATGATTTTTCTCTGCAGAATCATGGGTGCTAACATGCTTTGTTATAGAATGCTTAAACTCCTCAAAAACTGAGACCTTTTGAGTGACCACACTCTTCACATAAGCCAAATCCTTGTGTGCTTGAGATTTAGAACTCGTATAGGATTTCATAGAGATAACTGATTGCTTTAGAATTTCACCATTTTCTACCAATCTAGATTCTTGAGTCTGGAAAGCTGTAACTTTATCCACTATCTCTGCCATAATGGATGAAACATTACAAACAAGATAGAGTTCTAAAGAATTCTCCATATTACTCATCTCTTCAACAAAACATCTTTTTAACCCAGCAACAGATGCACTCAAAAATATTTCATCCCATCCTTTAAGGATTCTAGATAATCCCTATTGATCATATTTTCAGGTACAACTACAAGTGCTCTTTCAGACACAATACTGGCCACTGAATCAGTCATAACCGATTAAATGAATGGCACCAAGGATACTTCCATTTTTATTATCTCTTCCACAATACTGACTTTAAGATCAGACATTAACTTATACATATCACCTTTTCTGATCACATCTTCAGGTAATAACTTGGATTTAATATCATAACTGACATATGTTCTATTGAGGGACGTCTCATCATCAGAATCGGGATAATCAAATACAGAAACCACAAAACATGGGTCTTTTGCATAGTCTTCAATTTCATTAGCTACTGAGATAGTACCAAAATTGGTAGGAAGCTCCCCCTAAACTAGTGAATTCTACTTTAAAGCAATGGAACACCTAGTAGCTCTGTCTTCCACATCAGAATCCTCTACAACTAATTCGATTTCTTCAATAGGAGGAAGCTCCTCTGAAATAGGTACAGGTATATTAACTTCATCAAACTCTTTAGAAGGCATTGGGGAGTATCCAATCAATGGAATAAGGCTCAATCTAGAAGAAACTGATGCTTCATTTTCTTGAACTACTTCTTCATTCTCTCGAGTAGCCTCTTACTGATCTGATTTATGCATGACTTCCTTTCCTTATGACACAATTTCAAGAGTTGGGCTAGGATGCAAGTCAGGATCTCCTCCATTTGTAGCAGAGGAATATTCTTCTTCGGAATCATCACTATACTATGGCTCTTATTCATCAGTTCCAAGACCTGGATCACTCATATCCTTAGGCCTTGAAGGATGATCAACATGATTTAACTTATCATCTAGCTTCTTATCATCAGTAAACCACTCTTCTCTCCATGGGTTCCATTTTATCTTCTTGTACTTACATAATGTGTTTGTGATACAGATGCTTTTTCTTACCACTACTATCTCATCCTAAGAATCAGCTAATCCTTTTACCTTAATCATAATAGATATCAACTTGGAAAAGAATAATTCATTGCTCTTGGATTTGAGTCCGATCATATCCGCCATTTGAATCATTAACAACCTGAACATATTTACTCTCACAACATTTTTCAAGAGATGTAATAGATATATATCTTGATATCTCAAATTTTCAATGTCACCTCTTCTTGGGCTTAGCACATATTGCACAAACATGAACAGAAATTGGTTCTCTCCATTCATTTTAGTAGCCACCACCTTTCTTTGCTTGCCACTACCAATGATCTCCTCTAAGGCTGCCTCATAATCAAAAATAGCATTGTAAGGTTGTACTATCTTCGATGAATAACCATAAACTCCTTCATGTGGTACTCTTAGGTACTCATCCCACTCAATATATGAAAAAGATATTTCCTTTCCATTCACAAATGAAATCATTCAGTTCTCATCTTCCAATTTCTCAAAACTCACAAACTCATAGAACTGTTTTCGTAGCTTCGGATAGTAGGGTCCATTATTATTTGAGAATCATTCTATCCACTTCTGATCTTCCAGCACCACGAGAACTAATGATATACTAGACATCATCCATTCCCTGCATAGCTCATTCTCGATTACAATATCTCTATTTTATAAATGTGGGTTCACTGGACGCCTTCCCAATCTTGTTCTACTAACATTGCTACTTTCATCAGGTCCTATATTGAGCTTCTTCACATTCGTCTCATCAAGTTCATCTTGGCAGTAGGGTGTTTTGGTTTTTCCCATCTCAAGTTCAAGGAACTTAGGGTTTTCACGAGATTCGGGAGCTAAGGTTTAAGGGTAAAGGAAAGGTTCGGTGCATTGAGAAGTAACTAGGACATTGTTTTATCATTTAGGAATCATATAATAAATAGTTAAAATATAATAATTAAAGTATAAAAGATACATATTCTGGCGGCTAAAGATAGAATTTCAAAACAGTGCATACTTAACGATGGGATATACCGGTGTGAATTCCTAATAGTGAGGATTATCTATTAGTGAGGTCCACAAATGGTGAGGTCCATACCGGTGAGGTATAACAGTGAGGTTTCATACCAGTGAGGTATAACAGTGAGGTTTCTAACAGTGAGATATAACAGTGAGGTTTCTAACGGCAAGGTATAATAGTGAGATATAACAGGGAGGTTTCTAATGGTGAGGTATAACAATGTGGTTTATAACGGTGAGGTATAACAGTGAGGGTTCTAACGGTGAGGTATAACTATGAGGTTTCTAACGGTGAGGTTTCTTAATAGACACAGTCTATCATTCCAATCTTATGTCTAATGTATCATATCCTATCCAAACATAAAGGTTTGGTGAAAATGTCAGCTAATTGATGTTCAATACCTATCAATTCAAGAGTAATATCACCTTTCTAGTAATGATATCTCAAAAAGTGGTGCCTTACATCAATGTGTATGGTCCTAGAGTGAGATACATGGTTCTTTGAAATATAAATTGCACAAGTGTTATCACAGTTTATTGAAACATGATTAAAATATTATCCATAGTCTAAAAGAGTGTGTTTCATCCACAGAATTTGTGCACAACAACTACCAGCAGCTATATACTTTGATTCAGTAGTGGACAAAGCAATTGAATTCTGTTTCCTACTACACCATGATACTAAGGATTTTCCCAATAAATGACATCTTCCAGATGTGCTTTTTCTATCCAACTTGCAACCCGAAAAGTCAACATCTGAATAACTCATTAATTCAAATGATTGTCCTTTTGGATAAAACAAACCTAAATTGGTAGTATGATTACAATATTTAAAAATTCTTTTAACAACAAGACCATGCAATTATTTAGGGTTATCTTGAAATCTTGCACACATACACACACTAAACATAATATCTGGTCAACTAGAAGTAAGGTAAATTAAGCTTCCAATCATACCTCTATAAGTTGTTTGATCCACTGGTTTTCGAGTTTCATCTACATCCAATTTACAAACAGTGCTCATAGGTGTATCACTTTCCTTAATACTATCCAAACCAAAAGGTTTTAAAATATCCTTTGTATATTTACTTTGATTCAAAATAATACCATTTTCTTTTTGAAAGACATGAAATCCAATAAAATATTTGAGTTCTCCCATTAAACTCATTTCAAATTCATTTTGCATACTCTTTGAAAAATTAGTACATAAAGAATGTTTAGAAGATCCAAAAATAATATCATCAAAATATATTAGTACTATCAAAACATCTTTATAAATTATTTTAATAAAATGAGTTGGATCAGCAATCCTTTTAGTAAAATCTTTTGAAATAAGAAAATTGCTAAGTATAACATACCAAGATCTTGGAGCTTATTTCAAACCATATAAAGCTTTCGATAGCTTGAAAACTCAATCTGGAAAATGAGGATTAGTAAATCCAGGTGGTTCTTCAACAAAAACATCTTCAATTGTAAAACCATTTAGAAAATAACTTTTAACATCCATTCAATATAACTTGAAATTCAGATGAGTAGCATAGGCAAGTAGGATCCTAATAACTTCTAATCTCGCTATAGGAGAAAAGGGTTCTTCATAGTCTATTCCTTTCTATTGAGTATACCCTTGTTCAAATAACCTAGCTTTGTTTCTAACTATATTTCCAGACTCATCAACTTTGTTTCTAAAAACCCATTTAGTGCCTGTGGTCAAAGTGTCCTTAGGTCTGTCAACTAATTCCCAGACTTTGTTTCTTTCAAATTGATTTAATTATTCTTGCATATTCATTACCCAAAATTCATCATTGATTACAGCATTGGTATTTTTAGATTCTAACTGTGAATGAAAGGCTTTATGTTCAACCTGGTTTCTTAGAGAAGCTCTAGTCTATGTCCCTCTATCAAGATTACCAACAACAACATCCAAAAAACGATTCTTTAGAATCCTAATTGATCTAGTATAGGTGGGACTAGAAATTTCAGGCTCTTCTCTAAGTACAGGATATACAGAATCAGATTCTGGGATATATCCAGAACTGGTTGTCTTTATAACAGGTTCATTGATTTTATCATTAAGGTCCAGAACAGGCAGATCTTATTCAGGAGTTTCAAGAGAAGACTTAGGTTCATGTGGATCAGTTTCATCAAACTTGTTATGAATAGATTCTTCCACACATTTGGTTCTATTATTGAAAACTCTATAGGATTTTCATGTTAATGAATAAACAAGAAAAATTCCTCCATCACCTTTAGAAGAAAACTTGTCTAGATTTTCCTTTTTATTGAGAATAAATACTTTGCAATCAAAAACTCTGAAGTAATTAACAATTGGTTTAATATTTTTCTACAACTCATAAGGGGTCTTCTTGAGACTGGGTCAAATCAAGACTCTATTAGTAATATATCATCATTTATTTATAGCTTCACCCCAAAAATAAATAGGCAGGTCATAATCATTAAGCATAGTTCTTGCAATTTCTTGAAGGGTTCTCTTTCTTCTTTCTACTACACCATTCTGGTGACGTGTTCTAGGGGAAGAGAAATTGTGACTATAGCCATTGTGTGAGCAATAAGATTCAAACTCATGATTTTCAAACTCACGACCATGTTCACTTCTCAGGGTCTTAATCATAAGTCCACTATGGTTCTCTACAGACTTTGAGTATTTAATAAAGAAAGAACAAGCCTCAATTTTGTGAGCTAAGAACTATAACCAAGTATATCTAGAATAGTCATCAACTAAGACATAGAAATAGTGCTTCCCATTTAAACTAGAAACTCTAGAATGTTCAAAAAATTCCATGTGAACCAAATCGAGAGGTTGAGAAGTTGAAACTTCTTTCTTTGATTTAAAAGAAACTTTATGTTTCTTTCCCTTTTGACATGGATTAAAAACATTGTCTAATGGGAATTCATGTTTAGGTAGGTCTCTAACTAAGTTCTTCATAGTCAGTTTTCTAAGTGAGTGTATATTGAAGTGTCCTAATATTCTGTTCCATATCCAAGACTCTTTATGAAAATAATTTAATCAAGTAATGTTCAATTTGGCTAAAGAATTCAAATAAACAACATAAACATTTTCATTTCTAAAAGCAGAAAAAACTAAAATATTTTTAAAATTAAAAAATTACAAGAATAATTTTCAAATTTAACATTGAACCATTATCACAGAACTAAGAAATACTTAACAGGTTATACTTAAGTCTATCAACAAATAAAACTTTAGAAATTAAAATTGAATCAGTGTTACCAATCTGGCTCAAGCTGATGATCTTTTCTTTAGAGTTATCACCAAACGTGACATGGACTACATCATCTTTGATTAAACTTTTGAAGCATGAGTAATATCCAGACATATGGCTTGAACATACACTATCAATGTACTATACATTTTTATGAGAACACTTCAAGAAAGTCTCCTACAAAACAGGTTTAGATAGAAAATGATTTTGGTACCCAGATTTTCTTGGGTCTAGACAGGTTAGAAATCAATCCTTTAGGTAACCAGATTTGTCTTATGGGTATCAAATAATTTAAATAATCGATAGATTTTGAAAGATGAACATTATTTGATCTATAACCATATGAATAACTAGTTAATGTATTTGAGTTTCTAGATCTAGAACTAGCAGCATTCTTTCCAGATTTAGAAATAAAGCTAGTTTTAGTAAACTATCTCTGTTCAGGATGATAGCCTATTCCAGTGGTATATCTTGGTGCCACTTTTTTCATAGAATTAGAGTTAGATTATTCTTTGAATTTGTGAATTTCTCTAAGCCCTTCCTTAATTGATCATTGGACAATTTTAGTTCAGTATTTTCCTTAAGTAATTGAGCATTCTATTCTTTTTCTACATCAGGTGCAGATTTTACAGAACTGGTCAAAGCATGCTGTTTCTTTTAGGTCATATACTTGTCCTTAAATTCATTACAGGCTTCTTCTAGAATATTATAGTATTTTAAATAACTCTTCAGTAGACATATTTTCAGATTCAGAATCAGAATCAACTCTATAATAATAATAATTTAAAGCATGAGTAACCAATGTTACCTCGGATGTGTTTGTTATGAAACACATATTAGCTTTCTGAGATTTTTCATCTTGAGTAGAATCAAAATCACTTGAACTATACTCTGATAAACTCTAAGTTTCTTTCATAGATTTCTTTTAATTATTATCCTTATAGTTATATTTATTTTTGAACTTCAACTTTGGACAGTTAGATTTTACATGTCCTTTCCATTGGCACTCATAACAGACAATCTCATCACTCTTATCAGAATTCTTCCAATCATTCTTCCAGTGACCTTTGTTGTCATATTAACCTTTGTAGTTTGATTTCCTCAATACTTTCTTCTTCCTGTAAAACTTATTAAATATTTTGCCTATTTGAGCCATCTCAGCATCACTATCATAATCTAAACATTCACTTGTTGAGATTTCAGTAGGTATGTGAACTTTTTCATTATCTTTTATCTTTGAGGAAGTAGACTTAAATGATACTGACTTATTTTTTGGTTCATCATATTCTTCTTTTTTTACCTTCAGTTATTCTTCATACATCATAAGGTTACCAATTAATTCCTTAACAGGTAGTGAACTTATATCACACGATTCTCTTATGGAGACCGATGTGACTCACCATCATTCTAGAAGACATCTTAATATTCTCATGATCTTTTCTTTTGTAGGAACAGCATTACCAAGAGAGCTCATCGTGTTGAAAATCTCATTTAACCTATGATACATGTCAGAAATGGGTTCATCAGGGTTCATTTCAAAATTATCATATTTAATATTATAGGTATTTAGTCTCATTTTGTTAAAATTTGTTGTTCCCTCGGGGTAAATAGCCAAAGTGTCCCAAATTTCAGAAGCAGTTTTACAAGAAGATATTCTGTTAAATTCCTCATCACCTAATGCATAGTACAAAGCATTCATTGCTTTACAGTTATTATTGTAGGCAGTCTTAGTAGCTTCATCCCAAGAAGTTCTCTCAGTGTCTTGAATCTTATATTGAGTTTCTATAGCAGACCATATATCAAATCCCATACTCTCCAAATGAATTTTTATTTTAAGCTTCCACTGAGCATAATTTGTACCATTAAAGAAGGGCGGTATATTAGTAGAAGAAACTTCTAATCTATTGTCCATAATTTGATTTTAGAAAATATGATTAAATAGATAAAATTTAGAACTAACAGAAATGTAAGATCTTTAAGATACCACTAAAATCACAGTTGGAAAACAGGGTGTTTCGATAACCATTAATAATAAACAACCTCTGATACCAAATGTTGGTCAGAGTGGATACTCAAGGGGGGTGGGGGTGAATTCAGTACGAATTAAAATTTCTTTTAAAAATATTTCTATTAAAATCCCCCAATTAAAAACTAAGTTAAACTATAGTGAATTTATAAAACTGTAAGGGTTCGATTAGGTTCTCAAAAGATTGATTAGGTCTCAGGTAATTTAATCAGAATATTAAATTATCTTTTGAAACTAACCTAGTGATTTACAGTAGTTACAAACACTTTCTATATTAATAATCAAAGTAAATTTAAATTAGTTTGAGTTTCAAAGTAACTAGCAGCGGAATATAAAATATATAATATACTTTAGACTTAATCTATGATTCACATCAGATGTACCCAAGAGGTTCACTATCAAGCCGAGATGTAGTCCTCTCAGAAAATGTTTATAAATTTGATCCACACCCTGGATCGGGGTAAACAACAGTACATAGATTTTTCATGTACTAAGACCTCTACAACAGTTGGTCATCAGAAAACAAAAACAACATCACACTGGTTGTCCAGGTCCTATTCTTCCTCTACCACTATCCACAGTGGGGTACATGATAGTTATAGAATGTTTGTCTGAGGATTTAGAAATCCTCCAGCTTAGCTCAGGAGACAGTGTGTGTATAAAATATACAGAGTATGCACACTGCTAAAAATGTAAATAAAATAATCATTAAGTTTAGATATGATTTTTAGAATTATCTAGTGATTTAAATTGCAACTCTAGACTCCTTTTATTAATCCGGAATTCTTCTGATTCCTTCTTTAGTTTTTGTCTAAAAATTAGAGGTTCTTTTTTTAAAGTTTAGTTTTATTAGCTTGAGTGCATGAAGAGGACGTTTTAGTTCTTCAATACTTGACTAATGTTCATCTTGTGCTCTCTTTTTGAATGAATGGCTTCGTGTATGTCCAGTGTTCTTCCAGTATGGAGTATCCTTTCTTTTCTGTGTGAATGCACCACTTTTCATCACTATTCAGCCTTTATTTCGCACACTTTATGGATCATATTATTATTTTTTGTTCCCGGCCTTTTTCCTTCCTTTAATAGCTTTCATCACCGGAAATGGGAATGACTTCCTTTTAACAGGTACGAGGTATGGTTCCCTGACATGCCAACAACTATCATTAAATAACATTAATTACATTAAAATCATCAAATATGACCATTGCTTAATAAATATATAAATATTATTGAGAGTATAGAGTTCTATGTAGCAATGACTGGAATTCTTTCATCAGTAGCCTTCTGTCGGTAGATATGTAATGGTGGACTTTGTATAGCGGTGACCTATAATAGGTAGCTCTTTGTCCTGGTACTGGTAGCTACATGTAGTTGTAGTTGTCACTCCATATATCAGTAGATCTATGTACCGGTGACTCCTTCTATCAGTAGATTTGGTCTATCAGTAGCTTATCTGTATCAGTATCTTGTTTTTATCAGTAGCTTGTTTGTATCGGTGGCTCCGTTCGGTTCCAGTGATAAAGTGTATATTGGGGGATCATTTTTACCAGTAGCGGTAGCTTCGCTTCAATCGGTAGACTTGATCTATCAGTGTCGTGATTACAGGTTGACTTATACATACTGGTAGCTCTGTTCTATTTTATTGACTGTCTATTCAGACTATCGGTAACCTTTATCTATCGGTAGACTAAGTACCAGTAGGTGTCTGTTTGTCTGTATCAGTAGTTATGTGCATACCAGTGGACTTAACACTTATCTATTCTATGTAACACATATGCCGATTGCGTTAGAATTATGTCCAAGTTCATACTAACACAGATAAACATTGATAAACATATTTCAAATATTATTTTAATATTATTATCAACTTGGTAATAGAATGTAAAAGATTGAAAGAACTAATATATAGGTAAACAATACTTGGGATTATCAAAGTATGTGAAAGAATAATTATGATTATCAAAGCAGGTGAGGTCAAAAGAGGATATACCAAATTCCAAATTCCGTACAAGGTATAGACACTATGAATTTATATTGATGCATTTTAGTCTTACTAATGACCCTACTATCTTCCTGTATCTAATTAATTGAGTCTTTAAAGATAGTCATGTTCATTTTATGGTAGTATTTTTTAAAGATATTATTCCTTATACAATGATAAAGTAAGAACATGAAGACCACTTGATAATTGTACTAAAGAACATGAGAAAAGATATGATTTATTAAAAATTTACCATGTGTGAATTTTGGCTTCAGAAAGATTCATTTATGGATCACATAATCTCAAGAGATGCGATATCCATGGATCTATAAAAAAACAGAAGTTGTTGAATGTTGGCCGAGACCAAAAATGGTAATTGAGATATGAAGTTTTCTTATTTTGGCTGGATAATATATACATTTTGTGAATGATATGTCATAATTATCTAATCCACTACAAAAGTTGACTCGTAAAGGAGTTAATTTTTTATGGATGTAAGAATGTGAAGATAATTTCAAAAGAATTAAAAAAGTGTAGGTAGTGACCTTGTGATTAAACTGCCATATTTCGGAGAAATATTTGTGATCTACAGTGATGCATCCATGAAGGGGTTGGGATGTCTTCTCATGAAAAATTATATGGTGATAGATTATGCCTCACTATAGTTGAATGTCCATGAGAAAAAAATACCCATAATAATATTTGGAGTTAGCTACTATAATCTTTACATTAAATATATGGAGGCATTATCATTATGGTGAAAGCTGTGATATTTATAATGATCACAAAATTTTAAAGTATATTTTCACAAAACATTAGCTAAATATTTGCCAATAAAGATGGTTGGAGTTGATTAAATTTTACGACTGCTCAATACATTACCACCATAGGAAAGAGAACAAGTTGGGAAATGCTTTGTGTTGACAAGTACATTATAGACAATAAATGATGGGGATCACAAAAGATACAATATTTATGAATTTTCAAATGATGGATCTTGAGATTGAAAAGAAAGTTTGGGAACTCATATCTTTTTCAAATGAATGTTAAACCATATATACAAGTGAAGATTAAAGAGGCATAGAAGAATGATCTAGATCGAACAAATAAGGTGAGAAATGTTCATGAATTTAACCTTGATTGTGATGAAATAATAAGATTATCAAACAACATTTGTATTCCTCCAATACAATTATTAATTAAAGAGCTATTGGATGTGGGTCATAGTTCTTCATTCTATATTCACCCTGGAATCACAAAAATGTATAGGGAACTGAATGAGTATTTCTGGTGGGATCGCCTGAAAAGATATGATGTTGAATATGCCTCTCGATTCTTGGTTTGTTAGCATGTTAACGTTGAGAGACAGATCTCTAAAGGGATGTTACAACTATTACCCATACTAGAATGAAAATGGGGAAACAAAACTGTGGAATTTTCATCAAACTTCCCAAAACATCCAAATGAAATAATTCTATCTAGGTTGTAGTTGTCCGCCTTAAGTAGTGGGCACACATCATTGCAATTAGAGAGGAATTATCTCTGGACCAACTTTCCAGAATATATATAAAGGAATTGGTAATATTTCATTGAGTTCTACTTTGTATTAAATATGATTGGGATATGAGGTTTACCTCAATGTTCTGAAAAAGTCTTTAGGAGACTCTTTATAAAGAGTTATGCTTCAAACCTGTATATCATCATTAGATAGATGGTTAGTCTGAGAGTAAAATTAAATGTCCCGATGACATGTTGTGATCTTTATCTATGGATTTCATGAGTGGTTGGGATCAACCTCTACTATTGGAGAAATTTTATGATAACAATAGATTTCACTCTATTATTATAATGGCTCCATATGAATCATTATATGTATAGAATTGTTGACCTCTATCTTGCATGGATGAAGTTGGTGAAAGAAAGCTATTATGACATGAAATTATTGATGAAATGGAAAAAAAGTAAAATCTATTCATCAACATATCAGAGAAGCTCAGATTCGACAAAAATGATATGCTAAAAACCAAATAAAATATCTAGTGTGTGAAGTTGGTGATAAGGTGTTTCTACTAATATCTCCCTTCAAGATGGTAATGAGATTTGGAAATAAGGGAAATATTGTCCCTATACATATCGATCATTTTGAAATTTTGGATCGTGTTGGGAAGGTAAATAAATGATTTCCTCATTCGCTGAATCTCTCCCATGTTCATAATATTTTCCATGTATCTTTCGGGAGAAAGTACATACCTAATAATTCACATGTACTGATCTCATATGTTATACAGTTGGGGAAAGATCTTTCTTATGAAGAAAACCTGATAGATATTCAGGATCGTATCGATAATGATATAAGAAAAAAGAACAATTTCATGGTTAAAGTTTTATGGAGGAACCAAAAATTTGAAGAAGCTACATAGGAACTTTAGGATGTGATGAGGGAAAGGTATAATCAACTATTTGTCTTCAAGTGACCAATTTCAAGAGCATAATTTAGTATAAGTGTGGTATAATTTAAAACCTGTATTTTTTAATAAAATATATTATTTAACTAATTTTTATTCTTTAGAGGATTTCATTGCACATAATCATGAATTTAAAGTAACAATGGTATGCCCTTAGTACGAAATTTTCATTATAGCCTACCTGTTAGGTCAGCGAGAATAACTTAAACAGACTTATGAAAATACATTGTGAATTTATTGCCTATCAATTATTTATGAATAATATAAATCAGATATTTTTATTTTATAGTGAATTACTATTTTTAATGAAATTAATGAGATATATTTCTTATATAAAATATTTTTATATTCATCCAAACGATATTATAATCACAGGGTGTGAATAATCACCATTTTTTGTATAAAAACCTATATATTTTTACGGGTAATCATACACCTTTGAATGGAGAACAACTTTTAAATTATAAATTTGATATATTAATAATGTTTATATAATAAAATAAAAATTTTCTTTTAAATAATGATATAAAAAATTTGTTTGGATGAATTTTGGATATTTTTCTCATAGCATTTATGTTTTCATTAATAGTAAAAATATACTAAATTTTATGTGAAAACAACTTTTTTCATAGAAATAGTTTATATGGTTAAATTATAATATTTGATGGGTTTAAATTATAAATATAATTTACTTATAACATTTAATATAATTTATGTCATTAACTTTAATTTTACATTGAATTAATATGTAAATATATTTCAATCTTTTACAATGTTTTAACATTTATTGACATGTTATATCATTCAAATAGTGGGATTGATTTTAATTTAATTTCTTCTAATTTTGTGTTTCTATTTTGAAAAATGGATTCCATATTTAAGATTATAAGTTCTGAATTGTGTAAATAGGTATGTCATTTGGACACTATAAAGAGTAACTTCAGTAATTATTTTTTATTTTCTATGGTTAAAGGGTAAATATTGTAAATAATGGTTATCAAATAATATTATAAATCTACTCTAAAACTTGTCATAATCCTATTCGATGAGATATTTATGACAATCAGCATCCTTGGATCGATTTTAACTCCCCATGGATCCACTTTTGTGTGGTAATGACATTTGAGAATTTTTTTATTTAAAGTAAAGAGAAATATAACATAAACATGTATCTTTTTCTTAAATATTTTTAATATAGGGTTATGTAACATATTTAATTTGCTATATAAAATCATTAGAAATATAAAAATTTTCTCACGTCATGGTAATTTTTTTATAAATTGTATAAATTAGATAAATTCATTTATTTATGATATAATTATTATACATTGTTTAACTTATTAATGAATGATTCAAATAAATGATATTATAAATATAAAAATGAATATAATTTGAACATTACGATGACATACAAAAATATTATAGATGAATATCACATGTAATATTTCATTTAATGATTTTTTTGAATTAATAATGTTTTTATGAATTTAAGAAAAATCAATTACAAAATTGTGTCAAAATCGACATAAATGAGTTTTTTAAAAAAATTATTATTTTATTAAATGGTATAATAGTCTTAAAAATATGATATTAATCCAAAAAATATATATAATGCTTGAAATTTAATAAATTATCCAATTTTTGTTCGCTTGGAATTTTATTGTAACTATAGTAACCATATATTATAAAATTACAATAATACATGGTAAGATTTTTTTTTAACTAAGGGATAAAGCTAAAATATAAGGTAAATTTTGTGACCTAAACTTGTCTAAACATATTGGTTGAGATTATTTTGACCCATACTCATATTACACTATAAATATTTTACATTTAAACTATTATTATTAAAAAATTGTTTAATAATAAAATAATATTTCAAAACATGCTAAAAGTGCCATTCCCACCTCTTATAAAAGGCCCCCAGATATACCCACATACTCACAAAATTAAATCTCCTCAGCTCATTCAAAAATATAATCATGTATGCTCCCAAAACCTCTCCATTTCTCTTAGAGGCCACACATTGGGATGAAATCCTTCTTTAAGAGTCCTTTTTTGAAAATCAGAAGAAGATACTCAAAAAAGAAAAAATTGTTTATCACATCATTCAAAATTATTTTATTCTTCCACTTCCTCTTCTTGTGTTTTTTATATAATAAATTGATAAATCCCATATCTTCGACATTATTATATTTTAAAATAACAATGGGAAGACCTTATACATCCCTTTTTCCAGCCCACGAATAACTATATGACAATGTGTGCGTACGTATGTCTCACCATCTCCCTGCCATGGTGTAATTTATTATTCAAAAATAATTTATTTGGAATGATATAATGATGAATATAATGGATTTAAATAATTAATATAATGACATAATTGTTAATTATTATTAATATAACATCCAATACCACATCATTTAAATATTAAGCGGATGATATCATCACTCATTCATATACACAATCTACTGTCTCCACAATAACATGCGATTCATTTTACAATATCTTCATTAAGACATGATTATATACATGAAATGAATGAATAAATATGATATATATTATTCATATATCATTTTATAAATGATACAACTATAACACCAGAAGTTGAACATGAACTTAGTTGACAAAACATGTATAAGAACATAAAGCACTTAATATCTGAATAACGAGTAACAATGAAATGTTACAAAAAAACTAATTATAATATAATCATATATGATATCATAAAAATTATTAGGATTCTGTAATAATTAAATAACAATAATTAAATTATTATATAGGAGGTTTAGATACATACTAAGGATTTTAGACATAAGATAGGGGATAATTTTTCAATATTTTTTATCTGAGATATTTTATACGTAAGTATTTTCTATGGTATACTTTCCATCCACATCCATGTTTCCTATGTATAAAATATTATTTATATTCTTATAGAATTTTTAAAATTTATTTTTATGTAATTTTAAAATTTTTTAAATTGTATGAATGAAATATTTTTTCATTATTCAATTTGAGGTACTTTTTTATTTTTTAAGAAAATGTACGAGGAGAATGTTTTTTTACTTGTATGGAATGAATGGATTTTTAGGGTTTCATGATGCCTTATTTCCATGAATCTTTTTCTAATGTATTTCATGGTTATTTGCAACCAATTACTTTTATTTTAAAATTACACTTTATTTTGAAAAAAGAAAACGTTTTTGAAGAAGAATGGGTATTTTCCCCAATAATGAAATTCATGTGTTTTATCAAAATTATTTTCCATACAATATAACTTCTTTTTATTTTTCTATCCTTATTATTATAATTATTTTATTATTTTTATGATGGATTTTGTTTATGAAATCCATTTACTTTATATGGATAATGATGGATTGATGTTTATGAAACCCATTTTATTTTCTGGGTAATCCTATGATGAATGATTTATGTTTTTGTGGAATACGTAAGAATGATTTCATTATGAGATGGGTTGGACCTATATCCTAACAAAATTTATTGGATAAATATTTATATGTCATGAGTTTGACATGAATATAGTGGAAAGTAAATCCAGTATAGTTAAATAAGGCTAGAATGACAAGTATTCATGGTTCTTTAATTGACTTTGTCTGCAATGATCGTATTGTCTTTGAGAATAAGATAATACAAAAATGATTTTCTATGCTTATGTGTATTCCATAAAAAATCATGACTTTTGTTATTACATTTAGAATTATGTCCATTAATTCTCATAAAATTTATCCCATGACATTATATTATGATATTTTGTATGCAAGATAAGATTTTAAATTTTTTTGTTATTATGTCTTATGATTATGATATTATTGATGATTACCTCTTATAACCTTAATGAAAATTTTATCTCACCCTTTAATATGTTTCTTTTCCCCAGATCATGAAGAAGGGTATTCAGTAGGCTATATCAAAAAATAATTCTAGTTTTGATGAAATAAGAGGGATACAACGTAGTTATTTTATGAAAAAGTTTTTTATGATTCATAGTTTTTAAAGAAAATATAACTATAAGGTCTTATCATGGATTTATTATAAGTTGTAATGAATATAAATCAATTTTTAAATAATATTAATGTGTGTAAAGTATGGGTCACTATAATGTTTGATATGATAATTTTAAAAATGTCGTTAGTTTTATGAATAAAAAATTTCAATGGTTTTAAATATTGAATATAATAATTTGTTATAAAAAAAATAAAAAAACATTCAATAGGAAATCTAATTTTAAGCACAATATCAGTTTTTTATAAATAGAGTTCCTACTTACTACGAATAAATCATTTAATTTTAATTTAGAAGAATATTTTTTGTATCTTGAATGTTAGTTTAAATAATTAATACCTTTTAAATTAATGTATAGTTTATAATAGTTATATAATAATATTTTAATAATATATTATTGTTCATTCAAAATAATTTTATCTTTTAATGCAATAGATCAAAGAAATAAATTTTTTTAAAGAGGAATATTTTCTAAAATATAAGGGTTTTCAAGTGTGTGGTGGTGGTGGGGGGGGGGGTTATTGATATTTCTTATAAAAAAATTCCCACTCTATAAATGGTGTAATTCAGAAATAGGATCAATATTTAGTTCTATAAGATACACACTTTCTGAAATAGAATCCTCTTTGATAATTGATTTAAAGAAAACATATTTTTTTATAAAAATATTAAATTTTTTACCAACAACAAGATATTATCCCAAATTATTATTTGATAAAATATTAAATTTAATAAAGGCCTTACCCTCATGTATTAATTATAAAAATATGGGAAGAAACATTTATTTTAACTACAACTCTTTAATCACATGTTGATTAAAATCTCAAGCATTCAAAACCTCCCAATTCATTATGGTAGTAAAAATGTCAATGGTGAGAACTTCATAATGATCCAAAATAATTAGAAAATGATCATTGATTCCTCACATTACTATTTATAGGAATTGAGTGTAACAAAATTAAAATGATAAACTTTATGATTTTCAAACACAACTATCGCTTCTAATAATGTTGGGAAAGTTGTAGTTTTGGTGTCGTCAGTTTGGTTGGGGTTGTTTTTTTCATGAAAATATTAATACTAAAATATTAATAACTATAATTACTAATAAAATCAATAATACGAACATGATATTCCATTTTTTCAATGTTAGATGGAATTTCATGATGTTCAAGAAGATCAAGACTTTATATAATCTTTTTTGGAACATGTTATTAGGATATTAATGTCGAAACTAAAATAAAATTGAAAAAAATAAATGTTAATGCAAGAAATATATGAATTTTATTATTATTACCAAAAAAAATATAATTCAATTTAATTTTGGAAAAAACACAATATATTTTCCCCCATTTAGATAATAAAAATGACTAACATGTCTCTTTAATTGAAAATAATTATTTTTATCCCCTTCTAAAAACAACTTAATGGAAGCCCTCTCCCACCCACTGAAACATATATCCTTAAAACTATACCTTTATTCCCCCTTTAAAATACCGATATATTATCCCACTAATTTACTATATTTTTCCTCATCATTGTAAAATAACCTTTTCAGATAACATTTTCCACATTTGGAATTATGAATAAAAAATTATTTTTTAGGAAAATTGAAATAAGAAGGGTTATTTGATAGGGGAAGCGACATAATAATAAATTAAATCAATTGAAACTATTTAAATAATATCACCCCATAATAGTATGATATATTAATAAATTGAGATTTATATATGTGAGAATATATTATAGAATGAAAGAAACGTTATAAAAATAAATTTCATTATAGTGAATGGGTCTCTATGAGTAACTACGTAACACCTATTATCATAAGATGATTAAGACATTAAACTAAGGTGAAAAACATTATTTTTAATAGATTAAGATATTATTCTATTGTAAAAATTTAAATCTCATTATCTAATACATAAAATTCTATTTTATGATTAAATTGACATAAAAATCGAATATTCCTACATTTATTCCAAAACTAATTTCATTTTATAACTAGATTATCAATATCACAAATGAAATATTATCAATAGGATGATAAAATAATATAATATAAATTCTATGTTAAAAGAGTATATTTTTTCCCATATTTTAATGATTATCTTTCATACGACTACCTTTTTGAATGATAGTTACATTCGTATGTTGTTAAACTAAAAAAGTAAATTAGAAGGGGTATCAAAGAAAAAATATGTATAACACTCATAATTTAAATATTTAAACTTCACATTAGGATTGAAATCATTAAACCAAATAGGTTTTATTCCATCAATGGTATGTCTTTTTTTATAAAAAACAAAACATTATTTTTTTTTTGATTGAGTAATAATGAAAACTTATTATATCATTTTTTCACCAAACATAGTAAGATTTTACTAGTATTCCAAATGAATGCCTTGAAATAATTATGACATAAAAAAGTCATGGATTCCTTATATTCCATAATTCACAAAAAACATTCTTCAATTGAAGGTGAAATAAAACATTATTATAAATAAAATAAATAGTAATAAAAACATAATCCCAAAAATTATTAGTTATAAAATATTTAGCTAATGTGGACTTACTAATTTCTTGGAGTAGTCTATTTTTCATTTCTAACAATATATTTTTTTGGATTTTTTGGTGAAAGATGTTATGGGTAATACATTTGTTATTATGAGAACATATAAAACTGTAATTATCAAACTTTCCCCCATGATCCATCCAGATAGATATATATATATAGATGTTTTTTTAAAATTATCTACAGTAGAAATCATTTTAAAATTGGAAGTTTTTTGGTTTTAAGATTCATAAAATAAACCAATATAAAAAATGCGTAATCCTTAACTATGACCAACACATAATACTTTACATTAATACATATAGTTTTTTTTGTTTAAAAAATGTGCTTATACAGAAATTGTAATGGTGTTGATGTTGAGATTTTGCTTTTTGTTTTAATGCTTTACTTATGTTTCATACAATACTAAAAATAGCACATACCATAGTATAATTAAGAATATGTTCTTGATTATCATTTTTTATTCCTTTTATGGAATTTATTTCAATTGTATAACCATTTTTAACATAATCTTATTGGGAAAAGCCTGGAATTTTCATCTATTTCACTGTTGAAAAGACAATTTCATAATGTAAGGTCCAATACGACAACAATGTAAGAATTATCTAGAATATTGAATAATAAGTCCTTAACTACATTAATATTAGAGATTATATATATTTTCTTCATAATGTTCGTAGTGCATCATTCATCTCAAAATTAGCTAATAATTATAAGTATTTTCTTAAGTCAAAGAACCTAATAATATTTGAAATTAAATTCTCATATTTTAGGATATATATAAAATCCATGTTTATAATATTACATTATAGTAAAATGTACTCGACGTTTTTTCGACCATGAGGGTAAGTGAAATAGTATAATAAATATAAATAGGGGCATATATTTTATAATATGATATTTTCCAATAATTGGTGTAGTGTTGTTTAGTAAACGTTATGTTGTAGTACTTCACTATTTAGAAAACTTCTAGGTAACATTTCACTATTCACCAAAATGTGGATCTTGAGTCTTGGAAAGGTACAAGTCACTAGAAGTCACTATATTTAGGTTCCGGTATGTTTATTATTGTCAGAAGTTGATGAAAATAGATGGACCTATGTGGCCTACTATTTTGGTATGGTGGTACCACACATAAATTCAAAACTATGTGCGTAAAATTTTAAGCATGTTTGATATTTGTAATTACTAGTAAGGATTACATGTTATTGTATATTCTCCTAGTTATTTGTATAATAATAATAATCTCATATTTATATAAGACTCTTGTATTAATGAAATATTTTCTCTGTTATTTAAATTTTTATTCATGGTTATTTGTGTGAGTTAAGGGTTTTTATGATTATGTGAATGGTCTACTTGGTGAGTGATATTGTGTGTGAGGCCATCCCAACCATTAATACAATAATATCAAGGAGTTAATTTCCATCATGTATTTTCCATAGGATTGGTTTTCCATTTCCTGGCACATTCATGTGGGTTACAATTAAAAAATTTTTTTTTTGAAATTTATAATAAGTGGTTTTAGATATTTTTGCCATTAAAATCACTCAATATTACACTAAGAGGTTGATCTAGTATAAATTAATCTCTATACTTAAATTTATTAAAAACTGAGTAGAAGTTTAAATCTATTGGAAGGTATGAAATTAAATCAATGTAAGAATTTGAGAGATAGAAATGATAGAAAATATTTTTGGGTTTGGAGAATAGAAAAGGATTATTATCCCTTTTCCATTGTTTTTTATGTTTCGTTGGATGGATTCAGAATTGATAATATGAGTTAGGAATAATGAGAAGGATTTTATATGAATGATATTGGATTTATTAGTATGTTTTTATCATGGAACCTAGCCTTTAGAATCTTTGCAGGTAAGGCCACAGTTGAGTTGATATAGTTCTTTATTGAAATGTATGATAACATAAAAAAATAAAACAGTTTCCATGATTTATGTTTTTTTCACATGTGCCTATTCGATGGCATATCTATAACAGATCATTTAAATGACATAAACATGATATTAGGGTTGTTTATATCACTTATTTTGAAACATTATGATTATGTATGAGCTATTAGACTTCTCTCATAGTTATCAGGCCATTGGGATGTGATGGTAATGATAGTTAGAAATTTGTGTTGTAAAACCAATGTTCTATTTAGGATTTATATATCATAACCCTAAATAAATAACTCATTCAAAAGGAGATTCAAGAAACTCTCATAATTTTGTTAAATTAAAAATAAATGTCTAAACCACCTCAATGAATAATTTTTTATAGGTAATAAGATATGTAAAGAGGGATAAGTGGTGGGGTGGGGGGTGAATCAGCCATTTATTGTCCTATATGTTTGATTTGTGAAAAAAGGGACATGTCAGAAATGGTTCCAAGAGTTGTAAGAAAAATAATTTAAGGGTACATTTAAAATATTCAAATAAAATGAAGTTATATGAGGAAATGAATATATTACTATTGATTATCAATATTTCAGTGGTGTAATAAATTATTGAGAAATAATTCACTCATTGATATAATAGGTATTCATGGTCAATTATATTTTTGAAATATTAAAAAACATTATTTGGGGGAAATTTTGGATCTAGATGTCATGGGGAAAAGTTATTTAAGTTTCCAAATAAAGAATAATGGTTTCTTAAATTTCAAATATATTAATCACATTGTGAATATTTAGAAGAAAACAATTTGTATAATATGACTAGATGAGGTAGACTACGATAATAGCTTCACTAATGATATAATTAAAGTGAATTAGTCATCAATGTTATTTTTATAAGGATATAATTATGATCCCCCAAATATAACATAAATATTAGTTAAACTAAAATTTATCACAGAACAAAATGAAAATATTTCATAGTTATGGAACTATCAATTAGAATATTAAATTGAGAAGAAGATAAAGGTTCTAACTTAAAAAGGTATGAGGATGTTCAATTACACTGAAATTTAATGTTGTGAGAATGATCATATCCAATAAAATAGGTATTTTCTCAACCTAAATGGAATGTATCCCAAATAATAAAAGTCATAACTTTTCACTTAGATGTTTGGGGTCTAGTTATGTCTAATCTTAAGGTGGGTCAATTTATTTCACCACTTTCATTGATGATGAAACAGACAATTTATGTGACTAATTGATGAAAAAATGTTAGATGGAATCCAATCACCAATTCAATGGACGGTCATTCTAGAGAGAGAAACTAGTCAGATGCTAAAAAACCTAAGATCATAATATGGTATTGAGTATAATGGAAGGGACCTCTAGAATGTTTTTCAAAAGAAGCAGATTAGGCCCGTGATGTTTTTCCAAATATATCCTGACATAATACTAGGAAAGGGTGAATAAACATTATGTTAATCAGTATTTCACCATGAAGTAAGATTCACTTAGATACACCTAATGAAATTTGAGTAGTGGAAATAAATATAATAGTATTCTTTATTAAAAGAGGTTCTTATTCTGTTGTGGGAGAATACCATCTTGAAAAACTGTGGTCTGGAAACAAAATATAATTATCCACCTTAATGAATTAAATATTCTTTCCTATTCTCATGTTTATCACATGGACATGTAAAAACTGTTTTAAATGTCTTAGATATGTTTCTTTACCAGATGCACTAATGAAAGCTTCATTTTTTGACTTTGAAATGATGATCAATTAAAATTATTTAATATTTGACTTATACTATCACATGAGAATGTCCCATTGTGGGAATACAACATAGATGAAGAAGATTTTGATATTATAGAATCAAAATATGAAGGGAAATATTATTTGAGGTGAATTAAGAAAACAACACAACATTCCGAGAGTCCATATCAATGCACTAAATGTATGGATGTTAGACTAGTGGAAGGATTACCAATATGTTTTGGTAATATAGAACATCATATAAAATCACTTGATTTTCCGGTTCTAAAATATAGAGCACTATAAACTTTAGATCTAAATATTTTAGAGGAGAAATGTTACCTTGGGGGTTCTTATAGGTTTGTGTTTTGGTCCTAATATTTGGACCCATATAAACCTTTGGATTTTAATATTTAGTGGTAAAACTAATATCATGCAAAGATACATTTTGTGACTATAAAAATATCGTTTCAATAATGGAGTAAAATGTCTTTGTTGGAATCCCATTAATATTTTGATCTGACTGCTTTAAAATACAGAAAAAGGAATAAAGAAAACATGGGTGTTTCATTTGGAGGATAGATCTGAGGAAAGTAAGAGGTCCAAGAACAAGTAATGGTATTTGGATCCCAAAAGGTATTTTTTATATCTATGACAAATTATCAATATTTTTAAACATATTTCCATTCATATGGTGCTAGGTTTTGTAAGTTTTGATATTCATGATGTTTTTTGGGTGATTATCAAAAATCATAATAGTGGAAGAAATGTAATATTTATCTCAAATATATCGTTGATATTATCATTATTCATGTATTAAAAAACTAAAAATTATGTACTTAATGTGATCTGTAACCATTCTCTTACACTTATTAGCATACATTAATGAAAGCACATAAGAATATAAATCAGTGATGCCGCCATAGGGATTCTACTAGACTAAGGATTCATAATCATATCATGAGGATTCTCCTACATAGAAAGGGTGAGATTTACTTCTCTATGTGGTGATTGATAGAATAAGATAGGATTGTTCCCAAATATTTATAAAATATGGTGAAACACAATAGGTGGTATTATATCTCTATATATATATTCTCGATTAACATTATAAAATTAAGAGCATCAATCATTTGAAATGATTTTTTTGTCATATAATTGAACATGTTCATTATAATCTATTTAAGAATTCATTTTACTCGTTAAATAAATATGAAAAAAATAAATGGAAAACCCTTTTTCATATCTTATGAAACCATTCATGGATAATTTTTCAGTGCCTTGCATATGTACAGAAAACATTCATTACAACATAGTCTAAGGATTCATCACATGGAAACTAGACTACATTGGCACCAATGTATGCAAAAGATTGAACATAAGGATATATTGGATAGGTATCTTCAAAATTATTCATAAGGATACATTGTAAAAAATTTCTCATCATGGTATATTCAGTATATTCACCTTTTATTATATATTAAATAATCAACCACTTTCACTAAAATGAGATAAATGATTTATGAAAAATGTCCAAACTCTTAAGGGATTTATCCAAAAATAGTTTTGAATATGTTTTATAAAAACCTTTGAATATTGGAATATATATATTTTTTTCCAAATTTGATACTTATACAAATACCTAACTATGGGACTTACTGGGTCTTTGAAATGATGACCCAAATATAAAATCATTATATTATAAATTTATTTAAAAAATGAACTATATAAAAAAATTATTTTTACTCCATTCATTATGTGGTTGGGTGTGATCTTGATCAAGTATAATAAATTTTTTCAAATGATTATCCACTAAAATTTGTGTCATAAAAATCATATGTATACATACATATCCCTTTTTTCCATTACATTAAGTGACCACAAGACAAAAAAATCATTTCCTTATAATGCACCTCATCCATTCTTGATTATTTGTATTAGATTGAATTGATCAATGACTATATAAAATATTATTCATCTAATAGATGATTGCATCACCTGTTCTTCATATAAACATTTGGAAACATCATATGTATATCAAATAAGTATAACCATGTGTTTTTTTAGTCAAATTTATTCAATGTATCATATTTCTTAACTCATTATACCAGTGAACATATCCTATCATGGTTGTGCTACAATCAATGAAATGATTAACAACATACCCAAAAAATATCCTCATTTAGTAAGCCTAAATGATATTAAAATAATTGTTTCAGTGTATAATAGTTATAATTATGGGTGTCTAACTAACCATAGGTATGAATGATTAATAATTAGAAAACACCCCTAATTGTATCGATAACCATGTGAAATTCCGCAAGATATACTTTAGAAATTCATTTCATGTAATAAGTATCTATTTATTTTCACATGAATATATTTTTATTTTCTCATATATAACCCTTAACAATGAGAATGAGATTATATCCACGCTAATCATAACTTATAATCACAACCTATTATAGTCCTTGGAGATCAGTGTTTAAGGAAAACATCATGTTGCAATTCGATGTTATATTTTCCTCTGATTATAAGTTATTAATAAATTTTAGATTACATGATTAATTGATAAATAAACATTTACTTTATTAAAAACCAACGATACATATATAACCATTATATAAAGCTATAATTTATCATAAACCAAGATATTTTACATGGCTCGCATGTTGTTTTTTAATTTATTGTTTTTTGGATGGATCTGTTATATGATCCTTTGTATCCTCCAAAACAATCTTTACATTACCCCTATCATTGATCACTTATATGATATTTTATTTGGGAAGAACTTTTTTGGTCTATTTTTGTGTATGTGGTTCTTTAAAATGAGTAGTAGCATAATTGTTGTCATAATATTGCATGATTTATCCTCCAATTCAATGAATAACTCTAGGTTCTGTAATTAACTTCTCGAACAAAATAACATCCATTAAAAAATTATTTATAGGAATTCACTATTACTATATTATTTACTATTCCAAGATAAATTTCTTTTAACTCTTCCAAGAGATAGATCCACTATTTAAGAAAAAAATGAAACTTGAATGAGGTCTCATATCATCTCTATTAGAAAATAGAATTATTGTAACCCTTTACACAAATATCGTCTTATCCTCCAAATACATAGATCATGTCTTTTTTCTTACTCAAGATCATTAATATGTTCTTTAAAAAAATCCATATACAGTCATTGGGATTGGATAAGTATATACTATATATACATAGCTCGTTGATGAAATCAAATTGAGTACAAAACATGACATGCATGATAGATTATTTTGATGGATGTATATATAATTCTATCCATATAGTCCAAATATATATAGGGATATTTTGTCCCCCTAATATTTATTCTATTTAATACTCATAATGACCTCGTCTTCGTGTTATCCCTATTGAAATTATTTATTACATTTCTGATGTATTTTTCAGGACTATGTCTCAACAACCTATTAGATCAATCTTTATAAGTATTCATACAATATATGTTGGGTGATTCACCCATGTCTTTAATTGAAAATAATTAACCTAAACACATATTCACATAGTGATGTGTTTAGATATATTTTTTGGTAATATGTATGGTATCAACATAAAATATCAGAAACTATATTATAATCCCACTAGTATACTTGTATACATTGAAATAATCACTGTTCTTATTCAGACCAAACTATTTTATTGCACCATAAAAACATATATCAAAACTCTGAAAATCATGATTTAGTTCATAAATGGATCATTCAAGATTTTATTCCATAGTATAATCATTAGACAGTTCAAAAATTTTGAGTGGAAACATATATATGTACTTGAAAATTTTCAAATTAAATAATTTTTTTTGCCATTAATTTGGTATATCTAATAATAAAAAACTATTTTTATGAAAATAAAAATATGTACATTATTAATCACTGTAATATGTGAAAATGTTTTTTTATATTAAATACCAATAATATTATTGTAACTATTTTCCACTGAGCATGCATTGTAGGTAGACATAGTACCATCCTTGTTATTTTTCTTGGGGAAGTACCACTAGAAACCTATGAGTATCATCCCTTACAATACATTCACTAACATCCAAACATAGTTTGGGTACAAGGAGTCTATTTCAAATACCATGGAATTTAAAAATTTCATAAAATTAAAGATCTAAATTTTATACCTATACAAAATTGGTTAATTTTTTTGAAAATTATATGAAAATAATTTTCCATAGGAAATCCTTATCTCTTAGGTTAATAAGGAAATGGTGGGTGTGTTGCGTGAGTTGGTTCTTCTTCCATAACTCTTTGGGTCCACCTCAATCTCAATCATTGGTTCATTTATATTTTTTTGGTATTTAAATTATCAAAGATAAACATTACTCTAACCAACTTCCCAATCCATACATTCATCCCAATAACAATAAAAAACTTGTCTACAATACATTGTGCTTGGTAAGATTATAGAAATAGTACCCCTTATTTTCATTAGGATAGAAAACCAATATGTCTTTTTTCAAATTTGTTGCCCAGATTATTGGACTCTAGAAATTATATGAATTCTTTTCATACCCAATTCATTATAATATAAATAATGGTATATTTCTATGTCTATTTCTCATATGGATTCGTTGGGTCTAATTTTTTTGGAATACAATATATTAGAAATGAATCAATCTCTAGGGGAATAGTACAGAATGTTATTGGAAGGTAATATTAACTCGTCATTGATAAAAATATATCCATCATGGAATGATTTATCTTCTTATAAAAACCATTACCAAGTGTTTTTTAGGAGGGTTAATACAACATCCCGCCTTTATATCACATAAACATTCATTACATTTTACAAAACCGAGGATCTTTAAGGTTTAGTTTCTTGGAAACCAGGAACTTAAAACATGAAAACATAAAACATTATACTTAAAAACTTGAAAGGATTCTCCTCATGTTAATCCTAGGTTCATTACTGTATCTCATAACCTAGGGACATACATCAAATGAAAGGGTGAGCATAAGGCCCAGTAAGGGAAACAAGGAAAACATTTAACATGTGAACTTGAAATACATCAATAAAGTCATGAAAAGAACTTTAAGGCATGAGAATGAAATCATGAGGCATATCATAATAAAAATAACATTTTTCATAACATTAAGATGTGGCAACATCATTTAACATAGAAAATCATGAACATATCACCATGGTCCATCCCCAAGGTGTCATCAGAAAATTACCAAGGTTATTCACCAAGATATGGTGAAAATTGTAATCTCTATTGGTTACATCATTACCCAATGAATTGGAGAGCTATCATGGCGCACCCTTAAATTTGCCTTTATTATCATGTGAGCCACATATATAATCATCAAAAATTTCATAAATAACCCATATAGCATAAAATAAATTGGTTTCATTTCATAATCATAACGTTTTAAGAAAAACTGTTTTAAATACATGATCTTTACGTCACTTTAAACCCAAGGAAAGTAAAAGCGGGTTTCATGTATGTAAATACCAGAATTTAAAATAGACCATTTTGGTATATATGTGAATACCATATATAAGAGAGAGCATTTATTATTCACTTCATAAAATTAAATAACTTTAGAAAAAGAGAGAGAGATTTTGAGACGAAAATTCTGCAGCATAACGGCTATGTTACAGGGTTTTAGAAAACATTGAAAAGAGAGGGGACATGGGTCAAACATTCATAAATGACCCATAAAACTTTAGAGGGACATA
Source organism: Viscum album (assembly GCA_963277665.1). Lineage (NCBI taxonomy): Eukaryota > Viridiplantae > Streptophyta > Magnoliopsida > Santalales > Viscaceae > Viscum > Viscum album. The sequence continues at coordinate 1,506,759,854 of OY728131.1, read as the reverse complement.
ATATAAGTGATTTACGAACATGGAAATGAAATTTGAAAATATACCATATGAAATTAAGAACCTGAAAGGAAGACAAAAATAAGATTTCTCTTATGAAAATTTGGCAGCCTAACAGCGTCACATAAACTTCAACCAAAAATGAATTGATGAAATAAAATAGGGTCTCTAATCATATGAACATAAAAGATCAGTATGATAGATATAGAGATAATACCCCAACATAATAAAAAGAAACTTGGAAGACTTGACACGGAATTAGAACTTTGAAAAAGGGTAATGATGAAAGAACCACTTAAAAATTCAACGTCATAACGGCGCCACTTAAAACATCAAAATACTGAATTGAAGAGATCAAATGGGGTATCTCATCAAATGATCATAAAAGATCAGTATGACAGATATAGAGATCATACCCCAACATATTAAAAAGAAACTTTCAAGACTTGACAAGGAAATAGAACTTGAAAATGAGAAGGGTGAAAGAATCCGTTACAAAAAGTTCGGCAGCCTAACGACGCCACTTAAACATTCATAAAATGAAATGATGAGAGTAAGAGGGGGTCTATCATCATATTAACATAAAAAGGAAAGTATAATGAATATAATAGAACATAGACCAACATAAGAACATGGAGCATAAAATAAATTACATAAAAGAGATCACTTGAAAAGAAAGAGAGGAGTCAGATCCCTTACCTTAAAACGTATGTCTTAAAACTCAAAGGTTTGGACCTTGAGGGCTTGAGGGAACCTTGGGAGGACTCCTTGGGAGGTGAGGAGACCATAATTTCGTTGAGAATGATTTTGGATTCCAATGGATGAGATAATGTCTTGGTATTTAGAGGGAAAGTTAGGGGACAAGGCATTAATGGCCAAGGGACACCTCATAAGTGGGTTTCTCAAAACCATGTGCTCTCCCAAGATATTTCCCATGAATTTAGGCCAAATGGGGACCCCAATACAATAATTCATCACCTTTGGTCGGAAAACCCATAAAATATGTCATGACATCATCATGACACAGTTATGATGTCATCAAACATACCAAAACCCTAAAACAATATTTTTACTATTCACTGAAAATTCAACTTTCTCAGAAAAATCCCAAAATTTCACCTTAAACAAATATCAATGCTCTGATTTCAAATATGAACTCCATTTTATAAAAATAATTTTCTAAATATTTATAATTTAGTTTTTAATTAACAAACACTATTCACCCGAATAAACTAATACTTGTATAATAATTTATGAAACCGTTATTTAACCATTTTATTGAATCACATTACTTATTCAAGGTGCCTAGAATATATTAATACTTTCTTTAAGTGATATTAATAATCCATTTGGTCACATTACAAATCCTAAGCATAAAATCACTATTCAGAATATACTTTTTATCAAAAATTAAGTTGATCTTATTAGACTCTAAATTTCGTACTGAACATAATTGTAGAAGACCATTTTTTTTAAAATCATTACAAATTTTTAATTATTTAATGTTTTCATAAACATTTTTTTAAAATATCCTTTCTCTAAAATTCACCAAAAATATGCATACTATTTTTATTCGGACATTTGAAAAGTCATAAACATCATCAAGAAGAAATCCCAATTTTTTTTAAAACAAAGGATTACACAAGGCAGTTATGGTATCCTTACATATCCCCTTATCACACCAGCATATGACCTAAGTGTAAGGTGTGCTAAGGTGAGAGAATTCGAGGGAGGCTCGGCCAACATCACACGAGTAGTAATTTCTATCAGTTTGAACTTCTCACGAAGGCGATTCCGTTCTAGCATCACACGTTGAAGTTTGTCTTGGGTGTGGTCCAGAGCAAAGCCTAGTGGTGCTACCTCCTTCCCAAATTCTGTTAGATGGGCTTTGATTGGTCTAAGACTACTGGGTGAGGCCATCGAATCTTTTTTCTATTATAATTAACCAATATTACTTGTATTTAGAGACAATAATAAAAATGTTTAGTTTCCAGCAGTCATATTGACCAATGGTCATATAATAGTCAAACCCCAATGGTCTCATTTTAAGTATACTCATGTTATCAAATGAAATTTTTTTGTTGAGTAAAAAAATAAAATAAAATAACACATAAAATTAGGGAACAAGATTTATTCAAAATTTCGGGTCGTTACAATCTTCCCCCTTAAGAAATTGCGCCCTCGCAATTTTTAAAATTGGGTTTTGAAATTTCATTGAATGTCCCACATCGGAAAAGGAGTCAGTAAAACTATTACTTTAAAAGAAAGAAAGGGAAGTACAAAGGTCACCCAAGTTAACCCACACTAGGATTCCATGTAGGAAAACATGGACATAGAGGAGAAAACAACTGCTCAAGTTCTGAGGGAGAGTGATAAAAAACATGATTAGGAGAAAGGTAACCATAAGAAAATCCCAAAATTATGATGTGTGTAGACGGTATTTGTTTACCTAGTAGGAAACGTAAACAAAAAACGTTTTTTTACGTTCCTTTTCATAATTTTGAGGAATTAATTTACTACATAGAACAGAAAAATAAGAAATATACCTACCTTCAAGTAGAGTTTCATCCTTTAGTAAGTTTCTACCAAAACAAATATTTTCTCCAAATGATGAGCATCCAAAAACACTTGGTCTCATCAAAACACAAGAATCATTTTCTTGAGAGTCACGTAATCCAAAAAAGATTAACTATCAATTTCTTCTATCATTAAAAATTGTCCCAAAAACAAAAAGGGTAAGATAAAACAACCCTTCAAAAAGAAAGAATCCCATAGGAAGGGAAAATACTTTTAAATCTTCAAAGTTCCACTGTACTACCCTGAGTTCATCATAGACCATTCGATAAATAACAGTCCTTAAAATTCCTCAAAATAAACCAAACATAGATTGAATCCCAAATACAAGAAGGATTTGATAACATAGTCTTCCAAAATAAACTTCATTGTTCATCTCCAAAAAATATCAACCACTCCTAACATCTTATAACAAAAGTAAATAACCTAAAAATATTTTCCCCAAGATAGGTCAATCATTTTCATAAGTAACCTATAATACCATAATTTCACGTTAAATTCATTGATTCTTCAAAATATAAATCAACCATTACTCTTCAAAGAAAATACTGTAGTAATCTATTTACCTCGATCAAATAGGGTTCCCAAAATAGTGAACATCTTCCAAAATAATAATCATCTTTTAATCCCCTAATAATCTCTGTTATATTAATACGAAAATCATCACATTTCCTATCACATTGGTTGTTGGGACATGTTCTTCCTTTACCCACCATTAACTAAGAAGAGAAAGTATAATTAGGGGCTTAAATACTTATCTAATAATCATGAAAAGGAACTTAGAGAATATAAGGATAACATGTAGAAGAAAATTATACCCTAACTTCTGATCCCCTAGGTTTCAAACTAGGTTATCCATGATCATATATTCTTATGTGAATATCTATTTTGTTTTATCTTTGTTCCTTTAACAATGGTTCATACTAAGCTTATGAATTTACCGAAGCATATCTCCTGGGAGTGTCGAAACCAAGAGTGCAGCAAGGCCCATTGTCGTGTACCAGTTCCCATTTGAGTCTAGCTCAAAGCGGTGTTTTTGGGTTTTACCCCTACATACATCTGTTCCAGAGCCACCTCTACCTTCTCGTATCCAGACAGGGATGTATTTACTTGGAAACCCATTACTCAATACTCAACAACATACCAGGAATATTTCCTATATATAAACTTTTCTTTAGGCTTCTTCCTAAAGTTTTCATATCCCAATTTCACAAATAACTAAACCATCCTTTGATACCAACTATATCATCCCGCCTTTTTATCACTTAAACCTTCATTACATTTTACAAAACCGAGGATCTTTAAGGTTTAGTGTCTTGGAAACCAGGAACATAAAACATGAAAACATAAAACATTCTTCATAAACACTTGAAAGGATTCTCCTCATGTTCATCCTAGGTTCAATACTGCATCTCATAACCTAGGGACATACATCAAAAGAAAGGGTGAGCAGAAGGCCCAGTAAGGGAAACAAGGGAAACAGTTTACATGTGAAGTTGAGATACATCAATAAAGTCATGAAAACAACTTTAAGTCATGAGAATGAAATCATGAGGCATATCACAATAAAAATAACATTTTTCAAAGCTTAAAGATGTGGCTACATCATTTAACATAGAAAATCATGAACATATCACCACGGTCCATCCCCAAGGTGTCATTAGAAAATTACCAAGGTTATTCACCAAGATATCGTGAAAATTGTAATCTCTAGTGGTTACATCATTACCCAATGCATTGGAGTGCCATCAGGGCGCACCCTTATATTTTCATTTATTATCATGTGAGCCACATATATAATCATCAAACAGTTCATAAATAACCCGTATAGCATAAAATAAATGGGTTTCATTTCATAATCATATTGTTTTAAGAAAAACTGTTTTACAAACATGATCTTTATGTCACTTTAAACCCACGGAAAGTAAAAGTGGGTTTCATGTATGTAAATCCAAGAATTTAAAATAGATTATTTTGTTATATATGTGAATACCCATATAGAAGAGAGAGCTTTGAGTATTCACTTAATAAAATAAAATAACTTTAGAAAAAGAGAGAGAGATTTTGAGACGAAAATTCTGCAGCATAACAGCTATGTTACAGGGTTTTAGAAAACAATGAAAAGAGAGGGGACATGGGTCAAAAATTCATAAATGACCCATAAAAAAGTAGAGGGGAAGAATATAAGTGATTTAAGAACATGGTAATGAAATTTGAAAATATACCATATGAAATTAAGAACATTAAAGGAAGACAAAAATAAGATTTCTCTTATTAAAATTCGGCAGCCTAACGACGTCACATAAACTTCAACCAAAAATGAATTGATAAGATCAAATAGGGTCTCTCATAATATGAACAGAAAATATCAGTATGACAGATATAGAGATCATACCCCAAAATAATAAAAATAAACTTTGAATACTTGACATGGAATTAGAACTTTGAAAAAGGAGATAGGTGAAAGAACCACATAAAAATTTGGCAGCCTAACAGTGCCACTTAAAACTTCAAAATAACGAATTGAAGAGATCAAATGGGGTCTCTCATCATATGATCATAAAAGATCAGTATTATAGATATATAGATCATACTACAACATAATAAAAAATAAACTTGCAAGACTTGACAAGAAAATAGAACTTGAAAATGAGAAGGGTGAAAGAATCCGTTACAAAAATTTCGGCAGCCTAACGGCGCCACTTAAACATTCATAAAATGAAATGATGAGAGTAAGAGGGGGTCTCTCATCATATGAACAAAAAAAGGACAGTATAATGAATATAAAAGAACATCGACAAACATAAGAACATGGAACATAAAAGAAATTACATAAAAGAGATCACTTGAAAAGAAAGAGAGGGGTCAGATCCCTTACCTTAAAACGTAACTCTTAAAAATCAATGGTTTGAACCGTGAGGGCTTGGGGGAACCTTTGTAGGACTCCCTGGGAGGTGAGGAGACCATAACTTCGTTGATAATTATTTTGGAGTCCAAAGGATGAGAGAATGGATTGGTATTTATAGGGAAAGTGAGGGGACACGGCATTAATGGCCAAGGGACACCTCATAAGTGGGTTTCTCAAAACCATGTGTTCTCCCAAGATATTTCCCATGAAGTTAGGCCACATGGGGCCCCAAATACAATAATTCATCATCTTTGGTCGGAAAACCCATAAAATATGTCATGAAATCTTCATGAAACAGTTATGATGTCATTAAACATACTAAAACCCTAAAATTGTATTTTTTACTATTCACTGAAAATTCAACTATCTCAGAAAAATCCCAAAATTTCATCTTAACCAAATATAAATGCTCTGATTTCAAAAATGAACTCCATTTTATTAAAATAATATTCTAAATATTTTTAATTAAAAAACACAATTCACTCAAAAAAACTAATACTTGAATAATAATTTATGAAACCGTTATTTAACCATTTTATTGAATCACATTACTTAATCAAGGTGCCTAGATTATATTAATACTTTCTTTAAGTGAGATTACTAATCCATTTGGACACATTACTAATCCTAATTATAAAATCACTATTCATAATTTACTATTCATCAAAAATTAAGTTGATCTGATTAGACTCTAAATTTCATAATGAACATAATTATAGAAGACCATTTTTTTTGAAAATCATTACACATTTTTAATTATTTAAGGATTACATAAATATTTTTTTAAAATATCCTTTCTCTAAAATTAACCAAAAATATGCATACTACATTTATCCAGACATTTGAAAAGTCATAAACATCTTCAAGAAGAAATCCCAATTTTTATTTAAAACAAAGGATTACACATGGAAGTTATGGTCTCCTTACATAGCCCCTTATCACACCAGCATAGGACCTAAGTGTAAGGTATGCTAACGTGAGAGAATCTGAGGGAGGCTCAGCCAATATCGCACAAGTAGTAATTTCTATCAGTTTGAACTTCTCGCGAAGGCGATTCCGTTCTAGCTTAACACGATGAAGTTCGGCTCGGGTTTGGTCCAGAGCAAAGCCTAGTGCTGTTACGTCCTTCTCAAGTTCTATTATATGGGATTCTATTGGTCCAAGACTACTGGGTGAGGCCATCAAATCTTTTTTCTATAATAATTAACCAATATTACTTGTATTTAGAGACAATAATCAAAATGTTTAGTTTCCAGTGGTCATATTGACCAATGGTCAAATAACAGTAAAAACCCAGTGGTCTCATTTTAATTATACTCATGTTATCAAATGAAACATTTTTGTTGAGTATAAAAATAAAATAAAATAAGACATAAAATTAGGAAACAAGATTTATTCAAAATTTCGGGTCGTTACAAGTAAATTATAGAACAATTATATAGTCTCTTAGACGATTAGTGAATATTAGGATCATGTACTCAATAAACCAATATGATTGATAAAATTTTAATACATTTTCATAGTAGATTATATAATACATTCTAAATCCCTTTAGTACTTTAAAAAGTTTCATAATTGTGTTTTATTAAAAAATCATAACCATAATTTCCTAATTATTCAATTACTGTTACAAAATACCTAAAACCACTACTTTAGTATGAATTCATTAGTTCACATATATAAATATGTATGAGATGTAAAAATTCAGTATCTTTTTCAACTTTTTTTTAAAAAGGTTATTTGTTAATATTAAAACTTAAAAAATAAAAAATCTAAATATATTCTTAATTGAATGAGTCCATCAATCCATATCTATGGATTTATTGGATGTTCTCTCATTTATATGTAAAATTTTCAATTCCAAAGGTGGGGGGATTAGAATCAATTAATAACTACTTATTTGGAATATTATAAACTCTATTATCCATTTCTTCAATATATAAACCATTTACCATATTATGGATCCCATAAAATGTTATATTCTTATACATAAAAAACTATTTTTCTTAATAGTGAATAAAAATATCATATGGTGAAAAAATGATTCCAAAATTTAATTTCTATTTATATATAAACATAATATTGGTTCCCTAATTCCTTGAAAATGAACATTGGAAAAGTTAAAAAAATGTTACAAATTATAATGTAGTAAATATTTCTCCTTTAATGAAATAAATATATTCACCCCCTTTTTAATTTCCTCATATTTTTAGGCTTCTATTTACAACACAATTGAGTGACGCACACTCGATATCCAATACCCACGTGACAGAGTTTGTGAAATTTACCATTATAATGCTCATATTCAAAACCTCTAAACGATTCTCAGTGATAACTATTATATGCCCTAGATGATAATATATAACTATTTTATTGTACGTATATATAAGTGATCTAAAAATGATAATCATGAAGCATTTCATGATCTAAAAAATATATATATCAATGGGTGATTATCATGTTTTATATATTTTCATCACATAATTTTAATGAAACTGGTCCCACTAAAAATTATGACATCATAAATCTTATACATTTAGTTATACAAGATCTTTATTTCTTCCTGAATTACACTAAGTATCAAATAAACAGTCCATGTCTATTTATGAAATAAAAAATGATCACTCATATCAAATATGACTCGTGGATAGATGTCAGAATAACTCCTTATCTAAATAAATAATTTTGAAAAACTATACTAAATTACTATAATTTTTTAGTGTTTATGTTTTCCCATCTATGAGTATCCTAAAAAACACGGAAAACAGGAAACATAATGGATAGGTTCACCTCATTACTCTCTTTCATTATAAAAGATATTCTCAAGGGAAAGAGGTAGTTAGGCTCAGTCATCCATTAGTATTGAAGTCTTTAAAAGTTCTTATTTGCAAAGAATATCACACATAGTATATTATCAACTTATTTTCAAATTATGGTCTATTTATTATACAATGTATGTATATAATATTCATAACTAATTAATCTAACACCATAATTATCTTCTCATTATATTTTTATTCAAGACTATAGTTATTTATTTTGGGTATCCCCATTACATTTTAAAAATTAATGTGTCCACATAACACTAATGTGTAACTCTCTACACAACCCATAGTTTTTATTACTCACAAGAATATAGAAGCTGAACATATTTATACGTTTCCATATGAATCATGTACATAAGTTATGTGAACTATTCATGAAAATGTTTTGAGTTATAATAGATTGAAAATATTCACATGATTAAGTTTAGAGTAATATATAACTAATCCTAACAATTCCAGAACAAGAATCTTTCTTCTTTATCAGTGGATAGTTCTACCAAAAATCACTCTCCCTAGGGAGTTTAAACTCAATATAAATGTAATTTAATAAAAATTATAAAACCTAAAAGGACCAAAATCCATTTAACAACAAAATTCAATCTAATATATTCACATAAAAATAGTTGTCAGGGTAGAAGAATTTAAAATATTATGGAGTCACACATAAAATTAAATATAGAGCTCTATCTCCTAGAAAAAATTCATCCATTAATTTTTTCGAACACTATATTCACATTTTTTGTAATAATTTCCCAAACATGTATATTAAAGGAATACAAAATATATATTTTGTTTTCAATTCATGAGATATAAATATAAACATTTAATAGTAAATTTTGACTTAAAAAATCACATTTTATAAATTCCAAAGCTTATGTTTTATATATAATTTATACACAATAAAGAAAATAAACACAATATTATATTTAATTATTTTTTTTATACATCAAAATGAAAATACGTTAACTATAAATGTATTTTTATGGTGATGTACAAAAATACATTGTCTCACAATGTACTTTAATGGTTCTTACCAGACTTTATAATACATTGTCCTATAACATAATCTGAGGCATGGTATCTCATTTTACATTGAAACTCAATTTAATACATTTTAGTAACATAAATTATGATTACTATAAAAGTTAAATTATCTTTCTAAAAAACAATACATTGTTTTTATTGTGAAGGAAATAATCTAAGTTATCACATAATGTAATTTGTTCCATTTCAAACCAGATTACATTAATATCTTAACACAATATTGAGTCCGACATCATATTACATTTATATATTAATATACTGTCAAGGTTACAACATAAGATAATTTATCACATAAGCTTATCTTTTTTTATTTTCTTATAAATACATTAGCACATAATTGTATTTTCACATAATTATGCCTTCAATTAGATTTTTTACAACAGAATATTAGTTATTAAAAACACATTATGTTACCAATAAAATATTTTCCAGTAAGGATAACATTTTTTATGTTTCAACAATCTTATTATTTACTGTAGCACTATAAAAACATGTCGATTCTTTAATTTTCTTGACAACTATACCACTAATGGGTTCCGAGTTTTTATCAAATGAACATGGTAGTGAAAGAAAATCCATATTTATGCTCAGTCTATCCTCCATTGTATTATCTTACTTTAATGAGGAACACAAATAATGCATAACTAAGGTGATATGTAATTAATCAATTTCTCTTTAAAATACACTTGATTGGAGTTACTTATATAATAGAAAAAGATTGTCTTTCCTATTTGGGGAAAACACCAACCTAAGGATACCTAATCATATAAGAAGGATTTGTGTATATATAATTGGTTATATCACCTCATTATGTGATAAATAATCCAGTAAGAGAAGAGTGTTTTGATTGTAATTCATGTATATAGTCTATTAAAAAATGATAGATCACATATACATATATATATATATATTATTGATCCTCTTCATTTAATAAAGATCATTGACCATATGAAATGAATTGGGCTCCTTCCCATGGAACATGTGTGGTATATCACTTTGGAGGATTCATTGAACTTCATAAATTAATATATAATAAAAAATGAACTAATAATTTAGTTCATAACCAATTAAAATATGAGCGCATGATGTCGATATTTCAAACAAAATTTGACACTATATTTGGTGTAACATTGGACCACACTACATTTCAGGTACATTATACAATGTTTAATAAAAAAATGCACAAGTTTCAGATTAAGGATTTGTTGGATACATATTTATGAGATCCTTATTATCGATATTATACTGAAAATATATCCTCAGGATATATACAACACATCCATATAACTTTTAGTGAACATCAAAAAAATATATACTTAGTGTGGATGGATGTTATGATAACCATTATTCATAGGGACTTAATGAAATCAATTTATATGAATAAGATAGTGGGTTTTGAGTTCAATCAGTATGGGGACATGTTTCGTAAGATAAATTCGATTCTCCATGGATTGAAGTAGGCATCATGACAGTGGGATCTTGAATTATATGGTTCTATTTGAGATATGTTTTACTTAGTGCGAACCAAATAATTATTCCTACAATAAGGTATGGAATTATTAAACCACCATTATAATTCATCTGTATATAGATAACATGTTACAAGATAGTCCATTAACTATAAGGAATTAAGGGCTGATATATGATTTTTTCGAAGATTCAAGATAAAAGATATTATATAAAGAAAAATAATATATGGAATGAATAATGAGAGATATATTTAAGATGGGTTGTTGGTTTTGTCACAAAAGGACAACATCTAGAATATTATTGATATGTTTGTAAATTTTGGAGGTAATTTATTCTATATTACATTGGATAGAAAATTTAAATTTTATAATCCAAAGGTTATAAAATTGATGATATGTTTTATTACATGGTGAATGATTCATTTTCATCAACATTAAAAAGCATAATAAACGTCATAATATATAGTAGACCAAGTATTACTTTTTCAAAACGAGATGTGTTATATTTATTGTAAAATTAAAGTAGGGAATAATTGGTGGATATGAAGGGGGTAATATTTTAATCTAATGGATTAGAATATAAAATATATTTCTTTTACGTATATGGTCTATTATAAAGTTATGTCGAGAAAAACATTTCTTTGGAATCAATCTTCTAGAAGATCACTTCAATATCTATGTTCAACTACAGAGGATAAAATGTTAGATTTATATCCTTGATATAACTAGTTTTTAAATTTACATAATGGAATATAATTACTTGGTAGTATAATTAGTGTGGAAAAAATAGGAATGGTTAATGTTCATTCGGAAGGAACACTGATGATTTTGGTAGGGTAGAGTGTTTTTCTATAAAAGTTGATGTAGAATTTGCATATGTTGGAATCCATTGTTTCATGAAATGATGAAACACATAAACATAAAATATAACCTAATACAATATTTACATTTGTAAATGTATATGGAATTGTGTAATATAGTTGGGTCGTATAATCTAGTAGATATGTTCACCAAAAATTTATTCCAATAATTTTTATGACAACATTTTTCCATAGTGAGTCTTGAGTTATAAGGGAACATATTTATATGTCAATTAATTTATGTTCTATAGGTCCCTTAGGGTCTAAAAAGGGAGTTTTATTGTGTTTTATAGAAGTTATAGTGGTTCAAGATGATTTTTCCATCCTCCCATCCACTATATATTGGAAGATAGCATACTGGAGGGCTATTTGTTCTATGATTCCACCGATGGAAAACAAGTGAGACGAATGGAATCGGGAGGTAATTTTGTAGTTTGGTCATAGATTATGGTGTTTGGAACACCATGTAAAAAATTAATATAGTTCATTATTTGATAGGTATATGCCGTAGTGTGTTCCCTTGTATGAAACCAGCATTAAAGTGACTTTATTTTTATAAGAATGGGCATGGTGCTGAGTGAAACATTTAGTGAAGCTGAGGAAGGTTAAAATGTTGATTTAAGGCCACTATAATGTAAAAATAATAATGGGGGATAAAATGGAAATGTTAATTACACCATTCCTTGTTGTAAGTCATGGTGATGATCTAATGCTGAAATCATTATTATTAGAATTGAGGAAAATGGGTGTTGGTGTTAGCCATTTTGAATCCATGATTCTCAAAAGTCAGTAATTATAATGACACCATTTGTAGTATATCTACTTTATGGTGGGGGTCCTTGTAATACCTCTATATATAGGGGTTCACAACTTTTTTGGTTCAAAAAATGATCATTTTTTTCTATCCCTAGCTGAATCTAGGGGCCTTCATTGAGTGGTTATTGATCCTTTTATGGATATTAATCTTCAATGTTAATTCAGTTGTTTATTTATTTAAAGAGTGGTTCTTTCATTTCCAATACCTTTTCATCATCTTAATAATTCATCCATGAATTATTAAAGCTACATTAATACATTGTTAAAGTGGTTTATAATCATGTTTTTATATTAAATATGATGTTAGTAGTTTTTTGGAAGCCTTGGTGGAGTTGTAGAATCTAAACTCAGTTTTTTTATTGGAATTGATCAACCTTATTGGTGTAAGGGATTTCATATTTTTATATTTAACTTATGATATACAATTGTCATTTATATATTGTGGAAATTATGAGTTACCTTGTCAATCTTGATTTCCAAAAATTGATAGCCTCTTGAATTGAATGAATTGAATCACCATATTTCCTATCAATTATTATCCAATTCATTTGAATTATTAATTTTCCAATCATTCTATCCTTTGAAACCCACCCATTTAATCCCATGAATAGTATTTTTATAAACACTCTACCTTTGTTAATATACCTACACATGGATTTTTTCAATGATGATATATTTGTATTACTACATAAGACTTGGTATTGTGGAAATATGGTCTACGAGAGAGGTTCCCTCAAAATTATGAATTCCATTTATTATGTATCACATTAGGTTTGGTGTTTGGCTATATTTTCTATGTGAATAGTATGGTGACCCCTTACTTTTCAAAAAAAGAAAAAAATCCTATTGGATGAATATTCAATAAATAATATAAAAATACAGACCTAAATCATATATTTCATGTTCCCTTGGAAGGATGGAAAAATAAAAAACATGTTCATATAATATCTATATCCTCTCCCACTTAATTATTCACAACATGAATCCTTACTTTACACATCATTCTTAATGTAACACATTATATCATGGGGATGGGAAATATAAGAATGCTGACATCATATTTTTAGTAAGGGTAAATAAGGGTGATATCAATGATCATATAAGCGTAACATTAGCATAATATTATAACAACATGCTATTAATTTTTAAAAACCATACCCTATATATCATTTATCAAAATATTTAATTTTTAAAAAATTATTATTAGTTCATAAGAAATTAATAATATAGGAATAAAATAACCGGATCCAGAAGCTCATAACGTTATAATAAGACATAGACTTGTGGAATGCAAGTTGGAATGTAAAATAATTATCAAATTTGTTATGGATGGATTCAAAGGATATTGTTGATTATTGAGTCCACTCTAAATTCCATCAAATTAATTAAGGATAACTCCCAACACTATCATAGTGCCGATAGCCTAATAGTAAACTTGGGTTACTCCCGATTCTAGACTTGTTTGTCCCATGAGATATCCATATTTACCCAATGCATTAAAGAGATATATAATTTTATGCCCAATCATCAAAAAATTAAAATAATATACATAGGTTCACTAATATCATAAAAATTTCACCATATCAAAAACCGTGAAAATGAAATGTGTTTCATAAACGCTTTATCATGGAATAATCCATGGAAAAGAAAATGATTATATAAATATATTGTCATCAAAGTCATATACTATCTAGAGAAAGAATAATAATGGAATAATTTCATTATATCCCTATAAATTAGTAATATTTATTAAAGGATGTCTTATCAGATGAAAAATTATATAAAAATATCATTTAGAATATTTCTTGAAGAAAATACAATTTTCATTTAAAAATCAAATAGTTTTTCAAACATAAAATAAATAATTTTTATTGAAAATAATTATGAAAAATTTTAATGGATTAATTACATAATTTAGTGTCCATGATATAGGGAAATTATATTTATTTTATATAAGTTAAATGAAATCATTCATACTATTTTTTTGAAGAAAAATTTTAAAAGTACCTTATTTATAAAATTAAATGAAGATTACTTTAAAAATATATATATACAAATTAAATAATGGATAAAAATTAATTTAAAACAATCATGGGATAATATTAAATTCATTCATGAAAACATTTTAGAAATCATCATTATATAAGAAAAATTAATTTTGACCGAAGAGAGCAATGAAGTCAGTTTTCCATTAAAATATTTTTTTGGTATCTTGAGTACATAAAATGATGAAAATAAAAGTATAAATTTTAATTTATGAAAAAACTATCATAAAATAAATTATTAGTTTTTATAGGTATTACATAAAATTCTGTCATCATAACTTAATCATAAACAATCCCGGTAAATAATGAGATTATAACATAAAGCCCTCACCTAAAGTATTGTATTTCTTCAAACTCATTGAAAACTAATGTATAATAATTTTATATTTCTTATAAATGTATTATTAAAACATAATAATATATATCATACCATATATAATATTATTATGACATCTTAACACTAGTTTAGAAACAATTCTTTATTAAAATAACTATTGTTGGTGATAAGAGCTTCAGTTTTAATGCATATTTCAGTTCGGAAGTTTTGGTCTTTATACATTGATCATGGATAAATAATATAAAAAATGTGAACCATGATAATAATATAATATATATTAATTATATATATACAGTCAATCATAAAATGTAGAGAAAGAAAAATGAATTACACTATTCATTTAGATGGTAGTTTATACACATACATGAATGCTCTATCCATTTCTTAATTGATGAAATGAATGAAAGTTAAATAATAATTATCCTTTTAGAAATCATAAAATATCGTAAATATCAAATATATTCATTAAATTCATCATTATAATGATCCAAGAAGTTTGGTGATGAAAAGTGAATTACCCTACTACATAGGGACTATAAGCCATATATATGTAAAAATAATGTTTTCACACTCCATATGATGTAAATAATATGGATACTGGTTTTAAAATAATCGAAATAAATAATATTTATATTTAATATACCTAATTCATTTTTTTCAGAATATTTTCCATGGATTTAGAATAGGTAGAGGAAGAAATAAAATAAAAAACACACTATTAAGAGTTATAACTCTTTATTGAGAACCATATCTTGGATAACAACTTATTCCATGAAGGGATGATATTTTTTAAATATTAGAATCTATATGATGTATTTATGGAATATATTAAATTTTTATGGTTTTTATTATCTAATATAGAAGGATCAAAATGTGGGAGGAATTGAGGAGAAGTGGTTTACTTTTTTACATGTAGGGAGGGGCTCTCTAGGAATCCCAAAAATGAATAAAGAATAATTGAGTCATTATCAATAAAAATAATTTCAAATGGTAATAAATTCATATAAAAATAGGTTATGTAAAAAAATATCATAAAACCATGATATTTAAAAATATTTTGGTTACAATTTAAAAATTGTGTATTTTATTAATCCCTTGGTTAAAAAATTTTAACCTTAAACATGATAAGAACATAATCAATATTAAATGTTTACAATGCTATATATAAGGTGAAAATGGGTACATAAATGGATTAGAAAAGAAATTTTCTACCATATATTTCCCACCTTATCCTATATGAATATTTATATGATTTATATATAATTTAATAGAACACTAATTTCTTAAAAAAACTATTTATTACATTTTTGACAATATTAATATAATTTGAGATTAAAGATAATAAGAAAAAATGGAGGTTCAAATATAAAACATTCAAACAACTCTAATATGATATATTAGTTTATAAAACTTGTAGAAATAATTATTAACCCAAAATGTATTAGTTTTAATATTTTGAAAATAATTATTTTATTTCTATGTTAATAGAAAAATACTCATTCTGTGTGGAATAAAAATTTTATGAAAATATTCAATAAGAACAATAAAATTAAACTATTATGATAAAAAATTATTTAACATTAAAATGAAAATTTATAACATAGGTTATCAACATTTTATTCTAATGTATAAATTTTATCGATATTAATGTCGAGAGTGTAAAATATTGTAATTATTAATTTCATAAATTAATATGAAGGTAATAATAAATTTCATTTGGAACCAAGTGACCTTATAATTTGTTCATTAATGGAGATATCAAAAAAAGAATAATCCTATATGAGAAATGCAGATGTTATTAAAAAGAAAATACTTGAAACATTACATATTTTTGAGTTTTAATTCAAGGATTAATTATATTACATTTTGGTATCATTTCAGGTTTAGAGTTATAGGGAATTAGTTAATAATTTATACATAAAAAAAAATTACTATGTGGAAACTATTGATTATTGTCCATTTTTCCCATAATATAATTTTTTTAAATAAATGAATTTATTTTCATTGAATATTTTCATGAATTTCAACTTGACTTATGTTTTCCTTTTACACATAATTAAACACTGTGAAACTTTTTTAAACATGGGGTGACTATAGAATGACTATTAAGGGACAAAAAGAAAAAAACAATTAGTCTACTAAAGAACATGAAACCCCATGGAATATTTTTCCTTTAAATCAAAGTTCTTTGAGTGAAAGAAATGAAATTTTTTTCCTTTAAATAAAAAAACTTTTTTCTTAAATAAAATCATTTTAACCCATAACAATAAAATAAAAGCTCCATTAGATACATATACAATCACATTCATAACTCATTTTAAACCCATGTCATAAGTAACTAGAGACCAAATAAATCCATAAGAGAGACCCATTGAAAACTACCTCATTATTTTGGGTTATGAAAATGATCATTTCATTATTAATTAGATCACTATTTGGGTTCACCCATCATATAAACTATAATAGGATCAACCAACACTATATGGGAAGACACACCATATATTTTATATCAGGATCACCTAGTGATATCCATTTACATCCATCATTTAAGCTATTTTGGGCTCACCCGATGCTATTTGGTTGTATAAAATTTCATACAATGACCATGTGTCATATCATGAATAAAAATTTTTGTGCATGAATTTTATGTTCCTAAAAATCTAATAAAACTATTTTAAACATTTAATAACATCAATTTATGAAATTAAATTTCCCTTTAAACCCCATTTTCAATACCCAAATACCCTTTTATTTACAAAAAATCAATAAAAAACCCATTTATTTTAAAAAAAATCTGTAAAAAAATAAATACAAAACTGGAATGATGGGTTTTTCAATAAACAATTTAATATTGTAAATGAATCCAAACATAAAATAATGGTAGTAATGAAAAAAATTCACTATCACTGTAAACATTAAAATATGACATTACTTTTATCATTTGTAAACTCAGTCACACATTTCATTAAAATTTTCATTTTCTTGGAAAAAAAAAATCAGAAAAAAATAATTTAATAAAACTCTAATGAATATAATAAAATAAATTTAAAAACATTTACATGGATTCATAACTTAGTAAAATGGAAATTCGGAATAGATATTTTTAAAAAGAAAATTTACATGCCACTTTAGAAATATTTGAATCATAAGCCCCCTGTAAAAATAAAATTGAAAAAATATTAAATACCATGAGAGTATATAAATTCTTGATATATCCGGGCTATTGGTATGTATATATAACTCATAAAATAATAAAGGTAGATAACATTTATATTTCCCTAAATGAAATGAAATTGAGACGAGGTCCCTTACACAGAGTCCAATTCGTCAAGTTTGTTCCTTATCTTCAAAAATAATTTAATTACATTATTTATTTAATTTATTAAAACCATTTTTAAATATTTATATACATTTTATTTCACATATTAAAATTTATGATAAATTTATATTTTCAATTAATTTTACAATATATGATTTGATGAATTTGGGTTTATGCGTCGAAATGACATGGTAGGATGACTATTGGTGTAAGAGATAATTAGTTAAAAATATGAAAAATAATAATCATTCCATATTTATATTATTTATGAATAAAGTTAACCTTTAATGAAATATTTTTATGAAAAATAATTTGTGTTACAATCATGTGGATGATAGGTCGTACATATACAAGAGTTACATTTCAATTTTTTAATGATCATTATAGATAGGAGGTAAGTAAGGTATTTTATTTAAATAATGATAAATTTATTTTTATATAACATATAATGTCCTTAATTATACTAATATATATCATTCTAGTGAGGTGATAATGAATAAAATAATAAGTTGCTCCGGGGTGGCGTAGTCCAAATATTCACGAATGATGTTATCATTTTCCAATATAATAAATAAAATGATATATTATATTTTAATAATTATAAATATGTAATGAATGAAATAATTATGACATTTATATCATCTTTATTATTTAAATATATCATTATTTTCATTAATGTAAAGCATTTTTGAAAAAAAAAATCATATCATTTCATGAAGATGTAGTCTGTCATAACCATAAGAGGCGTAATAGTATCCCCACATATAATGGAATGTAAGAAGGTATATATGATATAATAACAAATAAATTATAAATATTTTACAAATAAATTTATATATAAACCTTAAATCCATTGTTATAACAAGAATCAAGAGGAAATGATAAAGAATAAATGTCATTGGTTCATGAGACAATAGACTTTTGTATAAATGAATGATGAATTAATATCCAATTTCATGGGAGAGGACATAGATTTTGGTTTTTAAAGTTAACATAATAAAATTCCAATATGTTGAAGATACCTCTTTTGTACACAATCTCATTAGGTATTTAAAAAATCATTATTAAGATGGATTTATGATAAAAATAATGGAAATTGTTCATAGTTAGAGATGTTAGTAAGGTATTTGGGAATATATTTTCAAATAAAAAGGTCTTCGAGGGTGTGAATAGGTGAATATATAGAGTGAACTTGTATAAGTTTTTTGAGTGGAACACTTATAATTTTTGAAATGAAAAATGTTTAACCACATTTTTTCCAATCCACAAGATAGAAAAATGTACTATTATAAAAAATTAAACATCATTATTTTTAAATATTTCCATAAAATATATTTTAGACAATTATTTATTTTATTTTAATCATTACAGTTTTTATTATAGTCCCCTAATAAATTCATTTTTACCTTATTTGTAGAAATTAATATTCACAATTTTCACAATTTTCAATGTTAATTGTGGTCAAACACTAAGATGGACTTATTAGATAATACAAATTATTTTGATTCAAAATATATAAACTATTTTACCAAATTCAGTTTGCATAATTTATTTTTTTAATTTAAAACAATAACCATATATGTGATGAAAAATAAGGTTTTCAATAATTTTATTTTCAGCCAAATGATTATTTTATAGTAAATTTATGACTAATATTAATACTTTCATGAAAAAAAAAATTTTTATTTATAATATATAATATTAATTTAAAATATTCCTTTTTATAGATTATTTTAATTAATTAAAAATGAATATCATTACATTCTTTAAAAAGTTTTATAGAAAAATAATGTTTAAAACTTCAAAACTAACTTCTACGAAAACCCAAAATAACATTGATTTAAAATAAATTGAGTGGGTAAAATATAACTAAATAAATATAATATTACATGAATGAATATTCAAAAATTAATTTTAATATTAAATTACATAATTCATTTACTATGAATGATTTTTTTACAAAATATGGTATTTTCCATTATTCACTTGAAAACCAATATTTTAAAAAAATTCTAATATTTCACCCAAATTAAATTTAGATATAACGATTTAGAAAATTATATTATTTTTTTAAATCATATTATAAAGTTTATAAATTATTATTTAAAATATTACCTTCCAATAAAAGTGTTCAATTAAATCTTTTCCAATTTTGATTTACAAAATTAATTTATATTTTTATAAATATAACTATATTAATATAAATGGCATTTAATTATTCTATCATTACCTAGGTTGTTACATTATTCCCATCTTTTTTAAATTTTTACATTATAATTTTATTCAATTATTAAAATATACTGGATATGTTTCCCTCATAGCATTTTCAGATTACCATGTTTCCTCTTCAACAATATGGGTTTTCCATTAATCCTTTACCTCAAAAATCACCTAATTCCAAAAACCTTATTCTCTATGATCAAGAATCTTAATATGTTATTCCTCATAAAAATAATCCCTTAAAACTGATCTACTTTAGGTATAGTAACATGAGATGAATCCACAACATATTTTGTTAACCATGAGACATGAAAAACATTGTGTACCTGGGATAAACATAGGAAAAAAGCCAAAGGATATGAAACCAATCCAAAATTATAATGGAATTCATGTTGTCTAATGAACCACAAACACAGATTAACTTTTTTGACCATATTGAATAAAACATTTCCATCGTGATACATTATGATAAACCTGATCTCCAACTTCTAATGAGAGATCATTACTCTGGTTATCCTCATATATTTTTTTGAATCCTCTATGCCTTCCTCATAAAATGTTGAATGAACAGCACATTCTCATCCATTTACTCTACTAACTAAGGAAATTGTTACCTTATTTTCTCCTACTAAAAATAAAAACATGGGCTTTGACACTTCATTCCATATAATGCCTCCAAAGGGACCATATATATCCTAGAATAATGAATATACATATGAGAAAACTCAAATAGTGAAATAAGATGATCCTAACTTCCATGGAAATACATTGAACCAGAATGACGAAAATCATCCATGGCCTAAATCTTGAACTCATATTATACATCACATTTACGATAAAAATATTTACTAAAATTTGATTCAGTACCAAATGAATTTTTATTTACATTACAAAAATCTAGATGTATTCATTGAATCATAGTCACATACAATAGAGAGGGACATTCCATATAACCTCACTTTCTTCTTTAGATAGAGTCACAAAATTTTATCCATTGACATATTATATAAAAAGGTAATCAATATTTAAAATTTACTTAATCAATAAAAAATATACTATGTTTCATTGTTACCATAAGATTTCATTGGTAATCCTACAACATTCATTCTTATATTCTCCCATTTCTACCCCAGTCCTGGAAAAGGTTGAAGCATTTCCTTTCGGGATTGTCCTTATTATTTAAACTAATTAAAATCCCAAAAAATTTATGAAAATGTTAGAAAAACCTCTTTACATATAATCTCACCAGTAATACTCTGGAATTTCTTGGTATACCATAGTAATACCATAATTAATAAAAAATATAGAAATATCAGATTCACTCAACAACTCATTATTCATTTCAGAATAAAAAGTTATGAATAATATTTTTCCAAAGTATGAAACACATTCATTGTTAATATGTATATTGGGATACCTAGCCATCTTAATGGATTCTACATTTTCATACAATACATGATTCTCCTTCTCTACATTGTTAATTTCTTTTTACAAAGTTTATTTCCTTGAAACATGATGTAAATATACCATATCTTTCCATCCATAACATCCATACCAAAATTCATGTAATCATTAAAAAGGGTAATGTCACAAAGGTAACTAGGTTAATATATCATTATTGTTTTAAATAAATTCATTGGGCACATTGTTTTATTTTCTAGGTTGTTAATGAATCATGCCATCATAATCCTTTATCAATTACATCCATCTTCTCTATCTCATGTTCAATTATTTTGAGAGACTATATACATACATTTTTTAATTATATATTTTACAATATACACAATATAAATTATGGCCAAAAAGTTTTATAGAAAATACCCAAAGCATTCAATTCCAATCATGTGTAGGGTAATTTAATATATTATGATTCAACTGATGTGAAACACAAGAAATTACTGAGTAATTCAATATCATGTTACAACCAATTCACATTATTAAAGGATCACTTTAGATGGTACATTCACTATTTCTGGAAGGTAGGTACAAAACTAAAGAATTGACAATTCTTTATTTTAGATCCTAGAAAAAATAAAAAAAAAATTTGGTCCAGACTAATTTAACTTCTTTTAGTGTTAAATTTGTTAGTAGGACAGAAAAATAAGAAAGTTTTATAATGAACCATCATTATTAACCCACTAATCTAGGAGAACAGTGAATATCAATGATATTTTAGGTCATTACCATTCTTCATAATTATTTTTTAGTAAATTCAACAGTTATTCCATCTTTAAAAAAATTATTTGAATAGAAAAAATTGTTTCTAAAAAAATGCTCACTTACAAACATTCCCCTATATTTTTTTTCTTTTATATATTGAAAAATAATCATTAATTTATTTATATGTTTGTACTAACTTTTTAATTATATGAAAAATTCATTAATATAGAAATCCACAATATTATATATGAAATCATTGAAAAACTTATTTATAAGGTCCATTGATACATCAAGTTCATTTTACAACCCAAACAACATAACTACAAAATCATAATGCCCATATCTAGTCTAAAATGAATTCTTTTGAATATCACCATCCATTTTCTTCAACTGATGGAACTTAAACCTATCATTAACCTTTGAAAAATAATTATCTCCCTAGAGATGTTCAAACAAATTGTTTATATGAGAAAAAGGATATTTATTTCCAATAGCATTTTTATTCATTATGTTTATCCCACATTGAAGATGGAGGAGCATAAATCACCCCTTTATAAGTTAATGTGGATACCTCTCCCATCATAAGGAATTTTATTGGGGTCTTTATGAGGTCCAGAGCCTTGGGAAGGCAAAGCTGTATAGACTACGCCTAAAGTAGACAATATCATGAGAATGCGATGTACTGGGCCATTTAAATGGAATCAGAGCCAATGTCCATTTGATGTGCGAACAAGGATGTTGGGACCTTCTAGTGGTGAATTGTGACTATTTCAAATCGAAGGAGGAGGAGCATGAATGTAACCCTTTATAAGGGGGTGGTTTTACCTCTCCCATCACGAGGGCTTATCC
Source organism: Viscum album (assembly GCA_963277665.1). Taxonomy (NCBI): domain Eukaryota; kingdom Viridiplantae; phylum Streptophyta; class Magnoliopsida; order Santalales; family Viscaceae; genus Viscum; species Viscum album. The sequence goes on along the minus strand of OY728131.1, from coordinate 1,506,736,431 downwards.
TTGGGTAATCTTAAGGGAAAGAGCCCAGGGAGTGAAAAACCATTCAAACTAGGCTCAAAGAGGACAAAATCCTGATCATGGGCTAGACTAGGCTGTTACAAAATATTTATGTTTAGTAAAATAAATATGATCAACCCATGATGATGTGTTTTGTATGATAAAACCATTATCTTGAAACTCATATAATTTAATTTTCAATTATATAATTAATACATGATCCATTTGTTAAGGGGTTTTATAAATTGGTTTATCATCAGGCACAACTTCAATAGTAAATTCATCCTCTGGACTAGGAATAAAACCAGGTAAATCACCTAGAAAAAAATCAATGTATTTATTCACCACTGGAAGATCACTATATTAGATAATTTATTTCTTTTAAAAAATTTCAGTTGTTAACATTAAATTACATATTGAATCAATTTATTATCTCATTAATATGTTATCAATGATATGAAATCATTGATTAAAAAATTATTATCATTGAAATGTATATTTTTATTAAAAATTTAATGACAGTACACTTAGATAATGATATAAAACTCTACTATGGACTATTAAATAATATTTTTTGGAAATACAATACCACATATGATAACATAAATATTTCAATAAATATTTTCATCATTTATATTTACACCTGTAATTTTTTTTGGAAAACTTTTTATCATATTTTCTGGTGGTGATGTTCCATTTTTACTTGAAAATTTATCAGAAATGAGTGAATGAGATGATCCTGATTCAAATAGGTCATTGGTGTCATTTTAATAGGCATGTGTCATTTTTATCACCCATTCATTTAACTATAAAACAACCTTTAAAATTTTGTCAGATGACTATGATACTAATTTTTTATTTGAATAATGATGAATTCATCATGTGTAAATATCATTGGACACATTTTTTCATAATGACCCAAATTTTTGCAACTAAAACGCCACACCACTGGATGAATATAGATTAATACATTATTTGGTTGTTCAAGACTATTTTATTTATAGTAATTAGAACTGTGACCAAAATTACTAATCCAAAGACACATTCAATATCCTATCAAACATTTCATATATTTCATTTACCACACATTGAAAATTTTGGGGTATTACCTCTGAAATTATTACATGTTATTTCTTTATTTACTTCCATATTGATCTTTTCTAACTATTGTTATCTCATGGAATATACTTTTTAGAAAACATTGTCTCTTCTTTCGAATCACAAAAAACAAATTTATCAAAATTATTAAATTATAAAGAAGACAATGCTATTTTTTAGTTATATTAAATCATTATTTAATTTTTTTTATTTTACAACAAATGTCTTGAAAAAAACATTTTATGTACTTATCCATTATTGACAAATTTTCTTCATACACAGCCACAAGATCTTTATCTTTTTTTTGTTTAATTATAGGTTTTTATGGCATCTAGAGTAACAAAACCGTAGGGAAATATTATATATGGAAAATATCATTAAATTTTCCCACTCAATGGAATTGATATCACCTTTGTCTAAATTATTCTTAAACCAAGAACACCATCAATCAGAATCACATTGAAAACCATATATAATATAAGTTACCTTTATATGTTCCAAACATCAAATTACTTAAAATATCTTCTATATTGTATTGAGCTATCCCCAAACTACATAGGTTTAGACGATCCATAGAATGATGGGGTATATTCCCTCGGGAAATGCTTCACAGTAGGCATGTTCTTTCATGGTACATATGTTTTCTCTCTAGCGTGGATACCACAACAATTAATATCCTATTTCAACTGATCTATTACTATGAAAATTTGATGAGTTTCAACTATAAAAATCTCATGATAATGATTTAGATGGATATTTTTCTCTCGGTGCCTTCCCACATTTGATTCTCATATTCAACTTTAGAAAATTATTCTAAATATATATTTTTAGATGAAAAATTGTTGTAATATTTAAAGTATATATCATTTCAACTTAACTATAATGTAAAATAATTCAATTGTTTTATATTATAATTATCCTAAAATATAATGTTATCTAAACCAACCGTGGCTATAAACTATAAGGGCTTGATCTTAAACAATACATAATTATTTGATTTACGTCAAGAATTTATTATCTTATATTTTAGGATTTTTAAGGTTTATGGTTTAAGAGAATTAATTCATAACTTATAAATTATAAAAACCATAAACTAAAAAGTGGAAACATCTGATTTTTATCAAATTTTCTAATAATATTCATCGTTAAACATAAAGGGAAATTTATTTTCAAAGGAAAATATTAACAACATTCAATTTGACTTTTCTAATTTCCCTTACCAATACAAAAAGGACATCAAAAACATATAAAACCATTGTATATGAAAAATAATTATGAATATGGAAGATAAAAGAAATAAAAATAGTTAGTTTAGTGATTTCATTGAAAAACAATGAAATGTTTTACCTTAATCTCAATGTTCTTTTATTAGAAGAAATAATTTATTTTCACATGAATTTTTTTTCTAACAAAGTAATTATTGACACCAATGTTATTAAAATACTAACCCTTCAGTGAATCATAGAGTATTACATTCTTGACATGTATTATCATAGAATTTCTGTATAAATTTTTTTATATGGAATTATTTCGAGACTGCTAAATTTTATGACACATTATTCCCAGGCCCGGAATGGCTAGAATGATCCATCAAAAAATGGTAATATTTAAGTAGAATATGTGAGAAGTTTTACTAAAAAAGTTTAATTACTCTTAAATGTTTTCCTGGATTAGAAATACGATGGCGTCATTCTATTCATCATGGTATGATTACCCTAGGAGCAACAAATGTTTATTCGGTGCATGCCTCTAGTGATAAAACCCAAAAATAAAATTTTTAAAATTAAAATTATTAAATAAAATTATTTTATTTTATATATGCCAATAACTCACAAATGGTGACTCGAATTAAAAATCTAAGACCACCGCTAAACTCGTAAGGGTATGGTTTCCTTTATTAGATCCTATCATTGGCCAACACGGGCCAATATAGAATGTTTGTTTTTAGCCCTAAGTAATATAATTTAGTAAAAAATATATAATATTTAAATTCTTATAACTATTAAATGGTAAATCGGATTGGACATTCGAAAATACTATTGAGTTTGTGTAGGATTGTTTCCCAGAGGAAGAACCTAAACTCAACCGGCATGAGACTAGCGTGACATTTAATATTTTTTGATTTTTTATGGTACTTTCAGTATATGTGCTATCTAGAATTCCAATATTCTGAAAGGGTTCCTGGATTGGAATTCAGAGGGCATGGTTGGATTCACAATACATGGATTCACCTAGGTGAATCATAAAATCATCCAGAAAGTGTCCAAAAAAAGTTAATTTTTGGACATTAGGGAAAAAATTACTAAAGGTTATTTTACTCTTTTTCTTCCACAATTGTGCAACAGATGGTGCAACCGCTGTGTAACATCAGTCATTAAATGATGTTCATTTAATTATGTAATCATATTATTGTGTAACTATGATACTCGTTGATATAATGGATCATTAATTACGGTTCATTAGTGAACCACATTAATGAACACAATGTGACTGATTCCTATTTATTTAATCAATCCATTGGATAACGATTTTAAAATTATCCATGAATCCTTTGTCATGACACTGATGAATTTCCTCTCCAAAAAAATGGTGATCAAGCGACAATTGTCAGAGGAATTGAACCCATGATAGCTAGGTTTTGAAGAATGTTGAATTATGTTGAACGTGAATCTTATCCTTCATCCGCAACACTATTTCCAGGAATAGGGAATTGTTTTTGCTTGTAAGTGTTTATGATTTCATCTCACATTGTTCTTGGAAATTACAATGAACGCAAATCAACTGACTAAGGGGTTTTTCTGCATCACATTTGTTCTTGTGGGTGGCTGTTGTGGGGTTTCCATATTGGGGATTATTTGAATCGTTGATAATTATTATTCCACCCCCACTGTAGAATACTAATGTAGAGGGTGTGGGCCAATCTAAACAAGTCCTAGAACCTCCTCCGCTCATTTGGATTATGAATTCTTCATGGGGAACTGAACAACATAGCTGAAAGGTGATTTCGGGGGTCTCGTAGTGAAGGTCGCAATCTGGGAGGCCTGTATGTATAGAGGTGTAGTAAATCATTCCACAAGAGAATCTATGGTGGCACGCGAAAATCCTCAATGGTGTGGCACCACCAGCGTGGCTACACTGGAAACTGGTAGTAGTGGCCTATCCGAGTTGGCTGCATGAAAGATTTTCACCAGAAAGAGCTGCAGTAGTGAAAGCCCCAGAAATTCGGACCATGGTGGGTGGAACAGCACGATGCTGACGCACCGCATGGAGGAGATGAGCGGCGCACTTGGGCCACTCCGATGGAGCACAATGGCCACCTCCATCCACTCGTTTCGGATGGAGGGGAAGCACCCCACTACCCTCTCCATTTGGACGAATTGGACTCACTGCATTCGGTCCAAAAATAGGACCACTTGCAGGCTGGGTTTTCTAGGCGGGCTTGACTATCCGGTTGGACCAGACCTGCGAGTGGGGATGGACTCGCCAGTCGGTCTAGGTATTCCAAATGAGAAAAACCCACCAGTCGGGTTAGACCTGTCAGCCGGGTTGGACCCACAGGTCGAGCCAGACCTGTGAACCCAATGGGATAACCAGGCCGGACAATGACTGGACTAGGACTTGAACAAATAGATAATGTGTGGATAAGAAGTATTGAAACAAAATAAGGATCATCCTTGGTTTGTAACATCATATATTAGGTACTTACAATTCTGTGTGGATCAATGACTTACGACCCTATGTGGATCGATGACTTATGACCCTGTGTGGATCTTGGACTTATGACCTTATGTGGATCATTAGCAGCACGACCCAATGAGGAACAGCCTTAGAGTGGCCCACTGAGGATCAATGATTTATGAACTGGTGTTGACGAATGACTTATAACCCTGTGCAGATTAGCAGTAAAACCACCTAATAGGACTAGCCTTAGAGCTGCCCATTGTGGATCATCGACTTACAACCCTGTGTGGATCAACAAATAACAACCATGTGTTTAATGGTGAGTTAAGACCCTGTGTGGATCAGAAATTAAACTACATATTTTTGGTTCAGCATTTGAACTTCTCAATAAAATAAGATGATTTATATTTATGAATAATCAACATTATTCTTGTCCTCTAGGTTATATACCTTGTGTGAGCTATGACTTTTACTTTGTGTTGTGTGGTTGAGGTCTTACTTGGTGGTTTACCTCTGATGTATTTTTATTTGTGGTGTTTTCCATCACGGATTACCGAGATACCTTCAGTGGTCTCGAGGACCTGAAGGTGGATTGTTATACTCACCCTTGCACAGGCTTCGCCCGCAGGTGTTATGTCTGGTGCAGGCATTCGATGATTCGATAGAGGAGCTCATGGGGCAAGACAGATGGACTCTATGAAGTTGTACATGGTGGGAGCTAGTAGGACCTAACATTCATGAAAAACTACTACTTCTTCCAATAGATTCATCACTCGGACGATTAGGTGGGGCTTTCCATGGATGGCCAATAGTGTTTTCTTTGGTACTTTACTTTTTTCAGTTCCATGTTGGGTTTGTATTTCTTTCCCACTAACATTCACTTGTACTTTCACTCATACTTGAATTATTGGTATACTCGTTTCTCCATTTCAGTGTATTGGGATTTCGTTGGATGTGTTAGTGTATAGGTTTAAAGGAAATGCCTTCCCATTTTTGGGATTTTCCATTCCAGTGTTAGTCACGCACCCATGGCCTATGAAAGGCAGGCTTGGAGTAGTCACAACATGGGCCCCAGGGGAAGGGTCTTGAAAAAGTGGTATCAATGGGTGTTTAGTTATACCAAAAGATCTAAGAGTTTTTATTTTAATTCAGGGCAATAGTTTTACGTGTCTTGAGTTCAGATTTCAGTCCTAGGAGTCCAGTGTTGGTGCCACGATCGACGTATTCATACCCAAAGACCCTTAATTTTTCTTTCCTACTTGATAAATGAAATCACTTGTTGAATCTGTTTTGAAAATGTGTTTTTTTCTTGATCTTTTTTGATTCATCTCACCACATATAGCTTATTAACTGTTGTTCACCGTGATTCTATTTCAAGATGCCTCGACGCAAAAAGTTGACCAAGATTCCAATGTTCTTCGATGAGGATGGTCCCAAGAGTGATGAGGCTTCAGTATAAAGAAATTTTTTCTGAGATGGTACCTTCGGGCGGTGTCCCTGCAATACCACTACCTATTGGTTAGTAGTTAGTACCAACACTAATTGTAGAGGAAAAATGTATGCCCAGTTCCTTGCACGTGTTTTAGTGATATATACCATTCATGTTCCTAGGAGAACCCGACACATAGGCGGCTAAGGATAGGATTTAAGTGGTGACCTAGTTTCCATATAGTCATGGCTCCATTAGATAAGATGGTGGTCTAAATAGTGAGAATTCTACATTGATCAGCACAACGATGGAGGGGTTTAGATTACCCCTACCTTATGATCAGGTGATTTTTCCATAGTTTGAGCATTAGAACCTTTCTCAGAGAAAAGGTATCATTCTATAAATTGATAGGGGTACGATTTACCATGATCTTCTACAGCTTTAGTATGATGACATGTCAGTGGATGTGTAATCATCGAGGTGTACCAATAATTCTAGGTACTCATTGAATAAAATACAACCAGTTATTCAGGGAACAAACTTCTGAGTGAGATGCATTTGGGGACATCTAAGACAACACTATTATTCTATGCATTCTTTCTTATGTTAGTGAGAAAGAGAGAACCTTTGTGGTTGAAAATTATTTTGCTGAGTAGATGCAGCGAGTGATTTTCTACAATTGGAAAGCAGAAAACTGATATAAATATCAAAGACTTGGATGTGTAAAATGTTTCGGTAAGAGAAAGTGATAGGGACATATGAATCTGTGGGGAAGAAGATGTGGAAGGGGATCTAGGTGATCAGCTGGAGGTGGAATACATTTCGACTTATTACAACCACCACCCAAATTTGGTCCCCACCAGGCTCAAGGAGTTGGAGGATAGGGGAAGGGAGTAGCTAAATGTGGTCACAAGAGTCTTAGGTATATCTTCTCATAGAAGTAAATGAACATATGATAGTAGCTATGGATGGAGTTCCTCTATGACTATGACTTTGAGATAGTCAACACTCATGGGAAGAGAAACATAGTAGCAGACACCCTTAGTAGGAGGTCAGGTCTACACTTACTGAGTGAGGCGATATAGTATCTAGTCGTGATGATGATATCCTTCATTGATGAATATGGAGCATATCACCATCCATCCATGACATTCACTCCTCTACTCATTCAGCATGTTTTAGAGGCACATCATGTGGATGTCGACTGTGAGGCCCGACATGCTCATATATCCTCAGTACATGCTCCTGAGGTATTTTTGATAGGTGGGGAGAACATCACCCTTTTTAGAAGACACACCTTTTTACAAGTGATGTTATCGAAGTAGGTGTCTATGTTATTCCCTAAATCCCCTTTGGTGGTACATCCTAGCGTGGTGAAGATGTACTAGGACATCTGACTTCAGTACTAGTTGGTAGTGATGAAAGAAGCAGTGGTAGAGTTTGTTTCAAGATGCCTCACTTATCATAAAGTGAGAGCTGAGCATCAGGCACCAGCATGCTTGAGAAAAGACTTTACCCACAGACATATGGTCAGAGAGAGTCGACCAAACAGACCTTGGATTACAAGTTTCGTGCTTGAGAAATGATTTTACCCCATGCAGATCTCCTCTATACAGGACAGATCATGGGGTGTTAGCACCCATGTGTCCAGAGAAGGTATATGCTACCATTGAGAAGGTACAGATCATCCAGAAGCGTATAAGGACTACACAGAGTAGACAGAAGTATTATACCAAAAAGATACGGATACCCTTGGAGTTTGAGGAGGGAGACAAACTTTTCCTTCATGTCTCGCCTTGATGGGGATTACAGAGATTTGGGTGGGGCGAAAAACTATCTCAGAGGTTCATCCAACAATTTCAGCTCTTGAGTGGGGTTGGAGAGGTGGGTTACTACCTACCTATTCTACCACATATGAACTGAATACATGATTATTTTCACATGTCACAGCAAAGGAGGTACGTGCATGATACATCGCATGTCCTAGATTGTGGAAAGCTCAGTATTGATGATGCGGTGATGTTAGTAGAGTTATCGATAGAGATAGAGTATTGAAAAGAACATGTCCTTAATGGACGATATATTCCAAGGTTTTGCCTTTAGTGGTAGTACGAGAATCACTAGGAGTGTATGAGGGAGTGGGAGGCTTAGATTCATGTTTAGTACCCCCACTTGTTTGATTTTCTCTGTTTTGGATTACGGGGATATAAAGCCCTATGGTGGGGTGAATTTAGTGTCCTAGAATTTCCATATAATTTTTTTATATAGAATTATTTTGAGACTGTAAAATTTGAAGACACATAATTATGATTCCAGGAGTGCTCAAAAAGATCAGTCAAATAGTGTTAAGCTTTATATATCACATGTTAGATATTTTATTAAAAAAGTATAATAACTCTTTAAAGGTTTTCCAAATCATAAATACAAGGGAATTGTTGCATTCAGGATGGTGGTTTTACCCTTGTTGTGACATATGTTTATTTGACACAAGCCCCTAGATATAAACCTTGAAAATGGAATTACCATAAGTAAAATTATTTTATTTTTAAAATTATTATAGCCCACGAATGGTGACTCAGATTAAAAATCTGAGACCACCAATGAACTCATAAGGGTATGCTTTCCTTAAGAAGATATTAACATTGGCCAGCCCAGGCCAATAGTGGATGTTAGTTTTTATCCATAAGTAAAATAATTAATTAGAAATTATTTTATTTTCAAATACTTATAACACGTAAATGGTAAATTGGATTGAAAATCCAAGAGTACTGTTGAGACTGTGAGGAAGTGTTCCCCTTAGGTGGAGCATAACCTTGACCAACGTGGGCCTAGGGTGACTGTTAATAATTTTCATACTTTTTTAAGATATGTTTTGTAAATGTGCAAGCACGAATTTCTATATTTTGAACCAGTGCATGGATTCGAATTCCAAGGGCACTATTGGATTCACAGCGCTGAGAATCTCTTTGGACATGATTAACTTTGACCAGCAAGGGTCAAATGAAAAAAATTATTTTTTGAACTTTTGGGAAAAAGCAATAAAATAACTAATGGTTATTTTATTCCTTTTCTTCTTCCCTTGAGAAAAATATGGAGGAATCGCTGTGTAACGTCGGTCATTAAATGACGTTATTTTAATGAATTGATCCCCTCATAGGGTAACCACAACACTCGTGGATTTAATGGATCATTGATTAAGGTTCATTAATGAACCACATTAATGAAGGCAATATGAGTGTTTTCTTTATATTTAATCAAAATATTGGCAAGAGATTTGAATACCGTGGGAGGAGCCTATGTTTTGACGCTGATTAATTTCCTCTCCAATGAAGAATGGTGATCAAGAGAAAATTTTTGGAGGAATTGAACATGGGATTGGTAAACGAAAAATAACATTGGAAGATAAACAACCTAATCTTCTACTTCATCCTCAACTCAGTTTCCAAGTAGGTGGAATTGTTTTGATTTCTATGTGTTTATGATTACTCTCACCCCATTCTTGAAAAAATCAATGAACATGAATCAACTGACTAATGGATTGATCCACATATCATTTTTTCCTGTGGGTTGTTGTTGTAGGGTTTCATTGTATGGGATAATATTAAATTTTGATGATTATTATTTCACACCCATTTTAGAAAACTAACGGAGAGGGAACTGGCCAATCCGAACAAGTACCAGACCATATGTCACTCTTGGATTTTATGCGTTCATAGTGGGAAACTGAAAAACATTGTGGAAAGATGATTATGGGGGTCTCGCAGTGAACACAACAACCTAGGAATTCTATAGGAACAGACAAGAAGAAAATCAGACCATATGAGAATTTATGGTGGCTTGTAGAGGCACCCTCTTGTACAACGGTTGGTATGAGGTAGCCGCATGGAGGAGCGGTGCCCAAAAGAACTGTGGTAGAAAAAGGTTTGACCAGCTATGCTACATCGAGTGGAACAACACGACGCTGACACGCCACGTGGAGGAGATGAACGGCCCACCCAGGATGCTTGGCAAGTGTACTACAGACTGCTCTAGCTAGATGTTCCAGAAAGAGGGATAGTGCCTCGCTAGCAATACCAGCTGGCCAAATTGTACACACCAACTCCAATATAGGAGTCGCCCCTCTTGCGCACTAGGTATTCGAGGGGGGGGGTCAAACCCACTGGTCGTACCTGGCCCACGAGGCGTGCCGGACATGTGAGCTGGGCTGGACCTGCCAACCGGGTTGTCCCAACTAGCCAGGTCGGACCCACCAGCCAAGATGAGTCCACCAACGAGGACATACCTACCAGTTGGGTCATACCCATCAGCCAGGCTGGACCACAATGAGACCCGGATCTGACCAGTCTTGTTTCACTAAATTGGTTGCATCTCATAGATCGAGCATATTTTTGACGAATCATCTACGGCATTGAAACCATAAGTATGAGGTGGTATTTTTCATAAAATCCACTTGGGTTTTGGAGAATTTTAGATTATTGATAGGTTGGATCGAACTTGAATCCAAACGGGACCTCATTACTGAAATACATATAACAAAAAACTTGAATTCTGATTGATGGGTCGTCTTCTGCGTTGGAACCCTAATGACATGATGGTCCTTTGGGTTACATCTTCATGGGACTTTGTGGATATTGAAATAAGACTGATGGTATGAGGAATAGTGTCTTGGAAACTAAAGCACCACATGTTCAGGAATCTTGTGGTTGTCCCTCATGTAAAGAGAGACCCTTTTGGATCGGTATCAGAGGAAAATTATGTGGATCAACAGTAGCTCAACTCGAAGGGGACCAACCTTAGAGCGGCCCATCAGGTATAAAAGGCTTACAAACCTATGTAGATCGACGACATATGACCCTGTGTGGATCAGCAGTAGCATGAACCGACAAGGACTTGCCTTAGAGTGTCCATTTGTGGATCCTCAACTTACGACCCTATGTTGATCGACGAATTACAACCCTGTTTGGAACAACAATAGCATGACCCAATAGGGAACAACCATAGAGAGGCCCATTGGGGATAAATAACTTATGAACCTATTTGGATTGATGACTTACGACCCCATGTGGATTGACATCTTATGACCATATGTGAATCGACAACTTAAAACCCTGTGTGTATCAGTGACTTATGACCCTATGTGGATCATCAATCGAATTAATTCTTCATGGTTCAGCAGTGGAACTACTGAACAGAATAATATGGTTTTTATTTATGACTAATCATTGTTATTAATGTTCTATAAGTTATATACATGGTGTGAGCTACGTCTTTTACTTTGTGCTATGTGGTTGAGGTCTCTCTTGGTGGTTTTGCCTCTAGGGTATTTTTCTTTGTTGTGTTATCCTTCATGGTTAACCGAGATACCTTCGAGGTTCTTGGAATTCTTACTGAGTATTTTTATACTCACCTTTCCATGTTCTTCACCCGTATATGTTTTTTGTGGTGCAGACATTCAACATTTCGACAGAGGTGCTCAGGGGGACGGGTCAGATGGACCCTATGACGGTGGACATGGTAGCCTAGGACCAAGTGGGGACTAGTAAGACAAGGATAGAAGGAAATACTACATCATCATTATATAGAATCACTAATCTCATATCAGGTGGTGTTTTCCATGGATATACATCAAATATTCCAGTTGTACATTACTGTTTTTAGTTCATAGTTGGCTTAGTATTCTGGCCCACTTATATTCACTTGTAATTACACTCAGCCATGTTTAAGTGGTATAAAGTTTCCCCCATTCAGTCTGTTGGGATGTGGTTGGTTGTGTGAGTTTTAGGTTTAAAGGAAATTAATTCCCATTTTTTTTTGTTTCCCCTTTCCAGTGCTAGTCATTAGCCCCTAGCCTAGGGAAGGCGATCTTGGGGTAGTCATGACACAGGCCCTATGGGACGAGTCTTTACAAGACCTGTTTTAAACCAATGTTATAAGTAACTAGAGACTAGTTAAATCAATATGAGATCCCATTTGGAAACATCAATATTATTTATTATTAATAAAAATAACATTTTCCATTTCATTGTTGTTATATCTATTCACACCAATCATATAAGCTATATAAGGCTCACTAGACATTAATGGGTGCACCCATCATATAAGCTATATTGAGATAACTAGATATAATGAGAGTACACCGAGCATATAATCTCTATCCGGATCACTCAACATGATACTGGAAAACATATTTATTATATTATTCACAAATACCATGTAATGAACAAAACTTTTAATACTTTCATTTTTCATCATAAAACGATCTGGAATGTTCTGGTATATTCTTATAAAATTATTTTTGTATATTAAAATACCAATTTCAAGTAAAAACACTCTTTTTATTCCAAAATACCGAAATAAAGGAACAAGTGGTTTTCATTGTAGAAATCATGGAATATTATAAAGGAATCCAAACATCATATAGTTGTTACAATGGTGTAAATGATGTTGTCGTCGTATACATTAAAATATAGCATTATTTTTTCTTTGTTTTTAGGCGAGTTACACATTCCAAATAAATATTAATTTTTTTTGAAGAAAATTTAATTAATGAAAAGGTATTCCATTATAAAACTATAGTTTCTTTAGTAGAATCACTTTAAATACATATACAAAGATAAAAAATAGTGGTAGAATGAAAAAATTAAAACATAATTTTTAATGAAAAGTCCCTAATAATATTGAAAATATTTTATTAATAAAACTCATGAAAGTATGAGAGTAATCAAAACATTAAATAACATTAGAATACGTAAATAATTAATATAACTTGTCATATGGTCTCTATATACATAATGTAAAGTAATATAGGTTCACGACATGGAAATATGTCTCAACGAAAGTGAACTGAGATGAAGTCCCTTACATCGAGTTTGATTCATCATGTTCGTTATTTATTTTCACGAATAATAAAATTGTGTTCAATATTTAATTTTTTATAAATTTTTTATGTGTTTATTATTCCATTTATTTTATATATTACCAGGACATAGGAAATTACTAATTCAATTAAAATTACAACCGATGTTTTGATGATATTTGTCTTATGTGTAAAAATGAATTTGGTTGGTTGAATATCAGTGTAAGAGGTAATTATTTAAATATATCAATAATAATAATCCTGAAATATTAAAAATATTTAAAAAAATTATACTTTTATAACCAATCATGAAACATGGTTATGAAAAATGAATTGCATTATGATCATAAATATTATAGGTCGTATGTACGCATGAGTAACATTTCCATTTTTCAACGATCATTATTGGAAAAAGGTAGGTAATATTTTTTATTTATATTAGAATAATATATCATATATATCATATTATTTATTTAAATTTTTATATCTATATATATCATTTGTGTGATGTGATAATGAAAACAAATAATCACATCACTTCGTGGGGGTGGTAGTCCACACAAGTATGAACGACATTATCATTTTTTAGGTTAAGAAATAGAAGGATATATTTTATTTTAAGAATGATAAATATATAATTATTATTTCATTTATATCGTATATGTTCATTTAATTTTACCTTATTACCTTCGATGAGAATAAATAATGAAAAATTAATATCATCGGTTCACGAGGTGGTACTCTGCCATACACTTGAGGTACGTTATCATATCCCCCGAGGAATGGAAATAAATTTGGTATAAGTGATATAATAACATCATAGGTATAAATATATTAGTAATATAATATATAATAATTTTTATAAAAATCCATAAGTGGTGATTATGGAGAACGAGTGGCATTGGTTCGCGAGGTGGTGGTCCACGATACACATGAATGATGATTTCATATCTGATCTTGATGGAAGAGGAGATGGAGTTTGGTTGTAAAATTAACATAATTAAATATAAGTATATTTGATATAATGGATTTAATATAAAACAATAACTGGATAATATTTTATGAATGTGTAAGAATATATAAACTTAAGATGCTCAATAAACCACGATACACATTATTCATACAACTTCCTTACATAAGAACCAAAATCCATTTTAAGATGGATTTATGATCCCAATAATGGATCTAGGTCATGGGAATAGAATTTATGTATGTATTTAAGTAGGTATTTTCATATTCAAATGGATTTTATGATTTTAGGAAAAGAGGATAGGGGATGACTTTTATAAGTATGTCGAGTGGCACACTTGTAATTTTTTAAAATAAAAAGCTATAACCACATTTTCCACATGCCACGTGGCTTCCAAATAAACCATTATTAACAATTAAACATTATAAGGTTAAAATATTTCAAAAATATATACTTCATACATGTTTTTAGGTCATTTTAACCCTATAATTTTTAGTTTAACATCTGAGTAAATCAATTTTTACTTTAACCGCGGTAATAATTTCTTTGGTTTTCACAATATATTATAGTAAAGAATAAATTTCAACTTATTATATAATATAATTTTTTTGTTTAAAAATAATAAAACTATTTTTCAAAATTATATTCATATAAGTGGAAATTTTTTATTTTAAACAAAACCCGCATATCTGATGATAAAGCTGGGTTTTAAGAACAATATTTTTCGTGAAAAATATTTTTTTTATACTAGATCTATGAATAATAATAAAAATTTAATTAAACAAAAGTAATATTTTTTGATATATAATCAACATATTATATCTAATATTTTCCTGATTTTTTATTATTTTAATTAATTAAAATGGAGAAACATTATACACATTAGAATAGCTATCATAAAAACAAAATTTTAAACCAAAATACAAACATTTACTAACATCCAATAAAAATATGATTTCAAATAAATTATTTTGATTATATAATAAAACTGATTTTACCTTAAATCATATTGAAAAGAAAAAATATATTTTAAATTACTTAAATTATTGTAAATAAATTACTTTTTAGAAAAAATATTTTGTTCACACTTTTCTTAAATAGCAATAGTTCAAAAAAACCAAAATTTCACCCTATTAACATTTTTAGTTATGATTTCAAAATATAAATTTTTATTTAAACAATAATATATTTAGAAATTGAAAATATAAAAAAAAATTTGTAATAAAGGTATTCAATTAAAACTGTTTATTTTTTTATTTCAAAAACTAAAAAATATTTTTATAATAAATAAAAAAATATTAATAACACTGAAATTGATTTGTTCTATCATGACGTAGTTTGATATTTTTAGAGTTATTTTAATTTATTATAAAAAATTTCTAACTATATTTTTCCCATTTTACATTTTTGGCGGCGAAAAATATTTACTAGGTTTACTATTTATATTGACCAAAAATAGAAGGGGTATATGTACAAAATTTGATAGTCCTAAATAAAAATATTTAATCCATTATTCAAAATAATATATATTTAATTATAATAAATTCATTTTAAAATAATCTCACTAAAGGTGACAAATCGTTTTGTATAAGAATACATTTTTATTGTAAAACTGTATATTTGTTCTTGTCTCATTCCGTGAAAAAATTTATATTATTTCTATTTATAATAATTTTAATATAATTTTTTTAAACATGAAATTCTCATAATTTAGTTAGTCTAATTCATAAAAAAAATTCAATGTTATATAAAATGATAATCTATAGTACTGTTCATTTTACAATGGGTTGTATGTATCACAACATATCGAAGAAATTTCATTTAAATACAAATATCCAATAAAATATCATGGTGTTACTTTCTACCCCCATTAAATTAATTTCACCTTAAAAATTACCTCACTCTTATTAAAATAACTGACGATGTCTCTATTTTCTCCCATCCTCGTATACTCAAGAAGCTTCATTAAACTTATTAATCCTCATAATAATTTTATCCATGTGAGTAGTCTTGTTCTATATCACATTATTTTTATGAGGCAAGATTTTAACTAGATCATCCTCATAAGAATTATCATGCTCCATTGGTACAACCTTTGAGTTCTGCACATGTGAAGGATATAGTTTTTTTCTTAATAAAGATATATGAATTAGGTCATGAACTATAGAGAGGATCTTTGGAATCAAAACACGATAAGATAACAACACTACTAAATTTATATTATCAATGGGGGAAATTACATAGGGATCAAATTTCCCTTCAGAATTTCATTACCTTATTCCCAAGATAAATTCACATAAATTCCTTGTCAACATATGCAAAATAAATATTTAATTGATTATTCTCTTGATAACTTTTTTATCGACTCTGATATGTATTGAGGTGATATAAAATTCTCTACATCTCTCTACTATTTCCATAGCTAGACCATGTACCAATAAATTTATTTCTCCAACATTATCCTAGCACATTGGTTTTTTACACTTCCTTTAACAAAGGGATTCATAAGGATCCATATGAATACCCAATTGAAAAATAATATTATAAGAAAACTATAATAGAGTAAGGTGTTAATCTCAACCACCTTTTAAACCCATAGAAAATTCTTTATCATATACATTTTGGGTTTAATGGTTCACTTATATTGAACATTTTCTTTAATATAATAATAGGTATTTAATCTCACCTCTATATGTCGATCATGATAAAGACTTTTCCCCGAATTTAGGTAATCCTCAGATGTCGATCAGATACAATAGGATACGATAATCCACAAAACTATACAACATAATTTATATTCTATAAATATGATCAATATAGAAATATTATATCGATAAAATGATGTGTGATAATATTTTAAGGTGTTTAATTAAAATAGACATATTATTATATATTTTAAACATTTTTGGGAGAGTGAAAAAAAAATCCATGTTGATGTTTTTCCAATTAAATTTTTCTATCGATAATGGTTCTAATATACCATTATAATTCTATTTGTTGGCCATAACATTCTGGCATACTGTGAACCAAGATACAAACTTTTCAAGATATATTTTCATGTTTTCCCTCTCGAAATACTCTTTCATATCTCCATATATCATTGTAGTTCTAGGATAAATATAGAATAATGAAAAAATAAATTTATTCAGTAGATCCTTCTTCAATTATATAATTGAAGGGATATAAACATGGTTACTAATCCATATCATTCAATCATAACCATGGATAAAATTAATAACATTTATCACCTTACTATACATCTATTAATATTTATTTTATTCATTTTTAATCTTCACATGGACATATGGTTGGACACACATTAGAGATAGGTAATGTATTACCCTTCCCTAAATATCCCTAGATTTATTGTTTACAAATCCAGATTTATGTTTCATTTTATTTTCCACATCATAGACTTGATAAATTGATCTATTGAACTCAGATCATTAGCCACATTATTCTCATCCCATGGTGGTAGTATATTGAGAAGTCATAATATATAATCAACTCTAACTACATTATATTATGCATATTAAGATATTATTTTTGAATATATAATTTAATATTTTTTTCTGATTATATATATATCGAACATTATCTCTATAAAGATAATTCCTCCATATATTTAATTCTAATATTAATAAAGAAAACACAAAATCCTTTTGGGTATTTTTTATCTTGAACCTTAAATTTTTATGAGGCATTATCTATAACTGTGTAATTATTTATGATGGAGGATTCCAATACCTTCTTCAATGGATCAATATATATTTAAAGCCATTATCCACTGCATGTTAGTGTATGAATAGGTGTACTTACTAACATTCTCCTACATTCTTTGAAATTTATCTCACATTCCTCTATCCAAGAGAAATTTACACCCTTTCGAGTTACCTTATTAAGAGGATTGACAATTTCTAAGAAATTATCCTCAAGGAATCCATAATACCCATAAAACCCAAGAAAAATATGGATCTCTATCATTGTATGTGTTTTAGGCCAATTTTCAATTGGCTCATTCTTTTATGGATCAACTGATATACCTTCCCTATGTCTTATATTACCAGAAATGAAACATTTTGTATCCAAAATCTAAACGTGGATATTTTTTAATGAAGTTTATCCTTACTTATGGTCATACGAACAATCCTAAAATGATTTCCATGATCCACATTTCTATTTTATTATAAAAAATATCATTTCTAAACATTACCATAAACCAATCAAGATAATATCTAATGATAATATTCAATAAATTTATGAATATAGTGTGAGTATTAGTAATAAAAAATGGAATAACTATCAATTCATAGTTACTATACCTTATAATTATGGTTGTCTTCAATATGTATTCAATTTTTGAAATTAAATAATAGTATTCCTATAAAATATCAATCTTGGTAAAATATTGAGATCCTATTAATTGAATTAATAACATATCAATATGGTTAATATAAAACCTATCCTTGATTCTTCTCTTGTTCCTTTCCCAAAAAAAAATAGTGTCACATAATGACATAATTATTTTTTGATAAAAAGAATAGGTGTACCCTATGGTAGCATAGTTATATGAATGAACCCCTTATCAATATTCTCATGGAGTTGTTTCATTAGTTCATGTTACTCAATTTGGTCTATTTGATATAGAGAAATAGGAATAGGTGTAGCACTAGGTATGAGTAATATTTAAAAAAAACATTGTGATTTTATGGAAGACTATGAAACTCTTTCTAAAAACAGCAACAAGATCCCATATAATAGTAATATATTTTATCTTGACAAAATCTCCAAGCATCAGATATAATAAAACATTTAAAAAAGAATCATGACCCCAATAATGGTTGAAATTTTTATTGGATGTTTGTATACATCATGTCACTCATAGACGATTATAGGTTTGGTCAAGAAATCAATGATGAAGAACATTTCATTACATTCAATGTGGGAGTTATGTTAATAAATTCAATCCATTTTTAAAATAAAATTTAATTATACTAGATGGTGTGTGTCATGATTTTTTGGAAGCACATTCCCACGAAACTTAATAGAAGAAGAACCCTAGAGATGAGATTTGATCATCCTAACATTTAGGGTTTTCAAATATAATTTAGAATTTTATTATTGAGGTGGTACTGTGATACCCATAGGAAAACATTTATGCAATAAATAGTTGGTAGATCTATAGTCAATTAAGAAATTATCAATTCGTGAGTAGAAGGTAACAATACCTTTCACCACTTCGTTATCATACTCCACATTAGAAATAGTGATCACATTATATTTATCTTAAATAATTAGAGTGAGAGGGTTCTAATATCAATCATAACCATAAACATTCTTGTTTCATAATTGGATACAATAATTCATGTACTCCGTGAATTTGAAACCCTAGAGTGTGGGTGGTGGCTTCTGTGGTTATTTAACTCCATCATTAGTTAACATATTCTTCCAATAAATTCATAATTAAAAATGATGATGACATATATTTCAACATTTCAAACATTTACCATACCCCATATCACAATATCAACTATGTTTCCTACTACAATCATATTCTTCCCTCCATAGTTTTTTGAATTTTTATTGAAAAAAAAATGTATTTTCTTATCAAAACTAGAATATTAATGGGTAACTCTAATCTCAATATCCATCTTGATATCACATAGAATGACATCTTCTTAAGCACTAAAATCCCTTATTGATAAGAAAATTTAGATACATGGTCATAACACATATGAATAAATTGAAATTACTCTAAGGTTGGATGATAATACCATAACCATACATCAAAAGTCTTGTATAATTTTCACCATATGTTCAAATATATTCTTTATAAATATTAATTATCTCAAGAAATTACTTCATTATTTTTAGATGAAAAATATGACAAATGGAATTATTAAAAAATAATATTTTAAACTCATCACCCTCTTTGGATTTAATTTTTCCCCATTTCCTTATGTTCTTGATAATATTGCACTATTAATATACCTCACCTTCCAAATGGTATACATCCAAAATAACTTTTTAATGTTCTAAACATTAGTGAATAGTAAATATATTTTCATTGGAACTAATTCATTTCTCAGAAAATAGTGGGTCAATAGGCCCAATACAATACTTTTTATTTTTCAGATTAATTAATTAATATAATGTTATTCTCTCTTTTGTAATTTGGAACCTCACCCTAACTAATAGAGTGATATTGTTGCATATGAATTTTACTGATTTTTTTTATTCCATCTCCATTAAAAATTCTCAGGAGGAAAAAAATTTGATTTTTAATCATATTCAATATTAGCATTGTTTTTTAAGTTTCCATACATAGAATAAAAAGAGAAAATCATGGTGAAAGAAACAATGATCATATTTGAAAACCACATAATCATTAAGAATCAACTATTATATGTGTAAAAGATGATACATAGTTTTCAATCTATGAAACTATTGGTTTGACCTATTACAGTCTGGGTCATCATCTATTCAAATACTTTGTAATAGTTTCAAATAAAAATATCAATTAACCTAATCATATCCTCCAAGATTGTCAAACCAGATGAATGGTAAGGGCACACTCACCATGAAATAGTATGATGGATGAGAATTACTAAACCGAATATTTTTGTATTATTACCCCTAAATGAATACGTATGAAAACCGCATACACTTAGTGTATCCTGGAAGATGTATTTTTCTGGGTAAATAGCAATATATTCTTTAGCATAAATTTGGAAATTATCTTGTATATAATATTTATTACATGTGTTCACTAATGTTTTCTCATCCATGTTTCCAATGGTTCGTTACACCATTTTCTAATACAAACTACAGTGATCCGAACATTTAATACGTATTTATTACATGTTATCATTTTAATATTCATTATATAACAGAATTATCCAATAAAGAATCATATAGTTATATTGAATTTGCAAACATGGATGCATGAAACTCTTTTTTCATATAATATCTATATCTTATACCACATAATATTTTATTACATTCACCCTTTTTATACATATCATTATTTAAAATTTCCTTCAAAATCTGGGGAAGTGAAACATAAAAAGGGTGACAATAGATTATTAGTATTCGTAAACAAGGTAGATATCAGTGATCACAAAAGAATACAATGAGAATAAGGGTATGAAAAAATGAGATTAACATTTAAGAACCATACCATGAATTTGAAAGATCATAATCAAGAGTCATGCAATACATCAAAGAAGTTAACAAGAAATAAAGCATAAAGCAATCATATTATATGATCCATGATAGAATAACATATTCATAAGACATAGATTTGTGGTATAAACATAATAATATTAAAAATTTCTTAGTCGTCAAGGATTACTTCCATGATTATAATATTTGATTGGGATAAATCCCCATTCCATTATATAATTCATGGTTTGCTTCCAAGACTTTCATATTGGACATAGTACCATACTAAATTGTTTCAAATTCATATTCTAATCCAGTTTATCTCTTTAGTTATCCAAATTTACCTAATAATTAGAGAGATAAATAATTTTGAGCCCACTCATCACATAATTAAAATCATACAAATCATTTATAAAGGATCTTAAAGCACTCATAAAAAAAGAACTAGGGAAAAATAAATGGGTTTCATAATTTTTTTCATAACATAAACTATAAAAAAGAAATGGGCTTCATAAATATTTCATTAATTCTATATAACATAACCCCTGGAAAAGAAGCAGCTTTCATAAAAACCTTTTCACCAGAATAATAAAATATCAAGAGAATGAATAATTATTCTATAATAGGATCATATTGCTAGTAATAATTATGTAACATAAAAATATGTAATCTTTGATGTAAAACTTCTTTAAAATATCACTTAGAACAATTATTGAGGGTGAAAAACTTTTAACTTTAAAATTACTAACATGAAACCTAGAAAATTTCCAAAATATTGAAAAAAAATTCGATAAAAATAACTATGGAATCATCTAAAGAAATTTTCAAAACACTGAGTGTTTATTTTTGTGGAAATTTATATACCAAGTATAAATTTTAAATTAAAACTTTTTATTCATTATTTTGTAAAAAAAATTATAAAAGTACCTCATTCATAAAATAAAAATAAATTCATTTTAAAATATTTTTAAATATTAAATTATGGTTAAAAATTACAATAAATCGTGAGAAGATAATATTAAAAACATAATTGAGAAAATGTTTAGATAATATTGAAATGGAATAAAAATATGTTATACTAAAGAGAGTAATAATGTCGATTTTCACTGAAAATATTCTTTTGGAATCATAAGTTATATTAAACGAAAATAAAATGAAAACATGAAAATTATTTAAATGATCATTTAATAAGAAAATTAGGTATTTTTTATAGGTATTATATAATATGTCATCATCATAACCTAATCATAAACAATCTCTATAAGTAATTAGACTATACAATAAAACCCTATCCTCGAGTATCTTATTTCATTATATGCATTTCTAAAATAATGTATAATAAATATATATTTATTATACATGAATTCAAAAATCCTTATATGATATATTATACTGCATGTTACTTTCTAATACCATCATATCACCCATTCCTTAATAATTCATTTTAAAACTAACAGTTTCCAGTTATAACAGGTCCATTTTTCATGACTGTTTCAGTTTGGTGGTCTTGTAATTAATAAATTGATCATCATTTTATCTTATATGAAATGATAAATAATGATATTAATATCATATATATTAATTATATATATTTAATTTCATCTATAAGTTATATATATGAAAATAAATTAAATCGTACATTCAGATGGAAGGTTATACGTATGCATGAATGTTGTTTCCATTTTTCAATGGATTGAATGAAAAAAAGTTAAAAAAATATTTAAACATTTAAAAATAATAAAAATATAAATTAAAACATATATAATTATTAAATCCATCATTATTATTATCCTTATAAATTGGTGACGAAAAATTGTTTTCATTACTTTGTGGATATGCTACGCTGTACATATGCACGAATGATGATTACTCTTTCCACAAGATAGAAAGATAATGGATAAAAGTTATTCCATCATAATTATAATAGTAAATTATATTCATTATCCATAATTATATGTTTCAAAATTGATAGCATGGATTTAGAATATTTTTAACAATAAATAAAATTAAAAATTCTCAGTTTACAGTTAAACATCGTCATTTGGAATCCCTTTTTGGAATATACCTTAAGCCCTGATGGGATTATATTTTGGAATGAACAAAATCTATAGGA
Organism: Viscum album; assembly: GCA_963277665.1. NCBI lineage: Eukaryota > Viridiplantae > Streptophyta > Magnoliopsida > Santalales > Viscaceae > Viscum > Viscum album. The sequence goes on along the minus strand of OY728131.1, from coordinate 1,506,713,123 downwards.
TATGTTTAAGGAAGATTAAATGATATAATGGTGTGTATTATATATGATTGAAGGCTCAAAATGTTTATGTAAGAGAGAAGTAGAGGTGTATATTATAAGTGGGGGGAGGGACACACCTAGAATTTTAAAATAAATTCATATATAATTGATCCATTTTAGAGAAAAATTATTTCAAATAGAAATACATTCAAATAAAAAATTCAATTGGTAAAAATATAATTAAAAGGGATATTTATACTGGTTATTTTATCATTTTAAAATTTATCTTTTTGATGAGTTCAATTGTCAATCAATTTTATCCTTAAATATGGTAATGACTTTTTCAATAGTGGTGGGCTAAAATTTTAGTTATTACTTTAAAATTGACTCATAAATAGAAATGGGATTACATTTTAGACAAAAATAATATCATTTTTTCAACTTTAAGAAAAATTATAATTCCTAAATAATTTAATATAATTTTATTTTTATAAAATTCCTTTAATTTTATTCTTGAAACTATTCATATAATTTTAAATTAATGTCTACAAGAAATAAATTTAATTAAAAAATATAACATTTGCACGTTTCTAATATATAATATTAATTTCATAGTTGTTTTAATATATTCATTCTCATTAATTGGGTAACTATTAATATTTTAAAAATAATATATTTTGTTTTTATATTAATTTAATAAATAATGTGTTGACATCGTATGCATATTTAAATAATTATTAAATTTCTAAAAATTATAAATAAATTATTATTATAAAAAAATAATATATATCTAAAATAATATTTAATGAATAAACTAATCCTCAATTTATTTTATTGTAAAATATTTATAGATATTAAAATCAAGAGAGTTATGTTTCGTATTTATTATCTTCTTAATTTAATATTATGGTAATAATCAAATAAAAATGGATTGAGGTGGCCAAATATTTGAGAATTATATAGAACTAACCAAATATCACATATACAATGGGATAATGGAATGTGTTATAGAAATTTTAATTCTATATCTTGATGTTTTTAATATATTTGACTCTTTTTACCCTTACCAAGGTGATAAGAATTTAATATGGTTACTATTCATGTTGGAAAAAAAATAAAGAAATCTATTTAACAAATTTTATCCTTACAATTTCAAATACGTAATATATTACTCTAGATTAAATTTATTTAAGATGTATAAAATAATTTTAAAATAAACGTGAAAAACATGAAAAAAACCATGTTTCAGAAAAAAAAAATTAAATATAAAACTAGATATATATTCTTATCTTAATATTAACAAAAACATTAGGTGATTTTTAAAACTTTTAACTATGTACATAATATATAAATTTATTTAAAATCATTCATGAATAGTAATTTATAATTTATTTATATAGAAATCCATTGCTCACATAAAAACTCATTTTTATAAAATCATCTCTTTTACTTTAGAGTGATTTTATTTTAATTTATAATAATTCGATAATCTATGATTTTTTAAAACAACTTTTTTCCCTAATTAGATTATTCTGATTTATATCTTATAATTTTATAGCTAGTTTTTAATGATATACTATATTATAATTCATTTATAAATGGGTTTCTGTTTATTAGTATCAATAAAAGAAATTTTATTTGAAGAGAAATATATCCTAAAAATCGTGTTGTGATAATGTGTGTAATTGTATATTATTTGATGAATTTATTCTATAAATCTTGATATGTCTAGTGGTGTGGATTCCTGGTCTGAGGTAATGGTTTCCTTATACGATTAACTTATCACTTGTATCCTATTGTCTTTATAATGGATCCACTTGTCTTGGTTACCGTAAACCCCAGTTTTATTATATATCAATGCTATATTTATTTCCAAGAAAGGGCTCATGCAGGTTTTATTCAATGTGTTATGATTTAAGAATTGATATGGTGATATTGTTATCTAACACTTTTATTCGGTCATTATATGTGATTACTAAATTATTCTCTTCTAAAACATCATTATTAATTAACATTTTTATAAAATAAATTTGAAATATTGGGAACATGAATAAGAATGTAAATATGAAGTTGTGTTATTAAACATTGAATTACTTCATGATTGAGTAATTACGATTGATAATTGTTTATAATTATTCCATGAAATACAATTTATGGAATAAAAATAATGTAAAAAACTATAATATAGATTTTAATTTTGTTGTAGATCAAAAAGTTATCAATTAACATTCACAGTGTTTTGTTCTTACTTTGTTTCTTAGTAATTTATCCACCTGTATGTTTTACCCAATCCATTAATATTTAATGAGGTATGAAATTTTTTTCACCTCTTCTATAATTGAGATACTGCTAGAGCTATCTAGGTTTTATCCATGGGGTGAACTCCCACATTGTGAAAGGCATAGATATGATTTTGGGTTAGAATAATGGAAATTCCCGATATATATTGTTTGGATTATGACGGATTGATTTCATTCATTAGGTTAGTATATAATTATTTTATACTTTATATAGTTTGATGCTCAATGTGTCTATCCATCTATATTATGATGAATTAACCCTATAATATTTATAAAATTATAGATTCCGTTTTATAAGTGTAGTCTTGAGTTTCTTCTTATTTAAATTCAACTTCCTAGGTTCTGTCAGCAAAATATCCAACGACTTGATTATGTTTTCAAATGTTATGTTTACACACCCTTGAGATTGATTATATGAACATGGACTAGTACTTGAAAACCTATAGCTCCTTTAAGAGTGGTTTTGTAGTATTAATCCACTGGGAGTGATACTGGTAAGCGAGATTGTAACATCGTAGACCGACATACCACTAAACCTGTAGTTGGACTAATGGGTCACATGATCTTAAGCGCATATAACCATATTCTAGAGGCTGGAAACTAACAGTGAGGGTGTAATGGTTGTTCATTGAGAATAAAATATCCTTATCTCAAAGTATCACAACACTTTATCAGATAGTAAATAAAAAAATGGCAAGTTCTATGTAAATCAATGATCAAGATCCATAAGAAAAATATTATAATAATGGAATTAAAGTGTCAAAATGAATGTTTATAGGAAGTATTCATGTATATATGATGTAAAATAACTTAAAATATTAAAAATATATAATGATTAATAATTTATAATAATAAAAGACTTAATGTAATAAAACAAATAAAAATCACAAAGGAAATCTCCACGAGCATCTTGAGCTACAACTCAGTCCTTTTCTTCTAACTCCTAGGTAAAACCATACAGAAACATGTAGTGTTTAAGGTCCTATGAACAAGAAGATTTTCTCAGGTACCCCAGTGCAATGGTGGCCAGAGTAGGGTATGGGATATAAATATCAGTAGGCCAGACCCACTGTGTCTACCCAATCCAGATAGTGAAATATAAATTAAATAGTGTGTAGTTATAGATAAGTAATAAGAAAAAATGAATAAATAAGAAACCATCCATCCATGTTACTAAGGGAAACATGATGGATATTCTTGCAATAGATCATAACCAGATTAAGATTCTGATCATGCCACTATATATATATATATATATGTTTATATATTTTTGGAGTGGACTGGGACATAACACGTCGACATCCAAAACAAGTCTATGAGTTGATAAGCTCTACTAATAGAGAAGTAATCCAAATATATATATATATATATATATTATTAAATTAGACTTGGATGTAACAATAAGGCATCCAATACTCTTATATGAGAGAATAATCTCTACTCATGGGGTAGTAGGTCTGACATGATACATATTTTTCTAGAGTGGACTAGGACATTACATATAGGAATCCAACAACTGTCTATGAGATGATAAACTCTACTCACAAGGTAGAAATACCGACATCCCAGTAGAGTGGGGGGGGGAGGGGGTTAGTCACCCCAATCACTTGGGATGATGAGTTTGTAATGCACGGAAACACTCTAAGATGGAATGTGGTGCTCAAAATCCCATCTCCCATATCAAAGCATTGGTGAGAGTCTTTATTCATTACACTAAGATAAAAGAGAATGAGTCTCCACACTCATCGAACCTCGCTTATTATCATTATCATCCTCTATAAAATTCATATAATAAGTATAAATGTAATGGTCCATTACCTCCCATCCATTATCATTAATGAAGTCGATTTATATTTCATCATAATGTTCAATTTCATTAAAACCATTACATTTTAAAAGATGTGTTTCAAAGGGAATAAACAAGGGGCATGGTCTAACCATCCCGATGGATCATCTCATTTGAAAAACATTTTATTTATATCATATAAAGGAAAAAACCATCATTCTTTAACCATTTAACACATTTTAAATAAAATCATTACATTTAGTGTAATCCATCCAACTCAATGTCATCTCACTCAAATTTCATAAACATGAAAATTTTATTTAAGGTAAACGTTATAAATGAAGTAATCATATTAAGTACCCTTAATGTGTGATACTATCTTGAATAATCCTTGTTATGAAATCCATTTACTTTAACCAATTCATTTTACTCGTTAATAAATGGATACATTATTCCAAAGGATTATATCTAATGGAAAGGTGTCATGGAGAAAAGGCAACATGGCATATTACCACTTTTTATATTTCAACTAAAAAGGTACCAAGCACCTAAGGGGACCTTGAATTAAGTTTAATACTCATGTAATATGGAGGAAACATACTAACTCTCCATGCAACAAAATATAACAAGAAGCAATATTGAAAACAGAATCCAGATCAAGCATGATATAAAAGACTATCGTTTCTTTTTTTAGAAGATAGTACACCTCCATTAGAGGAGTTTTCTTACAAAAACATGACTTGGTTATTAAACTACTCATTTTTCACATTTATTCATTTAATAAACTCTATCAAACTAATGTTTTAAAAATAAAAAATCATACGTGGAATAGAATAAAATAATGGTTTGAAGAATGTGAAATTAATTAATGAAATTATTATTAAATTAAAAAGGAAAATGAATGGGACCCTAACTCAAGAATATACAAGCAAATCCAAACACTTGACACTTTCCAATGTTTAACTCAAATCTTCCCCACACTTTCACGCCCATACTTATTTTTATATATACCCTTTAATCCAATGTACATGTTATTCTATCCAAGAGGAAATATGTTTAAGGTAGATATTTATATAGACACACATACCTATGTATATGAGTGAAAACACTCCCGGAGTCACCAAATACTCTAAAAAAACTACCAGGGTCTTAGAAACACCAAGAAATGGTTCAATTCACTAATGAAAAAACATAGAGAACACATAAACAACAAAATAGCCAACTAATAATTCAGTTGAAATAAATAATGAAAGAAAAAAAATTACGTAAGCCATTGGTGGTGAACCAAATCAATCCCATCATCCTTTCCCTTAGTACAGGACGTCAGAACACTCATCAAGGGGTCCGAATAAGCCCATCACATACTCTATTACTGGAAGAAAGAAAAAAAATTAGGTTATCCACAAACCTTAGGTTTAGTAACACATCACCAGGTGATGGGGAGAGAAAACATTTCCCATTGAATGATGAATAAGGGTCAATGAGTCAGGCTTTGATGATTTTAAGAGAAATAAGGATGAAATTCATGTCAAATCATACACCAGAGGAGGCCACGATGATTGGGAGGTCGTGCCATAGGGTAGTTAATATAATTTTTTTAATTTTAATTTTAATTTCTAATTAATTGCATAATATTTTTAAAATAGAAACACAATTCTTGATTTAGGCCGCACGGTTTATTAGACCATGCACTGACTGTGTTCCCTTTACTTGGCACCTGAGGCACCCCGCATAGGCTGGTCGTACAGTTTGAAAACCATGAACTAACAGTGTGGTGAATATTTAAAAGGTAATACCTCTTTCCACTAACCATGCATGTTTGGAAAACTGTTTGGTAAAATATGTGCATCCCTTGTGATAACCTCTTCTCACCTGATGTAGGCTGCACAATTTCTTACTATTGGCCACATTGTTTCAGAAAAACTTGGAATCCTATGCAAGTCCATTAGAACCAAACTATTTTCGATCCAACACTCCCGAAACTCCACGAGACACCTTAGAAACATCTCAGTCCTTTAATAAAGTACAATAACATCACATTAATGCATTTCAACACACATAACTATGTTTCAAATCTCAGTTTTAAAAATAGTTGATGTAGTAAATGAGAAAATTTGTATTTTCCCATATTTTTTTCTGGCTCAAAATGCGGATCATTACAACCTTCCCAGTAGAGAACATCACATCCCCAAGAATCCATTAAGAAAAATGTATGAAACACCAGATATTCTTGGGATGTGAAGCTTCATTCAAATGGTCACATTGCATTTTTAAACACCCAATGCAAGAGAAATAATTTTTTTAAGCATGTTGCAGTTAGGCCATGGAAATGAAATACAACACCCATTTTCCAACCGAAGACAGCAAGAAAGTGTAATTGATATCTTTTATCTAGATATGTGATCCTATCATCATTTCATTAATCATCTGGTCAAAGGTACTTCCCATCATAGGCTTCAACATTTTATATGGACAATTCCATGTTATACTTCTTTGTCGTTTTAATTGACTTTCAAATAATGATCCAATAATTTTAACTATGTACATTTCCTAATTTTGAACTAAAAAAATGGTATACCCACCATATAACTCAATTAGATATATCTATGCAGAATTTTTTGATGAACCTTGGCTGACACAAACTACTCACATCTCTACCTGACGATGTGCTCAATATTGTACTTAACTGACCGTATAATTTAAACAAGAATAATAACTTCTTGATCCACTCTAGTTGACTCACAATTCTCAAATGATCATATTATATGGCCGATGAACCAGAATCTGTTTAAGTTATTACTACAAAGGATCCCAAGGATCATACATAACCATGATGCCTAGATAAAAAAATTCACTAGTGTAGAAAACCAGAGGATTTCATCCAAATGATACATTCACAATTTTAATACATTATCACGACATAAGTCTAACGGTCTCTTAGTGCATGAAGGAGGATGTAAATATATAGGGATTGCATGGAGCTTATTAGTATATAAAAAGATAATTTAAATGGTTTATTGAAAATCATACTCCAATATTGGATAGAAGGCTTTACCTACTTACGCGTTATTACAGTCAATAACATGGATTTTCCTTATGTGTCTTTCAACGATTACTCAAGATTTACCATCAAAGTTCTCTATGAGGAATAGTTTTTCATAAGGGTCACATACACAACCAACCATAATAATTCCATGTTACTATGTAAGCACCTAAATGATTTAAATCTCATTAACATCAAATGCTTTCAGTCAAAACCCAACCATTTCCAAATGCTCCTCTTTCGTTATGTTCCATTTACTTGTATCAGAATATTTATTAGAACCAATAGGATTATCTCCACCATAAGAGTGTCATATTCAATGGTGAAGAAGATAAACTAGCCTCTGACTTGTGTGTTATATCAATGAACCTTAAAGAAACATGTGACACTCTTTCATGTAATGATCACAATGTCAACACATTCAAATAAATCCAAAACAATGTGGCTAGTGTGTCAAAACTCCGATGTCTCTTAAAAGTAATACTATGAATTGGGATGAAACTAATTCACTAATTCCAGACCCCTATACAATGGAGATGACTCAAGAACACAATATATTTATTTCAAAGTCGTATTAACCCACATGAATTTTCACTTGGATGACACCAAAGAAGGTCATTCGTTTTAGAGGAAAACAAAGGGGCAGATGACCAATGAAGTAAAGGACCATGCCCTTGGAATGTCTAGACAGCTTAAAATAGAACATTACTCGATGATCAAGCCCCTATCATGGGTCAAATATATAATTAAAACCCATCTAAAAAAGGCTTCCATTTAAAAACAAAGAGTCATACAAGGGACAATGACAACTGAGTGACACCAAACTTCAGAATGATTCCAAAATGTAGCAAGGAATTTAAACCAATGGAATATAACTACCATGGGACATACACTTATGAAAACCAAAATTTTTACCCTAATAGTTGGACATGCCAAAAAAATTCACCATCTCAAGAGCCTAACATTTAATCCATTGTTAAAGAAAAAAAAGAATATATATAAAATGCTCGTGCATTCATTACAAGGGAACTCATAGGAGAAACTCAACCAACCCTTACCCGAGGAATTAAATAGAGGACACCAATACATGTTATATTGAAATTCATTTATATTTAATCTCACTAAAATATTTAATCATCTTAAGTATTTATTCTGAAGCATCATGTACTAGTTTAAAACAAAAAAAATTACTTTATTAAGATACCTCCCAAATAGAAAAAAATGGAATGTTTCACAAAGAATCCTCATTAAAACATTTTACACATCATGAAAATCAATCATACAGAGTCAATTTATCAAAATAAATTCCCTTTTAATAGATCAGGTTCAAACGAAGGTCCCACTGATCAATCATTGGTTCTCTTGAGAGAAAAACACTACCAGAGTCCCAATTTAATGTTTTAAACATAAAAACATGGCATTTCACCGAGAACATGCCCTGACTATCCAATATGAGACTAGTTAATAGATTAGTAGATATATTTTTTTTAGATGAAAATTAAATATCTCTTTACATTCAGTTCTATTTTAGAATACACTACGTCGTTTTATTTAATATGGGTTGCCATTTTCCAATTTTAAAGCACCAATACACTTCGTGAATTGAATATTTGATCCCATTAATCTAAACCAATCCTATTATAGATTATAAAAAACCAAAATATATATTCATCTAGCAACATGGGTGGCTATCTACAAATCTATAAAGTGCCCATACACTGTATATTTTTTCATTTAGGTCCCATTTACGAACCAATTTACTATTTCATTTAAGCATTAAAATACCTTCTTCAATGTTTATACTAAATGGGTAACCTTTTCCAAGATATGAGGCACCAATACACCTTACAACTAAAAAATATCTCCCTTCATAATTTAAACTAACAATTTTTTCCCATGAAACTATTTATGCACAAAAAAATTAGAATTTCATTATAATCGGTAAACATAGAATCATGCTATAACACTAAATCATGGTACATAAAAAAATAAAATTATAGTTAAACATGAAACATGACATATAATTGTACAAGTAGTGGTATGAAATACCTAAGCATGGTAATAAACTAAGCATGGTATATAACATGAATTCTAATCAACACTAAAACAAGGCATAAATTTCATGGTACATAGTCAAATTAACCAGAAGCATTCAAAATGAAACTACATAGCCTAACATATACATGAAAAGTTAATTTAAATGTTCCTAATATGATGCATGAAATGTTTTATCCTTTCCAAACTAAAGAATGAGTAAAATAAAATAAATTCCATAAATCATAAGAAGTTAAAAGCACTCCAATCACTCGAGGTTAATTCAGATCCAACTATAATAACAAACTTCATGAAAATCAATTGCATCCCTGGATAATTGGTTATTTCATATATGCAGGGTGATCTGTGCAAGGCATGGTAACTTTCCAAGTGTTGGCACATTTCTAGTTTCTTGTCTATAGTCCCAAAACAGTAAGACACTGTTAAAATTACCTTGTGATACAACATTGTAATGTCCCAATCCAACTTAACAATAAAATGATAGCAAGATCGGTGGGTCGCATGGCCTCAATCATGTCTACCCATATGCCAAAGGCTTCTGAATAACAACGAGGGTGTAAAGGTTGTTAAGTGGGGAGACTATAACCTCATGTCCGAGTAGAAATACAGTTTATCATAGAGTAAATTTCAATCCACAACAAATGAAACATAAAGTAAATTTAATGATATAGAAGACATATATAATAATTACTAAAATAATGTGGCCAATGGTAGTTTATAAAAAGAATGCATGTATAATTGATGAAACGTAACTGAAACTAGTAAACATACAACATGCTCCACAATTCGAAAAAAATATTGGACTCAAGGAAGTAATAGAATGAAAAATCGAAAAGGCAATCTTTTTTTATATCATAAGCTCTATCTTAGTCCATTTCTCTAAACTATCAGGTACAAGAACACAACCAAACACATGACCCATAGTCCTGTGACTAATAAGGTATACTTGGGTACCCATGTGTTGTGGAAACAAGAGTAGGGTGTGAGATATAAATTGAAGTAGGTCATAAACCCTGGTGTCTAGCCCAATCTAAATAAGGAAATACAAATTAAATTGTTCACAAGTATAGAGAAGAAATAAAAAGAACAAAAAAATATGCAACCACCCTTCCAGGTTCCTATGAAACACCTAATAACTATACCTACTTTGGATCATATACTGATTAAGAGTAAGGTAATGTCACTATATATATGTATATATTTTTCTAGATTTGATCGGGAAATATCATACTCATATCAAATTCCATTCTACGAGATGATAAGCTCTACTCATAGCGTAGTATGCTTGATATAAATATATTTTTCTAGAGTGGATCAAGACGTAACACGCATGCATCTATCACCAGTCTACAAGATGATAATATCTACTCACTAGGTAGTATGACTGATATATATATATATATATCTGGAGTGGAACGAGAGGTAATACAATGTCATCAAACACTAGTATTTGAGCTGATAGGCTCTATTTATGGGGTAGTAATTATGAAACACCGATAAATGGAAGGTCTTCACCCCAATCACTCAAGATAGTGAGTGGGTAATTTCTATAAACACTCTAAGATGGATCATGGATCTAAAAATCCCATCACCCATGTCAAATCAGTGGTGAGGATCTCCATGCCCAACAACAATGTAATGCAGCATGACTTGAAATAATGATGAAACATCCCATACCATCATTCCCAACCTCTATAAAAGGTGTATTGTAAGTACAAGTGGCATGGGTAATTAACTCCCATCCATGATCACTCATATAGTCCATTTAATATTTTTATACATGTTTATTTTCATTTAAACCATTAAATATCTTAAAAATTCATTCAAAAGTCATAATATAAAAGGAATTGTATAACCATTTCATAAAAAAAGGAAACACCCATCATGATTTAACCATTCGTCGTATTTTAATGAAAAAAATTCCATTCGGTGTAAAGGATCCTACTCAAGGTCATCTCATTAAATTTTCCTAACCATGAAATATTGAAGTATGGTAGAAGTTACAAAGGAAGTTATCAAATTAATTACCCATCAAGGATTGTATAATCTTTCATAATACATGATATACAAAGTATTTACCTTAACCAATTCATTTAACTCATTAAGTCATGGAAACATCATTCCAAATGTATGAGTTCATGTGAAAGGTGTCTTGGAAAAATGAAAACAAGGAATATGCCCACTTGGGTAATTTCAACTAAAAAGGGGCCATGAACATAAGGGGGTATATGATAACATATAATACTCGTGTAAAAAGAGAGAATCTAACTAAATCACCCCATAAAAACATTAACAATAAGTCATATGGAAAACTCTAACCATATCTGACATGATATTAATTACTATCACTACATTTTGGGTTGAACATAGAACACCTGCATTCGAGGTGTTTTATTAAAAAAAGACTTTATTACCTACAAAACATTTATCACACTTAGGCAATTAAATAAAATTATCAATGGAATAATTTTATAATAAAATATTACACATAGAAATAATTAAATAAATCTCTGATGAACATGAAATTTATTAATTAAATAATTATAAAATTAAATTATAAACGGAATGGGACCCGACCTCGTGAATAGAAAAATCCACGTTGAACACACATCACCTGACAATTTCTATTTCAAAGATTCTCCAAACATGAAGTCACATACACTATTATATATATATATATATCCCATAATAAAATATAGACATTCCACTCACCATGGGGGAATATGAAAAAGGAATATATATACTGTAACGTACTGGTCCCAGGTGCCACCCAAAGGTTCCCCATACCTGGTTTGTCACATGGCCTTAAGATCATTCACCTGAACACCAGAGGCAGCTTACTAGAAATGACGGTTTTGGGTGTGATAGTGGGAAAACTATGCCCTCAATTTAAAATTAACACAATAGGAAAAAATAGTAAACAATAGAGAAAGCAGTAAAATAATACAATAGAAGTAAACAACAGATGACTAGTAGTATAAACAACTGAAAAATATATAAATATATGATGCATGTCACATGTATGTAGGGAAGAATCCAAACAATACCCAATTCTGAAAATATAGTACCAAAGCCAATGAATATACAATTGTAAACACCAACAGCATCGTAATCCATAGCATAGTCCCATGCTCTCCATACCCTACAACAATCATGTACAGGATGAAGAAAGGTGTTTTCCATTATCTATACATGCAACCATATAATCTGTTTGGTCCAAAAGCCTGACCCAACTAGGGTGTGAGACGAATCTCGGTAGGAAACCACCAAAATATATGTGCCTAACAATCAAGAATATAAATAGAATGCAACATGCCGAAATGAAGATATAAACTAGGAAGAACACAAAATTAAACAATCCAATATGTATCAATTAAATTCATTTAAATTTGTTAATTATTAATACTGATGAATAATGTAATCCCATGCTCTAGACTAAGCTATGTATCACACCATTTAATTTTATCAACAGACGTCTCAGAATACCATCAAAACAAACCAAGTAAGACTGAGTCCAATCTTGTGCTTTGTCTTGGAGGAATCCTAATAATCATTAAAATATTAATAAGAAAACCATTGGGAACACTCTCATGGTATGACCCCTTTGGTTTTTCATATCATCAAATCATTTTCAAAAAATCACATGGGCAGCTCTCACGGTCTAGCCCCTGGGTCTACAAGGCATCAAAAATTTATATGTGACCTCTGGGTAGCTCTCGTGGTCAATACCCCCTGGGTCAACATAGCATAAATAATTATAAACGACCTCCTGGGTAGCTCACATGGTCAATACCCCTATGTCAAAGTCCATACCATGGCTCTCACGGTTCTATTTAAATAACCATGGAAACCCCCGTTGTTTTACGAGTCCAAGGCTCTCCCAGTCTATTGGAAGAATAGTGCTCATAAAACATTCATTAAATAATCTACATGAAATCAAAACTTCTACCTGGATCAACTTAAATCAACTAATCAAAACTGAAATCACATATAACCAAACAACTCATTCCTAACAATTCAATGCATGGAAACACTGTATGCCTAATAGGCAACCAACTCCAAATAACCAAGAAGAGTCAAACAAGAGAGCACACCCAAGGGGTGTCTCATAAACAAAGATACACCACCGTATGCATAATAAATAACAATTTCTCAACAATAAAACCATAAAAAGTATTAAACAGGTTAAAACTCTAAAATACCCAATACCCCAAACATGGGTATTCTACACTATAGTCATATATGATCCAAATAAAATCAATGAATGGAAAAAACCACCTACCTTGATGTTTTACAATGAATAATCTAGAACATCGGCCCTAGAATTGGCCTAGAATGACATTGATCTACAAAAAGGTTAAAAATGTTTATCATTGAAATTCTAATGAGAGTGGGGGTTCAGGAAGAGAGGATCAGGAAGAAGGAAAAACTCCCCAATGGGATTCCAACTCACCCTACGTAGTTCGAACTAGACCTTGGATCGTGAAAAAGTGGATCAAACATTTCTTGTCACTCCTGGTTTCTCCTAGATTAAAGAAGGATAGAAAAAGGTATTTCTCATGGTGTGACATGACCCCTCTCTGACTAATCAATTAAAAATAAATGTTCATGGTGTGTTCATTTAATATTCACAATATGTAGTATCTTCATCTGAATCCAAATTTAGGTGTTCTCTAGGTCACCTACAAATCCATGTACTCGGTCGTTGTATAGTTAGTACACAGTTATGTGTGTTAACTGAGTACACAATGTGTACTCAGGAGTATATGACATGTGCATAGAAAAATTTCTAATTCATATTTTTTCTTAAAAACAACCCAAAATAAAGATACATACCTGAAATAAAGAATTGAGTTCTTAAAAACACCCAACTTAAAAAAATTTGTCCCCGAATTTCTCTTCCAAGGGTGGAAAAAAGAAACTTCGAATAACTCTAGCCATAATGATTGTACGTCAGCCTCTATCTCCCAAGTCTCATCTTGTACATTCATGTGATACCACAACACCTATACTAGAGGAACATGATGGCCATAGAGAACCATGGTGTTGTGAGCTACAATTCGAATAGGGTGGTCCTCGAAGGATGTTTCCTCTTCTAACTCAAACTCCATTGGATAAGAAATGTGATATAGGTCTGAAAAGTAAATCCATAACTGAGAAACGTGAAGGATTTCATACATATACTAGTACCTCTAAGGTAAATACAACTTAGAGGAAACAATCCTGACTCTTTTCAAAAACTCAAACAACCCAACCTATCTCGATGATATCTTCCCCTATCCCCTAATCCTCATGTGTCCCAACCATGGTGTGACACATAAGAACAAATGACCTTCGACCTCGAACTCTAGAGTTCACCTCCATCAATCATCATAATATTCCTACCGAGGCTATGCAATATCCATCCACTTCCAAATCAACTCCACCTGTTTAGTGGTCTCTTGGATAAGATGAGGTCCCAGCACAGCTACCTCTCTAGCCTCTAGCCAACATAAGGGGGATCAACATGTCCTACCATACAAAGCCTCATATGGTTCCATCTAAATTATTTCCTAAATACTATTATTTTAGGCTATCTCTAAAATGGGTAAGTGCTTCTCCCAAGCCCCCCCCCCTAAAATATAGAACTCATGCTTATAGAATGTCCCCTAAAACATGAATCATTCACTCATACATGACATTTTTACGGGGATGGTATGTTTTACTCAGAAGTACCTTTATATCCAAAGCCCTCTATTGTCCCTATCAAAATCGAGAAGTAAACCGAGCATCCTTGTTTGAAATGATATAATGAAAAAACCCTTGTAGACATAAAATCTCTCAGATGTAAAGCCTTCGAAGATCATCGAAACATAAGGTTTCATTAATTGGAAGGAAACATGCATCCTTTGTGAGTCTATCAACATCAACCCAAACAACATCATTTCCTCGAGGAAACCTCGGTAACCCATCACTAAATCCATCTTGACATCATTACACTTCTACTAGAGAATGGTTAAATGATGTAAAAACAATGCTGGTCACTGATGCTCCAACTTCACCTACTTACAAGTGGAACATCTCATAAAAAACATGAAAAATTTCTCTTCATAGCTAGCCACCAATATTGATGGTGTAGATCTGGACACATCTTGGTGAAACATGGATAAGCTATCTAATCTGAGGAATTAAAATCTTACAACTGCTCCTTAGGTATGTATGATGGCACCCATATGCGCCCTTAAAAACATAATCCCTCATCCTTTCCTATGGTCCACCCAGGAGTTGGGTCCTCTCCTTACACACTCTCCCACCAGACTAAGCCTTCAAAGTCTAATACCAGCATCATTTACATTAAATCTCGAAGAGTAGAGGTGAAAACTATGAAATAAAGAAAATACTTTCCTTATATGTCATGCACCTCTAAATGCATCTCATATAATGGAGAAATATGTTTCCCCTCCCTGCTAGCCTCCCGAACAACCAATATATGATTCCTCCAACTCAAACCATTAGCCACTTCATTGACTTTCCCATGAATTTAGGAAATCTCAAAGTTAAAAGACTAATGGTACTCAACCCACCTTTGTTGTCTCAAATTAAGACCACCCTGAGTGAATATATACTAGAGGCTTTTGTGTTCAGTGTACAACCCAAAATGCTCTCCAAAAACTTAATGTCTCCAATAATGCAAAATGTAACACCCCGAGCTTCCACGATACGCTTCTCATTCAATAATGCAATAGCTTGCATTGTACGCAACTTCGAGTTCTAAAACACCGCGACTAATCAAAGTAGCCGTTATGAATAGTAATAAACACTTTTTAAAATTATAGAAATTTTATATTTCAAAATGGACTTCATTTTTGTATTCGTAATATCGAAATTAGCCTATGTTGAATTTTTGGTATTTTTCTGAGAACTTCTAATTTTTTATGAATTGTGAAAAATACTTAAAAAAAACTTTTTTAATCAAAATAATTTATAGTGATAAATTATACTATTTAGTGGTTTTAAAGTATAATTAGAATATATTTTTACCATTTTATCCAATGGTGGTCATTAGAATTAATTTAACATTGAAATTGGACATAAACAATTGTCAATCTTATGATATAAATTGTTTCCTAAAACACGCTATTTGTTGTGACAGCGGGAATTAATTATAAAATTAATTACTGCAACCTATATGTTTGGAATTTTGTAAAATAGACATCATTTTTGAATTCTGAATATCAATTATAGCTTAGGGTGAAATTTTGGCATTGTTCTGAAAAACTTCAATTTTTGATGAATAGTGAAACCACTAAGTTGTAGCTAAATAACTGATTTTTTCGTTTAAATGAAATATTACCACTTCTGTGATTTGATTTTCAAAAATCCGACATACATGGTTGTCATTAAAAAGTAAAATGTGGTTCAATGAGATTAAAATAATTTTTTGGTGAATAGTAACTTTTAAGTTCTTATTCGCGATTAGAGGTAATTATTGTAGTTTAAGGTAAAAACAATGTTTTAATAATATGATATGAGCTTGACACTTGTCCTAATCCTATTGGATGAGTCATGGCCGACCAAGACAACCCATGGGTCAACTTGGGGACCCCATGGAGCCACTTTGGTTGGAAAATGACATTAATATATATTTATTTAATGTTAAAATTTAATTGACACAAACATGAGTTGTTTTACTAAAACAGTTTTTAAGTGGGGTTACACAAGTCCACATTTTTACTATAAATATTCATTAGAAAGCTAAAAAGATTTCCTACATCATATTATTTGTTTTACAATTTTTAGACATTAAATAAATTAAATTATTTATGACATCATTATGATGCAGCGATGACCTCATTATTTAACGATTTAAATAAAATGAGAAGATAATGCAAAATCCAAGGCTTACACTTGTCCAAAGCCTATTGGATGAGGAGATTTCGAACCCTTATCACCTTAGCCACAAATTATATAAGTGTGGGACCTTTATAATCCGAAAATCATTGTATAATAATGTAACATTTCAATCTTTCCAAAAGAGCCCCTCCTCTCCACTTATAAAAGGCCCCCACCTCTCCCACCTTATTCACACCTTCAACCATTTGGCTCGGCCAACCTCTGCCCAAATACTCTCCCAACATCCCCCTCTTACTCCTAGAAGCCTCAATTTGGGCAGAACTCTTCCCAAGGAAGCCTTTGGCTCAAATCAAAAAGAGTTACCCGATTTTGAGGAGGTTAAAGAACGGTTGAGTCAAGTCAGACACGAGGTAAGGGAATTTCTTAACCCAATTTCCATTCTTTGGGTTAATCTCCTACTTTCAAATTATGTCATGATATTATTATGTCCTATTTTGTATTTTTACTTTCTTTATGTGTCCTTATAGTGAATACACATAATAGATCTATTTTATTTTAAAAATGATCTTTTTAAGGACTTCGTCTCAATCTCCTTTCATTGAGGCATATTTGCTTTTATACACAAATTATTTTTATACGGTGTATAAACCCCTTTGAGTTTTACTTTTATTCAAAAGGAATCTTTTTTATACGAAGCGTTTTACTAAACGACAAAAAGGGAATGTTTTTCTTTCCGTACATATGCGGCGACAACGACTTCTCCGCCGCCGTGACCATTATTTGAGTTTCAGCTTCCTCTACAAGCCATCACTTTTTTTAATTGAAAAATAAATACAAAGTTTTAACTTTCTTTTATTTTGGTATTGAAAATGGTTTTGAATGCGTTTTTATTATATCAATGTGTTGTATTGATATCTTGTGATTGAAATGTGGAAATTTTATGTTTCCTTTATGCATGTTTTATGTGATATGATTATGTTATGGTTTATGAAATGTTTAAACCTATTCATATGAGGAATGAATTGGACTTAATAAGTAACGGGTGGAGCCCGCTATAGCTCCTCGATGCATCGGCAGGTCTCATGAGACAAACTAGTGTCTTGGCACGAGGCCTTGACAAAATTTTATTTGTGGTCTTGGCACGAGGCCTTGGCTACGTGGTTATGGTAGTCTGGCATTATGAATTCCATCATTATGAAAATGGTTATTGATGTTGCATGGGATTATTCTATTAGTAGAATATCCATGTGAGTAAGTAAATGGAATTATCTCATTTTATTTTTGCCATATTATGCTAAAGTTCAAGTTTAAAAAGGCTTTTGTTTTAGTTATACATTGCCTTAAATGTTAATGATTTTTTATGAAAGCTTCCGCAATATTGTTATCCTTACTGAGCATCTGAGCTCACCCATTTCAATGTTTTAATATTTTCCAGGATGTGAAGAAGTATTTTATGAATGACCTGCAGGGATTGTCAGAAGAGGATATGATTGTGGACTATGGAGACTTTGTTATTTTATTTTTTCACTTTATGATGTAATGTAATGTTTACGAATGTATCTAGTGTTTCCAAGGCTACTAAACTAATCGGTTTTTCGAGACTTGATCTTTTGTGATCATGCCAATGTTACGAAGTAATGCACCGACTCTGGGTAGCTGGGGTCGGGGCGTTACAGTTGGTATCAGAGGCAGTTTAGTACTAACCTTGGAAGCTAGATTTAGATAAACTCTGATTAGAGTATATAGCCCAAAGATATACTTTAAGGATTAGTATAGAAGAACTTCCTAGAATTTTGGTATTATAGAGATTTTGTGAGTTTTCCGAGAAATACATCCTTGTCTGGATACGAGCAGGTAGAGGCGGCTCTGGCACAGATGTACCTAGGGGTAAAACCCGAAAACACCGCTTTGAGCTAGACTCGAACGAGAACTGGTGCAGGACAACGGGCCTTGCTGCACTCTTGGTTACGACACTCCCGGGGGATATGCTTAGGATAATTCTCATTTTCTTTACAAACCACTATGAAGGGTTATGATTATATACATCCTCAAAGAAAACATTTTTATGATTATGGATTATATCCATAAATAGTTCAATTTATTATAAGTGTTTTCAAGTTTGTTATTATGTATTTTGATTCATAAACTAACCTAGTTTGTGGCATTGTATAGAAATGGCGCCCAGTAGAAGGAATGTGAACTCCATAAATACGTATGATCCAAAGAGTAAGAAGGATCATATCATTCATGGTATTAAGCCAACATTTAGAAGGGAAATATTCTCCCATGTGTTATCAACATATGATGAAATAGTATCATGTGTTAATAAGATAAGTAGAGAATTCTTTGAGTCTTATGGATTTGAAGGGATGAAATAGAAGAAAAGGATGGAAGAGATAATGGTGGATAAAGGGACGAGGGAAAAGAGGAATTTTCCAATATGTGATAACTGTGGGAAGAAACACCTTGGAATTTGCCTGAAGGGAATGTGAGTTTTTTATAAGTGTGGAGAAAAAGGACACCAAGTGCGTGACTGCAAAGGTAAGAAAAAGGTTTCAAATGTACAATGCTTCATCTGCAAGGAGTGGGGACACTATGCAAACCAATGTTCAAATCATCAGAGTATGCCCCAAATGATGTTATTGGATAATAATCAAGTTATGATACTACCACAGATGAGGAAGAATGATTAGAGTTCTTATGTTGTTATTAAAGAATTTTGTAATTTGAGTGTTGTATCAATGATGTACGGGTTATAATAATTATGGAGTATATAAGGATTGTACTACAGTAATATTTCATCTTGGACTTGAGATTCTGTGGAACCAAGAAAAGTTACTCCACAGTAGGTTAAATTTTTGGAAAATATATGGTTGAGAGAAAGATAAAACATAATATGGTTCTGATACCGAGATAGTGATTTTGGAATAAGACATGATTGATTCGGATAAATTATGTTGGATATTCTTAACATCAATGAAACTGATTAATGATTTGTATACATTTTTGGATAGAAGGAGTATATCTAGTTTTCTAAAAGGAATAAGGGATCATGAATGTAATCAATAAGGATTTATGGTAATTCAATATGTTGCAGTGTTTCAAAAGAATACATGATGAAGGTGTTCACATGTTGTTACGCAGGAAAAAAATGAGCTTCATTATGTTTACCTTCCTCATAAAATCTGGACTGTGAGTTGGACAAAAGTATTTTGGATAACTATAAAGGTTGGAATGGATTATATTTTACATTGGATACTATTTTTAAGTTTATTTTTGGATATTTATAAAAAGGACAACACGCAGACCGAGTGACAACCCATCGCGTCGGACAAAGCTGTGGGTATCCAACCCACAACCATAGTGCGATTGGGATTAATCGCCTACCACTGGACTACGTGAAGTCCCTGGTTATTACAAAATAGTTTTTCTAATCTAAATGGTATGTGTTAATATATGTAACCTTATACAATTAGGATAAATAGAATATTTTTGAGTTCCGTTACCATTTGGAGTAAAAGTTGGGTTTGTGGTAAAAAATTTAATAACGAATGAAAGTATACATAACAAGTATGTATATTCCCTTACGTTCTTAGTAAATCTCCTAAATAAATTCCTCAACATTATAAAAGGTAACTTAAAACAAAAATGTTGTCGGTTAACTTTTCCAACTGGGGATTAAATGACCATTTAACCAATCACAAGTTTGTGATTTTCTTGTGGTTAAACTTTCTCCTAATCCAGTTTTCTACAACTCTCCATCAGACCTTGATGGTTTTTTATTCTTCCATATCCATATTTTCATAGAATCCTAGTATGGGCTATCTTGGGTGACCTTTGTACTTATCTTTCTTTCTTTTAAAGTTATATTTTTATTAACCTTATTTCTGATGTGGGTTTTCTACAAAGGTATTTTCTATTTTCAACCATTTATTTTCCAAGAAAAATTTCAAATTGCGAGGACACAATTTATTGAAGTAGGGGATAATGTAACACCCCGAGCTTCCACGATACACTTCTCATTCAATAATGCAATAGCTTGCATTGTACGCAACTTCGAGTTCTAAAACACCGCGACTAATCAAAGTAGCCGTTATGAATAGTAATAACCACTTTTTAAAATTATAGAAATTTTATATTTCAAAATGGACTTTATTTTTGTATTCGTAATATCGAAATTAGCCTATGTTGAATTTTTGGTATTTTTCTGAGAACTTCTACTTTTTTATGAATTGTGAAAAATACTTAAAAACAACTTTTTTAATCAAAATAATTTATAGTGATAAATTATACTATTTAGTGGTTTTAAAGTATAATTAGAATATATTTTTACCATTTTATCCAATGTTGGTCATTAGAATTAATTTAACATTGAAATTGGACATAAACAATTGTCAATCGTTTGATATAAATTGTTTCTTAAAACACGTTATTTGTTGTGACAGCGGGAATTAATTATAAAATTAATTAATGCAACTTATATGTTTGGAATTTTGTAAAATAGACATCATTTTTGAATTCGGAATATCAATTATAGCTTAGGGTGAAATTTTGGCATTGTTCTGAAAAACATCAATTTTTGAAGAATAGTGAAACCACTAAGTGGTAGTTAAATAACTGATTTTTCATTTAAATGAAATATTACCACTTCTGTGATTTGATTTTCAAAAATCCGACATACATGGTTGTCATTAAGAAGTAAAATGTGGTTCAATGAGATTAAAATAATTTTTTGGTGAATAGTAACTTTTAAGTTCTTAATCGCGATTAGAGGTAATTAGTGTAGTTTAAGGTAAAAACAATGTTTTAATAATATGATATGAGCTTGACACATGTCCTAATCCTATTGGATGAGTCATGGCCGACCAAGAAAACCCATGGGTCAACTTGGGGACCCCATGGAGCCACTTTGGTTGGAAAATGACATTAATATATATTTATTTAATGTTAAAATTAAATTGACACAAACATGAGTTGTTTTACTAAAACAGTTTTTAAGTGGGGGTACACAAGTTCAAATTTTGACTATAACTAATAATTAGAAATCTAAAAAGATTTCCTACATCATAGTATTTTTTTTATAATTTTTAGACATTAAATAAATTAAATTATTTATGACATCATTATGATGCAGCGATGACCTCATTATTTAACGATTTAAATAAAATGAGAAGATAATGCAAAATCCAAGGATTACACTTGTCCAAAGCCTATTGGATGAAAAGATTTAGAACCCTTATAACCTTAGCCACGAATTATATAAGTGTGGGACCTTTAGAATCCGAAAAGCATTGTATAATAATGTAACATTTCTATCTTTCCAAAAGAGCCCCTCCTCTCCACTTATAAAAGGCCCCCACCTCTCCCACCTTATTCACACATTCAAGCCATTTGGCTCGGCCAAACTCTGCCCAAATACTCTCCCAACTTCCCCCTCTTACTCTTAGAAGCCTCACTTTGGGCAGAACTCTTCCCAAGGAAGCCTTTGGCTCAAATCAAAAAGAGTTACCCGATTTTGAGGAGGTTAAAGAACGGTTGAGTCAAGTCAGACATGAGGTAAGGGAATTTCTTAACCCAATTTCCATTCTTTGGGTTAATCTCCTACTTTCAAATTATGTCATGATATTATTATGTCCTATTTTGTATTTTTACTTTCTTTATGTGTACCTATAGTGAATAAACATAATAGATCTATTTTGTTTTAAAAATGATCTTTTTAAGGACTTCATCTCAATCTCCTTTCATTGAGGCATATTTGGTTTTATACACAACTTTCTTTTATACAGTGTATAAACCCCTTTGACTTTTACGTTTATTCAAAAGGAATATTTTTTATACGAAGTGTTTTACTAAAAGACAAAAAGGGAATGTTTTTCTTTCCGCACATATGTGGCGACAATGACTTCTCCGCCGCCGTGACCATTATTTGAGTTTCGGCTTCCTCTACAAGCCATCACTTATTTTAATTGAAAAATAAATACAAAGTTTTAACTTTATTTTATTTTGGTATTGATAGTGGTTTTGAAAGCGTTTTTATTATATCAATGTGTTGTATTGATATCTTGTGATTGAAATGTGGAAATTTTATGTTTCCTTTATGCATGTTTTATGTGATATGATTATGTTATGGTTTATGAAATGTTTAAACCTATTCATATGAGGAATGAATTGGACTTAATAAGTGACGGGTGGATCCCGCTATAGCTCCTCGATGCATCGGCAGGTCTCATGAGACAAACTAGTGTCTTGGCACGAGGCCTTGACAAAATTTTATTTGTGGTCTTGGCAAGAGGCCTTGGCTACGTGGTTATGATAGTCTGGCATTATGCATTCCATCATTATGAAAATGGTTATTGATGTTGCATGGGATTATTCGATTAGTAGAATATCCATGTGAGTAAGTAAATGGAATTATCTCATTTTATTTTTACCATATTATGCTAAAGTTCAAGTTTAAAAAGGATTTTGTTTTAGTTATACATTGCCTTAAATGTTAATGATTGTTTATGAAAGTTTCCGCAATTTTGTTATCCTTACTGAGCATCTGAGCTCACCCCTTTCAATGTTTTAATATTTTACAGGATGTGAAGAAGTATTTTATGAATGACCTGCAGGGATTGTCAGAAAAGGATATGAGTGTGGACTATGGAGACTTTGTTATTTTAGTTTTTCACTTTATGATGTAATGTAATGTTTACGAATGTATCTAGTGTTTCCAAGGCTACTAAACTAATCGGTCTTTCAAGACTTGATCTTTTGTGATCATGCCAATGTTATGAAGTAATGCACCGACTCTGGGTAGCTGGGGTCAGGACGTTACACAAAACATAGAAAACTGTATCCCAATTGAGATCTTGTGTTGGGTTATTATTCTCATGTGGCCTCAATTTTTAAGACCCATATGCAATGATTCTTTCCCACTACATAAGCATTACATCCAGACCGACACCTGATGCATCATATAAAATGGTTTAACTCTTTCCCGATGCAAGAAAAATCATTATCATTGCTGATGTAAATCGCCTTTTCAGCTTTTGAGAGACCGAATCACAGAGATATGTCCACATGTACTTCACACCATTCTTAGTCAAGCATTTAAGTGGCACCTATAAGCATGAAAAGTCTTATATAAAGAGTATGCAGTAACCAGTCTTCCCTAGAAAACTCTATACATAAAAGACATTCTTCAGATGCTCCCATGAAACTACTTCTCTCACATTCTCTGGGTCTACAAAAAATATTTTCTCTGAGATAACATGACACAAAAAGTGAAAATTGTCCATCAAAAAGTTTCATTTTTAGATATTATTATATAACTAATGATTTCTCAGTGTACTCAATATAATCTCAAGATAGGTTTTTTGGTCATGTCAAGTGTGAGTTTACACCAAGATATAATCCATGTGGACTACCCAGAAACAATCCATGTAAGAATTAAATACTCGGTTAATTAGTTCCCTGAAAAGTGTTGGCACATTTGTGAGACTGAAGGGCATAAACAAATAATCAAATAGACCATACTTGTCCTGAATGTCTTCGATAGGTATATCTAACTGTCTAACCTACAACTGACGATAACCAGATATCATATCAATCTCCGATAATTCTCGAGCCCCTCTAAGATGATCAGAGATATCATCAATCCATGGCAAGGGAAATCAGTTCTAGACTATAAACTTGTTAAGATTATGATAATCCACATGATGTCTGAGGGTATCATCCTCCTTCTTCACAAAAATGATAGGTGAACCCTATGAAGACGTACTGGGTCAGATGAAAACCTTTTCATTAAACTCCCCTAACATATTCTTAATATCCTGTAACATTCGTGTAGCCATCCAATAAAGAGGAATTAACATTGGTGATACTCCTAGAAAAAGATCAATAGGGAAATATATCTCTTGCTCAGGAGGTAAACCTGAAATGTCATCTAGAAAGACATCCTTGAAATGCTTCACCACTAGAGGAATGTAAATCTGTGAAGTCCAATGATCATCGAGATATAAACTAGAAATCTGTGCTGTAATTCATCCCAACCTGTGATGCTTGGGTCCCACTCTACTCGGTTGGACATCCCATTCACCGTTGTGTATAAAAGACCAACCTTATGGTGATGTGAAACTCTCCCAATGATGATAACAATCATAAAAGGCATAAAAGGAGACTAACCAATCCATTCAAATAATGACATTGAATCCTCTCATCTCTAAGACATTGAGGTTCCACAAGAGGTGACACACACCATCTTTAAGTGGAAACTCCTTGAACTTATGTAAAATAGTTTTCCTAATACCCAACAGAGTGTCTACCGTCATAAAATCATTAGAAGGAAAGAATTAGAGATTGTTGCACTCCACAACAAGAACATATATAAAATAATGGGAATCCCCTTTATAAAAAATAGAAGAAGCTAAATATTAGGAAACTAAAATCATACCTATAACTATAGAGGGTCTGGGATCCTACTCTTAATAGGTGTGCTCCACTATAAAAGAATGACCTATATCGTGACCCCATGACCCAACCTGACTACCCTAAGTTGATTCACACCACTATCTCTGAAATCCTGTCATCTGGATACCACATCCATGACCACCTCCTTAGCCTGAACGTCCGGACAATATCAAGTTCCCTAACTAAGGATAAACTAGAGCTCCCCCTCTTGAATGTGGAGTCATAACTGATCTCCTCTCACCAACTAATTGGAGTGGGAGGAGAACCAGAGAAACAGTAAAGATGAACCATATTTCACCAAGATCGGAACTCAACTGGGTCTCTTAGACATTGAGGTCTTACATTCCCACCCTATCTAAACTGGTATCACCTCACTTGGATACCTTTAGATATATCCCTACTACTAGAATCACTGCATTAAGGCTCCTTTCAGTGCTTCCTGCTATCAAATGAAAGAGTTCTATCCATGAATGATGAACTGACTAGGCTCGCTACTCCCAACTACTTTAGATTGCGCTCGGTAATTAGCGCCTAGTTAAATATGTCTATCAGTGTGGCCAGCCTGAAAAAGGTCACCTACGATAAGATGTTGTGAATTATACCATCCTCAAACCACCTAGCCATGGATAACTCATCATCTCCCAGAATAGGTGCAAAGTGTGGAAGCACTGTGAAACTAGGAGAGTACTCCATCACTAAAAGAGTGCCCTACTCCAAATGCATGAAATCAAAGGCTCGATTGGACCTCAAAGTCTCATTATGTTAGTAATCATATAAGTTATTCTGAAACTCTTCCCAAACCATATATTGATGACATATTTCATCTAATACAACATCCCACCATCTCTTGGAAGAATCATGTAGTATGTTTGTAGCAAGTTTCACCCTCCTCCTTGGAGGCATCTCTAGATGCTCAGAGATAGAAAGAATGAACTTCAACATTGACAATTAGGCTTTTGGTCATCCTTACCCAAAAGAAGTGAGAGGATGTCGCTACTAGAACACCCATTTCAGCTCTACCATTGAAAAGGAAGGATGCTGTGCTCTCTGAAATGCCTATAACATTCTCAAAAATCCATCATGGAATTGTTAATCAACACATGATTCTAGTATAACAGCTGGTTCCAAGATTGACATGATAAGAGGATTTGCTGGTGGTCCTTGATGTACCATTTCTAATGTTTGGTCATCACCCAACACCTAGTGTACAGATGGAGGACATCTCAGGGGCATTACTCTTCAAGGTAAAGCATACACCTCAGTTCAGGTTTATCAAGTTCATAAACATAGAAGTTCAAGAACAGAACATGTGAATAAAAACATTCATGTTTTACAAAATGGGGTTACAGGACATGTATAAACTCCACACAACATGTTCCATTTAAGCCTAATAGGGGTGTGTACCTCGGCCAAACATAGTCGTGTAACACCCATACACACACCGTGTTCCTCCTAATACATGGTGTGTACATGAATTTTCCCTCCTTCCCAGGTTTATCTACATGGCTAAACCACATGGGGTTTTCTGACATAACACTACAAGATGTGTTCACCATAGACATGGTGTGTGCCAATTATGTTCTAACCACCCATGTTGTTAGTCACACAACCGGTTACATGGTGGAATTCTAAATGGTGTGTTCCATTAGGACATGGTGTGTAAAACCCATGTTTCATCCAACCATGATGTTTGTCACATGGTTGGATACATGGTCTCTTCAGCATAGTGTTCACTCCTAGTACACAACCTGTTCTTCCAAACATTTTCCAACCCATGTCTCTGCTTACAAAGTTAGTCACCCGGTTAAGCACTACATGGTGTGCTCTCCTAGTACACATCTTGTAATTAAGAAAATCTATTTCTTCTTGAACAGAAGAACACATGGTGTGTGTTCTTAACCTCACACTCCGTGTTGTTTGGGTTTCCAAACCGTATGCCTCAAATTTTACTCCAAAACACTTAAAAACTCAATAGTCTATCCATGGCAGGAAAAATTATGACCAATAGGAGCCCATACTCCTCTAGAATCAAATTTGGGAATCATTTTTCAAATGAACTTAACAAAATTTAATTGAATTTCACACATAATCTACAACATTCCAATCAAAGAGGGCCTATAACACGTTAGAGACAAAATATTGGAATCAATCCAATTGAAACATTACACATATCAATACCCTATCCAAAATAGCATGTATTCTATCATGAGATTTATCACAACATCATGGATATCTAGAAAAATATGTATCACAACAGCATGTAATAAATAATACACCCAAAATAGAATGATGATAATTCATGACATATGATATCAACAAGGTCATATATGATGCATGAGATGGAATACCCTTATCTCATCGGGTTGTAATAGAAATTGAATCACCATGATATCAATGATAACAGAACAATACATGTGAATCATCCAATGAAAAAATCAAATCAACTGTAACAATTTAAAAACAAGAAAAATTTCAATATTCGAGGTAAAATGGATTTTCGCTATACACAGGTGATCAGCACATGGGAACAAATTATACCAAATACTTATTTTTCTCTATCCCTATCTATAGTCTCCAAACATTAAAAAAATTATAAAATAACCTCCTCTGGTACCAATTTGTAATGTCCTGGTTCTGAGTCCCACCCAAAGGATCCCCATACCCGGTTGGTCACACGGACCTATGAGCATTTTCCCGAATTCTAGAGGCTTCCAAATAGTAGTGAGGGCCTTAGGTGTGATAGTGGGAAAACAATTCCTTCATTGGAACAGAACACAACTAAAACAAATAGAAAACTATTGAATAATTAGTAATATCATAAAATTGAAATAGTTTCCAGAATAATGTAGTATAAACTACTGTCGTATACATAAATAAATGATGCATGTCACATGTATCTAGGAAATAAACCAAAAAATTAACAGTGATGTAAATGTAATACTGAAACCAAATCATAGAAAATAATAATCACAAACAACATTTCACGCATTTTAATTTCCTCATTATCTCGAAATCCAACAGTAATCAACTATCTATTGAAGAAGGGTGCTTTCCCTTATCTATACCTGTAACCATATAAACAGTTAGGGTCAAAAATTATGACCCAAAAAGGGTGTGAGACAAATCCTAGTAGGCATCGACCAAAATATTTATGCCAAAGAAGAGTGAATATATATAACATGCAATATGCAAGAATGATGCAATAAACTAGGAAGAACTCAAACTAGAACAATATTAAAATTTTAAAATATTCATTTACATTTGTTAATTATTCAATCTATAGAATAATGGAATCTTGGGATCTACTCTAAGATGTGTATCCCACCCTATAATTGTAACAATAGACATCTCATAAGACTATATAAACAAACCAAGTAAGACTAAGTACAAGCTTGATCTTTGGATTGGTAGACTAATCACAATAATACAATCATTAATAAACAACCCTATTGGAAATATCTCATAGTATAACCCATTTGGTTTAACATATCATCAATTCTTTTACAAGTGGCCACCTGGGAAACTCTCACTGTCTAACCCCTAGGTGCACAAGGGATCAATAATTTATACAAAACCTCCAGGTAACTCCCACAGTCAATACCCCCTGGGTCAAAATAGAATAAATAATCAAGAAAGACTTCCTGGGTAGCTCTCAAGGTAAATATAAATGGGTCAAAGTCTACAGAAAGGCTCTCATAGTCCTATGTAAATATACACTAAAACCCCAACTATTTTCATTGTCCAATAATCTCACGGTCCATTGGAATATCACCGTGCATAAAAATTTCATTAAAGGCTCTACATGAAATACAAAATATTACATGGGTCAACATTAATCGAAGCATAATCATAGATATCAAATTTAACCAAAAAACTACATCCTAACGATTATTGGCATGGAAACACAATATGCCTCATAGGAATCCTTGGATAAACAGCATGTAATAGTCAAAAAGAGGAATACACCCATAGGGTGTACCAAAAACAAAGATATACCGCCTTATGAATAAGAAATCACCCTTTCTCAACAAATAAACCACTGCATGTATTAAATGGGGTAAAATTCCAAAAATACTCAATACCCCAAACATGGGTATTTGGAACATTAGGCATTTATATTCTAAATAAAATCAAATAAAGGCACAAACCACCTAGAATGATGTTGTGTGGTGAAGAATATTTAATTTCGGCCCTTGAATCGGCCTAGAATGATGTTGATCTATAAAAAGGTTAAAAACCTTAATCAAGGAAATTCTCACAAGAGAGGTGGAATCAGGAATAGAGGATCATGAAGTTGGAAGAAATCACCAGTGGGATTCCAACTCTCCCATTAGAGTTCTAATCAGACCTTGGATGAAGAAACAGTGGCTCGGAATTTTATTGTCACTCCCAGTATCCCTTAGATGATCCATGGTTAGAATAAGTTATTTATAGAGATGAGAAGCAACCACTCTATGATTAATCAATTAAAAAAATAAAATTACAAAACATGTTCATTTAATGTACACGTAGTTTACTAACCTCAATTGACCCCATATTTAGGAAGACTCAATGTCACCTACATAGACATGTAATCGTCCATTACACGGCCAGTACATGGTTATGCACTGCAACTGGGTACAGGATGTGTACTCAGGAGTACACAACGTGTACTTAGAAAAATTTCTAATTCAACGTTTTTCCTAAAAAAGAGCCTGAAATAATGATCCATACCTGAAATCAAGATCTGGGTTCATACATATATAATCATATAAATAACTATGTATATTAGTGAAAGCCCTGCAAGATTTGTCAAATTCTCTACAAAATCAACTAGGAACTCAAAAACACCATATAAAGTTTCAACACACATTTTTAAAAACAACGGAAACTGATAAACCGAAAATCCCTAATTAATAATTGATCTAAAATGAATAACGAAGGAAAAAGTTACCATAAACAACTACAGGTGAACTAAATCGAACCCATCATCCTTGTACACTGTTTACAATGCAAAAATACTCATAATGGGTTCCTGAGAGACTATTTACATAACCCAACACCAAAGAAACACAAAATAATGGGTTTTCCACAAACCTTGGTTCAGTCGCACCACACCATGTGATGGGTGGAACCAAAAATAATTCCAAGGGGTATGGATCCATGAGTAATAACTCAAATATTTGAAGAGGAATCGAGAGTAAATACAGGTGAAAGTGGGAACTTGTAGAGGCTGCAGGGAGAGGGAGGTCGCACCATGGGGTGGGGGTGGGGGGGGGGGGGTTGGCTGAGGGGATATCATGACATAGATAAGTGGAACAGAGAATCCCTATTTTATTATTTTATTAAAAAACTAAATATAATTATATAAATAATATCTACTTAATAATTTTTATACTAATAATATAATTAAAAAATCTCATTATTATTATCAATATTAAATCATTTCTTTATTTTTTCCATTTTTAAATTTATATCCTTTAATTTATATATCATTTAAATTTATATTTTTAAATAGTTAAATATTATTTTTAATATAAAGAAATTGTGCAGGGTTTAAGCCACCTAGCTTATCAAACCGTGCACAGA
Organism: Viscum album; assembly: GCA_963277665.1. NCBI lineage: Eukaryota > Viridiplantae > Streptophyta > Magnoliopsida > Santalales > Viscaceae > Viscum > Viscum album. Next base: position 1,506,682,105 of record OY728131.1, on the reverse strand, counting down.
GTGTGTTCCCTTTACTAGGCCCATGAGGCACCCCAAACGAGCAAGACACACGATTTAAAAACCATGCAATGAATAGTGATTAGGTACTTCATGTTAACACTGACCGTTCATACTAGGTACATGGATTGATAACCCTTATATAGTCTATATGCCAACATATTTCAACCTATTGTAGGCTGAACGATTTCCAACTATTGGCCGCCTAGTTTTAAAAAAGTTGTGTTCCATGTGAAGGTCCTTTAAAACCTGACTTTTTGGGTCCATCACTCCAAAAACACCTCGAAACACAAGGGAAACTACTCAGTCCATTAACCAAGTCAAAAATTCACATTAAATCCTTCCAACACTATTAATTAATTTTAGAAGCATATTTTTTAAAATAACCCATGTAGTAAAAATGATAATTTCAATTTCCTCCTAATTTTTATCCAATTCAAAACACAGATCATTACAAAGATGAGATGAGCCTAATATTTTTATATAGGTTTATATTTCTAGTTCAGAGATATGTATTGGATTATGAGTTATTTTTTAGTTCTTAATAAATATAATATATTATTTGACTAGGTTGTTAATTGCATTATTTATGTAAATGATTTTATAATTAGGATATATGTTGGAATATTGGTATGATAATTATCATGGATTAAATAATGATTACTAAAGAGATAAATATACCCTTCCTTTAGTTATATGTAACATTTAATGAAATAATCATGACAGAATGAGTGTGTATATTTATGATTAATAATGTAATTGATTGGAGTTCGTGGTTGAGAATTTATAATGATCAGGAGGTAAATGAAAAATAATAGGATGAATCTTGTTGAAATGACTGATTTATTTCATGGTAAAGAAAATAACCCTTTGATGATAATAGAATTAAATAATTGATATCAAAAAATTTAGTAGAAACATTATTCTTTGGATTCTAAATATGCATTGGGTGATTATTTTTTTATTAACATTTATTTTATATTTCATGTAAATGAATTTTTTGTGTATGGTATTATAGTGGTACACGTTATAGTTATTTTTGATGTGATGTGACACACCAAATATATTATCTATTATTAATGGAAATGGATTCTATGATATCATGCTGATAGGGTTGTGGAAATTATACAGCAAATGTTATAGTGAGGATGATAGGTTGTGATGGAAACACTAGATGCTAGGTAATGATGTGATTAAGATGGCTAGTTGAGGTTCATGTTGATAGTGTGATTATAATGGGGATTGGTAATCCATGGATTTCTAATCATCAAGTGTGGGTAACTTATAATGTCTTGATACTAGTTTGAGATGAAAGATCTATAGTTAAAATTTTAGAGATGATGGAATAATATTTTCTGGGACCCACAATTTAAATAAATATTTTTTTATTTATCCTTAATATGTTATGGATTTATTGTGTTGATAATGGGATAGTTATAGGTAATGAAATAATGATAGATTTTTGGTTAATAAACATGTCATACATACCTCGTATAATAATTATATGTCCAAATTGTGTACATTTTCAAATGGAATGGAAAATATTTGTGTCATTCTAAATTTAGGTGATGGAGAAAAATAGTGGGTGATGTGTTATATTTTTCCAGAGCTAATTAACCTTATTTATCACGATTTTATTGCATAGTGTTGTGACATTTATCAATCCCAACACATTTATTTCATTTGGATGTTGTTTTTATGTGGATATATGATCCAACTATGTACTTCCAAAGCTTTCATCCCTTTAATGTCTTTTTGAACTATTTTTTATGACAATTGAAGGGAAAACCTTGGAATTTTTATTCAGGATGTTGAGGTAATGTTTTAGAGTCAGAGTGGAGATTATAAGAATGGACTTTCATTGTATTGATTTTTTCATTATTTTCCCTTGTATAACATATGATAATTTTTTAATGTTATGTAATTTTATTGTGTTTATTAGAGATTATTGGTGGTTTTCCTCTCTCTTAATTGACTCTACATAATAGAGTAATGCATCCAAAAATTATAAAATATACCCTATGTGTTTTTCACCAACATAGGGAATACTAGAGGTAGGCAATGTGGGTCATCCTCAATAACACTACCAGCTCAATTAGGTCAGTGGTTGAATAAGGGGAGTGTAGTTTGGGAGAACATGATATCAAATATAATGGTGGAGAGATAATATGGAGTATGATATTTGGAACAATATAATATTTTATTGGAACGATAGGGAAATATTGTCATATATACCAATCATGTGATGTATTAAAAGGATGCTACCTATGAAACAAGTATCTTGGATTCCATGTGATCCAATGATTGAGCCTTTTTGGGCTTGAAAACATGTTTTGGTATAGGTTTACTAATTTTGGGTTTTAAATTTAAGATGAGAGCATGTATCATTTTCATATCTTTCATTCTAAGGATATGATATAGATATATTATTTTTTTCCAATTGTCTTTATTTATTCTTACTTTTTATGATGTGTGTTCCTACCCTTGTAATCATGTCTCATTCTATTTTATTATCTTTATAAAGCTATTTTTAAAAATTCTTTCTTATTTGTAATAACACAATTTAGTACTTGTTTTCCTTAGCATTCTATGTTTACTTAATTCAAAATGAATATTATATGTGAATTTACGATCCTATTGGATCATTATAGGAATTAACAATATTGGTTTATAATAATGAATGTAGCAGTTTAATATGTGTTTTCTAGAAACAAATGTTTATAAATTTGACTATCCTTGAGTATCCTTTTGTCAATTATTTTTCCATTCAATTGGAGAAAACTATGTTTAGTTTTAACATAAAGTATGATCCATTTAAAAAAATTGAAAATAATTGTTAGTATTTAAATTTAAATTCTATGTATATTTCATTTATTTAAAAATATTTACTTGGAAATAGATGTGTTGTTTCCCTTATATTTTCTAAAGATATGTCTTTCTTTAAATAATGCATACCTCTATCTACATTAAATTATATTAAAGGTGTTTAAAATAGATTTTTTTTATAACATGTTATAAATTAATGTTCACTTAAAAATAATTGTAGAACATTTTAGATTCAATATTTCTATAATGAATATTAATCATGGCATAAGTAGAACTGATTATTTATCAAAATAATATAATTAAATTCATTTTATACATGGGAGTTCCTTTAATAATGTTATATGGAAGAGTTATAAAATTACTTACATATAAAATAATCAAATTACTAATAGATTCTGAATATATTATGTTCTTGGAGGATTTAATAATGAAAATTTTAAACACGAGTATAACTAATTGCAATCATGCTACAGTTTGGGGCCATTTATTTATCATGGATGATTTAATGTAATATCATAACACATTGATATCACATTACATAACTAAAAATGAAATAATTTCGCATGTTTTATTTTGGTAAGTAACATTATATGTATTATCTAATTGTTATAAACAACATGTATGTTATTTATACATCATAAAATTAATGTGTAAATGATTTGATATAATCCTTATTTTCTATTTTCTATGGACTGTTAGGAATTATGTTCATAATTTTTATTTAATTAGAATTCTTAAAACTATGACATGTTTATGTTCTATTGTTAATAATTAAACATATTTATATAATTAAATTTATTACTATGATTAATCAATAAAATGATATTTAATGAATGTTATAATTCTATGGTATTCTAATAAAGCATGTAATGGATGTCGCTGGTAATCCTGAAATTCAAGGAATATTTTTTCCCCTTATACATTAACATGCAACATGGGATATCATAAATTCTTTCCTTTTAGGATTGTCAGAACTTGCAGCCCAGATTTATGGTGATTATTTGATAAATCATATTTTAGTGATATGTTATCTATAATTCATGTTCGAATAATTGATTTACAATGCTTTTGTAACCTCAGTTTGAATGAATTATTATGATATAGAATTTAATATCCTTGAGGGATATGTATGTGATGATTTATTTTAATAGTGTTAATAATGGAATATGGTGTGGAAATTTTTTCGATCCCAGAATAGTTGGTCCGTTGAGATCTGGTTTCACCATTTTTCACTACTTATCATAATAGGGAATGATGATATGATATGAATATTGGACGGTGGGTTTGTGTATAGTGAATATGTTTCCATATTATATATATTGTACTATGTTATACTTTTTTGAAATATTTGTTGTGATGTAACATGATTTTTTCATGTTAGATAAAGATCTTCACTTAAATTATCATCAATATATTGTGTGAGCATATGAGGAAAGAGAATCATGGGGTGAAGCCTCGCTAACATTCCAAGATGAAATAATTCCTGGATTCCTGTAGTAGTGGAGGCCAAGATCATCATCCCAAAAAAAATTAATAAACATAGAGGGAAACAAACTAAGTGTAGAATAAATGATAAAGGGGTTACATGGATTTTCCCTTATAGCAAGGCAGTCCATGGCATTGTTACCTTCGTTCCAAGTATGGTTCAGGTTTTAATACCTAATGAGATCCTTGAATATGTATATGAGATGAATAATGGTTCAGGGGGAAGTGGCCATTCTATGAAGAGTGCCGAATATGATATCAAAACTAGTTTCAATCTTAGTGGATAAATGTTAGATAAAACCCAAGTTTCCATCCCATTAGAAAATATATAGCCTCAACTATAATAAAATCACCTCGTATATAGAATATATTGAAGGAAAAATTATTGAGACCTTATATTCATATACCACGCCACCCTTGCTCAACATCACAAGACTATAGGATCTGTTATAGTTATGTTTTTACCCATTACCATGGGGTTTCCACTAGACCCATTTTCCTAATAGAATCACATTTTGAGGAGGTACTGTGATTCTACACATCATGGACCCAAACTGGGAGAATGAATCCTCCAAAAACATAAATAGGGATTCCATATCAACCTCTAATCCCTTCTTCTACATATGAAAATATTGACTAGAACTCAAAGAACCATCATCTCTTTCCTTGTTCCTAGATTCCCAAATACACCTAACACTAGCAGACATTAAGATAGACCAAACCTTGAATTCCAAACCATTTAACTCCACCCCATGAAATCATGAATGAAAAAAATTACAAACCATTCCCCTCCAAAATATCAATTCCAGTAAGACTCCAATGCCTATCCCCACATCCTGTGATAATTCTCTTTCAAATACAATATTTATTGTTGAATCTTACGTGGAGACCTAGAAACAAAAGTACATATACAACAGATTTATCCCTTTTTTATGGATCACATAATCAACTGGAATACTGTGGTATTAAATATTCCAAATGAAAAAGTTAAATTTAAGAGTTATATCATTACAGTTGAGAATCTTTCCAATTCCATTTTCGAGACTAGTCTGAATGGAGAGAAGATAGTCCTTAGTCAAAAAGGATCCAAATGAAGTACTAGTGAATAAAATTTTGCCCAACATAGAATAGAGATGAATACTATTAAAAAACATTATTATTTGAGTCGACCATTTACTAGTTTAATGAAGGAAAACTGATAAAGAAAAAGTAGTTGTAAGGTACCATGGGAAACTAAGGATATCACCCTTTCATTTATCATTTTAGAGATGAATGGAACCACGCCCCAAAATCCACCATGATTACTGATAATGCCCTAGTAAATTATCATTGAGAATAATCAATAGTATGTAGATATTTCCTTTTTACTTTGATGAAAAATATTCATATTCTCTATTGTCAAATTAATTCCATAATGATCTTAATTCCAAATCCTTCCATAATAATTTGGCATATAAACTATGAATGTTGTTATATACATTTCTATGTACAATAAAAATTGATTACATTGGATTAGAAAATTTATTACATGATGCCCAGTGAAATGGTCATCCATGTATGTATACCACACAAAATAATCCTTGATTTTCTTAATGATACAAACCACAGTCTTGGGGACTTTCAAAAATAAGAGTATATACATCGGTATGGCCGAACGAACATTGTTAATTAGAGTAATGTGTCCCCCAAAGTATAGTAAATGGATCATCAAATAATAAATAAGGATGATAATTTTATCTATTTTCCTATTTTAGTGAGGGGTCTGGTGGTTTCTAGGAGAAATAGTGGCCCCTATATGTACATATAATGGGATTTCCTATTAAAATTCAAGATACCTTCAATGTTTTTATGCAGTGGTCAGATTTTTTTTTCTTCTAAATATAGATGTTACTCGCTCATATTTAAGGTTTTGGCCACTTCATTTAGAGTATTCCTACAAAATCATGATGATTCCTTAAAGACATATCTTATTTATATTACTGAAGAGAAGAATTTATTCTCAAAAATGAGGTGAGATATTCCATTAAAATGACTCATACACTTCAAAGGGATAACACACAAATTATGTATGAAACATGAAATAAGATTGAAAAAGAATCGTCATCCAAAGTGACAAGACATAAAGAAAGTGGATATACCTATTTGAGGACACAAATTTATTTGAAATATCCACATTTTTTCCAGGGAATTTTCTAAAATGTTGGTTGAGCTAAAACATATAAAAAGTTAATTCAGACACATATCTGGAGAAAACAATGGTGGATAATACCTTGAAAATGAATCCCCATTAGGGCCTGTTGAAGGCCTTATCCATGTTAATTTTTATAGAAATGTTGCTTCCCATTTTTTTCTTATTTATGTCTTAAATAATATCCTATGCGATAGAGACAGAAGCTTGAGTATATTTTCCCTTAACGAATCAATGTTTTTTTTATCTAAAACACACTCTTAAAGTTGAATGATAGGTTTCCTATTGATCACATTACAAAGAATCATGTGTGGAAAGTCGAAAATTGTTATTTGTATATAGTTATCGATCGAGGAAGGTTCTAGTACCTTAGAAAAATGAGCCAGAGCAGTTCCACAAGACACATTTAGTAAATTGCCCCCTTGAATGAAATCTCGAATGATTCCTATAAGATATTATTTCACCAAATCCCAAGATTCCATGTTGTAGGATCTTAAACAACCATCCATATTATGAGATCTCCCTTGATTAAGAGTAGTAAATGCATCCCAAAACACATTATCATCTATAATCCTTTGAATATTTTCGTTTATAGACTTCGACACCACACTAGGAATGGTGTCCAATAAAATGGAGTTCCCCCTCAGATAAACATCCTACATGTTTGATTTATCACCTTCTAGAAGAAATTAAAAATGATTATCCACCATATTTACACCAAATGTATTATATTATGTGAAATAACCATCTTCCGAGATAATTTTAGGAGTATCTATCAATTTCTTTTCTTTTATACACACCTAAAAAAATATTGTCTTTCTCTATCTCTCTTTCATCGATGTTTCTTTGGATTTTACCTGAGTAATATATTTCTATTATATAATCAATTTTTAGATTGTTTTTTATTTTCAATGATATCACTAAATAAATCAGCATCCCTATAATCGTAATGAAATGTTTATGAAGATTCAAGATCAATTTCCATGGTCAAAAATGTCAAAAAAAATTTAAGGTGGTTCTTGATATTTTCCTAAAGGTTGATTTTAATACTCCAGATTTTTTAATGAAAACAAATACATGACATTTCAGTCATGGGATTAAATCATGAATCCTTAACGGCTGAGTGATAATTGGGATTACTATGATCAATATTTGGAGAAGAAGAACATGGTACTGAAAACCTCACCAGGGGTTAGAAAATTCAAAAGTGGGGAATTTTATGACTGTGAATACACCAGGGTATGAACACTGACCTAGGGGTGGGAGTCAATATTATGAAGTTTATCCAAACCTCGATCAATTCTATACCAAGTGATGAAGCTTCCTTTATGATTATTACACTATGTAAAGTTTTCATATGAAAAACCCAAGTCCAGAAAGGGTTTTCAGGCCATGAATGTATTGAAAATAGGAATATCATTCCATTGACTCCACCCACAACTCTTCTCAAGGATAGATTCAAGGATAATGTTGGATTCAAGAAAAATAATCCATGTCATGTAACATGGATCAAAACATTCAAGGTCATGCCATTATTGTGACCTTATATTTGGATCACATTTTTCATAGTGGAAAGAGATAAAGCATGAAGAGGACATATCATTAACATTCATTGTGAATTTATGAACATAAACTAACAATAGGTTAACTAAAAGGGAGTTCTATAAAAACAACCATATTATACTATTCATGGGATCTCCATGCATGAAGTTGCATAAAACCATCTTGAAAGTGAAATAATCAATCTTGGAAAAGGAATGTTTGGAATCGTAAATCAAAACTATTAATTTCTGGATCCTAGAGAGTTACATGGAAAATAAATATTTTTTACATGGGAACCAATGCCACGGTTCTTCTAGACATGGAACTTGATCATGAAAAAAGTGTGTGCCATGCTTTGGCCCTTGGCATGGCGCAATTTAAATTCTTAGGAGTGGAGAATTACACAAGATTATTAGATAGAGACCTTGTAAAAATAACACTAGTAGTTGATGTTCGGGAAGGAGAAAGAGGCACTTCATCCTCTATAACTTGCAATAATGATTTTTTTAGGTTGGAGGTGGGAACATGAGAGGAATCCTCTATGACATTTGATAATGAATTGATGGGATTTGATATGGGGTCTGGATTGGAATGAGACCCTATGCCTCATGAACTAGAAGCATGAGGATAAACCATTTGATTAGATAATTATGAATAACTTCCTTCCATGGGTATGATATTCATACTTGCTAAAGAAATGATGGAATCATAAATTATTCTTGGTTATTGTGGTTTATATTTAATTTTTTTGATGATATGATGTTGAAAACATTGAGGATTTTTTTATGGAGTCGTGGGAACCTAAATAGGATATTTTGGATTAGAAAAGACAATCCTTATAGAGGTAGGTGATTTATGTGTTTTACTTTTATCTTATGAAATCCTATAGTACTTTTTTATGTTGTTAAAATTATATGTTCCCCATTGATCCCATTTTTGTCTCTCACTAGTATCCTCTTGAAATATTGGCTTGAATTATCATTATTCAATTTTTGTGTTTATCCCATAATTTGAATGTTCGATGACATAAAATTTACCTCCTATTAAACCCACCAATTAAAACCCATGAATTGGTTTATTTTAATCCATTAACATTTATTAGATCACCCATACTTGAATTGATTTCAGAGATGGTAAGTATGAATCACTCCATTAGAATTTGTGTTTTGGTGATATGGTATTGGGGTAGTGTCTCTCAAAATTATTCATTACATTAATTATCTCTCTATTTAGGCTTGGTGTTGTTAATATATAGTGTACAGGGATAGGTTCATCTAGGTTTTCGTATTCACTTATTATATAACTTATTCCCCAACTAGTTTTAATATATCTCATCTTGAGGGAAGTGGTTCCATGGGGAAATATTTTATTTCTTGTATCTCCTTTCCTTTGTGATGACTCCTTATGTATTGGTTAATTTATACTATAGTGCTATTATATTTCATTATTATATGTATTTAGATGAAATATTTTTTTAGGATGAATACAATTGGTTACGAATTTTGAAATGGGGAGGTGATATGGTTAGTTAGCACCATTATTTCAAAGTTAATAGTAATTTTAAAATTATTCTCTTTTGAACTAGTATTATTAGATAACATTTGGAACTAATATAAATGAATTACCAGGAAAGGGAATAAAAAAGCAAATATATATTTTTATTATTTATCTTTGATGTTTTTTTAGGGAAATAAGAAACATGAAATTTTATTAAAATTTATGAAGAAATAGAAAATGATGTATGTAGAATTGTGAATAAAAAGGTGTAACCAAGAAAATAATTTTTAGGTAGATTAATTTTATTGTAATTGAATTTCATTTTTTAGTGGTTAATGATTTTATTTGGAAGTCATAACATACTATGTTATAACCTAGAATTTAAAACTTAATGAGGCCATCAATTTTTTTTGAACAAATACAATTGAGATGATAATAGAGCATTTTTGTTTTATGATTTTTGTGTGATCTTACCATTGTCATGTTTAAATGCTGATTTTGAGTTCTATTAAAAGAAATTCTTATTCAATTTTGTTTGGATTTAAGGGTTTGACTTTATTTCTTATTATTGAAAGTAGTGATTTTCCTATTACGTAGTATTATTACCAATGTGTTTTCCCATTTATAGGTTGATTCCTTGACCCTGATTGAGTGGATAGTTATAGTGACTCATTTATGATGGTAGTATAGAGTGTCTCCGACGTTTGGAAAAAATTTATAGTTTTTTTGGAATAGAATATTACTATTGATAGAGATTTCACCATGTATGTTTACCCTCCCTTGAGAGTGATTCCAAATTCCTTTTGTAGGACTTGAGAAACTGTAGTTCCATTAAGTGTATTGTTTTAGTATTACATTCTTGGGAGTGATGTATGTAGTTTATATGAGATGGGGTTTCTAAGTGTATATGGGTTGAGAATTCTAGTTGGTATATATATATATTGGATTCAGCATTTTTATTGCACTCATATATATTTTAATATTTGATATGATCAGGTTATTAATAACTTTGTTGATTTAAAATAGTTTTTAATCATGATATATATTGGATAGTTGGTAGAATAATAATTGTGGATTAAATGATGAAAAATAAGTGGATAAATTGAATCATTAGTGTTATTTTCACATTTATAAAATAACCAAGATGAGTATTTGTGAATCATTATTATTAATATTTTAATTGGTTTTGAGTTCTTTGTTGGAGATGTTTAATGTTATAGATGAAAATAAAATATTTCATTATAAATCATGTTGACAAAACAATGTTATTTAATGTTTTTCAATTGAACCCCCTTAAGGATTATAGTAGTGAAAAGTTCATATCAGTTAAATGAAAAGTATATTTATTTTTTTAATGATTATTATGCATGGTTGTGATTATTTTTTGTTAAAATTTACTTTATATTTCTTATCTATGGAAATTATTTATCATAGTATGATAATGGTTCATGTTATGTCTATGTTGGTTGTGATATAATGAATGGAGTAAATTTTTTGGTATTATAGAAAATTGGAAGTAAGATCTTATAATGATGATGTTAAATAAATGATTTGATAATAGTTATGGAACAGAGGCCATGTTATTATGTCTATACAGGGTTAAGTGGAATGATGTGATTGTGATGGATGCATAGGATGTAGGGTACAAATGTGGTTATAGTGGTGATTGGTAATCCATCACTTCTTTATCACATATTGAGGATAACTCTTAATGGTTAGCTATTATTTTGAGATGTAAGAGACCTATTTGATAGGTAAGAGAAGTTGGATTGATATTTTCCTAGGGACAACATTGAAATTAATTTTTATTTTATTTACTAATGATATTTGATGGTAATATTTTGAAGAGAACGGTATGGATGATATAAAATCTAGAATGATGGATTTGGGGTTACTCGTGAAGTGGGATATCATTCCTATTTTAATGATAAGTCCAAATTTTTTACATTTACATATGATGTGGTAATAACCAATGAAATTATAATTATATTTCATCCAAAAAAATCATGATGGTTGTGTTATATTTTCCTAGGGATGATTAGCCATATTTACCAGATTTTTTATAATTTCTTCACACATATAGACCTGAATACATTTATTTCACATGGATATTATTTTTCATTTCAAATATGATCCAACTGAGTACTTCCATAGTTATCACACCTATATTTTTTTCAAAATATATTTTTGGATCATTCAAGGGAGATTTTAAGAGATTCTATTTAGGTAGATTTGGTAGATTATCAGATCTATAGTGGAGCTTTGGTGACCAATATTTCATTCCATTGGTTGTGTATATTTATGGTTCATGTATTAACCAACATTAATATGGTAATTTTATGAAATGATTTTCTGTTTAGATAATTTATTAGTATTTATTACATCTCTTTATATATTAATTCTAAGTGGAAAAAACCTCTCATAATTATGTAAGATACCCTTATTTCAAGTCACCAATCTAGGGCCTACTGGGGGTATGATTTTGGGGTCATTCTCAGAATCACTAACAATCCAAGAGGTGTACTTCTATAAGGGAAAATCATGAAATGGGTGAATGAATGGTGATGGAGATATCTATTTTTTTATTGTGAAATATTAATGAGCATGAAAATGTGTTGGAGAGTTTCCACGGTTTCGTTGAAGAATTCTTTATGTGGGTGATTATTATGATGTGAAGTTAATTTATATTTGGAAGATTCAAATAGAAATACTAAATCCAAAAGAAATAATATAATTGAGGATCAATATATCAAAAGTAGAATTCATTAGTATGGGGAAGGTAGTTCGGAAGGTGATATCTTTTAATGATGGGTGAAGTGGTCAATTCACTAATAGGTGTTCAGTAGAAGTTATGTTATGTGTCTCTTATATCTAACGTAAAATCCTATGCAATGTTTTACTTTTTGGAAAAGGATGGAAGTCATGCTATGGAAAGAGAGTTTATTGATGGAATGAAAGGTTAAATGTTATTACATCTAAAAATATTATAATTCGGTGAAACTAGATGACTGGATGGCCAAACTATTTTGATGGTGTGGGAGCACTTCTATATGTGTAATATCGTGACTCATATTCTGTTATTTAAATATATAAATAATTAATTATTGAGATTTTAATTCATTATATCTATCAATATAATACATATTAAAAAAATATCTTGTTGATGTAAGATTCATTTTCAAACAACATAAACCGTAATATTCATTCCTCACCATGTTTTCTTCTTGATTATTTGTATTATTTATGAATTTTAATTAGTGTGTTTAATTTTTAATTACTATATGATGTAGGGTTTCTTATATCTTTATGTTCTGATGCACCATGTATTAGATATTCCTTTTATTTAATGGAGCATCAATGGTTTGGTTTTCATTTTGTGGCATCTTCCAGTGGAAAATGTTGATAATGCACAATTTTTTACAAGTTTCATGACATTAATATGGAATACCAAATATCTTATTTTGATTATTTTTTCATATATATATTATCTAATAGTAATTGGACTTCCATTCACATTTTTTATGTTCTGAATATTAGAATTTATTTAGGTATGTGCCATGAAAAACAGTTATACATGTACAACATGTTTCATCTGATGGTAATTTTTGGTTCTATTGATAAATTTTGATAAAAAAATTATATTCATACACCATAACATTGCAGGATGGATAAAATCCATGAATGTGACACCATTAAATTACCCCCATACACATTCAATCCACCACATTGCAATTCGCAAATTCTTAATGCCAATAGAGAATAATTATAAAAAGGAAATGTTTGAAATAAATTAGATGCACAAGAAGAAAAAAAGTTTTACATGGTTTTAGAATTCATCCTAATTCAGTGGGGGAATAATTAAAACGCTATTTATTTATGTAAAATGAAGATCATTACGAATATGTAAAGTTATTCATAGTAATATTGATTAAAATAAATCCAATTATTTATATTTGGGACCAATAATTTCTTTCAGTAATCACTATACCTCGTTCTTAATGGGTATAAATACAATCAATCTAATATTTATGGTAAAAACCTCAGTTCCATAAAAACACCCACTGTACCCAATCTCCCATTTAGTGAATAGTGTTGTCCTAGGAATATCTCAAATAATACCCCTTATATAATCTCATTTCCCACTGATACACAAGTCTAATTAATCTTATGTAATATATTTTTCATTCACACTACCTCAATATTGAATTGATGATATAACTTCCAGTCACACCATTTAGTTATACCTTCCGGTCTAATGTTTTATTATTATCAAACATCTATGAAACTAGAACTTTTCAGTTGTTATTATTCAATAAACATATAATCAATCCCAGGTTAGAGTTAGGAATTTATCCTGTTGGTATCTAAAATTCATCAACTAGAAAATGGTTTTACGAGATGGTCATATCTATATCTCAATTGAGAATCATTTTTTATGATTCAATATCAATTGACCAATTATCTCTCATTAACCAAATTCCATTGTTAACTATTCTATTATATTCACATGGTTCTTATAACTTGCTTCTTGTCATCCCATCACAAAAGTTTCACAAAATTTCATTAACATATCCCAGGCTATAACATTTTCTGACATTTTCACATAAATTGGAGCTCTCCTTATCTTTTTAGAACCAATATGATTTACTAGAATAACATTAATATTAAATAATACATCATATGGATATTATTCATCCTAGAATGAAAAATATCATAATTTTGAAAATTGAATTGAACTTTGGGAATAAAAAATATAATCTCATCATTTTTTCTTCTTAAAAGTGGTTCCATCATCTTCTTCAACGAGATTTACTCCTTGAAAAATTCTGATAATTCGAACAAGTATACACATCGTTTTGGGAGTGAAACTTCCTAATAATGCTTTAAAAATAAACTTACTATCATCCTTATGAATTTTAAATTTTATCCATTGGTTCTATTTTGAGTTTCTCAACATCCTTAGATTTCTAATTAGGTATACTTTTGAAATTTGTCATTCATTTAGAATAAATGTTTTGAAAACTGTTAGGTATTACTAAATCGACTTCACAAACTTCAAGTGTTCTATTTTCGGATTCAACATAGATTTTCTACAAATTCCCATTTCTTATTTAATTTTTGGATGATTGAAAGAGGTGGGAGAAATCAATTTATATTCTAGTTGCTGAATATGTAATTTTTTCAACATAATTTTTCTCATCATCCGTTCATGATGAATTCTGCATAATTATATTTACATTTATAGCAATATTTTTTATTATTAGTTTCAACTCACTAATGTTGAGGCACTCCATGACCATTTAAATATAATCATCATAAATCAGTTAAAAATAACTATAACATGGTCCATCACTATCATGATTTGTATGAATTATTTAATTAGGATAATATCATTCATATCAAATATTTCAAAAAAATAATCATTTAGTTTTTTGAATAATTCATTTAACATAACCATAATCTGGATATCATATATATATATATAAGTAAAATGATGAATATTATTTCATTGAACACCTTCAATGAAAATGGTCAACATTTCTCAAGAAGAACTTCTACCCCATCAAGATGTCCTTGAACTTATGATTCCAATTCCCTAGTAATTTATTCAACACATAAGGGATATTTATGAGTCTACACACAAGTACCTGGTTTTTAGGATCAATGAGGCTAGTGAGATACTCTATATAAATTTATTCATCTATTTATAAATGAAAGAGTATTGTTATTGTTTTCTACTGATCTAGATGAATTCAATACATAATAATTATTCATAAAATCAAATGAATAGTAGTATGTTTAACTATAGGTAAAAATATCTTAGATAAATACACATATTCCATTTTTTTAAACCCCCTTATGACTATGATTGATTTGAACCCATTCATACCATCTTCTTCTTCCTTCAACTGATGCACCAATTTATTTTGATGGACATGAACCTAGTATATTTTTTCAATAGCTCCCTAAAACATGATACCTTGAGGAAATCTGTCTCATACATCATGTCTAAATCCATAATTTTTTTCTTTTAAAAATATAATTCCATTTGGAATATATGACACTATATCTACCACAAGAAGAATTAAATGCAGAGAACTATCATACCTCTACATATATAACCTTACTCGGGAAGACAATTTCTAGTGTCTGAGAAATGTTTTATGACACATCAATTTTATTCTGATTTTTTGTTTTTTTATATATTAGGGAATACCCTAGTTTGTCTCTCAAGGAGTGTGTATTGGTTTTGAGAGTTTTTTAATGAAAATTACTAATACAGGGGGTCTATTTGAAAACATGGTTAAAAAAATAGTATAATTTAAAGAGTTTAATAGTTGTTAAACAGAGGTGATGTACTGAGTATTTTGAGAGACGGGGGAAATTTCACAATTTATAAAAATATTGTATAGATCATCATTCTTAAAAGAACACACGGATTAATGGAATCATTTATTTGAGGGATTTTAAGATCTTGATTCCCCTAATGCATCATAAATGGATTCACAAAGTAACAACACTTGACAGAACAATCATGTTGTCAATATTTGGACCGAAATAATATTGTAAAGGATTCAATTAATAGTATTATATTATGTATGTATGAGAGAAATATGATGCTTCTATTTACCAATCAGAGTAACCCAATATTCCCACTTTAGATGTCAACCTAATCACAGTACAAATAGAAGCTGTTTCACATATTTTTATCAAATGAAATGCATTTAGAGGCAAGTAATGTCATGTTATAAAATATTTGAATTATTCAACAAATAAATTAAAAAAACAGTATAATAAAAAGTATTGAAACTCCCTACTTAATTTATGTAGCTCTATCAAAATGATCACAAACTATTTATTTCTCCATCGATTGTTGGAGGTTGATGTGGAAATTCGCCTTTATCCTTTACCCCCTTTTGACGATATGGGTCTCCAGAACTTATTAGATGTAGAGATTAATTTTTTTGGTATCCAAAATGGTAGATATTTTCTTCATGTTCTAAATTATAATTTTTTTCCAAGGGATCATTTTATATGAAAATTGGATGTCTGTTTTGTCGGCCCAAATTTTTAAAAACAACTTGGACCATGGTTCTTGAACCGCATACAACCCTAGCGTTATTTATAGAAAAATAAATTCTTTTATCCCCACATCTAGAATATCATTAATAATAAATTGGCATCATTTGAGCAACTATAGTTCGAGATGTTGACATAATATAGAACATGACTTTTGACATTGTGGAGATTCAATTCACCAGAAATATTGGTTCAGATGATCCCTTTAATGAAATAATTGGTATTATATTCATCAATAAGTGTTATAGACTACAAAATGCTATATCATAACATAAAATTTCGATAACATAGATGAAATATTTTAGTATAATTGTATGTTTGAGCCCATTTTTCTGCTTAGAACTATACACAGTTTGGCCCATTTTTTCTCTTACATCATAGGACCTCCAAATCTCCTCTAACTCTAATGTAATTTTCCAAACAAGTAAAATTTAATTTTTTAGATGTTATATACATATTTTAAATCAATATAACATGAAGTGAGTTTTTTATTCTAGTTATACTTTATGATACAAAATTAGTTTAACATAATGTTAAAGGGGTGGAAATAAAATTGAGAATCACTGTCCAATCACACCCTCACACCTAAAAATTTTCACTACATAGAAAAGTAAAAGTTCCCAAAATTATTCATGAGGATTTTCCCAACATCATAAATATTAAACATAAAATGTAAACTTAAATCCTGAAATAAATATAATCATTGAAAAAATACACAAAGGTGTTATTCTCAATGATCATGGAAGAATACATCTCAAAAATTGTATAAGAACAAAATTAGAATGGATGCATGATAAGAATATAAGAAAATAGTTTAAAAGATAAAAATTTCACTAATTCTCATTGTGTGTGTGTGAAAAAAAATCTTTCTATTATTTTCACTTTATAACATGTATACATAATTTATTTCCAAAAGATTCTACATAAATGATTCTTTTCACCAAACCTGGACTATATCCTTTGAAATAAAATTTCAAGAGCCACTAAATTAATCATTCTTAGAAGTCAATCCTTGATCTCAGGAAATATCTATCCTCACATGTTTAACATTTAGTCACTCCCTTAAATATGTATATGTTTTTGGTGGGTATTTTTTTTGTTTGAGAGCATACAATATTCATTTAATAGGTATACACTCATAGGTCAAATTTATAGAATATTGAAATAGATCAGCTAATGGAAGATGTTATGGATAAATCATTTTAGAAAGTATAAAAAATTATAATATCTTATATTTATGTTTATTAATAAATAAATTTTCACTCTTCATGGTGGGGTTCAAATATTTCATGAGATATTAAGTGACGTAATTTTCATATAAACTTCTCACATAAATGGTGCCATTTTTTTCAAAGGATTAAAAATGATACAACTATTTATATGATCTATAGACAACCAATTATCTAGAAAATGCCATAATTCAATGTAAAACTAATTCCAAATCACACATTCTATTAGATATTTTTTGTAATAAAATAAAATAGGGAAATTCTATATGTAGTTTCAGAAAGTTGCATGATTTAGGGGGAATAATGTTCAATGATTAAGTGGAAAAATTAAAACCGTGACACAAATGTGAGGGAGGGTGAAGTAACAATAATATCCACCAAGAAAAAATGAAAAAAAATATGAAAATGATGAAAATTTCTAACTAACCCAAAAATGTACCCATCCCCCCAGACTAAGAGTATGCAGTCTCCTCAATGTAATATAATAGAATGTTGGAAGGTAGAATGAATCATTATTATTTTAATTTATAGTTTGCTTCCTGATCATGGAATTACATTATTGGGGACTCTAGAATAGCATAAAAAAGTGCTTCAACTGCTTTTCATTGATAGTGAAGTATTGTTTTGTTTCATCTGTTTGAACATGAAAAATCCAAAATGGATAAAAATTAATAAATGTATATGGTACAATCCAATAGGAATGATGCTTACCTGGATGAAACTTCATCCATGAATTATAAAGGACAATTGTTTTTCAATTTTTAATTGATCGTGAAGGATTATATGGTTATGGGAAACCTTAGTTCTCTTCTTATAAATACAATATTTATCATAATAATCACTATGAATTCCCTCAGACTCCTGAATATATAGATTTATTTTATCACATTCCCTAGAATGATTATAATTTCATTTTTTGATGGCCCAGTAGTCCCAATTTTCTATCTCAATATGATAGTTACAAATCATTAAAAAACAACCTGATGAGGTTACATTCCAATGGTAATTTTATAGGTAGTATAGTAAGACCATAATGAATTATTATGTCTAAGAATACAATATTTTATATTGGGTTGAATCATTTTTTCAATAATTTGCTTTACCACTCTATTTTACACCATTTCTTGTCCATTGGTTTGTGGGTGATTATCAGTAGACACTTGATTCCAGAACCCATATTGACAGAAAAGTGTTTTCATTGTTTAGATGCTGAAATGAAAACCTAAATCACTATTTATAAACCTATGTAATCCAATCCTTGAGAAAATTTAGTTTCTAAAAAATTCCAAAACTATCCTGGAATCGCCTGTCCACATGGATTGTGCCTCTTCACATTTTGAAACATTATACACTAGAAAAATATTGTATAGTTTCCCAAATGAATTTGGGAATGGTCTCATAAACATGAAGCACAAAACATTGAAAATATCATTAATGATAAATGGTTGTTCTTTCATTTCATCTATTTTAGATACATTCCCAATTATTTGATAGTATGGGAAAATTTAATTAAATCTATGGATATCAAAAATAATGTTTTCAAAAATGTACTAGAATTGTACAAATTGTGAATAGTCCATTAGGGGACAAAAATAGCCCCCCCCCCCCATTTAAGAGTGTGGTATGGAGAATATGGACTAATCAAATCTCTCTATTGATAACCGAGTTATATAATACATAATCACTACATGTGCGCCAAAGGTAGGGTCCATACGAAATGTTCCAATGGGAGTTGGGTTTTAGATGATGGGATTGATTTTTTGTTTAAATATTAAGGAATTCCATATAATACTAAATAATTTATATATTATACATACTAAGGAATATAATATTTCAGTCGGTACAATTTCTCATTAGGAAACATGTAATTTATAGGAATATTAAGGGGATGTTTCAATGACCAAGGATGAAAGGATCATATATATATATGTTTATCAATCACATCGTCTATACATTTTTATCCCTGAATTATACATCAACGATTTGAATTAGGAGAATCCGGTGAAGGATAACTGGATTGGAATCTTTTTTAATAAAGAGATATCTGAGGGATTCATGGTCCTAGAACACAATGACTTTAGAACTAAAAAGGTATGACATAAATTCATCCAATGAAAATAAAAATGAAAGGATTTATTTTTTAGGTGTGTTGTAGTTTTCTTGGGCATGGTCTATTGTTCAGGATGCATAGGTAATGACATGTGGAGATTGTTGAACCCAATATGTTAATAAATCCCCAAATACATTGTTAGAGGCATCACACATGAGTTCAATTAGTAGATCCAAACAATGTGGTTGTATTACCATGCGCGATGAGATAATTCATGTTAACTTATTAAAAGATTCCTCATATTATTTATCAAAAATGAATTATTTATCTTTTTTGTGTAATCGAGATAGTGGAAAGGCAATTTAACAAATGTCATGAAAGAAAGGATGGTAAAATCTATCATGACCTAGGAATGAATGAACATATCAAACATTTTTTTCTATGGTAAGGTGGAAATAAAATCAAATTTTGATTTACCTACATGGATACCATCCCTAGAAATTACACGCTAATGTATTATACCCTATCACACTAAGGACTGAAATTTATCATAATTTAATACAATATTATTTTCCATATACTCACATAGGGTAGAACCATGAATACTAAAACATTCATCAAAAGAGTATATATATATATTGAAATCAACCATGAATACATTCCTTCTATTCTCTAGAAAATTCAAAAAATATATGACCATGCATCACTACAAGGAATATGGAAAATTACAAAGACCAAATGGGATCGTTATGTAAGAAATTTTTCCAAATAGAAAATTAAAGGTTATATTTTCTTGGTCCATAGTGGAAATATGCTTCTAAAAGTATCAATGATACCCATAAAATAAATGGTATTGGGAATTCCATAAAAGCCACTCTAAAATTAGTTCAATGAAAAATAATGGGAAATTTGACTTCTTAGTATGTTGGTTTAATCAACAACAGTCTATCCAGACACACCAACTATTCTGCACGTGAGTTGGAACCAATTCATTGGTTTAATTTTTAATTACCACATGACCAATTGTTTTAGGAACTTATTACACCAAACTGGCCCATTGGAGACCAAATATGGGGAAAATGAGTTAAACATCCAATAATTTTTTTACATTTTTTTTAACAACATCTCTGATGTTTGGGTTCAGTCGACATTTTTCCCTCCTCATGGGGTTAGCCTCTTCATTTGAAAATATATTATGTGTGAGAATTTATGGTATAATACCATAAATTTTAATAAGTCTCAACCCCAATGATTCTTTATACTCCCGATAAAGTTAAACTAGCCTCAATTCATTCTCTTAAGGGAGTGAACTCGAAATAATGACATGAAACTTGTTTCCATTCTCAAGATATGAATATTTTAAATATTTAGGATTTTTTTATCTTACACTAGGTGGAAATTGGATTAATGGGGGTGAATGTCCATGTTTGAGGTCTCTAATCTCATCTAGTTACTAAATGGTAACATCCATATATGATGAATGATCATTTACAGTCTTAGCAGTATCATCAATGGTCATGGGATCCTTAGTGCTCAAAAAATCATCAATTAAAAAAATTTGAATCAAATCTAAACTAGTGAAACCTTACATGAGTGATTAATTAACTAGAATTACTATCAAAGATGAAAATTGTGAAAGGGTTTCAAGTGAATGAAAATAATTTTTCTGGGGAAGGGAGTAAATTAATATAATTAATTAAAAGTGAGGAATGCACTTTTGAGGGGTGCTTCATGGAATCAAGTTTGATGAAGTGGAAAATTTCACCAATAAAATCTATATATAATGTACCATTGTGGAAATTAATTATTGTTTTTTTTCTCATGAAAATCATCCCAAATATTATTGGTCCATGTCTATTCATAATATCATCATTCATTTTTTCACATATAAATTAATCAAAACACTAAATTTTGAACCTTCACAACAACATCATATAACACACCAGTGGGGTTTGATGTAATCGATTTTTCAAGGGGAACAAAAATTATTTTGTGTCATATTCTCCTGCCTAAAATAAATGGAAAATGGTGTGATTCATCACATTTATAGAATCCCCCAATTCAAGAACAATATTGGAGAAGTATTATTTCTCCATGGTTCATGAGATAGATAATGTTCTAGGATCATTCCATGTGTTTATAATTGGTGGATATATAAATTATTATATAGTCCTCCCAAATTTCACCTTTTCATCCCCTCATAGTCTTGTTGGAGTTGTAAAAATCTCCTTACAAAACATTTCATATCGTGGAATTTTATTTATTGAGTCAATCAATGTCATGTTAACCTGCAATTTTTTAATAGTTTCCAAGATTTATTTATCAAGTTCAGTTTCTTTTTGTTTTCTTGGTTTAGTGGACCTCTTGTAAAACAAAAAAGTAATGGATGGTACTAGTGGTAAATCAAATGAAACATTCTTTCCTTTGTAAGGGATTCTCTTAGGAAAAGTTTTTTGTGAATTTTAGTGATTTTCAGTGGTTGAGATGGTGGTTTCTCGAGGATGGGATGACCCTAATGGAGGTGTAATTTGGATTTGGGATTTCTTCCACTCAGAAGGTTGATGGAAATAACCTTTCCATTATCCATATAATTGACTATTGGTTTAGGGGGTAGTTTACCAGACCCATGAGTTTGAATTCACCCCATGAGTTCGAATGTTATCCAAATTGGGATTTTATGTCTCATATAGCAAATTGAATGATTTTTTTTGGAATTCATGATTATTTAAATCCATTTTTTGAATCATTTCTTCTAGGCGAGGATAGTATTTTAGAGGGGGGGGGGGTTATAATAGCCATTATGGTGGTTGATAAATTTAAGGTGGTGGTCATTGACAACTCTACCTCGATTGGTTCCAAGGTTGTTGAGGTTGGTTTGAATACCCCTTTCCTATATGGTTATTTGTATTTCATCAAAGGGTTGGATAGATACTATTGTCTTGCTTAATGGGTTGGTTATCAGGGTATCCTAGAAATATTTCCTCAACACTCTCATACGTTTCCCTTAGTTGAGAGAATTGGTCAGAAAACTAAGTGTTGAATGAAAAGATAAGACAATGGATATGAGGAGGGGAATAGAATTTCTATTGGAAAATAGGAAGTTTTTGAATAAGGGTAATTTCCCCCTCAAACTTCATGTGAACATTCTTCTTGAAATCAAGAATTTTCAGCTCCTAGACACCTATAACAAGTACATAAGACCTTGAACTAAATTGGTGACTATTCTGTGCCATGTTCACAATGAGTGTCGTTGAAGTAATTGGGGAATTTTTCATATAGCACACCACATGTAGGAGCACTAGTCATTTATTGATTAGTAATAATTAATACTTCATAAAAATATTATATATAAATTTGATCACTTAATTAGTGGTGTAAGATACATCAAAAAATACATTTAAATATTTTTTAGTATTCATGAATTATTTCCTCTTGTGACTGCCTTTTCCTGAATTTTATTTATAGTTTCATTTCTATAGGATTGAAAATATTTCTCCAAAAATAGGCATTTCATAACTACCTAGCCTCTAATAAGAGAGTTAACATAATATAGAAATCAATTGTATTCTTTTAATGTGATAAATGGAATTCCCTAAGATTAATTATTCTTTATGCACATTATTAAGTATTAATTTAGAAAAAAGGTGTGAAATTATTTTAATTTCTTGTGTGGGCCTTCTCTAGTATGTCCATGAAATCTTGGAAACAAGTGAACTAGATTAGATTTTAGTTCAATGATTGGTTATTCTCCTTGAATTTGAATATAATTTTCTTAGATATCAATATCAGATGAGGTTAATTATTTTAGTGTCATATTATTTTAATCTATGATATAAAATTCACATTCATTTTTAATGTAGGTTCCATAAGAAGAATAAGGATCAAGAAGAGTTTCAATATTTTGTGTGTCCTACTTCAATGGGTCCTCCTATGAGTCCTAGTATTGGAGGGACATTGGATCCTCTATAATATGGGATTGAATGGTGTTATGTCTCCTAGATTATAATTTATAATCAACATAACCCAAATTAGAAATATTTTATATATCATATTTAAAAAACATTATGTAAAAAAAGATAAAAAATAAAAAAATACATAATGTTTTCATAAAATCGCACACTAAAAACAAGAGTTCTCCCCAGTACCAATGCCAAACGTTGATTGTGTTGTCCAGAAAAATAAAATTGATTATTAATTTATGGTTGATTTATATAATATGTAGGACCCTATTTCATCTCTGAAAGATAATTAATAGGTTTAGAGTTTCTATTTTTAATAAAATGAACTGAAAGATGGGGTGGTTTTGAAAAATGTTATAAAAAAATATCTTAGTCTAAATAGTTTATAAGTTTACTAACAAAGGTTTTTTCATAATAATTATGACATGAGTTAATTTCATATTTACTACACATATTTTATTTTTTACTTTTTAAAAAATTACAAATGGTTTAATGAAATTATTTGGTTGAGGGTTGTCATGATATCGTTTCCACTCATGCCTCTTAAAATTTTTCACAATGTACCAACTATTGATAGAAAAATTGATTTGCTATGTTTTTGACCTAAATAATAGTGTGAAGATAATAAAATCATTCAAATATCTCATGTATGTGTGAGAGAAAGGTGATTATTTTGTTTCCCAATTGGATCAACCTATGATCCCCACTTGAAATCTTTACCCAATAGGTGTTGAGATGGAATGTGTTTCACTTAATCAGATAAAAAATGAATTTAGAGAAAAATCATGTCCTGATAAAACCAAGGTGATATAACAAATAAAACAATTACACAATAATAGTTGAATAAGAAGTGATGTAACTCCCACCCAAGTGTGTGGATCTCCCTTGTAATGGTTGTCCACCATTCAGCTAGCCATCAAGAGGATAAGGAACCTTGAATGGATCATAACCTACATCCATGATATCTATATAAGGATAGAGGACTAAAAAAATCATAGATTAGTATATGAATTAGTTGGGTCTAAAAAATGGGAGATATATACTCTATGTACGAACATGGAAATTGGGATCCCAAAGTATCATTTTATATATAAATTTGACGGTGGGTTTGAGCCCCTAGATTTCAAAAAACCACTTGGACTTTGGTTTTACACCTCTAGAAAGTATTATCCTCATTTTTAGAAAATTAAAAAGTTTTATCCCCAGCTATTGAATATATTCACTATACATTTGGAACCATTGGGATAACTAAATCTCAAGATGTTGATAGAATACGGAACAGTACCTTTAACATTATATAGGTTTTATTACCTAGAAAGATAATATTTTATGGTCTAATTAGTGTATAAATTGGATATGGAATATTTAATAAGAGTTTAATACCACTAAAATATTTTTCATCATGAAAAATTTCATCCCAAATTGATGCACAGTGTAGTATAAGTGTGCGTTTGAGTCCACAATTTTCTTAAATCATGCACAATTTGGTCCATTTTTCTTCCAATTCATCCTTGTACCTCCAAAATAACCTCCACCAAAAATGTAATTATCAGCCCATGTAACAATTAACTTTTTAAGAGTTATAGAAACAAAATAAAGTAATCAAAAAATGAAGTGAAATTTGATATTAAATTAGGAATTTATGATACAACATCAGTTTAACATAGTGGTAAAAGTGTAAAAATGAATTGTTAATCATAGTGTGATCATTTTCCCAATAAATGTAATACTTCATGTAATATAAAATACAAAACAATCTATTTAAGATATTTTATCATTATTAAATTGTCCTTGAGGTCACTAATTCATCAGGATTTATAAATATCATTACAACATGATTACCTTCTTGAGTTTCCTCTGGACAGTCTAGTGTTTCTGGTACTGATGTCATTCCTGAATTTTCTAAAACATCCATTCACTACTAGAATTCTAGATATTTGTGATGGGTTATTTACGATGGGATCCCGTCGCAAATAGCTCGTTACCGAAAATGGCGTCGCAAATAATATTTTTTGCGACGAAAAATTTCACCATCGCAAATAAGTCTCTGATTATATACATTATATGTATAAACTTTTTTGTGACAGCCCATCGCAAATACTTTGTTGTGAAGAGCCTGTAATCCCGTCACAATTACTTTTTTGAAAATATTTATTTAGACTATTTGCGACGGGCACGTAATCCCGTCGTAAATACTTTAAAAAAAATTAATTTAGGTTATTTGCGACGGGAACCCGTCGCAACAGATCCTGTCACAAATAATAAATAAATTTTGAAAAAAAATAGATTTAATAAAATTATGATTATTGAAAATTTAATTTTAATATTATTAAAATAATAAAAAATATTAAAATTCTCAATATTCACAAAAAAATATAAAAAAATCATAAATTATTATTATTATTAATAATAAAATAAACAAACAGTAAAAAATATAATACTGAAAAAATATATTTAATAAAATTATGATTAATGAAACAATAATAATATTATTAATAAAATAATAAAAATAAAAATTATTAAAATTCTCAATATTCACAAAAAAAATCATAAAATATGAAAAATTAATTTTAGTAATATCGGAACCGATATAAAAGGCAAACCATAAATTGTTTATATTATAAAAATGATAAATTCAAATGTTTTTAACATAAAAAATATCACTGGTGGGTCGTCTTCTGGAGGAGGTTGAGGTGATGAAGGAGATGGTGGAGAAAACTCTATCACTAAACTACAAGTCAGACGGTGCATATACTCCTTATACTCGAGATGTTGTTGCTTCCATCTACGCATCTCCTCCTCGTGCTACTTCTTCTGCTGCTGCTACTATTGACGCATCTCATCTTGTTGCTTCTGCAAACTCTCTATAAGGTCATTCTGAGCGCTGAACTTCTCCTGATACTATGAGGCAGAAGATGATTCCTCTCTACGAGTTCCTCTCAAGATGCACTCCGACATCGCAACAGTACCATAATATGTACCAGGAGTCCCATGAGAGTTGATGCCAACTACTCAGCCCTTCTCAAATCCATACTGAGTCTCCTGCATCCATGCTGCCTCGTCGAAATGGTGGCCACTAGTCTGATCAGTCGCCCCGTCCTGACCCTCAGCTTGTGTATGAGAGGTTGCAGCCACATATGACTACTCCAATTCCAATTTGAAATTTAAATTGTGAAAATATTATATACAGTTAATTGTCAAACAAAAAAAATAAGACTAACCACAATCCGACCCTGGAGATCACCTCTAATGTCTCAAGTAGCTGGATCACTGTACATCCTCCGATAAACATCATACACTATAATATCAGTATTCTTGACTGCCTATATGAATATAAAATAAACCATTTATATTTGAAGTTATATAAAATATTTAAAAATAATAATTTCCAGATACTCTTTATGAGTACTGAATATACGACTACCAGCTCGATGTGTCACCTCCTGTCTTCCCCTGTTCTGCCGACCCAATGAAGACCTCCTCTGAAATCCACCACCGAACCAGTGTGCACATAATTCATACCAAACCTGAGATGAAATGTACTTTGGTTGGTTGGCTCTACAAGACTCATCAAATACTATCTCTCTTGCTTTATTAATGGAATTTTTTCTTAAATTATGAAAAAACAGATGAAAATGCTCACAAATAGCCACCTCCCATGCTGTATAGATATCATCATGCATGCTATCATCGATGGGATACCATAAACATTGAAAATAATTTATAATATCAAGTTATTAATAAAATAAATTTCAAAATAAATATTACTTATTTACATACCAGCCAATTATTGTACATGCTGGGCTGCACATCAACGAGAATATGTTCCCATGTGGTCCATTGTTGAGAAAAATTATTGCGCAAGATAGCGCTCCCCTTTCCAATAGATACATGCACAAAACTGTTTAAAGAGAATAAATAATCAAAAAATTATTATATATATAAATAGATTAAAGGAATTTAAATAAAAAATATAAGTTTATATACCTCTGTGTGCGTGGATCGAAGCCAAGACGTGGATGTCACTCCGGGATAGGGTCATGAATCATCAGTCGCGCAAGACCGCGCCCCCTTAGCATACCTCTTGAACCACCAGTAGGCTGAGGGTCAGATGATCCCACACCCCCCTCATCCAAAGGTCGATCGGCCTCCTCTAACTCATGATGTAGATTAGAGTCCATCTGAAACACAAAAAATGGTTGTTATCATATAGTTGAAAATAACTGTTATATATATATACATATTAGTTATGAAAATAACTAGCATTTAACTATGTCAATGTTCACCTTCATCATCATCTTCATATCTTAAAATTTCAATGTCTTCATATTCCTCCTCAGCATCATCAATATCCATATGAGTTTCACTTTTATCATCCCTTGTCATTTCAAATTCATTTGTATCATCATTGACTTCTTAGTCACCATCGACCCTTAATTGTGGGGTGTCATCATCGATATTCACATTTCTTTCTGAAAATGATGTATTTTGAGTAGTCTCTTGAAAAATTTCAATTCCTTCCACTTCAACAAAACCACATTCAGTTTGAGTAAATTGATTTTTCTGAGATTTCATTTTTATTATGCTCCACCAATTACTCAGTTATCTTGAAGAATCACATTACATTGCATAATAAATTTGATGTACCTGTTGATCTAGTAAAAATGATTTATTTGTTGTAAGAAAAATTTTATATTTAATATCGACGATTCCATGAGTCATATTAACCCGCAAGCCTCTCTCAGTATCCAAACACTGATATTTTAAACATCGTTATGTAATTCTGTCCAAGATAACATAGCTCAATAATTTCATCCAGAATACCATAAAAGAGAACATCAATTTCTCTATGATGCGATCCTCTCAATAAAACTCCACAGTTCAATGTTTTTTTTATTCCCCATATGCACTTGTATGAAATCTAAAACCACTCACCACATATGGATTATAATATTTAACCATTTTGGATGGTGGGTTACTCAATATACACAGTCTCTTATTAATTTTATCAGCATGTTGAGACACCGAAAAATATGAAATAAAATTATCAATATAATAAATAGTAAACTGAATTGATATTAAACCATCAATAATTTATGTTACCAGTTTTTGAAACCATTGATATTTTTTTGTCTGCGTTCTTCAAGAGCAGCTGCTATAATTTGTGGAATTTTTTTCATGATATGATTATCATATAACCTAAAAATAAAATAATTTTAAATCCTGTAACAGAAATTATAGAATAAGTGATAGAAGCAGTCATAGTACAAATTCTGTTATTTCTTCATTGTTGAGCTTAACATATTTATGAGCTATGCGATGTTCATCGTCTGAAATACACCATTCTTGAACTACACCTAATACAATATTTGGATGATTAAAAACTAATAATTTATTATCCATTTCATCATTAACATTTCCCTCATTCCATCCCATGTGGTTTTGTTTTAAGGGATATTCAGATTCAAAATAGTGAGAGAAGAAAAAATCATTTTCCTCTTGAAAATAAGCTTTAGCAATTGATCCTTCAACAGATTCTTTGTTGCGTACTTTTTTCTTCAATTTCTACATGCATCTCTCAAATGGGTACATCCATCGAAACTGTACTGGACCTCCACATTTAGCTTCATGTGGAATATGTAATATCATATGTTCCATTGAGTCAAAGAAAGAAGGTGGAATGATTTTTTCCAGTTTACATATAGTTACACCAACATATTCTTCACGTTTAATTAGCGCATCTTATTCTATTGTCGCTGCACAAATGTTTCAAAAAATATAAGATATGTCTGTTATTTAGTCCCAAATAATATAATTCAACAAACCTTTGAATCCAATCGGAAGAAGCCTTTCCATTATAACATGACACTCATGACTTTTTAATCCGGTAATATGAACATTCTTATCACAGATGCCCAAATTGGATGCATAGCCATCTATATGTCTCAAATCTGCAATCCACTGAATAAATAATAAGAGACTCCCTTTGGACAGTGTATAAGTTGTTTTTGGCTTCATTAACCTCTGTGATATGACATTTTTAAATAGTTGAAGTTCTGGTCACCTGCAAATTTGGGCATGATCTAGTCATGATTTTACAGTATCTTTGGTCATACCTGGTGTATCCAAAACTATATGAAATAAATTACTAAAATATTTCTCCTAAATATGCATGACATCCAACATACGACAGACCAAAAAATAAAACCAATATGGGACATCCAAAAAAATTCATGGTTTTATCCAATTATGTTCTTTCCCAAAGCCATGAATGTTTTGTTGGTTACTGTTTGGCTAAATCTAATGGGAGTTAATGAAAATACAACTGATTTTAACTCTGTACCTGATATCATTTTTGGAGGTTTATCCCTTTCAATTGTGCCTTTTCTGAAATGAGATTTGTTCTTTTGAAAATGATGATCGGCTGGAAGAAATTTGCGATGACAGTCAAAATAGAAAGGTTTTTCCCATTAATGAGTATAAAAGCTTTTTTTCTTCAATACAGTAAGGGCATGATTTCAGACCATGTGTACTCCAGCCGAAGAACATTCCATATGCCAGAAAGTCACTAATCATTCAAACCAATTCATCTTTTAATGTGAAAAAGTTTTTCGCAACAACATCATATGTACTAACACCATTACTCCACAATGAATTTAACTCATCAATTAATGGTTTCATATAAACATCGGTATTCTTTTTCAGATGTCCTAAGATTAATAAGGTCAAAAAGATATAGGGTTCCTTCATCAACATCCATGGAGGTAGATTGTACGGTGTTATAAAGACATGCCAACATGAATACTGCCTACTATAAGAACCAAACAGACAGAAATCGTCAGTAGAAAGACCAAATCGCATGTTTCGGGATTCTAAATCAAAATATGGATGTAGACAATCAAAATGTTTCCATGAATCACTATCAGATGGATTATTCAAGCTTTTACGAGTTGAAATATTGGTTTTTTTCCATGACAACATTGACGTTGTGTTATAAGACATAAATAAAAGTTGCTTCCTAGGTGTAAGGGGGAAATACCTAATTTGTTTTATAGGAATCGATCCAAACTTCCCTGGTTGAGCTTATTTATACCTCGATTGTCCCCATGTGGGACAACTATCCAATGAATCATTTTAACCAGAATATAAGATGCAGCCATTTTCACATGCAAGAATCATCCGATAACTAAGGACTAGATTACGAGCCAACATATTGCTCTTATATTATTTTGTAGGCAACACATTTCCTTCAGGTAAAAATGTTTTATCTAAAGAAAATATCTGATCAAAACAGTTGATTGGCATTGTATTATATGATTTAATAGCCATAAATTTTGAAACCGCTTCTAAGTTTCTTATCTGACAAAAAAGATATAATGTATCCTCAGCGGACCTCAAAAACACATAAAATTCAGATGGTGCCAACTCAAAAGTTAATTCAATATCATTTTGAGTTTCAATTTGTTGAACAGATGGACCTGCAACATCATGTACTAAATTTTGGAACCATGATGGATCTAGAATCATGTTATTAGTATCTTCTCTGGAACTACGTTCACCATTTTGATACCAAAAAACATAATCTAGGTGAAATCCAAACCGCAAGAGATATCCCCCAACCTTCTCAAATGTGTCAGACATTCTCAGAGAACATTTTTTTCAAGTACACTTAATTGTTCGTTCTAAAAAATATTCTGGTTTTGATGATGCAAATGATAAGAGAGCTTCAAAACCCTCAATATATACAGGATTTAAACTAGAACCATTTAAATTTTTGTGCTGATTTACCCAAGCACGATCATCTAATAATGACTGATGTCGACTTCCTTGTTCCATATTTTTCTACAAAATATAAAATCAAAACTTTTTTTGAATAATTTGAAATTCTAAAAACACTATCTGAAAAAAGAAGATAAATAATTACAACTAATTCTTAATAATTACCTTTAATTAAGGGAAACCCAATTTGCAGTGGATTGATGACTCCTCTTTTGTCCGAAGGCTCATTTACATGCATCTTTCTGACACTGAAATCACAATGAAGAATCTGGTAGGAGGTACGCATATTCATTCTCGTATGCATGAGAATGAATATGTGTATCTCCAACAAGATTCTTCATTGTGATTTCAATGTGAGAAAGATGCATGCAAATGAGTCGTGAGACAAAATATATGCCTTTTCTTTGATGAATCTCCTTCTTTCAACTATCACCGCCTAAAAACATTATAAACAATATGATCCTATGAATGCATATCCAATCTCGTGCATATGAGATTGAATATGCCTATGTAGCAACACATTTTTCATAATGTTTTGAGTCTATGAGAGTTAAATGGAGAAAAGTCATCAAGCCAATGGAGTGTCGTCAATCTAGTGGAAATTGTGCCAAGTTCATAAAATTTATTTAAATTTATTAAAATTTCTTTCTAGTTATTCGTAACTTTTCTTAACTAATTATTAGTATTTATTACTAATTATAACTATTTATTACTAATTATTCCTATTTATTACTAATCATTCCTATTTATTACTAGTTATTCCTATCTATTACTAACTATTCATATGTAATCCTATTTATTACTAACTATTCTTATTTATTAGTAACTATTACTATTTATTACAAATTATTGCTAATTATTCATAATTATTGCTAATTATTCCTAATTTTTGCTAATTTTTGCTAATTATTGGTAATTATTGCTAATTATTAGTATTTACTATTATTTATTCATAATTATTTGTATTTATTACTAATTATTAGTATTTATTAATAATTATTGGTATTTGTTACTAATTATTATTATTTATTACTAATTATTACAATTTATTAATAGTTATTACAATTTATTAATAATTATTATAATTTTTTAGTAATTGTTACAATTTATTCCTAATTATTTATAATTATCACAATTTATTACTAATTATTACAATTTATTACTAATTATTACAATTTATTACAACTGATTAAAATTTATTACTAATTATTACAAATTATTACTAATTATTACTAATTATTTCTAATTATTACTAGTTATCTGTATTTATTACTAATTATCCTTATTTATTACTAATTATCTATATTTCTTCCTAATTTTTCCTACTTTTTCTTAATTATTCCTAATTATTTCTAATTATTCTTAATTATTCTTAATTATTGTTAATTATTCCTAATTGTTACTAATTTTTCCTAATTATTACTAATTATTCCTAATGATTACTATTTATTGATAGTTATTACTAATTATTGATATTTATTACTAACTATTGCTATTTATTCTTAATTACTGCTAATTATTTCTAATTATTACAAATTATTGTTAATTATTCCTAGTTATTGCTAATTATTCCTAATTATTACTAATTATTGCTAATTATTTCTAATTAGTGCTGATTATTCCTAATTATTGCTAGTTATCGCTAATTGTTATTAATTATTAGTATGTGTTAGTATTTATTACTAATTATTATAATTTATTACTAATTATTACAATTTCTAACTAATTTTTACAATTTATTACTAATTTTTCCTAATTATTTCTAATTATTACTAATTATTACTAAATATTTATATTTATTAATAAGTAATCCTATTTTTTACTATTTATTGTTATTTATTACTAATTATTCCAATTTATTGCTATTTGTTACTATTTATTGCTAATTATTGCTAATTATTGCTAATTATTGCTAATTATTGCTAATTATTGCTAATTATTACTAATTATTGCTAATTGTTCATAATTATTCCTAATTATTAGTATTTATTACTAATTATTGTATTTATTACTAATCATTACAATTTGTTACCAATTATTACAATTTATTACTAATTATTAAAATTTATTAGTAATTATTACAATTTATTACTAATTATTACTAATTATTACTAACTATTACTAATTATTTCTAATTATTAAAATTTATTACTAATTATTAAAATTTATTACTAATTATTACAATTTAGTACTAATTATTAATAAGTATTACTAATTATTACTAATTATTACTAATTATTATTAATTATCTGTATTTATTAATAATTATCTGTATTTATTACTAATTATTACAAATTATTACAAATTATTAGTATTTATTAATAAATATTTCTAATTTTTTATAATTATTACAATTTTTGGTAATTATTACTATTTATTACTAATTATTAGTATTTATTACTAATTATTAGTATTTATTACTAATTATTACTAATTATTATTAATTATTACTAATTTTCTATGTTTATTACTAATTATCTATATTTATTACTAATTATTACAAATTATTACAAATTTTTTTAATTTATTAATAAATATTATTAATTATTACAAATTATTTCAATTTATTAGTAATTATTAGTATTTATTTCTAATTATTAGTATTTATTACTAATAATTACAATTTATTATTAATAATTATAATTTATTACTAATTATTAATATTTATTAATAAATATTAGTAAATATTACTAATTATTACTAATTACTAGTATTTATTACTAATTATTATAATTTATTTCTAATTGTTATTAATAAATACTAATAAATACTTATTATTACTAATTATTACTAATTGTTACAAATATTAATAATTGTCACTAATTATAACTAATTATCTGAATTTATTACTAATTATCCATATTTATTACTAATTATTAAAACTTATTACTAATTATTAGTATTTATTAATAATTATTACAAATTATTACTAATTATTACAATTTATTCATAATTATTGAAGTTTATTACTAATTCTTAAATTTTATTACAAATTATTACAATTTGTTAAAATTATTACAATTTATTACTAATTATTACAATTTTTTACTAATTATTAGTAATGATTACAATTTAGTTGTAATTATTACAATTTATTATTAAATATTACAATTAATTAAAATTTATTACTAATTATTACAATTTATTACTAATTTTTACAAATTATTTCTAATTATTACAATTTATTTCGAATTAATACAATTTAGTTCTATTTACTACAATTTATTACTATTTACTAGTAATTATTACTATTTACTACTCATTATTACTATTTACTACACATTATTACAATTTATTACAAATTATTATAATTTATTACTATTTATTACAATTTATTACTAATTATTACAATTTATTACCAATTATTACAATTTATTACTAATTATTGCAATTTATTACTAATTATTACAATTTATTACTATTTATGACAATTTATTACTCATTATTACTATTTATTTATCATTATTACTATGTATTACTCATTATTACTCATTATTACTATTTATTAATAATTAATAATACTTATTACTAATTATTAGTAATTATTATTATTTATTACCAATTATTATTAATTACTACAAATTAATTATATATATTACTAGTTATCATTAATAATTATTAATTACTACTAATTATTAAAAATTAGTAATAAAATTTTCAATTTATTAGTACAAATAATTACTCATGACAAAACAATTTAAATTTAATTTAATTAAAACTAATCAACAATAATAAAAATTACCATAAAAATGAAATAAATAATAAATTAAATAAAACTTAAAGACCTTTAAGATTGATTTTCTATTGATGTAGAGAGCTTCACAACTTCTTCGTGAAAAAAAAATTAACACTGAAAAATTTTCCCTCTAAAATCAGAGTACAGAGAGAAACATGATCTAAGAATTGAAAGAATGAGAAGAAGAAAAGATGGGGGTATATATAGGTTAGATTATTTGCGACGGGATAGCCGTCGCAAATAGTGTCTTTTGCGACGGGACTCGTCACAAATACATACGCCCACATTAATTACTGTCGGCAGTTAAAAATTTATTTCTGATGGGTCCCATTGTAAATAGTTCCTGCCGACACACCTTTTGCGATGGGACGACATCCCATCGCAAAAAGCTATTAACCGCTGCCGGGTATTTGCGATGGGGCCCATCGTAAATACTTCACTATATGTGATGGTGGGATTCCACGGTTGCAAAATAACATTCACGCGGTTTGGCATGCTACCTGCGCCAAACTTTTTGCTATGGAAGATGAAATCCCATCGCAAATAAATGGTTATTTGCGACATGTCATTACCCCCGTCGCAAAAAGTCCGTCACAACAAGCCCTTTTTCCCATAGTGATTCATTTAAGACATAAATTTATTTAAAAAATATAATAAAATGTTACATTAACCTCATCATAGTCCTCCACAAGGTTATGAACCTTTCACATGACCTCTTCGTTGAATATGACATTAATGCTTTTGATATCCTTATGAAAGTTGTTGTCCCATTGGAAAGAGATAGTATTTTCATCATCATAAACAATAGTGTAACATACTCAAGACATAGAGTGTAGATTATTTATTTCATTGATGATATATTAGAGTGTACTAAAGACATTGATATGGGTGAAATGGACTTTCAATCATGACCAATAGACTTCTGGATGTCCCTTTCCCAATGATGAAAAAAGGCTTAGGCTGATTAAGTATGAAATACTATTCACTACATCCACCCAAAACACTGCAGGGAACACTTCATAAATTCTAATAATTATTTCATTACCAAAAAACATTCAATTCATCATCTCCAATTCAACATTTTATTAAATATTACTAGGCATTGTCTTCTTAATCGATATTTTGTTCCTCCATCAAAACCTCCAGAAGTCCCTACTTTTGTACTCCCATATATTATTAAACCATTAACACCTTAATTTCCCTATAATATCCTTTTCAATAATGGATCTCTATCAAAAAAATATTCCAAATACCTTATACATGTTCTTGATAATCCAACCCCATAATTTTAATGACACTTCTTTGATGAATGTTTTGAAGTAGAGTGATACTCTATAATAATGGACCTAAGCCAGTCCTCATAAATACATATGAACCTACTTTAACTTTTGTTCATTTTAATTATTTCATTCTATTTGGAAGGAAACCTTTCACTACTTCCCCATAATGCACTATGATATGTTTCATTCCTCATGGTTTTGACATTCTACATTCATTTAGTATCTAGGACTCTTATCCCCTTGTCACTAATGTAACCTAATAGTCATGAAAAGATTTCAAGAATGTTAATTATTTGGAATGAATCGGATTTTCCAATTCACCCATTAGGTATAATGTTATATATGTAAATTTTTTTGAGAATCATGGAACCATGCTAAATCTCCGCTACTCAATCCAGAAACATTTTATAATCACCCCCAATATCTATAAGTCTAATAGAAATTATGAACTTCCTAAACCCTAATATATTCCACACTCTCTATAAATTCCTCAAGATTATTCTCAGATTCCAGATATAAAAAATATCACATTCTGTTTACATCAATAGAATTAACTTATACTATATATACCATTCCAAATGTCGTGGAATTATATTTCTTCACACGTACTCCCATATTTATTGAGGGAAATAAATTTTGATAGTATATCACCTAATACTACTGTGAAATAGTGTAATGTAGCAGTAATCCAATACTACCATCTAATACCTGATAAATAGATATATTTGCAGAAATGTATCTTACAAAATTCTGGCTTTTCTCATTGGAATATTATTTGAAGAATGTTGTCTTCCCAAAATTCCAACAAAAAGGACCACTTTCCACCAAGATACTTTTTCTTCAACATTTATTTTACATTTATTAGGACCCTTATATTTTATAGATCACACATTTAACGACTATACACATTTCCAGAATATATATGGATCTCTGTTTCATAATTCTAATTATTCATAATGATATACCTGACATCTGCATACAATAGTTCATTAGGCCTACTTGAGTTATTTAGAATAGTGGCGATAAAATCCAATGATTCCGGGGTAAAATAGAGTAACAAAAAAACATATTCCAGATCACTACATTTCAAATTCACTGAATCCAAATAATATCTTTATAATAATGAAGTAAATAAATTTAATGTTCTTTTCATACTCTTCAATGAGTGTACCCATATTTTTTTGATAAAACCTTCACATACAAAATGTTGTAGGCCATGTTATGGGAAAATTAAATTCATATCAACCATAATGATGTCTTATGAATCCTCTAACATTATTCTTGTTTCGTCACTTCATAATTGGAACCAGTAAAGGAATTTACATGGACCTTTTAGAGTAGGAATTAATCCATCATACTTTTCTAGAATAAAAAATCTATTGTGTCAAACTTCTGCACCCAAACCATACTATCTTCTAAATCTATAATCCAAAAATTGTTAAGTCCAACAAACTTTTAACATATGTAAAATAGATATTAGGTGATAACTATCTATATCTCCATATAGGGTAATGGGTAAATGGTTATATTCAACCAAGCTCAGAAACAACACCAACAAGGTATGATCATCTAAAAGACTCCATCTATATACTTATACCATTTCATGGGTCCACATATAAATTTAGATAAAATAATTGAACTCACTAACAAAATCTATAAGTGGGAAAAAATTTATGGAATGTGAACCCATAAAATAACCTCCATAACATTGATTAATTACATATTATACAATCATTATAAATGAACCCAATATTTTTTCAGAGACTCACAATGCCTTAACCCACCCATAAAATGAATAGTTCCTTTTAAATGCATGGTTGGCCAAATAGAGAGACATCTCTGGAGATGAGTTTTAATTTTTATCAGAACCATTTATCATAGTTGGAAATAACATTTCCTTACCATGTGACCAACCCATGATGGTTCCCTAGTGGGATTAGTAAAGTGTTCATGGTTGGTGTATGATTTTTTAAATAGTGAAATATATTTGTAGGGTTGTAGGAATTATAAAAAAATGAAAAATTATTATTCTAACCCTCCCATATGTTTTTACCAAATTTATCCCTTTATTAACCCTCTCTCATGTAACATAAAAAGTATCCAAGAAACCCATTCCTGTGACCCTCCAAATCTCCTCTTATTAATCTTGGAGAGTCTTCTATTCATTTTGAGTGGAATCAACTCAATTTATTATTTCATTTCCTCTTAATAATTATTCTCCTTGATTATCTTATTCTCCCTCATTACACTCACGTATAATCACCCATGGCCATATCCATGGTGGTATATTAAGTATAAATGATATTTATTTATTTTTGATTTGGTTTATAGGGTTTTTAATGTCACTCTAAAGCCCTCTTCTCTTAGTTATTGGGGATCTCAATCCTTATACACTTGACCTAAAAACTCACCACCATGCATCCATCTTTTATTTAATATACCTTATATACGTGGGTTTTGTATTTTTTTTTCAAATTAATAATTTTAGTTTTCGCAATGAATTTTAATTCCTTTATTAATCATTTTTATGAAATTATAGTTGATGTCTATGTTAGATTTATGAATTTTATCTTATTTTGTACCAACATGTAAAGAATTTTATTTTTCTAAGGAATAAAATTTTTATAATAATTCATACATAAAATATAAACTTTTAATTATTGTTTTAAATTGTTTATGTAGTTCCATGTTTTGGAAAATGGTTTTAAGAGGTTGGGTTAGTTGGGATTTCCTGATTTGAGACATTTCGTAGAGTTTACTTGTTATATCCTTATGATGATCACTTGTAATTGGTTTGTGACTATTTCATATTGTGTCTAGTGTTATAATCATATATATATATATATATATATATATATATATATATTTGGGCATATTCACTTGAGAATATGTGGATATGTATATTGATATATATATATATATATTAATTTATTTTCATATACCAATACATGAGTAATTATCAATTGTATACAAGATGTATGATTTTGGTTTTCAAAATGTATATAAAAGGGTTTTTCCTGTATTGTTTTATAATGTAAAATTTAAAGGTTATGTTGGAATTCATCAAATGATTTTCTTAAATTGTGCTACTCACATTGTGCAATGCCTCGTGTTTTGTTGTATATATGATCTTCTGGTATGTTTTAGAATAGAACATGATTACTAATTACTTAATGAAACATATTTTATTAACAGTTATATCAGTGTTTTATAAATTCATGGGAAACCCTGTGTTCTTGGGTAGGCTCACCTAGATAGGACAACGATCTACACTACGAGGTGTGCTAGTGGATTATTTTTTTGGTACCAACTCTACCCAAAGTTTTGTTATAACTGAAAATCCCATGCTATCGTGACATATAAATACTAGGTGCAGCATTCCATAGTTTCACTAGAGTATTAGAACCATGATGATTGTTTTAAATTGCTGATTAATGTTATTATTTTACACTTTGATTCCTTTATATTTCACATGATTTATAGGATTTTCAGTTTGACCATTTTATTTTTGTATGTATATGATCTTGATTATAAATGTCTTTCTTTCATTAAAATATATTCCTTTTACCTATTTTTTCTTAGCTATTTTTATGTGTTTTATAAATTTTTTTGGGTGTGTTGAGATTCATTTTTATCATTTTAAATAGTAACATAAACCATGATTTAGAAATGTTTTCCCAAAAAACATGTATTCAAACTGTTAGTTAAAAAATGAGTTTTAAAGTTTATGTTAGTACCATATTTTTCCATAGGATATAGAAACCTCATTTTAAAATTAGATTATAATAACATATTTTTTTTGGAGTTTACTATGAAATGAATTCATTGACTTGTTGGTGAAATCCTGTTGGGCTATTTAGGTCATCCAATAATTACAAAAATTTGTGTCTTTTGATAAAAGTAGATATTTCATATTTATGTTCCATATTTAAAGAGTGTTTCTTAGTGGAATCTATTACCAAACTGCTCCTTGAGTGGGCTTCAATGATAGTGGATGGATTTTCACCTCAGGTTACATAGAATGAATTGGTTAGTTGCATCATTATTTACTTTTAGTGCTTGATAACCCCATCCAAATTTACAATACCTATTTTTCATTATTTATATTATCGATGGTTTCAATATATGTGGTGTTTTGTATATAATATCTTGTGATGTTTCTTGTGTGGGAGTTATAGGTGAGGGATATATACATTGTGTTTTATTTTATCTTATATATGTTTCTCTTTATCAACACAAGTATTTAATTAATAGATGCATCTAGTCAATTTTTTAGTAAAATTAATGTTGATTGTTTAGTTTATAATATGGGTGCAATAATTCAGAATGATTTGATTTTGTTTCCAAGGAACTTGTATCTAACTAATGCGGATCTAGAAAACCCCTCTGAACCTATCACTGGAAAAATAGGTTATCTGACTAATGTATAACTTGGGTTGGTTCATCAGAAAATATTTTCACAATCTAGGTTACTAAGAGGGACTAGGTTCTTAAAATTCCACTATTATTTGGTATGTTTGGTAGATGAGAGACAATATGATCAAATATAAGGTTGTGGGTCATGGGATGGAATTCGATATCTATTATTCATGATGAAAAATGATTTTCCTTTAGAATTCATGATTTTAGTATTAATTTTATGCTTTTATTTTGGTTCATCATGGGTAATTTTTATTTGAATTGATATTTTCATTATCCCAGTGGGTTATTTTGTTGTATTTCTTGTTTCGATTAGAAAATGGAAGTTGAACATGAGGTTCATAGTGAGATCACTTGGCTTGATAATGCATTTTAATCATATACATATAGTTCATGGAAATTCTTAGTGGTTATTGCATGACTTGTCCAAGTAAAGTTAAACTCTTTGGTCCAACAATGCACAATCAAATTCAGTTTCATAATATTTATTCTTGGAATATTTTTTATTTTTTAGGTTGTGTTTTTAAAATAATTTTGGTTGACTTTTTAAATAATTTTAAATTAATAATGGTTGTCAAAAATGGTTTTTGATGATAAAAACATTCCTTTTTTGTTCTTAAATGATAATTATATTTTTTTAAGGTGTTTTAATTTTTTTTATTTATACATGGTACTCAAAAATTTTATTTTTATTTAAGAAATGAATCTTACAAATATATTTTCTTTTAAAAACAAGGATTGTCATTTTGTGGGTGTATATTTTTTTATTTTTATAATCCTGAGATGTTTATTAATATTTTGGGTTCCTTTTTTTGTTGTCTGAATATGCATCTTAAAATAGTCTCGTGTTTTTTCAAGTCATGTTTATATTCAATTATGGTTTCTTGATCAATCAATTTTTGTGGTTTTCCTTATTTTAATCTGTTTATTTGGTTTCTCCTCAGTTATTCCTTATATAGTATGGTGCCTTGATTTATATCATTGGAATATTGGTGTGGAATTGATTCTTGAGATTAATACATTACGAGGGATGTAGAGAAATATAATTTTTAAAGACTAGATATGGGGAATGTTTAATGTGTTTTTTGAATGAATTGGATAAAAATTATTCCAATTTAGGGTACCCTCTTATTAGTTTTTGTTTATAATATTTTATTGATTTCAATGGTTAGTGATCTGGTTTTGAGGTCTCATGTTACTTCCATTTATTCCTACATAAAGGCAGGATCCCATGCCCTTTTTAATGTGGCATGATCATAGTTTATTCATTTTTATTTCCATTCTTTTTCAGAAGAGTGGTGGTTCGAGTGTTTGTGGTCAATATTTTATCGAATCATAATAGTGTTCTTGAGGTTTCACTTTTCATTTAGACTTGTTTGGTGAATCCTTTTTTATATACCATTATCCTTATTTTTCCTCTAGAATATCAATTTTTATGGAATTATGAATGCGATACTAATTGGATATCTCTCTATTCCCCTTTTAGTTGTTAGTTAGGGGTAATTTTTGTAATAATTCCTTTAGAGTTCCATTTATTTTTCAATGAATCATGATAATATATCTCTTAAAGGGTCGGTAGAACCACTATGCGTCTCTACACCATACCGTTTAGATTGATTTAGCCATTTTCTTGGTTTATTTGAATATATATTGGCATTTCAATGTTTAAATTATTTTTTAGGTGTTGTTCAGGGATCTTTCCATAAGTAGTCCCTTTATTCTAGCTCAAGTCACTAGTGTTTTATCCATTAGAATTCAATTACATTATAGTGGAAGAAAATGCTATTGTGGGTGTGAATTTGTCATAACCCGTATTACTAGGCCTAGAGGTGTCTTCCCCCAGCCCACCATCCATAGGAAAGTTTTGGGTGACTATAACTTGAAGGGTTTTCTCGAATATGGAAGGCATTACATTAGAGATCTGTTTAAACTCATAAAGGGAAACTAAAGTAAAAAACCTACCAAAGTAAGGTATAACCATGAGAGTAATGTACAACCATAGGTACAAGTAAAAACTAAAAATAGTGGGCTGGAATACTAGCCCTAGAAAATGAA
This sequence comes from Viscum album, assembly GCA_963277665.1. Lineage (NCBI taxonomy): Eukaryota > Viridiplantae > Streptophyta > Magnoliopsida > Santalales > Viscaceae > Viscum > Viscum album. The sequence goes on along the minus strand of OY728131.1, from coordinate 1,506,638,983 downwards.
TGAAAACTAAATAGTTGTCACAAATACCCTAGAGCTCTACCTGGAGTGTAGTAGCTGTATGCCAGGAGTCGAATAAGATGATATCGACTGCTCTCATCACACCAAGCTCCACCAAGTCACGAACGTTCATGTCTGCCTTGGAGCATCAGCAGTCTGCAGTAGACACATATGTGCGGGTGTATTGATGCAGGGGTGAGTATAACAAGTCATTAGGGGACCATGAGACCCCCGAAGGAATCTCAGTAATCCAAAAAGACAAAAATCAAAATAAATACCACAAAGGTAAAATCACAAGCATGATCTAAATCAAGAAACACAATGAAAAAGAGATAGCTAACTCTAACAGTATAACATCAATGTTACTAGGATAGGGATGAATAGTTGTAAAGAAAGATCATCATATCCATAGTAACTATTCTACTTGCCCATATAGGATACTGTATGATGACCTGAATTGGTTGCTAGATGATGACACAAATTGGTCACTGGTGTTGACCCGTGTTAGTTGTTGGTGATGAGCCATATTTTTTGCTAGTGATGAACCATATGGGTCACTGGTACAGAGGTAGGGATGATTAGTCATGTAGCTAGATCCTCCCACTCTGGAGTTGCTCATGTTGACCCACGTTGGTCTCTCTTTTTCTTCATGTCACATATTGCCACTGGATTCTTGTACAAAGCTCTAATGATCTCTAAAAAAATATGATCATCAAGCCATCAGTAATATTTCAAATGGTACGATGTTCTATGAAAATCATACCCAAGGGACCTGTCACACCCCGACCACGGATGTCTGTAATTGTTCTCCTTTCTTGGACCCGGTTTAAATTTTTTCGGAGTTTAATTGCGATTGGTGGGTTTGCGCCGGTGCGCGGTCACCGCATCGTTAGCGGTGACCGTGCGTTCAGCCCGGGTGACAGTGTGTTTACCTGGTGTTTTAAACATTATAATTTTTATGTTGGTATTTTATTATTAATACCTTTTTATTTGGGTTATTATTATTGTATATATGTTTTTATATGTTTATATATATATGTATGTATAATAATGTATGCATATATGTAGATCTATATATGTGTATATATATATATATGTGTGTGTAGCATCTTTAAATTATTTTATAATTATTATTTTAAGTATTTGATCAAAATAATTATCATTTGAATTAACTAATTTATTATTTATTATTATTATAAGTTTTTTTTTTTTTTTTTATTATTATTATTATTATTATTATCATATATAAATATATATATAAGCATAATCAAACCCTAACCCTACCCTACTCCCGTAGCCGCCACCCCTTTTCCCCCCCTCTCTCTCTCTCCCCTTTCTCCTCCTGTTTTCCGGCGGTCCAGACGGCCGCACCGTCTCCCCTTCCGTCCGGCGGACCTCCCCTCCCGATCCGCATCCAACTCCGTCGCCGCGCCCGACAACCCCTCCCCGCCTGTTCCCCCTGCTTGCCCTCGGCCAGCCCGGACCCCTGCTCGCCCTCGGCCAGCCCCGCCGCCCCTTCACCCGCGCCTGCAACCCGTCCCGGCGTCCTGGCTTTCCCGTCGAGCCGCCCTCTCCCCTGCACCCTCCTCCCGTCCCAGCTTCCTGCCCTCGGCCTCACCGCCCGCTTCGGCCGGCCCACACTACCTCCCTCCGCCGCACCCGCAGTGCCGGCTCGCTGCCCCGCGTGACACCCGAACCCCGGACCTCCATCCGGCGACCCTAGCCGCCGGCCCGCACTCCCTGTTCTGGCCTCCTCCGTGCGCCTCGGCGTCACCCGCGCCATCGTCCGACCCTCCCTGTCCCGGCCTCCTCCACCTCGGCACCCCGGCTGCGCGCCCCGCTGCCTTCCTGAACGCACCGCGCCGCCCTCCCCAGCGCCGCGCCGCCCCGGCCTCCCCGTCCCGAGGCCGCACCCTCTTCCCGTCCGGTTGCCTGTCCGCCCTCGGTGATCCCGCTGCTCCCCGACCTCCTTTCCCTCACGCAACACTCCTCCAGCGCCGACCTCCGTCCCGCGCTCCTGCTCCGGTGTCGTCCCTCTGTGCGACCTCCCTTCTCCAGCTCCGCCGCTCTGCCCTGCTCCTCCGCCTTGCGCCGACCCCCAGCCGCCGTCCCGGCCCTGCTCCCGCCGGCCTCCTGTTTCGGCCTCGCCGCTGCTCCGCAAAACCCCCCGTATGTTCTGTTTTTATTTTTAGTTTTATGTTAATCTCATGTTTATAAAACTTTTATTATTTTTATCATATTAATAATATTATTATTATTCTATTATTTTTTTATGTCATTATTATTTTTATGATTTATATTATTATCATCATTATTGTTATTATTGATATATTATTATTATGCTAATTATATTATTATTGTTAATAATAATAATAATAATAATATTATTATTATTATTATTACTATTATTATAAAAATTATTATCATATTATTATTATTATAATTATTATAATTAATTTTATGTTATTATTATTAATAATATTTTATTATTATTATTGTTATTATTATTATCATGAATATACATATTATTGTTTTAATTATTATTATATTATGTTGTTATTTTTTATTATTATATTATGCTATTATTACTATTTTTATTATTATCATTATTATATTATTATTATGCTTATATTATTATTATCATTATTAAGCTAATATTATTATATTACTATTATATTACTATTGTTACTATTATTATTAAATTATTACTTTATTATTATTATCAGATTATTATCATGTTTGTATTTATCTATATATATTAATTTATTTGCTTATTTGTTTATTTATTTATTTATTTATTTTTCTTTTTTATTCCATCTTGGTGTTTTTATTTACTTAGAATTAATCCTTTTTCTGTTGCGGGTTGAGTAACATGTACCCTTTTCACTGTTCAGCGTACGCAGTTAGTCCGCAAGGATCCGTTCTACTTTTCGTTGGAGTTCTGTCGCATTCCCTCCTTGTTTGAGGTAGGCGAATTCAACTGTTTCCTTTCCGAGTTACTCTGCTGATACTTGAATTGTTTTAAATAAATTTTATTCCATGATTCGTGTGTTTATGATATCCTTGCGTGACTTATTTTGGTGTTTTAAAATTTATAGCTTTTGTTCGAAAGTTAAGTTTGAAGCAATTGTATTTTATGCCAAGGTAGTTGTGCACTAGATATTGTCCTGCACTTTTTATTGTTTATACAGTGCACCTGTTTAGGCATTTCCAGCTAACGTGGAACTAAATGCTTATGTTCTCTTATGTTATCATTGGTTTTCTTGAGCGGTGTTTTCTTTTTTTGTAAACAAAGAATCATTCTTGGATCTTAGTATCCTGTGCTGGTTAGTTTTATGAAATTTAGTATCATTTGGAAGTGTTGTCGTGCCCCTTTGTAGGTTTGACGCACCATTGGATGTTGACACATCCATGGGTGCACCAGGTGCACACATGGATGTGCCCTCAAATGAAGATGGTGTTTGAAATCGTTACCATTTATTTTTATTTATTTTTATTTTCTCGAAATCTCGACTTTTCTAAATGGTTCTTGGTTTCAAAATGTTTTCGCCACTTTTTGAGACACATCGAACTTGTTTAAAAAGAAATCTACGAAAATATGCCCGTTTGGCCCTTTACTTAATACAAAAACAGTGTTTAGAGTTATTTAAAATGATACTGTGAAATATTCGTGTAAAGCTGTTTGTTTTTGAAAAACCAAGTGCTCGCTTGACAACTCCAGGTATTTTATAAAATAGTTTTGATAATCAAATGTCGTGAAGGCCCGGTTGGCACTTTATTAATTGTGAAGTGATTGTACATATATATATATATATATGCGTACTTGTGAGGGCATCTCTACAGGGGGACTTCTCTTCGAGGGTTGTCGTGTAGCGATGTCCGTGTAAGGGGTTGGCAAGTGCGGTGAGATGAGTCACGCGTGCGTGGGCCTCCCACTTACACAGTGTTACTAAAACCACCATGGGTTCCTGGGCGTCTTGTAGATTATCGGGTGACGGTTGCTTTCTAACCCTGATTAGACGGGTTGGTACCCTCTGGAGTTGTGGACAGGCCAGGTGGGATGTGCCACTGGTTGGCTATTAGGGCGGCCAGTTGGTTATTGACTGTGGAGTACCATGCCGGCAGGTAGTCTGAACCCGAGTACGTCCAGGGGTTTTCTAGGGATGTTTAGGATCACCCATGGTTACTTGTTCACCTTGATTGTTTACTTTCAGTTATTCTTTACAGCTTATAGTGTTACTTGTGTCCTTTTGCACTACTATCATCTTGCATTACTTGGTTACTTTCTGTTTCACTGGTTTGCTTTCAGCCTGTACTGTTTAACTGTTCCTTTTTAGCACAGTCGTAGTATCATCTGTATTTGGTTTTGTTTATAAAAACATGAAATGGTTTTGAAAGTGATTTATAGTGTGCGTTGGGTTTTCAAATGGGGAAAACATGTTGTTTATTTTTAAATGTGAAAAATCTATTTTATAATTGTATTTTTCAAACCTGCCACTACTGGAAATTGGGCCTATACCCACAGTTTTTCACAAAACCGTGGGTATAGGTCCCCCCTATACCCACGGTTTTCCAAAACCGTGGGTATAGGTACCCAATACCCACGGTTTTGGACAAAACCGTGGGTATAGTTTTTTTGTGAAGACCTATACCCACGGTTTTGCCAAAACCGTGGGTATAGGGATTGCTTCGGAAACCTATACCCACGGTTTTTGAAAACTGTGGGTATAGGGATTGCTTCGGAAACCTATACCCACGGTTTTTGAAAACCGTGGGTATAGGGGGTATTTTTTTCAAAGACCTATACCCACGGTTTTCAAAATCGTGGGTATAGGTCTCCCGCCTTATTACGGGTGGCGGGAATGGGAAAAAAATTGCGCGGGACGAAATAAATTTTATATGGGAACAATGTTTTAAATAATTTTATAAGAAAGATACCAACATAAATTAACAGAATTTCGGTAGGTGTGTTGGTTTACTTCATCGCTCCATTCAGAGAAGTCCGGTGTTCGAAACTCGACACGTCATAATTTTAAATTTATCAATAATATTGCTATAAGTATAGCAACGTATAATCTAATAGGCAAAGTCCGCGTAGCTAAGTTGGTTCGCTGCTGTGTTTATTCTGCTTTATTCACGGGTTCGAGTCCCGCCAGCAACATTTTTTTTAATAACTGCATCCGTATTAATATATTACATTTAAATAATCATTAGTTACACAAAAATATGGTAGTCTAGTTGGTTGTTCTCTCGGCGCGATGGTTACTCCTGCGGGAAGCGCGGGTTCGAAACCCAGCTCCATCTATTTTTGAATATGCAATATAATCTATATTAATATATATAACAAAATATATATATGTATTGCAGATTGAAATGGTGGCTCGGTTGGTTAGTTGCGGTGCGCTGTTGCGTTGTAGCGCGGGAGGGGCGAGTTCAAACCCTGGCAGACGCGATTTTTTTGAAAATAAGTGAAATCCCCACGGTTTGAAAACCGTGGGGTATGTGCCTGCCACGCGTATGTGCCTGCCACGCTGTACAGCATGGTGCTGGTGTGTGACACACCTATACCCATGGTTCTACCAAACCGTGGGTATAGGTCGAGACCCCTATACCGACGCCATTCCAGCCCACAGTTTTGGGGGCTATACCCACGGTTTTGAACCGTGGGTATAGCCCGTTTTTCCAGTAGTGTGCGTCAACGGCTTGCTTGGGAAAGGAAACTTTTGGATTCAGTGGTTTACTTTGGCTTACCTACTGGGAATTTTTAATGCTCACGCCTATATTATCATTTCAGTTGCAGGTCTTCCCTTGCTCAGGTCTTCTGTTTTGAGTCGCTCAGTGTTGGAGCGAGGTTGCTCTCTAGTTGGGTGGTGACCTGAGAGGTCACATGGAGGTACGTGGTCGTGTGGCTTTTATTTTCTTTTCCGCTGTTAGTGTTTTCTCGCTCTGTTCTATTTACTTTTGTTTGGGCTAAAATCGTTCCCACCTGCTTAAATTTTGATGCCCGGCACTAGTTGCCATCCCGGGGGGATCGGGAACGCTCCTCGGGACTTGCCGCGGACCGGCTCGGGTGACCGGTTCAGGGTCGACCCGGGCTGGTTCGTGACAAAATGGTATCAGAGGGAGGTTCTTTTTATTTGGGTTGTTCGGTAGAAGGATATTAGGACTGTCGGAACTCGAGGGGTAGGTACGGGAAGAGCGTTGCGAACTCTTGCTCGCACTGATCCTCGAGTTACCAGGGGTAGTTCGAGAATTGTGTCATTGTCTTTCCTGGTTTGTCTTGGATTGAGAGATGACAATGGAGGCAAGCTGACGTTACGTCGTGATTTCACATGGATTAGTGACCCATGTGGAGTCTGAGTACACGGTTTGAATTCCTCCTAGTGGTCGATGCTGACTCGAGACATGGCTCACTACCATGTCGCCAGGTTGAGCGTGACTACTAGTCCCTCACTTCAGTGGTTGATGCAAATTTGGATGTTGTTTTCGTTTTGGTCAGTGTGAGTGCGTAGTTGGAAATGAAAAAGGGGTTTTTGAAAATTGGACTGGTTTCTTTTAAAGGACTTTAAATGTATAAAATGGGATTTGAAACTGAAATCTCTTGATTTGAAAATCTGTTGTTTGCTTGGAATTGGTTAAGAATGATTTGGGATGAAACCCCAGGTCCTCTTTATGAACGTTTGCACATGTGTGAGAATGCATGGAAAGTGTATGTTGGTGCGAGTATGAATGGAATGTGGATGAAGACATGTGCAACGGTTCATGAGATTACCTGGGTGTGTTTGAAATTTAACGCTTGACTTTGTTTTCTAAAGGGGAAACGGTTTTGGAAAGTTTTTAGTTTGAAAGTGGATTGGTTTTGGAAAGTGATCTTGAAAAAGGGTGGTTTTGAAATCAAAAATGAAAAGGGAATTTTAAAGAGGAGATTTTGTTTTGGGTTGTGTTGTATTTGTTTGGTCCTTGTGCTGACTGTTTTTGATGAAGGTGCTTTTATTGATGTTGCTTCGATTTGATGTTGGTTTTGGCTTTGTGTTTTATATATCGCTCAGGAAATGCCGCCCAGAAAGGTCTCTAAGGATTCGGATGGGTCATGCCCAGTTTTTGGTCCTCCTCAGACTTTGCATATTCTCCATGGTGATCAGGGTCCGTTAGAGGCAGTGAAATGGCTCGAGGAAGTGGAGCGTGTCTTTAGAATGTTGGGAACTCCCGATAATGTTAAGGTTCGTGCAATTATGAAGTTGTTCGAGGGTCCAGCTCTGGACCAGTGGAAGGTGGTTGCCCCACCATCGACGCAAGTTGAAATGACGTGGGATGTCTTAGAATTGTTTTCATCCAATGGTTTGTACCTGAGGAAGTGAAGCTGGAGAAAAAGAGAGAGAGCTTGTGCATATTCAACAAGGCCAACAGATGGTGAAGGCATATGTTGACCATTTCAAGGAACTGGTTTCCTTTTCTCCAGAGGTAGCGTCGCATGAGCTCATGAAGGTCTCTCTTTTCACTAGGGGTCTTCGTCCAGAGATCAGGGAGCGACTCCTCCCTTCTAAAGACCTTTGTTTCGAGAAGCTGGTGGGGAAAGCTTTCTTGGCTGAGTTAGTTTCTGGTGTGCGGGTGGTTAATACTTCAGTGTCCCCTGTTGTTGTTCGTAAGAGTTCCCCCTCTGGTGAAGAAAAGGCGCCAGAGATACATGTTCCTAAGGAGTTATCCCCTTTGGTCTCAGCTTCCAGTTCGTCAGATCGTTCAATGGTATGCTATCAGTGTGGTCGTTTCGGGCATTTAAAGCCGTCTTGTCGCAACCCTCCGAAGACGTGTCATCGATGCGGTTGTCTGGGTCATCTGGAGAAGTTTTGCAGGAAGCGTCGCTTAAAGAGGACGCCGTGATGGGAGAACGTCAGTACATGACTGTGAGGCAGAAGATGCTTCAGCCACCAGATCCCCAACCATAGGTCTTGGGGTGAAGCTCGCGCACAGTCAGGAGTCCCCAGGAGTGTGAAGCCTTGGTCCAGGTTTTTTGTTCCGTGTTAGCAGTGGAACAATCAAGATCTTTTAGTACTTGTTTTTCTACTGTTAAGTTTTGACGTTGTTGTATGTTCATTGTTTTACCATGGGGTTATCATGGACTTGTTCTATGATAAATCTAGGTGGACTTGTCGTGTGAATGTAATATTCTAAATCGTGTGTCCTTCTTAAAAGTGTGTTTGGCTCTCGTGTGGGTTGACCTCGTTTTAGTTATGTTGTTGATGTGATTATGCATTGTGGACTTCGGTGGATCATGTCTCCAATTTGATAATGGTTAAATGTTTTTCTACGGTTTTTCCCTGGTGTTGAAGGTTGTTGACTCTGGTCGAGGATTTAATGTCTTGACGGAAGTGTTGTTCTAATCGTGCTATAAGAGTTGGTCTGAATTGGTTGGGAGTTCCCACGTCGACCCCCCCTTTTTCCCAGGGTTTTCTATTTAGATGGTCAACTTTTCTGCACTAGTTAAGCTCTTGTGGTGGGGAGAACCCTTCGTGTTCTCCGCTCAATCTCGGACCCCAGTTTTCTCTTGAATCGGTCGGGTGTGACCTGTGCTGAGTAAGGTCATCTCCGAGATTCTCAGTTCTCTCTGGTTCCTTTAGTTCCCTTAGGGCATGGACTTAAATCTTGATCGACTTTTGGCCTGGTGACTTTCTGGGGGCAGAAAGTGTCTGTGGTGGGGAGAATTGTCACACCCCGACCGCGGATGTCTGTAATTGTTCTCCTTTCTTGGTCCCGGTTTAAATTTTTTCGGAGTTTAATTGCGATTGGTGGGTTTGCGCCGGTGCGCGGTCACCGCATCGTTAGCGGTGACCGTGCGTTCAGCCCGGGTGACAGTGTGTTCACCCGGTGTTTTAAACATTATAATTTTTATGTTGGTATTTTATTATTAATACCTTTTTATTTGGGTGATTATTATTGTATATATGTTTGTATATGTTTATATATATATATATATGTATGTATAATAATGTATGCATATATGTAGATCTATATATGTGTATATATATATATATATGTGTGTAGCATCTTTAAATTATTTTATAATTATTATTTTAAGTATTTGATCAAAATAATTATCATTTGAATTAACTAATTTATTATTTATTATTATTATAAGTTTTATTATTATTATTATAATTATTATTATTATTATTTTTATCATATATAAATATATATATAAGCATAATCAAACCCTAACCCTACCCTACTCCCGTAGCCGCCACCCCTCTTCCCCCCTCTCTCTCTCTCCCATTTCTCCTCCTGTTTTCCGGCGGTCCAGACGGCCGCACCGTCTCCCCTTCCGTCCGGCGGACCTCCCCTCCCGATCCGCATCCAACTCCGTCGCCACGCCCGAAAACCCCTCCCCGCCTGTTCCCCTTGCTTGCCCTCGGCCATCCCGGACCCCTGCTCACCCTCGGCCAGCCCTGCCGCCCCTTCACCCGCGTCTGCAACCCGTCCCGGCGTCCTGGCTTTCCCGTCGAGCCGCCCTCTCCCCTGCACCCTCCTCCCGTCCCAGCTTCCTGCCCTCAGCCTCACCGCCCGCTTCGGCCGGCCCGCACTACCTCCCTCCGCCGCACCCGCAGCACCGGCTCGCTGCCCCGCGTGACACCCGAACCCCGGACCTCCATCCGGCGACCCTAGCCGCCGGCCCACACTCCCTGTTCCGGCCTCCTCCGTGCGCCCCGACGTCGCCCGCGCCGTCGTCCGACCCTCCCTGTCCCGGCCTCCTCCGCCTCGGCACCCCGGCTGCGCGCCCCGCTGCCTTCCTGCACGCACCGCGCCGCCCTCCATGGCGCCGCGCCGCCCCGGCCTCCCCGTCCCGAGGCCGCACCCTCCTCCCGTCCGGCTGCCTGCCCGCCCTCGACGATCCAGCTGCTCCCCGACCTCCTTTCCCTCACGCAACACTCCTCCAGCACCGACCTCCGTCCCGCACTCCCGCTCTGGTGCCGTCCCTCCGTGCGACCTCCCTTCTCCAGCTCCGCCGCTCCGCCCTGCTCCTCTGCCTTGCGCCGACCCCCAGCCGCCGTCACGGCCCTGCTCCCGCCGGCCTCCTGTATCGGCCTCGCCGCTGCTCCGCAAAACCCCCCCCGTATGTTCTGTTTTTATTTTTAGCTTTATGTTAATCTCATGTTTATAAAACTTTTATTATTTTTGTCATATTAATAATATTATTATTATTCTATTATTTTTTTATGTCATTATTATTTTTATGATTTATATTATTATCATCATTATTGTTATTATTGATATATTATTATTATGCTAATTATATTATTATTGTTATTATTAATAATAATAATATTATTATTATTATTATTACTATTATTATTATAATTATTATCATATTATTATTATTATCATTATTATAATTAATTTTATGTTATTATTATTAATAATATTTTATTATTATTATTATTATTATTATTATCATGAATATACATATTATTGATTTAATTATTATTATATTATGTTGTAATTTTTTATTATTATATTATGCTATTATTACTATTTTTATTATTATCATTATTATATTATTATTATGCTTATATTATTATTATCATTATTAAGCTAATATTATTATATTACTATTATATTACTATTGTTACTATTATTATTAAATTATTACTTTATTATTATTATCAGATTATTATCATGTTAGTATTTATCTATATATGTTCATTTATTTGCTTATTTGTTTATTTATTTATTTATTTATTTTCCTTTTTATTCCATCTTGGTGTTTTTATTTACTTAGAATTAATCCTTTTTCTGTTGCGGGTTGAGTAACATGTACCCTTTTCACTGTTCAGCGTACGCAGTTAGTCCGCAAGGATCCGTTCTACTTTTCGTTGGAGTTCTGTCGCATCCGCTCCATTTTTGAGGTAGGCGAATTCAACTGTTTCCTTTCCGAGTTACTCTGCTGATACTTGAATTGTTTTAAATAAATTTTATTCCATGATTCGCGTGTTTATGATATCCTTGCGCGGCTTATTTTGGTGTTTTAAAATTTATAGCTTTTGTTCGAAAGTTAAGTTTGAAGCAATTATATTTTATGCCAAGGTAGTTGTGCACTAGATATTGTCCTGCTCTTTTTATTGTTTATACAGTGCACCTGTTTAGGCGTTTCCAGCTAACGTGGAACTAAATGCTTATGTTCTCTTATGTTATCATTGGTTGTCCTGAGCGGTGTTTTCTTTTTTTGTAAAGAAAGAATCATTCTTGGATCTTAGTATCCTGTGCTGGTTAGTTTTATGAAATTTAGTATCATTTGGAAGTGTTGTCGTGCCCCTTTGTAGGTTTGACGCACCATTGGATGTTGACATATCCATGGGTGCACCAGGTGCACACATGGATGTGACCTCAAATGAAGATGGTGTTTGAAATCGTTACCATTTATTTTTATTTATTTTTATTTTCTCGAAATCTCGACTTTTCTAAATGGTTCTTGGTTTCAAAATGTTTTCGCCACTTTTTGAGACACATCGAACTTGTTTAAAAAGAAATCTACGAAGATATGCCCGTTTGGCCCTTTACTTAATACAAAAACAGTGTTTAGAGTTATTTAAAATGATACTGTGAAATATTCGTGTAAAGCTGTTTGTTTTTGAAAAACCAAGTGCTCGCTTGACAACTCCAGGTATTTTATAAAATAGTTTTGATAATCAAATGTCGTGAAGGCCCGGTTGGCACTTTATTAATTGTGAAGTGATTGTACACATATATATATATATATATATGCGTACTTGTGAGGGAATCTCTACAGGGGGACTTCCCTTCGAGGGTTGTCGTGTAGCGATGTCCGTGTAAGGGGTTGGCAAGTGCGGTGAGATGAGTCACGCGTGCGTGGGCCTCCCACTTACACAGTGTTACTAAAACCACCATGGGTTCCTGGGCGTCTTGTAGATTATCGGGTGACGGTTGCTTGCTAACCCTGATTAGAAGGGTTGGTACCCTCTGGAGTTGTCGACAGGCCAGGTGGGATGTGCCACTGGTTGGCTATTAGGGCGGCCAGTTGGTTATTGACTATGGAGTACCATGCCGGCAGGTAGTCTGAACCCGAGTACGTCCAGGGGTTTTCTAGGGATGTTTAGGATCACCCATGGTTACTTGTTCACCTTGATTGTTTAATTTCAGTTATTCTTTACAGCTTATAGTGTTACTTGTGTCCTTTTGCACTACTATCATCTTGCATTACTTGGTTACTTTCTGTTTCACTGGTTTGCTTTCAGCCTGTACTGTTTAACTGTTCCTTTTTAGCACAGTCGTAGTATCATATGTATTTGGTTTTGTTTATAAAAACATGAAATGGTTTTGAAAGTGATTTATAGTGTGCGTTGGGTTTTCAAATGGGGAAAACATGTTGTTTATTTTTAAATGTGAAAAATCTATTTTATAATTGTATTTTTCAAACCCGCGTCAACGGCTTGCTTGGGAAAGGAAACTTTTGGATTCAGTGGTTTACTTTGGCTTACCTACTGGGCATTTTTAATGCTCACGCCTATATTATCATTTTAGTTGCAGGTCTTCCCTTGCTCAGGTCTTCTGTTTTGAGTCGCTCAGTGTTGGAGCGAGGTTTCTCTCTAGTTGGGTGGTGACCTAAGAGGTCACATGGAGGTACGTGGTCGTGTGGCTTTTATTTTCTTTTTCGCTGTTAGTGTTTGCT